>OY728122.1:2008853298-2010325964 GCA_963277665.1 Viscum album | reverse complement strand
TCCACTACCTCCCTCTTTGTTGTTTCCATTATAAAATAATAACTCCATTATATTATAAATACTGTGATGTTATTATAAAAATTTGACAACCATGTTATTTATTTTATCCATCCTATGAATTACAAAGTCACCACACGTGCGTACGTACGGCTTTCCATCTCCATGTCCTTATTTAGTTTGTTATTCAAACATTTCATCATTTAAATAGGTATAAGAATGAGTATAAATGATATAAATAATAAATATAAGATTATTTGGATTCTTTATATATGATATACAATCCAATGATATATAATATTAAAATAAAAATAATAATATCATCGCTCGTGCGTATATACAGACTACCATCACCACGAACGCGATGAGATTCATTTTCCATGATTAACCATTAAAGTATGATTATAATGCATATATAATAAATAATCATGAAAGATGTTACATAATAATGTTACTAGATTTATTTATATATATGTTTCATTTATTCACTTCATTCAATTCAACAAGGAAACAAAAACCGCGTTCATGCGTACGTACGACATACTGTCTCCATGAACGTTTTATTTCATTCTATTTATCGATCTATCATATATATATATATTCTGAATATATATTATATGTAAATAATGTCTTACATTATAGAATTAAGTAAATCAGGATATAGGTATGAACGAAAAGTCTAAACACGTACAATAAATGAAACGATTTTACCCAAAGCGTTGCATTAACATTGAATTTACAAAACAACGGGTAATAAAAAGTCATAAGTGAATCATATATGATATCAAAATTTTTATTATAATTATGTTAAAAGATAATAATATTTTAAAACCCAATATAAAAGAGTCTCAGACCCATATGGAAGATATTGTACATAAGTTAAGGGATAATTTTGCAATATCATTTTTATCTGAGATTGCTTATACGTAAGTATTTACTGGGTTTATATTTTTCATCTATGCCTATAATAATGTTTTTTATTAAGTGTTTAATATTATTCCATGTATATTTAAAGTTATGTTTACCCCTATTTGAATTATACTTTGTGTTTTGGAAGGATTATTTCTTGTGTTTACCTTACGTGGTAGTTTTTGACTTTTTTGTTAAAATTACGTGGTGAATGTTTTTTTAACTTATACAGCATGAACATATTTTTACAGTTTCATAACACCTTATTTTCATGAAGCTCACTCTACAAGATTTCATGACTATTTTCCACAAAATACTTTTATTTTAAAATTTCATGGAATTTTGTGAAAATAAAATGATTTTGAAGAAAAAAGGATATTTTCCTCAAAAACAGATTTCAAGTGTTTTTATCAAAACTATTTCCCATCTATGATGATATTATTTAGTATGTTTATGTTTCAATTATAATGTCTCTAATATCAACATGTTTTGATTTTTATTATGATGAAATGATATAAATTTGTTTTATAAGGATAATGTTATGATGGGATGATGTTTATGAAACCCATATTATTATTTGGGTTATGATGAATGATTTATTTTTATTTTGGGGCACACCTAAGACTGATTTCATTATGAGATGGGAGGGACCTATATCAACCTCTAATTCACTGGTTAAAGATATATATCTCCTGAGATAGACATGGATGTAATGGAAAGTAAATCTGGTACACTAATACAAGGCTAGAATGGCAGGTAAACCCGATTCAGTAATGGACTTTGTCCACTGTGATAGTCTTGAAACAATGCCTTGGCTACTATGGAAATCATATCATGTGGTTAATGGTTTTCCATAATTACATGTTTTATTCCCATGATATTTTATCATCATTGATGTTCCATTATGATCTATGCCTTATGTACTACCATGTTCAATGTCATTTTGAAAGATTTTTATGTTTTAACATTATGTTCAAGTTTTCTTATGTTAAAATTTATATGGGTTGTTTTATTTTTTCCAGGCTTACCCTTACTGAGCATTTGAGCTCACCCTTTCTATATTTTCTTTTCCCTTGGGATATAACAGAAGGGTTAAGGTAGGAAAAAATAATATATCTAAGGGATATGGTGAAGATCTTTCACCATGATTAGAATATTATGTTTCGAGTTTCCAAAGACACTAAAATAATATGGTCATTGGGGGTTTGTTTTGTAATCTATTAAGTATTCCGTAAAAATAATGTAATGTGCATGAACATCAATCTTTTTTTCTCTACAATTTGAGTGAATGGTTTTCATATATTTTATATATTTTATATTCAATAAAACATTTACCATTAATATTATGTATTTTCTAGACATCAAATAAGAATTAATACATTTTTTACTTAAAAACGTTTTTTATAAAAAAATGATTTTGTCACCATTTATATACATATTTTAAAATTTATTTTTGAAACATTTAAAAAATTTATTCAATTAAATAAACAGATATTTTAAAATTATCATGTCAAAATTATTTTTTTTTGAGTTTTTTTCAAATTTTCTTAGAATTGTTTTTTCATAAATATTAGAAAAGTATGGTTTTTATTAAAAATTGTTGTTTTATTGAAAGCAATTATAAGATTCCTATTTTGTTTAAAAAATAGATTAAAGGTAAAAAAATTTCAATTGAATTTATATTATTTCAATTATATATATTTTATTCAATTTCATATTTAATATTAATAATAACACTATTTAACCATTTAATAATTTTTCTCTTTGAAACACATTTTTTTATAAAATCTATAGGATTATTTTTAAATTAAAATTTACCAATTTTTAGAAAGGATTTTTAGAAAATAGGTTCAATATTGAAAATAAGAATTATTTATAATATATAATAATATTAACTACATTTTTTACGAAAAATAATAGTAAAACTTTTAAAAATTAGTTATTGTGGTTCAGGTAAAAATGGCATTACTATGGGATTAAGAAAATACTATAAAGATTAATATTGAAATAACCCTGGTAAAATTTCTATTTCAAGTAATATTTCAATATTATAATTACATATATAAAATATATTTTCATTTTAATGATTTTTATTCTGAATTAATGTATTATTTTGGGTTCTTTTAGAAAATTCCAATGTTCTTTACATATCTATGCCATTATTCCATTTATAAATAACCATAACAACCCCTAAATTATTTAAAACTATCAATAAAATTAGTTCATAAAACCCCTCAAAAGATCCCTCCCAAACATGATTTTCCATGTTCCAGATCCAATGGTTATCCAAAAAGATAAACACTATTGACCTAAATAAGAGATCTATAAGAGGTGCTTCTATAAAAAGGTAATTGTCTTCACAAAACACATTATTTTTCATTATTATTATTCCACCATTAATTATGTGTTATCACACTAAATATTATAAAACCATTATATCCTATTTACTATGATATTATTATATTAATGTAGAAAACTATATCATACTCCACTTTCATTAAACAGAAAATGAAATCATCGATCATGTATACAATATACAACCACAACATGAACCAATGTATTTTTATTTCAACCACCAAATTTAAAGGATTAGTTTAATGATATATTCAACAAAATTAATTTATATTTCTAACATTAATATACTTCTGAAATTATGTTATTTATCATTCCTCCTTAATTTCCATTTAGTCGGGGAGACGATAATGTCGCTCGAGTTATGACGGACTACCACATTGCCAAGATATGTGATTAATTTTTTACATAAAGATTATATGGACGGTATTAAAGACATATATAATGAATATAAATGATAAATATTAAATAATTTTTATTATTTAATTTTAACATAAAATGTATGTTTTTTAATCTTTTGATAATTTTGAAATAAAATTCATGCATATGTACGACCTACCGTCTACATTAACAATGTTTTTCATTTTCTTTATCTAACAATTATTAATTGATATAAATAAATATATACTAAATATATATTATATTTATATTACTGATGATATTATGTAATTTATTTATTTATTATCAAGATAGGAGGAAAAAAATAACAAATGAAAACATACAAAAAACAAAATAATTATTACTCAAAACATGAAATTAACATGGGATTATTAAGAAAAAAGTAATAAAAGGTGAAAATTAAATCATATATATTGTTATAAATATAATTATGGTTCTCTAATATATTAATAACAGACATTTATTTATTATAAGAGATGTCCAAATGTGTTTGGTGGAATTTGTAACTTACAGTATTGGATTTCCATCACAATATTTTTACTTCCATGAGACATATTCTATTATCACAATAAATTTCTCTTATATATTGCATATAATAATTAATAATTTATTTATTATTATTATAATTAATTTTTTAGATTTAAAAATCTAATCATGTATCCATATTTCATGGGTAAAACATTAAAAGTTTCCAAATTTTTTTGGGTTTGTTGTCTCCATTTTCCTTCCTATAGTCATATGTTACGTTATGGACACATATTATTTTATGAGGTGTATTCATATACCATATTACATAAAATATCATGAATTTATATATAATAATGATATTTAAATTTTTATTTATTATTATTCCCTCATAGGTCTTACGATTCAATGTTACACAAGTGGTGTAGAATTTATGTTAAAATCTTATATTTTATCATTTTTTTTAAAATTATGTTAACAATGAAAAAATAATATGGGCCATATTGGAAGAAATTAATGAATTTTTAATACTATGGTATTGTCATTTGAATAAATTTATCCCAAAATTTCCTTCTCTTTATTTACACAGGAGTTTTTAATAGATATTTTAGGAAAATTGGCAATATTTCTCTCTTAGGTTGAAAATTATTTTTCATAGAATTTATTTTTCAATAATATTTACTTAAATGTTTAAAAAATTTATTAAATGAATAATTCCTAATATTTTTACCCAAATTTTACTTTTTATGATATTTTTGGAAGGTAATATTCATATTGTTTTCGAAACAATGTTGGTTGGGATTTTCCAGAAAATGTCAAACTAATATTTTTTTTAATATGTACCACCTAGAAGAAATTTCTCAATGTCATGAAAATTATATTAGATGATGATTACTTTATAAGTTTTCATGCTTTCATTCAAAAGTAATAACTTTTCTTTTACTGCTTATATTTTAAAAAAAGTGGTTTTTAAATAGGATAATATATTTTCTTAATGCAATGTTTTAATTGATTTTAAAACCTTATTTTACATGTTTTCTCGAATAATTTATAATAAAATGATTTTAATTATATATATTATATATTTCAATTTGAAAAAATTATATTTTAACCATTAAATGTTTTAAATTAACATTCTAAACCATTTTTCAAAAAAAATGAATATTTTTGACATAACATGTTCCTTACCTGGGATATGATCCAAAGATGTAACTTTTATTATTTCAATAAATGGCTTACGATTATAATGAAATTATATTTATGAAACCTCTTTATCTTCCATGGGATATACAATAAGTAATTTCATATAAATACCACTTCTTTAAAAAAGTTATTCCATTAGAAAATGATTAAATAATTTGGAAACAAATTTCATTTCTACAAGTTATCATATGATGATAATTTTATCAATCCCCTTTCATTTAGTGGGTGATGATAAAATGAATGTATTATGATCTCGTGGCATACATATTTAGGATTATAATTATGTGATAGTTCGTACATATGTTGCTTTCTAATGAATAGGGAATAATTTTGTATCTAATGAAAAATATAGGACTAGAATGGGGGTAAACACAATTAATTTTTTGACTTTATCCTTTATGATAGTATTGGGGGTGAACCTTGACTTCTATGATGGTTTTTGGAGTGAGATAATTCTTTTATGAAATCCTTGGAATTTTTCCATGAATATTATGAAAATTAATTTCAATTCGTATGATCATGCCACAATTCCCTATATTATGCCAATGTTCAACTATCATGGCAAATGTTTTATTATTTATTTATGATTTATGTCTTATGAACTTCAAATCCATGTTCCGTGACTTAATAATATAATATTTTATATGTAGGGTATGGTTTTAAAATTGAATGCTCCTGTTTTCACACCCTTATCCTCATGTTATGTTTATGTATCTCACTTAATTACCCAAATTTAGCATTTGAGATCACACTTTTTTAGGATTCCTTTTATAAGGTTATAATGAATTTTTTTAAGTAGGAAATTTCATAGAAGAGTAATATGTGTGAATAAAATTTTGGGAGATATTGATGATATTTCAAAAATTTTATTTTTTAAAGATCCTCTATTGTCATTATACCATTATAATCCCAAGGAGGGTGTTTATAAATTGTAATGAATATTCACCTAAAATTATGTAATATCTTTGTATCAAAATACTTAGTTGATATAGTTGGTTTTATATTAAATTTTTAGTTTACTTCTGAAGTGTAGGATATGAAAAATTTTGTGGTAACCCTAAGGATATGTGTGAGGATAAATCAAAGGATGATAATAAGTATAATAAAATATACTGTATTTTTTGTAAAGTCTAGAGTGAGTGGTTTCCTATAAATTACATCCATGTATGGATTCTACAAGTTATTGTGGCTCTATAAAATTGGAACCTAGGGGTAATAAATGATAAATAGGTGCATTGATATGGAATTACTCAACACCTAGGGCTTGAAAATTGGCATTTCAACACTACTGGTTTGACACTCCGGAAGGATATGCTTTGTAAATTCCAAACCATTTCATAAAACATAATGATGGATTTAAATAATGACTATGAATGAATTATGAAGAAACTAAGCTGTATTTTGAAAAAAAATGGTGTAATGATATTGATATACTAGAAGTGATTTTTATTGATTTTGTTGTTTCCCACTATGATTACGGTTTCTCTAAATATAGTTTTTGTTTTTGGTCAATGCCGATAATTAGAGGGAAAAGTATTAACATTGATTTTGATAGAAAATGTGATGATGAAAAAGAAAATGGGATTATGACTAGAGAAATATATATTGTGATTATTCCTAACCATTTTTTAGGATATATTGTTAACAACATTCACCTTAACCATATCCCAAACTCACCAAATAAGAGATGAATAGAGTTTATTGATTGTTCAGATGTTGGAGACCATGGATAAAAAAAGACTTTGTTTCCTATATGTAGAGAATGTGAGAAGAACCACTCTTGGGAACATATAAAAGGAAAAAGTATATTTTTTGAGTGTGGAAAACAATGACCCAAAGAAAGTATTTTCTATGGAAAAATGAAAATTATTATTAATATAATGGATAAGAATAACGAAATACATTAATGTATGTAAATTATGTAAATCGATTTCAAGAAAGTAAATCTCATTAATAGAATCAGTAATGTTTTTTGAGTAATGTTAATATTACTGATTATTAAGAGACTTAAAATGAAATATAAAAGGAATTAGGTGTTGCGGAATAAGGTGATGAATCTTGGTTAATGGAGATTGAAGAAAGTGGCGTGATTGATGTGTTTATGTATTGGAATTTGAGGATTATAAAAAATATAAGGATTTTTTCATTATAATTTTTTCATTAAGGATTTTTAATAATATGTTAAATGGTTCTAATTTCATTAAAAATTTATTTAATTTCAAGTTGATATTTTAATTAATTTAATATAGCCATTAATATGTTCATCATGTTGAAAAATGGAGTTTATTTTAGATAAATATATCATTAATATACATAACATAAATTGGATATTATTGATGGCATCAAAATTCATAAATGATTTATGGAAAAAAGTAGTTTATAATATCATTGATGATGATTACAACATTATTGGACTTCTCGAATGAATTTATAATATGTGGTTTTATTAAAGGAATGATGAATGATGAATATTTTCATTATTTTTTTAATGTTGATTATTGTTATTACCATTATTCAATAAAATATTGGGATAATGTATTCACTTATTTGGAATCAGAAAAGAAATAGAAACATTATGATTATTAGGGGATTGATGTTATGTTAATTTCGAGAACATTAGTGACCTTCTTTATAAATTTTGAATATTTTACAGGTTATGAGTTTACTAATTTTTATACTAGTTTATGATGATATTTGGATGATGTTTTATAGATTAATTAATTATTTAAAAATATAGTGATTTAGGAATAATGGATTACATGTTATAATATTTTTTTTAAAATGTAGATTTTTTGAATAAATTACAATTCTATTAAAGATATGTTGATCCATTCATGATTCGGGAATAAAAAATTCATCTTCATTTATTATATTAAGATACAAAGTATAAATTACTCAAACATACACAAAAGGATGAGATTTTTCTTATGAAATCAAATTAAAAAAATAAAAATCATTTAATTACGTCATCTCATATAAATTTACCGAAATTTATGATAATGATATTAAATTAAATTTCTTCCAATTATATTTTTTAATTATATCAATGACACTGTTCAATCCTCCCCTATTTATATATTTTGGGGCATTAATTTTTTCCTAAACATTTTCTATACCACTCTCCATAAATATATTGTTTTTTTCTTTGATGTTAAAATATTCAATTCCCACATATGTTATCTTATTTGGAAACATAATATGTGTTATTCTAGATGACCATCACACAACCTTTTCACTATTTTCAAGAGGATGTACTATTAACCTTTTTTATGATATTCGTTTTCCAAAATGTAAATTCAAAATGATAATCACTTATTCATTAATAAAATTTTCACATTTTAGGATGAAATTTATTTATTGGTTTGTATAATATAACACCCCGAGATTTGGTAAATTATTTGTTTTTCAAAATTAAAATAAAAATAATGTTATCATTCATCACACAAAACACAGTGTTCATCATCATTTAAATTAAACATTGATTTTATATTTAGTTACACACAACAATTATTTTAGCTTGAATCACAATCAATATTTATTTCAATATGTGATACATGAAAAACTATGTTTAATATATAAGTAACATACTATTAAAATATTATTATTTAATTTGATATTTATCACCTAGATTTTTGGAATTTAATATATAAATACTATTAAGTAAATAATGAAAATATTGGGTACAAATATTTATATAAAATATGTTCTTTGGTGGGGAATAAATTGTAAATTAAAATAAATGCTATTAGTAAATAAATGAAATATTTTTCGGAATGAATGTTTTAATGCGTAGAAAAATGTTTTACAGAAGCAAATTAAAAAACGTTCTAAAAAATTTATATATTATATATTTAAAAAATTGTTTAAAAGTTATTTTATCTGTTCATTAGCAAGATGAAAAAATTAATCAAAATATTTTTCTCAAAAAAATATTTTTTTATAAAATATATTTTTTTCACCTTTTGCGCACATATTTTTAACTTATTTTTTAAACATTTTATGAAATTAATTTGAAAAAATAAAAATAATTTTTTTAATCATCATGTAAAATTTCACAAAGGGTGTATTTTGGGATTTTTATGCAATGATTTATTATTTTGATGAATAGTGAATATACTAATTTTTCTTTAAAATTGTATTTTTTCTTGATGAATTTCGAAGGATCAATTATATTATAAAATGGATTTAAGAATAAAATTGTATCAAATATATATATTAATTAATCCAATTGTTATCAATTTAATCATTTTTATATTGAATTTAAATAAAAAAACATCTCAAACTCTTGAATAATGTTCTCTTAGAAAAAACACTTTCTCATTGCATATGTAGGATTAATTTGAAATTTAAATTTTCCACTTATGCGAATATTATTTGAAAATAGGATATCATATTTGGAATGAAAATATCATATATTATCTAATTAGTACAACATAATTTTTGAACATAATGAATAGTTAAAAATATAAAATAATGTATTTTCCACTATTACGATACAAATGGGTTTACCAAGGGGTGGGAGGATTATAAGTAGATAAGGGTTAAAATGATAGTAGAAAATGTAAAACTCCATTTTCCTAGAAATATTTAAAACTTTTTCTTAAAATTTTTTAGTATTTTATCATTCGGAATCCTTTTTCTTGGGAACGACTTTATTATTTTGGATTCTTTTTCAAAATTCCCAAGCAATTTCCATGTGGGCTCATTTCCCCCACATAAATAAGGCTTTCACCAACCATCACAAATTCACAAATGTAAATAAATTTTTTACAGACAAATTGTAAACAAATCCCTCAAAAAATTCCTTATCCAAGTTCTATAGCTACTTTTTTCTGCATAAATACTGACATTAGGGTCCTTAATAGGAGATTCAAAGGCGGTACTTCTAATAAATGGTTATTGTCTTCACTAAGATACCTATTTTTCTCTTTATTATATTTCTAACACAAATTATGTTCTATGAAATAAAATATAATAAATATATTATATATTATATAATTATATTTCATTAAATTAATTTAATGACATATATCTATCTTCGCTTCAATGATTGGGAAAAAACCATCAATCATGTGTGTTGCATACTTCAACCAGACAAACTAATGTTGTTTTTTCCATAAACATCATTAGAAACATGATATAATAAAATATTTAACATATTTATATGAAATTTATGAAATTTATATAATTCAATAATTTTTATATTAAATATAAATTTTTATAATAGATTCTATGTTTAATAAAATAACATCACTTGTTTTTACGACAGTCTACCTCATCACGGAGCGATGTGTTTCATTTTCACTTATAATTTTCATATAAGGTATTAATGATCACATTTAATTAATAAAAATTATATATATGAGAAAAAAATATTATGTAATGGTAATATATTATTTACATTTTATTTTTCAATTTTTTGGGAAAATGTAAACATCCTTCATACATAAGTATGACCAACTATCTCCAGGAATAGGGTATATAATTTTCCATTTATTATTTTTACAGATTACTATATATATATATATATATATATATAAAATATATGTGATAATTATGTAATTGTTAATATTTTGGAGTTTATAGAACCATTATCAATATAATAGGACCCAAAATAACAAATCAAACATATATGAAAAATAATATTGTTCTTTCCCGAAACATGACTTTATCTTTGAATAATTAATAAAAAAGTTACAAATGGGCATAGATTAATATTATATAGTTATATATATATATATTTAATTATGGTGAATTTATATACATATAAAATACTGTTATATTTATTACACTGGACCTTATAACATGGGTGAAGAAATCATGGCATTTCCTAACGGATTTCTGTCTTTATTTTATAATATTATGAGACATATTCCATATTAACCAACTATATATTTTATGTTTTGTATTTAAATCCCATAAATGTATTTTATTAATACTCCCCTAAAAAATTATTGTTATTTAAATATCAATTTTAATATAACTCTTTAATGGGGTTTAAAACTCAAATTTAACAAATCTGAAAATGAATTTTATCTTGATTTTTTTCTTTGAGACATTTGTATTTTATACACCAATATTCATTAATTATTATATAAACATCATTTTCAAATTGTAATATCATGATTTTATCTTTTCTATTGTTATTTTATGCTTCATTTGATTTTAGTCTTTCATTGGCATTATGATTTAATATTACCAAAGTGGTAAATATTTTATGTTACAATCTTATCTTTTATTGGGATTGTTTATTATTAAGTTTTTTATTATAAAATATAATGATATGTCTCCCAATAAACTCATGAATATTCTTATCCTCTAATTATGACATAAGAACAAATATTTTCACATTATTTACCTCTCTTTATATATGAATTAGTTCAAAATAATTTTTTTAAGAAAGAGTCAACTTTTTAATTGCTTCAGTTGAAAACCCTTTATCATCCAAAAAGAATTTTTCTAAAAAAAATTTCAAAAATATTTTTAAATGTAATAATAATTTTTAATAATAATTTTTTTTAATGTTTATTATATTAACTTTTTTGAAGGATTTTTCATGCCATTTCATAAAAATGTCATGTATTGATTTGAAAAAAAATGTGAAAGGAATAATTTCTTTAACCTGTACGTTAAGAATTTTTTTCCCTCCATCATGAAATTTATTTAATTAGAATTTGAATTTATAATGTTCTGGTTTTTTTTTGGAAAATGAGATTCTAAATATTTTATATTAAAAAATGTGGTTTTCAAATCAAAATTTATATTTTCATCAAGATATTTTTTTAATGATTTTTAATGATTAGTTTATATGTTTTCAAGTTTATATTCAAATAATGTTTTTCAAAATATATTATATTTCAATTGATTTTTTTTCAAATTTGAATTGATATTTTCCAAAATAAATGATTTAAATTTTCATTAAAAATAATTTTCAACTTTTGATGACAATCATTGTTGTTATTTATGCCTTAATGGTGATTTGATCCATAGATACAATTTTTTTCATTTATATGAATCAATTTTGTTTATGATGGAATGATATTTATGATAGCCCGTTATATTCCACAATTTATACCAAAATGAAATTATTATGAAATCTAGTTTTTTTTTGTGTTATTACATGGTGAAATGATAAAATTATTATGAAACCTATCACTTTTCCAAAGGTTATGATATGATGAAATGATTAAGAAACCCATTCCATTTCATGGGTTCTTATTTGATGAACACGTTATGATATTTTATCACTCATTCATATGATTTTAATTATTATATTGGTGGAACCTACAAGTCCCTCCATTACATTAGGGAAATATTTTTATCACACCAGAATGAGAGGATTGGAATAGGGAGTGAACATGTATCAATAATTTTATTTTTCAACTATTATGGTCTTGGGAGTGAACATTGACTACTATGATTGTTGGGGATTGAACCCATTCTTGTATGATATCTTTGGAATTGATCTTTTACTACTATGAAAATTATTTTATTTGCTTATGAGTATGAAAAATTGTTTCATTGTTCTTTGGAATGTGAGTTCTAGTTTAAGAATCACTTTCTCTAGGTGATTTTCCTTGGATTTATTCATGGAATCGGAAACACCCAACTGTTATTTATGAAGAAAGTGAACAGCTTTTCAGAGGTAGGCTTTTGTTAAATATTAAATTATGATAATCAATAACATGTATTGGTCGAGAGTATGGGAGTTCAGACTCATCACACTCTTTTGGGGGTAATTATTGTCTACTATGGGTCTCTATTAATAAATTAATGATATTTCCATGAATCAATATTAAATCACCAAGTATAAAATTGATTTCCTGTGGAATATTTATTCACTTATTGACATGTGTACAATTTAGAATCATATGTATGTAATTGAGGTTCTTCATAATTATAAAAAACTTTATGTATTCGAGGTTCTCCATTAATGTTATCCTCTAATATACTATTTAGATATTCTTTTAATTGTCGTTGTGATGATAATAGTTTTTATTCCACTTAGTAGAGCACTTTATAAATTACTATCATCTAGAAAGATGATGTTTTGTTTTAATATTGGGATTGAACACCTAAAATGGGATACCTATTTATCATTGTGAGAGGAATCCCAACCCTCATAGTTTAGTGATGCTTCATGGGACAAATCATAGCTTTTAAGGCCATGTGTTAAGGATCAATCTATATTGTTTAATTTCATGTGGTAAGGACCTCTAAGAAAAAGGTTCTTAGTAAATTTTTGGTGTGGGAATTATATCAAATCCATTTAAAGAACATGGAAGAATATGGGATTCCATGTATGATTATACCATGTTGGGAATATGACCCATGAAGAACAGGGTTGATTTGTTGTGTTGGGTTTGAACTTCATGGATGATTCATACCTATCCCATGTAGATAGGAATCAAAACCCACATTGTTTGACATGTCTCATAGGAGATTATATTCCATTGAGAGAATTGAGTTTGGGATTACTTCTTGAAAATGGTGCCTTTGTAATTTGGGGGTTTAATTTGGGGATTATTCCTATGGGGTGCGTGGATAAAGGGAATTATGGTTGGATTCCTGAAGAGGATATCCAGTGAGCTTAGGACTTGAGAAGGCTTCTGTCATATCCCAATTAATGAGGCAATTAGAGTGGTAATAGATAATTATCCATGGTTGTTTGTAAAAATGTCTTAATCATTAGGAATTTCTAATCCCATGTGATTCATTCTCAGTGTGATAAATAAGAGGATGTGAAATCATCCACAAACACACCCAAAACTTTTCATACTCCAATGGTGGTAGCAGGTGTGCCTATAGTGGCAATGGTGGATGAGGGCGAGATGATTGGGGAAGAGGGTGAGGTGACGAGCTTTCCCTCTAGTCACATTACATTGGACAAGGGTCCAATTTAAGTAAGGTGATAAGGTTATGGAAGAAGAGTGGAGCAAGACTGCAACCTCGTACTTGAAATGGTAGGGTCTTACACCAGGATGACCGCCATAGTGGATCTTTGTAGTAGAGGGAGACTTCACATTTTCTTTTATAGAAAGACCAGTGTTTACTGTACATTCTCTACTATTGATCTAAGCATCTGTGTCTTAGAGACAAAAGGGGAGGACATAATTTAAACCCTAATCCTCCAAACTATGAACATCCAAACACATTTCCTGGGAGAATGGTCCTTGTGACTATGGATATACAAAACCACATAAACTATATGAATCCTAACCCCATTGTAAATCAAATGTGGGAAACCTATGACTATGGATATACAAAACCAAATCTTAGACACACTGATGTGCCTTTCCCAATGTATTGATAATTCAGGAGGATTTGGTGGTGGTCTCAACAGAATTCCTTTCAGACAAGGGAGAAATTTTTTAAGAAGCCATTCCATGAATTTATTTTAAGAGGGATTTATGGATTGTAAACCAAAGAGAGTAGTTGAATTAGTAAAAGGATCCCATGTAGGTACTGGTGCGCTTGTATGGGTTCATAAATAGGCTTAGGTGCCATGATGTACAACATGGATGCTAATAGTTGGGTGAGACTTGGCCAAATATTTCTGGAGTATTTTTAGTTAATCCCATAAGTGGGGTTCTCATGTTCCTATGAGAGGAATAGGTGGTGATAAATTGTTTCTGATTCAAGTTGTTTTGTCTCTTTAGGTGCACAAGTTATATGGATTTTAAAAACTATAAGAAATTAAGTCTAATGATCCTCCTACAAATCCACAACTATATGTGTTAAATAACATCATTTAATATTTTCTAAGAATTGGGAGAAGAACTAGGGGGATTAGAGTAGCAATTAGATATCAAGGAAATTAAACCATACAAATGAAGGCCCCAAGGGTCTATTTATCAAAAATTGGACCCTTAGAAAAAAAATGAGATTGTGTGCACAAATAGATTGTGTGCCAAATTTTCATGCACAAATACCTTGAACACCAATAGTGTTTTTTCTAGACTAAGGTTATACATTGTTGAATTATCCAATATATTTAGTTCATTCAGCCCTAGCATGGTGGTTCGTAGGTTTTTTTGTATCGGTGCCTTGGGTGCCACTTTAGAGACTTAATTAAATAATTTATCAATTCCGTGGGGGTTGTGCCCCGCATCCCTACTTGGGGACTGTGTCGAGATGTGGTCATGGACCTTCGAGTCGGTGCCTTCTCTATCATCAATCACCCCCATGAAAATTGAATAGATTCACCAATAACTTTTCGAGCCCAGTTGAATCCATTTTACGGAAAAGCTCATGGAACACATTTCATGATGTTTACGCAAATTAGCATGTCTTATTAAATGTTATTCTCTAATGGATCATGTTCTTTGAATTCCGTATAGTTCATATCTTATTAACATCAATTCGAACACCATGACTCAATATTTTGTTCTTTCGTATATTGGGTATGGGTTTCAAATGTTATTATCGTGTTCTTATACCCATATTGTCATGATATAATTACACATCCCTATTTTTGCCCACACTGATCATTTAAGATCATCATTTCATGTGATTATTTTTCCCATGTTACGAATAAATTTTTTAAGTAGTGTATATATATGAATATTACTAGGTGGGAATATCATTATGGGATATTTTTAGATCATAAAAAAAAATAAAATGGTTTTTTTCTAGTATCCAAACACACAATATCATTATGGTCCATAGGTGTGTGTTTTTTGTAACGTAATGAATATTCACATATATAGATGTAATATCTAATAAAGAAAATCATGTGTCTCTATAAGACCTCTTGCACTATGCATAGGTCAGGTCCCATCCAAGTCTACAATAGTTACACAAGTTAAATATGCCTTTATTTTACATCATTTAAATGAGTTAAAATATTACATCTCATAAATAATAACATACCATGAACCAATAGGTTTAGTTTATTTTTATACTACCTATATCATCAAATTATATTACAATCCCTGAGACAAATTATCCTAAAAACAAATATAATGGATTATTTTATAAAAATATCATTTGTAAGACTTATCTTCATATTTTTATGAGTAACAACATAATTAATGGTTGAGCTCAAACACTCAATAATGGGTAAATTAACATTTCATAAAATATTATTTTCTATGAATAAATTCAAAAAGAGCATAAGAGAAATATACTAAAATCAGAAAACATCGGTGATAATCAAATTATATTTCATAAGAACATAAATCTATTGATGATCATCAAAGAAAATAACAACTATAAAATTTCATAGAAAAACATTAAATAAATGTTCATCATGAAATAGTATGATCGTACTAAATAATCAAGCTCTAACCGTGCCACAAAATTGACCATTATGAAACATTGCAATAATTATCCACATCTTGAGACCATAATAAAATTATGAATATGATATTTTAAATATTTCATAAACATTATTACTAATAACATTACTATCATGTACAACACCATTAATTCCCAATATTATGAGTAACTAAAATTTTATCAAGAATAGTATTCACAAAAGACATAAAATCTTATCCCTTGAATTATAAGGATATATAGGACGCCCACCTATCATTCATTCATACTTATTTATTCTACAGAATAGTAATTAAATATTAAAATCATAAATAACACATGGAAATAAATAAAAGAATCATAAAATTAAAACTAAAATCATTCAATATTTATACTGAACCCATGTTAAAAAATATGTTTTAAAAAATATAAAAATTTTATAAAATAAAACCATGAATTAAATTGTATCATAGAAAACTAGATCACCAAAATAATAACATAATTAAAAAAATATTGGGGGACACCTAAAACATAACTTAATTAGAGATATATTATCAGAACATAATGAAAACAAAATCACTTAAAAAATATTTTTTAAAAAAATATTGAATTCATTATTGTAAAAATAATACTTATAAGTGTCATTTAAAAAGTATCATTTTAAAAAAATGTGAAAAGATAAAATTTCATGGAAATTTATTTTTATAAAAAATCCATTTTCACTTGATTAAATTATACACCATCCAATAAAATAGAAATACATTGAAGAATGATATTTAATAAGAAACTAAATTATTAAAAGAAAGAAGTTTTAGTTACCAAGACCACTTCCATTACAGATGATTTCAATGGAAGTGCTTCAACCATCAGTACAATAAATATAAACACATAAATTACTATTTTAGAATATTAAAGATATATATTTAAATTTATACTCCTCATTAAATATAATACTCTTAATGTAATAGATAGCAATAATATCTATTCTATACCAGGTGTTAATAATATTAATTGTTTTGAAAATGGGTCATTAAAGAAGTGTTACTATTAGGGTTTATCCAAATTATAATCATTCAAATAACATTAAAGGTGCTATAATTTATTTTTTACGAAGAAATATTATGTTATAATTCTATTGAATAGGGGTTTTTGTGAAATTTCATAGACAAAAAGGGGTATTGACTAGTTTTGGATTATTTACTAATATAGATGAATTACCATACAATGATTTTAAATTTTTGTGTCATAAAAAATATCCATAATAATAATATATATTACTTATTTATATCTTATATAATAATAATATATAATTTAAAATAATCTATTTTTTAAATTGAAGGAAAAGACATTTATTTGTGAATACTGTAGTTTGCACTAGGCATGATTCATATTTTTTTAATGAAAAAGGTGATGGTTGTTAAGGATTGTAATATCAATATAATAACAATATATTTTGATAATGATACAAATGTTATCAATTTAATGTGGTGAAATGAAATTCAAGGTTTAATAAAAACACATCAAAATAGAAAATTGAAATATTGACTGGTAACTTATACCTCATATATAGGATTATCTCTTTTGAAAATGTAGTTAACCTTATTTGGGTATTGTGTTGAAAATACATATCTTTTTATGGGGTATATGAGTGTTTAGGAGTTTGTTCATATTTTTTTATGATATTAGTGGGTATCTATATGTGAGGAAGTTAAGAGATAAGTACCCCTTTTATAAGTGAAATTGAGTGACATTTTAATAAATACCAAACAAAATTAATAATTGGAAGTAACTATAAAGATATATAGCACAAAAATTGTGTAATATTTGATTATATATAATATAAGGTTTAGAAACACCACAAAAAAGTAAATTAAAACAATATTTAATAATTCTTTTTCATTTTCTCTTTGATTACTTATTTTTATACCATTTTGGTTTTCACCACAGTAACATGTTTTTACCTAAGAAATTTATCCTTCAGGCTCAAAAAAATATTAATTACCATTTATTTGGAACCTAATGAATGAAAATTTTAAATAAATTTGTTTCATTCAATTTTAAAAATTAATATATTTCATTTTTAAAATAAAAAATATATAATTTTATAAAATCAAATTTTTTTCAAAAAAAACATCATTTCTAAATTTTTAAATATGTTTTTAAAAATAAAGAAATTAAATTTATAAATTAAATTATTAAATAAATATTTCATCTTCTAAAAATGTTTCCTAAATTTTTAATTGAAACATTTATAATAATGGCATAAAACATGTAATATTTGGAAAAATAGTTTATTTTACTATTAACCTCAAAATCAAATGTTTAAAAAAATATCGAAAATTTATTTTAAGAATGTAATATAATTTTTAATCCAGATATGAATTTATTATCATATAATTAAATTTCTATAATTATAAAATTCAATCTTTAAATAAAATCCCAAAATATAGTTGAAAATTGTTTATATTGGAAAATAACTTTCTAAAAAGATCACTATTCATAAGTCTTATTTCATATCATTGTTAGTTAATTTATTGTTACCCCATTATACATATTATGAATATATTACATTACTTTTTTATCATAATGTACTCTTATTCATGAAAAAAATCTGTAGTTTTTTAAATACAAAAATTATGAATAAATTAATTTTTTTAATTCTGTTAGGTATAATAACTACATTTAATTTGTATTAATTTGTTTTTCTTTTAATTATAAGAATATTTTATATTTTGGTTACTCCAATTCATATGTTATAATTCCAGAAATAAGTTTGTAGTGGTTATATTAAATTTTTATACTTTACCTAAAAATTCCATGTTTTTTTTAGTTTTTTGTTCCACATGGATGAAGCTATCGAACATAGTTCTCATTTATGGAGGAAAAACATTGGTCATTATATTCTACCCCATTATAAGAAATCCTTAAAATTTCATTACATTGATGAAAAAATTGAGCGAACATTTCCCTTGTTATATCCTTATGTTCTAATGTATCATCTTAAAAGAACTTTTTTCTCAATAGAACATTGAGGATATTTGAGGTATAACTAAACAACACCTTATCTCTTCAATACATAATTTACATTGGTTCATTCTAATATGATAAATCCAATTTCATTTAAATGAGTTTTAGGTTTAGTAAATGCGAGGAGTATAATATTTACTTCATCAAAATGAATATGTGGAATAAATCATACAATTGGGAGAGGTGATGTGGTACTGATAAGCAATAATAAACATCATCGAAATGATCAAGGGTCTAAAAGGGTGATATATTCCTCAGGTGAAACTTCCATTTATTCCAAATTATTATAAGACACTTACAAAGATATAATAGAAGGAATACCTTCTCACCAAAAAAATGTAGATATCATCATTGATTATATGAATAACTCTTATATCTATTTTTTCCTCTTTCAAATTTTGTTAAATGGTTTATACGATCAAGTAATTCACCAAGGGGTGCACTAGTTCTATTCTTCTTGAAAAATAATGGGACAATGTGAATTTTAATTGATTATGTTGAAGATAAAAAAGATCACAATAAAAAAGTATCATATTCCTGAGATTGATGATGTATAATATTAGTTATGTTGAGGACAATACATTTCCAAGGTGAATATGTGGTCGAAATATTATAATGTTAGGGTAAAGAAGAATTATATCTCCAAGATTTCTTTTTTTACTTCGAATGAGAACTATATTTCAATAATAATTCTATTTATACTAATTCATGATCTAGAAATATTAATCTTCATTATGAATAAAGACTTTTGGTATTTCCTTTATATTTTTATTATTATTTATAGGTGATATTATCATATACTCTAAATGTAAGGAGGAGCGTGAGTATTATCGAATCACTATGATAAAGACCATACAAAAGGAGAATCTTTTTTCTAATTACAAAAAATGTCAGTTCTAGTTGAGGGATGTCATATTATAATTTAATATAATGATTATAAATGAAACATTTATGGAACCGTCAAATATAGAGGAAATAAATAATGGAAAATTTCTACTTATGCGAATGATATCTATAGTTTCCATGGATTATCGGCGTACTATTGTAAATTTCTGAGAAATTTCACTCGATTATCAAACCGTATTACCAACATAACTTAGAGGGGAGTCATGTTTTCATGTAATGTTGATTGTGAAGAATGAATCATGGTGTTCAAAGGAATTATTTTCAGTACACATGTATACACACTGCCCAAAAGTGGATAACATTTTTTTTATTTAATGATTTTTCAAAGAACGTATGGGGTGTTTTGTTAAGGAATATTGAATGGGTCATAGATTATTCATCAAGGGAATTTAGATTCCATGAAATTAACTACCCAACACATGATATGGTGTTCCATATAGTGATATTGATTTTGAAAATGTGGTAGGATTATCTCTTTTGGGGGAAGTGTAAAATATATAATGATCAAAAATGTTTAAAGAATATAATCATATTAAAAGAGCTAAATATTAACTAAAGAATATGGTTAGATCCTATCAAGGAAAAAGAATGCTCAATCCATTACCATATTGGGAAATAATATAATGTTCTTTATTCTCTATGTAGAAAAGATCTAGAAATTTTATCATTAATGAGAAATAAAAAGGGATTCTGGCGTATTATACATAAAAAAATATGTTCATGGGAATCATAATGGAAGGGAAATCAATGATCATTTCATTTATTATTGCTTAACTATCCCTTTTAAAGAGGATAGTGGATGTTCAAGGAAATGTTGGGGTAATTATAAATAATTTATAATATTTATGAACATTGAATTCCTCAAAGTTAAATGTAAATTTAGAAGTATTTGTAGGATTTGAATAATGATAATGCATACCTTCAAATCCTAATATAATGAAGGACCTATAAGATGATGCATATAGTTTTACTTTCTCAATACATTATGAAATAAAAAAAGGTAGATTTATATATTTTATAGCACTACTTTTGGGAAAAATATGAGGAAGAATATCATGGAATAATTATGAATCTTTATTACATGCCTTTATGTGAAAGCGTAATGGATTAAATCCCAGGAGATGATGAAAGAATTTCTTATACCTGGATTGAAATATGAAGTCATAAAATAAATTTCCCAATATAATTTAATTAAATGTGTCATTATATATTATGGTTAGAGAAATAAATTTCACTAATTTGGATTTATTATATCCAATCATATGTAATATACTATTACACATCTTTACCATTGATAATATTTCCATTGATTATTGTTCATATGATTTGTATATATATAGGGTTTTAACAAATCAAATTTACACAGATAAATGAAGTGATTTCCTCACCCAGTAAGATAATACCATATGAATCCCATTTATCAGAGCTTTCTAAAGATATAGTATCACTATGATTTTACCTTATTCAAGACAAAGGTGATATCCAACAAATTAAACATGGGAGAAATAATTTAGGGGATATGTTCTTGATCATTGAGAACATGACCCAAACCATGTACACCAAACCACCCCATGAAAGTCTCAAATTCACACACATTACTCTTAGGGACTAGAGTGGATAGGCTGAGAACACCAAGAGGGTTACCTATTTGTGACAATATTCTTACGTGATGTGTGGTATTTTTGAATTCCTTGAAATTTTTTGAACGTTTACTATTGGGTACTTCATTTTTTAGTGCTTCTTTTCCTTATAACCTTCCATATATATTCACTAACTATTTGGAACAGATAATTTGGTGGTTACCTACTGGGATTTACTCTCACAACATGATTGGGTTATGTATTTGGGCCCAAAGAGATTATATTGTAACAGTTATAGATAAGAGAAATATCCCTTCTACCTCACGTACTTGACTACTTTGAGAGATGGATAGCATGGGACCAAGATTTGTCTTGTGATGTTGTGGAGTTGTTTACTACTTTTCTTGTACATTGTATTATTAATGTATTTCATAAATGTTACATGTATGGGTGATTTACAATACATAAGTATCATGCGTCATTATATATATTCCCCTTCTGTTATTTTTTTCTATCTTTTCCTTTTTCTTTTTCTATGGTCATATTACTACATCCACTATTGTTATCTGTTTCTATTCTACTGTGTTACTCCACCAATGAGGGAATTGTTTCACTACTATATCACCTATGTCCATCGCTGCTAGTCGGTAACCTCTGATGTTAGGGGAAATTAACATGAGGCCATTTGACCAACAAGTTATAGGGCGTCTCTAGGCGGCTTTCAGAACCAGGACATTACAATTATAGAGAAATAATTAATAGATATTCTATACAATAATAAATTTAGAAATATAATAATTCACAATAAATTATCATATAATTTATTAATATATTTTTAATGATATATATTATTGATGAAGAAAAATATATTTTAACGATTGAAAACAATATAAATGTTGGAAAAACCATTTTCAAGGGTATTTGGGGATGTTTTTGAACTCTAAAAATACTTTATATAGGGTAATATTTTAATAAATTGAATAGTTGTTTTTATATTTTTTAATATGACTACATTAGGACCAAAAATTTAAATATTAGTCAAAATTTATGTTCCTTGGAAGGTGGGATACACAATTAATATTAACTGAAGAAATTTTTGAGAAAAGTACTAAATTTCATAGACCATAATGTTGAAAGTGTTTCTAAATGAATGTGGTGAGGATCTACATCTTCTATCTGAACACAATATTCTTTTAAAAATGATATCATAACATATTAAAACTATAGAAAGGTTCAATTTTGTAAGATTTCTATGAGTGAGAGATGGAGGCCTACAAATACACCTCAATTTTCATTTTTTGTGTATGGTGTTTTGATTCCATATAAAAACACTTATCTCAATATACCTGAAATTTAATGAATCATTACACTATAATGATTCCCATATATACCTACAAGTGGGAATATTACAATAATTACCTAGCATGAGTCCTTAAATGATTTTTTTTATGTTTAAGATGCCTTTGCATAACTCCCTTACATAAAAAACACAATTCACCCTACAAACACGTGTCTAATAAAAATCAATGCATCGAGTAAAATAAGAAATGTGTAATAACCCTAACATGTTCGTATGCGAAATAAAATTTTTCCAGAGGCCCAAGGATTATATAAGTACAAGCTTATCCCGACACTCAACTTTCTCAAATATCATGCTTAGGAACCCAACATGATACCACCTTTCACCAAACATAGTTTTGGGGAATTTGAGTTCACAAAAGGCATGTATCCACCTGATATAGTATGTTTCATGAAAAATAAATATAGAAAATAACTATTTTTTACCTCCATTTTTAATCCATTTTCTCTAAATAACGGCAAGGTAATTTCATTTCTTTTTTCATATAATAATTTTCACTTGTAGCCCCACTCTTGTAAGGCCCTAAGATTTTGTGAATTAATTTAATTCGAAAAAATATGATATTTTTAATATTTATTGTTAAACATAACAAATATTTTATCTTCCATTATATGAAATAATAACTTTTTCATATTTTTTAGATAATAGTGAGTTTAATCTAAAATTTACACAACACCGGGTTTAAATGAAACAAATAATAGAATTAAAATATTATTATTTAATATAAGAGATATCAATTTTTTGTTGTAATGGAGGGAATAAATATGATTAAATAAATTAAGAAGATTTATGGTCTAAAAATGTAAATAAAATTAATTATTTGGTGACTAAATAATTATAAATTAAAATAAAAACTATTTACAAATAAAGGAAATATTTTTAGTGAAAAACTATTTCAATCACACAAATATGTTTTTCCTCAAAAATGTATGATATCAATTTGATTGAATTATTTTAATAGATGTTATATATATTATATGCAAAAAAACATTTAACAAATATATTATGTATTTTCTAGACATGAAATAAGAATTAATCTATTTTTTTAAAATGTTTGATTCTAACAAACAATTTTGTTACTATTGCAGAACATATATTAAAATTTAGGTTTGAAACTTTTTAAAAAATCTCAATTAAATAATCTCATTTTTTTAAATTATAATTTATAAATATACTTTTTTTTGAGTTTTTTTCAATTTTTCTGGGAAACATAAATTTTTGATAGATATTGAAAATTTTATATTTTATTAAAAATTTAATTTTTATTTAAATTAATTTTAAGTTACTTTTTTGTTTCAAAACAATATTAAAATTAAAATCAATTTAATTGTATATAAATTATTCAAATTATTTATATTTTAATCATTTTTATATTAAATATTCTTAAAAACATTTTTTAAGAATTTAAACATTTCTCTCTTTAAAACACCATTTTCTCTTCAAATGTATTGGATTAGTTATAAATTAAAATTTACCAATTTTTCAAATTGATTTTCAGAAAATAGGTGAAATATTTCAAATAATAAATTTTTATAATATTTAATAATATCAACTATATTTACGTCCATAAATTATAATAAAACTAGTAAAAATTAGTTAATGTAGTTAAGGTAAAAATGGAATTACAATGGGGTTAAGAAAATACTATAAAGATTAATATTTCAATAACACATGTAAACTTTCTATTACATTGAAATATTTCAATATGATACTTCCAAATCAATAATATATGGTCTTTTTAATGGTTTTTTTTGTAATTTAATTATTATTTTGGGTTCATTTAGAAATTTCCAATGTTCTTTATATATCAGTGCCTCTCCTCCATTTATAAATAGCCACAAAACCCGTCAATTATTAAAACCAATCAATACAAATAGTTCATAAAACCCCTAAAAATATCACTCCTAGACATCCTTTTCCATGTTCGAGATCTAATGGTTATCCAAAAAGATAATCAATAGTGACCATAATAAGAGATCTATAGGAGGTTCCTATATGAAAAATTAATTTTCCTCAATAAACACATTATTTTTCATTATTATTATTCCACCATAAATTATGTATTATCAAATTAAATATAATAATAACATTATATCCTATTTACTATGATATTATTATATTAATCTAAAAAACTATATCATACTCCACTTACATTAAACAAAAAATGAAATCATCAATCGTGTGTACGATATACAACCACAACATAAACCAATGTAGTTTTATTTAAATCAAAACATTTCAAAGATTAATATAAATATATATTAAACAAATTTAATTTATATTTATGATATTAATATACTACTGAAATTATGTTATTAATCATTCCTCCTTACTTTTCATTTTGTGGGGGAGACGATAATGTCGTTCGAGATATGGCGGACTACCACATCACCATGTGATGTGATTCATTTTTTACACATTATATGGAAGGTATTAAAGACATATTTAATTAATATAAATTATAAATATTAAATAAATTTTTTAAATAAATTTTAATATTAATTTTATGTTTCTTAATCTCTTGATAATTTTGAAATAACTTTCATGCATATGTACAGCCTACCATTTACATGAACAATGTATTTCATTTTATTTATCTTACAATTAAGGATTTTTATAAATAAATATATTCCCAATATATATTATATTTATATCATTGATTAAATTATTTAAATAATTCAATGATTATCAAAATAGGTGGACCAAAAAATAAAAAATGAAAACATACACAAAAAAATAGTTATTGCTCGAAACATGAAGTTAACATTGGATTATTAATAAAAAAGTAATAAAAGGTGAAAATTAAATCATATATGTTTCTATATATATAATGTTGGTTCTCTAATATATTAACAATAAACATCAATTTATTATAAGATATGTTCAAATGTTTATGAATAAATTTGTAATTACAGTATTGGATTTCCATCTAAATATTTTTACTTCCATGAGACATATTCTATTATCACAACCAATTTCTCATATATATTGCATATAATAATTTTGAATTTTTTTTTTATTATTATGATTAATATTTTTTATAATTAAATATTCATTAATGTAACCATATTTCATGGGTAACACTTTAAAAGATCCCACGTTGTTAAGGGTTTGTTGTCTCAATTTTCCTTTCTATAGACATATGTCACATTATAGACATATATTATTTTATGAGGTGTATTAATATACCATTTTATATATAATTTCATGAATTTATATATTATAATGATATTTCAATTTTAATTTTTTCTTATTCTCTCACAGGTCTTACGATTCAATGTTACACAAGTGATGTAGAATTTATGTTACAATCTTATATTTTATCAGGTTTTTTTAGGATTATGTTACCAATGAAAAAATAATATAGGCCATATCCGTAGAAAATAACGAATTTTTATTACTAACGCAATGTCTTTAGAATACATTTAACCCACCAATTTCATCCCTTTATTTACACAAGAGATTATAATCATTCTTTTAGGAAAATTGGCCTTATTTATCTCTTCGGCTGATAATTATTTTTCATCGAAAAACATTTTATCCAATAATAATTTCATTAATGATTAAGAAATTTATAAAATGAATAATTGGTGACATTTTAAATTATTTTTAAATTTAATGATATTATTTGAAGTTAATATTCATATTTTTTTTCAAATAATGCCGGTTTGGCTTTTACAAGAAATGTGAATGTAATATTTTTATAATATGTACCAGCTGAATGAAATTACCCAATGACATGAACATTATATTCATTAATGATTACATTATATATTTTCATGATTTCTTTCAAAATAAATATTTTTTCTTTTAGATTTTAAAATTTTTTAAGAAGTGTTTTTCAAATAAGATAATAATTTTTTTAATGAAAGGTTATAAATAAATTTAAAACATCCTTTATATGTTTTATCAAAGATTTTATAATAAAAGGATTTATATATTTTATATTTTTTTATTGAGAAAATTATATTTTAATCATTAAATGTTTTAAATGATCATTCTAAACCATTTTATATATAATATGGCTATTTTTGACAAAACATGTACCTTACTTGGGATTTGATCCAATGATGTTACACTTATTATTTAAATAAATGGTTTACATTTATAATGAAATTTTATTTATTAATCCTCTTTATCTTCCATGGGATATAAAATAAGTAAATTAATATAAAACCCAATTCTTTTAATTAGTTATTCCTTGATAAAATGATTAATTTATTAGGAAACTTATTTCATTTCTAATGGTTATCATATGATGAATATTTTATCAAACCCCTTTCATTTCATGAGTGATGATATAATGATTTCTTTAAAATCATGTGGCATACATATGTATGATTATAATTATGTTACAGTTGGTACCAATGACTCCTTATAATAAATTGGGCAATATTTTGTATCTCATGAGAAATATAGGACTAGAATGGGGGGTGAACACAATTCCTTTTTTTGACATTGTCCACTATGATAGTATTGGGGGTGAACCTTGACTACTTTTATAGTTTTTGGAGTGATTTAATTACATTATTATAGCTTTGGAATTATTCCATGATCACTATGAAAATTATTTTCTATTCTTATGTGCATGGAACAATTCCATATATTATGCCTATGTTACACTGTCCTGGGTAATGTTTTATGATTTTTTATGGTTTCTGTATTATGAACATCCAACCTTCTTCCATGACTAAATAAGTTTATATTTGATATGTTGGGTGTGGTTTTCAAATTTTATGCTCATGTTCTCACACCCTTATCCTAATGTTATTCTTATGTATCTATCTTATTTACCGTAACTAAGAATTTTAGATCAAAATGTATTAAGATTCCTTTCATAAGGTTATAGAGAAATATTTTATGTAGAAAATTTATAAGAAGAGTAATATGTGTAAACAACATTTTTGAGATATTGAAAATATTTAAAAAGAACATTATTTTGTGTATATTCTCTAATGTTATTATACATTTATAATCCCTAGGAGGATGTTTGTAAATTTTAATGAATATTCACCTAAAATTATGTAATATCTTTGTATAAAAATACTTATTTGATATAGTTGGTATAATAGTAATTTTTTAGTAAACTTCTGGAAAGTAAGATATGAAAAAAGTTTTGAGAACACTAAGGATATTTGTGAGGATAAATAAAAGGATGAGAATAAGTATAATAAAATATACTGTAATTTTTGTAAATTGTAGAGCGAGTGGTTTCCACAAAATTACATCCATGTATGGGTTCTCCAAGTGATTTTGGCACTAGAAATTTGGAACCTACGGTTAATAAATGATAAATAGGTGCATTGATATGTAATTAATCAACATCTTGTGCTGGAAAATTGGCATTTCAGCACACCTAGTTTGAAACTCCCCATTGATATGTTTTGGAAATTCAAAAATATTTCATAAACCATGATAAAGGATTTAAATAATGACCATGAATTAACTACGATGAAACTAATGTGTAATTTTAAAAAAATTGGTGTCTTGATTTAGATTTACTAGAATTGATTTTTATTGATTATGTTGTAACCCATTATGGTTACAGTTTCATATAATATGGTATTTGTTTTGGATCAATGTCAGGTACTAGAAGGAAATGTATTAACATTGATTTTTATTGACAATGTGATGATGAGAAACCAAATGGGTTTATGAGTAGATTAATGTATATTGCGATTATACCTAACCAGTTTTCAGATATATTATTAACAACATTCACCATAACCATATCCTAGATTAACCATATACGATATGAATAGATTTCATAGATTTTTTATATGATAGATACCATGGATGAAAAAAGACTTCATTTCTAATATGTATAGAATGTGAAAAGAATCACTCATGGGAACATCTAAAAGGAACAAGTAGATGTTTTTAGTGTGAAAACCAATGACACAAAAAAGTATTTTCTATGGAAAAATGAAATGTATGGTTAATGTAATGGATAAAAATAAAGGAATATATGAATTTATGAAAATTATGTAAATTGATTTCATAAAGGGAAATCTCAAAAATTGAATCAGCATAGTTTTTTGAGTAATCATAATACTACTGATTATAAAGAGACATAAAATGACATATAAAAGGAATTAAGTGTTATGGAATAAGGTGATGAATCTTGGTTAACGGAGTTTGATAAAATTGGGGTGGTTGATGTGTTGATGTATTGGAATTCAATTATTATAAAAAATGTAAGTATTTTTCATTATAAGTTTTTCATTAATGATTTTCAATAATATGTTAAATGGTTCTAATTTCATGTAAAATTTATTTAATATCAAGGATATATTTGAATATATGTAATATATCCATTAATATTTTCATCTTATTGAGGAAGTGGTGTTTAGATTAGATAAAGAGTGGATTGATATAGATTAAATAAATTGGATACTATTGATGAAATCATAATTAATAAATGAGTTGTGGATAAAATTAGTTTATAATATCAATAATGTTGATTAAAACATTATCAATATTGTGGTATTTATTCCAAAATATGTGGTTTTAATCATGGAATGAAGAATTATGAATACTTTCATTATGGTTTTAATGTTAATTATTGTTATTACCATGAGTAAATAAAATATATGGATAATGTGTTCCCATATTTGGAATATATATAGAAATAGAAGCATTATAATAATTAGGTTATTAATTTCAAGTTAATTTCATGAACATTAGGTACCTTCTATATAAATTTGGAATATTATATGGGTTATGAGGTCAATAATTTGTGGAAGGGTTTATATTAATACTTGGATGAGGTTTTATAGATTAATTAATTGTTTAAACATATGGTGATTTTTGAATAATGTATAAAATTTTCTAAATATTTTATTTTTAAATTAAATATATATTAAGGGAATCAATTACTATTCTATTAAAGATGATTTGATCCATTCTTGATTCAGGCGTAAAAATTCATCTTTATTTGTTATAGTACGATACGAAGTTGAAATTGATCAAATATCAACAAAAGGATGAGGCTGTTCATAAGAAATCAGATGAAATAAAACAAAATCAATTAATTAAATATTCCAATAAAAATTTACCAATATTTAGAAAAATGATATTGAATGATTTTTTGTCCTATTATATTCATTTTTGATGATATCAATGACCTTGTTCATACCTCCCCAATTTATGTATTTTGGGTCACAGATTTTATCCTAAGCATTTTCTCAACCACTCTCTATAAGTATATGGTTTTTTATTCTTTTATGTTCAAATATTCACTTCCCACCTATATTCTACAATTTGGAAACATAATATGTGTTATTATAGATGGCCACCACACAACCCTTTAACTATTTTCAAGAGGATGTATTTTTAACCATTTTTATTGTACCGATTTTCCAAAATGTAAATTTAAAATGATAAGACAATATTAATTAATAAAATTTTCACATTTTTAGGATGAAATTTTATTATTGGAGGGGTATGATATAACACCCTGAGATTTGGTGAATTAGTTGTTTTTCAAAAAAATTATAATTAATGATATCATTCATTACACAAAATATATTGTTTAATATTATTTAAATTAAATATAGAATTTATATTTCTCTACACAAAACACTTATTTTAGCTTGAATCATATTCAACATTGAGTGTAATATGTGCTATACACAATACTATGTTAAAATATACATAACATACTATTAAAATATTATTATTTAATATGATATTTTTCACCTAGTTATTTAGAATTTTAGGTATAAATACTATTAACTAATGAAAGAAATACATGTTATAAATATTTATATAAAATAAGTTCATTGGTGGAAAATAAATTTGAAATGAAAATAAATGTTATTGTTAAATAAAGGAAATATTTTTCTGAATACCTATTTTAATGCCCAGAAACTTGTTTTACCTATGTAAATTTTAAAAAAATTAATTATTTTTATAAATTTATATATTATATATTTATAAAAAATTTTAAAATTTATTTTATCTTATTTCTAGACAATATGAAAGAAATAATTAAAATACTTTTCTCAAAAATTAATTTTTTATGAAATGTGTTTTGTCACTTTTGCGCACTTATTTTTCACTTATTTGTTGAAACTTATAAGAAATTAATTATATAATATAAAAATAATTTTATTAATCATCATGTGAAAATTAATTTATGTTGTTTTAGTGACTTTTAGGTAATTATTAATGTTTTCAAGGAATAGTTAAAATAATATTTTTTCTTGAAAATTGTATTTTCGATTAAAGAATTTGGGAGGTTCAATTTTATTATAAAATGGATTTAAGAGTAAAATTATATCAAATATAATCTTATTAATCTAATTAATATCAATTTAATCATTTTTAATTGAATTTTAAATAAACATTTAAAACTCTGGAAAAATTTTCTCTTTGAAAAACAGCTTTCTCATTGAATATGTAGGATAAATTTGAAATTAAAATTTTCCACTTATGTGAATATTAGTTGAAAATTTTGATTTCATATTTGGAATGAAATTATTTTATATTATATAATTATTATGAAATAATTTTTTAACATAATTAATAGTAAAAAATAGAAAATAATTTATTTTCCACGGTTACGGTACAAATGGGTTTACCGAGGGGTGGGGGGATTCTATGTAGATAAGGGTTAAAATGGTTGTAAAAAATGTAAAATTCTGTTTTCCTAGAAATATTTTAATACTCTTCATAAAATATTTGAGTATTTTATCATTGGGAATAATTTTTCATGGGAACAAATTTATTATTTTGGATTCTTTTTCAAATTTCCCATGTAATTTTTGTGTGGGCTTATTTCCCCCACATATAAAATGCTTTCACCAACCATAACTAATTCAAAGATATCAATAAATTTTTTTTAATAAAAAACCTAAAAAAATCCCTAAAAAAATTATGTATCCACGTTCTATAGATATTTGTTCTCCATAAATACTAACAGTAGGGTACTTAATAGGATATTCAAAGTCGATACTTCTAGGAAATGGTTATTGTCTTCATTAAGATACTTATTTTATTATGTATTATTTTTCTAAGTCAAATTATTTACTATAAAATATAATATAACAAATCTAGTATATATTATATACTTATATGTGATTAAATTACTTTAATAACATATATCCATCTCCACTTCATCGATTGGAATAAGAAACCATCAATCATAGGTGTTGCAATCTTCATCCTGACAAGCTGATGTAGTTTGTTTTCTATAAACATCATTTGAAAAAGGAAAAATGAAATATTTAACATATTTATATGATATTTATGCAATTTATATAATTGAATATTTTATATTAAATATACATTCTTATAAATGATTCGTTGGGTGATTAAATAACATCACATGTGTGTACGACAAACTAGCACCTCACGAAGCGATGGGTTTCATTTTCACCTATAATTTTCATATAAGGTAGTAATGATCAAATTTAATAAATAAAAAATTATATATATGAGATCATAACAATTATTTAATGTTAATATATTATTCAGAATTTTATATTTCAATTTTTTGATAAAATGTAAACCTTTTTCATATATAAGTATGACCAACCATCTCTATTAATAGAGTATTTAATATTCCATTTCTAACGTTTACATATTACTATATGTAAATATATACTGAATATATATGATATTTATGTCATTGTTAATATTTTGGAGATTATGAAACCATTATCAACGTAATTGGAAAAAAAATAACAAATCAAACATATATGAAAAATAAAGCTGTTATTTCTTGAAACATGACATTAACGTTGAAATATTAATAAACAGGTATCAAATGGTTATGGGTTAATAGTATATAGTTATAAATATGTGTATATATATATATATGGTTATTTTTTATACTTATACATTAATGTTATATTTATTACACTATAGTTTTTAACATGGGTGATTGAAGTCGTGACATATGCTAATGGATTTCCTTCTCGCTTTTGTTATATTATGAGACATAAGCCATATTAGCAAACTATTAATTTTATATTTTGTATTTAAATCCAATAAATTTATTTTATTAATATTACCCTAAAATTTATTTTTATTTAAATTTCAATTTTTTATAACTCTTTATGTGGGTTTAAACTTCAAATTTAACAAATCAAAAATAGAATTTTGTCTAATTTTTATTCTTTGAGGCATTTTTATGTTATACACGAATAATAATTATTTAATATATAAAAAGCCATGTCTACATGTTATATCATGAGTTTATCCTTTCTAATGTTATTTTATGTTTCATTTAATTTTATTCTTTAATGTTACTTATGATTTAAAGTCAAAAAAGTGGTAATGTTTTTCTGTTTCAATCTTATCATTTATCAGGATTGTTTATTATTATGTTTTTTATGATAAAATCTTATAATCTGTCTCCCAAGAGACTCAAGAATTTTATAATCCTCTAATTATGACATAATAAGAAAATATTTCACTTTATTTCCATATCTTTATGTATAAATTAGTTCAAAATAATGTGTTTAATAAAAATCATCTTTTTTTCATGCTTTAGTAGAATACCTTTATCATCCAAACCCATTTTTTCTAAAAACGATTCCAAAAATGTTTTTAACGCATTAAAAATATATAATAAATTATTTTTTACTAATTTTTATATTTTTAATTTTTTTGATGGTTTTTTCATGCCATTTCCCAAATAAATCATAATTTAATTTTAAGAAAAATGTGAAAGGAATCATTTCATTAACATGATCAGTAAGAATTGTTTTCCCTACATCATGAAAATTTTTTAATTTCATTTTAAATTTATAATTTTCAGGTTTATGATTATTGAAAATGGGATTCAAAATATTGTATGTTCAAAAATGTTGTTTTCATATCATAATTTATATTTTCCTCAATAAAATTTTTAAATGATTTTTAATGCTTACATTATATATTTTCATGTTTATTTTCAAATTAATTTTTCAAAAAATATTATATATTTAAATTGTTTTTTATCATATTTGAATGGATATTTTCCTCAATAAATGATTTAAATTATCATTAAAAATAATTTTCTATCTATGATGACAATCATTGTTGATATTTATGCCTTAATGGTGATATGATCCATGGATTCCATTTTTATCATTTATTTTAATTTGTTTTTGTTTATGATGGAATGATGTTTATGATACCATGTTATATTCCACAAGTTATTTTGTGAAGAAATTATTATGAAACCATTTTTTCCTTTTATTCCATGGTAAAATGTTGAAATGATTATGAAACCTATCACTTATCCAAGGGTTATGAGATGATAAAATGATTAAGAAACCCATTCTATTTCATGGGTTATGATTTGATGAATGTATTATGATATTTTATCACTCATTCATATAATTTTAATTATGTTATTGGTGGAACCTATATGTCCCCCAATTGCATTAGGGAAACATTAATATCTCATTAGAATGAGAATATTGGAATAGGGAGTGAACATGTATCAATAATGGGAATTTTCCACTATTATGGTCTAGGGATTGAACATTGACTACTATGATTGTTGTGGATTGAATCCATTCTTTTATTATATCTTGGGAATTTATCCTTTACTTATATGGAAGTGATTTTATTTATTTATGAGCATGACACATTGTTTCATTTTTATTTGTAATGTGTGTTCTATTTTAAGAATCACTACCTATTGGTGATTTCCATTGGATCTATTCATCAAATCGCAAACACCCATTTGTTATTTATCCAAAAAATAATATACATTCCAAATGTGCGCTTTCCATATATTTGAAATTATGATACTTAAGAACATGCATTGGTCAGGAGTATGGGAGTTTAGACTCATCCCACTCTTTTGGGGGGAATTACTATCTACTATGGGACTCTTTTTAAAAATTTAATATATTTTCATAAATCATTATTAATTCACCAAATATAACATTGGATTCCTATGGAATTTCTAAACACTTATTTACATGTGTGAAATTTAGAATCATCTGTATGAAATTGAGGTTCTTTATAATTAGAGTTATATATATGTATTTGAGGTTCTCCATAAATGGTATCCTCTAATATTTTATTTATAGATTCATTTAATCATCATTGTGATGATACAAGTTTTTATTCCACTTAGTGGAGCGCTCTATAAATTATTGTTGGCTAGGGAGATGAAGTTTTGTTTTGATATTGTGATTGTACCCCTTAAGTGGGCTACCTATCTATCCTTGTTAAAGGAATCATAACCCTCATAGTTAAGTGCTTCTTAATTGGACAGATCATGCCTTTTATCGTCATGTGATAAAGACTATTCTATATTGTTTAATTTCATATTTTAAGGACCTCTAAGATAAAGGAGTTATTCAATGTTTGGTGTGGGACTTATGTCGAATTCATCCAAGGAACTTGGAATGAATATGGGTTTTCATGTATGATTAGACCATGTTGGGAATATGGCCCAAGAAGAAAAGGATTGATTTGAATTGTTGGGTTTGAAAATCAAAGAGGATTCATATATATTCCATGGAGATAAGAATCATAACACAAATAGTTTGATATGTCTCATATGAGATTATAGTACTTTGAGAGAAATTAGTTTGGGATTACTTTCTGAAAATGGTGCCTTGGTAATTTGGGCCCTTAATTTCGGGCTTATTCCTAAGGGGGTTCCTAGATTAAGTGAATTAATGTTGTATTCCTAAAGAGGATATCGAGTGATCTCAAGACTTGAGAATGAATCCTTAATATCCCAATTACGGTGTCAATATGATTCTTCATAGTTAATTCACCGTGGGTGTTTTTGAAAATTTTATAAATCTCAAAAATCTCTAAACCCATGTGATATATATTCAGTGTGTGAAATAAGAGGATGTGAAAGATTCCAAAAACGTACCCACGATTTTTATACTCTGTTGGTGGTTGCGGGTGCGCCTACAACGACAACTGTGGATGAGGGCAAGACGAATGGGGAATAGTGGGAGGTGATGAGCATTCCATCCATTCACTTTACATTGGGCAAGTGTCCTATGTAAGGAAGGAGTTAAGGTGAAGGATGTAGAGAGGAGAAGGACTATAAACTCTTACATTAAAGGTTAGAGGATTACAATGGGATGGCAACCGTAGTGGAACTTTTTAGGGTAGGAAGACTTGGGATTTTCTTATACGGAATGGCCAATGTGAACCGTACCTTCCGTACCAGTAACCAAAGATTCTAGGTCTTAGAGACGAAAAGGGGAGGACATAACCAAAACCCTAATCCTCCAAACTAGGAACATCCAAACACTATTCTTCGGAGAATGGTCCATCTGACTATGGATATACAATCCCACATGCACTCTTTTAATCTTAACCCCCTTGTGAAACAAATTTGGGAGACCTCTAACTATGGATAAGCAAAACCAAAAAACAGACACGTTGATGTGCCTTTCCCAATGGTTTAATAAGTCCAGATGTTTTGGTGGGGGTCTCAACAGAATAACTTTCAGAAAAAGGAAAATATTTTAAAGAAGCCTATCCAAGAATGTATTTTCAGAGGGATTGATGGCTTGTATACCAAAGATAGTAGGTGAATGAGAAAAGGGATCCCACGTAGGTACCGGTGGGCATGTATGGGTTCACAAGTTGGCTTGGGTGACCTGATGTTTAGCAATGTGATGAACAACCAGGATGCTAATACATGACAGAGACATGACTAAATCATACATGAGTATTTACATCTAATCTCATAAGTGGGGTGCTCGTGTTCCTATGAGATAAATAGGTGGTGCAAAAGTGTTTCTGATTCAGGTAGGTTAGGTGCTTTAGGAGAAAATGTGTTATGGATTTGAAACACTAAAAGGACTTAAGTACAATGATCCTCTTACAAATCCACCACTCTAGGTGTTAAATAACTAAATTTAATAATTTTTAAGACTTGGGAGAAGCACTGGGGATATCAAAGTTTCAATTATACTTCATGGAAATTCACCCATACAAATAAAGGCCCCAAGTGTCTATTTAAAATATAATTACTCCCTTGGAAAAAAATGAGATAGTGCGCGCAAGGGGCTTCTGTACAGAATTGTGGTGCACAGATACCTTGCACTCCAATAGTTTTTTTTTGCAAGACTAGGGTGACACATTTAGTAATTATGTGAAATAATTACTTTATTCATCTCTAGTATGGTTGTGGGTATGTGTTTTTGTATCGGTACCTTGGGCGCCACTTTAGAGGATTAGCTAACATAATTTCCCCATAATGTGTGGGATGGGTCCTAGAGCCCTTTTTGTAGTCAATGTCAAGATGTGGTCTTTTCCCTTCGATTCAGTGCCTTCTCTACCATCCCTCACCCCCATGAAAAATAAAGAGTCGCACCATGACCATTTCGAGCCTGGTTGATTCCATTTTGCAGAAAAGAACATGGAACACATTTCATGGTGTCTACTTACATTATAATCTGTTATCCAATGTTATGCTCTCATGGATCATGTTCTTTTATTTCCTTATAGTTTTTATCTTATTAACATCAATTCAAAATACCATGACTCAATATTTGGTTCATTCATATTTCGTGTATGGGTTTCAAATGTTATTATCTTTTTATTATACCCTTATTGTCATGATATGATTACACATCTCCCTTTTTACCCATAATGATCATTTAAGATCACCATTTCTTATGATTATTTTACCCATGTTACTAAGAAAGGTATTAAGTAGTGTATATCTAAGAATATTACTATGTGGGAATATCATTTTGGTATTTGGTATATATCATTAAAAAATAAAAATATTTTGGTTCTAGTATCCAAATTAAAAATATATTTATAGTCCGTAGGTGTCTGTTTTTTGTAATGTAATGAATATTCAAGTATACAGATGTAATATCTATGATTAAAAACCATGTGTATCTATAATAACTCTTGAACTAGGCATATTTCAATTCTCATCCTTGTCTATTATAGTGACCCAAGTTAAATATGCCTTTATTTTACATTATTTAAAAGATTTAAAATATTACATCTCATAAATAATAACATACCGTTTACCAATTAGATTAGTATCTTTTGAGAATAGAAATACAATCAAATTATTTTACAATCCCTAAGATAACTTATCCTAAAAAGAAATATAATGGGATATTTAATAAAAATATCATTTGTAAGACTCATCTTCTTAATTTTAGGAGTAATAACATAATTAATGGGTGTGATAAAACAATCAATAATGGGTAAATAGACATTTCAGAAAAGATGTTTTCGTAAGAATACATACAAAAACAGTATAAGAGAAATATCATAATATCAAAAACATAGGTGATAATCAAATTATATTTCAAAATAACCTAAATCTATTGATGACCAACATAGAAAAATAACAATTATTTAATTTTAGGAAAAACAATACATTAATTTTAATCATGAAATTTTATGATCATATTGAATAATAAATTTTTAATTATAGAATAATCATGACCATTATGAAACATTACATTAATTTTCCCCATCATGAGACCGTAATAAAATTATACATATGATATTTCATATATTTATCAATCATTAGTACTAATAACATTAATTTCATGTAAAACACCATCACTTCCAAATTTTATGAGTAACTAAAATTTCATCATGAATAGTATTCACAAGAGATATAAAATCCTATCCAATTAATTATATGGCTATATAGTACCCCACCGTTCAGTCATTCATACATATTTATTCCACTTAACATTAATTAAATTAAAAAAAATTAGATAACCCATAGAAATAAAAAAAAATTAAAATAATTCAATACTTATAATGAACCCAATTAAAACAAGTTTTATAAAATATATAAGTTTTATAAAATAACACCATGAATTAAATTATATCATACAAAACTAGATCACCCAAAATAAAAATATAATTTAAGAAAATATTTTTAGACACCTAAAACATAACTAAATTCCGATATATTTTCAGAACATAATGAAAATAAAATCACAGAAAATATTTTTATAAAATTTTTAAATCCTTATTTAAAAAAAATAGTTATAAGTTTCATTTAAAAAGTATCCATTTACAAAAAAGTGAAATGATAAAATTTCAAGGAAATGGATTCGTATAAAAAATCCACTTTCACTAGAAAAAGTGATACATCATCATTTAAAATAAAAATACATGGAACATTGATGTTTAATAAGAAACTATATAATTAAAAGAAAGAAGTTTTAGTTACCAAGTCCCCTTTCATTACCCATAATTTCAATGGATGTGCTTGAACCTCCTGTAAAATAAATATATACACAGAAATTCCTATTTTAGAATAGTAATGATGTATATTTTAATTTATAATCTTCATTAATAATAATTCTCTTAATGTATTATATATCTATAATCTCTTTTCTATACCAGGAGATAATAACCTTGACTGTTTTGAAAAGGGTTCACAAAAGAAGAGTTAATATTAGTTTTTCTCCAAATTATAATCACTTTGAAAACATTAACGGTTCTATAATTAAATTTTTATAATGAAATATTATGTTCTAATTCTGTTGTATTGGTTTTTTTGTGACATTTCATGGAAAAACAAAGGGGAAATGACTATTTTTGGGGTATTTACTAATATATATGAATTTACATATAATTATTATCACTTATTGTGTTATAAAAATAACCATATTGTAATATATACTTCTTATTTATATCATATATATTCATATAACATAAATCAAAATAATATATTCATTAAATTAAAGGAAAAAACACATTTATTTGTGGATTTAATAGTTCGCACTAGGTATGATTTACATTTTTGTTTTTTAATGAAAAAGGTTAGGGTGGTAAAGTATTGTAAAATACTTATAATAAAATAATATTTTTATAATGATACTAATTTTATCAATTTAATATCGTGAAATGAAATTCAAGGTTTAATAAAAACTCATAAAAATTAGAAAATTGAAATATAAGAGGGTAACTTTTCCCTCAATTATAGGAATATGTCTTTTGAAAAGTTGGGTAAACCTTATGTTGTTAGTATTTTGAAAACAACATAACATTTTATGGGCTATATGAGTGTTTAATAGTTTTTAGTAGTTTTTGGATGATATTAGTTAGTTTCTATTTGAGAGGATGTTAGGAGATAAGTACCAAATTTTAAGTGAAAAGGAGTGACATTTTTTTAAATACCAAAAGAAATTTAATAATTTGATATAAATATAAATATATATAGCACATAAATTGAGTAATATTTGATAATATGAAATATAATGTTTATAAACACAAAAAAAAAATCAATTTAAACAATATTTAACAATTCTTTTCCCTTACCACTTTGGTTACTTATTTTTTAACAATTTGGTTTTCACCATGGTAACGTGTTTTTAGCTAAGAAATTTATCCTTTAGGAAGAAAGCAAAATTTTTAATTACCATATAATGTGAACCTAATGAATGAAAATTTTAAATAATTTTTTTCATTCAATTTGGAAAAATAATATATTTAGTTTTTAAAATATAAAATGTATAATTTTATAAAAACATGTTTCTTCCAAAATAACATCAATTATAAAATTTTAAATATAGGTTTAAAAATAAAAACATTATATTAAATTTATATATTAATATATAAAATAAATATTTCATCTTATAATAATGTTTCATAAATTTTTAATTCATACATTTATTATAATGGGTCAAACCTGTAATATTTGAAAAATAGTTTATTTTACTATTACCCTAAAATTTAAATGTTTCAAATAAATATCAGAAATTTATCATTAGAATGTAATATTATTTTTAAACCAAATATGAATATATTTTCAGAGAATTAAATTTCTATAATTATAGAATTCAATATTTAAATAAAATCCCAAAATACAGTGGAAAATTGTTCATATTGGAAAACTACATTTTAAAATGATCTCAATCTATTAGTCTTATTTCATATCATTGTTATTTAATTTATTAGTACCTTATTATACATATTATAAATATATTGTATTATTTTTTAGTCATAATATAATCTAATTCTTGGAATAAATCAGTAATTTTTTTAAAGAAAAAAACATATGAATAAATTTATTTTATTTGTGGTGTTACGTATAATAACTACATATAATTTTTATTAAAAACATTTAATTTTAATTATAAAAAAAATTATATTTAGCTTACTCCTATTCAAATGTTATTATTCCACAAGTTTGTTTTTAATGGTTATATTTTATTTTTATACTTTATCTACAAATTATATCTTTTTTGTTTTTGTTTTTTGTTTCACATGGATGAAGCTATCGAACATAGTCATTATTTATAGAGGAAAAACATTGGTCATTACATTTTAACCCATTAAAAAAATTCCTTAAAATTTCATTATATTGATGAAAATTTAGAGGGAACTTTTTCCTTGTTATATCCATATGTTCCCATGTAGCATCTAAAAATGTCTGTTTTCTTAATAGTACATTGAGTATATTTGATGTATTAATAAACAACACCTTATCTCTTAAATACATAATTTATATTGGTTATTTCTAATATGAGAAATCCAATTCATTTAAATGAGTTTCATGTTTATTAAATGTGAGGAGTCTTAAATATACTTCATCAAAATGTATATTTGGAACACATCATGCTATTGGGATAGGTTATGAGGGACTGATAAGTGATAAGAAACAACATCAACACGATCAAGGGTCTCAAAGGGACATATATTAATAGGGTGAATCTTCCCTTTATTCCCAAATATTATAAGACACTTACAATGAGATATTAGAAGTAATATCTTCTCACGAACTTCAATATATAGATATCTTCAATGATTATATGAAAAACTCTTCTATATATTTTTTCCCTCTTTCATATGTTGCTAAATGGTTAAAACACTCATGTAATACACCTTAGGGTTCACCAGTTCTCTTAGTCTTGAAAAATAATGGCCCAATGTTCCATTTCATAGATTATCATAAGCTTAAAAATATCACAATAAAAAAAGTAACATATTCCAGAGATTGATGATGTTTATGATTAGTTATGTGGTGGAAAATACATTTCCAAGGTGAATATGTGGTTGAGATATTATAATGCTAGGGTGAAGAAAGATTGTATCTCCAAGATTTATTTTCGTACATGGAACAAGCACTATATGTCCATAATAATTCCATTTATACCAATTCATGATTTAGAAATATTAATGTACATGATGAATATAGACTTTAGTTATTACCTTGAATTTTATTATTTATAGGTGATATTATCAAATACTCTAAATGTAAGGAGGAGCATGTGTATTATTGGATAACTATGCTAAAGACCATACAAAAGGGGAATCGTTCATCCATGTTCAAAAAATGCCAGTTCTAGTTAAGGGAGGTAATATTATTAGTTAATATCATCATAACAAATGAGAAATTTATATAACCTTATTATATAGTGGAAAATTAATAATGGAACATTCCATCTTTTGTGAAATATATCTATAGATTATGTGGATTACCAACGTACTATCATCAATTTTTTAGATATTTCTCTTGATTATCAAACCCTATTACCAAGATAACATAGAGGGGATTAATGTTTTCTTGTAATGTAGATTGTGGAGAGGTAATCAAGAATTTCAAATGAATTATTTTCAGTACACATGTATACACACTTCACAAAAGTGGATAACTTTTGTCGTATTTAATGATTCTTTGAATATGTTATTGGGATTTTTGTTAATGAATAATGAAAAGGTCATATAATATGCTCCAAATTAATTTAAATTCTATGAGTTTAACTACACAACACAAGATTTTGTGTTTGGTATAGTGATATTCACTTTAAAAATGTGGTAGGATTATATCCTTTGAGGGTAGTGTGAAATATATAATGATTAAAAAATTTCAAAGTATATATTCATATACAAGTGCAAAATATTCACTATAGAATATAGTTAAATATGATCAAGGACTATGAATGTTCAATCCATTACCATCATGGGAATGAAAGTAAAGTGGATGATGCTCTAAATAGAAAAGACATTGAAATTTTATCATTAATGAAATCTAAAAAAGGATTCGATATAATTATACATAAAAAAAATATGGAAATGGGAATCATGATGGAATAGAAATCATTGATCAGTTTTTATATTATTTCTTATCTATATATTTTAAAGAGGATAGTAGATGTTTAAATAAATATTGTGGTAATTAAAAAAATGTATAATATTTATGAACATTGAAATATTCAAAGATAAATATAAATTTAGAAGGAGTTGTTGGATTTTGGTAATGATTATGCATACCATAAAATACTAATATAAAGGAGGACCTATTAGATGACTCACATAGTTCGGCTTTCTCAATCCATCATGAAATAAAAAAGGCAGATCGATATATCTGATAGCACTACTTTTGGGATATTTTGTGGAAGGAGATCATGGAAAATATATGAATCTTTGTTATATGTCATCATGTGAAAGCATAAAGGAAGTAATCCAAGGGTTTTATGAAATAATTTTCCATACCTGCATTGAAATAAGAAAACATTACATAAGTGTCCCCATATGATTTAATTAAATGTGTTATTATATATTATAGTTAGAGAAATAAAATCCACTTATTTAGATTTATTATATCCAATCATATTTAAAATATTTTTAAGCATCATTACCATTGAAAATATATCCATTGAATATTTATAATATGATTGGTATAAATATAGGGTTTTAACAATTCAAATTTATACAGATAAAGGAAGTGATGACCTCAACCAGCATGATTATACCCTAGAATCCCATTAATCAGAGCATTCTATATAGATATTTTAACTATGATTTACCTTAGTCAAGCCCAAGGTGATATCCAAAAAATTAAGAATGATAGAAATAATTTATGGGATATGTTCTCGATCATTTAGATCATGACCCAAATAATGAACACTTAACCACAACATGAATGTCTCAAATTCACACACCTTAGTCTTAGGGAGTTTGATGGATTATTAATGGGATATGTATCGATACAATATAAATAATATTATTTAAATTATTATAGAATACTGAATCTATTTTGATCCTAATATTGTTACTATATTAATGTTTTTTATTTTAATAAAATAAAACATAAATTTACTTTTTGGGTAATATTTAAATTAAATTAAGGAACTCATTTTGATTAATTTATTTATTTTTGAAATAAAAAATATTTTAATAAAATAATTTTGTCAAATTATATTTTTCAAATATAAATGAACATATAATTTAGAAAAATTTAATTTTAAATTTTATATGGGTTTGAAAAAAATTATTGTCATAAACCCATCATTTCCTAATAAATATTGATTGTTGTTACAAAAATGAAAATAATTATTTTTTAATTTCATTTATTTAAGAGTATGACTCACTTCCATATCATTATGTGTATTATTATTTTAATTTTGGTGCATTTAACATATAAAATATTGAAAAATATTCCACATTTTCCAAAAACATTTTCAAAACCATGGGATGTTTTTTGGTTTTGGTTATTTTATTATATATAGTTCAAAACCAATGTTTTAAAAAGGATAATTAATTCCCTTTTATTTCCAAATATAAAACCAACAAAAATCACACTTATATTCACTCAAATTCATTAGAGAATTTCCTTAATCATTCATACCCTCACCAGGGGCTTTCTAATGTTCCCCAATCTCTCAATAAGCTCCTCCCAATCATTTGGAGTCACACACAATAGTAAGTTATTTTCCTCATCTCATTTCAATTAAAGAATCTATTTTATATAATTCACCTCAATTTTTTTCCTGATGGAATATATTTTTACATATCACCCATTAAATTAAATATTATGTATATATAATGGGAGGCCCATTTTCAATCTATTTAATCTATCCCATGATCCATTATATAAACCTGTTTCCATGCCGAAATTTAGTAAGAGATATTTTCCTTCACTTTATTCATGTTTCTTCATTATCATATACCATATATTTCTAATTATTATTGGGATATGTATTTTCATTGTCCCTATAAAGATAAATTTTCTATCAAAATGGATAGTGGACCCTTTTTCTCTCGTCAACCCATTTTATGAATTTTTCGACGAAGTCATTATGCTAAAAAAATATTATTGTGATTTTCCATTCGAAATAGTGTTGTAGTGAACACCTGTACCCATTTACAATCAAGGATGTTGATATTTATACACTTTTTCATATTGGTGAGGAAATTACAGGTATGTATTTCACACTCCATTATTCTATAATAAAATTTTATTATAATTGATTCCATGTTTTATAATATATGTGGCTCACTTATGTTTGCGAATGATATCAATGTGATGGGTGCACCCAAAATTATATAGAGCCCAAATTCATTGGGTAATGTTTAGCCTCATGAGAAATAATATTGGTATAGGGAGTGAACCCAATTCCTTTAAGGGACTTTTTTATCATGATATCTTGAAATATATACTTGATCTATGTTTATGATGCATTATTTAAAATTGTTGTAGATTTCCCATGTTTCCAATATTATTATCATGCTATATCAAGTATTATTTTATATTTTTATGATTCTCAACACTTTTATGTCCCTTTAATATTAATATTTTCTATCATGTATTTCATTCTTTTGGTAAGGGATTGCTTATTCCCTTACTGGGCTTTATAGCTCATCGTTTTCCAATGTATGTCCACAGGTTATGTCATACAGTTTTAAGTGTGAGAATGTTGAATAAATTATCAATAATGATTTTTTTCATATTTTATATTTTTAGGAAATGTATCAAATTCCCATAGACATTAGAATTATTGATCTTATGGGTTGTTTTATGTGTCATGTTATGTAATAAAAAATGAATTAATGTTTAATAATGAAAAGGGTTATTATAAAAAGACTAGGGAAATAACTGTTCAAATTATTCCATGGAAGGAAATCCCGAAATCCCATTATCTGATTCTAATAAAAGAGATAACACCACCAACCTTGGTGGATACAAGATTCCCACCTTTGGAATACAAGAATACTGGGAAATACATATGACATCCAATTGAGGCATATTAAATCACAATGGTCTTGATGGAAACCGTCAAAAAAAATTCCTTAATACATTTATTTATACATTAAAACATAATAAACAATTTTAATTAGTGTATAAATTATCACCTAATTAATTTATTTTAATATCATCGTCAATATTTTATTAGTTATCATTTAATGGAGATAATTAGTGTCCATTTTAGGTTATTTTCTAAATCAATGTAACATTAATTTTTTATTAAATAATCAATATTATTCATGTTTTTATATTAGTTCATTTCATTTTTTAACTAAATATCATCTGTTCTGAAACATAAATAAATGAATTTCTTTAACTGGTGTGAAATTTTCTATTTCACTATTTGTTCTTGAAATTACTCTCTGATTTATAAACTCTAAAAATAATATAGACACATATTGTGAACTCTTTAAATACTATTATTATAATTGTAAAATATAAAAAAAATAATTCATGATGTTCCTTTATATGATCATAATATTTAACATTTATTAATTTCTTCACCAAACTAAATGTTCTGAAAAGTTTTTTAATGTTTTACCATCATAAAATTATTCAATTTTCATAAAATTCATAAAAATATCATTGAAAAAATGAAGGTTACAAATTATAACATTGATGAGTATAAGATGTATCAATTATTTGACTAGGTATGAGTTAAATCAATGATTCTTTCTTTATAACTTTTATGAACCATTTTTAATAAAATTCATTACTAGCTCAAATAATATAACTCAAAATTGGCATAGAGATCTCTATTTCATTGTGAAAAAAATATGTAGAAAGATAATAAATATAAAGATATGAAATATATTTTAAATGTATTATCCCCAATGAGAGTGACTACTTATTGGTATGGTTTCATCAATGAAATCAACGCGATTTTAATTAATCATGTAAGTGAATACAATATTTTTAAGAAGTCCCATTTAGAATATTTAATGATGTTATTTATCAAAGTAATGTTTTTTTTTATCCCACAAAATTAAAATGATTGAATATATAATGTTGAAATCTATTAATTAGTTAAAAATGATTTAATTTATTAACAAGGTTCATAATTATCATTTTTCATGGTGCACTCCCAAAATGATAAATTGAAATGTTCAATTTTATAATATTTTCATATTAACAAATTGTTTTAACTATATGTAAAAATATATGTTGAACCGATGATTTGGTAGTTATTTATAATTAAAATAGTATTTATTACTATTTGTAAAAGTATAAAGGCTTATTTTACAACCTAAATCCCATCAAAATAACTATTTTATGAACATTAAATAAAAAATGCCATGTGTTTTCAAAACAATTAATCAAGATTCATTAATTTGGTAGAATCTTCTTTTACTCCATGATAAAAATTGAAATTTAATAAATTTTTAATGTGAGATAACACTTAGTTGAATTATAATTAAATGATTACATTATTTTTAAAATTATAGGTGATTTAGAACAAAAAGAAAAATTCAGATTCATCCAAATATTTTTAAATTGTATACTATTATTAGAAAAAAACTTATTAAAAAAATGTTTTGGATCAAATTTGTTAATATTATCTTATTTTATTGATTCCATAGTTGAAGATATTGCACCAAAACTCACTGATTTTGGGGATAAATAGTGAATAATTTTCTCTAGCCTTATTTAATATTCATCTTTTCAACTGATATGGTTAAATTTTATTAATTTTTCACCATTATTATCTTATAATAAAATGTTTAAATATAAAATAATAAACATGTCCCAATTATTTAAAATTTTAACTGGTCATACATGAATAACAACACAGTTGGCATGATCTGCAAACACCCATAAAAAAGTTACTCTCATGAAAAAATAGTAAACAAATAAGATTAAAGTAAAATTTATCACTCATTACAAATGAATTCTTACAACATTTATTTTGATTATAAATATATGAAAAATAATTTTCATGTCTATATAAATTGAATTTGTTATTTTATCACATTATTTATTTGTTTGTTTCATTTCCTGTAGTCTTCACATCAAAAATATTTCATTATGATATATATATTTGTTTTCTTTAGAATTCCTGAATATACGTCAAGTTTTTTCACATAAGAAATACTTTTTTACTTCCTTATATTAACAAAAATTATTAATATCAAAATGATATTATCATCCATAAATAGTTGATGGAATTTTTTCATAGGTTTGAGAATCTTCTCATATCTTCCCTTAAACCTGTCTTGAATTGGGTATCTACACACATAACACTATACAACCTATGAGACACTTTTATCATTTTTGTTTCATCATTTTATGTGAATTTAAAAAAAAAATAGTTATCTTAAAATTCTTGGTGTGATATATTATATTATATAATGGTTATAGAAATTTTAAACTTATTAATTTTATCTCCCATGAAAACTGACATTACTTCAAATTCATTACAACAATGTAAATTTCATTATACCATGATTTTACCATCAACATTGTCATTTTATATATTTCATGGAAAAATTTGATCCCCCCATCATGCACATGAAAACATTTTTTCATCATTCCACAGTATTATTGTGATAATTAAATACATAATTATCATGATAAATTCACATATTGTTCTTCAATTCAAAATCATGTCCGAATATATTTTTATTTAAAATATGATACAGAAAATATAAGTCATTACATATTATTAAAATGTTAATAACATTTATTAACCTGTCTAATAATCTTGATCTATAACAATAAAATCATGATGTTGGGATTTATATAGTGGGTAGATGATTAGTTGGCCAATTTCAGTAGAATGTTCTTAACAATATTATAGTATGATAAATAACCCCATGATTTAATTTATATATTGTAATAGAATACATTTAATCTCATCCTTATTATATTTATTTATTATAAAACCATTCTAAGAATTATCCAACATTTTTATAAACCAAATATGAGTATAATATATTATACTTGCATTTAATAAATCAGGTACAACATAATGTATTACGTTTCATATAACATCCTAAAAATGTGAGAAAAAAAATTTATAATAAACTAGTATAAATGTGTAAAGTAATAGTATTTATAAAAAAATATAGTCTCCCTAAAATCTAAAAATAAATGAGGGTAGGGGAGGAAACAAATTTTTCATTTATTGAATATGTAAGTAATGGAACTTGATCACACATAAGGTTCATTATTGGGAAAATCTTAGTTAAAAAATAATAGGTTTTAAAAAAACCAAAAAATAATTATTAGACATAGAAGAAGAAAATTGAAAACAAATTTTTAGATCTCCATATTTGAAATAAATAACTAACGACCAATAATAAAAATGAAAAACACTTTAATACAATATCTTATAATGAATATGTTATTTCACTACATTTGAATATGTATGGCGATGTTCACCAAAGTGGAAGAATCATTCCACTTCTATGGTGTATCCTTAAGACAACTATATATCCCATTATATGATAGGAATTCATATTCACCCTGGGGGTGAAAGAACCTCATAATTAATATGAATAAGAAGAATAAATAAATGAGTCTATAGGATTTTTTATAAATATAATCATAACCAAACACTATAACATCATATGTCTATTTTTCATACAATCTAAAGGCACTGATGGGTGGTGTCCACATTAATTAATGAATTTATAAAACATTTATTAATTAAATTTTCCTATTGATAAATTTATATTTATACAAGGATATCACTCATCATTCCATTTCGTCGTATGTAACCAATTATTGATTGATATAATATGTTGGTTAAATATACAATGGGAACAATCAGTATTTTTTATTCACATATTATATTTAAAATATTTTACCATTATGTGGAAGGAAACATAATATTCATGCAATACCAAATTGATTATATATATATGTAAAGCTTTAGGCTATATCACAAATAATCTACCACATTCACTAAATACTAAAATATATTGTGACATTTCACCAATTATTGTATCACATACAATACCTCATGACACTATACTAGATAATATTTTATATATCATTCCAAATACTTTTGGAAAGCAATCATCAAATTCACATTGAATCACAACATTTAAAATACATTTGGAATACCAATATAATTTTTATATTAACTCTTAATACATTTTAGAGTATCTCTCTATATCAAACTGAATCCCCATTAAATTAACCAAAAATTATGACCCTTTTGATTTTTTAGTATTGAGAAAACATATGAATACCTAGATCCATATCTTTAAGGAAAAAGTGGCCTATATGAATTTTTTAGGCTACACATTCTATAAAGTGATCTATCTAAATATTCAAGAAATAAATATATCACTATATCTATGTCTAAAATTTTTCATCATATAAAAATATGACTTATCATATGTTTCTTTTTTCATATACATCGAGTTTACATGGAACAAGGAACATGCCAATCCCAGATAAGATACTCATATTTTCCCGATTCATAGAGTATAGTTTGATATTATACATAAATATATCACATGTTATTCATCCATATGGATAAGAATATAACATATCCCTTATCTATAAATAAATAAAATATCAAAGTGTGGTCTCACATTCCCATATTCTATATCAATCAAGGGACTAAATTTCATACTCATCATATGATAGAAGATATACTATTTGTTTAAACTCCAATCAACAAAATGATAAACAACATATGTATCAACATTCATATTAGCTATGTCAATATATATATTTGTGTATCTTGGGTATCAATGTATGCAGGTTCTCATTCTAGGTATCTCCCCAAACATTATTATTGGGGATTAGATTTCATTTATACACTCTAATATACCAAAGAATTATGTATATCACCACACATGGTAAATATAATAGGTCATTCCACACATATAAATAATCTTACATAATGTCATACATTGAGAGGTAAATTATCATTTCACTTCATGAAATGTATATTAATATATACAGTTATATTGTTAAGGATTATGAATGAAAAAATATCTCTTTCATTTAATATAAAACCATTTAATATTATAAATCACATCAATAATATTTACCAAACCAGCATAAAAACCTATTTATAAGATTATATATGAAAAACTACCTGATTTCCATTATGGTGGCCACACTTTCTAGGATTTTTTAAATATTTTCTTTATATGTTATTCATGTCACATCTATTTGTAACAATATAATAAAAAATCTCACTAATATTTCTAGGGAGAAACATCTAATAAGTAATCTAGTTTCAATAATGTTGATACTTAGGAAATATATTACTGGGTATAAAACATCATGATCATATTAAAACATGATAAATTCATAACATTAAATGTTATAATTCTATCTTCATGTTTTTTACAATGAACTATTTATAAGTTCACCAGCACCATCCTTAGGAACCATATTCAATCAAAATGTTCACATAAAATAATTTAATTACTTAAATTAATTTACACTAATACATCAATATTATTTTAAGATATTAATTAATATTTTCATCAATTTTATGTAGGTATAATATTTTATTTTTCCAATATTAACATATATATTTCTAAATATACTTCCATTAGCCTCATAAAAATTTTATTATATTTTATAATATATTGATAAGAGACAAAAACCATTATGTGTTATAAAATAACATTTATTTTCTTTTAGTAATTATATTTATGAAATAAAATATATCATATATCATATTATATGGGTTTGGAGCATTTTTTATTTGAGAAAAAATCCTCATTAAAAAATATATTCTACATGTATGTCATTTTAAATTTATTTCTAATTACATTTATTCCTAACATGTCCATTCCACAAAGTATTACAAAATCATTCATGAATATCTGGAATAATCCTATCATAATGAATTATTATTCATCATTTCTGGAAAACCAATATCTAAAGGACCTTAATTGAATTCCTAAAGATACATTATTGTACTCTTCCACCCACATTTCATCTTTTAGTTTGAACGTTAACATACATGTACAGTTTTTATTGTATCTTAGAACCTAAAAATCACAGGCAATTTTTATATATATTCCCATCACCATGATAATATCTAGTTAATATTCTGTTGAATTTAATATTATTGTCTAAATGATGCCATATATATTATTGGAATAAATTTTTTAACTAGAACTACCCATTTTTAGTATCCAGATAATGTTTTTTAGAAAATTAAACAAATCATAAACCTAGTGTGTTAAAAAAACTCATCCCATTTAACAAAAAAAATATTATATACTTGATCTTATCAAGAGATATGTGAGAGAAAATAAACAATATAGGATGATTTTAAAAAATATTGATGAAACCAAGTTATTAATGAATCAAATCCTTAGGTAAATTACATTAAAATAAAATTTTGCAGTAAATTATTTTCATCTTATAACCATATATATATTTAAAAAAACATTTCCAAACAATCAATTGATATGTTATATATTTTAGAATAATACATTTATAAAACCATTAATTTTTTTTGTGAATCCATTATCCTGATAAATCCATATAATATATTAAATCATACAAAATTTTATTTGATATACCAAATAAAATTGAGTATATAAGACTAAAATTTCATTAAATCATTAATTTATCCAACCATATTGAGTACATGAGTGGAGAATAATATTCCTTTAGTCACAATTGTTTGGGTTCTTTTTAAATAATTAAATGAGTTACTCTATAATTTCATAATAATATAGATTCACATGTTAGATAACATCAACACATTGTTACTAATGAATTAACTATTTATTATGATCCTTTATTAAATTTGAAATATTTATTGGGAACATTTTTTAGTTAGCATTATTGTGATTAATGTACATTAAAATTATCTATGAAATGACAACTAATAATGATTAACATGATTATGATGATGATATTTATCAACATCATAAGCTATTATCAGATGAATATATTGTTTAATTAACCATTTAACAAGGAATGTTTCTGAAAGTCTCCCACTTAAATGATGACCCCCTTTTGAAAATTCAACATTTTTTTATCAGGCCGCGAAATATATTTCACTATGAAAATTACTCAAATTTGTTCTGAGACTCACCAATTAGTTATTTAGATAGGGACGTATCCCAATAATATCATATATGACACATGGATAGTTGAGTGGATGAATATTTTGAAAATTCATCATATGAATAAACCCATCACAACCCCTCTCATATAATAACTCTTTGGGGTTTCATGGAAAGTGTAAATGAAGTCAAATATCAAAAAATGATCCAATCACATGAAAATCAAAGGGTACTCATCTTTTAAATTCATGGTACTAATGATGATATAATATCACACATTACAAACTGTCCTTATAGAATATAATACATAGGCACCCTACATTGACATGAAACTACTTTGTTGGATGATCTAGGTAATAATAATTTCTATATTTCAAGGAATCTAACTAATTTTATTTGAAGTGTATTTAAATGTCACCATATTATCTCATGTTATTCTATTTTACATATTCTTGTTTCTAGTAATTTTTTTTGAATACTACACTTTCCAACTAATAAAATTGTTCAAACCAAATTCATTTGTAACTGATTTTACAAGCCACAAATTTGGGTTACTTACCCAAACAGAAAAGTCAAACACATTCTAACATTTCGAGATGTATCATATTTATACGATAAATGAACAATTATTGTAATAGTATAAAGGTATATTAAATTGTAGATATCTAAATATGTAAGCCCAGAGCGATGGATATACAACCACTTCCACCATATAAGATAAGAAAAAAGCCTCTAGGCTTGTAGGCTGTCTCTCCCCATGTCCAACTCCGAAGGATACCTTAATCAAGATAGAATATAGTTCATTATATTTGTAATACCTAATATGCACAAACTCTATTAAACAAATAAAAATTCACGTTAACAACTTCCATTAATAAATGAAGTCAGGATAGATAAAAAATTAAATTCATTACAGAGTCACTTCTAACATAACAATATATGGCTATATCATAAAATTAATTTTATATTTTGAAAAAAATACTACAACAATAATCTTATAAATAATTATAAATATGAATAAAATAAGGAATAATATTTTTAATAATTGATCAATTTATAATTTCAAACATGAAAAAATCATTTATAAACCGTTCATAAATATAACAAAATTATAACCACTAGATAATATTTGATGAAAACTTATGGCCATTCCATAATTATGAATATAAATGTATTATATTCTTTTCAATATTATGTTTTTATATTTATCAGTATATTTAATTTTGATTATAAATATATGATATTAAAATAATAATAATAAATTTATAACCCAGTTTCTATCATGTAATAATCTTATATATACCAATCATGATATACATAATTATTATTTAATCATTATAACACTTTTTTATGTGTCCTAGAAAATTTCCAAATAAATATTCCTTTTATTTTCAACATTTCAAAATTATATATTATGAATAATTCATAATTTATTTACAAAAAATTTATATATTCTCTTTATTTCAAAAATTATTGCTCTTTATAAACTATTTCGTATGATTTCAAAATAAACACTTTTATTTTTATATCATAATTCATTCCATGTTGTTTATTTAAATTGTATTTAATTTTTAATATTTAATAACTAGGAATGAAATGTTTCACTAACATATAATAAATTATATGAAATAATTTTTAATTATGAATAATACTTTTATAAATTAAATTTTCCAAAAATAAATTTTAGAATGATATATAAATATTTTTATAAAACCTTAAAACAATTATATATAAAAAAAATTATAAGTTTTTTCCTCTTGTATAAAACCATAATTACATAAGGGTATCCACCAATTACCTTTATATAGAAACTATGCATGCTTGAAAAACCCCACTATCTTGACATGAACATTTATTAGAATGGTAAAACCATTATTTTGTTACATTTTTTTAATGTAAATGAAGAAATAAACCGTCATTCAAAGCCTCATAAATAGGTAATAAATTTATGCATGTAATATTCATAACTGTACAACATAGTTTTCCAATTTTTAGTAACGGTAAATTTCTATGAAATTTATGTTCCAGATCTTAAAAATATACATATATGTGTAAATCTATAAATAATCAATATGGAACAATAATTTTCTTAATATCATGTGGTTAGTTACATTTTTATTACCCTTTTCAAAAAATAAACTACCTTTACGGGGCTCTTATTTCATGTAAGGGAATGTTATGATAAAGTGTATGAAAACAACTCCATAAATGGTTAATTTCTTATTTACCCATGTAAATCTCATAAATGTATGTGTAATTCCACCATTAACATTATGTATCCAAATTACATAAGGGTAAACCTTATAACACCAAGAGTTATTAAAATGCTAATCAATGTTTATTAGTGTATCTGACACACAACATCTAACCGAAAAAACAATAATTATTTAACTGATATTTTTATAAAAAACCATTAAATTATAATATATTTTTAGAAAAAATTATTTTAGGAAATATATATAAATTTTATACTTAATTTTTTTTAAAAAAATTATTCTTCAAATAATATATTTTCATCAAAACAAAATTCATTGATTTTTCAAGAAAATATTAAAATTATTATTGGAATGTTTAGAATTATAAATTTATAAAACGAACATAATTTTTGAGATTATTATATTTATATCCAATTAGGGTCAAATTTTATGATTTTTTTTAAAATATATAATTCAATGAATAGTGAAAAATAATTATTTTTATTTATAATGCCCTTTATATTAAATAAATTACGTATTTGAAAAGTTCCATTATTATTTTAATTTAATTAATTTTTACCTATTATTTATTAAATATAATCAAATTAACTATGTTTTAATCATATTTATACTTGATTATTCTATATGTTTATTCTTAGCCTTAATAAAAAATTTTCTTAAAAAACCGATTTAATCTGAATAATGTTTGTTCATTTTAATTAATTAAACATTAAATTATAATGATGTATTTTATTATTGAAATATATATATTATATTTTTATATTTAATTAAAATTCATATAATTATGATTTATGTTTATAAATTTAATATAGGAGCATGTTTTCCATGAAAAAAATACATTTTTTTTTCAAAAAACTGTTATTTCTTTGCGCTTGTGAGTTTTATATTAAATTAAATCAATTAACCTATTTTTATTGAATTAAATAAATTTTATTTAATATTTCTAATAACCAAAATTTATATTATATCATAACTTTAATTAATATTTTTTTTATAATTAATAGTAAAAACAGAAAAAATAATTACTATGGTAAAAAATTACAATATAAAATGTGAGTAACTATAGAGGTACTGAAGATAGAATGTTTAAAAAATATTTATTTTGAATGTAATAGGTGTGCATCATACTTATATCTCTTCCAGTACTTTATTTTTTATTATTTTGAGATTCTTGGCATGACATTGACCTCCCATTATTTAATTGTCTTGGGAATCTGCTATAATTCTACTTGTCCTTTCTTATAAAAGGCCACCCCATATCCTCCACCTTAAAAATTTTATGACCCATTTTAACAGCCTATACATAATCAAATACCTTTCAAAATTATCTCCCAATATCCAAGATACAATATTTTTATCATAAATCCAATATATGGAGCATTTAGGTACAATCTTAACGAGGTGGTCTGAAGAAGAGGTAACTATATTAACCAATAATCATTGTTTATTTCTTCGTAAAAGAATTTTTAATATTACATAGTCTTGATAATGTAAGAAAATTAGTATCTACCAAATTCTAAGACGTTATTTTGTTAATTTCATTACCTAAATCCACTTCATATTCCTTCAAATGGGAAAAAAACCATCATTTATGTGCAAGACAGACTATAGTCCCATGAACCAATGTAATTTGGATTCCATAATCATCTATAATGGCTATTTATATTTTATTTTTTATTTTTATTCATGATATTAATGATATATTAATCATTCTAGGAAATTAATATATCTGATAATTTATTTCCTTATAATCTATTGACAATGATAATGTTGTTCGTCTGTACTGTGGACTAGAACCACATAATGCCAAGTGATTAATTTTTTATAAAAATGTCACATGGAATGTATATTTAAGTGTATTTAAATGAATAATATGATATTTATGATATAATTACAATCATATAAATTTAATAACAAACTTAACCTATGATGGCGCCGAAATATGTGACCATGACAAATAGAGGGAGACCATAATCAGTTGAGATGAAATCCAATCACAAATGACTTAATGTAATCCAAAGGGACAGACTCACATATTCATTTCACACATACCCTTAGAAACAAGAATGCATGGGGCATTTAATAAAGGCACTGTGAGTCTGATGGTCCATGTGACCTCAACAAGGATGTTAACTATAGGATCGATGAGTCTGACAATCCCTGTGACCACCACTATTCCAATTCATGATGTCCTCCACGAGACCCATGAGCCCTTTACCTCTTTACAGAGGGTTTCGTTTCCACATGACACACCTCCCATCCTCATGAGACCCCTTATCCTATTAATAGTTTCTCACCAACCGCCCCCATCTAACCCATTTTTTCTCCAACCATTCACCTCCTGAGCTCTCTTTTTATGGGGCTTCGATGCACTATGAATCTAATAAAAAATATAATTCTCCATGGTACTATGGAATCACCAAATTCCTTTTCTATTATTAATATTTACCCCTACCTTTGTTAGGGATACCCTTCATGAAATCCTATTAGCCTTATGAATGAGTAATTCTTTCTAGGGTACTTGAGGCTTTGAGAATAACTATGTCTTCCTGAAAAACTCCTTTTAAAACTTATGCCCCATCATAGTTATATCATGTTTTAGCTTCATCACAAGAGAGGAATTCCCCAACCAGTGTTGGTGTCTTACTACATTGTATTCATGAAATATGTACGACTTGATTCTCATCCTTATGGGATATTTAGTGATGACTAAACATTTTGTATTCGGCCCAGCCATTGTTTCATTAATGTTTGTGTCCCTTTGGCCCTAATTATAGTCCCAAATCTATGAACATAATGTTGGATCCTCATAAGGAAATGTGGTATGGTAGTAGGTCTCCTTTTAATTCATTCGTTTTAGTATTTTTCCCACACTGTATCCCATAGGCCCCTTTTTTGTATACCCCTTGATATTTTTATGGTCTACTAGCCTCATTTGGTTCATTCACGTCTGGTTCATCTCCTTTATTCAATGAAAAAAATATATGAACTGAATTCATAGTCTGTGTCACATGAAATTAATCTATCGTCTAGGTTCCAGCACATATTACCATAAACTATGTGAACGTGTCCTAATCACTTGATGATAAACTATCATATGTCCTGATCACATGAATGTAAAATGTACCACTCACTATTCTAAAATTCATAACATAAAACTAAAAACCATATCAGGCCCTCACCTGAGAGGTACTCTCTCACAATGCAGGTTGTATACCACATTGTTCATGGTCATAATTTCCATTTTTAATCCTATTTGATGTTCCATTTTTTTTAGACCAATGCACCGACTCCAATGTCCTCTAACAAACAGTGGAATGATTTCATGATTTTTGGAATCCTTTTGAGCATTCTACCATTCCACATATGTGCTTTGTATTCCCTATATTGGGACCTTCATTCTCTTTAGCATCTGATAGGAACCCATAATGGTCCGCTCCCATGCCACTTTATATCACATACTATTCAATGCCAATTCCCCTATAGAATTTGGATTACATTTTGTGGGTTGTTCCATGTTTTGAATATGGTCAACATTTGGACCTCATTATTTTTACATATTTTATGATTGTGTTATGGATACTATGTTTTAAATAAAGTCAGTATTTATCTCATACTAGGATTCAATCAACATCATGTTCATAATTTTTGGCACTTTGATTCACACTTTCCACTTCCCATTTGTTTGGATTGACTCTAACGCCCCTAACATTATATAGCCATTGCACTAGAGAATGTTTGGAATAAAAAATGATTATTTGGTAAGTCATATTACCCTATCACAATCTCTCTCTAGTCAAATAATCTATGTGGTTTGTCAAAAATAACAGACCATATGTATTAGATGTTTAGATGGAACTCCCTTAAAATGTGATCATACCTTGTTTATCACACTGAGCATGACCCTCATGTGCTTAGGGATTAATCATTATTTGTTTCGTAAGAATGATAAAGGTGTATTTATTTATATAATAACAAGATATGTGGACACACACTATTAAAAATTGTTACGAGATCACGAAAATACGATTCAAAATATTGTAAAAACAAGGTCTCTATGGATTCACCCAATCAATGAAGATCATCCACTCCTCTTCTCTATGACATGTGGCCTCTAGGATTTACTGTCTTTTCAAAATATATCTTTCTTCTACATTTTCTATAGAGTAGAGCTCCATATATCTGATCAGTTCCTGGTCATGATCAGATCAAAGGTCATCTAGTTGACCACTCACATACCTCAAATATTTTTTGGCCTATGCCAGCTATACCTTCATCCATATGATGATTTCTTATTGAACATTTCTGAATGAAAATTGATATCTTATCATATCATATTTGGAAATGTATCTCCTTTTTGACCTCATTAATCATTCCATTGTTTTCATATTTTCCCTAGCACTAAGAAGAATCTGGATGCCGACTACCTTCCCAGATCTTATAAGCTTGGTAGTCCCTGATGAGCATGTGAAAATCATGAGTATCCACCCTTCCATTTCTTGGTTTCATAGCCACGAGTAAATTTATAACATATATCATATCCACTTAGGTTCTAGAGTTTTTTTATAATACTCTTGATCAACATCCATGATTAGCTTCGAGTATCCTTACTGTCATTGATCGTGTCAGAATTAGACTTTTCTCTCTCTTCTTGGTCTGGAGGTTCATACTCTGGGAATGAAACACAGAATTCCATGGTAGGGTATTCCACTCGAATCATGAATATTTTTTTCGGGCTTCATATGAGGTGTTTTAACTTCCTCACGTGAACCTACATCGATAAGGTTGTCTCTATCAGCCTCGCTGGTGGCACAACCTGCGACCATGATTGGCCAATCACAAGAGGTCATGGATTTGTCATCTTTAACACTTGGAAACAATCAAAGAGACACTGTTCTTATAAAAGGGGCCTCGGGTCCTCCGAACATCTTCACTAGTAGAGATCCCATGGAAGTGAGGAGTATTCCAACAAGAAGGGTGTCAATTGATGTGATCAGGAAAACAAAATGTACCAATCTGTGATCCATGAATCTTACAGTGGTCATCAAATGACTTCTCAATATCTCTCCTTCAGGTTTTCAACACTTGGATACCAGTACATGGCCCCCATATAATATCGTGGGTTAAAAATATTATAGAGATTCCCCTGGGCATCCCCCTCATTTCTAGACTCTTCAGATACTATTTCTTCATATGTTGTTTCTAGTGATTGGTTCACTATGATCATCACCATGCCACTATCCCCACCAATAGGGATCTCTTGTTATAAGATCTCATATATAGACTAGATTCCAATCAAAAAACCTATATGAATATGAGAGAGGAGGTTTCACTAGGAAATGCGTATGAACATACATCCAGATATTTAGTAAATCATCTTGATGAACCTCACCTTCTGTTGGGGTCGAAACCTCACCTTCCACTAGGGGACTCCCTCTGTCAGCCTCATCCAATCCAGGAACCATCTAATTCCTTGGGTAAGGTAATGAACACTGATGTCTCAGTAGCTGACAGATGTGGTGGAGATGTTAGAAAAAGTAATACTTTAATGTTTAACATCATTATATTCAATTTTCCTCTAGATTGTACGAATTTTTTATGTTCAGCCACATACTTCTCCCCCTCTAACATGGATGAAAGGAATCAATATTTGGAATGATCAATTCCCAAAAGATCTATCCCAAACTGGTTGAGGTAGTCCCATATTTTGATACTATTAAGGAATTTCCAATTATAATCCCATGATTCATATGCCTCATCGTAGAATGCTTCCTTAGGTATATCCAATCAACAAAACTTCTTCAAAGGATATTGGGAAGGTAATGAGCATAACCCTCTTGATGGCACCCCTTCATTCTAAGTCTACCCAAAGGGGCCACTTGGCCTATTACTAATTCACTTCTTCAACTTTTTGCTACTAAAATCGATGGAACAAATAGATTTTATACTATAGATTTTCAACCATTATGTGCATTATCCCTACTTCCATGATGCAATATCTCCACTTTTTGACCTAGTCCTCTGGGTGGAGGGGCTACTCCTTCATCGGCTCGAATGGTCTGTTGTTTCAGTATTTCTCCTAGGTAGGCAACCATCAAACTATATGAATAAGCCTAGAATATCCTATAATTTTCAGTGTATGGAGGCATCTCATTCCACATATTCCCACCATCTCATGTGAACATGAGTGATAAATACCTCAGCATGCCCGGGTGATCTTCAGGATGTACCCCCAAATCGACCTTCAGGGTTGATCTGTGTAGACATCTAAAATACCTCAGGAACAAGTGAGGGGTGTAAAATTCACATATTTTCATTGAATCCTCATTCACCACCAGTAATATTCCTTGAATGGAAAGAAGATATTACCAGTGCTATTTAGTTCCCCTTTTATCATCGGTAAACACCGACATTGGTAAAGGAAACAGAAGGAAGATGATTTCATATACCCTCCAAATCATACTCTTTACTACTATTAGGTTTATCTTGAATTGGAAAATTCGTAAAACATTTATAATTTTTTGTGAAATGATTTTATTCAGAGGGGAAATGGGATCTAGGTATTCATATCCCCCCATTTCTGTTCCACCCAACCATATACGATGTTGAGTGGTCCACACACTTGGAGTGGTTTCATTCCCTTGCTGATATGACAGAGCACATTATACAACTTTTACATTACCAAAACAACAAGGTTGATACCCTATCCCATTTCCAATGATGTCTCCATGATGAATGTGCTCGGCAATGCACCAATATCTGCATCACTCACTATCAATATCCACGAAAATATGAGTGCTCATATGAATTCGAGTTACCTGAATATTGGTTGATACAAAATTTTTATGTAGTAACCCCTATATATTCCATTGGATGTCCTATAGTATTCACTAGTAAGAACCTTCCCGAACAAGTTTTTCCCCTCTTGGGTAGGTACAAGGTCATATTGTCAGTTTCATGGGTGCCTCTTCTCTCTCATAAGACCTCTATGCAAGAATGATTTGGAAATGACTGAACGACTACTTATTGTGAATGCCCCATATTTTTTTCTTGTATTTATATTCACCAGACAATAGATATTCATAAATCTTCTCCATCTATGGAATTTTCACTTGATCCTCCCATTCATACTCCATTGGTTGGAATTCTTCATATATCACCCCAAAAAACAGAGTCCCAGAAATCTGGATGAGGTCCCAGAGGCAGAAGCTGACCTCCCCATGATGCAAATGAAAATTATTCATTCTTGATTAACTTATGCTTAGTAGCTCAAGAATGATTTATTTCAATTGATTATTGTGGAATTTGGAAGCTCGTGATGCTTCATGTAAGATTACATAACTCAGATCTACCCCAAATTCCATGCTTGATGAACATACCTAGTTGGCCTAAGCCCATTCCTTCATGATGTTACTACCCTATTGTAGGTCTCATGCATCATTCCATACTTTTTCTGGGTTCCCAAACCCCTCCTGGAAGATGGAATGATGTTCTAGTTCATATTCCTCATGCTATAATTGATTCCCATAGATATTGTTAATGTGGTTGTAGAGGCAGTCTGTTGTGATATGAGAATGATCCTTCTAGATATTGATTTCTACATACCTGTACACTGTATTGAACCAATTTGCTTCTAAACCAGTAAACTAGTTCATCCATACTAACCTCGAGGATGAAGACATCCTAACTCCTACCAAATCCATACGATGAATGTATCTTGAAAAGACGACAATCCTAATGCACTTCTATTAGTAGCTCGATCAACAAATTAGGATCAAAGTGGTTCTGAACATATTCCCAAATCTATGTAATATTCATCAGATCTTCTCTTTAGGTAGCATACACAAGGACCTCTCATGAAATTTCTTAGGTTTTCATTATATTTAGTACTTTTTATATTTTTTTATATTTTTCATTATGGTCATTGATGAAAGATAATCACATAGCACAGGGTAGCAGATCCATAGAGGACGCTACACAGATAACAGAACAATATAGCATTGTAATTCCCTAGTTTATTAAGAATCTTTAATGGAGAAATATTCCATTGAACCCAGTTTTCGAGGACCCATTCATATTGTGTATCACATTGCTAAAATAGATCTCAGGTGAAAATATTTGCAGAGATAGAGTATATATCTTGGACCCCTCAATCATTATTTATGGTCAACAACCCAACTAGATTCATGGTGAACTTCATTGTCACACGCTTCATGGTGGCCATCACCCTATCCACATTGAATCCATTCATCCTGATATATCTTCGCAACCACCATGTTTTTAATTTATCACCCTCAAAATCAATTCCTCCTTTTCCCTTCAGCATCCATTCCGAAGGGGGGTATTCGTTGGCACTATAAGAAAGGACGATAGATAAATCGAGGAATACTGTAGTAGGTTGAGATGAAATCCATTCCCAAATAAACAAATATAATTAAGGGGTTTTGAATGGAGAATCCCTTTTTCACAACCAATATACCATAAAAATGTGGGAGACATTGATGAAAGGCATCGTGAGTCTGATGATCTCCACGACCGCTGTGACGAAGTATAATGAAAGGATTTGGGAGTTTAATGGGCCCCATGACCACCACTAATCCATTTTACAGTTTACTCTGTGGGTATGATGAGATTCCCACCAATTCAAAGAGATAATTTTCTCTCTGGGATTCACCTTCGAGCCTCACAATACCTCTTTTCCTATAAACAACCATCCATACACCACATATATCCCATATTTATCCATAATTTTTCATTTTGATCTACCTTTTAAAGACGCTCATATACACCATGATCCCAAGGGAAATGTTAATTCTCTAAGGCATAAGAACATCACAAAATACACATTATTTTATTCCGATTTTCCACTACCTTTGGAATTGTTTTCCTTTATGAAGGCATATTCCCTTTGTGAAGGAGTAACTCCCCCTTGGGTATTTGAAGATTCAATATGCATTAAGAAAACATGAAGAACCCCTTTTATAACTTACGCCTCTATTCCAAGGTAGGGTAACCCTGATTCCAAGATATCCTATCTTCACAAATCCCCTAACCTCTATGAAGAACTAGAGCTTTGTGAATCACCTCTCAGTGGGGTCCCCATCTTCATGATACCCTCTTCCGTGTAGCCCTACAGGCTTGTACATTGTGATTTCCGGCTCCCTCGTGTGTTGTTACTTGTTGTTTTTCTCTAACTATTTCTTTTTCTTAATGGTACTCTAATAATCATTACTTCTTTTCATAGTAATGAAAACGTGGAACCCTCAATTGACCAATCATCCACCCAATTGCTTCTTAACAATACAAATGTCTTTCCTTCCCCATGTGTAGTTAGGTATTAGTAATGTAAGTCAATGGGGTGAGAAGTGAACACCTTCATCTAGGATGTAGGACATTAAACATTCGTTCACCATTTTCCTCATCACATGATGTTAAAATGTTTCCTCACCCTATTAAATTCACTTGGGGTACCCCACCTTTGGAAATTTCAAGGTCCAATTTTCTCAACATGAGTGAGATCTTCCTCACATGTATTTATATCCTCAATGAGTGAAATGAAATATGAACATCGAGATGTGAAACCATATTTTGGTAATCCCCTTGATTTTCTTGCCAGAGGTATCCCCTTTGCTCCTCCATGCCTCCTCCAATCACAAAGTCCAAACAGTTGATTGGCATAGGGGACTCTCAATACACCATCCCTCCCCCTTTGGGATTTCTCTTTAGGGGACACTGACCATGTGTAATCCCCAATCACTATATCCTTAGGCTACTTACCATGTATAATCCCACTTCCATCCATATTTGATGCATCTTTCTTGAAACAATCTTCTGGTCCATCTTCCTCTAGTTTCCCACACCGAGCATGACTCATGTGGACATAGAAGTTAGTATTGACTGTGACAACCGCTTTTTAGGTTTCCATCCTATATTAAGCCCAAGTTTCCACCTTAATAGGTTTCTAACCATTCATAAGACCAACACAAACAAACTTGGTGGGTTTTGATCCCTCCCAACTACACATGGTGTGTTTGAAGCCTCTCTATGGTACAATCTCAACTACTGGTAAACTATATTTCCCTATTAATAAGGGTTACCACATAAATATCAGTATCCTATATCATATATATCCATCCGGGTATTTACCTTAAGCCATAATATCTCTGGATGATCATTCCCCATTTGGAGGTCACATCTTCATTAGGTCCACCTAGGCAGCTGACCGTGCATAAGACCAGACATCTCGGTCAGAGATACGAGGAATTTGATTCTAAACTAAATTGTATTTATATGAAACCTCCTTGGCCATCTCATTCATTTAATTCACATCATTCAACAATCCATCATCCATCTTGATTCGAACCTAGGATACCACATCATCGTGGGATCATGCTATTTACTCGGGTAGATATCCCCCATCTATCCCATCACCTCACCCTTATCATTGCGGGTTCGCATCATCCTTCTCATTGTGTAATCCCTAATCATCACACTAAATATCCCCATAGCACCCGAGCATGTAGCCATGTTTAATCCCTACATAGTTCATATTCATCAAACCAGTTGTACTAAAATATGATGGGGTTCCAGCCATGCGTAAGTCCCGAATCACCCATTTGATGGTTGTTGGGTTTGATCCATGTATTCTACACAGGGTATGTAAGATGCCACTATGTGGATCAATCCCAAAGAATTGTAAACCTTGGTGTTTCCCTCATTAGGACCCAAAATTCATGATCCACCCTCAGTGGTGTCCATATCAGCCTTCATGGTGTGAAACTGTCAGTTTATGAGACATGCCACTTTCTAGTCTGTCCGCATTGGGTGTTCTAATCCTCCCATATGGTAAAAAATACATGTTATCCCACATCGGGATGTTCGTATCATATCCACCTTTAAAATTGTTCTGATTAGTCCAATCCATCTACTCTAGTTGTTAAACTCCGTGCATACCTTGTGTTAATCCTGGGATGTTGAGGAAAACCTCAAAGACATGCCTCTGGAAGAAGATACATCATGTTCGACATTGGAAGAATTGGGTCTCTATACCTTTGATAACCCTCTGAAGAGGAAGAATATAGGTTTTCCAATGTTTCCACATCAAGACATTCCATCGATGCCCAATATGACTACTGTCCTGACCGAAGGTTTATACCCTAACATGAACCATTGGAATTCACTGATAGAATAAATATAGTTAAACATGACACACAAATAGATGACACTAAAAAATAGTTACATGATTAAAATCCTAATCAATAAGGGATACATGGACTAGGAAACAAATTCTGAGGAGTAATCCACAAAAGGAGGGACTGACATCCCACCATTATATTGTGATCACGGAGAATCATATATAAAGAATGTATAAATGCCTCCCAACTTCGGAAACCAATAATGCAGGGTACAATGCACCATAAAAAATCATAAACATGCCATAGTTGGCACCCTTGTTGAAAATCATTGGGAACAACCTCATTCAATCGTGATCTTTAAAAAATGGCAATGTTACACATTCACACATATGACCTACCATATCAATGATTGTAACATAGTTATTTTTTCTTAACCATCCTTAATCATTGGATTAAATAGTATAATTGATGTTAAAATATTATAACAATGTTTTGATTTTTATTTTATAAAGATTAAATAATACTTTTTGAAATTACCCAAATATCTAAATTGATTTTGGATATATGATGCGAACATCATCAAAGCATATGACTATAACATAAATGAATAAGTAATTAAATATAAGATGATGAGAAATAAAAAAATGATTGATAAAATATAAAATGTTCATAACAAAGTATGTTATTAATATATATATATATTATTCAGGAAGATAAAAAGCATACATGATTCATTGATCTTGAGGTAATGTATCTTTCTAACCCGTCCTTTTCTTTGGGTTAGGATCATTGTCAATCAAACTCAATTTAAATCTATTTAAATTTATTGAATGATTCTAAATTATATATAAATGTCTCTCACATGTATACCTAGATTATTTTCCATTAAATTAATTTTTTAATACATGCCTTATGGTATTTTTTAATGTATTAAACCTCAAATTTCAATTGGAAATAATATTAGTAATGATTATGCAACCAATACTCCTTCCATAATAAATTATTATGTTTTTATTTATTATTGAATTTCATTGTGTAGAACAGATATAGTATGAAACATTTTTGAAGGGAATTACCAGACACAACTCCACCTTATTGGGTAATATATAGTCTAATGACATTTCACACATGGGATTAAGGATTAAACCAAATCATTTAAGGGACACTACCCTCCATGTGATATTTTCTTGGAAATTTCCCTTGATTGATGTTTATTTCATGTTATATGTTGCAGAAAAAATTACTATGTTACCATGATCTTACGATAAAATTTTATTAATATCAATATTTTATGTTATTATTCATGAACATGTATTTTTATGATATAATATTATAACATTGGATCACATGTTATGTTTCCATATCATTTTTATTTCCTTGCTATGTTTTTTTCTCAACCCTTATTATATAATTAGCAGGTTATTCTATGCATTTTTAAAATTAGAAATAGAATTATGAGATCAAATAGAAATTGGATCACCTTAATAATAGTATATTATGGATATCATGTTTCATTTTCATTTGATGTAATAAGAAACTAGTATTTTAAATAAACTAGGTATTTATGTTCACTCTATAGTATTTACAAATGTTTATGATTAAAAATAATGTAATAATATGTATAAAAGGCTTGACTTTCTATATTTGGTATCAGATAAATGGTTTAGTTAACCATTTTTAACTAAGAGGAGAAACAGTTTTTGAGAACCCTGGGGTTATGTATATTGATATTTATAAGTATCTAGAAAAATAATAGTATTTTGTTGAAGGATTGAGTGAGTGGTATATGAGAAATTACACCCCAACCTAGAAACTACAAGTAGATTAGGATATAGAAAAGTTATACCTATTTTTATTAAATATATAATATTAATATTGAGGTGGGCTCTGTCATTTTTTGGATCATGAAATTAGGCCTTTCCACACACCTAATTTGAATCTCTAAAGGGATATGCTTTTGAAATTCAAAAACAATTTATGAACCATTATGAAGGACTTGAACAAAATTTTATATTATAAAACCTAATGAGGTAATTACTATTGATAATGTAAAATAAAAAATTGAGGATCATAAGTTAGGATATACATATAATTTTTTATTTATTCTTCCAATGCTTTCTAGTTTCCCCTTTGTATGTTTGTTAGTTAATGTATTCTCACAATTTTTTTTTATTTTAGTAAATAGAGGAAAATAGGATAAAAAATTCTAATAACCCATATGACAGGAAATGTGATATTTTCCATAGTGGTACTCCTAACCATATGGTATTTATAACGACCCAAAATTTTGAATAAATCTTGTTTCCTAATTTTGTGTGTTAATTTTTTTATAGTCAACAAAACTGTTTCATTTGATAACATGAGTATAATTAAAATGAGAATGTTTGGTTTTGACTGTTATATGACCATTGGTAAATATAACCGCTGGAAACTAAACATTTCGATATTTTTCTCTAAATACAAGTGATCTTGGTTAATTAATATAGAAAAAATATTTGATGGCCTCACCCAGTAGTCTTGGACCGATCGAAGCCCATCTAACAGAACTTGGGAAGGTGGTAGAACCACTGGGCTTTGCTCTGGAACAAACCCAAACCGAACTTCATCGTGTGATGCTAGAACGAAATCGCCTTCGTGAGAAGTTCAAACTGATAGAAATTACTACTCGTGCGATGTTGACCGAGCCTCCCTCGGATTCTCTCTCCTTAGGACACCTTACACTTAGGTTCTATACTGGTGTGATAAAGGGCTATGTAATGAGAACGTAATTGCCTTGTGTAATCCTTTAATATAAATAACGAAATTTTATTTCTCCTTATGATGAAGTTTATGAATTTTCAAATGTCTGGATAAATATAGTATGCATATTTTTTGTGAATCTTAGATAAAATATATTTTAAAAAATGTTTATGTAAACATTAAATAATTAAAAATGTGTAATGATTTTCAAAAAATGGTCTTCTACAATTATGTTCAGTATGAAATTTAGAGTCTAATAAGATTAACATAATTTTTGATGAATTGTAAATTTTGAATAGATATTTTATTCTTAGGATTAGTAATTTGACCAAATGGATTAGTAATCTCACTTAAATAAAGTATTAATATAATCTAGGCACCTTGATTAAGTAATATGATTCAATAAAATGGTTAAATAACGGTTTCATAAATTATTAGTCATGTAATAGTTTTTTTGAGTGAATAGTGTTTTTTAATTAAAAATTAAATTAATAATATTTAAAAAAATATTTTTATAAAATGGATTTCATTTTTGAACTCATATCATCGATATTATGTTATGATAATATTTGAGGATTTTTTTTGAAAAAACGAATTTTCAGTGAATTGTGTATTTATTTAAAAATTAAATAAAAAATACTTAGAAAATTATTTTCATAAAATTTATTTCATTTTTGAAATCAGAGCATCGATATTTGGTTAAGGTGAAATTTTGGGATTTTGCTGAGAAAGTTGAATTTTCGATGAATAGTGAAAATACAGTTTTTAAGTTACAGGTGTTTAATGACATCATTAAATGATTTATTAAGTATTTAATCAATTTTGTCGACTTATGAATAGTAATATAAGGTATGAGGTGTCCCATGTGGCCAATAACCTGGCAAAATACCATGGGTAAGCCCATGGTTTTTCCAAAACCATCAATGAGGTGTCTCATAGCCATTAATGCCTTGTCCCCTCACTTTCCCTATAAATACCAAGCCGTACTCTTTTTAATTCCACTCCCTACTCTCCCCCAGCGAATCTATGGTCTCATTACCTCCCAAAGTGTACTCCCAAGGTTCCCCCAAGCCCTCAATGTCCCAACCTTTGTGTTTTAAGAGTTATGTTTTATGGTAAGGGATCTGACCTCTCTCATTCCATTCACGTAATCTCTTTTATGTCATTTATTTTATGCTCCATGTTCTTATGCTGTAGGATGTTCATTTATATTAATAATACTTTCATTTTCATGTTCATATTATGAGATACCCCCTCTTTCTCTCATCAATTTTTTTAAGAATGTTTAAGTGGCGCCATTTGGCTGCCGAATTTTTAAGGGATTCTTTCACCCTTCTGATTTTTCAAAGTTCTACTTTCATGTCAAGTCTTTCAAGTTACTTTTTATTATGTTTGGTTATGATCTATATATCTATAATAATGAACTTTTATGTTCATATGATTAGAGACCCTATTTTTTCTCGTCAATTCATTTTTGTTGAAGTTTATGTGGCGTCGTTAGGCTGCCGAATTTTCATAAGAGAAATCTAATTTTTTTCTTCCTTCCATGTTTTTCATTTCAAATGGTATGTCCTTGAAATATTATTACCATGTTATTAAATAATTTATATTCTATTCCCCTACTGTTTTATGGATTATTTATGAGTGGGTGACCCATGTCCCCTCTCTTTTCCATGTTTTCTAAAACCTTGTAACATAGCCGTTATACTGCAGAATTTCCGTCTCAAAATGTCTCTTTATTTTTCTAAAGTTATTTTATTTTATTAAGTGAATACTCAAATTTCTCTCTTCTGTATGGGTATTCACATATATACAAAGTTTTTCTATTTTAAATTATCGGATTTACATACATTAGACACACCTTCGTTTTCTGTGGGTTTTAAAGTGACAGAAAGATCATGTCTTTAAAGAGGATTTTAAAACGTTATGATAATGAAATGAATCCCATTTCTTTTATGCTATATGGGTTGTTTAGGAAATGATTGATGATGATATTTGTGGATCACATTATGATAAATAAAAATTTAAGGGTGCGCCCTGATAGCGCTCAAATGCATTGGGTAGAGACTTAATCTCTAGAGATGACCATTTTGACTGATACCTTGGTGAATAAGCTTGGTAATTTTTATTGAAACCTTGGGGATGGACCGTGGTGAAACAGAAATGATTGTCTTTGTTAAATGTTTTAGACACATCTTCATGTTATGAAAAACTTTATTTTTATTATGATATTCCTCATGATTTCTTTCTCATGCCTTAAATATCTTTTCATGTCCTTATTGAAGTATCTCAAGTTCACATGTAAAATCATTCTCTTGTTTCCCTTACTGGGCCTTCTGCTCACCCTTTCTTTTGATGTATGTCCCCGGGTTAAGATATTCAGTAATGAACCTAAGATTAACTTAAGGAGAAGCCTTTCAAGTGTTTAAGAAGAATTTTTTATGTTGTTTTCATGTATTATGTTCCTGGTTTCCAAGACACTAAACCTTAAAAATCCCCAGTTTTGTGTAAGGTAATGAATGTTTAAGTTATAAAAAGGAAGGATGCCACAGTTGGTATCAAAGGATGATATAGTTATGTGTGGAAATTAGGATATTAATACTTTAGGAAGTGCCCAATAGAAAATTTTAAATATAGGAAATCTTACTGGTATATTGGTGAGTATTGAGTAAGGGGTTGCCAAAAAAATACATCCTTGTCTGGATACGAGCAGGTAGAGGTGGCTCTGGCACAGATGTACATAGGGGTAAAACCTGAAAACATCTATATGAGCTAGAATCAAATGGGAACTGGTACACGACAACGGGCCTTACTTTACTCTTGGTTTCGACACTCTCAGGGGATATGCTTTGGAAAATTCATAAGCTTAGTATGAACCATTATTAAAGGAACAATGATAAAATAAAATAAAGATTCATATAAGAAAATATGATCATGGATAACCTAGATTGGGACCTAGGGGATCACAAGTTAGGGTATAATTTTCTTCTAAAAGTTTATCCTTCTATGATTTAAGTTTCCTTTTCATGATTATTGGCTATGTATTTAAGCCCCCTAACTATACATTCTTTTCTTAGTTAATGGCAGGAAATGGAAGAGCAAGTCCCAACGACCAATGCTATTGGAAATGTGGAGATTTCATTATTAATGTGACAGAGATAATGAAAGATCAAGTTGAACATATTTTTATTATGCCAAACCATCTATCAAAAATCACAATTAATAATTGGTACCTAGTTGAATGCCCTAATTTATCAAGGAAGAAGAAGACAAAGTCTCAAGGATGTTCATCTGATAAAATTGATAAGGGAAAGAAGACCCAATTTATTTTTTGCAAAAAGTGTGGGAAGAGGCACCAAGGAGAATGTCACAAAGGAATCGAAATATGTTTTATGTGTGGGAAGATAGGGCATAAAGTAGCCAATTGCTTTAAAAAAATGGATAATGTGATGAATGGAGATAAGGTTCGATCTAATGTACCTTATACATTTCGATGTCGTAAATGTGGAGAAGATATAAATTTTCCAAGGCAATGCACCCTTAGAATGGATGAGAAGCGTGATGAGCATCAACAATCTTCGAGGGAAAGGGAACAATGTAAGTCCTGTACTGAGATGGATCATGATGACTGAAGTAGATGTAACTTCTTCATAATAATTGTCTATGTCATGTTGTATTTTAGTTCGTGCTCTATAAGCATATATTTTATGTTTTCTATGATCATCGATTCACTAACTAAGATGATTTTATATCATTAAGGAAAAAATCTACTGTTTTGTACCACATGATGATGTAGTGAAGTTGTTCTTCTTAAAAAAGGGTTGATTAGGGGATTAAATGACGATTATTATTTTGGAAGATGTTCACTATTTTGGGAAGCCTATTTGATCGAGGTAAATATATTACTATGGTATTTTCTTTGAGGAGTAAAGTTTGACTTATATTTTGAAGAATCGATGAATTTAAGGAGGACTTATAGTAATTTAGGTTACATATGGAAATGATTAACCTATCTTGGGGAAAATGTGATTAAGCTAGTTACTTTTGTTATAAGATGATACGAGTGGTTGATGTTGTTTGAAGATGAACGATAAAGTTAATATTGGAAGACTATGTTATGAGATCGTTCTTATAATTGGGTTTCAGTCGTAGATTGGTTTATTTTTAGGAATTTTATGGACAGTTATTTATGGAATGGTCTTTGATGAACATTGGGTAGTACCATGGAACTTTGAAGATTTAAAAGTAGTTTCCCTTCTTATAGGATTATTTGTTTTTGAAGAGTTGTTTTATCTTACCCTTTCTATTTTTGGGATAATTTTTAAAGATTGAAGAAATTGATAGTTAATATTTTGTGGATTATGTGACTCTCAAGAAGATGATTCTTGTGTTTTGTTGAGACCATGTGTTTTTGAATGCTCATCGTTTTGAGAAAAGTTTCGTTTTAGTAGAAATTAATTAAAGGATGAAACTCTGCTTGAAGGTAGGTATATTTCTATATGTTTGTGTTCTATGTAGTAAATGAATTCCTCAAAATTATGAAAAGGAATGTAAAAGAAAAACATAGTTGGTTTACGTTTCCTACTATGTAATCAAAAACCGTTTACAGACATAATAAGTTTGGGATTTTATCATGGTTCACTTTCTCCTAATCATGTTTTATATCACTCTCCATCAGAACTTGAACCTTTGTTTTCTCCTCCATGTCCATGTTTTCCTACATGGAAGCCTAGTGTGGGTTAACTCGGGTGACCTTTTTAATTCCCTTAATTTATTTTGAAGTAATAGTTAAACTGACTCCTGTTTTGGTGTGGGACTTTCAATGAAATTTAAAAACAGAATTTTAAAAATTGCGAGGACTCAATTTCATATGGGGGGAAGATTGTAATGACCTGAAATTTTGAATAAATCTTGTTTTGTAATTTTGTGTGTTATTTTATTTTTTTAATACTCAGCAAAACTGTTTCATTTGATAACATGAGTATAATTAAAATGATTCTGTTGGATTTTGACTGTTATATGACCATTGGTCAATATGACTGCTGGAAACTAAACATTTTAATATTTGTCTCTAAATAATTGTGATCTAGGTTAATTAATATATAAAGAGGATTCGATGGCCTCACCCAGTAGTCTTGGACTAATCGAAGTCCATATAACAGAACATTGGAAGGAGGTAGCACCACTGGGCTTTACTCTGGACCAAACCCAATCCGAACTTCATCATGTGAAGCTAGAACAGAATCACCTTCGTGTGAAGTTCAAACTGATTGAAATTACCACTTGTGCGATGTTGGCCGATCCTCCCTCGAATTCTCTCACTATAGCACACCTTACACTTAGGTCCTATGCTGGTGTGATAAGAAGATATGTAAGGAGACCGTAACTTCCTTGTGTAATCCTTAATTTTGAATAAAAATTTTGATTTCTTCTTTTGATGAATTTTATGAATTTTCAAATGTCTGGATAAATATTGTATGCATATTTTTGGTGAATCTTAGAGAAAGGATATTTTAAAAAAATGTTTATGTAAACCTTAATTAATTAAAAATGTGTAATGATTTTCAAAAAATGGTCTTCTACAATTATGTTTAGTACGAAATTTATAGTCTAATAAGATCAACATAATTTTTGGTGAATAGTAAATTATGAATAGTGATTTTATGCTTAGGATTTGTAATGTGACCAAATGGATTAGTAATCTCACTTAAAGAAAGTATTATTATAATCTAGGCAACTTGATTATGTAATGTGATTCAATAAAATGGTTAAATAACGGTTTCATAAATTATTAGTCAAGTATTAGTTTTTTCAGGTGAATAGTTTTTTTAAATTAAAAATTAAATTAAAAATATTTAGAAAATTATTTTTATAAAATGGATTTCTTTTTTGAACTTAGAGCATCGATATTATGTTAATATAATTTTTGAGGATATTTTCTGAAAAAATGAATTTTCGGTGAATACTGTATTTATTTAAAAATAAAATTAATAATATTTAGAAAATTATTTTTATAAAATGGAGTTCATTTATGAAATTAGAGCATCTATATTTGGTTAAGGTGAAATTTTGGGGTTTTTCTAAAAAAGTAGAATTTTCGATGAATAGTGAAACTACAGTTTTTAAGTTGCGGGTTTTTAATGACATCATTAAATGATGTATTAAGTATGTAATCAATATGGCCGACTTATAAATAGTAAGATAAGGTATGAGGTGTCCCAAGTGGACAATACCATGGGCAAATAACATGGGAAAGCCAGTGGTTTTGCCAAAACCACTAATAAGGTGTCCCTTGGCCATTAATGCCTTGTCCCCTCACATTCCCAATAAATACAAATCCATACTCTCATCCATTTGACTCCAACCTCTCCCCCAACGAAGATCTGGTCTCATTACCTCCCAAGGAGTCCTCCCAATGATCCCCCAATCCCTCAAGGTCCCAGCCTTTGATTTTGAAGAGTTACTTTTTAAGGTAATTGATCTGACCTCTCTCGTTCCTTTAAAGTAATCTCTTTTATGTCATTTATTGTATGCTCCATGTTCTTATGTTGGGGGTTGTTCTTTTATATTCAACATAATGACCTTTTAATTTTCATATGAAGAGATACCCCTTCTTGGTCTCATCAATTCGTTTTAAGAATGTTTAAGTGGCTGCGTTAGGCTACCGAATTGTTAAGGGATTCTTTCACCCTTCTCATTTTTCAAAGTTCTACTTTCATGTCAAGTCTTTCAAGTTCATTTTTATTATGTTGGGGTATTATCTCTATATATATCATACTGAAATTTTATGTTCATATGATGAGATACCCTATTTTATCTCATCAATTCATTTTTGTTGAACTTTAAGTGACGTCGTTAGGCTGCCGAATTTTCATAAGAGAAATCTATTTTTTGTCTTCCTTCCATGTTTTTCATTTCAAATGGTATTTCCTTAAAAGTTCATTACCATGTTATTAAATCCATTAGATTCTGTTCCCCTACTATTTTATGGATCATATATGAGTGGGTTACCCAAGTCCTCGCTCTTTTCAATGTTTTCTAAAACCTCATAACAAAGACGTTATGCTGTAGAATATCTATCTCAAAATGTATCTCACTTTTTCTAAAGTTATTTTATTTTATTAAGTGAATACTCAAAGCTCTATCTTATATATGGGTATTCACATATATACCATGTTGTTCAATTTTAAATTATGGGATTTACATACATGAGAACCACCTTCCTTTTTTGTGGGTTTTAAAGTGACACAAAGATCATGTCTTTAAATTAGTTTTTAAAACGTTATGATTAGGAAATGAAACCCATTTCTTTTATGCTGAATAGGTTGTTTATGAAATGATTGATGATGATATATGTGGCTCAAATGATGATAAATAAAATTTTAAGGGTGCGCCCTGATAGCGCTCCAATTCATTGGGTAAACACTTAATCTCTAGTTATGACCATTTTGACAGATACTGTGGTGAATAACCTTTGTAATTTTTATTGACCCCTTGGAGATAGACCTTGGTGAAACGAAAATTATTTTCTTTGTTAAATGTTGTATCCATATATTCATGTTATTAAAAACATTATTTTTATTATGATATGCCTCATCATTTCTTTCTCATGCCTTATTGTTCTTTTCATGACCTTGTTGAAGTATCTAAAGTTAGAATGTAAAATGTTTATCTTGTTACCCTTACTGGGCCTTCTGCTCACCCTTTTTTTAGATGTATGTCCCCAGGTTATGAGATGCAGTAATGAACCTAGGATAAATTTATGTAGAAGCCTTTCAAGTGTTTATGAATAATGTTTTATGTTATTTTCATGTATTATGTTCCTGGTTTCTGACACACTAAACCTTAAAGATCCTCAGTTTTGTTTAAGGTAAGGAAATTTTATGTTATAAAAAGGCGGGATGCCATAGTAGTGGGAGTTTATAACAACCTAGATATAGTTTCTCAAATAGTTCATGTAATTAATAACAACATGAATCATATAGAACAATATTTTACTCCCTAGAATGATCAAGCAGATGTCGAGTCTTTTATCAGAAAATGGATTCTAACCGTTAGTGGATCTTTTGACCACCTCGTAATTGAAAATTTTATTACTCAATTGAAAGTATTTTCTCTGTCATCCAATTCCTAGGGAAATATAATACCGTGATAAACTTTTATCACATTGATGGAGAAGTCAATCAGTGGTGGGAACTGATTAGCAATGAAAAGTCATACAAGTACATTGATTTCATGGAATGTGATGATTTAAAAAAATCAATAAATATGTTCTCCAAAGTCTCCATCTTAAAATAGTTAGGGAGTTTCTTAGTCTGAATCAAAATAAACATGAATCTATTTAAGCTTATGAGGAAATATTCATAAGGTTCTTAGAATATTCCTTCTAATTATTCATCAAAACTGAATGTAAGCTAACAGAAATTCATAGTTCTTTAAATCCTTGTATATGATAATAATTATCTATTAAAGAATTTTTATAATATTAATAGATTTTAATTTTTTCCATCAAATTTGAGATAATTATTTCCAACTCGCACTGGTCTCGTGGAACTGATTTCAAAAAATATGAAATATAATTTTTTGATGAGTATCAATAGATAAATTCCATGGAGAAAAGTCCAAAAAAACCCAATGTTTTAAATGTATGGGAATAAGAATACTAGAAACTATCTATTGGGAATCGAGAAATGTTTCGACTGTGGGATGAATGGGATTAGTCTAATCAGTTTCTAAGTGAAATGATGAAGCAGACTAACGGGGAAGAAAAAAATAAGGTTCAATTCAACACTCAATTGAAAATGTAGTTTTTAATATATAAGGAACATTGGAATTTTGTGACCCAATTCAATAATATAATGGTTGTTAGAGACAATCAATGACAACAACTTTTAAGGAAATGAGATTAAGTAAGGTAATATGGTAAAAATACTACTGAGGTGGATCCCAAAAATGATGTGGTGAATGGTACGCTAGTTATTCATTCAATGATAGTCAACATAAGTTTTTATTATAATTCTACAAATTCTTTTATATATTTAATTTTTACCACAAATATTCGACAACCAAATAAAAACATTGTTGTTTATCGATCTAAGATAGAAATGAATGATGAAATGGTTGCATCCCATGTATATAACTCTTCCCTAGTCAATTTTCTATACTTAATAATCCATAAATTCTCACATTACATTTATTAGTGGATTTTGATGTAATTTTTGATACGGATTGCCTTTCCTTTTATAAATCCAGCATTAACTGTTAGTAGAGGGAGATCACACCCCATATCCCATGTCACTCTCCAATTATATAAAAATAGTAGGAGGAGGATGACTCTACCACATATTTTTCAATTCAATCATTAATATTATTGCATTATGATTAATAATATCTAGCTCAAATGATTAAGCAAAACAAGAGAATCATGTATGAGGACATGACCATTATGAGGGAATATACTACTGTATTTCCTGAAGAGTTTCCAAGTCTTCCTCATAACTGAGAGGTTGAGTATCAAATAGAATATATAACTATATCTATGCCAATATCAAATAATCCATATTGTACAACCACATTTGATATAGAATAGATGAAGGAGCAGCTACAAGTTATTCTTAAAAAAGGGTTTTATATGACTAAGTGATTCACTATGGGGTGAATTGGTCCCCCTAATTTATACGAAGGTTGGGATAATGCACCCTTGAATTGAATATCCTAAACTAAAAAAATACTTTTAAAGAACAGGAGCCCCTTTTCATAGATATATAGTTTATTTGAACAACTACCCGGGGAACAATATTTCTCTAAGGTGGACCATTGATCTAGATTCCACTAAATAAGGATGTGGATGGAAGATATTCCTAGAACATCCTTTAATATATGGCATGGACTCTATGGTATCATAGTGATGCATTTCAGTCAAATTAATTCTATAGAAATATTTATGGACATAAGGGAAATAGTATTCCGATATTCCCTCAAACAAAATTATGTTAATATTTATAGAAGATATTTTGATTTACTCTATAACATGGATCAACATGAAAAGGTTTTGAATACAATTCTATAGTAATAGTGAATGTTTAATATTTATGAATAGTATAGAAAATATTTGTCTAGGATTAATGAAGTGTCATTCATGAAGCATATTTTGACCAACAATGGTATAACTTTGGACCTTTGTAAAACAATGTAATTAGTGGACCAGTGTCGACTAGAATATATAATATAGATCCTTTGTTTCCTTGTATTTTAATGGTATTATCGATGATTTTTGGAAAAAATGTTCATGATTTGAAAACCCACTAATGATGCTAATAGAGAAGGGAGAATAGTTTTTATAGACTAGTGAATGGGAAAAGAGGTTTATGGAGTTGAATAGGAAGTTTATCACTGCATCAATCATCATATATCCCTCTGGTGGGGAAATTGTTTGGGTTTATATTGATGCATCAAATAATGGTATGGAATGTGTAATAATGAAGACTGATATAGTGATTGACTATAACTCTTAATAGTTGAATGTTCGTGAGTAGAAATATCTCATCCTTGAACTAGAGTTGGATGTAGTGATATTTTCATTGAATATCTAAAACCATTATATATATTGGTAGAAATATGATATATATACGGATCACAAGGCCCAGAAATATATATTCACCTAGAAAAAGCTGGTCATTTGGTCAAGAATATGGTTGGATCTGATCAACGACAATGAATTATATATACCTTACCATCATAAGAAGGAAGAAAAGTATAAATTTCACTATGTATAATGGTTCCATTAATTCAATCTGTGGTGAGAACATAGATGGATCCAATGAAAATTTAAGTGAAATAGATGGATAGGGGAATTGTAAATGGATATTTATCCTACATTTCTCAAATACATTATCTACAGTCTGTTATTGAGAGGATAAATGTTCCATAGAAATATGAGGAGGCGATATAGAAAACGGTGAACAATATTTGAAAGGTCATCTTGGAAATGATGGATTCAAATTTATTGGATCCTGGATACTTGTCCTATCAAAAATAGTGTTTGAGATGTGGATTTTGGAATATTTACCTAAATCTTCCATCTCTAATAATCCCAGATTCACTATGATGTGTAGAGATTTTGAAAATAACTTTTTGGGGGATATCATTTATATGGATATTGATGAATTGATATCTCAATGCTGTTAATGTCTACAATTCAAGTAATAAAAAGAGGAGAATAAGGGTATGATGCAACCATTATCCACAAAATCATTGAAATTGGAAAATATAACCCTAAATATTATTATAGGTCTTTTTAGGAAACCAATTGGAAATAAATACATCTACATTATAGTAGATAAATTTACAAATTTACAACAATTAATTTAAATAAATGGGGATTTATATGTTCACCAACTCATAATGATATTAATAAATGATGTGGAATGATTATATGGTATTCTAATCTCTATTGTATCTTCTCGAGATCCATGGTTTTCCACATGGTTCTGGAGAATCCTCTAGTTGGAGTTGTATAGATAAATCATTATTATTTTTTCTTATCAACCTTACATAATTGTATAATTTGAGAAAAATATTAAAACACTAGTGAATATTTGTGATATTTTTCAGTGTATTTCAAATGATTTAGGGTCAACAAAATCATATAGTTCTGTTTGAATATAACAAAACCTTTTATTATTCAATTCAAATAAAACCATATGTGGCTATTCATGAGAAGAATTTTTAGAATATAATATATTTGTATGATATTGGAGAGTGGAAGAAAATTATACATAACCTTTTCGATGATATTATTGATAATGTAGAAACCATTTAGCATCACATGAAATCATAGAAAATTCAAAAGAAAACTTATGAAAAATATCATCTATGAGACATGGTATTTTTGGTCTGAGATATGGTGTTTCTTTCTATTTCACCATGGATGAAATTCATGAGGATTGTGATTAATGTAAATCATATTTGTAGATAATTAATCACTTTGATATCCCTAATCGCATCAGAGCAGTTTCCTATAGACTTGAACTTCAACGAAAATTATCTAAAGTATATGATATGTACCATGTATCCCTCTTAATTATTTCCATAACAAACCCCTCAAATGTACTGAATTCATATGCAGTACCATTGGATGAATAAAATTTATATGAGGAGAATAATTTGAGGATCCTAGATAATTGAGACAATGTTTTACGAAATAATAATACCCACATGGTCAATGTGTTGTGGTGAAAACACATGTTTGAGGAGGAAATAAGGGAACTAGAATAGGTGAATAAAGCAGAATAACCCTCCCATGTTTTCACCTTAGTATATAGTATAAAATTTTGAGGGTCAAATTCCACAATGGGGGAATAATGTCTCACCCAGAGTATTTAAAACAGAAAACACTATTCCATAGTGTATGACAAACACAACAATAAACCAAAATGAACATTTCATATTTAAAATGGATCATTATATTATAGTCATTAAATTATTATTTATTAGTCTCTTGAACTATTTTTTTAAAAGAAAACAAAATGTTCTTCAAAATTTATAAATTCTATATAAATTAGCACTAAAATTTTAAAAATGAAATTAATTATTAATGAAATTCATAAAAAATGATTTATATTGATTATGAGAGATTTATTTTAAAAAAACTAAAAATTTTATTTCAAAAAATAAAAATCAATTTTAAATCTATATTTCGATATTAATATTTGGTGAAATTATTTAATTTTATAGAAAATATTGATTTTCACAATGAAGTGAAAATACTGATTTTTTTGTATAACAAACTTTTCATTTTAAAAAATTTATTTCTTTAAAAGTCCAATTATTAATTTAACTAAATTTAAAAATAAAAATATGTATTTTGTAGTTATATTTAATAATATTAATTACATTTGAATCATATTTTTACAGTACAATAGTATATAATTACTCATAGGATTAAAAACCATTTACTCTGAATATTATTCATATGAATAATTTTCCCAATATTGATTAATTAAAATAACACCAAATAATGAATAGATTAAATTATATTTATAGATTATATATTTATATTCTAATTTAAATTCATTTAATGATTATTTCAATTTATAATTTTTATATAATATAATCATTTCCTTGAAAGTATATTTTTTCTCAGAAAAAACATTTTCATATCTTTTGCAAGATTTATTTTCAATTGAATTATGAAATATTAGTGAATTGAATTTTATAAAATGTATTTTATATTTGAAAAGGTAATATTTTATAAAATATAATATGTTAAACCTAATTTTTTTCATTATGAATTGTAAAAACAGTAAAAAATAAGTATTTTAGTAAAATAATTAATATGATAAAAGTGAGTAACCTTATAGTTATAGAGGATAAAATGATAAAAAATTATTTTGAATGGTATAAGTGTGTATTATCCATATCACCCCTCCACTCATTTCTCTCTATTTTTGATTTACATGGATTGAGACTGACATCCCATTCTTGAATAGTTTTGAGTATTTATAAGAATTCCTCTCCTCATGAGTTATAAAATAACACCCACTACCTTATCATTTACAAAGATCAAATACCTATTGGTTATGATAATAAATACCAAAATCAATTCATTAATTCACTACTAGTATACTAGGATTTTTTTTTGAAAATTTCCAAATAACAATCCATATCTTCTACCATCGATTGAGAAAAAAACTATTGTTCATGAGTATGTTGGTCTACCTTCTCACTAATACATGTAATTTGTTTTATATTGTCACATATCATTTCTATTTTTAATGATTTATTTAACATTAATATATGATATTAATGAAATATTAATCATTATGGATGATTAATATATCAAATAATTTTTTACATTATCATCTATTCGAATTGATAACATCATTGGTCTGTATGGCGTACTACCAGCACACGATGTAATGTGATTTTATTTTTAATACCGCTTCAAAAATTATCTATATATGTTTTAAGAATTTATTTGATATTTATAATATAATTATAAAATAAATCATAAATTACTTCCATTATGATAATTGAAAATTGGAAATGTAACTCTTGTTTATATAGGGCTAACCGGCTCCATGATTGTAGCATAGTTCATTTATTATAACCATCCTAAATGATTGGTCTTTAAAGTATAATAATTTATATAACTTATAATTATTCTAGTATTACTATTCTTTTGATGATTAACTAATAATCTATATTACCTTATTCATATTTCATATGTGATTTTGAAAAAATGAGATGAACATAATCAAAACATCTCACATGAACCTATATGATAAAGAAAATTAATATAAATTGATTAAAAAATGAAATTAATTATAAACTGAAAATAGTTCTAAATAATGTAAAAAATTGACATAAATTTATTATCCAAGAAGATAAATACCACATGCGATGAATCATCTTCGACCTAAGAGATAATATTAACCCACCATTTTCTTTTGGTTAGGGGAATTATCTCTTTTAATCAAATTATCACTATTTAATGATATGATATGCTTATAAAGTTATATATATATATATATATACCTATTTATTATACATATATTATTATCCAATTATCCCATTCCAATATTATTAAATTTTTATTTCAAATAGGGCCAATGGATGAAAAAGTTAGGGATGTCCAAAATAATGTAGCCCCAAAACACTAGCCCTAACATGGGTAACACAGGTAGGGGGAAGGTACATGGTAGAGGAAAATATAATACAAGGATGTATTGGAGTATCAAGAGAGGTGAGGAAATCATCCACTATATTACCCTCCCTCCATGAATTAGTGGTATTCATACAACTATGAATAAGGCTTCTACATCTACAAACGATGTAAATAATAGACCAAGGATTTTGGAAATCAACCCTAATAGAACCATTCGAAATAGTAGAATCAATTTTAGAACTATCTAGTAGTATTCCAGTTGAGAGGAACAACACTAAACCCTTAGGAATGGAAAAATATTCGACCAAGGGGGAATCACCTAGACCAAAGATAGAATTGAATTCTAAGATCGGTCAGCCCTCCTGATTATGAATAACCCACCTCTGCACATGTGAGTATTGATACATGAACCATTGGTATTCATTTTGAGTCCCTAGGAAGGAAGGAACCACTTAACCCATCTTCCTTAAGTATATGAGATGGGATCCTAGAAGTTTGATCCCCTTCCATACATGAACACCCCCAAAATGGGAAGATCCCCCCTTACATTATGTTCATTTTTAAAATTCCATCATTATGAAATTTCATTTAATTATAATATGAGACAAGATTATAAAACCCATTTTCTTAACATGGGGGATTTTTAGGTTATAATTTATGTTTTAATTACATTATGTAGATCAAATAAATTATGAACATGTTATGATGGGTGCACCCAACTATAACTCCAGTGGGATTAATGAGTAAACCTAATACCTTATGGGAATCCCTCCACCATGTGATATTGTCTAGGATGTTATCCTTTACTCTTTTTTATGTCATGTTATATGTTGGTTCAATATTTCCTATGTTACCCTGATCTTATGATACCACGTTATTATTGTTATTCATCAGTATGAAATCTCAAAAGAAATATATTTTAAGAAATAATTTTATACCTTTGACTAACTTTTTCTCTTCTTTATCATATTTATTCCATTACAATGATTTTCATCTCACCCATTTTTGTATGTAATCCCCTAATTATCCAATTTAGTTTGTTAAATCTTATGAAATTTAAATAGTCATTTTATCTTAACTAATTCATTGTTTGCAATTTTATAACATAAATATATTGGTATAAAAAACTTTAATGATACTTTGTTATGTTTTATAATTCAAATAAAATTTTACTCCAATAATAAAATATTTTAGTATTTTCCATGAAATTGTATTTTAATATCTTAATGAAAATAAATTCATATCGTATTAAAAAAATATTATATCCTTAAAATAGGACAAAATATCTAATTCTTTATTTAAAAATATGTTTTCATATTAAAATTATGTATTATATTATTTTAATTTAAGGGATTTTTTATATATTTTAAGTAAATATATTTAAAATAACTTTTTGAAATTATATGATTAATGTTTAATAACGAAATGTGTTGAATATTTAATTTTTTTCTTTCCAAATTTTAAATATTCAATATATTGGACCTGATATTTGAAAAAATACATTATATAATAAATACATGTGTTTATATTTATTTATATTTATATATAGTTGTAAAAATTTAAATACCATTAGATAAGTAATTATATTAAATTAATTAAAAATTTAATAATTCCTATTTTTATTAATGTAGATTTTTTAATATATTTTATATAAATAAATTTTTCCCAATAATAAGAAGTCATGTTTTCGGTGAAACACTAATTATATGGGTCTAATTTACTCAACCAAGGCCATTGTGGGAGGTTTTTCTTAACATGTTTGAGCATAGCTCATGTAGGGAATAATAATGCCCATGTGTTTGCACTACAGATCACATAGAGGTGGGGAATAGTGCCTTATGGGTCTCAACCCATGTATAATGTGTGTTTTAATTTAGGAATAGAACTATCACTGTATTTTTTAAAAGGTGTCTCCCAAAAACCATTAGTTTTGATGTGAGACGCATAGTATGAACATTGTTCACTAATTTTAAAGCATAAATTTGTTCTTAAAATATAATTGAAATAATCATGACCATTAAATCTATTTTTTTTTGTCTTCTAATTCATGACTACCCTCCCTCCACATTCGTGGAATCTACTGCGTGTTCCAATGAATCCACAATCTCTATCCCAAACAACCCACGACCCAATTCATGTTGAAATTACAACTAATAAAAAATCCAAAAATTATTAAAACCAATATAAATTAATTATAAATTATTTTTAACCAAATATTTATGGAGAAGCATAAATATATACAAATTGAAAACATATATTATATATAATTCCCTAAAATTTTTCAAAATTAAATAAATTATTGAGATTTAAAATTTTTTGTTTTATGTAATGTAAATTATTTCGGTACATATATATAGTTGTGATTGAAACCCCTATTATTTTAATCTGGATTGTCCACATTAAAATATTTATATATATATATATATTAATATATAAATAAATCCCACTACTATCCCATTTATATTCAATGCAAAGAGAAATAGGTGGATATTTAAAATTATATGCCATTAAGAAGATGATGTTGGAAAAAGGTAAGAGATGTTTTTATTATTAATGTTTCAATATAACAATATAAGTTTTTAATCTATTAATGGTTATGAATTTATTTTATTTTAAAAAAATAATTGATTTTATTTAGTGGGAAATGTTTTGAATTTCCATGTTTTTTTCTAAAAATCCAATTTTATCATTGTTATAACACATCCAATAGACATTGTTTTGTTAATGGTTATATTAAATTTAAAAGTGTATTTTATTTTATTAAAAGAAAAATGGAAACATTTATAGAGAAAAATGTTATTATTTTATGAGATGAATTACCTAGGAATCATTAGATATTATAATTTTATGTGAAAAATTATTTTTATTATCAATTAATTTCATTTATGTAGATATGACCATATTCTATGAATGAACATAACATCTCAGAGACTATTATACAATAAACTGATTTCATTTTTATATAATCCACATTTACATTTTTTAAATGTAAGTATTTCTTGTGAAAATGTGGATTTCTCCTCACATTTTGTGTGAAAATTGATCTTTTCCATGAAATTAATTTATAAGATTATTTTAGTTGTATGATTTCTGAAAAAAATAGTTATAAATGAGAAATCAAAAGCTTATAATTTTTTTAAAAACTTGATGGTTACGAAAAGAATGATATGATATGGTACAAAACTAATCCCATTACATCAAGGGAACATTTTTCTACAAGGGATAATACAAGTAGCCACATGTTTTTGGAAGTATTTTTGGAGAATCATAATTATTCAATAGAACCTTATTATTTTTACGAGTTTTAAAATTATAAATCCTAGGAATCATATAATTTATTATTTATTATGGGCATTAAATTGTTTCCAAAATCATATGTATATTCAATGTACATTGAGATATTTATTTCAATGATTTCAAAAAAAAATTAGAAATATATTTATTTTATGAATTGATTCATTTTAAAAAAAATCATAACACATTTAATGTATTTTTAGAAAAATTATATTTCATTATTTTCAAAACCACTAACTCGGGGGGTTTTATCTCCCTCCCATTGAAAAATATTTTCAAATCTATATATTAATTAAATTGGTGATTGTTTTAGAAAAGGAGATAGCAGATGAAAAAATAATAAGTCAATTTTATATAATCTTTAAATGTTTGCTAATCTGTAAGGTTTTGAGTGTTTCTTAAAATCCTAGATTGGAATGGCCCAGGAATGTAGAATGTAATGTATATTTTTTTATTACTTTTGAATAAAAAAATAAATATTATGTTTACTACTAAATATAAAAGTTTTAGTTTGGGGCTTTACAGTTGGTATCAGGGAAATGGTATAGAAAACATTATGTATTATACACTTTCATTCGATGAAAAATCGAAAATTGAGAAATTTACTTTAGAGTTTCACCATAATTATATTCCCTTAAAAATAATATATGGTTATATATTATAGTTTTCATAATCATGATGATGGAAATTCATAATTATTTGATGTCCAATGAATGAATTGGGAGATCAAAATTCAATTAAGAAGGTGAGAATTTAACATTCCAAATAATTCAAAGAGTAATTTTCTCTTAACTTTGGGTTTTTTGGTTATTTAAAAAACCATGAAAGGTTTTAATAATATTTATATAATTTTTTTTCTCAATAATTTTTTTTTCAAGTTATAGAATATTACATTATTTTTCTAGAAATAATATTTTAATATCTTAATGAAAAAAATTATTATATTCTTTAAATAAAGATATTTTCTTTAAAAATTTTAATTATTTTTTTTCTATTTTAATATATGGTTTGATATTAAAATTTTGGAATATATTATTTTAATTTATGTAATATTTTTATTCTATGTGAAATATTTAGAAGACACTTATGAATTTATAAGTGGAGAGTTTTTATGTTGAAAGGTGTTGAATATTTAATTACATAACTTCAAAATATTTTATATAAAATTTCATAAAAAATCATTTAAATGTATAATATTTATAATTGATACATTTTTTTATTTTGAATTATATATTTTATTGTCATCAAAATATTAATACAATTAAAAAATAATTATATTCAATTATTAAAATAATGTATAATAAATACAATTTTAATTTGAGTACCTATTTTTAGTTTATTTTGTTTTAATATAAATTTGACAATCCAAAGGCAACCAATTTCCTGGTCAAACGCTTCTTAGGTGGGACAAGTACACTCATCCAGGACCGTGGTTTGAGGTTTATCTAATCATTTTTTAGCAAATCTCATGTAGAGTGTGGGAAGGCCATTGTGTAAGCCCTTCAAATAGTGGAGGTTGTAAAAAAAACCCATGTGGCCATCATATAGTGTGCAGCATGTGTTTTGATTTCAGATCAAATCTCTCACCTCTTATCTTATATGGTTTCTCCCAAGAAAAACTAGTTTTTATGTTTGGCGTAGAGTATAGACATTATTCCCCAATTTAAGAAAGGAACAATTGTTTCATAACCATCCAATCGAAATTGTCTCAATCGTTTGATAAATTTTATGTCATCTTCTGCCTCATTAATACCCACCCTCATAGTTTTTGGATTCACCTAGCAGTTCATCTAAATTCGATATCTCTATCCCCAAAAACTCTTGGATAGACTCTTGTTGAAAATTTGACAAATTGGATGCTTTATAAATTATCAAATAAATATAAATGAATTACAATTTTTTTTCAAGAAATGATTTATGAGAAAGTATAAAATATATCTGAATCATAAACATATAGTATATATATATATCATTATTATTTTTTAGATGATAAATAAAGTCATGATTTTCCATTTTTTGAAAAGTTAATTAATTCGTTATATATAGCCACTATTTTGAAACCCCTAATTTTTTATCTTCAACATTTATATAATATTATATATATATATATAGCCATCCCTCAATAGATCAGTTTAGAAATAAAGGTTATAAAAAATGGCGATATTCCAAAGGGTATTCCCAGTTAAATATTAAGGTGGAAAACATGTATGGGATGTTTTGATTTTTAATGTTTAAATATTAAAAATAGTGTTTTAATTTGAGAATTTTTATTATTTTTACATATTCAAAATCAATGTGTAAATTTATACTATGGAAAATGATTTGAATTTCAGTCATTTATTTGATAAAATATCTTAATATTATCCATGAGATAAATCAAAAAAATATTTGTTTTTATTATTTAACATCAATAATAATGGTTAAATTATTTTTAAAAAAATTTAGAGGCTAATATTTGTAATGATACAAATAATTATTTTAATTACTAAAATCCCTTATAATCAGTAGATTTTATCATTTTATGTGAAAAAACTATTTTTATCAATGAGTTTTATTAACATAGATATGAAAATATTCTATGAATGTTCTTGACATATCATATACAATTACACACATGATTTCATTTATTTTTAACAACTTCATGTTTATTTCATTTATCCCAAACGAATATTTTTTTTTCAAATTAAACTTTTAAAGGTATGTGTGAACCAAAACAACTCCAAACATTACAAATACAACCACTGTAAGATCCACCCACTACAAATTCAAATTTCCAAGGACTATGATGAAACATACCAAAATAAAAATTATAACAGATCAAACACCAATATACTCGGACCACAAGCCACCCTCATCCCGCTTTCACCATTTATCGCACACTTCCAACCACCGCCATCATCAATTTCAGAGCCGAACAAATCCACAATGTCGACAAACAAGTCAACTTCACTATTTTCATCTCGAATATGCTCGCTCAAACTCACATCCCAATGAATCTTGAACTAATCTGCGCAACTCCACCTCTTAGAGAGAAGGAGAATTTTGGATCCATAGAAGAGAATGAAAAGGGTGGTTTTAGGTTAAAAAACTGTAAGAAATCCTGAAACCATCGATTCCAATGAAATCTAACACCATCGTTTCCATCATAGTCAACCTCAAAACATTAATTTCACTGAAGGAGACGTCACACCTCCATTTTAGAAGTTCGTCAGAATTCGACTCCGAGCCACATGAGAAACATACCTTGATACACCATTTTCATTAGCCCAAACCACAGTATGTCAGTGACATATAAGACACCATCATAACCAACCCCATCGCTAAACCAAATCTAGAACTGTTGAGGCAACAATGAAAATTGCACTGATGCCCACACACTGATGACACACACCCAAAGTGACAAACCAAGAGTAAATTAGACCAAACCCAACGAAGAAACAAAAAAAATCCAAAAATAATGAATGCGACATCAAAGCATGGAACCAAATATGAAATTAAATTGGGGATTAAACTCTATGGAAAACAGGAATAAATAGATATTGAAGGGGAAGGGAGATTGAAATCCTAAATGAAGAAGGAGATTCTTGGAGATCCACAACTGCCAGACTACGTTGCACAAAAACACATTGAATCAAACGCTCCTAGTCTAACCTTGAAGGGAGTAGCTGACTATGGGTTTAGATCATAGAAGATGTAGACGAGGAAGATCCAACACACTGTCAACCTCTCACCATCAAAGAACCAGTCCTGATTCCATGGGTGCCGAACATGATAGATCCACATGAGATAATGAGTATGAGGAGGAATCAATGTCAGAAATGATGTAGAAGCAAGGTAACTTAAGGAGAAAGAAGAATAAGTTGAGTGGAGTCTCTCCATTGTGAGATAAATAAAACCTAGGGTAGGAGGAAACCACTCGGGGGAGACAATCATGTGATAACAGAGCCATCCCCATCATTTAATGTTAATAATTATATCATTTAAATGAAATTATTTTTGTGAGAAGGTGATTTTTTAATAAATTTTTACTTTTTATAAAATTATTCATTTTCCATAAAAATAAGATATAAGATTATTTTCTTTAATGAAAATAATTTATGTATGATTTGGTAAATTTTCTTATGAATGAGTAAGGATAAAAATCTGAAAATATATTATTAAAATTCAGTGCTTTTGTATTGAATAATATGATATTACATAACAAGTAAACATATAAACTCAATGGTACACTATCGTATATGTGATACAGTTAGTGTCCACATGTAAATCTCAACGAATACTGAGTATCATAATTAATCCACAAAAGTTTATTACTTTGAAAATTTTAAGAGGTGAAATCCAAGAATTATGTCGAACGATATTTTATTATGGATATTAAATGTTTTCCCAAATCATAGGTAATTTTATAATATTTTGAGAAAAATATTTCAAGGTTTCTAAAACACCCATAGAATGATATATATTTTATCTACTATTTTATTTAATAAATATATATCAAAATAGATTTAATATATTTCAAAAACAAATTATAATTACTAATTTTAAAACCCATTATTGGATATTTTTTATGCCCAACTGATTTTTAAAAAAAATCATAGGATTAGTAGAAATTCAAATGGTTCTATTTTACATAAAAAAATATAGCACACACAAAGATAATTATTCAATTTTATATAATTTTTACAACTCTGGTAATTTGTATGGTTTTGTATAATTGTCCAAATCCTAGACCAGAAAAAGTCATGGGATGTATAATGTAGATTGTATTGATATGTTACATTCAAAAAAGTATATATTATGTTTTGGTACTAAATTTAGTAGTTCTAGATCAAGGATTTACATTGTTTTAAGATATAAAATGAAATAAGGAACTCATTATTGTGAATAAAATTAGGATTTCAGGTTTTATTTGAATTTTATGTTATATAAACATAGACCTCAAAAGAAAATAGGATGTTATGGTCCATGTTTTTTTAATAATATATATATATATTCAAAAAGCATGTAATAAAATGATTAAGAGTATTGTCTCACTTTAATCCCCTATTTTCGATTAATGAAAATCATATAATACATTAAACTATTTTTATGAATATTCATTATTTCAACACGTGATTTCCAAAATCTAAATAATAATTACACTTTGATACCACTATTTTGCTTCATATGAATCTAATAAAATTTAGTAGACTTGGTTGAATGAAATAGATGTAGGACCCTGGGACACCATGAGAGGGGAGGGGTGAATCATGGTGTCAACTTTTTCTTCATAAAGTTGTGGATCTTGTTCCCAAGTTGGTAGGAACTACATAAACCTGTATGAAGGATATGATCAGCAATGATACATTCACATGCAGAGATATGACAGAACTATTTTTATTTGGTTCACCACTAAGGGCTACGTCCAAGGAGCATATATCGACAGGTTGTTGGTCGTACATGAATCCACTATGCTTCACTAGCTATAGATTACAATTTTTCGGGTACAATCACTCTATCCCAGGCTCACTTCCTTTACAAAGGTTCAGAGATAGCTCACTGCTTCCCTCGGGTCACTCCCGTTGACTCCCCCTGGCTCACTGTCGTTGGTGAAGTCTCACTCAGTTTATAGACGTGTTGGTCTCTTCAATAGATAGACATGAAGGTCTTACTCTCCTGTTCGGAATGAGACTTTTCTTGCATCAGAGTCCTGAGTCGATGCTCTTTTTAGTTCAATCCTTCTTCTTTAGTGCTATGAATGAATGCACTAGATCCCCTTGTCTTCAATTGACTGAATCACAATCACTTGTGTGATTGCTCAATAAATGATTCTCTGTTGATGTCCAAATTTCATCCACTAATGAATACCTCTTTTTTTCCCTGTCCACTGGGCGAACAACCTTTGAAAGGGACTTCGCAAGGTACCCTACTTTGCAAGGCTCCCAATTTTGGAAATCTCAAATAAGTCTTCGCAGAGCCCCTTCATTTTCACGAAGCTCAATCGCGAAGCACTCTCGCGATGCTCCAGTCTTCGCAATGCTAGGCTATCACAGAGATCCTGCCTCTTCATGAAACTCACTGAGCCAACATGGGGCACAAGACTTTCGCGAAGCTATAATAGTTTCTGCGAAGCTCCTCTTTCGCGAAGCATACTACTTTCACGAGTGACCTTTGCGAACCGAGAGCAAAGGATTTTAGTTGAGAGATCTCTTTACTTCTCTTGAGGGGTTCGACCTGTATTTATAGGCAATTCCACCGACCCTCGAACTTTCTGTGCGAAGTTAATGCCACGTCAGCTCAAACCGCGAAGCTCTGAAGTTCCCGCCGGAATTCTCTCAAAATCGCGAAGCACTACGGAAATGTTCCATTCGCGGAGCTCGTCGTAATCGCAGAGCATCACATCAATTATATTGAACTTTCTCCACGAAGCTCCCTCGCAAAGCCCTTCATCACCGCGAAGCTCCCTTGCAAAGCCCTTCATCGCTGCGAAGCTCTCCAGCCTCTGCCGTTCGTGAAGCTTGACGTAATCGCGAAGAATCATTGCCTTCATTCTTTTGATCTTCGTGAAATCCAATACATGCATCCCATCTTCGTGAAATTCATGCCTTTGACATATTTAATTATTATCTTCAAGGAAATCCACTTTTCGCAATGCTCACCAATCTCCAAATTTTGGACCCCAAAAATTTGGCAAACACTGGAAAACGTCGCCACCTTGTATCTGCTCTTTTTTTCCGCCTCCAGATCTTCCATTCCATTATCGATGATCCTTGAATAAAACATGGATAATTATCCACATTCCTTGAACTCGACATGCAACTATGGAATCTCATTTGTCAAAAAAATTGTATGTCTTCTGTTTGCTTTGTCATCAAGCACGATCACCTCAATAGCACTTCTTCTTGGTGATATGTATCCTTCAGCAACTCTTCTGCTTTTATCAAAAACTCTACTATTGTGATATGTATTCTTTGAAGGCATATCTTTAGCATCATCATATTCTATGACAATGTGATGTGCATGGCTATCGTAGAATTCCAATCATTGCACGGCCTTCTTAGAATTCCAATCATTGGCACATTGTCTTCTTCATCAAGTTTCATTATCAACTACATGCAAACCATGTGATTGTATTCTTCACGAAGTATCTTGCATGGTTCTCATGCAATCAGGAGTAATTGCATGGTCTTCATCAAAACCCACTGTTCTCATGCAATAATAAGGAATTTCATGGTCTTCATAAAAAACCCCATTCTTCTTTAATCATCCTTAGATGGATTGCACCTCACATTCTTCATTTTTGTAAACAATGTATCACCTTTGACACATTTTCTTTGAACATACGATCAGTACAACAATCGTCTGAATCACCATTCCTATACTTCATCGAAGTACTTCATGAACTCCTTCATTTTGATCTTACATTCCTCCATTTCATTAGAGTACTTCTTGATCTTCTTCATCTTGATCTCCATTGAATCTCCCCCTTTGTATTTTTTGTCAACACCTATTACATATTCTGAAATGAATTCGTCAATGTCAAAATGAGAATCTTCTCTTCAATCTACTTTTCTTTTCAAACTGTCATTTCAGTTTCTCTCCCCCTTATTGGAAAGAAATACAAAGAGCATGGTAGGGAGGGTATCAATCCACACCTAAGCAATTTTTCATTAATCATTTCACTCTAAGTCTACTTGAGCAATTCTTGATGTAGAAAACAAGAGGATTTGATTATGTCAACAAGGCTGTCCATTATTAACATATCATGATACCAACATGAGATGAGAACTCATGTATTTTGTCTTCAAGGGTTTACCACTTTTACTTCAGGTAGAAGAAAAATCATATGTGATAGGGAATAATCAACCTGAAACTCCTACACTCACATCAGCAAATAGATCAAAAACATACAAGTGCAATCGGCAGGATAAGTGACCTTGGGGAACATCCATTCTTCTTATGTCACTGATCAATTCAGTTACTCCCCATTTGTAGAATGATCTTTGATCTTAGTAACCAAGGGATAGAGATTGAGAAATGGCATACCTTCTCCATTGACATGTTCTTCAAGAAATTCATAGAGTAACTACTTTTGAGTCGAGCTGGAGTTGATATTGATTGACATAGTGATTATGGAAGCTTCTTCATTTTTCTCCCCCTCAAGGGAAACACTCCTCATCATCTTCATCAATATTGATCCTTCATCATCATAATCATTGAATATCAGTTGAAGAATCTACTAAGGATGGAAACTTCTTTAGCTTGGCTATCAAGAGTTGACATCATTCACTACTACTCAGGTTCTCCCCCTGAGAGCATGCTTCACCTTCAATTCCCTGCATTATTAGCACAAATACGATACACAAATGAATAAAAGGAATAAGGTGGTTCCTCCATGATTCATCAATATGAGCTGCAGGGTTGAGGTGTTTTTCTCAACTAAGTTCCTCTATTCACTCCAGTCTGCATGCCTAATCATTTAAACATATGTTATGATATGTGTTGATGTGGCATGGCTCTTTTCACATTCTCTTATACTTTATGTGGAGAAATTTTCTGCTTAATAACCATCATGAATGATACATTCTTACTCTTCTTAAAGAATGCTTCTTGTTCTGGTATTAAGGATAGACAACCTTTTGCAATGTGACCATATTTCTTGCATCTCTCAGAAAAAACTTCTTTGAAACGTGTGGTTCTCATGGTTTTAAATCTCTAATGAAATCTGGCTTCACCATGTGAAATTTTTCCTTTTCATTTGTCACCAGCCTTGGCCTTTTCATCATCAAGTTTCCTCATTATTTTCAAATCTTCTGGCCAAATGACCAAAATGTCATTTGGAACTATTGCAGCTAGTTTGGTTCTTCCACATGGGTTCATCTGTGTTTCATCCCACATAGTTCTTCTTTTGGATGAGTGACCCTTCAATTTAATGGATCTAAAATCCTGGGTCTTCTCAGCTTCCCTGCTTGAGATCTTCCTGGGAAATTGTGTTTTCACAACATTTTTCTTATTTCATCCCATGGTAGCTGCTTCATTCTTTTCCGTCATCTGAGGTATTATTTTCTTACCAACAGTGAAATCATATTGATGTGGGAATGTACTTTCCACGTGACCTCTGTCATCGCATACATCACAGATGTTATCAAGAATTCGAAATCTATTTTCAGTGAATAGATGCTTCTAGATCTGCGGATGTTGCTTCTTCTCTGTATTCCTTCCCTTTGATATAGGCTTTCCCTATGCTTTTCCATGTAAGGGATTGTAAAAAAAATACAGTGAACAGTGCCCAAATCAGTTGCAACACCAACATTGTCCCACAAATCTTTTCTCCTTTGTTTCTTCTGTATGAGGTTGTTGGGCCATCTTCTTAATCATTTGTGCTCTATTTGAGGAACCAACATCCTCCTTTTGCTTCTCATCTACCCTAGCCATGGTGGTAGGTGTATTCCTCTCACCTTTCCTCATCCATACATGTTGAGAACTTTTCTTCCAACCTGCATTGATTATAGGAACGTATTTAGAAACATGAGTACAAAATGGTTTGGATGGTACCTTCACTTTCTCAGTTTCTTGTGATAGATCAATGAGTGAAGTCATGATCTTCTTATCACATGTTGGAGGTATTTTGAAAATAGAATCCTCCAGTGAGCATTAAGTACCAGCAGTGACTGATTCTTGAGGTGTACACTCAAGAGTTGTCATAATCTTCTTATCACATGTTGGAGGTACTTCATCTTTAGTAGCCTCCAATGAACATTGAGTACTAGCATCTCCTGTTTCATTATTTTTTGGAGTCTCAAAATGTTTCTTCTCAATATTTGTCAATTGGGCTTCCAATTTTTGACTTTCATTATTGAGGATGACCTCCCGATCTTCAATCATGATCATCTTCTCTTCACAAGTTTTCTTCAATCATTCAACCTCATCCTCATGCATCTTAACTCTGTTTTGTAACAAAGAGTCTAGTTCCTTTAATTTAATGGAAGTTTCATCCAAACAAAAACTCTTGACTTCATTGCTCCTCTTCAGGTCAGCTTCAAGTGCATGGATCCTTTATTTTAGAGTATTATTGGCTTCCTCTTTTTCTTCAAAGACTTTCAGCTATTTGGTGAGCTTCATACTTTCCAGAACTTTCTTTCCAACCCCTTTTCCATATTGTCAGCTTCCCTTTCTAGTCGAGTGATCTCAACATGCATATATTGGAATAGGCTACAAATAATCGCAACCCTTTCTTCAGGAATATCATGCAGATATGTTTTGAGTTTTTCCGGAACGCTTGAATTAGGGGTGCCATCCTTTCCTCTGGAGGAATCTTAAGCCACCTTCTTGATAATTTCCATGCCTGATTTTTGATCATTATTGGAATGGAATAGAGAACAAGACAATTCATCTTCTTTGGATATGAGGGACTTCTTCAGCTACTTCTTCTCTTTCTTTTTCCTGTTTGTCATGGTTTTGCATGATATAGACTTCTGCTCAGAAATAACTGTGTCATTATCAAGACTACTCTTCATTGTTGTCTTTAGGAAAGAAACTCAAATCCTCTTCTCTATATAATTACTTTATAGTATCCAACATACGTCAACCTCCCTCTGATACCACTTGTAAGACCCCGGGACACCCTGAGAGGGGAGGGGTGAATCATGGTGTCAACTTTTTCTTCTTAAAGTTGTGGATCTTGTTCCCATGTTTGTAGGAACTACTTAAACCTGTATGTAGGATATGATCATCAATGAAACATTCACATGAAGATAGATGACTCATCTATTTCTACTTGGTCCACCACTAAGGGCTACGTCCAAGGAGCATACGCTGACAGGATTTCGGTCGTACCTGAATCCACTATGCTTCACTAGCTGTATATTGCAATTGTTCAGGCATAGTCACTCTGTCCCAGGCTCACTGCCTTTACAAAGGTTCAGGGATAGCTCACTGCTTCCCTCGGGTCACTACCGTTGACTCCCCCTAGCTTACTACCGTTGGTGAAGTCTCACTCAGTTTATAGAAATAAAGGTCTCTTCAATAGATATACATGAAGGTCTTTGTCTCCTGTTCGGCATGAGACTTTGCTTGCATCAGAGTCTGGAGTTGATGCTCTTTTTAGTTCAATCTTTCTTCTTTAGTGCAATGACTTAATGCAATAGATCCCCTTGTCTTCATTTGCCTGAATCACAATCACTTGTGTGATTTCTCAATAAATGATTCTCTGTTGATATCCAAATTTCATCCACTGATGAATACCCATTTTTCCCCTGTCCACTGGGCCAAAAACCTTTGAAAGGGCCTTCGCAAGGTACCCTACATCGCAAGGCTCCCAATTTTGGAAAGCTCAAACAAGTCTTCGCAGAGCCCCAGTCTTTTTAGGAAGCTCAATCGTGAAGAACTCTCGCGATGTTCCAACCATCGCAATGCTGGGATATCACGGAGCTCCTGCCTCTTCACGAATCTCACTGAGCCAACGTGGGGAGAAAGACTTTCGCGGAGCTATAATAGCCACCGCGAAACTCTTCTTTCGCGAAGAAGACTGCCTTTGTGAGTGACCTTTGCGAAATGAGAGCAAAGGTTTTTCATTGAGATCTCTCTCTACTTCCCTTGATGGGGTCGACCTGTATTTATAGGCAATTCCACTGACCCTTGATCTTTCTGTGCGAAGTCAATGCCATGTCAGCTCAAATAGCGAAGCTCTGAAGTTCCTGCCGGAATTCTCTCAAAATCGCAAAGCACTACAGAAATTTTCCATTCTCGGAGCTTGTCGTAATCGCGGAGCATCACATCAATTACTTTTCACCTTCGCCACAAAGCTACCTCGTAAAGACCTTCATCGCTACGAAGCTCTCTAGCCTCTGCCGTTCGTGAAGCCTGACGTAATCGCGAAGAATCACCGCCTTCATTATTTTGATCTTCGTGAAATCCAATACATGCATACCATCTTCGTGAAATTCATGCCTTTGACATATTTAAATATTATCTTCATGGAAATCCACTTTTCGCAATGCTCACCAACCTCTAAATTTTGGACCCCAAAAATTTGGCAAACACTGGAAAACGTCGCCACCTTGTATATGCTCTTTTTTCCGCCACCAGATCATCCATTCCATTATCGATGATCCTTGAATAAAACATGGATCATTATCCAAATTCCTCGAACTCGACATGCCACTATGGAATCTCCTTTGTCAACAAATTTGTATGTCATTTGTTTGCCTTGTCAACAAGCACAATCACCTCAACAGCACTTCTTCTTTGTGATATATATCCTTCAGCAACTCTTCTTCTTTTATCACAAACTCCACTATTGTGATATGTATTATTTGAAGGCATATATTCAGCATCATCATCTTCTATGAAAATGTGATGTGATTGGCTATTGTAGAATTCCAATCATTGCACGGACTTCTTATAATTCCAATCATTGGAACATTGTCTTCTTCATCAACCGTCATGATAAACTTCATGCAAACCATGTGATTCTATTCTTCAAGAAGTATCTTGCATGGTTCTCATGCAATCATGAGTAATTGCATGGTCTTCATCAAAACCCATAGTTCTCATGAAATAATGAGGAATTGCATGGTCTTCATAAAAAAACCACATTCTTCTTTAATCATCCTCAAATGGATTGCACCTCACATTCTTCATTGTTGTAATACAATCAGTACAACAATCGTCTGAATCACCATTTCTATACTTCATCGGAGTACTTCATGAACTCCTTCATTTTGATCTTCCATTCCTCCATTTCATTGGAGTACTTCTTGATCTCCCTCATTTTGATCTTCATTGAAAACTATTGACAAAAAATACAAACTTATACACAAAGTGGTTCCAACAATAGAAACTAAATATAATGATCTATAAGAAAGAAATATATAACATCTATTGAATACTGGAAATGAATATCTTCCTGGAGGCATACCTTACACTAATCATTCTACCAAGCCACCTCAGAATATGTTTCACAATGATCACTGATGTGGAAAATGAATCCCACCATCATGGAGTATCCATATACCTATGGATCTCTCATTATATAAGAGTGATGCTTATTCACCCAAGGTGTTCTAGAGCCACATAGTGAAATAGATGATTAAGAAGAGATACATGTTTTGCTGAGAATTTTTCCCAAGTATATGAATAACCATAGAACATTCCAAAATATAGTTATTGGTTTTACATAGAAAATAAGTACATCATTGGGTACATTCCACATTTTTTTGTATTTATAATATATGTATTAATATCTCTATCTTGTTAATGCACACATACACACACACACACACACACACATATATATATATATACATAAATGTAACTCCTCCACCAATTTCATTTTAGGTAAATGTATATTTAGTGATACCATGCAAATGATAAAAATAAGAATGAGAAAGTGTTGGCACCAAAATATGGCCCGAAAGAAAGGAGAAAAAAAGAAGGCTGGCGCGCAGCTGCGCAAAGTACCATCGCGAAGCACCAGCGCGAAGCACCCCGAGCATCGCGGTCTCGCAAAGCTCCTGAGGCGGTAACTCTCCACGAACGCATTTGACGTTTGTGAGCCCTCCGTGAAGCTCCGGAGGCGGTAATGCTCTGTGAAAGCATTTGACGTTTGTGAGCCTGCCGCGAAGCTCCCGAGGCGGTTACTCTCTGCGAACGTCGTTGACGTTCGCGAGCGCGCCGCGAAGCAACGGAGGCAGCGCGTGAGTTCTGCTTCACGGCGCCCCTTCCCTATAAATACTGGACTCCCCCTGAGTCCCGAGGATGGACAATCTGACCTTTAGTCTTCTCCTCTCCCGAATCGTGAAGCACTCTTTGCCCAGGGAATCATGAGCTCCGCGAGGTACTTCTACTTCGCGAGGCGCCTTTCCATTGTCTCTTTTTGAGCCCATCTTCCGAGAGGGATGCCCTTCGCGAAGCTCAAGGGAATTCGCGAAGGAAGGGGATTCCCACAAGAACCCGGGTAGCCGCAGAGCAATTATGCTTCGCGAAACAACCAATCCCGGTTAGTGATTCCTATGCTAAGGCAGGAGCACTACACATCGCGAAGCACACTGCTTTGCGGGACCCTGTTTCACGAGGAGCCTCTTCTTCGCGAGGCAGTGCTCCGCGAACACTGTTCCACTTCGCGAAGCACCTTCCACTCACACCTATGCCCCATGATAAGGCCAAGTCACTCCAATTTGCGATGCACACTCCTTTGAATAGCAATTTCTCTTCCCGTGCGAGCCTCCAGGCATGCACGATGTGATTTCAATGTCCCATGGACAATACCACTCGTAGTGTTGCTTCTCCTAATGCTTCTTCGCATAGGCATGCTAACAGCTATTGCTTCTTCGCATAGCCACGCTAACGTGGACCCCTTGATGGTTCGTTCCACAACCCCCCTTGACCATGGCCTTGCTGGTACCTTCCCTTCCCCAAGGACCAGAGGGTATGGGTTATGTAAGTCCTAGGGGTGCGGAGTGAACCCCTTTCGTCCGAGCTGCAGGACGTTAAACTTCAAAGCACCACGTCCTCAACACATGACGTTAAACTGTGACCCGACCCTGGGCCTCAATCCTGGAGTATGTCCCAGCACCATGGGCCGCCTAAAGCGTAAGACCCTTTTCACTCCTCACGGACGCATCCTTCGCAACATGATCATCAGGTCCTTGCAACCTCTTGTTTCTAACACCGAGCATGACTCACGTGGGCTTAGAGTGAGCACCGACCCTGACCCCCACCCTTAGCGAAATACGAGTACTTTGATCCATGCGAAGGCATGGTATGTAGGAAGCCTACCTGAGGTTCAATCCCACCCGTCATTTATTCACGTCGGGTCCCATCCCCGTCCAGCATGACGTTAAACTGCATTCCGGTCCGACGGCAAGCCGTTGTGACTCACCAACCAGTGAACTACGAGGACTTTGATCCATGTCAAGGCATGGTACGTAGGAAGCCTCCATGAGGTTCAAACCACTAGCCACATTACTCGGTCGTTCATTCACGTCGAGTTTCGCCCCCGACCAGCATGACGTTAAACAGTATGCCCCCCTTTGTCCTGCATGACATTAAACTGCACACCCATTCCATAGCGAACTACGAGGACTTTGATCCATGCCAAGGCATGGTACGTAGGAAGCCTCCCTGAGGTTCAATCCCACCCATCATTTATTCACGTCGGGTCCCATCCCCATCCAGCATGACGTTAAACTGCATTCCGGTCCGACGACAAGCCGTTGTGACTCACCAACCAGTGAACTACGAGGAATTTGATCCATGTCAAGGAATGGTATGTAGGAAGCCTCCATGAGGTTCAATCCACAAGCCACATTACACGGTCGTTCATTCACGTCGAGTTTCACCCCCGTCCAGCATGACGTTAAACTGCACACCCCAGTCCAGCATGACGTTAATCTGTATGCCCCCTTTGTCCCGCATGACAATAAACTGCACACCCATTCCATAGCGAACTACGAGGACTTTGATCCATGTCAAGGCATGGTATGTAGGAAACCTTCCCGAGGTTCGAGCCCACCACAAGTGGACCAAGGTCCACCTTCACGTCGGTTCGCTGACAAAGCCCCATTTGAACTATGAGGTCTTTGAACCTTGTCAAGGCATGGTACGTAGGAAGCCTCTACGAGGTTCAAGCCCACCATCTAGTCGTTCCGACCTCATTCACATCGGTTCACCCACGTCCCGCATGACGTTAAACTGTATTCCACCCTTTGAACGATGAGGACTTTGATCCATGTCAAGGCAAGGAACGTAGGAAACCTCCTCGAGGTTCAAGCCCAACAATCATTGGCCCAAACCGACTCCTTGTCGGTGTTCCAAGCCCCCATTTTCACCCGAACTACGAGGACTTTGATCCATGACAAGGCATGGTACGTAGGAAACCTTCCAAAGGTTCAATTCCATCTCCCATCGGACCAAGGTCCCTCATTTACGTCGGTCCACCGACACCCATCTCTCATCGGACCATGGTCCACCTTCACGTCGGTTCGCTGACGATGCCCATCGGACCAAGGTCCACCCTCATGCATGTTTTCCGGCACCATCCTGAACTACGCGGACTTTGATTCCCTGCCATGTGGATATGTAGGAAGCCTCTTTAAGGCTCAAGCCCAACTCTACCGTCGCCCCTGAAATGGTCCCATTTCACTCCCCTCCACTCCATTCACCTACCATCCACCCCGATCCTCGCTCGGACCATTATATCCAGGTGAGACCATGTCAGTACGCTCTTCACAGCCGCCCATAGGCTGGCCCCGATATCGACGTCCCATCAAGGGAAATCCCTCAATTTGATCTATTCTAGCTAATTCTCTGATCGGGCTGATCCGTCTCCGCTGGACGTTAAACTCGCGGTGTACCCTGTGTTAAACACGAGAAGCTGAGGAAAACCTCTGATATGTGTCTATGACATATAATTCCCTGCGCCCGATGTGGGATGCCTCAGGCTTCCACGCCCTCGAGAAGCCCTGTGATCAGGGATAATAGACAGACATGCCAGGTTCCCCCGCATCCAGACACGCTACTGATGTCTCAACGTGACTACTCCCCCGAATGAAGGTTGTTGCCCTGACTGGACCCTTTGGAATGTCCCGACAAAAGCAGTGTAATTAACCGGCGTCTATGGAAACATGGCACTGGGAAGAGTTTCACGAACTACGTATGAAATCTATGAGGGAGACCCGGACTAGGTGATGAGTTCTGAGGAAGAATCCACAGAAAGAAGAACTGACATCCCATCATCCCGTTTTGATCAAGCAGAAGACGTCCCTGAATAAGGAGAGAATGTCGCCCGCCTTTGGAGAGCGGGAACGTGGGGCAACAAGCATGGGGCGTCATCTTCGGCAGACGGGTGCGCACGCGCGCCCCGGCGAAAGCGTCGGAAACAGAAATGGTGAACCCGACATGAAATTCTTCTCCTCAATGTGGAGATTAGTAGCATTCGAGACACCATTAGATTTACGTGTCACCAGATTCAGATATCCGGTGCCTGGTCCCGCCAAGCAAATAACGGGCCTGTCGTGAAACTCCCCGGAAGTTAGGGCAGTAGAACGTGGGGAACTCCGTTCCGCAGTGTGTTGGCATGGATCCTTCTTACAGACATGGAGAATGGAAGGGCACTGCGGCACTGGTTGTCAATCCTTTTCCCTTTCAATGCTGATGAGTTGATCCCTTCGTTTCTCAGGAACCAGGTTGCTGTTACAGAGACGCGATCACCGCCCGCTAGCCTACGCAGGGGCAGGGGAAACATCGCCACAGCCACCCCACATAGCGCCACTACTACTATGATGGATGCCACATCACGGAATACGGGGTTCCCACGTCCCCTTTCCCCTTCAGAGGTTATCTAGTGAAGGGTGATCAATAACCCCGTGCTCAGGTACGAGGAGGAAGGGGTCATCCCAACTAGGGATATGGCCCGCCTGGACCCGGAGGCATCCAGGCCTCACCGTCAACGCCGCCCTAACAGGCCGCACAGGGAGCCCCTTCTCCCCACCCCAACGTTCAACTGTTTCGGGAGCCTATCCCCGAAACGCCGTGATGACTCCCCGCCTTACGCCGAAGAGGCGGGCACCGTCCGGCTCACCCCGCTCAGGGTCCCGACCCCAGGGCTCCAGGCGAGAGCTCCCACCCGGCCACGTCAGCACTGCCGTCCGAATCTGCAGGAAGAGTAGGCAGGCCTACCCCTGCACCACCTGCACCAGCCCGGCTGACCCGACGTCAGCGCCGGGCCCGGGCTGAGGACGCTCGCCTAGGCACGTCGACGTCGACAGCTATAGTGGCCCGAGCCACCACCGACATGCATCATGAAGCCCCCTCATACACTGAGCAGGGGCACTCCTTCACCCAACTAGGGCTGAGACCCCAACTGCCCCACGAGCAGGCTGTGTTGACTCTCTGGGTCGCAGGCCCAAGTGATGATCGCCGCGAACTGACCCGCGGTGATGTCACCCAGTATGGAGGTCCTCCTCGTTCCACCACTCCACAGAGTGTGGGCCTTCCCCGCTCCGAAGTTCGTCATGGAGATATTCCACATGCTACCCCCATCCCGAAGGAAGACCTACCCCGCGACAGTGACGCCCGCCGCGGAAAACTTTCCCACACCCACTATACAGGGTATGGAGCCCATCCTCCTGCCTCCGACCGCCGATCTGAAGGAACCGTCCATCTGGTCCTTCTCCAACATGGGGGCCTTCCCTACGTCCTCTCTGCAACCGGAGAAGGTCCTCCTCAACCCGGAAACTCAAGGAGTGAAGGTCATCCTCTCCCCACCCACATCGACCATGGAGGTCCTCCCCATGCTCCTGCCGATTCCAACAGAGGCTCCGCCTACATGGGTGTTGTTCATGGAGGTCCTCCACATGTACCCTTCGACATTTTCCCGGGTGCTCCTCGCACCCCGGCTGTCTCGAGTGGGGCCCCCCTCCGCCACGGCGCCAGCGCTGCCCTGAGACTCCATGATAGGGATCAACCCTATCCCGAAGAGCCACCCCAGGGCAGGATAGCGGGCCGTCGCCACCACAAGAAGAATCCTGGGAAATCCCTGGTGGAGATCAAACCTGCCCGGTTCTCCGACTCTGAGGCCGAATGCGACTCATCCATGGAACCTTCTCCCCGCTCCTCTGTATCAAGGACTGGGGCAGGAACCAGACGCATTAGCCTCATTCTCCCGGAACATGAGGTCCACCGGATTCCCATCTCTTTCTGTAGGTACATCGAGGAGGAAGAGATCCAGGGAATTCCACAGGTCTCGACTGCGCAGTCACTGCCATCGTCACCGGGAGCACCCTCTACCTCTACCCGAGATCACGGAGAGCTATTTTGGGGGCCAATGGAGGTAGAGCGATGCCATGGCCAGTCGACGGTAGCTGCGATTCCTGTGCTGGAAGTTGTGGCTATCAGCCCGTCGTACCGTGACATCGTGGCCAGGTCACCTTGCTCTTCGGAGGATGGCCCAGAATTCGGCGGCCAGTCAGGTTGTTCTCCGTATTCTCCTCCACCGAGTTTACTATCCTAGAGGTCTGCCTCGGTACCACTACCGGTCCCTTAGATGCTCCCGGTTGATGAGTGGGGCAATATAGGGCCAGACCCTCAGTCCGTGCCCATGAGCTTCTGGAGTATTTTTGCAGTAGATTACTTCTTGGAGAAGTTCTGGCTGATGGCAGCGCTGAACGTTCTCATACCAGAGTCCCTTACCCCTGAAGAAGTGGGGTGTTTCTGTCGAACCCTATGGGCAACACACTTCCGCCTCCATTACGAACGCGTGGTGTACCCCAGAAGTTGAGTGCACTTCGAAGAAATCGGCAAGCAGTGCCGCCTGATCGATGCGGCCGCACTTCTTGTGGCCCAGCACCCTAAGTCGCTAGGCCGCCAGAGTTCCCTTCAGCGGAAATGCATCCAGAGTTTCAAAGCACTCCGCAGAATCATCAGGGAAGGTTCCCCCCATGTGCAAGTCCGTGGTTGGGGACACTATGCCGCTCTCCTCTTCGACCCTATCCGACGAAATCTCGATTCATTATTTGACATCAAGGACATGCCCTTGAGAGGGGTCGCGGTCCACATGGCCGACATTGTGGACAAGGAAGATGAGCTTGAACTCTTTGATGGGGACTCCCCCCCCCCCACCCTCCGAGGGCGTACTGCCCCTACTGGACCCATCAGGGAGGGTTACCCGTCAGGAGAGGAACCTTCTAGGCCTCCCCATACCCACCGAGTTGCTGGTACTCGGTCGAAACATCGGCAAGGGTAAGGAGCACGTCGGAACTATCAAGCACTCCGACCCGTCTACCTCTGTGTAGAAAACGGATGAAGATCCCGAGAAGGCTACGTTACGCCAGCAGCTTGCCGAGCAGAAGAGGCTGGTTGACGAACTCTTGGTTGAGCACGCCGCAGAGCGGCGACCCGACTATGGTAATCCCAGGCCGGGGTAGCAGGGGCAGGAATAATTCCCCCCGGTGAGATGCCTCTGGGAAACCCTGATCATGCTCATTCCGCAGACAGGACAGAAGCCGGGACATATGGAAAGAGGGTGTGATACGTTTCGCCAACCCCCCTTGAGCGATGGGGAAATCCGAAGAACCCATCTCGTGTTCCTCCAGTCGCCCCATAGGTTATTCCGCTAGCTGATCCATGAATGGCCAAAGCCATCTACCGTGTTGAAGAACCTTGCAATGCACTTGTTTTTAGGGATCCCCATCAAGACAGGAACCCCCACCCGGATGATTTTATTGCGGCACTCACAGCCCGACTCAAAGCGTTGGAAACACGGAAGGTGGCGGTCCCACCGGATGGCAAGCCGTATCCCGCGTGGGTGGATGATATGCCCGCACCTCCGGGTTTTGGGAAACCCACATTCTCACCCTTCAACGGGACAGGGGAACCGCCACAGCACTTGGAACATTTTTCATCCATGTGTAGCCCCATGCTGGGGACCCTGGCTCAGCAAGAAGCCGCCAAGCTCCGATGCTTTGTACAGACATTGGAAGGTCCGACATTCGTCTGGTACAGCCAGCTCCCTATCAGATCGGTGACCAGTTGGGAGGATCTCCTCCGGAAGTTCCTGTACCAGTTTAGCTCCACCACGCAGAAGACCAACATTGCAGACCTCTTCAAGTGCAAGAAAAGGCTTGATGAGCTGGTTTCAGATTTCATCGCCCGGTTTAAGAGACTTACGTATTCCCTCGATATGCCACTGACTCAGGAGAATTTAATGATGATGTGTCTGGGGAACGTCAAAACGGAGCTGGTACCCTCCCTGATTACCCAGAACTACCCTGGAGGGTTCAGGGATTTCTCAGATAAGGCTCAGCGCCTTGAGGAAGCCCTGCAACAGGCTAGTCAGGTGCGTTTGTTGCCCCCCATGATCCCGGCTAGGAGGACCGCAAGGGATGATCCCGCCGTGGTGGCCCAAATAGAATCCCCGAGGAAGCTAGAGCTACTGCCAGTGGCACCACCCTCGAAACCCCACAGAGGTCCTCCACCTCAAGCACAGGCTCCTGCCCAGCAGCAACCGCCTCAGAACCGATAGGTTCCCCTACGCAATGCGCCACCGCCACCTAGACGAGACAATCAGGTGCCGCCTCCTTGGCAAGCCCCTTCAGTCCCTCGTCAGGGCCAGGCCCCCAAGGCCCCCTATCTGGAAAGGAGGCACCAGATTTATTCGTTCAACGAAAATCAGGTCCTGGCTACTTCCGAAGCGCTATAGAGCAAGGGATTGTGCGTCTGCCCGAGTGCAGAAGGCTGGCAGAGGCGAATCTCACCGATCACCCCAACTACTGCCCTTATCATCGGATTCTAGGGCACACCCTCAATAAATTCTATGTTTTCAAAGACTGGCTTCAAGACCAGGTCAATAACAACATAGTCAAGTTGGGCCCGATACCAGCACAAGTGGAGGGTGTCTTTGCAGGATCAGAGATCGGCAGCGATAGCGAAGGCGAGTGGCAGCAGGTCCCCAGCCGCAGATCCCAGAAATACGACGACTTGATGGCTCGAAAAACCATCGTCCATGCCCATGGTATCATCCGGGTGTGCCTAAAGCAGTCGGAACCTTCAGAGGAAGTAGCCGGTGCCTCCGCATCATCTTCCCAGTCGACCTCTTCCCAAACGGGCAAGCATCAGCGACGTAAGAAGAAGCTACATGCACCGTCGGTGCCATCGTCATCCCGCACTCTCGGTGACATTATTCCCCCTGAAATGGGGATTCCTCCTAGAATCCGCCCAGCGGTGGATGAATCCTCGAGAGACAGCCAGGGGTATGCTTCGGTTAACACCATGGAGCTGGTAAAGCCCTATATGACTCCCGACGAGGGGGAACGCTAGGTGAACCTCCCAAATGTTCCCAGCCGAGATCAACGTCAGCGGAATCGCAACCGCGCCGGTCCTTGGGGTATGTCAGTGGGCACTATTGTCCAAGCTGTGCACGCTACTGAGACTAGACAGCAGGCTCAGCGTAGAGCTCAGCACGCGCAACCCCATCTAATGCCCTCGGCACTACCTCCACCACCGTTCGTGCTACTAGATCATGGAGAGTTGCCTCGTTCGTATCACAGTCAATCTTGCCCTGCTACAGGCCAGCCTCCGCTGTCAAATCCTAGTCCAGTGACTACTATCCAGACTTCAACTAGTAGGCAGCAGGATGTACCCTGTACTAGCCGATCACCGATTCAACCGGTAGGACCCGCTATGCCTCAAAATGCTGAACGACCTCCTGTAAGCAGAGGTTCACGTTTGGCATGAATGTATGATGTCATGAAGCACCTGGCCGGCATTCCGGTGTGGCTTTCTATTCATGAGGCCCTTCTCCTGTCATTCAAAATGCGCAAGGGACTTGCCGAGTCCTTAAGGAGCCCCCTCCAGTTTGAGACAGAGGTATAAGCTACAGAATCCTTCTATACCGAGATGATTGAAAATGCCGAGTGTCAGGTGGTTATCTTGTTCTCCGGTGAAGATGAGGACCCTCCTATACCAGGGCACATTTGCCCGCTATATATCACTGGCCACTTCATTGGCGTGGAAGTCCGCCGCTGCCTCATTGACACGGGTTCTGGAATCAATCTAATTCCGATTCGGACGTTGCGAATGTTGGGTCTGTCTGAAGGTGATTTAACTCCCTCTGACCTCAGAATCCAAGGGTACGACAGGACCGAGCAAACCCCAATCTGCATGATCCACCTGAAGACTCAGTTCGGTGGCTTAATTGCCAGCATCGAGTTCATGGTCGTCTCTGAGGACACCGCCTACAACGCATTGATGGGTAGGCCAGGGCTCCATATGCATGCAGTGGTCCCTTCGTCGTATCACCAGTGCCTCAAATACTCCCTCAATGGTCGAGTAGGTCTGATTCAAGGAGATGCGTCCCCTTTCGCTTCTTGTGAGGCCCGCTATCTGGATGCGGGTTATTACACAAGTAAGGATAAAAAAATCCTAGTAAGTGAGGATGAACCCACACCGATCACATGTGATCCCTGGGAAAGCATGGATGACGCCTACATCCTCCCGATCCACTGCTTGGAGTCCAAAACCCCCAACATGGGGCAATTTTTTGTTGTTTCGGGTATACAAGGAAGGCATGTTCCTGTGTCCCAGAGACGGCGGAAAATCACCTCGTACTCCTACATCAACCAGGCTCAGGTCATCCCGGAACCTCCTACCCCTGTACGGTACTGTAATGTCAAGCTTATGACGACGGTGGTACGCCATACGTGTCTCTTCCACCGGGCTGGAATCCACCGACTCAGGCCGACACGTCACCACTGCTTTGATATTATCAAACGTGGCCCCTTAGGCCAAAGGCCAGATGGGATAGGATCGAATGCCTTCATTGCTATGGTCTCAATGGCAAGTGGGTCTCCCGATGTGATGACCACTGCTGCCCAAGCTGGCACCAGCTGCCCCTCTGGTTTCGATAGCCCATCAGTATCATCCGTCGTGGGAAGTTCCCCCGTGGGTGGGGAGGAAGACCTGGAGGATGCTCCCCATGCCTTTGAAGAAGGCGTCTCTACCACGGTGGATGAACTAGTACAGGTGAACCTTGGTAGCGAGGCAGATCTGAGACCCACATTGATCAGTGCAGCCATGTCCCCCGAGGAGCGGTAGTAGTACGTATACTTCATCAAACAGCACTGTGATGTGTTTGCTTGGAGTTACAAAGAGATGCCAGGACTAGATCCCCCGGTAGCTGTTCACCGTCTGGGCCTCCTGGAGAAACACTGTGGGTTTAAGCAGCCTTCTTGGAAAATGCACCCTTCTCATGGTGCTATAGTTGAGGCCGAAGTTGACAAGATTATCAAAGCCAACTTAATTAAGGAAGTCCAGTACCCCAAGTGGCTTTCCAACATTGTGCCAGTCAGTAAGAAGAATTGGCAGATCAGAGTCTGCATCGACTTCCGCGATCTTAATCGCCACTGCCCAAAGGATGACTTCCCACTCCCGGTGACAGAGTTATTTATTAACGCCACAGCCGGGTTCCAAGCCCTCTCTTTCATGGATGGATACTCCGGGTACAACCAGATCTGGATGGCCCCCGAAGACGAGGAGTCCACTGCCTTCAGGGCTTCCCAAGGTACCTTTTGCTACCAGGTTATGCCTTTCGGTTTGAAAAATGCAGGTGCCACTTATCAGAGGGCCAGGCATCAAATATTCAAACCGATCCTCAGGACATTTGTGGAATGCTACGTGGATGACCTCGTAGTCAAATCATGTCAGCGCCAAGACCATCTCAAAGACCTCGAGAAATTGTTTGGTTTCCTCTGTTCCCGTCACCTGAAGATGAACCCATTGAAGTGTCTCTTCGGGGTCACCTCTGGGAAGTTTCTGGGTTTTGTTATCAAATACTGAGGTATCGAGATCGACCTGGAGAAGATCAAGGCCATCAGCCAAATGCCTCCCCCGAGAAAAATTTGGGAGCTTCGAGGCCTTCTAGGACACTTATCCTATATTCGCTGATTCATCATGAATATGGCCAGAAAGTGTAAGCCCTTTTCCCAGCTCATGAAGAAGTGTGCCGCCTATGAATGGGATGAGGAGTGTCCGACCGCCTTCGAGGAAATCAATCAGTATCTACTCCAACCTCCAGTCTTGATGCCACCCATCTTTGGAATTCCGCTGGTCCTTTATGTGACCACCCTAGAGAGATCCCTCGGTGCACTGCTCGCCCAGATGAATAACGAGGGTACTGAGAACAGTCTCTACTATCTCATCCACATGCTTCTCGATACGGAGGTCAGATACTCTCCCATCGAAAAGAGTTGCCTTGTGCTCGTATTCGCCGTCCAGAAGTTGCGACAATACCTGCAGCACCATGAGGTGCAGTTGGTCTCCCAGGTCGACCCACTAAAGTACATCCTAAACCGCCCCATGCTGACTGGCCTAATTGCATGGTGGGCATTGATTTTCCATCAGTTTGATATCAGGTTCGTACCTCAGAAGGCCATTAAGGGACAGGAGTTGGCAGACTTTTTAGCTGCCCATCCAACCTCCGTGGATCAATCCCTGGACCTGGATTTCCCTGATGAGATGATCCTCTTAGTCAATCATGTTGTCCCGTGTTGGCAAATGCATTTCGACGGTGCCTCCCGGATCCCCACCGGTATGAGGCTCAATGATCCCAAGCTCAACAGAGTGGGCCTGGGTATTGTCTTCATTACCCCAGCGTAGGCCGTCCTTCCATACTCGTTCCTATTGTCAGAAGGTTGTATGAATAATGAGGCAGTGTACCAGGCTCTCATTATCGGCCTCGAGTTGGCCCCTGAGATCCATGTGCCCCATCTACATGTGAAGGGAGATTCTGAGCTGGTAATCAAACAGGTTAATGGCGAATACGTCATCAGGAATCCAGAGCTTGCACCGTTGCTGGAGTACACCCTCTGCCTAATGGCCCAATTCTCTTCTCGACTAGAGGTTACTCATGTCCCACGGTCACAGAACGGCCAAACAGATGCCTAGGTTGGCTTGGCCGTATCGCTCGCAGAACCCGAGCAAGATGATTTGATCATATATGTGGAACACCGAGATTCATTGCTCCTGTAACCCAAGAGGACAATGATGGCATGCGGGTAGGTCATCTCACCACCGGACCCTCTACGTCAGGGGTCCCAAGATCGTCAGACACAGTGGTTGAAGCCACTCCTGACTGGAGGGCACCTTTTGTCGAGTATCTCCAAAATGGTTGCCTCCCGGACGACTGGGCTGAGCGTGAGCGAATCCGACATCGCGCGCTGCTATTTACCCTCCATAGCGGCCCCAGTCTTGAAAAGATCCTTTATAAGCGGAGTTTCGATGGTGTCCTCCTCTGTTGCATCCTACGAGTAGAGATACCTCAAGTTATGCAAGTGGTTCACGTCGGTTCCTATGGCGCCCATCAAGCTGGGCCGATGCTGTCCCATCAAATCTGGAGGTTGGGTACTTCTGGCCCACTATGATCCACGATTGTATTGGATATGCCAAGAGATGCCATGTGTGCCAAGTTCATGCCAACTTCCTGCATCGGCCGCCGGAGCCCCACCACCCAACAAGTACTCTTGGCCATTTGCAATATGGGGACTTGATGTAGTGGGACCGTATCCACCAGCAATAGCCCGCCAGTGTAGGTTCATCCTGACTGCTACAGATTTCTTCTCCAAGTGGGAAGAGGCAGTTCCGTTCAAAGAGGTCAAGGCCCGTTCCATCGTTGACTTTGTGAGCTCCAACATTATCCACCGGTTTGGGGTCCCTCACGCCGTCCTCACCGATAACGGCACCAACTTCCGAGTGCATGAACTGAATAAATTGTACGCCAAGTATGATATCTGGTCGAACCATACCTCCCACTACCACGCACAATCAAATGGACAGATCGAGGCGTTTAACAAAACCCTCTATATCATTTTGCAGATGATGGTCTGTCAGAACAAGAATGGTTGGTCGGCGAATCTCCCCAACGCCCTCTGGGCTTACCGGACAACGACCCGCAACTCTACCCAGGTGACCCCATATTCCCTGGTGTATGGAGCTGATGTCGTACTACCCATTGAGATCCATCTTCCATCGTTACGCAGTGCAGTTTATTATCACCACACATCAGATGAGGTATCCGAGATCCGTCTAGCTGAATTAGAAGCACTGGATGAGAACCGGCTTCGTGCCATGCACAATCTTGAAAGGCATCAGGATAAGATAGCGAGGGCCTTCAACAAGAAGATTCGTCTCCGTTCTTTTCTACAGGGAGACCTGGTACTGGCCCTTCGAGCGCCAATAATTCCCGGTAGGAAACCTCCCAAATTAGAACCCAAATGGAAGGGCCTTATATCATCCATAAGGTTTACCCCAGTGGAGAATACTCCTTGGTGACCACAGATGGAGAGTGTATAACCCCTCCCACTAAAGCCAATTTCCTTAAGTGATACTTTGCATAGGGAAAAAGGGTCCTGCATGACCCTAAACTGCAAGGTGGTCCTACAGGATCTTAAACTACATCTTCGTCCTGCAAGATGATAAACTGTGAAAGGGTCCTGCATGACCCTAAACTACAAGGTGGTCCTGCACGACCTTAAACTGCATCTTCGTCCAACAAGACGATAAACTGTGAAAGGGTCCTGCATTAACCTAATCTGCAAGGTGGTCCTACACGAACTTAAACTGCATATTCTTCCAGCAAGACGATAAACTGTGAAAGGGTCCTGCATGACCCTAAACTGGAAGGTGGTACTGCAGGACCTTAAACTGCATCTTCATCCTGCAAGACGATAAACTGTGAAAGGGTCATGCATGACCCTAAACTGCAAGGTGGTCCTGCACCACCTTAAACTGCATCTTCGTCCTGCAAGACGATAAACTATGAAAGTGTCCTGGATGACCCTAAACTGCAAGGTTGTCCCGCACGACCTTAAACTGCATCTGTATCCTGCAAGACGATAAACTGTGAAACGGTCCCACATGACCTTAAACTGCACATTATGGTCCAGCATGACCCTAAACTGTAAAGTCCTGCACGACCTTAAACTACATTTTTGTCCTGTAAGACAATAAACTACAATATAGTCTGAGCACTACGACTTTAAACTAAGATCTCCCCCATCCTCATTGCAAGACGTTAAATTGAACGTTAGTCAGGCCTTCCTGACCGAGGCTCAGCCTCAGGCCCCTTATCCCCCTTCGGCCCATGGCCCCCCGTCCTCATTGCAAGACGTTAAATTCCAAGTCAGTCAGGCCTTCCTGACCGAGGATCATCCTCAGGCCCCTTGGCCTCCTTGGGCCCATGGCCCCTCGTCCTCATTGCAAGACGTTAAACAACAAGCAGGTGAGGTCTTCTTGACCGAGGCTCAGCCTCAGGCCCCTTGGCATCCTCGGGCCCCTGGCCCCCCGTCTTCACCGCTAGATGCTAAACCGCAAGATGCTTTTCCCCGACTTACCCTCTTGCGAGATTATACGGTATGGTATGGGATTATGTCCTCATTCACGTCAGATTAATCGCTATACCGTACATATCCCCAAATGAGATGCTCCTCGTCCCGCATGACGTTAAACTGCATTTTAAGAACTACGTGTGGCTTGATTCCCATTTCAATAGGATACGTAGGAACACTCAGACGCCTTGTCTTGAGCCCAGCCCCAAGCTTTTCTCTTCCACTATTCCCCTGGGAATAGTTTCCTTGGAGGCTACTTGTGTAGCAGGGAGTAGGCTTTCATATCCCCGCTCATACAACCCCACTCACACAAGGATTGTAAGGGTCGCACCATGTGCCCACTCCCGTTCTTCTATCCTCCCATGTCCTTACCGTATGACGTTAAACTACATGGCCTTCAAGAAATATGTATGGCTTGATTCTCATCCTCATGAGATATGTAGGAACGCCCAGGAATTTCGTCCGTTGGCCCAGCCCAAAAGCCAAAATCTCCCCCTCGGGTCAAGATATGGAAGGGTGTATACTTTTGCCCCAACTCACATCGAGCAAACCTCGACTCAGCTGCACATCCCCCTAGAGATGTTTTCCTCTTTCGTGGATGGATACCGCTATGCTTCACCTACTCCTTGACTGAGATTCCATCATCTTTCACACCCAGAGGGACTCCCAAGAACGACCTGGATACAACGTCCAAGGGCTCTCCTACTGTTACGGGCCAACGCCCCCGAGGGTTTTCAAGAAACAAGCTTATACAAGTCCCGCGTTGCGTATTTGTTCAGCGGTCGACGCTCATTTGATGCTCCCATATCAGGTTACCATAGGAAAGCTGTGTTTCGAACATGGTCAATAGTGTCCTAGATCTTCGGGTCCACCCTGAGATGTCCCAGACATCGAGTGCAGTGATTCGTCCTACCCCATCCCGAGGTGACAAACTTCCCCCCGGGCGGTGCTAGCGATCGGGCCCACAGCCCTGATTCCCCATAGGGGTGTATGGTGTGGTGTAGGACTACGTCCTCATTCAGGTCGGGATCATGGGCCACACTGTACGCCTTCCCTCTCAAGGCCCAGCCTCAGGCCCCTTGGCATCCTTGGGCCCATGGCCCCCCATCCTCATGTAAGACGCTAAACTGTAGACCCGCCAGGCCTTCCTGACTGATGCCTGACCATAGGCCCCTTGGCCTTCATGGGCCCCTCCGCCCAATCTCTCACCCAGGGTGTACGATGTGGTTTAGGACTACGTCTTCATTCACGTCGGGATCATGTACCACGGCGTACTCCCTCCCTTACGGGGCCCAGTCTCAGGCCCCTTGGCCTCCTCGGGTCCCCAACCCTCGTCCTCATTGCAAGACATTAAACTACAAGCAGGTCAGGCCTTCCTGACCAGTTCCTAACCATCAGGCCCCTTGGCCTTTCATGTCCAAGGCCCATGTCCTCTCTTATAGGATTGTATGGTGTGGTGTAGGACTACATCCTCATTAACGTCGGCTTCTTCGCCATACCGTACACCTCCCTTGTTTAGGGGTATATTACTACCCTTCTCGTCCTGTATGACGTTAAAGTACATTTGGAGAACTACGTGTGGCTTGATTCCCATCTTCATGGGATACGTAGGACCACCTGAATGTCTAGGATTCGGGTCCAGCCCCATCTCTCGGGAATCTTCATCCCATCTTGGCCCCTTGGCCTATCCTTCCTCTGTGAGGGGATTATATGTTGTGGTGTGGTACTATGTCCACGTGCACGATGATCTCATAATGACCATGCCATGTACCTCTCCCTCCTGAGCTGTTTCGTCGATCCGTTTTCGGCAGTACACCGATGTGCCTAAGAGTACTCTGGTTTATTACCTAAAAATCCAAGATTTACTTGAGCACATCTGCACCCGCTTTCCAGGATTTGTGTATCCCTGGATCAGGGATTTCCTCATCTTTCAAACCTGGAGGGACCCCCAAGAACGGCCTAGATACAACGTCCAAGGGCTCTCCTACCGTTACGGGCCAACGCCCCCGAGGGTTTTGGAAAACAAATCGATAAAATCCCACATTGCGAATATGGTCAGCGGTCGATGCTCGTTTGTTGTTCCTACCTCAGGCTAACACGATATCGACGCTGCGTCTCCACAATGGTTAACAGTTTTTTATCTACCGCCACACCAACCCATTAGGCCCAAAATGTCGGGTGCACAATTCACACCCTTCATCACTTCACCGTGTCCAAGGGGAGTCTCGGGTCTTTTGGTACTTTTCCTCAGTGCACGTCCGCGCGTTGGGGGAACAAGCCGCGTCAAAGATGTCCTTCAGGGCTCTCTACAAACCCCCGTTTGACTCGCCCCAGTATTGCGATGAGGATACCCCCTTTGTTTCCCACACTGAGTTTAACTCACATGGGCTTAGGAATCAGGTTGACATCTATGCTTACTCGGGAAGTAGTCGCCATTCACGGTCCGAGATATAAGACCATAAACTAAGATTCTCATCTGGAACTACGTTCATCTTGATTCCTATCCCGATAGGATACGTAGGAATGACAAGACCCCTTGTCTTTGGGTCCATCTTGAGTTCATCAAATTCACCTCTCTGGTCCTGCCTTCCGGACCCCGATTACAGGACTGCGTGGCGTATGGCGGTATTATGTCCTCATTCACGTTGGGTTTGCAATGGTTGCACCACGCACGCCCCCGTTCTGGGGTTTAGCCCTCCTATTCCTTGTCCAGAATGACATTAAAAGGCACCCTTCAGAACTACTTATGGCTTGATTCTCATCCTTATGAGATACGTAGAAGCACCCGGGAACTTCCCCGTGGGCCCAGCCTAACTTACGTGTTCGGTCTCTCGACTCGAGCATTTCCCCAAAGAATTCATGTTAAGTAGGGCTTAGGTCCTCATTCACGTCGGGTTTTGTAACCACCTTTCCATGCATCCCCTTCTCCCCTTACCCATCCATGGTCCGAATTCTACGACCCTAAACTAAAATCTCCCTATGGGAAAGGAATCTGCTCTCCCTATCTAATACGTCTCATTTTCGTATACAGATTTGTTTCGACAAAGAGCCCGAAGTGTGGGATTTTCATAGGGACATTCCCCTCATCCCATGACCAAGCTTCGTGAGCTCGCTCTTTGGATCCTCATCCTCTTCCACTTCCAAAAGGACCCTTGGACGACATGGATACTAGGCTTAAGGGATCTCCATGAATGCTGGACCTAAGGGCCCTCCAATCGTTTCGGGCCAACGTCCCTACGAATATTTGACAACATTTGTGACTTGGTCCCTTGTTTCGAACATGGTCAACGGTCAACCCTCATTTGTTTGTCCCCATTCTAGGCTAACACGACAGGATGCTGTGTTGAAAACATGGTCAGCAGTTATCCTCCATCGTCACGCCGCCATCATCGTGATCTGAATCTCGAGCGCCATGATTCACACATTTCCACTTCCTCATGTTCAAGTGAAATTTCATCATACTCGGATCTTTCCCTTCGCGCATCCAAGTGCGCTAAATGATCATGTTAGTGTCATTGGGTCGGTATTCACCGAGCATCCCTTTTCCCTAACCTTCCCCTTTCTGTGTCGGGAAATTCCCACCACTACTGCTTGTTTCCCACACCGAGCACGACTCACGTGGGCTTAGTAGTCTTGGCAGGATGTGTACCAACACGGCCAGGCTCCTCATCGTCCTGCATGATGTTAAACTACGCTTTCAGAACTACGTATGGCATGATTCCCATCCTCATGTGGTACGTAGGAACACCCGACCACTCTGCTTCGGGCCCAGCCCGATCCTCACTCTTGGTCCCTCGACCTGAAGAGTTTCCTCCGGGGGTATGTGGTATGATTTGGACTCCAAGTCCTCATCCACGTCTGTTTCATATCTACCGCGCCACATGATCCCTGGGATCTTCCCTTTTATTCCACGTCCTATCGTATGACGTTAAACTACAGGATTCCATGTGTCCTCAACGCATGACACTAAACTACGATTCTACCATGAGAATGTTCAGGATTCCCCAAGATCCCATTGGGAGGTGACAGATCTCCTTGCCAGAGAGGCCCTGTCTGGAAGATAGAATGATCCATGATCAAACCAATGCACCCATATGATGTACTCCCACCACGGTGGTGTAACTACCTAAGTCTTGGATTCTGTTCAGACAAACCGTCAATCCATATTCCACGCTTTGCGTGCCCCTTATTCGGACCCTCATCCTATTTCATGTCTCACGGGACCCCCTAACGGCCTGGTCACATGCCGCATCGGCTCACCTACCATCCTGGGCCAACGTTCCGGGAGACGAGTCATGTCTGGAAGGACCCCCTAACAGTATGGATGTCGACCTATGGTCCACCCACTGTCCTGGGCCAACGTCCTGAAGGATTGATCGACAACATTTGTGACATGGACTCGTGTTTCGAACATGGTCAATGGTCGACCCTCATTTGTTGTCCCCATTATAGGCTAAATCAGTAAGGATACCGCTTCTCCTATAAGGATAACGGTTGTCCCTTATTGTCACGCCATCCCCACAGTGTTCCGAATCATGGGTATCGTGATTCACGCTTCCCATTTTCATCTGTTTGGACCAATTTTAGCGCCCCTGGCGTTGCCCCGTTCGTGTGTAAGATCACGCTGATGAAATGGTAATTCGGTTACCCTAGAAGTTCCTTCTCCGATCAAACCAACTATCTCCTGTTTCTCACATCGGGCTCGACCCACGTGGGCTTGGGGAATTGTCTCCGAACATCCCGCAAACATTGTAGGGATGTAACAAGGCAATTCAAACAGTGGAAATGGTGCGCGCTACGACATTCCAAACAAAGAAAGAAAAATTGAAGCACGAAAGTAAAATAAAAGCTTTTTGGATTTATTAAAATACCCGGGGGTTGACTCCCCCCATGGATGGGCTGACCCTGTCAAAAGAGCGTTGCAGCTCCACCACCCGTTGGCCTGTGGAATCCAAAGCTTGCTGCCGCTGACTCAGCTCCCGCTCCTCCTCAGCAGCAGCGGGGCGTAATTCGTCAGCCTTGGCCCTGGCCCTCTCTACCTCAGCCTGAACAGCATCCATCTTTCTAGAGGTTTTCCCCATATGCTCTTCTGCCTCTTCCGGATGGGCCTTCAGCCATGAGACCAACTCAGATTGTGCATCAAGAGAGGATAAATGCTCGTCTGCCCGGGTCTGCATCTGTTGGATCTCACCTTCAGCCTCCTATAGCTTCTTAATGCTGGTCTCCTTCCTCCGATTCCATCCCATGCTGAGCCCACGATCATGCTCTCGGATCTTCTCAGCCATAAGATCTCGGATGACCGCGTGAGGGCGTTGGGAATCCACTCCCCCAGCACACAGTTCATGCAACCGCGAGCGGAGTCTATCCATTTCAGACTTCCATTGCGCTTGGGGAGTGTCCTTGATAAAGCGCGTGATCAGATTCCACGACCAGCGAATGACTATGATGCTGTCTTCATCGTCGGAGGTCGTTTCATCCTAGTCTGCGCGATTGGCAGGCTCATACGCAGGATATGCCTGCAGGAATTCCTCGGTGGGATCTGTATCTGGTGTTGAATCCGGTGTGGCATCTGGCGCCTGAGCAGGTGCGGTAGGAGTAGTGCTGGCCGACCGATCCTCTTCATCAGAGTCCACCTCGATGACCTCAGGCACGACCCTGCTGGTGGTCCCTCCAGTGATGATGTGCGTCGTATCCGGAGAAGATGGGGGGACTATCGTCACCATCACCGGCATGCCCCAAGGAGGGACGCCACCAGACATCCCAACAAGTCTTGCTGCAGCGGGCCATGCCAGTCGTAGAACTGTACGACAGAGAGGGACATAAACGTTAGTTGGCAGGCATAGTCTACATATGACGAAAAGGGAACCGGTAAAGGGGACTTACGGAGATCGACTTCCTAGCACTGCTCTTGAACCGTTACTGACGGGACCACGAGGCGAGGCCCTCTGTATACTATTGGAAGGTCTGGAGATTCCGGAGGAGCCACCTTGGGTGCTCTGGTCCCACCAGACGCGGAATTGGACGCAGCCGTAGGCGCGGGTTCTGAAGGCCCCGCATCATCACCCGCCATGGGGCAAGAACGAGGACTGCGAACAAGTTCCTCCTGCATGGCCGAAACATCGATGAGAAGTCCATAGGGACCCAAGAACATATCGTAAGGAATGAAATCTGGAATGCTACCTCGAGAGCCTCTGCGAAATCGTCAGAATCTGAGCCCTGATCTCTGACTTCGCCCTCCTCCAATGGGCTTCCTCCTCCAGCCTCATCCTCCCGAGAGGAGTCCTCTGATTCTTCCGGCAGGGGAAATCGCTCCCTTAGATCGACAGCCGATAACTGTGGGGGGACCTTTTGATTCAACAATACCCTCACCCGGTCTGTCATTGGGCGAGGGACACCACTGGAGTGGACGTAATCCTCCAGCTCGTCCAGGTATTTTTTGCCTCCACCAGAGATGCCATGAATCCAGCCCGAACTGGGCCTATGCCCGGTAATTCCATCCCGAGGCGATTCAGGTGGGCCCATATCTCGGGTGGGCAGAGGAATTGATGGTTGACATCCCAAATTTCCCAGGCTTCCGGGAAGACAACATCTTCTTCCACGTCAACATTATGTAGGCGCTTCCCCGAAGCCTGAGTGGATATCCTACGAAATCCCCTTGGTGGCCGCCCCTCCGGATGGCCCTGCTCTTCCGGAATCACCGGATCCACCGCTGCTGCCATACCCTCAGTCGGTGTGGGTCTCGCAGCCATGGAAGCCCCGCTACCGCGAGCGGCCCTAGCTGCCCTCTGACCCCGACCTCGAGATCGAGGAGGCCCACAGTCACCGACCCGAATAGTTGGTTACTTCAACATCTCCCCTGGGTAAGCAGCCTCCCAACTGATGGCGTACTCTCTCACCAATCCGAAAGAGGTGGTGGATGGAGTCAATGAAATCCGCATCTTCCCATCTTCCCGTGTGAACATGAGCCACAAATACCACATCACACACGGGTGCTCCTCGTGACGCACCTCCCAGTAGACCTGCGGGGTCAGCCGCTGGAGGCACCGGAACTGCCTCGCAAACCAATGCAGGGTGTACGGTTCGCAGATTGGCTCACGATCTATCCATGCCACCAAAACTCCACCTCAAAAGGCTAGGAGGTAAGCCCGATGTTCTTCCATTCCCCGCCCGTCATCCGTAAGTATCCTCGTCGGTAATGGGAAGGGGTGAAAATTAAACTCATCCGCCCTCAAAACCCAATTCAGCACCATCAGCACACCTAGTTTGAATGGGAAGCTCCCGACCGCATTCAGGATGGAGAGGCGGAAGTTCGATCCTGGCAGAGAAATGGGGTTTGGATACTCTTAAATCCACCTGATATGCGATGCGATCCACCCATACAGGAGGTGGAAGGGCCCGCATATCCTTGGCGGCTTCTTTCCCTCGCTAATGTGCCACAGCATTCTGTACAGTTTGGTGAGCATCGGAATCCCCAGATTGATCTGCTGCCCCATGGCCAACATCGTCGCCATGATAAACGAGCTGGGCCGCACCCCCATTCTTGTATCCCTCACCGGTAGGATGAAATCATAGATGAGAGCAGCGATGAACGCCGCTAGCCTGACTATTGGCTGTTGTTCAGTTCTGACACTGAAACCCCAAGTCTTCCATTGGATGTCCTCCAAGATCCGCCAATACGAGTGCCCCTTGCCCCGTTGGGCCGCCCTTGGACAAGTTTGAGGCCTCAGAAGGAACTCTCGGTTCTCTGGGAAATTCAGGAAGCATTTGAACCATCTCCTAAAGTGGACATCCCTCACTACCTCCTTGTCCTCTGTAGGGAGAAGTGCCATCAGCGCTGACGCCAGTCACGAAATTTTCTCCGTATCCTCCCATGCGCTGATGACGGGGATGAACTTGTCAAACATGACCCCCATGATCGGGACCCCATAAATCTGGTGGACATCCCACAGGCTGATGCCCACCTCCCCGTGATGTAGGTGAAAGGTATTGTTCCTAGATGACCATCTTCTCCGAAGTACTGGCATCAATTTCTTTTGTTGGTAAATGTGGAATTGGGAATCCCATGCTACCTTATAAAACCCCAATCTCCTCAACTCGGCCCCGAACTCCTCGCATGAGGAACCTACCTAGAAGGCCCAGGCCCAGTCATCAGTAAAATTGCCACCCTGGCGCAGGTCCGACTCATCGGACAATCCCTTCTTTGGATCCTTCAAAGCCGCCTTCAACATGGTATGGTAGAGAGGATGGGACGCCTCCGGTTGCAGTGGCCTCCCATCAATATCATTCACATGGTTGTAGAGACAGTCAGCGGTGATGGGTGTGAAGTCCTCCCGTGCATGACCATCGGCCGCCCTGAACCATTAGTGCTGGCATGGTGTGCTCCTGAACCAGCTAGATGGTTCGTCCCTACTCGCCTCAGGGATGAAGACGTTATCCCTCAGCCCGAATCCATACAATGGCATTTTCTTGGACTTAGGATAAACCTTCTGACCTTCCGATAGTAGATCTGTCAAAGAAGTGTAGTCCGAGTGGCTTCAGACCATCTCCCCCAGGCCTGGACAGTTGGCCGTCTCATCCCGACACGTAGCATCTGCAAGCACCCCCAACACAGCCTCTTGACGGGCCATTTAGATTCCGGCCCTCAAAAAAGAATTTTTTCAGCTGGATCGTGAAGTTCGGCCGGGAAGCTGAATCGCGAAGATCGGTCATGAGACCGGGCCGCGAAGTCTGTCCAATCCCAACAAGTAGAAGTTCACTTGGCGCGGACGCGGAGTCGGAGACCCGCGGTTCGCCGTGAAGCTCGATTCACGGATGGCTGTCGCGGAGTACGCAGAGCATCGCGAAGTCGAGATCACAAAAGGACAAGGAATTCACGTGAAGACAAAAGAGGTTGACCCCCTATTTATAGGCGACAACCCCGGAGCATCGCGGTGCACCTCCCCCGTGCGGAGCATCGCGGCGCGTCCAGATCCGTGGCCCCGGTCAACATCGCGGGCCCCCTTCTCCGAGCGGCATCGCGAACCACTGACAATTTTGGCGATTTACCCTCAAAATTCGACCCTTCGCCCTCCGCGGCTCCAAGTCTGAGGGGGGAATTTTTTGGCGCCAAAGTATGGCCCGAAAGAAAGGAGAAAAAAAGAAGGCTGGCGCGCTGCTGCGTTAAGAACCATCGCGAAGCACCAACGCGAAGCACCCCGAGCATTGCGATCCCGCGAAGCTCCTGAGGCGGTAACTCTCCGCAAACGCATTTGACGTTCGCGAGCCCGCTGCGAAGCTCCTGAGGCGGTAACTCTCCACGAATACATTTGACGTTCATGAGCCCACCGCGAAGCTACAGAGGCGGTAATGCTCCTTGAAAGCATTTGACGTTCGCGAACCCGCCGCGAAGCTCCCGAGGCGGTAACTCTCCGCGGACGCTGTTGACGTTCGCGAGTGCGCCGCGAAGTACCGGAGGCGGCGTGTGAGTTCTGCTTCGCGACGCCCCTTCCCTATAAATACTGGACTCCCCCTGAGTACCGAGGATGGACAATCTGACCTTTCGGCTTCTCCTCTCCCGAATCGCGAAGCACTCTTTGCCCCGTGAATCATGAGCTCGGCGAGGTACTTCTACTCTGTGAGGCGCCTTTCCTTTTTCTAGTTTTGAGCCCCTCTTCCGAGAGGGATGCCCTTCATGAAGCTCAAGGGCATTCGCGAAGGAAGGGGATTCCCACAGGAACCCGGGCAGCCGCGGAGCACTTATGCTTCGTGAAATACCCAACCCCTGTTAGTGATTCCTATGCTAAGGCAGGATCACTACACATCGCGAATCACACTGTTTCGCGGGACCCTGCTTCGCGAGGCACCACTTCTTCACGAGGCAGTGCTCCGCGAACACTATTCCACTTCGCGAAGCACCTTCCACTCACACATATGCCCCATGCTAAGGCCAAGGCACTCCACATCACGAAGCACACTCCTTTTCTTAGCAATTCCTCTTCCCGTGCGACCCTACAGGATTGCACGATGTGATTTCAAAGTCCCATGGACAATACCACTCGTAGCGTTGCTTCGCCTAATGCTTCTTCGCATAGGCACGCTAACGGCTATTGCTTCTTCACATAGCCACACTAACGTGGACCCCTTGATGGTTCGTTCCACAACCCCACTTGACCATGGCCTTGCTAGTACCTTCCCTTCCCCAAGGACCATAGGGTACTAGTTATGTAAGTCATAGGGGTGCGGAGTGAACCCCCTTCGTCCGAGCTGCAGGACGTTAAACTGCCAATCACCACGTCCTAAACACATGACGTTAAACGGTGACCCAACCCTGGTCCTCCATCCTGGAGTAAGGCCCAATACCATTGGCCGCCTAACACGTAAGCCCCACTTCGCTCCTCACGGACGCATCCTTCGCGATGTGATCGTCAGGTCCTTGAAACCTCTTGTTTCTCACACCGAGCACGACTCATGTGGGCTTAGAGTGAGCACCGACCCTGAGGTTCAAGCCCACCCATCACATATTCACGTCGGGTCCCATTCCCGTCTAGCATGCCGTTAAACTGCATTCCTTTCCAACGACAATCCGTTGTGACTCACCAACCAGTGAACTACGAGGAATTTGATCCATGTCAAGGCATGGTACGTTGGAAGCCTCCATGAGGTTCAATCCACAAGCCACATTACTCGGTCGTTCATTCATGTTGAGTTTTGTCCCCGTCCAACATGACGTTAAACTGTATGCCCCCCTTTGTCCCGCATGACATTAAACTGCGCACCCATTCCATAGAGAACTACGAGGACTTTGATCCATGCCATGGAATGGTACGTAGGAAGCCTCCCTGAGGTTTAAGCCCACCCGTCATTTATTCACGTCAGGTCCCATCCCCGTCCAGCATGACGTTAAACTACATTCCGGTCTGACGGCAAGCCGTTGTGACTCACCAACCAGTGAACTACGAGGACTTTGATCCATGTCAAGGCATAGTACGTAGGAAGCCTCCATGAGGTTCATGCCACAAGACACATTGCTCGGTCATTCATTCACGTCGAGTTTCGCCCCCCGTCCAGCATGACATTAAACTGCACACCGCCGTCCAGCATGATGCTAAACTGTATGCCCCCCATTGTCCCGCATGACATTAAACTGCACACCAATTCCATAGCAAACTACAAGGACGTTGATCCATGTCAAGGCATGGTATGTAGGAAACCTTCCCGAGGTTCAAGCCCACCACAAGGGGACCAAGGTCCACCTTCACGTCGGTTTGCCGACAAAGACCCATTTGAACTACGAGGTCTTTGATCCTTGTCAAGGCATGGTACGTAGGAAGCCTCTACGAGGTTCAAGCCCACCATCCGGTCGTTCCGACCACATTAACGTCGGTTCACCCCTGTCCCACATGACGTTAAACTGTATTGCACCCTTTGAACTATGAGGACTTTGATCCATGTCAAGGCATGGTACGTAGGAAACCTCCCCAAGGTTCAAGCCCAACAATCATTGGCCCAAACCATCTCCTTGTCGGTGTGCCAAGCCCCCATTTTCACCCGAACTACGAGGAAATTGTTCCATGCCAAGGCATGGTACGAAAGAAACCTTCCAGAGGTTCATGCCCATCTCCCATCGGACCATGGTCCCTCATTTACGTCGGTTTTCCGACACCCATATCTCATCGGACCAAGGTCCACCTTCACGTCGGTTCGAAGACGATGCCCATCGGACCAAGGTCCACCCTCATGCTGGTTTACCGGCACCATCCCGAACTACGCGGACTTTGATTACCTACCACGGAGATACGTAGGAAGCCTCTTCAAGGCTCAATCCCAACTCCACCGTCACCCCTACAATGGTCCCATTTCACTCCCCTCCACTCCATTCACCCACCATCCACCCCGATCCTCGCCCGGACCGTCATATCCCGATGAGACCATGTCGGTACGCTATTCAAAGCCGCCCATGGTCTTGCCCCGATATCGGCGTCCCTTCAAGGGAAATCCCTCAATCCGATCTATTCTAGCTAATGATTTGATCAGGCTGATCCGTCTCTACTGGACGTTAAACTCGCGGCATACCCTGTGTTAAACACGGTAAGCTGAGGAAAACATCAGATATGTGTCTATGAAATATAATTCCCCATTCTCAATGTGGGATGCCTCAGGCTTCCATGCCCTCGAGAATCCCTATGATCAGGGATAATAGACAGACACGCCAGGTTCCCCAGCATCCAGACACGCTACTGATGCCTCAACGTGACTACTCCCCCGACTGATGGTTGTTGCCCTGACTGGACCCTTTGGAATGTCCCGATAGATGTAGTGTAATTAACCGGCGTCCATGGAAACATGGCACTGGGAGGAGTATCATGAACTATTTATGAAATCTATGAGGGAGACCCGGACTAGGTGATGAGTTCTGAGGAGTAATCCACAGAAGGAAGAACTGACATCCCATCATCCTGTTTCGATCAAGGAGCAGATGTCCCTGAATAAGGAGCAAATGCCGCCCGCCTTTGGAAAGCGGGAACGCGGGAAACAAGCGTGGAACGTCTTCCTTCACGGATGGGTGCGCGCGCGCGCCCCGGCGAAAGCATCAGAAACAGAAAGGTTATCATTTTATTGCAATTTCATAGTACGTTTAAAAAAATATACATTTATTTGCATGGAAAAAAATATTTTTCATGTAATATGGAATCATTTATAGATATATTTTTTATATATATAAATACATAATTTATATTAATATAAAAAATCCTCTGAATAGATATATTATGAGATTTAATATACTTTACATCACCAATGGTGTATGTTTTATTTTTCTTGAACGAATGATGGAATGATAATCAGTGTTGATCCATACCAAAGATTTTTTTTAGAAATTTGATATTCATATACATATATATAATCTAATATAATTTATATTCATAATTTCAATAAGTATTTTTATCCATTATATTATTAAATATATGGTTATGATATTTAGATATGGATTCCATATTAGATGACAAGTGGTCATGTTAAATATCTATCTCTAGTGAATAAATTTGGATATCAAAGAGATAAATTGTTATCAAGTTTTTTATCTAAATATATAATTATTATTCTCATTAAAATAGAAATTTTAATAGATAAAAATTTCTCTTAAATTTGTTATATATGCTCAAGATGGAATAATAACCTGAAGAAGATTAAACATGATTTGAAAAGGTATAATGGTAAATAAATTCCCTTTGAACATAAAATTTGTTATATGAAATTGATTAAATATGATGATTTTTAAAAAATATTTTGATTATGGAAATTAATATCTATTTAATTTTTTTATTTAGAAACACACAAAGAGATATAATAGAACTGGGTTAGCTATAAATTCATCCTACATAATCTTGATTTTTTATTTTTTATGAGATCAAGACTGTGTAAATTTGTCCCCAATAGTGAGAGGATCATAAAAATTTCATTCCGGGTTGAGATAATAAAAATTCATGCATTTAAGGTCATATAATTAAAAGGTACATGTCTAAGATAAGGTTTATTAAGAGTTGAAATCTCTACTCGAACACAACTACTAAAATGGATAAATGTGAAGATAGGAGAGTTTGGACTATAAATCTATTTTATCATCATTAAAAATATTAACATAAACCAAAAACCTATTAATATATATAATAGATATAATCAAGTCAACAAAAACATATATTAATTTCTTTTAGTTTTTGATAACCTTAAAATAAACTCCATGATCCCAAAAAATTTAGATTTCTCATCCTGGAAATTGTAGAAATAATTTTTTTATCATAATCTATTGGGTAAACGTATTAATATTATTTGATTAAATTAATAACTGTAATACATCCAATAAAATAATATTTTCAGGATTAATATGAGAATTAATTTGTCTAAGGGTCCTACTAATTAATTTTACATTCCCAATCTAAGTATAATTCATTTAAAAATGGTTGGGGTGGGGGTTTCTAGAGGACAAATTATCCAACACATACTGTTTTTATTTGAGAATAGGTTAGGATTTTTTTCCAATCTTCTTTATCATTGTACGGTAGTGAATCCATTATCTATTCGAGTATTTTGAATATATTAGTCCAAATACCAACGATTGATGTACACATAAATTTGATTTGTTAAAATAATGTATACATCACCCAAATATATTCCAAAATATTGTATTAGTTTAGTGTATCTTGAAACATGGAACATAATTTTTTATGATTGTGAAATATCTTCAACATCCCCCTAATGGTCATCCCTCGTTTTCCTACCTAAAAACATTCTTTATATCCTGCGAAAATAAAACATAAGAATGGGGTGATCTCAAATACCTAGTATGGGAAAACATGAATAGAATCTAACAAAACATAAACATATTATTTTGATTACATGAACATAAATTTTGAATATCAAAGTCATGAGTCAAGAAATAAATCACGGTAGTGCATAAGGCATAAATCATAAAAAAATATTAACCATGATAAAATAGCATTAGAATAAAACATGGATTTGTGGAATGAAATAATTCCATAATATTATTTACATTGTATCCAAGTCATTTATTCCATGACCATTATAGTGGAAAATTCAATTATTGAACTAGGTTTACTTGTCGTTCCAACAATGTATTACTGAACTAGATTTACATGTCGTTCCAACCTTGTATTACATAACCGAATTTAAATTCCTTTCCAATCATGTCAATCTCATGAGATATAAATCCCTACCCAATTTTTTTATGAGATACTTAGGTCCCACCCATCTCATAATGAAATCATATTTACTTGTGCAACAAAATCATAAATCATTCATCATAACATAACCCAAGAAAAAAAGAGTCTTCTCAAACATCATTCCATTATATCATATTCCATATAAAATATCATTCCATCATTAACACAAAAAAATCATATGAATAAAAAGGATATAGACATAAACCTATTTAAATATGATCATCTTAAATAGAAAATAATTTTTATAAAACAATTGAATGTAAATCTTGAGTAAAACATCCTTCAAAAATAATTTCTTTTCTCAAAATTCCACAAAATTTAAAAAAATGAATATAGATGGAACAAAATTAATATTCTATAGATTATGGTTCATTATAATAATGTGTTATAAAGATTTAAAAATACATTCATATTGTATATGTTAAAAAAATATTCTCCTCATACATTTTCCAGAAAAGTCAAAAAGTACCTCATATAGAAAATAAATGAAAGATTCCATCCATACCATTTAATAAAAATTCCCCAATGGGAAAAATTTACTTTAAATAATAATAATAATAATAATAATAATATTTTATATAATGGAATCCTGGAAGTCAATGATAAATATACCCTAGTAAATATTAATGAATAAACAATCTCGGATAATAATGAGATTGTAAAATTATCCTTTAACTTATGTCCAATTTCATCCATATGTTTCTGAAACTACATTATAGTGGGATTGAACATATTATTAACTTCTAACTTGAAAATACTAAGATTTATGATATCATATATGATTTACTTATAACTTTATATTACTCGTTCATTTATTAATTACATGTTAACGAAATGTTTTGGGTAATAATCGTTTTATACATCGTACGTGTTTTGACTTGTTATTATTGATATTATTACATAGATCTTGACTTAATTAATTATATAATTTAATACATGATTTATATATCATATATAGTCAGTATATAAATTTTTATATAATAGATATATAAATGAAATGGAAGACAACATTCATAGAGATGGTAAGTTGTACATACGCATGAATGCTATTTTTGATTCCGTGTTGAATTTAATGGAAGTATGTAAATGACAGAAATATATAAAAGAATATAGTAGCATTATTATGTCATATATTTCGTTATTATATATTATATATATTTTATAATTATTCTTGAATGGTTAACATGGAGAATGAATTTAATCGCGTCGTGGAGATGGTAGGCCATACATACGCACAAGCGACGATATCATTCCCAGAATTGATGAATGTTATTGAAATGTATGGTGTTGTATATTTCAGGAAAAACTTAATATTATAATAATCATATATATTTATTACATCTATTTTTTAAACTCATCCAAATAGAGAGGTGGTGAAAAACATATTACACCACGGCGCGGAGATGTAAATCCATATGTATGCATGGGTGGTGATTTCATATTTTTATGGATAGAAAGTGGAATATGGGTGATTCATAATTATAATAAAATCTCAATATATAAGTGATATCATAGTTTTTATTTTATAATGAATCAACTAATGATATAGATATACAATTACAAAAGAAATATGAGATAATCGGTAGTGGGGATTACAACTTCTTTGAGGTGCTCTCTTTGTATCTCCCCTTAATGGAACTAGAGTTGGTTTATTGAGAAGACCATAACCTCTAAAATTTTACTACGGAATTTGTGAAGATAGATGTAAAGGGTAAGTATGATCATTAAGTATTTTTTTAAAATATCTTTAAGTATTAATTAGTTGTGGATAAAAGAGGGAAGATGTTACCTTTTATAATTGATGTCAGGTGCACTTCTGGAAACCTCAAAGATATTAATATACAATAATATAAAACCACACTAAAAAACTTCCAAAATGTACAAATAATAATAATTATATGATATAGGGTTCTAATATCATAATCCAATAAAGTTTATACATGTTTCTTTGTCCATTTAAACCTTATCTTTTAAATTTAATACTTAGTTTTTCTATTTCATTTTAACTATGGTAACAAGAATTTCAATATTAAAAGGATAAAAACCTTACTTATATGTTGTTAGTTAGATAATAAATAAAATAATTAGAAATATTTAAATATATAAGAATTATTATATATTTTTAAAATTGTTTTATGATTTTTAAATAATTTAATTAAACACTAATTTGATAAACAATAAATAGTATCAATCTTGACCCTATAAAATTTATTGATTTAAAGATATAAAGAGAATAATATAAGAGGTAAAAAATATATTATTATATTTCTTGGAGGTCTTGGATATCTATAAAATTCACTGGACATTTTAATTATCCCAAAATATTTTAATTTCAAAATTGTTAATAATGATTATAGGATATCACCATTAATAAAATAGTTTCTACAATGATTTTTCATAATTATTTAATATACTTATTTGTTGAGTAAAAATTAAAAACAAATACTATTATTAACAAAAAATTAATTTCTTTCATTATAATATTTTTAGTATAATTTATCTGATATAAAAAACATTAAAATTGTTATACTAATTAATGTTTGAATGTGACAACATTAACATTACTTTAAATAAAATAATATAAATTCCATAATCGATTATATAAGGCTCCAAATGTTCACTATATTTACCATTAGATGATTATGGTCATGATATAATCGATCAATAAAATTTTTTATGTGTTTGAACCTTTTTATTGTTATTAGGACTTTAATAAAAATTATTTCATTGATTTCTCCTCAATTAATTAATTTTTACCTCATCAAAGAATAATTCCTTAAGGTAATTTTTTATTTCCTAAAAATTAAAAATAAATTAAAATGATGTAGGTAATTATTTTATGTTTCCATGTAATCTTTACTTTTGAAAACATCACCAGGTTATTATTATATTAAAATAATTATACTTATAAGAAATATGTGTCAGAAATTTTGTCACTTTCATTGGTGTAATTATTATCTATTAACTTTCATAATCAAGTGGAAATTAAATGAAAATTTTTAGAACCTACGATGTTAAGGGTATACATATATTCATCATATAGTATTTTGGTAGTTTTTGGATATTATTATTCTCCTTATAATATTAATTTTTACACTAATTTACCCAATTTATGTTTAGCCACGTGAATTAAAGATACCATAGTTAATATTCATTATATATAAAAAATATAAGTGACCTATTAACATAATTTTGACCCAATAGTTCCAAATATACAATCCAATTTTCAAAATTCGTTATATATAATTTTTAGTAATTATCATAAAATTAATATCATTTTCCGAGTAAAAAATGGGTTTTTGTTTAAGAGATAAAACATTAAAAAAGATTGAAAAGTTTTTACATATGAATTAGATGTTAAATTAATTAAAATAAATGAAATTGTTTTAAAATATAAAAATATATTTGATTTGTAAATTAAAACAATTCCATTTTAATTATTTTTAAGAAAAATGTTGTTTTCAATTATAGGTATCGTATTTGTACGGTTCATCAAAATATTAATGTTATAAAATACTATCAAAAAATAATCCAATGTAAAATGTTATATCCCACTTCCAAATAAGAATTTTATTTTTTCACAATGAACTTATAAATTTTTCAGAAATAAGATTTAAAATCATTGCGCCACCAAAAGGTTGTAAAATTGCAGTTTTTAAAAAATACTTTTTTATCCAAATAGAAATTAAATTTGTTCTTATATAATGTTCTATAAAATATATAATATTAATTCTATTGTTATATAAAATTAAATTTTTTGTTAAAACTATTTATAACTGATAGTTTGTATCTCGTTAAATAATTATATTATAATAATATATCGTTGTTTAGTGAAATTTGGTATTTTGTACAATGAAAGCTATCAATGAAGGTCTCTCTTGCATGTAACACAAGCTAAGTTAGGGTTGCATGTAGTGTAGGGTTACTTTGGTGTTGTGTATAGAATAATCCAAATATTTTTTTGCAAGTCAAAATAATCAAAACATAGTTCATTTATACATTGTGAAAAATCTATACTCAGTGTTTCATGAAATGAAATCTATCGAAAGAATTTGAAATTGTCCATAACACAATCCTATAATAGTTTTTTGTATAATTGAATCTAATAAGGTGTTTCTTACAGTGCATGATAAATTTCATATTACAATAGACCTCAAAAAAAATAAAAAAAAAATCTATCTCATACATTCTCTTGTTGTTACATTCTAACCCCTATATAAATTAATTTTGCCCCCAAAATTCAATATGTGTATGGAATTTTTTAAAAATTTAATATTCCTTCATGGAAGCCCACATAATAAAAAGAATTCTAAATCATCAATATAAAAATTAATGTTATAAACGTAATGGCTAGCCCAAGAAACTCATCCCTGGGTTTCCACATTGGGTATCATATGAGGGAAGTGAAAACATGGATATGGAAGAGAAATATAAATATAAAGTAACGATTGATAGTGATAGAGAATATAGAATAGAGAAAGTTAACTACCATAAATTCCAAATTCTCCGATTATTAAAAGGACCAATTGATTCATCGGATAAAAAGTAACTTAGATTACATTTTTGGTTTCAAGATCCCTTTCCTAATGTTGATGAATGTTTCCATGAGGAGAAATACTTACTTTATTTTATTCCAATCTCACAATTGGTCATTCCTTAAATAGTTTCAACATAATCTATTATTTAATGAAATGATGTTGAATTTGTCATTCTAGAATTGTAAGCAGATCTTTTGATAGAATGATAGGACATTGCATTTATCTCAACAAAAAACTTAGCACAGGTAATCAAGTATACATAATTCCACCCATAGGGAGATAATATATTGATCTAAAAAAACTCAACCGGAGTATAAGTCATAAAATCTTTATATGGATAACCATACTATCTATCCAAAAACTAAAAAAATTAGAAATAGGTGAACTAAATTGAATTAATATTTATCTTTCATATCTCATAAGGTAGTTCTTGGTTGTCCCATTCCAAACATGTGAATACCTTAATCATGAATTCTTTTAAAACGTTGTAATAATATGAACAACCGTAAAATATAGTGACAACATGCATTCTAACAAAATTAACACTTTCCACACACCAAAAATGAAAACAAATATATATACAAAAACTATGATATCACATTTTATTTATATCATTTCTGATGTTATTAATATAATCAAACAACTCATTATCTTCTTATCCCATAATTACTCACATATCACGTGTTTTCCAAAAATATCGGAATAACTGTTCCGTCATACCAGTTCCATTCAATAGATACATTCAAATACATGAGGAAGTAGAATTGTGTAACTATCCATATATGTTTCATTATCCGCCAATACAAGAGTATTACTAATACAAAATTATTCATGAAAAACATGGAATCATTCCAAAATATTCTAAAACCATTGACTAAGCTTCATCATCTTATCCTCAACAGTTCATTCATCTCAAGTATCATTTATTGTCTCTTCATCATAATCAACATAAATACTCCTCATGAGACCATATAGATTCTCTTCATGAAATTTTCCATTACGGAATTGATTTTCATTAATCTTATAAATTCCACATTTAAAACATTTAACCATATTCTGATGTCTTAGCAATACCATTATCCCTATCTGTTGTGTCAACTGAACCTTTTCATTTGTAGTCATGAGATTTATGTCCTTCATTTTCACACACGAATAATATTCTAGTTCCTTTGAAACATTCACCTTAATGACTCTTCACTCATGTTTTACATGAATAATATAGAACTTTCTTTCCACTATGATCAGTATAAAACTCTATATTTCTCTTATTAGCTGGGTCAGGAAACTCACCAAATTTTATATTATTTATCATATTATGAGATTGCTGATTAGGCATAATAACAGTGTTTTTATTTCCAAATCCCATTTTATTTGGTTTCTTTTGAGGAATATAAATCCCTTGTCCATCATATTCTATATTAACATGAATTCTCTTATTTCCATCCATTTTCTAATTACCAAAAACAAGTGTGTAAGAGGAAAAATAATACGTGGAAAACAACATAATCAAGGGGGATTACATTAAATCTCAAACAACATAGGTTTAATACTAGGTTATATATGAACAATAAATTAATTCTTGGACTGTAACCTATATTATTACATACCATTAAATATATCCATAGACTAATATTGAATATCCATATTTTGAGTCATCAAATAAATCCCAACAGTGCATATGGAATAGAAAATAAATTAACATTAACTGTGAAAATTTGAATTGGAATAAAACATGTAATTTTGTAAAATAAATATGAATATGATATGATTTCAATTATATCCATCGAATTTCTTCCATAACCATCATAGTGGAAAGTGAACATTACTGAACTAGGTTTACTTTTTATTCTAGCCAGGTATTACTGAACCATATTTACATGTCTATCTAGCCCTATATTAATAAATCAAATTTACATTCCATTCTAGTCATGCATATATCATGAGATATAGATCATTATCGAATGTATTGGAAGTAGATATAGTTCCCATCAATCTAATAATCAAATCAATCTTAAATGTCCCACAAAAACATAAATCATTCCTCATAACATAACCCAAGAATACAAATGTTATTATTAAACATAATTCCACCATAACATAATACATATAAAAAATAATTACATCATTAAAAAATTAAATTAATAGTATTGAGGTGGAAATAAACATAACCCTATTTAAAGAGAATCATCATATATGGGAAATAATTTTGATTAAATACATGAATTTAAATCTTGGGAAAAATATCCTAAAAAATGATTTCTTTTATCAAAATGCCACCCAATTTTAAATGGAAAAAATTTATTTTAAAATATAAATGTAATCATATAGAAGAAGATTAATTTATATAAGGTGTTAAGAATATGTACAAATCAATTCATTCAGTGAATGTTAAAAAAAACATTGTCCTCGTACGTTTCCCAGAAAAGTCAAAAAGTACCTCATATGGAAAAATGAAAGAAAGATTCCATCAATTCCATTTAATAAAAATCTACCAATTGGGAAAATAGACATCAAAAAATAATAGAATAATTTTATTAATATAATATATTTATGAAACATGGGTTTTAATGATAAATATACACCAGTAAAAACTTACAAATAAATAATCTCGGATAAAAATGAGACTGTAAAATTATCCCTTTCCTTAGATTCGATTTTTTTATATGTGTTTGAAACTCATGTATTGTGGCTATAAACATATTATTAACTTTTAACATGACCATAATAATTTTTATGATATCATATATTATTCACTTTTGACTTTATATTCCCCATTCCTTTTTCAATTCCATGTTAAAGAAATGTTTTTTGTAATAATCGTTTTATTTATCACACGTGTTTGGACTTGTTATTATTGATATTATTACTTAGATTTTGATTTACTTACTTCAAGAATTTAAAACATGATTTATATATCATATATATTAATTATATAAATCAATATATATATATATATATATATATATATTATATAGATAAATGAAATGGAATACACCGATCATGAAGACTGTTGGTCATACGTACGCATAAACACGACATTCATTTCCTTATTGAATTGAATGGATTTAATTAAAAGAAAACAATATATACATAAATCCAATAGAATTATCATGTAATATATTTCATTAATATTTATTATATATTATTATAATCATTCTTTAATGGTTAATGTAGAGAATTAATCTCATCGCATCATCGAGATGGTATGTTGTACGTATGCAAGAGTGCGATATCATTAAAATAATTCTCGAATAGTATTTATTTGTATTGTGTAATATATTAAAGAATAAATATAATTTTATAATAATAATATATATTTATTAAAACTATTTTTTATACCCATGCAAATAAAGTGATGGTGAAAAACATATTAAAACACAACATGGATACTGTAATATGTACGTACGCATGAGTTGTGATTTCATTTTTCTTAAGATGGATAGAAAGTAGAATATGGTTGATTTATAATTAAAATAACATCTCAGTATATATTTTATACCTGTGTTATTATTTTATAATGAAAAAACTCATTATGTATATGTAGAAGTAGAAAGAAATATAAAGGAATCGGTAGAGGGGATTACCTCTTCTTTGACGCTCTCTATTTAGATATCCTCCTCATTGAACTAGAGTTGGTCTTTTTAGAAGACCAAAAACACTGGAATGTAACTAGGGAATTTGAGAAGCGAAATGGGTGGTGATGGTTGAACATGAAGTCTTAATTAGTTGAGGAGAAATGATGGAAGATGAGGCCTTTTGTAATTGAGATTAGGGGCACTTTAGGAAACCTCAAAAAATTAATTCATAATAAATTAAAACCCCACAAAAATCCTTAAAAATTTCCCAATTTAGAATATTAGATAATATAGGGTTGTAGTGTTATCAAACAATAAATTTTATACCAGTTTCTATATCAATTAAAACCTTATCTTTTCAATTTAATACTTATTTATTCTATTTAATTTTTACCTCAGTAAGAAATATTTCAATATTAAAAATGTAAATTATTTACTTATTTGATGTCAATTAGGTAATAATTAATTAATTTAATTTTTTTACCATATAATAACTAAAATATATTTTTAAAAATATTTATTATTTTTATGTAATTTATCAAAACCCTATTTTGATAAATAATCAATAATTCAATGATGTCACTATTCAATTTATTGATTTAAAATTATAATGATAACAATTTAATGTCAAAAAAATATTTTATTATATTATTATTAGGTCATGGTTGTCTATATAATTCATTGGACATATTAATTACCCCTAAAATATAAATATTTTAATTTTTTTAAAAAATGTATTTTATATCTCCGTTAATAAAATAATTACTACAAATATTGTTTGTAATTATTTAATTAAGTTATTTATTGAGTAAAAATTAAAAAAAAAATACTACGATGATAATAAATTTATTATCTTTAATTAGAATACATTTAGTATATTTTACCTTATATAAAATCGAACATTAAAAATGTTGTACTTATTAATGTATGAAGGTGACAACTTAAATATTACATGAAACAAAATAATATAAAGGCAATTGTCTATTATATAAGGATACAAAAGGTTAATATCAAGAAATTTGGATTAAAATGGTCGAGATATTCTCTACCAATAACATTTGGTCAATTTTATGGCATTTTTACGGTTATTAGTATTTTAATTAAAAATGTTTAATTGATTTCTCACCAAATATTTAAATTTTACTTCATCAAAGAATATGAAATTAAGGTAATTATTTATTTCCATAAAATTAAAAATAAATTTCCATGATTTAGGTAATGATTTTATCATTAAATGGACTATTTAAATTAGAAGTTATATCATGGTTATCCCTATATTATAATTATTATACTTAGAAGAAATGTGAGTATGACATTTTGTTACTTTCTTTGGTTTTATATATATCTATTTCATTTTTATCTCCATGTGGAAATTAAATGAATTTTTTTCAAAACTAATATATTAATGGTATACTTCTATTATTCTAATTGGATTTTGGCAGGGTTTTGGATAATTTTATTTTACTTATAATATTATTTGTGGCACTAATTTACCAGATTTTCCTTAAACCGCGTCAAATAAAAAATACCCTTGTCAGTATTACTAAGATATAATACAATAAAAGTAGTGTATTAATATAATTAGGAACCCATGATTCCAAATATAGAATCCATTTTTTAAATTTCAAAACACAAAAGTTGTAGTAATAAATATAAAATTAATCCCATTTTCGGGACAAAAAAACAGGTTTTTGTTTAAAAGTAAAAACATTAAAAAAGATTGAAATGTTTTTACGTATGAATTAAATTTAAAATTAATGAAAATTATTCAAATTGTATTAAATTATAAAAACAATTATATTTATTCTTTAGAACTATTCAATAATATAATTCAAATAGATAAATTATTTTGATGAAAAAATTTGTTTTCAATTATATTTAGCGTATTTTTGCTGTTAATCAAAATATGAATGTTTTCAGAAAAGTATCAAATATTCATGTAAAGAAAAATTTTATTTACTGATTCAAAATATGATGTTTATTTTTTCAAATTGAACATATAAATAATTGATATACTAGATTTAAAGTGGATGCTCCATCAAAAGTCGGTAAAAATTCATTTTTATTTGAAAAAATTAAAAAAATTCATATATCATGTTCTAGAAAATATTGAAGATAAATTATAATGATATATAAAATTCAAAATGAGGTTTATACTATACATAATAGTTAGTTTATTATCCATTAAATAATAATATTTAAATAATATATCATTATTTAGTGAATCAAGGTTATGATTACAACACAAGCTATCGAGGAAGGATTCTCTTGCGTGTAACGAAATACGAGTCAGAGTTATGTATAGTGAAAGATTCATTTGGTGTTTCATATGAAATAATACAAACATAGTTCATTTATTCATTGAACAAAATCTATACTCTATGTTTCGTGAAATGAATTCTATCAAAACAACTTGAAATTCTTTGTAACCCCAGCCAAGAATAGTGTTTTTTATACTATAAGATAATAAGGTATTATGGATAGCGCAAGCTAAGCTTCGTACAATATAAGTCATAAATTAAATTAAAATATAATCTATATCATAAAATCTCAAGTTGTTAATGTTTGAAAAAATAATTAGTCATTAAAAAATTTTTCTAGATGTTTTAGAATGTCAAGAGTCATTTGGAGAAGAATCGAATAATGAGTCATAGGGGAAAAGATAAAATAAATATGAATAGTCTTTAAAAAATTTCCAACATTAGGGATATATGTGAAACGAATAAATATATTTTCATGCTATATAAGAAAAATTAATTCTTTTGGAATGATATTCAAAGATAAAACTTGATCTAAAGTGGGGTTCACTATTATATCAAAATAGGAACTTCTACGAATCATTTGTTTTAAGTATGGGCCAGAGGGATATAATGAACTATATAGAAAATCTGTGTTCCATGAGACAGAGTTTTATAAATGTTCCATGATTCCACTATTAAATGTAATTTTTAATCTGGCCATCAGACTTTGGTTTACCACTTCAAACATTTATAGTTGGTTGGACTGGGGGTGTAGGGTGATAATGGGGGATAAAGGCTCTTTTAAGTGAAATATTTTCAATGTAGAAGTTATTAGTTTATGTGGTGGAACAACTAATCTTATGATATAGAGTGTTTTATAGTAAGAGGTACTGAAATGTCATTAATTTGGAATTTCTATAAGAACACTAAATAATTCAAATATAATATAGGTAGGTATTTAAAATATCTTTCCTAAAAAAATATAATTGGTTAATGGATAATTTAATTTAGGGTATTTTAATAATATTTAATATAATATAATAACTTATTTATCATTATACCAAAAAAATCCTAAATGATTAGTTATGGGTGGAAATTTATGAAAACTCACACAAAAACTATTTATGAATGAATTTTTTGAAGAAAACTGGGGTAAAAATCAAGGTCATTCAATAGGGAATCATTCAAAATATATATTTTATTAATTAAATATCAATATTATTATTTTATAATTAAAAATGTAAGAATTAAAGGTTATAAATCATTTAAATCCATTATTAAATCCAAAACATTAAAATAATAAAAATCCAAATAAATATTACCAACCAAATATATCATTAAAACGTGAACTGAGGGTCTATCAGTGAATAAATTACATATTAAGGGAGAGGTTGATGTATTAGGAATGGTATAAATCCACCATCTATAAGAATTATATCACATGAGAAACATTTCATTAATAATGTATTAATGAAGGAAAAGTTCACTTCTGGATAGTATTAATTTTAGAATTATACAAATAAGATCTGTAAATGAATTAGAGATTAGATTATTTTACACACATTTAGGAGGAGAGACACATTGATCATAAGTAAACATTAGTGTTTAATGAACATTATATAATATAGGGGTTTTTATCCCATGTAATTAAAAAGAATACATAAGAGGTGTATGAGGAGGATCTCAAAATGTTAATTCTATTAATTCATCTTATTTATAATGTATTTATTATCACTCGTTAGTAATATATCTATCTATGAATAATATAAATTCCTTATATATTATGTTTTTTATTTAATTGCTTATTTAACGCAAACATATCATTCCTAGTAAAAACATTAATAATGAATATAATTAATTTAATATTTTCCACTAAAATATAAAATATAAACCATGTTTTAGAATTTAAAAATAAATATAATACAAGAAAAAAATTAATTTTTAATAACATTACACATGTTTTATTTTACAATAATAAATGAATACAAATTTAATGTACCATTTTTTATTTCTATAAAATATTTACTAAAATAAAAATATGTGTTTCAATAAAAATTATATTAAAAAAATTGCCTTATATATCATGACTTATAATTATAAATAATTAAAATATTTATTGAATATCATACATAACACATGTTTTGATAGAAAAACAAAATACATGTTAAAAGAAATACATTACGTCTTTTATTTTCATCTTATAAAATGTGTACTATTAAAAAAATAACATTTTTTATCATATTTTTTTATAATAAATTTTAAAAGTTTAAAAAAACACAATAAATTAAAAATTATTGTCTTATGGTAATAATATAACACATTTTATTTAAAAAAAATATATAGAGATGAAGATGTATTGTCACTAAAATATTGACCATGTGTTCTGAATGTGTTATGTATGGTCAATAAAATGTATTTTTCTTAATAAATGTAGTATAAAATTGTGATTTTGTAAAAAATAGTATTTATTAAAAATAGTTAGGCTTGTTGATAAATGTGACTTCAAAAATTTATATCTTTATTTTTTTAATGCATAAGTTCTTAGATGTATACAAACATATAAGCTTCAATGCATGTTTTCATACATAAATATAGATATATATACATTCAAAAATTCACACATTTTTTTAATAATTAAGATCATCTTACTATTGTAAAAATGAATTGTCAAATAATCAATAGTTACATTTTCATACAGCAATTGAACACACAATATGTATATTTATCATTATTTTAATATATGTATATCACTAGAAATAATTAATGTCAGAATTTATATGTGATATAATGTGGTTTTTTCCAATGAATTTTTTTAAAATTTATGTTAAGAATATATTTAATTATAGAAATTAAAGTTATAGAAAAAAATAGAAATGAATTTTATAATATAATAAGAGAAATATTCTTGAATTTGGATGAAATTATAAATACTAATAATAACCACATATGTAATTTATTGTTAGCATCATGATATTATAGTAAAAAAATTATAAAAAAAATATTTTTGACTTAGAGATATAACTTAAATGAGTACATGATTCACTAATTTCAATTAAATCAACTCACAATGTGATAATAATATTTCTGATGACACATTAACCAGGAAATTGAGAATGGATCATGTGATAACAACATAAAATCAAACACGTGTGTTAATATATATTTTTATAATTTTAAAATAATAATTTAAATAGAAAATATATTAATTGTAAAAACATTCAGATTTTAAAATTGTCATTTCAGATATTGGGATAATGATTAAGAATCAGTAAATCATAGTTGATTAAGGATTATAATTACCAAATAAATAATTAAATGTCCATGGACTATGTACAATAATAATTTTTTTCTAACATATTAATTAATCACTAGTATTTTATAGGAAAATGGAAAAAAAATATTTGGTGGAAACTATTCATGGCTCATACAAATAGGGTTGAAAAAGAAAATCAAAATAAAATAAAAACTCTTACTACTGTTTATTTTCAACCATTAGTATTAATATTATGATAAGGAAATTTTTGTTGTTAAAAAATAGCATTCATATGAGCATGTGTTATATTTGATATATGAATATTTCCATATTGTATATTATATTTATTATTCATGGAAAAAATAATATCAAATTTTCTAATCAATTGTATGATCAAATCACAATGTTAATTTCATTAAAAATATATATATAAGATATTTATATATCCCCATTAAATTTATTTTATTTTAATAATTTATAGTTTAATTAGAATTTAATATTATTGATATTTATGAATTCTAAAAATTTCAATTATATTTTATAATTGATTAATATATTTCATTTGATATAGCTACATTATTCTATTTATTTATTTTATTAAAATATAATATATATTTCTAGTCAAATGTCATATTATTTTCTAATAATAGTATTTCAATATCATTATTATAAATATTTTTATATTGATGTTGTCTCTAAATATGATCATTAGTCTCTATTTTATATTATTATTTATGTCAATACATGAAAATAAATTATTTCAATGATACATTTAAATCATTTATATTGTTTGATTCATGTTTTTTGAATTTAATAATCATTATCATCTTGTATGTTATTTAATGGATTGAATTAATATTTCCACTGTAAAAACATTAAATTTAACTACTGGATCTTATAATGACACATTGATTTTAAAAACTATCTAATGACATGGAAAATAATAATAAAAATGATATTACCTATTGGAAATATTATAAAATATATTAATTGTTTGTTTTTTTGTTCAAGAATATAAGTAAATTAGTTCTTACCCAAACTAGATATTCTATAAATGGTTTATGTTTTTTTTGGAGAGATCATCCATGAAACTGAACATTCACTTACAATAATACAATTTTTTACCTTTACCATTGTTACGTCTCAGATTTTCTGGGTATTATTTTGAAATATTATATAGAATTATGATGAGAACTAGCCTTGTGAGGGCATGTGATTCCGAGGCCCGGGGTGCCCAAAAAAATGCTTGAAATAATTTAAACTCTAAATAGAATGCACAAGCAGTTTTCCATAAAATGTTAAATAACTTTTAAATGGGTGCCTACATCAGAAATATTAGGGTACTATTGCATTCAGAGAAGTGACTTTACCATAGAAGGGGCCTAACATCGACTAGCACGGGTCGGCTGCAAAATGTAGTTTTTGGGAGTTTTAAAGGAAATAAAATAAATAAATAATTTATTTAATTTTGATTTCATTTTTAATGCAGTGACCTAATTCTTTCCCTTTAAATACATTCATGTGGAATGATGGTAGGGTTATTCATATAACCCTATGAATTGATGACAACCATTAGAGATATGGAGGAGAACCCATTAGAGGATGACGTGAGAGCAATCGATCGATGCAATTCAGATTCCACTGAACCTCACCAATGAACATGACACATAGATCATTATCCATCTAAATGGAGGTAGGGTTATATATTTTATTTTTTTATTCATCGTTCTAGAATTAAATAATAAAATCAGATCAACCTAAGGACATGATGAACCATGGATAGTGCATTCTTGTGGGAGGGTGTAAATTTTTGTCTCTATTGGGGTTTTGATTCATGAATTTAATTTGGGAAAATTATTGGATTATCATTTTAATTCACCATTATAACTATTAATAAGAGTTGATCAACATCATGAAGAATGAAAAAATAGGCTAATTCCTCCTTTGGTTGTTGATTTATTCTATTCCCGGCCCACATTCTTCGCATTCCTTGAGGGGTGATAAAAAAAAGATCATTGTGATTCTGTATCGCAACGTAATGATCCAAAATTGGAGATCTTACATCATGATGATCTAGAAGAGGTGTGATGGTGATGGCGGATGACAACACAACTCGAATTGAGGGAGATCGTTCATAGTACGTTCATTGTGAAATTGGATCGATATGTTTTTTCAGGGCTTATCAGAGGTCCAAAATCATTGGATGAAGTTCATGGTTTTTGGGAAACCTCAACCCTTTAGTTTCTTTTAAATCTGAAATCCGCATCGATGTTTGGATTATCACACAAAGCATTGGACAGAGAACATCATGTTATGAAAAAATCCAAAGAACATGGGGTGTTCTTAGATGATCATGTCATGTTTGACCAAAAAGGGAGTGGATAGGGATCCACGCTGCACCGTATGAAGAACACGATGTGCCTTCTGGGAGACACAGCCTATGGACCCCACACAGTGGTGCCTGGTGTTTCGGGTGGCAGGAAGCACGAACACGTCATTTGACCATCGTCACACGAAATGTGGGTCCTTCTGTGGACTCATTGTCTATCTTAGAAGATACATGGACACGGGGTGGACTTCATGGCATGTACTCCACCACACACCCCAAGCCGACCAGATATGTCGGCTACCACATTTACTAGTACACAATTTGTGACACATGTGTTGAATCTGGGTACGAGAACATGGCCCACATACACGAGTATTACAGAGATATTGGAATATGACATGTCATTATCTTACATGCTTTTTATATCTTATTCTACATGATAAGGATTACAACATGGGCCATTGTACATGGGAATTAACTTGGGTCAGAGGACACAATGTGTGACTCTTCTAAACGTTTTGTACTTCTCATTACATGGATAAATCCTATGGTCCTATGTTCCTTGGACATGTTTCATTTTGGTTAGAGCCCCATTACTCGTTTCCATGAAGGTCATGTATCATTTCCATCCACAGGATTATGATCCATTTGGTATGACATCCCGAGATAGAGTCAGGTATCCATGTGAGAGGCATAGAGCAAGATCCTTTATACATTCGTCACCATAGGTAGAGTCATATATCGACATAGACAATCCAACAGGATGATGATCCTCTACTAAGTAGTTAAATCTAGATGAGTCATGGTATCCTCCAAGATGCTGACATTTTTCCTCATCTTTGTATCTTGATATTTTCTAACTGATGAGTGTGCTCTCCCAGAATGAGTGTATCAGTTCACTATTTAGATGTTTTGGTGCATCTATCTCTCGAATGGATTTTCCTGGGGAATAATACATATCAAATGAATGTAATCAGAGCTATGAAACTCCTGGAGTGAGTTCTCCTAGATGAGTGCTTTGTGGAATCTTCAAACTGAATCCCTAGCTTGGGTATACGGTAGTTGCAACTTGTCTCTAGACTACGGGTTTGGGTTTCGAGCATATCTATATGTTATTCTATTGTTATATGTTTAGTGAAAATAGATTGTGTAGAAATGGATGTAACATTACATTTTTTATTGATTTGTTTATGGTCCCCTACCGAGTATCGTTACACTCACCCATGCGCGGGCATTTCCCGAACATGTCAGATCTTGTGAAGATGAGCGGCATTTTGAAAGTGTCCAATTTGGACCCGAACAGGACTGAGCATTCTGAGTTCTTGCAATACTAGGCATTCCAATGATGAAAGAATCAGTCCCAATAACTCATTCTTACTTATATGTTTGACTTTTTTATTTTCCGACACTTTCTTTTCATGGGCTTGTATTCGGGCCCATTTTACATTCCACACTTTACTTTCTTTATACTAGGTTTTTGGGTTTAGTTTTATGAAGGCCTTATTTTCCTTAGTGTTTTTTACATTTCAAAATTTGTGGAGTTGGAGATATGTGCATTTGTACCTGTACATAAGAAATGAACCCCATAATAGGGAAATGAAAATATGGTGCTAGTCACCAGCACCTGGCTTATTAGAGGTAGGCTTGGGGAGTAGTGATGTGGGCCCCATGATGGTGGGTCATGATTGAGTTATATCAAAGGTGGTAGGTTATACCATAGGAAGAAAAGTCTACGAGTTTTGTTTGGGGAAATAGTTTTAAGTATTTAGAGCATTGATTTCAGGCCAAATACTCTAGTGTTGTTGCAGGCGGCCAACGTATCCATACCCCAAGTTCCTGATAACCCTCCTTTTGAACATGTACATGAAAAAACAAGATTTGGGAAACAAACAATTGTTCCCGAATCATATTGGAAAGGGTTCCATCTTCAATGTCCTTTGTGTTAGCTATCCAGATATACTCGTTGACCATGGTACATATTGTTTCCTTACAGGATGGATCTGTGATGAATACATGCTAGGATTTAGCTGCACCATCATGAGGATGAACCCCTCTATGATGAGGATTTTATTAAAGGAAAAAATCCCACAACATTACCTCCAGGTGGTGCACTAGATATACCACCAATTGTAGAGTAACACGTGGTACATCCAGTATCCGCAGATGAAGAGTTCTGACTAATAGAACTCGATGAGTTTTAGATAAAGAGACCCCTCAGGATCCGAGGTGAGCCCAACCCTCAAGAAGTTGAGGTCAAAGTTGAGGTGGTGAGAAATGTTTTTCATCTAGTGAGGGCACCAGAAAACCAGATGGTGGTCCTAAGAGTTATCCTTATTCAAGGTTCAATGGGATGATGGTGGAGTTTGAGCACACAAACTCATGATGATGAGACTCTTTCTTGGATGGAGTTTGAGCAACTCTTTAGGGAGGAGTTCTCTACAGTTACATTAAGAGATGTTCCTATCCAGAAGCTTCATCAGCTACAACATGATTTATGGGAGATGACTATTTATCAAGGTTCACCAACCTCCCCAGGTACTCGATGGATATAGTTAGGTATTAATAATATAGAGCTCGAACTTTAGATAGAGGTCTAAAACGGGAAATAGGAGCTAGTTTCATGAATCTATGAATTTCTACTTATGAAGGGGTGCTCAAGAAAGAATTATTGTTCTAGAGATTCTTGGATGAGAAGAGACAACAAGTGGCCGTCAGCATCAGGTAGACATGTGCAACGATCTCGACAGCAGGGAGTCCACTTCAGGCACAGGGATCAGGATGTGGGGGATGTCATAGGAGGACCCATGATAGGGGATCAACAGTCTAGGTCTCTCATTATGGTTCCAGTCATCCTAGGGAGAGGTAATGATAGTTGTGTAATGGGAGAGGATATCTCGGTAGAGACTGTCCAACCCCTCGAGTTGCTGACCGGGAGGTGGTGGGTGGACCACTAAATCAGATGCAAAGAGTGGAGTAGATAGGCCCTCTAGGTGTCAAATACAGCATAGGACTAGGGATAGTAAAATGTTTTATCATACACTTTGATCTACTTCCAACACCAACACTAAGAGGTCCACACTAGGCTCGAGGAGCTGGGTGATAGGGCCGGAATTTTGGCCTGTTGTTGAGGCGTATGACTCAAGGACTCCATAAAAGATCCTAGTTATATTTTTTCACTTTCTAACTTATATTCCATACTCATAGACACAGGTACCAGCCACTATTTCCTAGCCACATGTCTTTTGAGAAACATTGAGATTCCAATAGGGTTATTGACATGACCCTTACACTTGGAGGCACCTACGGGAAAAGACTAAATGATCATGCATATTTGCATACAGTGTGATCATTCTTTTATAGGTGAGAGTTTTGGTTGTAACCTCCTGGTGGCATCATCGAGGCCTTATGACATCTTTCTCTGTATGGATTGGCTATATTTGGTCCATACCCAAATTTTATTCTTTAGGAGAATATTGTGGGCTGTCCGCAGAGAAGGAATGCAGTTTTCCATTCATGGTGGAAGGGAAACCCATGAAAAAAATAATTTTCAAATGCATAGGATGGTAACACTGATCACTCATGAGATTGACAGACTTATTCTCATAGTAGTAGATTTTGTGAGATTTCAGTTCCTAGTAGTAGTTGCAGAGTATGTAGATTTCTTCATAGAAGGTTTTCCAAGATTACCTCCCCACCGAGAGATCAGCTAGTTTAATTACCTGTACCCCCAGATGGAACCGATATCTTCAGCCTCATATCAGAAGGCTCCCTCTGTGACGTTCAAGGTGAGGGTACATTTGGAAAATTTTCAGAGTAAGAGCTTCATAAGACCCAGTGATTCACCATAGGAAGCCCTAGTTTTGTTTTCCAAGAAGGATTCTGGATGTTTGAGGTCGTGTGTGGATTACCGACACCTGAACCAAATGATAGTGATGAATAACTATCAATTATCGAGGATCAACGACCTCCTCGATCAGCTGAGATGAGAATATTTGTTCTCAAAGGATGACCTCACCTCCATTTATCACCAGCTCTGAGTACAGGACGGGTATGTTCCATATATGGATTTTAGATGTCATTGTAGTCACTATGAGTACATGGTGATTACCTTTGGCATGATGAACTCCCCCATAGTGTTCATGGGACTTATGAACCTAATATTACATCAATTCATATACATGTTCATAGTTTTCTCCATCGACAACATTCTATTGTACTCAAAATTAGAGGAGGATCATGTGAGACACCTGAAGATGGTTCTAGATGTACTCTGAGTGTAGTAGCTCTATGGGAATCCCTCAATGTTCCAGTTTTGGATACAAGAGGCCCACATTCTATGACATGTATTCTAAGAATATGGTGTTGTAGTGGACCAATCCATGGTCGACGTGTTGATAGCATGGGAGTCACCCCTGAGTGTTACAGAGGTGCATAGCTTCCTTGGGCTGGGAAGATACTACTGTAGATTTCTTCCTCATTTATTATGGACAAAAGAAATGATGATAGCCATCACCCAAATGGGGAATCCTTTAGTACATAAATAGATGTTCTAGAAGGCATTTGAGTAGTTGAGGAAGACTTTGACGTGTGTAGTGATATTGAGACTACGAGATGAGCATGTAAGTTGTGTAGCATTCTATGACACATCAATGACCATTCATGGATGTATCGTGAAATAGAGATAGGCAGGGATTGCATAGGGTTCACACCACCTATGCCCACATGAGAAGAAGTACGAAACCCATGATCTTTAGTTGGTAGTGTTAGTATTCACATTGAAGATGCAGCAACACTATCAAATGTGAGAACAATTTATTGTCCACTATGATCATAGAAGACTCATGTACATCTTCTAGTGGATGGATCTGAATATGAGGAAGATGTAATGACTGGTGTTCCTCAAGGATTATGACGTCGAAATCAGATATACTCTTGGGAAGGGGATTTTTTTGGAATATCTTCTTAGCAGGAGATCGTGTTCATAGCTACTGAGTGAGGTGATAAAGTATTTGTCCTTTCTAGAGTTATCCTTCGTGGATGGAGATGATTCATCTTACCTCTATTAGATGGTTTTCACCCCTCCACTCTTACAGTGAGTTAGGGAGGCATAGCTAGGTGATGTAAGATGTGAGAATCTATGTGCTCATTTATCCATAGGACATGATACTTATGGAAACTTTAATGGCGGGGATCACGTCATCCTTTTTAGAGGATGTACAGCTGTGGTAGTGATGTTGTGAGAGGTGGTTCTGAGGTAGACACAAACATCCCCAAAGAAATTACATATTGGAGTGGAAAAAATGTCCCATGAACTCAAGTGTTTGTTTTGGTGGAAAGTTATGAAGAAGGCAGAAGCATGGTTCGATTTTGGATGCCTGACGTGAATGTGAGTGAAGGCTGAGAAATAGGTTCTAGTAGGGTTTTCTCACCACTAGAAGTTCTAGAGTGGAAGTTGGATGAAATATCAATGAACTTCATGGTGTCTTTAACAACAATGTCCAAGGTAAACGATTAGATTTTTGTGATCATTTAATGCCTCAACATGTTAGCCCACATCATAACAATCAGTGAGAAGTGTTCTGTAGAGAGCTTGGGACACCTCTACATGAAAGAGATAGTTCATCTTCATGGAGCCCCTTTGATGATATTTTTAGATCATGATACTGATTTTACATCCCTATTGTGGAATGGATTGCAAAAATCTTTTGGGAATCAGCTACACATGATCACGAAATCCAATCCCTAGAAAAATAGTCAGATGAAGAGGATTATTTAGGTTTTAGATGATATGTTGTGGGCCTATATATTATATAATGGTTACAGTTGGGAGCACCACCAACCACTAGTGGAGTTTTTGTACAACAACAGCTACCACTCCACCATCAGCAAGGCAACGTTTGTGGAATTATATGGGTGACCATGCTGGTCACTATGCTTGTGCACCAGTCCCAGAGAGTCAACACTCACGGTTCTAGAGTTAGTGCGATCTACCACTGAGAAGGTGCATATCATCCAAGAGTGGATGAAGACTGAATAGATCTGGTAGATTTCTTATACTGATTCACGAAAAAGACTGTTGGGGTTTGAGGAGGGGGACCATGTATTCCTTTCGGTCTCACCTCATTGAGGGTAGAAGAGATTTGGCTGGGTTCTAAAGTAATCCCTATGGATCGTTAGCCTTTTTAGATATTACTTAGAGTTATCGAGGTGTTTTACCGCCTACATCTACCACCAAAGTTGTATTGGGTGCATGATGTATTCCATGTGTCATAAATATGGAGGTAAGTTAATGACCCATTTCATATCATCAACTATATAGTGCTAGTCATCGTGGATGGAGAGACCTTTGCAGAGAACCTGGTGGAGATCGAGGATTAGTATGAGAGGATCATTCATGGGTGAGAGATACCCCTAGTCTGTGTCTGGTGGCAGCATGAGAATCGTCAATATAGCACTAGAGAGCGAGAGGCTCATATTTGTGTACAATACCCACATCTATTTGACTAGTCCTCTGCTTGGTATTTTTGGGATGTAATGCCCAATACTGGGGAGAATGTAATATCATGGATTTTACATGTATTATTTGTAAATATTATATTGAATTATTAGGAGACCAAGACATGTGATGGCGTGCTATTCTGTGGCCCGGGGTTCCTGGAATAATTTTTTTAAATAATTTAAACTCTAAATAGCATGCACGGGTGGTTTTCATGGAAAATTGAAATAAAATTTAAATAGGTTCCCAAATCAGAAATTTGATGGAACCGTCACATTTTGAGAAGTGACATTACATTAAAAGCGTCCTAACATCGGTCGGCCTGGGTTGTCTGCCAAAGTTAGTTTTCAGACATTTTTAAGGAAATAAACTAAATAAATAATTTAATTTATATTGATTTCCATTTTAATGAAACGTTCAAATTCCTTCCTCATAAATACATTCTTATGTAATTTTCGTAGGGTTAGCTGCATAACCCTGCGAATTGATGACTGTCGTTTGAGTTGTGGAGGAGAACCCATTGGCAGATGACATCATGACAATTGATCGACACACCCCAGATTCGACCGAACCTCAATAACAAACGTGACGTGATGATCGTTGTCCAACCGAATTGAGGTGGGGGTTTATTTATTTGATATATTTCTTCCATATTCTTAAAATAAATGACGAACGCAGAACAACCACAAAAAGTTTGATCTGCGGATAGTGCACTCTTGTAAAAGGGTGATAATTTCTGTTAACTTTGGGGGTTTTTTATATTAATTTTGAGAAAATTGTTGTATTATAAATTATATTTTCCATTAATCCTATTAACATGAGCATATTGATGATGTGATGAATAAAGATAAAGGTTTTTTCCACCTTTGTTGGTTGATTTTTTCACTTCCTGCCCCGTGGTCTTTGCATTCCACATGGGGCGACGAAAAACTGATCATTGTAGATCCGTCTCACAACACAGTGATGCCAAATTAGATATTCGACATCATGATGACCTAGTGGAGGTGTAGTGGAATGGTGGATTTGGAATTGTCTTGGATTGTGGGAAATTTTTCATTGATAATTGTTCATGTGGGTGGATCGATATGTTTTTTCTGGGCCGATATAAGGGACAAAATCAATGGAAATCACTTTGTGGTTTTCAGTCAACCTCAACCCTTTAGTTTCATGGAAATCAGACGGACTGATAGATTTTTGGATTATCACTCGAAGAACCAGATAATAACTCTTTTGATCTAAAAAATTATAAGAACATGGAATTTATTAAATGAAAACGCCGCCTTTGATCGGCATGGCAGTTACTGGGGTTTCACGATGCACCCGACAAAGAACACTACAGGCCTCAAGGGAGACATGATATGTAGACCCCACCCATGGGAAGATGGGGTTTTGGGTGGCAGGAAGAACTAACAAGGTGTGTGACCATCGTGAAAAGGCATGTGGGAGTTATGTCGACTCAACATGTATCTCAGAAGATACACAGACATGGGGTGGAGTACACGACATATACTCCACCAAATGGCGAGACCCAGATGGATATTCTTCCTCCATCATGTACTTGTACAATTTCTGGGACACATGGGCTGAAGCCATGTACAATCACATGCCCTACAAAAACAGAGTCATCCCCGGAGAGTGGAACACAGTGTGTCGTTATCTTACACGCGATGTATATCTTCTTGTACGTGACAATCCTTACAAGAGAAGCCGTTGTAAATGGGAAATATTGAGGGTCAGGGGACACAATGTTTGACTCTTCTACACACCATGTACTTATTAGTACATGGCATGATCCTCTCATCCAATGATCCTTGTAAATTTTTGTTTTCAGTTACTTCCCCATTGCTCATTTTCCTAAAGGTCATAAATTGTTTCCATCCAAATGAGTTTGATCCCTTAATTAGGACATCCCGAGATAGAGTCAGGTATCCTTTCAAGAGACTTGAAGATAGATCCTCTATCCATTAATAAATATAAGTAAAGTTAGGTATCGATGAGACAAATCCTAGAGGATGTTGATCTTCTACATAGCAGGTGAATCTGGGTAAGTCGTGTAATCCACCAAGGCCCTGGAAGTTATCCTCATTAGTGTATTGTGATCAATTCTCACTCAATAATGTGTTTACATGGAATAAGTGTATCTATTCTCTCTTTAGATCTATCAGGGAATCAATCTCTCTCATGGTTTCTCCAGACAACATTTCTTCTCGGATAGATTTCATTAGAGCTATCGAACTCGTGGAGTGAGTTCTCCTAGATGATTGCTTTGTGTAATATTTAAACTGAAGCCATAACATGGGTATGTAGTCATTAAGACTTGTCACTAAACTTCAGTTCTCAGTATCAAGTATATATGAATGTGATTCTTTTGTTAAATGTTTTATAGACATATAAAATTTAGATCTGACAGTACCATTACATTTTGTATTACTTTGTGGATTTTGGGTCCCCCTACTAAGTATCATTATACTCACCCCTACATGGGTATTTCCCATACGTATTGTGTCTTGTGCTGACAAGCATCCTTTTGATTCAGTCCAGGGTGGACTAGGACCGGACTGAACATTCTGAGTTCCTTGTAGTCCGAGGTGTTCCAATAGATATGAGGAGCAGTCTATGTACATTATTAATTCTTTCACATTGGTCTTTATTGATTGTGGACTCTTTCATTTGGTGGTTTTCTATTCTGTCCTAGTTTAGTTTCTACACTATACTTCGGTTGTACTCTATTAGTTGGGTTTAGTTGTATTCATGCATTTTTTTCATTGGTGGTTTTTTACTTTTCAATATTTGGGGGCTTAGAGATGTGTGCATGTCTACTAGTATATAGGTAATGCCTCCCATGTTAGTTATATGCCTACCTAGTGGTAGTCACCATCCCCTGACCTATTGGAAGTTATATTTTGGAGTCATGGCGTAGGTCCTACATGGAAGGGTTGTGAAAACCATTATATAAATTCATGATTATAATACCATGAATGAAAATGACATTATGAATTAAATTGATAAAAAAATACTGGTAAATAGTTTACAATATATGAATTATTAAGTGAGGGAGACTATGTATAAAATCTAGTGTATTATGATTGTAATGAAATAAATTTGATGACTATAATGAAATGATGGATATAAAACCATATTTAGTATGACATATAAATTTAATGTTTATGAGGGTGTTTATTTATTGAGGTCTATGTAAACATTCTTTTAATTAATGTTTTTAAATTTATTAAAAATAATTATAGAGAACTAAGCCAAAAAATAATTGAGATGTATTATTATCATCAAATAATAATAAATAAAACTATGGCATAATTTTTTGGATGTTGATAAATATTTAAGGGTGTTTATAAATATATTTTATCTTTATATTTGATATAATTATCCAAATGATATTACACAATAATAAAGATATTCATTCCATTATTTATGTGTTTTATTTAGATAGTGTACACATTTCATTGATATTTACTAACGAACATTGGGATAAATTACAAACAATCTATGGATTTATCTATTGAAATGTTTGATAGGTTCTTAGATTGTATTTTTCCGTAACCTTAAAAGAATGTGGGATGAGAGGTGTATTTTTTATTAACATATTTTTTCATTTTTTTTAATTTCATTATTTTATATTTCATTATAATATTCCCATGTTATTCCATTTTTATTTTCATAATAATATATGAACATGGAATATAGTATAAAAATAATTGGACACTAAGGATTAACCCCATGATTAACAGTGTTTCTTTTTAAATAACATATGTCATGATTGATTAAACATGATCTCTATATCACATCACCGGTGGTTTAATTCATTTATGAATTCTAAATATTAACCATAATTAGAATACATTTCTTTTTTAGTGTAGAATTTTTTGGACCACTAAATCCCCACTCATTTATACTCATCATTAACATGGCCCTTATAGTTTTTATTATATCCATCAACTTATTTAAATTCAAAATCATATTAAAAACTTTTTATTAATATTGATATTACGGGTTCCTTGTATTCATTATATTTTGGGGTGTTTAAATTTTGTTTTTGTTTCTATAAGAATAGTAATTAAAAAAACAATTGAATTCTCATATTTGATAGGAAATGATTGTATATTTGGAATAAGAGGGTGGTTGTATATCATCTATATTTTGTATTACACATTCATGATCCTAAAAAATTGAATAAAAATTCAAAATTTATTGAAAATATATAATTTCTTGTTTATTAATAATATTTATGATGATAGGAGAGAACAAAATTCACTACTCCCATCCCTATCAGAGTGGGACTTGATTTAATTGATGGTTTCAAAGACATTTAATTACACATGTAAAATGATTCAAGGAATCCATGAAGGATATAAAATATTTTTATAGTAATGATTATAGTCATGGAATTCTCAATTTCTTGATATTATAAAGGGAAACGATAATATTGTGGATGATTTTTTCATCCATGTAAACAAAATTACAAGCACAATTCTATGTTTTGGTGAAATTATTTAAGATTAAACTAGGATTTAGAAGATAATAATATTTCTATTAGATAATCCTAATGAAAAAAATTATTCCTTAACTAATTAAAATATATAATTTTTTTCTATTCATAATCTCAAAAATATCTTAACAACCTATGAAATTGGGATGGATCTATCCATGAATTATAAAGGTAAATCTAAAACTAAAACAACCTTTTAAGTATATAATTGAATAAAGAACATTGTATCAATGAACTATCTTGATAAAGAATCTAAATATAAATATGTTTATAGGGATTTCTATGAATTAATTTCATTATATTCTAAAATAATTTAGTTAGGTAAATCTAAATATAAATGAAAATATACATATTATTTTTTTTCAATTTTTTTAGATATATTTATTTTAGAAAATTATGAATTAGAAATAATGATATGAGCATGAAAATCAATTGAAAATATTATATATAATGAATAGGGTGTAATTTTATCAAAATTAATTAAAATTATTTATAAGAAAATTAAAAAATGTTCTTAAAATCTATTTTAATTTATCTCAAAAAAATGTTTCATCATATGAGGATAAAGGTGGATGATAAAAAGTGATTCAAGAGGTTATCATAATTAAATTATTTATATTTAAATAAAATCCACACAATTATATATGGACAAGAATATATTAGTGTGTAAGAGGAAATAAATTTCCAAGAGATTCTTAGTGCGTTCCAATTGACGATATAACACATGGTTGGTTAAAAAAACAGAAATCTCAAAAGAGAAAAATATCTAATTGATGAGTGATAATGATTTTTTTAGATTAACTCATGATGAATAAAATGATAAATATATCATTAAAATTATAATGATTTATTCATAGACCATGTGTTATATTAATTCAATACATAAATAATGATGAATGACACAACATTTTATTAAAGAAAATTTTGTTTCATGGAATGAGGACATGGAATATCATGAGAAAAATATCGTCAAATACTAAAATTAAATGAAAAAACTTGAATTTTATTTTTAAATTTTTTTCCAACGATGTGAAAAAATCATAAGAATTACTGAGAAATGTTGTATATGTCAGTTTGAAACTTCTCTATCATCTTATAATACCCAGAACAATTATCTTAGAAACTCAATTTTGCAACCTGTTAATTTGAAGTAATAAAATGAATTGAAGGAATGCTATTACATCATAAACTAAATATGTTTTGTCAATTTTTATTTCAACGAATTTTTTCAATGATTAAATACAAATAAGATGTGGAAAAATGTGGTCAGGGATAATCCACATGTAAAACTGAAGGTATCATGAAGTATTTAGAGAAAAATAATGAGGCCTAAATAAGATTAAAAGTTAATGACAAATATGGAAGAAGTATATTTCAAAAAAAGATTTTGATTTGAATAATGATATTGATTTTTTTTAGTTTATAGGAAAAATTCATATGTTTATATATAAAAAATGCCACTCCCCAAACAAAATAGTGGATATAGATTGGGAGGTGTAAAAACTGAGGACATGAAAGGCCAATTTAGGAAACATCCCAAATAGATGATTAAATTTTAAAATTCATTTGATATCCTAAAGGAATATATTAGTATTTGTGATCCAAATAGGCACACTAATAACAAGTGTCTCATGATGATTTATTTTTCATTATAATAGTAGAAAAATTCTAAATCTATTTATTTGAGAATTAATCAAGATCAATCTATGTGGATTATAATGTAGATAAAGGTGAAACCATTTGTATCTTGGGTAGGTTTTTTCTATTATATCATTGGAAAAATGTATATTATTATATCTTCGTTGTAATGATTGAGGGTAAATTAGTTTTTATAATTATTGATCACTCAATGAAAATATAGTCGAAGCATAAAATTTGTGAGAAGTAATTTGAAAAGAGTGATGCTATTAATATTGACAGATGTAGGTACATCCACATCAGTAATTATCAATGTTATGCTTATGTAAATTTCCTGATAATTTCTAAAACTTTTTATTTTAATTATAGGATTATTTTTAATTCAATCATTATGAAGGGATATTGGATAACAAGAATCTTATTTTAATTCTCTAATGACCAAAATCTATGTTAAATTTTTGTAATGTAAAAAAATTATTATTTTGATAGAGTACATACCAATTTGGGTAAAAATATCATTGAATAACATTTGAAATAATCACCCATGATAAATAAACATTAACTCAGTAATGAAATGAGAAAAGCATGTGATTCTTTTCAAAAAATTAATATTTTGAATAAGATCTAAAAACTAAAGTATATATAAAAAATGCAGTATATTGATAAAATACACACAAATGTTTTTAACTAGATGATATTGAAATAATGTAACATAAATATGTAATTTGTTTTTTTAGATAATTATTTTATATATATCAATTTAGTTTAATTTATATTCAGTAAATATCAAGCACTATATGGTCATATGTTTTTTAAAATATGGGATTAAAGTAAAATATATAGTGTTGTAAATATATTTGTTTTTCTAAAGGTTGGTGTGAATATAATAATAAATACATGGATTCATGTCTTTAGAATAATGGGATAATTAATTATTATAATATTCCATACACACCAATAAAGGATTTGATGAAAGGAATAATCAAATTTTAGTGAATATGAGGAAAACAATGTTAGTAGATAATGTAAGATTGAAATTATTTAATAGATAAGATACCATGAGCCTTCTTTATATTCAAAATTTGTGAAAAATTGACTAAAATTTCTAAATACATGTTATGATACATATTTGGAATGAATCCTTTCTTAAAGATACTGATTATATTCTACCACATATTTTTTATATAAATTAATTGATTATAATGGGAAATGTGTGATTAGTGAGTAGATGAGTGAATATTAAATGGATACACATCTCGTGGAAGGAATCCTGGTCTGTATGATATTAACAATAATAAAATATATTAAAATATCTGTTTTTATTTTATTGACATTTCACTGTTCATTATAAAAACCATATAACATTGATTATGAGATAGAAGAAGTATAAAAAAATAACAATATATAACATAAAATATATCTGAAAGAAGAAAGAGATTTTAAAAATACCCCAGTTGATTAAAATGTTTCCTATATTGAGGATAGCTTGAATCAAAGAGGAATATAATTCTCGAGTCTTATAAGAAAATTTATGATTAAAAATATTTTTTAAGATAATAGAAATTATCTTCAAGCCTATATAATTTTGAATAACTCAATTCATAAAATCATACATTCACATGTTGAACTAACAAGTGTTGATTATTCTTTGAAACACAAGGATTAGTTAATAGGAATGTAAGAGGAATTTAATCAATATAAAATAATACTTTGGAATTGGTGTGAAATCCTAATTACAAAAATATTTATTGGGATAGAAAAGTATTTTTGGAAATATACTCAATGAGAGGGGAGAAATAATATAGAAAAAATGTTATTTTTTTTCAAGGGTATCACAGTAATTGATCTTATATAATTTAATTAGAAATTTTTCCACAAATGAATATTAAATGGATTCAAATGATTATGATAATGTACACTCAATATAATTTAAATGTATTTCAAATTTATTTTCAATATCTTTTTTCCAATTTTTATCATTATGGTGTGGAAACCGTTGAAAAAATGAATGGTTTTATCCTTAGTGGTAATGGTTATCAATATTGTATTTTGTAGAAAAAATTAAATTGGTTAATGAAAGAACCCCATGTATTGTATTCCAAGATTTATATTGTCTTAATGATAAATAATGTTAATAAAAAATCAATGTTATTATTAAACAAATATTTATATAGATAACATAAGATAACATGGTATGATTATTTAAGTTGATGAATTTTTAATTGAAATCAAAAAGAAAATGTATGAGTTGTTTTCTCCTAAAATTATTATTTTTAAATATCATTTATTAGTGAGACATCTTTAATTCAAGGATTTTATTTTTTAAAAATATAATTTTACTTCCTTATCTCACAAGTGACGTATGTTCATTAGTTTTAAAAGTGGATTAGAATAAAATAATATAGAGATGCCTCTAATCCTATAATACATGGGACTACATTTTCTTAGCTAAATAAGGAATACATTTTTACCAAATATGGATTCAATATATTAGGGATATAATAATTTTCATTAGTGTATCATGACTAGTAATTTCTTTTGCCCATACACTTTGTGATGGATTGCAAATAAAATTCATGGAGTCACATCTTATACAGATAAAATGGATCTTACACCCTGTAAAAGGTACATATAATTATGAAATAATGCATGATACATATTTATATTTATATATTTATAGTTATTTTAATTCTAATTTTATTTGAAATGTTGGACATCATAACAAAACTTCTTCAGATACATTCTTCATTTACAGAAGATATGATTCTTGTCAATCTAGGAAGTAGAAATTACTAACATTATGACCAATAAAAGCTGGCTATGATGAAGTATCATTATCTAAAACCAAAATAATATGGATAAATTCTTAACATAAATATATGATGGTGAATATAATATTCACATTAATGGTTCAATGTTCTAATATGACAATAATATTTTTCTAAAATATTTTAGTTTAATATATGATTTAAAATAATATTAAAATCAATTATCACTTCATAAAGGATAAATTGAATCATGGGTAGACTAATTAGTAATATTATTCAAAAAATTATTAATTAATTAATATCTAAATCAATCATGTAATTATGGAACCATTTCAACTTTATAGTTTTGATGGGGTGAATTCTATCCCAAAATCTCTTAGTATATTTTTTATTTTAAAGATTTCATTCCATTTCAATGGTCGAAGAATTAGGAGAATATATTTGGACTCCATTTTCTAATGAGAGAAAATATCTTATAATTATGGGAGGTTTAAGGATAGGGGATGGTAGGAGAAGTTGGGTTTCTTAATATAGGTTCAAACATGGAATGGTGGTAATTGGGGTTTTGAAGAAGATATTTCATTTTGTTATCCTGCTACCAAATAATAATGATGTAGTTACTAATGAGTTCTTAGAAGTTAAATAACCCCAATTTAGTGAATTAAAAAATGATCTGTGAAGAAGATTTAAATTAGGATTTATCACTATAATATCGATCATTATAATAAAATATGGATAAGTATCATAAAAATTTTCATATACAGTAGTATGGTACTAAAATAACTATCAAACATAGGTAGTGTACCAAAATTAATTTATTGAGTTGATTGATTCATTAATTTTTAATTAGGATTAACAATATTTTTTTATCGATATATTAATTTATATGTTGGAAACTAATTGGAGTTGATTTGACATAAAAGGAATGAATATTTATTATGGTTTAAAATTTCATGATAAGTTATGGTGTTTATTATGTTTTAACTATTGAGGTTTGAAGTATTTTTATTCTTACAAGATAATTTCACTAAAATTAAAATATATTTAACTATAACAACTATTTGAGTTTATGTGGTTTTAAACTTATATAGCCATCACACTATAAAACTATGCTATGTTATTTGAAGGTTAATTGAGCATCGCTGAGGGGTGGGGGTCAAAAGTATACAAAACAAGTAAAAAAATTCATTAATTTTTATGAAGACACTAGAATGATTAATATAATTTTATAATCCTTAAGGAAAATAAATTTAGGATTGTTAATATATTAGAAGAAAAGAGAATAATTTTATAATATATATATGTCATGCTCTAAAATTTTAGATTGGAATTTATAGAGAACTCTGTAAAAAAGTAAAACAATTGGATGAGTATTTTTATTCTATAATGAAGTCAATAATGGTAAAAAAAGTGGATCATATAAATTATTTGATGTAGTTTAATGAAAAATTTCTATCCATAATTATTGGTTAATTTTTTGACCATTATATTATTTCAGAAAAATATTTTCACCCTAATTTTTATTCATTCATTAAAAGGATGAGATATTTCATGGAAAGGTATAATGAAGCATTGAAATGTCCAAAAAAACATTATATACAGAGTTATAGTTAATTTTTTGATGGTTTTAAGGAGATGAATTAATGTACACAATTGATTTAATTATAGGGTCACTTGATGGGGGAAATAATGGATTGAATAATTTAGTACATGTTTTTTTATTATTATAAATAGATTTTTGGAACATATCACTACAATTACAGTTGTTCATGTTTCTAATAAGATAATAACATGGATAGTGGTATAATAATCATTTCGTAACAAGGATTATCCTGTAGAAGAAAATTGGGTTTGAATCCTATAAAATATATTAAATCAGGTGAATTTAGTCGCTTTATCTATCTTAAATAATTTCTATTTTTCCAGTGGTCCAATTCACTAAACCGCAAGGGAATAATAGCCTAAATTATTTTGGGTTTTGGTTACCACTTATTCCCCCCCCCAATTTTTGTCACCATCCCTTTCTCATGATTTTTATTCACCTTTAATTTGTTGCTTATCTGTCATTGGATATGATGCATATAAGATTATATAAGGAATAAGTATTCTGTTAAACTATAGATCCTTCTAGATGACAAATAATCTATAGTGAATTTAGTTTAAACATAAACTGCTTGGAATCCCTCAATCAACACTTGTTTAAAATATATTAGATATTCAAAATAAGGTTCAATGAAATTTTGAAAATTTTAATCTAGTTAGTAATGTTTTATTTAGATATCATTCACATTGGGTTCGAAATATGGCCAGTTTCCCATGATTTCCATTCCTGAATTTCCATGTCACTCCACATTGAATTTATTCTAATCATGTTGAAGGATTGATGGATATCATTTGAAGAAGAAGTGTCTATAAAAAATTAAATATATAAAAATAATCACAATAAATTTCATTTTATTTTGAAAAAACCATAATAGTTTGGGTAATAAAAAATGGATTATTAAGCCCTGGTGAAATAATGTTCAATATAATTATCAATTTTCATAAACAACATTTTCAAGGATTTATTATTTCCATAGGGATGAAAAATAATTTAGGTATTAACCGACTATATAATATAATAGGTTGAAAATATCCATTTAATGAAGTTTTGGTTTCAAACTATTGAATTTTATAATTCAAAATCTTCAAAGAGTAGAAGAATTTTGGATGAAGGAACCATGTTATAGATTAAATAATTTTTTTTCATTTTTTATAAATTTGAAAGTTCTCAATTTCCAAAATCTACAAGACCAAAAAATCACATTATGGTTTAAGGTAACTATGAAATATATTGATAGGAAATTGATCATATATTTGTGAACATGAAGCTATATTTAAAGAACTTGGTCAAAATAGAAACAAAAAATGTCATTGTGATAGAACAGTAACACCTTGATATTTTATGAGATATATTCTTTTTAATTTCTTTCATATCTTCTATTTTCCGCTACAACAAGATTAGCTTGCGCTATACACAACATTGTATTAGCTTACAGTATACGCAAGCACTATTCCTGGCTTCTGTTGCATGCCAGAGCAACCTTCCTCGATAGCGTGTGTTGTACGCAATACCGAGTTTCACTGAACGATATATTATTATAATATTATTATGAACTAGCCGTTATGAATAGTAATACCCACTTTTTGAAATTTTCTAAATTTTATCTTTATAAATGGACTTCATTTTTGGATTCATAATATCTATATTTGCCTAGGGTGAATTTATGATATTTTTCTGAAAACATTAAATTTTTGATGACTAGTGAAAACACTTGGTTACTATTTAAAAACCGACTTTTTATTTAAATAATTTTTTTTAGGTCAAAATTGATACATAATACCTATATAAGTTCAATGTAATTAATTGGAGTAATTTTATAATGATTTTAGGTATATAAAAATTTTATTGAACTTTTCACCCTCTTTTACCCACCTCCTAGGAGAATTGGAAAATTTACATAAAAATTAATTTTACCTCTTCTGTGAGTGGAATTTCGAAATTCGGAGAGACACTGTTAATATCAAGGATTAAAATTTGGTTCAATACGATAAAAATAATTTTTGGTGTATAGTAACTTTTTACTTTTATTTACCACGATTAAAAGTAAATGGGGTAATTAAGGGTAAAAATGATATTATTATTACCCTAATACATGTCCTAATACTATTGTATAAGTGTAATCGGACCAAAAACAACCTTAGGAATAAAATATTACCCTTGAGGTCCACTTGGATTAGATTAGGACATTTATTATTATTTTATTTAAAGAAGAGATAAAATAGTTAAAATCAATGTTTAATAACTAAAACATTTTTAATATAGGATTATACATAAGATAAATTCGACTATAAATATTAACTATAAATATAAAAATATTTCTAAAATAATGGAATTCTATTTATTATTTTTATACATTAAATAATTTAATTTATTCATGACACATTGATGATGTAGTAATTACCCTATTAATGAAATATTAGCGTAAGTGATGTTATAAATACCCAAATAAATGTAATTTGAGACTTTTTATTAATTATAATAATTTCTAGGATAATATTACATTTTATAATTTATTTAATTAACTTTTTTCTAAATAACCATTCTGTTATGATTTTCACAAAAATCAATTACCAAATCGTGTCAAAACTGACATACAATAGTTTTTAAAACAAATATTATATTATTAATTGTTGTTATATTACTAAAAATATAAGGTTTGGACAAATGACATAGATAAGATTATATATATTAATATTGAACCACTAGGGGATCGTTTGTCTTGTTATAAGGAGTTTATTTACCATATAGTGTAAGAAAACAAGAAGACACTGTAAAAGTTAAATTATTTAACTTAGAGTTAAATCTAAATGAGAAGGTTATAATAGTGACCTAAACATGTCTAAAACTTATTGGATGAATGGATTTAGACCCATGCCTAATTTATCTTAGAAATAAATCAATTTGGAACCATTATAAACCGAATATGACTTTATTATAAAATAATTTTTTTATTTTTTCCTAAAGTGCCCCTCTCATCCCTTATAAAAGGTCACCTCCTCCCTCTTCTCTTTACACAATTTTGAGCCTTGATGCTCGGCCAACCCCAGAAAATTCCTCTTTTCAACCTCTCTAGTTATATCATATAGGTTCTGGTCTTTTAAAAAGACCAACACTATGCCCTAAGAGGAAGCTTAAAGGAGGTACGTCGAAGAAGAGGTAATCTCTTCTACCGATTCTTTGAAGTTTCTTTCTTCTTCAACTTCTTCTTCATTAGTTGTTTCATTATAAAGTAATAACATCATTATCACTATTATAATTATATGTTATTATAAATATGAAACAACCCCATTTCACAGTCTATCCATCCTACGGAAAATGAAATCACCGTGCGTGTGTACATACGGAATACCATCTCCACGCCGGGGTGTATTCTGTTTTTCCGCCACCACCTTACGTGGATGGGTATAATGGTGTAAAAAATAACCATATATGGTTATTATAACATCATACAATTTCTGAGATATTATATCATTCACTTCAATTCTATTAAATAATTATGGGAATGATATCATCGCTCGTGCGTACGTACGGACTACCGTCTCCACGAACACGATGAGATTTATTTTCCATGATTAACCATTCAAGTATGATTATAACGTATTTATATAATAAATAATAATGAAATATATTACATAATAATTATACAGTATTTATGTACATATATTTTTCATTTACTTAATTCCATTCAATTCAATAAGGAAAAGAAAACAGCGTCCATGCTTAAGTACGACCTACCATCTCCATGAATGGTGTATTTATTTCCATTTGTCAATCTATTATATATATGTATATTATTAATATATATTATCAATAAATGATGCTTTACATTCTGGATTTAAGTAATCATTATATAATTAATCATATGAATAATTAGAAGTCAAAAAACGGACGATAAATGAAACGATTTTACCCAAAATGCTACTTTAACATTAATTTACAAAATAACGGGTAAGATGAATTCATAATTGAACAATACATGACATCATAAAAATGAATATACTTATGTAATAAGTAAATGATATTATTTAAATCATTATATAGGAGGTTCAGATACATACTATGTCTATCAGGCCTAAGGTAAGGGATAATTATTCCAATCTCATTCTTATCATAGATTGTTTATTCGTAAGTACTTACTAGGGTTATGTTTATTATCCACGTCCATGTTTTCTAAATTTTCTTTCATAAAATGTTTAATATACTTACATGTATGTTTACAGTCATTTTTACCCATTGTTGACTTTTACCACATGGTATGGATGGAATCTTTCTTTTGTTTACCATACGATGAACTTTTTGACTTTTCTAACAAAAGTACAAGGAGAATGTTTTTTTAACTTATACGGCATGAACGGATTTTTACGGCTTCATAACACCTTATTTTCATGAAGCTTACTCTATAATATTTCATGAATATTTTCAACTAAATCCTTCTCTTTTAAAATTTCATGGAATTTTGTGAAAATAAAATGATTTTTAAGAAGAAAGGATATTTTCCTCAAGAATTCATTTCAAGTGTTTTATCAAAACCATTTTCCATATAAGATGGAATTATTTCAATTTTTTATGTTTCAAGTATAATATATCTATGATTTAAATGGTTACAGTTTTCTTATGTTGAAATGATATCCATTTGTTTTATATGGATTATGTTTTGATGAGACGATGTTTAGGAAACCCATTTTCTTCTTTGGGTTATGATGAATGATTTATTTTTATGTTGTGGCACACGTAACAATGATTTCATTATGAGATGGGTGGGACCTATATCTTCCTCCAATGCATTGGGTAATCATTTATATCTCATGAGATAGTCATGGATGGACTGGTAAGTTAATCTGGTTCAGTTATACATGACTGGAATGAGGAGTGTACTCGATTCAGTAATAGACTTTGTCCACTAAGATGGTCTTGGCAGCAATGCCTTGGATAATATGTAATTCATATCAAGTGGTTGATGGTTTTAAAAAATTACATGTTTTATTCCCATGCTATTTATCATGATTGATGTTCCATTATGATTTATTCCTTATGTACTGCCATGTTTTATGTCATTGTCATGATTTTGATGTTTAAACATTATCTTAATGTTTTTAAGTTCAAATGTATATGGTTTGTTTTATTTTCTCCATGCTTACCCTTAATGAGAATTAGAGCTCACCCTTTATATGTATTCTTTTTCCCAGGATATAAAAAAGGTTTTAGGTAAGAGAAAAAAGGGGAAGATCTTTATGGGAGATGTTGAAAATATTTCACCATGATTAGAAGATTATATTCTGAGTTTCCAAAGACACTTAACTATTACGATCCTTATGTGTTGGTTTTTGTTATGGACTAAGTATTCCAGAAAAGTAATGTAATGTACAATTACATCAATCTTTGGGTCTCTACAGTTGATATCAAAGGAAAGTTTTAGTTAACCTTTAGAAACTAGGATTTGAAAACATTAGTGACCTCACTAGATATATTTCTAAGGTATGTCAAGGGATGTCCCTAATGTTTATTATAAGTATAGTTTATAGTTTTATAATTATGGTAACGATCATAGAATTTAACCAAAGATGTTATATATTTACTTTAATCGCCCATGATTATGATTTTTCTTCTCACACTATTCTTTTTAGGTTTTAGAAAATGGTTGGAAACAGGAAGATTCACGATAATGGAGGATATGATGGACAATGGAATGATATTCTTCATGAGAAACCAAATGAAATTTGATCTAGATGTCCACATATCATTATTATTCCTAATCCCAAATCTCATAATATGATCAATAATATCATCATTGGTAAGTTTCCCAACTCAGCTAATAAGAGAAAGATGGAGTTTCATGATGATCATATAGGAATGAATGTTCAATTTCTCTAATGTAAATCACGTGGGAAGAGGAATCAAGGAGAATGTTTCAAAGGAACTAGAAGATGATTTAGGTGTAGAAAAGAAGGACACAAATCCAGTATGTGCAAACGAAAAAGTTTAGTTAACACCCTGGACAATGATAATGGTATTACTATGTCATCAACAATGATTTTATGTTTTAATTGTGAAATTTATGGGCATTAAGCATACCAATTCCCTAAGGTAAAATCTCTTTAAGAGACTCTGCATGGTCGTATGAGTATTATTTCTTATGGATGATGATGAAGAGACTACAAATGAAATATGAGATGAAAGAAATGATGAAGCTCAGTCAGTGGTTTATGAAGGTAGTGGAATGATTGTATGTTTATCAAGAATAATGTATAAGACTATGGAATAATGAAAAATATAAGGATTTTTATACTATTGTCTTTCATTGAGTATTTTAAATTATATGATGAATGATACTGGTAACCATGAATGGTGATTCAATTATTTTTGTAAGGTAGATTATTTTCACATATTGAATGGATAAAGAGAGAATAATATTTTGGATATTATTAATGAGCTCATTACTAATATAAGGAAAATGTGATATCATAGTTTGAGTATATAGAAATTTTGGGATTTTTTTGATAGCATTAATTTTTTCACTAAGGTTCAATGGGTATTCATTTTTCAAGAGAATAAATGATTAAGGAATTAAAATGTTTGGAATGTGACCAACAAGATATATCTTATGATATATTGGGGATATATGATGGTATTCACATGCTTGGTAGATGACCATTCTAGTATTCATCTTTTTTATACTATAAGATTGGACAGAAGTATTTCTAATAAGCATAAAGGTGGGAACGCATTAAGATAGACATCAGATAGTATTGTTTTAGGCTAGAATTTTTTTCTGGAATGCTGTAAATGTATAGTTTTAGGTAAAGGACAACCTGTAATATGGGTGAAAACTCGTCGCATCGGACAAGGATGCCGGAATCAAACCTACAACCGAAGTGTGAAAGGCTTTTATCACCAACCACTGGCCTACAGGAAGTCTATGGTTAGTATAAACTAGTATTATTTTAATAAGAGGTATGACAGATGATGTATAAGTCCATTTTAAGAACTATATATGATTAATCTCATCATAGATGGACTAATGTATATAACTTTTTCTAACCATATGTTTGAGACATATGGAATGACGTATCATTCTGTAGCATGATCTGCTAAAACTTCACAGAAGACAAATTAAACTTCATTTCTTTAAGATATGAAGTGGAAATTTTTCGCGGCACGAACAACAGTGAGATTGTACCAAAATCAAGTAAGTAATTATTTTAATTCAAAAATTATTCAACATTAGGGAAATGATCTTGAAAACCAAAAAATGTATTCCAAGTGCCCTCATTTCTGATGAATCAGATGGTATCTTAGATCATCACAAATTTATGGATTTTTGTTTATTGGATTTTTTATAGCCATGTTCTCTAACACTCTCCATCAGAATTTGGTGGTTAGATTTCTCTTCCATATCCATATTTTCAGCAATGTTCTCTAATGTGGAAACCCAGTGATTAGTTAATTTGGGTAACCGTTATGTTTTGGTATTACTTTTTATGATTTGGGTTTCTATTAATGAAACATTCAATTAGAAATCCGTTTATTACGATGACATAATTCGAGGGAGAAATTCATTTAAAGGGGGGTATAATGTAACACCACGATATTTTATAGGATATATTAGTTTTAATTTCTTTCATATCTTCTATTGTACGCTACACCAAGATTATCTTGCACTATACGCAACAATGTATTAGCATACAGTATACGCAAGCACTATTCCTGTTTTGTGTTGCATTCCAGAGCAACCTTCCTCGATATCGTGTGTTTTACGGAATATCGAGTTTCACTAAACGGGATATTATTATAATATTATTATGAACTAGTTGTTATGAATTGTAATACAAAATTTTTCAAATTTTATAAATTTTATCTTTTAAAATTGACTACAATTTGGATTCTGAATATCGAAATTATCCTAGGGTGAATTTATTGAATTTTTCTGAAAACTTTTAATTTTTTATGAATAGTGAAAACACTGGGTTACTAATTAAAAACTGAATTTTATTTAAACAATTTTTTTTATTTTTATTTTTGGTCAAAATTGATATATAATACCTATATAAGATCAATGTAATTCATTGGTGTCATTTTATAAAAATTTTAGATATATGAAAATTTTATTGAATATTTCACCGTCTTTTACCCACCTCCTAAGAGAATTTGAAAATATACATAAAACATAATTTTACCACTTCTGTGAGTGTAATTTCAAAAATATTAGATACATGATTAATATAAAGGAGTAAAAGTTGGATCAATAAGACAAAAATAATTTTAGGTGAATTGTAACTTTTTACGTTTATTTACCATGGTTAAAAGTAAATAAGGCAATTAAGGATAAAAAAGATATTATTATTACCATAACGTATGTACTTATTCTATTGGATAAGTGTAATTAGAGAAAAAACAACCTTAGGAATAAAATATTACCCTTTAGGTCCACTTGGCTTAGATTAGGATATTTATTATTATTTTATTTAAAGAAGTGTTAAAATATTTAAAATCAATGTTTTATAACTAAAATTTTTTTAATATAGGGTTATAAAAAAGATATATTAGACTATAAATATTAATTAGAAATCTAAAAATATTTCCTACATAATGGTATTTTATTTATAATTTTTATACATTATATAATTTTATTTATTTATGGCACAATGACGATGCATTAATTACATTATTAATGAAATATTAAGATAAATGATGTTATAAATAACAAAATTTATTTAATTTGAGAAATTTTATATACTAAACTAATTTTTTAGGTTAATATTACATGTTAGTATTTATTAAATTAACTTTCTTCAAATAATCATTCTGTTATGATTTTCACATAATCAATTACCAAATAGTGTCAAAATTGACATAAAATAGTTTTCGAATAAAATATTATATTATTAATTGTTATTATATTCCTAAAAATCTAAGGATCGTCCAAATGAATTAGATAAGGTTATATATATTAATAATTAACCACTTTGGGTTCGTTTGTCTTGTTATAGTATGTTTATTAACCATATAGTGTAATAAAACAAGAAGTCACGGTAAAAGTTAAATTATTTAACTTAGAGTTGAATCTAAATGATAAGGTTAAAATAGTAACCTATAATTGTCTAAAACCTATTGGTTGAAATTATTTTAATCCATACAAACATTAACTTCTAAATAAATTAATTTCAAACCTTTATAAACTGAATATGTCTTTATTATAAAATAATATTTTATGTTTTTCCTAAAGTGCCCCTCTCCTCCCTTATAAAAGGGAACCTCCTCCCTCTTCTCTTTGCACAATATTGAGCCTTGATGCATGGAAAAACCCGGCCAATTCCTCTTCTCAACCTCTATAGTTATATCATAGAGGTTGGGGTTTTCTCAAAAACACCATCTCTAATGCACTATGTTGATGCTTAAAGGAGGTGTGTCAAAGAAGAGGTAATCTCTTCTACCGATTCATTCAAGTTTCTTTCTTCTTCAACTTCTTCTTAATTAGTTGGTTAATTATAATGGTGTAAAGAATAAATATATGTGGTTATTAAGACATCATAATCATTCTGATATATTATATCATTCACTCCAATTCTATTCAATAATAATGTGAACGATATCATCGCTCGTGCGTACGTACAGACTGTCATCTCCACGAACGCGATGAGATTCATTTTCCATGATTAACCATTAAAGTATGATTATAAAGTATGTATATAATAAATAATCATGAAATATATTACATAATAATGATACTGTATTTATTTTCATATATATTTCATATACTTAATTCCATTCAATTCAATAAGGAAACGAAAACAACGTTTATGCGTACATACGACCTACCGTCTTCATGAACAATGTATTTATTTCCATTTGTCAATCCATTATATATATATGTATATTATGAATATATTTATATATAAATCATTTTTTACATTCTAGATGTAATTAATCATGATCTATGTAATCATATGAATAATTATAAGTCAAAACACATATGATAAATGAAACTATTTTACCCAAAATGCTAGTTTAACATGAATTTACAAAATAACGGGTAATATAAAGTCATATGTGAAGCATATATGATATCATAAAAATGAATATAATTCTGTAATAAGTCAATGAAATTATTTAAATCATTATACATGAGGTTCAGATACATACGAAGCATATCAGACCTAAGGTAAGGGATAATTATTCCAATCTCATTCTTATATGAGATTGTTTACTCGTAAGTGTTTACTGGGGTTATGTTTATCATCAATTTCCGTGTTTTCAAAAAATGTTTTCATAAAATTATTACTATTCTTACATATATGTTTAAAGTAATTTTTACCCTTTCTTTACTTTTACCACATGTTATGGAATGAATCTTTCGTTTGTTTACCATACGATGAACTTTTTGACTTTTTGGACAAAAGTACAAGGATAATGTTTTTTTAACTTATACGGCATGAACTGATTTTTACGTTTTCATAACACCTTAAATTCATGAATATTAAATTATATGATTTCATGACTATTTTCAACTAAAAATTTTTCTTTTAAAATTGTCGGGCATTTTGTGAAAATAAAATGATTTTGAAGAAGAAAGGTTATTTTCCTCAAGAATTCATTTCAAGTGTCTTATCAAATACATTTTGCATATAAGATGAAATTATTTCATATGTGTATGATTCAATTATAATAAATCTATGATTTAAATTGTTTCAATTTTCTTATGATGAAATTATATCCCTTTTCTTTATATGGATTATGTTATGATGAGATGATGTTTATGAAACCCATTTTATTCGTTGGGTTATTATGAATGATTTATGTTTATGTTGTGGCACAGGTTAGAATTATTTCTTTATGAGATGGGTGGGACCTATATATCCCACCAATTTATTGGGTAAAGATTTATATCTCATGATATAGACATGGCTAGAACGGTAAGTTAATCTGGTTCAATGATACAGGACTGGAACATGGAGTGAACTTGATTCAGTAAGGGACTTTGTCCACAAAGATTTTCTTGGCAGCAATTCCTTAGCTAATATGGAAATAATATCATGTTCATAATGGTTTTCCACAATTACATGTTTTATTACCATGCTATTTTATGAGTATTGGTGTTCCATTATGATCTATTCCTTACATACTTCCATATTTTAAGACATTGCTAAATATTTTGACCTTTAAACATTATGTTCATGTTTTTAAGTTCAAATGTGTACGGTTTGTTTTATTTTCTCCATTCTTACCCTTACTGATCATTTGATCTCACCCTTTATATGTTTTCTTTTCCTCGGGATATAAAGAACGGTATTAGGAAAGAAAAAAAAGGGGAAGATCATTAAGGGAGATGTTGAAGATCATTCACCAGGATTAGAAGATTATGTTCCAAGATTCCAACGACACTAAACTATTACAGTCCTTGTGTGTTGGTATATTTTGTGTACAAAGTATTCTTCAAATTTAATTCAATTCCCATGTAAGTCAAGTATTGGGTCTCTATAAGAACATTATATGTAATTTTATGAAGGAAATAACCTCAAAAAATCCCAAAAGATAAGTGTTTTGACAAAGTTATTTAGATTTTGCATACACATAACTACACTATTGTCTGAAAAAAATAAAATATTTTCTAATTTTTTCAAATAAATTGTAGAATGAATTTTAAATATTTTTTTAATTTTTTCAAATTTATCTCTATCATAAATTTGACTAATTTTCTTGATCATTTTCTAATCCTATACATAAGCATGATTAATAAAATTGTTTAGTTTTCTGGATAATACATATTCCAAAGTAATTTAATTGGTTATTAATTATTAAAATATTTTTATTGATGATTTTTCAAATACATAATGTATTTGATCAACAATAATGGTGTTCTGATTTTTGAGGAAAAATAATTTCACATGGAGAAATAGAGGATGGTTCCATATCAATAATCAAATATCATTTATATTGTTGAAATCATTGATAATTGAGATCATATACTTGAATGTAGTTCTAAATTGATCTTATCAGATAATAATACTATTAATTTTTATGAGAGAGTACATAAATCATTACTCTCATCACACTCTAAAGGGGACAACTTGCTGAAAAGCCTTGCGAAGATGGAGTGATGATATCATTACATGTATAGGGGAGGGTAAGTTCCATGTTGTCTTTTATAGGTGATTTCCTATAATACCTATGAGTCATGTAATTTTCTATGTGCCATTGGGACTTGTAAGATTTCCACCACACCCCTTTAAAGGTGGATTACAAAAAAGGTGTTTGGGACATTCAGACAAATATGGAAATAAATTGGGTAATGAGCTCCAAAAAATAATTTCATATAGGGAAAACATCAAGAAAATCATGTGGGAGATGATAATGTTTTGGATTCATGATTTTAAATAGGACATGCTCAATTTTATGATATTTTGTTGACAGAAGTTGAACAAGTTGACGTAGTCTTATATACTTGTGTAATTGAAATTATTATCTCTATACAAGGTTTTAGAAAAGGCATTAATTAATACACTTTGGTGAAGAACCTAATATGGTAACAATCATATAAGTTCGAAGACAAAAATTTTACAATATATGATTGTATAAATATTTATTTGACCATTAAATAACACTATATATTGATGATAGAGTATGAGATGGAAATATGAATATATTTAATGAAAAAAGGGAATCATAAAATAGAGATTACATTTCAATCCTCTATGGTTATAAATAAATCTATCAAAGAGATATCATTAATAGGAATGAAAATTAAATCAATATAACATGAATTTTAGAAAGTTTCATCACATTTATTGAAATAAATTTTTTTTTTCAAATATAATTATAAAGGGAAACATCAGTTTAATTGTTTTAATTGATTGTTTTTGTAATATTTTTAGTAATATTCAATGAAAAAAAGTAAAAAGAATAGTATGATTAACTGAAAATCCCATCAATGATTATTGAAGTTGAAATTTTATAGAGTGAGAGCAAGATATACAATGGTATTGGAGAAGATAATCAATTAAAAATATAAATCTTCTATCAAAATATGATTGTTTATATTATGATGATGAGAGTGAAAAATAAGTGGATAAATTTTATGAAGAAGGATATCATCCTATTATAGATTAATAAATGTACAAGAATTAATATTGTAATAATGATTGAGATGTTCAAGATGATAGATAAGAATCAGAGACTCATAAGAAATTACAATTTAGAATGGAATTACTATTTTTTATAAAATAAAAACTAAAAGTTATAAGAGAAAATTTATATTTATAGGGTGATAAAAAGTAATTTAATTAGTACATAGATACAAATAATATAAAGGTATATAATGGGATAAAAATAGTTTTTTAGTAATATTGGTGATATTGATACTATTTTGTAGGTTTTGGAAAAATTTTAGAAATCATATATATTAATTTGGATATAAATTATGAGAAGGTTAAATATTTTTAGTAAAAGTATCATGAATGTAATAACTCAAGGTATAAATTTTATTTTTGGTTTAGTATCTATTTAATGGAATTTATAAAATCATTTAAAATCATAGATTTCATAATGGTAGTCCCATAAATGATTACATGTTGAATTTGTTTCCAATAAGAAGCGATGTCTACATATGTTATGATGAAGGGTTATAATAAATATAGATTTCGAATTGGGGAACCTAATTACTAGTCTATTCATATAATTGAATTGGGAATTTAGAGGATAATTCATCCATGACCGTTTTTATATTATCATAAAGTATATATATCTACCTATTATGGAAAATATTGTAGAATTTCAACAATACTATTTCATGATATTGTATGTGTAGAAATTTTTATCCGGTTAGTGATGTTGATGATATAATGATTTAAATAAAATTCATCATATAGATGTGTATTTGATTTCAATGTAGTCAATGGAGTATTACAATTGATATAATATATCCATAATGATAATGTAAAATTTGTAATCAAAATTTTTTGATATGTATAAAAAATAATAATTTCAATTTTATGAATAAGAAGATGTATTTTCTAAAAAGAAAATTTTACCGCATTTTAATGAAAAAACAATTTTAAATATGGATTTAAAATTTATTATAATCATTCATTGATAAAATAAACCACATTTGTTAAATCATAATATCAAAAATTATTGTGGTAATGTTTTGTTATTTTTCAAAAAAGTTTCATTTTTAATTGAATAATGAATAACGTGGAATTTTATTTCAAAATTGATTTGTCATCTAATTTGTTAATGTAGTTAAATTATTTTTTAATTTTTTTAATGTAATATTAGATAAACAATAAATTAATTAACTCAATTTTATTTTATATTTATTTTGTCACAACCCGTCCTCGGGGCCCGTGCCATGACTACCCCAAGCCCGCCTTCCATAGGCCAGGGGCTGGCGACCATCACCAAGGCGTAAATCCAGATAAACAGGGAAGGAATTGCATTTGTAAGCTAAAAAACCACCACAGAGTAAGAAAGAGGAAAGAGTAAACACTATGTAAAAACTGTAACAAGCTGTGCTGAAATTAAAAGGGGCTGGAAATACAAGCCCAACTGTAAAGTACAACTGAAATGGGAAAACCGTAACTGAAAAGAAAAGCCGCAGCGTCGATCCGTCCTCTGGAAGTCCCACCTGATGGGTGAGCACAGATAGCCTCCACAGCTCCTCGGTCCAGCCATCCTCTCCGAGTACGTCCCGCCCAGTGGTCCACCTCCAGGTATCGTCCTGCTCGGCAAGCCTCCACCACGATTAGAGCTGTCCGTCGACTACAACCAACACAACGAAGTGTGGGCATAGCCCGTGCAGGGGTGAGTATAAGCTACTCAGTAGGGACCCAGAGACCCCCGAAGGTCTCCCGAAATCCACAAAGGATAAACCACAAAGGATTGACACAATCAAGAAGTAACATCCGACACTGCATAAGTATATACCCATACATATACCTAAGTCATCAATTCCCGTTCGGCTCCAACACCCGAGCCCAAGCACACCCCAATACACACTAGAAAGAAAAAAGTAAATCCACACAGGATAGCACAACACAAACAACAAAGGAGAGTAAACAGTAAATCCACATAGGAAAGCTCATCACAATCCACAAAGGAGAGTAACACAAGATTCGTCTCACACAGGTATACTTTTTTGAATGACGATAAAGATGATCACTGATCCATCTAAGTCGTCGGACCCACAAAGGATCGATAGGTACAAACCCCCGCAATGACCCACACTAGATCGGACCCACACAGGATCAATAGGTAACTAACCCCCGCAAAGACCCACACAGGATCGAGACCACACAGGACCTGTAGGCGCTGCTCACACAGAGCCACTGAGCGCTGACCCACACAGGATCGGATCCATACAGGATCTGTAGAACTGATCCACGTAGGATCACTGAGTGCAGTAGTCATCGTAGTCCACTGAGGATCTCTGCACAGTCATCGTCGCAGTCCACTGAGGATCACTGCACAATCGTCGTTGTCGAAGTCGCAGCCAGCCCTAGGGTTCCCGTACACAGCAAGCTCATTTGGGAGGGTCCGCTCCATGAGCCGAGAGGCTGATACATCAACTGACACAAAGTCCAGAGTTAATGTATCCAATAGTTCTGTATCGTCAACAGGAACTCAACGTCGCAGACGGCGCGTCAATCGGACGCTCGGTCTGAGAGTTATTGGCTTTTTTGTTCCAGGGGCCCGTTGGTTTTTAAGGAAAAACCAACCCAACCTTACTCCACCTACATCCAATCCTCGGGTGGAGTAAGCCAAAAGATCCGTCTCATATAGAGGAATTCAACAAAGTCAACGACATGTCAATCGGACGTCCGAAACTCAAGATATGAGCGTTTCCACTCCGAGGTCCTAGTTGGTTTCGTGTACAAACCAACCCAGCCGAACCGAAAGTATTCCGAAACCTTGAGTGTAATATACTGAAATGACCGTCTTGTTCCAAGGATCGTGTTGCCACTGACAGCGCGTCGATCTGAGGACCGTAACCCATGTTATGAGCAAAGGACCGCAATGGTCTGGAAACTGGGGATTATGGGCCCGGGCCAACCCGGCCCGACCCCCCCTGGGTATGCCCGAACCGGGTCGACCTGAACCGGGTCGACCTGAACTGGGTCCGACGCTGTTGGACCCGGTCTGGCCCGACCAGGGCGCGGCCCGGCCCGGCCGTCCGGGCCGGCTCGGCTCTGCCGAGCGGTCGAGCAATGCAGGGGGCGCGCTGCCCCCACGTGTCGTCACCGCGGCCCCCGCGGGGTGCCGCCCTGCGGTCAGCGGATACGGAAATGCCGCGTCCCGTGTGAACCAGACCCGCGCATCCGCGGGTTCGCGGGTGCCACTGCCGGTGGCTTTCGCGGGCCACCAGAGTCGCTCCAGTGGTCCGATTCTATTCCCGTCTGCACCGCTGTTCCTCTCAGGTTCCGTTCTTCACTGCATAATCATTAAATCGCCTCTGCGGCACATTTTTTCGTCACCCGCCAAATCTGAACAACAACAAAGAACTGCGGAGGGTTGTCGGGCCGTGTTTGTTTGGCCCACACCCTCCGCGTTAGATGATAACAGTCAGGATAAATAATCAATACATATAAAACATAACAAAAACAATTTTAATAAATTAAAAATTGTTCTTATGAAAACGTGTTCTTTGTTTTGAACGGAAATATCCACGGAGTAAAATCATTCCCAATAAAACCCCTACCTCATCAAGTTGTCACACACGCGTTCTTCACGGAATTGATCATCACGGAAGGAGGAGACCGTCGCGTAGTCACGGTATCCGGTGTTGCGTCGACGAACTCCGAGGACCAAGAAACAACAGATTTAATTATATTGATTAAATCCATGTGTTGTTATAAACCACAAAGAAGATTTAAAAGAAACCTGAAATCTCTTACCTCAAGCAGTTGGTGATTGGAGACTGTGGCGGGGAAGAATGTCTCAGATGAAGTGTCGTCAATCTCCGAGGGTGACGGCATTCTCCGCGTTCTTCGCGTTCTTTGCGTTCTTCGCGTTCTTCGCGTTCTTCGCAAAGGAGGATGAAGGCACAAAATTCTGTCAAAAACCTCTCAACGAGCAACCCTCAAGAAGTCCTGCGTTGGTCTTATTTTATTAACATGCCAACAAAACGAAAATGTGTTAAGAAATGAATGAAATTAATTCATAGAAATAATTTCAACGAATAAACCGCCCATTTAATAGGAGCGTTTAATTGTTTAATAAAATTCCCCAGTTTACTTTTTTTTAATAGGGGTTTTCGCGGGTGCGTTACTTAGCGGAAAGAAATGGTGGGGCTCGTGCAGGCCCCACCTCAAAAATATCCTACCAAGTGGGTGGGATATTTTGGATTTCACCCTATCCGTTTCAACTTAGCTTAAGCATCTTAAAGTGGTCTTTAAGCGGCTTTAAGTGAAAAAAAAACTAAAATTGTTGCACTACTTTGTTTTATTTAATAACTTAAAACCCAAAAATTAAAAACCACAACCGAGAAAACGCAACTCCGGAAGAGGCGTTTCTAAGAACATACCGGCTCTGAGATTCTATCGGTGGTCTCGGAATTCGATTCCGAGAACCGGTTCAAAAGTTAGAAAAACCCGCTCGTCCGTTCACTGAACGTACCCGAGCCAAACATCAGAAAGTGATTCCGGGCACACCGGGCCTCAGAATCAGCTGTTGTCCGAAACTGCGTTCTTGTAAAATTCCAAATAAAATTAGGAAAAAAATTTCATTGAAATTCAAGGGTCTTTATATTACTCCCAACTCTGGGCTTTACGTCCCCGTAAAGATACATCATAATCTAGGGAAACAAAAGTGGGTACTGAGCACGCATCTGAGCCTCCGGCTCCCAAGTCCTCTCCTAGAGGTTCTCGTGCTGCCATTTGATGCACACTAGAGGAATCGATCGTCCACGTAGGACCCGCTCCTATCGATCCTCGATCTCCACTGGGACCTCCGCAAAATTCACCCCAGCATCAACGTCCATCTTCCCATAGTCAATGATATGCGTCAGGTCGTGCATGTATCTCCTCAGCTGAGATACATGGAAGACGTCGTGCACCCGGTGAAACTGAGGTGGTAGAGACAGGTGATAATCCACCTCACCAATCCTGCTGAGGACCTGGAAGGGTCCGATGAAGCATGGAGACAACTTTCGGCCTCGGCCAAATCTCTGTAATCCACGTCGAGGTGAGACACGAAAGAAGACATGATCGCCATCCTCAAACTCTAGTGGCCTCTTCCTCCTGTCAGCATAAGACTTCAACCGGATCTGAGTTGTCCTCATCCGCTCCTGGATGACCTGGACCTTTTCTGTCGTGGCCCGGACCATCTCTGGTCCCACGAGTGCTGACTCCCCAGGGTCTGTCCAGCACAAAGGAGATCTGCAAGGTCTGTCGTACAACTCCTCGTATGGTGCCATCCTGATGGTGGAGTGGAAGCTGTTGTTGTACGCGAACTCCACCAAGGGTAGGTGGTCCTCCCAGCTACGACTAAAGTCGAGGATACATGCGCGGAGCATTTCCTCGAGAGTCTGAATGGTCCTCTCCATCTGACCATCCGTCTGAGGGTGAAAGCCGGTGCTCAGACGTAGCTGCGTCCTGAACGCCTCCTGCAACCCCTTCCAAAGCCGGAAAGTAAAGAGAGCATCTCGATTGGAGACGATAGATGATGGCACACCGTGAAGCCATACAATCTCCTGAATGTAGATATTACCCAAGCTCTCCACGGAGCCCTGCTCTCGGATGGGCAAGAAGTGTGCCGACTTGGTGAGTTGGTCAACAATCACCCAAATGGATTTGTGACCTCTGGAAGTGCGTGGAAGTCCAGTCACGAAGTCCATAGATATCCCATCCCACTTCCACTCTGGGACCTCCAAGGGTTGTACCATGCCTGCTGGTACATGATGATCTTCCTTCACTTACTGGTAGGTGAGGCATCGAGAAACAAACTCTGCCACAGCCTTCTTCATGCCCAGCCACCAGTGCTGTCGTCTGAGGTCCAAGTACATCTTTGCCACTCCCGGATGTACCGCCAAAGGGGAAGTGTGAAACACTCTCAGCACCTCCTCCCGTAAAGCAACTGGTACCAAGGTACATCCTCTGAAAAGGACGTCGTGCTCTGCTCCAAGGGAGAAACAATCTGGTTCCTGTCTTGAGGATATCTGTGCACGCCGTGTCTCACAGTAAGCATCACCACGCTGTGCCTTTCTGACCCGCTGTAGTAGTGGAGGGGTGACTGTGAGAGACTGAAGGATGGATGCTCCGTATCTACCCATGAAGGATATCTGCAAGGCGGCTAGCTGCTCTATCGCCTCCTCAAGTAGTTGAATGCCCGTCCTCCTGCTGAGGGCATCAGCTACTACTTTCCCCTTCCCATGAGTATAGACTATCTCCAAATCATATTCCTGGAGGAACTCGAGCCATCGCCACTGTCTTAGGTTCAGGTCCTTCTGCGAGAAGATGTACTTGAGACTCTGGTGGTCAGAACAGACTGTAAAGTGCTCGCCCATCAGATAGTTCCGCCATGTCTTCAGAGTTATGACCATTGCTGCTAACTCCAGGTCATGTGTGGTGTAGTTATGCTCATGTGGCCTCAACTGATGTGATCCATAGGCGATCACGGCCCACTCATGCATCCGGACACATCCGAGCCCCGTCCCTCATGCATCGCAGTAGACTACGTATCCAACTCCCTCCTCAGGCAACCTCAAGATAGGTGTGCTGGTCAATCTCTGTCTCAGCTCCTAGAAGCTCTGCTGACATCTGTCTGAACACACAAAGGGTTTTCCCTTATTTTTCAAAGCTGAATTTGGCACTGCAGATCTGGAGAAGTCCGACACAAATCTCCGATAGTATCCCACTAGTCCCAAGAAACTCCGCACCTCTGTCACTCTCCCGGGTGGCTCCCAAGCTAGCACTGCCTCGATCTTCGCAGGATCCACCACAACTCCCGCCTCAGAAATGACGTTCCCCAAGAAGTGGACCTCACGAAACCAGAACTAACACTTCGAGAGATTTCCATAAATCTGGTGCTCTCGGAGTGTGTCTAGTACAACCCGCAAGTGGTAGGCGTGCTCCTCCTCAGTCGTCGAGTATACCAAAATGTCATAGATGAAGACCACGACAAATCGATCAAGGTATGGCTGGAAGATCCTGTTCATGAGGCTCATGAATACCAATGGAGCATTGGTTACACCGAATGGCATAACCAAGTACTCATAGTGGCCATACCGACACCTGAAGATCGTCTTCTGTACGTCCTCGTCTTGAACTCTGACCTGATGATAGCCTGGCCTGAGGTCTATCATTGAGAACCACCATGCTCCCTTGAGCTGATCGAAGAGGTCATCAATCCTCTGAAGCGGATACTTGTTCCTCACTGTCAACTGGTTCATGCGACGATAGTCAACACACAGCCTCAAGCTCCCATCTGGCTTCTTGGAAAACAATATCGGGGAAGCCCAGGGTGAAACACTAGGTCGGATGAATCCCTTGCCCTGCAAGTCCTCCAACTGTACATGTAGCTCTCGAAGCTTAGTGGGGGCCATCCGATAAGCTGGAATGGACATCGGGGCTATGGCGGTGTATAGATCAATATAAAATTCTACCTATCTACGAGGAGGTAGTCTTGGAACGTCGTCGGGAAAGACGTCTGCATACTGATCCACCACTGTAGGAAAACTAGGACTCTGTACGTCAACAGCTCCTAGGATTAGGCTAGCCAACTGATGAGTAACGGGTTCCCTCTCCTCTGCGGAAGTCCATCCTGTACTGCAAAGGCTCCCTTCTCGCCAGTGAAGGTGAACCTGCTCCCGTCGGTGCGTACACATCGCACCTTGCGCCAAATACAGTCAATCTGTGCAAGGACTGTAGATAACCAATCCATGCCCAAGATGACGTCGTTAGGCCTCAACGCCGCTACAAGAAGATCCCAGCCGAAGATCTCGCCTCCTAGAGTAAGATCACACTGCTGGCACCAGTGCATAATCGTCGAGTCTGCTCCCGTAGGGGTATCTAGCCGTAAGGATCGAGCCAACAGCTCTGTCAGAATCTCCGAGCTCCGAACAAGGGCAGTGGCTATGAAAGAGTGACTTGCTCCTGTGTCTATAAGAACTACAGCAAGGGTGGAATAGACACTGATAGTACCTCGAATCATCTCGGGCGCTCCATGGTCGTAGGCCTCTACTGCCTGGAGTTGTGCATGTCTCTGCCCGCCAGCTCCCGGTGGTCGGGGTGGCCCTCCTGGTGGTGGTGGGGGTAGAGCCTCATAGAGTCGCTCACCACCTGCTTCTCGGCCATCTCCTATGCCTCGCTCGCCTCCTCCCTACGGACCGCCACGGTCGACCCTCTTCCTCTGCCTGGGTGGACCCTCCACCGTCTACTGCTCCTCGTAATGGCGGGTCGGGCAGTTACGAGCCATGTGGCCCTGCCCGCCGCATGCGTAGCACTGCCTGCCTCTCAAAAGACTGGCTCTGTGCTGTGTGCCCCGCACTGCTGAGCCAGTGTCTTGAGGTCGGCTACGAGAGGGTCTAGTCTGCCAGGACCCCTGAGTGATCCGTCAGCTGCCTGCTGCGGAAGACTCTGCTATCTGCCTCCCTACGGTGGGTCTCACTACTGAAAGGGACTCAACAAGAAAGCTCTCGATCAGAAGGGCTCGCTCCAGTACTCCTGCCTGAGTCAGAATGATGAGGGAGATCAGCGATGCCCTGATCTAATGTCTCAAACCCTGCTCAAAGGTCCGGGCCTAGAAGAAGGGGTCCCGTACCATATTTTTCGAGTAGCGAGAAAGATCGGTAATCCTCGCCGCGTACTTGGCGACCGTCAAGCCGTCGTGCCGCAGCTGAAGAAGCTCCTGGATGCGCACCGCATGGAGGGTGGCCGGGACGAACACTGAGCGGAAGAGGCTCTCGAAGTCCGTCCAGAGAAGGGATACCTCACCGTGCACCTGGAGCATCATGATCCACCATTGGCCTGCTGCTGCATGCTGTAGGCTCGCCGCGAGGTTCACCATGAGGTCAGCTGGTGTACTCACTAGCCTGAAAACTCGTACGACCGCCTCCAGCCATTCCTCGGCTGTCTGGGGGTCCGTCTCCCCATGAAACCTGGGCGGTCGCTGGTGCTGGAACTCATGAAGTGCACTGAGGCGACATGCATCGTCAGCGTCTGGTGCTGGAAGCAGCGGTGGCTCGGTGGTTAGAGGTACTACCGGTGCCTCTGCTGTCAAAGGGCCCTGTACCGAGGCATCGTCACTCGGCGTGCTGTCGTCACACTCAACTCTCGGAACCCTAGCCGGCTACCGTCGTGGGGCCATCCTGAAGTGGAAACAAGTGTGCCACAGTCAGAATAGTATACCTTGTGAGCTGATACAAAGTAATCACAAAGAAAACTTGAAACACACATGCAATCAATGTTTTTGTGCATTAAGTCGCAAATCAGATGTCAGGGTCCGAGGGTACGGATACGTCGGCCGCCGCACTAACACTGGACTCCTTGGACTGATAACCACACTCAATACGCTTAACATTATTGCTTCACATAGAAAAAGATCAGTGTCTGCGGTAGAACCGAACTCCTCTGATACCAATTTGTCACGACCCGTCCTCGGGGCCCGTGTCGTGACTACCCCAAGCCCGCCTTCCCTAGGCCAGGGGCTGGCGACTAGCACCAAGGCGTAAATCCCGATAAACAGGGAAGGAATTGCCTTTGTAAGGTAAACAACCACCACAGAGTAAGCAAGCAGAAAGAGTAAACACTAAGTAAAAATTGTAACAAGCTGTGCCGAAAGTAAAAGGGGCCGGAAATACAAGCCCAACTATAAAGTACAACTGAAATGGGATAACAACAACTAAAAAGAAAAGCTGCAGCATCGATCTGTCCTCTGGAAGTCCCACCTGAAGAGTGTGCACAGATAGCCTCCACAGCTCCTCGGTCCAGCCGTCCGCTCCGAGTACATCCCGCCTAGTGGTCTACCTCCAGGTACCGTCCTGCTCCGCAAGCCTCCACCACGATCAGCGCTGTCCGTCGTCTGCAACCAACACAATGAAGTGTGGGCATAGCCCGTGCAGGGGTGAGTATAAGCTACTCAGTAGGGACCTCGAGACCCTTTAAGGTCTCTAGAAATCCACAAAGGATAAACCAAAAAGGAAAGACACAATCATGAAGTAACATCTGACACTGCTTTGGTATATGCCCATACATATACCTAAGTCATCAATTCCCGTTCGGCTCCAACACCCGAGCCCAAGCACAGACCAATCCACACAGGAAAGAAAAACGTAAATCCACACAGGATAGCACAACACAATCCACAAAGGAGAGTAAACAGTAAATCCACACAGGAAAGCTCAACAAAATCCACAAAGGAGAGTAACACAAGATTCGGCTCACACAGGTATACCTTTTCGGATGACGATAAAGATGATCACTGATCCATCTAAGTCATTGGACCCACAAAGGATCTATAGGTACTAACCCCCGCAATGACCCACACATGATCGGACCCACACATGATCAATAGGTAACTAACCCCCGCAAAGACCCACACATGATCGGGCCCACACAAGACCTGTATGCGCTGGCTCACACAGAACCGCTGAGCGCTGACCCACAAAGGATCAGATCCACATAGGATCTGTAGCAATGATCCACGTAGGATCGCTGAGTGCAGTATTCGTCGCAGTGCACTAAGTATCTCCACACAGTCTTCGTCGAAGTCCACTGAGGATCTCTACACAGTCATCGTTGTCGAAGTCGTAGCCAGCACTAGGGTTCCCGCACACAGCAAGCTTGTTCGGGAGGGTCCGCTCCACAGGCCGAGAGGATGATACATCAATTGACACAATGTCTAGAGTTTATGTATCCAAAAGTTCCGTATCGTCAATAGGAACTCAACGTCGCAGACGGCGCGTCAATCGGACGACCGGTCTGAGAGTTATTGGCTTTTTCATTTCAGGGGCCCAGTTGGTTTTTAAGGAAAAACCAACCCGACCATACTCCATCTGCGTCCAAACCTCAGCCGGAGTAAACGAGAAGATCCGTCTCACTTAGAGGAATTCAACAAAGGCAACGGCACGTCAATCGGATGACTGAAGCTCAAGATATGAGTGTTTCCGCTTCGAGGGCCCGATTGGTTTTGTGTATGAACCAATCCGTATGAACCCAAAGTATTCCGAAACATTGAGTGTAATATAAATAAATGACCATCTCGTTCAATGGATCGTTTCGCCGCTGACGACGCATCGATCGGAGGTTCGTAGCCCGAGTTATGAGCAAAATACCAGAAAGGTCTGGAAACGGGGGGGTCTGGGCCCGGGCCGACTCGGCCTGCCCCCCTGGGTCGGCCCCGACCCGGGTTCGACCCGGCTGGACCCGGCCCGGCCAGCCAGCCCGGCTCGGCTCGGCTGAGCGGCCGTGCAACGCTGCGGGCGCGCTTCCCCCGCGTGTCATCACTGCAGCCCCCGCGGGGGGCCGCCCTGCGGTCAGCGGATGCGGCAATGCCATGTCCCTTGTGCGCCGGAACCGTGCGGCGCGCTAGGGCGCCGCCATCCCTGGCCACCGGCTCCCCCACGTAGGCGACCTGCGCTGTCGGTGGCTTCCGTGGGCCACCAGAGTCGCTCCGGTGGTCCGATTCCGTTCCTGTCTGCGCCGCTGTTCCTCCCGGTTTCCATTCTTCACTGCGAAATCATTAAATCGACTCTGCGGCACGTTTTGTTGTTGCCCGCCAAATCCGCACAACAACGAAGAACTGTGGAGGGTTGTTAGGACATGTTTGTTTGGCACGCAACCTCCGTGTTAGATGATAACAGTCGGGAGAAATAATCAATACATAGAAAACATAACAAATAACAATTTTAATAAATTAAAAATTGTTCTTATGAATCCGGGTTCTTTGTTTTGAATGGAATCATCCATGGAGTAAAATCATTCCCAATAAAACCACTTCCTCGTCAAGTCGTCGCACGTGCGTTCTTCACGGATGGAGGGGACCGTCGCGTCATCATTGTATCCGGTGTTACGTCGACGAACTCCGAGGACCAAGAAACAACAGATTTAATTATATCGATTAAATCCATGTGTTGTTATAAACCATAAAGAAGATTTAAAAGAAACCCAAAATCTCATACCTCAAGCAGTTGGTGATCAGAGATCATGGCGGGGAAGAACGTCTCAAATAAAGCGTCGTCAATCTCCGAGGGTGATAGCGTTCTTCACGTTCTTCACGTTCTTCGTGTTCGTCGTGTTCTTCGCATTCTTCGTGAAGGAGGATGAAGGCACAAAATTCTGTCAAAAACCTCTCAATGAGCAATCCTCAAGAAGTCATGCATTGGTCTTATTTTATTAACATGCCAAACAAAACGAAAACGTGTTAAGAAATGAACGAAATTAATTCAGAGAATTAATTTCAATGAATAAACTGCCCATTTAATAAGAGCGTTTAATTGTTTAAGAAAATGCCCCAGTTGACTTTTATTTAATAGGGTTTTTCGCGGGTGCGTTACTTAGCAGAAAGAAATGGTGGGGATCATGCGGGCCCCACCTCAAAAATATCCTACCAAGTGGGTATGATATTTTGGATTGAACCCTATCCGTTTCAACTGAGCTTAAGCAGCTTAAAGTGGTCTTTAAGCAGCTTTAACTGAAATATAAATAAAATTGTCGCACAACTTTATTTTATTTCATAACAAAAAACCCAAAAAATAAAAACCATATCCGAGCAAACGCAACTCCGGAAGAGGATATTATAAGCAAATACCAGCGCTGCGATTCAATCGGTGACCTCAGAATTTGATTCCAAGCACCGGTTCAAATGTTAGAAAAACCCTCTCGTCCGTTCACTGAACGTACCCGAGCCAATCTTCGAAAAGTGATTCCGGGCACACCAGGCCTCGGAATCAGGTGCCGTTAGAAACAGCGTTCTTGTAAAATTACAAAGAAAATTAAGAAAATATTTCCTTGAAATTCATGTGTCTTTACATATTTTAACTTTAAATTGGATTTAAAATCATTTCAAATGTTTGGACATTTTTTATATTAAAAAATGGATTGGTCATATAGTCAACGAGAATAATATTTAATTTATTTTTTCCAATTTTTTTTTATTTCAAAAATTAGACTCTTATTATTAATCACATTAAATTTTTATTTATTATAATGTTTAATTAGTTTTTTACAAAAAAAATATTAGTGAATGTGATTAAAAATGATTATAATAGTTAAGAGGAAATTTTGATTAACAATAGACTAATCCTTAAAATGATGGTAAAAAATGACCTAGAAACATTTAAAAAATTCATTTCTTTTCATATTATTACTCTATACTACCTCTTTCCATATTATTAACTTTATTGGATCCACCTATAAATGTAAGAATGTTGTTAAATTTTATTTTCAATAATTTTCAAGAATACAAATCCACCAATATAAAAAGGCACTCATCAGTCCAACTTAATCGCACCTCCCAAGACCATTAGATCAGATGAACATAGAAAAAATATCCTCCCAACAACTCTAACATCATTCAATAATACCACCATTTGGAATAAATATATCCATGGAATTCCTTTGGGGAAAACCAAAAATTGTTACCCAAAAAGGGGTAACATCCTTCCCCAAGTTCTTTTGTTTTATTTTAATTTTACGCCCCTTAAAGTCTTATTATTCCATGATTATATAATAATATTGGTGTCATAAATATACAAGTACATTTTTAATTAAAGGTTTCTACTTAAACTTACACAGACTTCCATTTAATTGGTAATTAACTAACCATTATTATGTACGGTGAACTACCACCTCACGAAACCATGGTTCTCGTTTTTATTTTACAACTTTTCAAGGTCGAGAATGATGATAGAAAATATATTTTTATATGATATATATATCTGTTATATTATTTTTTTATTTATAATTATTAAATTTTTATATAAAACATAACTTCATTATATTAATTTTTTGTTAATATGACAACATCATCTGTGGATATGGGGTTACCACCTCCTCAAATCGATGTGACTCATTCACACATTACCTGGAATGTATTTATGGTTATTTTAGTAAATCATTATGATATATATTATATAATAATTACAAAATAATATATAAATATTAATAAATATGTGTACATATATTTCGTTTACACAATTTATTTCAATTTTAATTGAACACACAAACATCGTTTATGGGTACATACGACCTACCACCTCTATGAATGGTGTTTTCCATTTCATATATATATTCCTTATATATTATTATAATTATTTATATAATTAATTTATATGATATATGAATAATTTATTACAATCTGGAAATAATTAAGTCATGATATATTTAAGAGGGTAAAGATTATCATTTCAAAATGTGTACAATAAACAAAGAGATCAATACACAAAATGTTTATTTAATATGGAATTGTTAATAAAAGGGAAATATAATATCATAATTGAAACATATATGGAAATATATACATTAAGATGGAACTTTTTTAGGTGTATAATATGTTTTTATTTATTATATTGTAGTTAAAAATGGTTACAATGAATGCCAAGACTTAAGTTTAGAGATTTTGTATCTGTCTTTTTTTATCTGTGAGATACATAACTTATTCACCACTCATTTATTTATTTATATATATTTACTTTCCATTAATGTATTATATTATTCTTATATTTAAATTTAGGTTTAATTAAATATCTATTTAATGATATTACTTTCACGGAATTTACATTTCAAAACATACAAAATTAGTAAAGTAATTTTTTTTTCATCTTGCCTTCATAGAGACACATGCATGTCATGCAATTATATTTTTATATGAGGTGTATATTTTTCCAATTTAAAAGTAATATCATTAATATCCTTATTTAATGATATTTTTCACTTTCTTTAATTTTATCATCTCATGTATATTATGAGTTAATGTAACCACAGTGGTAATGCTTTATTCCTACGATCTCATCGTTTATCGGGATTATTTATGATTATAATTCCATTAGTGAAATATTATGATCCATCTATAAAAAACATACATTAATTTTAATATCATATGGTAATTAATATATATTATTGTATTGGTACCATTTTTATTCTCTTTGGATGTTACGATAATTAATATAGTGTGTTCATGAAAATGTAACATTATCTCCCTATTTAGTTTAGCATTTTTGTTCTTTAAAACCCATGTTAAAAAATGTTTTAAAAAATTATTTATTTTTAAAAATTTTATTAAATAATTTCAATTAATTTTTTATGTTTTTTAAAATAAAATGTTTTCAAAACTATTTAAATATTTATTTTTTTGATTACAAATTATTTTCTACGTAAAAGGAATTCTAAATTTTTCTAAGAATCATTTAAAAAATTTCAAAGTAATTTTCAAAGAAATCATTTATAAAAATACTATATGATTTAATTAGAGTTATTAAAAGTAGAAAATATATTATTCTCTGGATATATTTTAAATTATTTGATGTAATACTTAATATGTTTTGAAAATAAATTTAAAAAATTATTTGGAATTTTCTCAATGTTTTAAATGGTGAAATTAAATAAATGGTTATTTTCAAATGAAATGATCCAAGTGATATTTAAAAATCATTATCTATCTATGAAGGATTAAATTGATATATTTAGGTCGTTATTTTGGAAATAAAACCTTAATACCAATCAAATTATATTTTTTTTTCATTTTTTAGGTTTTGATAATATGATATTTATGACACCTATTTCTCTTTTCCCAATTATATGATTTTGAAACTATTTTTCAGTATAGGTTATGCTTTCATCGGTTATGATATGAGGATTATGAAACCCATCTTTTTTTTCATGGGTCGTGAAATGAGAAAATATTTTTTATCAATTTTTATGTGCATTTATTATTTCATTATGTGATTGGTGTGATATATATCTTCCTAAAATGCATTGGGTAATGTAAAATATTGTATGAGATTAATAGATTAACGGTATAGAATCCAAACACTGAAACAATATGGTACACTAGAGGGCATCCCATGCCCAAAAGTAGAGCGTACATGGGAGGGTATCCCATTCCCAAAACAAGAGGTTACATGGGTGGTATTCCCATTCCCAAAGAAGAGGGTAAATGAGAGGGCATCCAAATCCCAAAATAAGAGGGTACAAAAGAGGACATCCCATGACTGAAACAATAGGGAACAGGGGAGGGAATCTCATTCCCCAAACAAGAGGATACACATGAGGGAATCCCAAGACTAATATAAGAGTATAGACTATATGAAATCCCATTCCAAAAATAATAGGGTGCATGGGAGAGCATCCCAATACTGAAACAAGAGGGTACATAGAATGACATCCCAATCCCAAAAAAGTGGTTGCATTAGAGGGTACTGCAATCCCAAAGTTGATAGATTTGTTATTAGACCAATCCTATCATATTATGATGTTATTGGTTGGTATCCATGATATTGTAATTTCTATACTTATTTTTATTAGATAATTCAATGTCTTATTATTATGTAATGATTTCATGGATTATAATCACGATTCCCTCATTATACAGGTGTTATGAACTACCACCATTTATACCATCATTAATTTTATAATAATTTATATGTAGGGTGTGATATTATAATGTAATTTCCTTGTTCTCAAACCCTTATGTTCATGATTACTCATACACATCTACATTTTTTACCCATACTGATCAGTTGACATCACCTATTTCTAATGTTTCCTTTCACCAAATTAGGATGAAACTATTTAAGTAGATATACAATTGGGGAGAATAATTTGGAAAGATGTTGAAGATCTTCCACAAAGTTAGAATATTAATTTTACATGATAATAAAGGCACAAAACTATTATGGTCGTTAGGAATATCTTTTTGAGATTTTTTGAATATTCATTTAAAATTATCTAATATCCATGTATATTATGCCTTGGTAATTATAGTCAGTTTAAACGGAAATTTTTTGTCCACAATTGGAAAATAGGATGAGAAAACATTAGGGAGATCCCTAGTAATATTTTTAAGGATATGTCTTGGGAAATCTTTATGTATAAGACAAGCTGTCATAGATTTAAAATTATGTGTCATAATTTAGGTGTCCTATAAGTAATTTTTCCTGTCTATGTGGTTTTTTTCATGATAATTATTTCCCAAATTATACATTATGTTATTATTCAATACTGGGAACCATATGGAATTTGGCTGAAATTTAATGTTTCAAAAGTCAAATATATAGGAATTATAAAAATTGATTTACTAAGTGGAAATCCCATTAATGTCATCATGAATGTCGTATGAGTATTGTTATACAGTTGTAGATAAGGGGACCACAAATGACTTGTGAAATTTATGTAATGTTCTAATTATATTTTTTACATTAAATATCAGAATCATGATTATATTGAGGTTGAGGAAACATAAAACATGATTCATATTTTATATTATAAGAAAGGTATATTGAATAATTATATGATTAATTATGGGTAATAGTTTATGAATAATGTAGATGATTGAATTGTTATGTTTTTTAATTCCATGATTATAATATATGGATCATGAATTATATAAGGACTATTTGTCAATGTTTTTCATTAAGGATTATCAATATGTGTTAAATAATAACAATGACCTATACAATTGATTTAATGGAAATGTTACATTATGGGAAGGTAACCCTTAACATGTTCCCTGGGATGATAAAATGATATTTTATATGGATAAATAGATAATTATATGGGTAAAGTAAATTTTATATTATTTATCACCTAAGAATTTATCTAGGATTTTTTTGAAAATGTTTTTTTTATTATTTCATTGACAGAGTTTATATGTTTTTTAGATTTAAGGTATATATATAATAATATTCTGAATAAGAAATCATTCATGTTTTCTATAAAGATTTATGGAAATTCATGTTATTACCATGTTTTAAGATAATAATGATAAAGGTATTCAAATGTTTTGAATTTTAAAACCAAGAGAAAAAATATGATATATTGGGTATCAATGATTACATTTCTCTAGTGTCCTTCATTATAAGTTTTAGAATTTCATCTCCTGGAAGGGTTATAATTGTAAATATTTATTTAAGGGTGTATTTTAATCATCATAAGAGGTTTTATAGATTAAAATATTATATCACCATATGAGGATTTATGCATATTGGATAACATTTTTCAACCATTATCTAATAAAGATAGACAAAATGAACTATCATTCTATTTATGGATCTTGTGATCTATATACACATTAGGGAAGACTAATTCACATTTATTTCATGGGAAAAGAGATGAAGTGGAAATTGATTAGGCCATAAAAATGGTTGATAAAGTTCGTAAATATTGTTTTTATATATTTCAATGAAAATTATATAACATTAGGAAAAGAGTACAGAAATAAAATTTTGTCCAATTTTAATTATTTTCTATGATATCAATGAACACATTCTTACTTCTCTAATTTATGGTTTTGTGATTATTACATTTCTATGGATTTCCCAGTTTCTTATGACCAATGATCTTTATCAATATTTATGATTATTTATTCTTTTATTCCATTCCCATGTTTTGAATTACAAACTATGTAATCTTACATTGAAACCCAGTTACATGTTACATGTTATGACAGTTATGTTTTAACATTTCCTTTTTTTATCGGATGTTTTAGTAATCACTTTTACTATGTGTCTTTCATTTATGGAAAATTTAAAATATTAAACCTTTGATAACCTAGATTAATTTCAAGGGAAACATTCATTTTAACGGGGTTGGATGCAACCCCACGAGATTTATTTATTTATGTTTTTTAGAATTTTTTTAATGTTTTTGTAAAAAAATTTCATTTCTCAATACACTGAATATATAATTTTTTATTAGAATGAACTATTTGTGGCGTTCATTACACACAACACCAATTCATTATTGTTCTATACATAACACATATAATATCCTATGATATAGGAAAAACTATGTTTGTCTTATATTACATACAATATCAATTCCATTCAATATCTTGTGATACGCACAATATCATGTTTTACCAAAATACAATATACTATCAATATTGTTTTTAAAATATCATTATATCTACCACATAGATGTTGGAATTGATGTTAAAAATAATATTAAAAAAATTATGAAAACTTTATTTAAACATGTAAATAAAATAAATCAATTTGTTTTCAACTATAATTTGGGAATAAATGTACCATTTGATGAAAAAGAAATTACTTTTCTATGAAAACATTTTTCTTTAGATGAAAACACAATTATATCTCAATAAATTTAAAAAATACTTTTGATTAATTTTTTAATTAATATTTATTTAATATATATTCAATCAATAATTTTTATCCTAATACAACATATTTGATAGGTATAATATAATAATTAGTCAAATCAATGAATAAAACGAGGAATTATTCTAGAATGTAATTTTTCAACCTTTTAATGGTGAACTCATTTTAAACATGATGTTTAAATATTTATAATTTTAATTCATTAAATAAACTTTATTTTTAAATGTGTAATTTAAAAATTTACTTTTGGTATTTTTTTGGGATTTTTTTGTGATTTTCCAATTTTTTATGAATAGAGAAAACACTGAATTTTAATTCACAAAAACTATTTCATATAATTTAATTGTATTGTAAAAATATTTTTTTTGAATTAAATTATAAATAGATAAATTTTACATCAATTAATAAAATTTACATCATTATAATCAATTTCATATTTAAATTGGATATGAAAATATTTCAAGCTTTTGAACATTTTAATTTTAAAACCGAACTTTGTCATCCCATTTGCTGGATTAATTTTAAATTAATCTATTCCAATTCAATGTTTATAAATTTTAAAATAAATATTTAATATTTTTAATTTACATTATTTATAATTTATAATATCGTTAACTTAGTTTTTGACAAAAAATATTTGTGTATGTGATTAAATTTAATTACTACAATAAACAAAAAAGTTAGATTAGCAATGGACTAAAACTTAAACGTAAGCCCTAAATTGACCTAGAAACTTGTCCAAAAGTTATTGTATGTTATTATTGTCACCCTTTAATTCATTTAAGCATATGTTTACCATTATTGTATCCCTAGAAAAAGTGAAAAACATGGTTGTAATTACCTTTTAACAAATTTAAAATCATTTGATTCGTCCTCCACTATAAAACGCACTCACCCTTCCCACATATTCAAACCTCCCAACTGTTTTTCTTTTGAAAAAATGTACCAAAATATCTTTAAAAACTCTAAAATAATTCATGAATCATCCCTTTTTTAATACATCGATCCAATGAATCCCTTTAGTGGAAACCAAATGGATCCACACAAAGAAGATTTAAAATCATTTATCAATATATTTTTCTTTATTCTGTTTCCACGAACAATTAAATATTCAATTAAATTATAATATAATGACAAAATATTAATAAATATACATATATTTTTTTTATTTTGTACCATTTCTAACTAAAATTTCACACACTTCCATATAATGGGCGACAAACATACCATTCTTCTGTTTGATGAACTACAGACTCACAAAACATTATCTTCCATTTTTCTGTCACCACCTCTAAATGATAAGAATTATGATATAATCAGTATTTTTATACAATATATATTATATTTATAATGTATCTATTTTTATGTAACTATTAAATAACAAATAATATTATTCTTATCATTTTTTGTAAATGGGATAAATATGTTTGTGGACGTGTGGAATATCGCATCATCCAAGCGACGCGACTCGTTCTTAGTTTTTAGGGAATGTATTAATGATGTCTACAATAGATTATATTAATATATAAAAAATAATAATTATGCATTAATTAAAAAATATATATATAAACATATATTTCATTTACATTCTTTCTTTCAATATGATATGAAAATAAAAACAACGTCCCTGAGTACGTACAACCTACTATCTCTTTTAATGGTGAATTCCATTTATTATATATATATTTTATAGATTATAATATATATTTATATAATGACATTATATTATATATATAAGTAAGCTTTTACATTTCATAATTAATCAAATCATGATATAATTATATCGGATCAAGAATAACAAGTCAAAACATGTACGATAAACAAAGTGGTTATTACCCAAAATGTTACATTCACTAGGAAATATTAAAAAAAAATTAATATAAATTCATAAGTGAGTCATATATGGTATCAACTATAGGAATATTTTTTATTTTTATATTTATAATAAACATATATTTTTTTTATACAAGAGGATTGAATGGGTACAAAAAAAGTGAAAACATAAGGAAATGGTTTTGTCAGCTCATTTTTCATATCTCTGATATTCATACCTTATTCACTGCTTATTTATTTTAAGTGGTGTATATAATTCACATTAATATATTATGTTATAATTATACTTAAATTTATTGGTATTTACAGATCCATTTTATTTTCTTTCCTTCATTGGTTTTATGGTTCAAATGTTACCAAATCAATAAGGTAAGTGTTATCTCATGTTTCCTTCATTAAGATACTCAACTTATTATGAACATATATTTTTCTATGGGGTATATGTATATCCATTTTAAATATTATATCATTAATATAATTGATTCATGATTTTTAAATATTCATTTAATTTTATTCTATCATGTATATCATAAGTCAGATTCACTAAAGTGGTAATGGTTTATTACTGCAATCAAATTATTTATTAGGATTATTTATGATTATGTTTCAATTGATGAAATATTATGATCCATCTCTAAATAAGTAACATGGATTTTCATATCCTATTTTATTTAGTGATTAATAAAATTATTTGTAGAATTTTCCCACTATTTGATACATAATATAGTTAATAAATTGTTTATAAGAAAATATGAAATTATTTATCTCTTCAATCAAAAATATTTGGAAGTTAATTTTTTTTTTCAATAAAATGTTTTTTCATTAGGTATTTTTTTAATAATCAATAACTATTTATATGGTTTCAATAAAAAAGTATTTCTTTTTATTTGAAACATTCATTATATATTTTCAATGTATTATTCAATATAAAAGGAATTTTAAATGTTTTCATGTTTCCGTTTTATTTTTCCAATGACATTGTCTACGCAAATGGTTTTGAAAATGATTTTTGTTATAAATATAATTTTTCAGACTTCAAAATATATTATCCTTGTAATATCCATGTTCTGGAAGCCTCCTAGAGGTACCCCGAACTCAGTTGGTCACATGGAGTAAAATTAATTTCCCCAAACTCTAAAGTCTTCTTACGAGAAATGAGGGCCTTGGGTGTGATAGTGGGGAAAAAATGCCCTTATTGGTAGATTAATGTTGTGGAAATAACATATATACTGTAGCATATGTAGTAAAATCATGCAATATGTAAACAACATATTACAGCAGAAATAAAAAACCAGAGAAAATATATAAATGATGCATGATACATATATCTAAGAAAGAATCCAAACAAGTCAAAATGATGGAATACAATAGTAAACAAATGTTTAAATGAAAATAGATATAATCCAGCAGCATCGCAAGCCTTATCTTGGCCTCATTCTCTCCATCTCTACATCAATCGAGTACCTAATGTAGAAGTTCGCATTCCCTTATCAATACCTGAAACAATATAATCTATTAGGTCCGAAAAGCATGAACCAAAGAGGAAGTGAGACGAATCTCAGAAGGCAACCACCCAATGATATGTGCCAAATAGTCAGGGAAAATATATGGTAGGTAAAATGAAAAATATGTAATAAACATGGAAGTATAAAAAAGTAAATTGTCCTACTAATTCAATTACAATCAATTTATATTTCAAAATTTAGCCAACCAATTACAAATACAAGAATCCCTCTAGGTATGTTCTCGCAACCTATCCCCTCTGGTTCAGCTAATAATCTTAAGTAACCCTCTTTGTAGTTCTCACAGCCTAACCCCTCTGGTTCAATTTACAACAATGATACAATGAAGACTCTTCGAGGAAGCACCCACCGCCAATTCCCCCTTTAGTCATATATAATCAAAGACTCTCTTAGGAAGTACTCACCCACAATTCCCCCTATAGAATTTTAATGGTAAACTACAAAAACTCTAAGGAAGCACTCAATGGAAATTCCTCATGGGGTCTCGAGAGGTAGCTATTGAAACTATGATGGAGCACTCAACGTCAATTCCCCCTATGGTATCGTAATGTTATATTTATAAAAGGCACATGGGGAAAGCCCTCAATGTCAATTTTTCCTATGGTATCACTACACTAGGTTTTCACAGACCATTGTAAAAAAATCATACAGAAACGATAATAAATATCCAAAACCACCCTCAATGTACTATATAGATAAAAAGATACATGGACTGGAATAAAATATTAGATAAAATCACTCCAACAAAATAACACTATGCATGGAGACAAATTAACCTAACCGGAAATCTAGAACAAACATTCAATAACAAGGAAACATGGGAAAAACATTCATATCCAGGAAAGGGTAACCCTATTAACATCAACTAGCCACTATCCAAAAAAACAAGTCATAACATGCAATAAAAGGGCTAAATACCATAAACACCTAATACCCTGAAAAAGGGTATTGGCACTTTTGCACATATAAATCAATGACTATCTAAGAAGAGGAACAAATCTACTAACTCGATTTTGTACAAATGATATACATGATCCTCAGGCCTTGAATCTCCCTTGAAAATCATAGATCTACAAAAAGGTTAAAAATTTCAACTGATGATATATTGCGGAAGAAGAGAAATCATGAGATGATGTTCAATAATAAGGGAGAACTCACCGACATGATTCAAACGTAATCAATGGAGTTTGAATCAGACAACGGATGAGTATTTGGGGGATTCTAGAATACCAACATCCATACTAATGATCCTGTATGAGACAGAAGAAGAAGAAGTGTGTTATATTAATTAGATGCGACCCTGGTCCTCTTAATGAAAAACATAAAGTACACTGTGTTTTATTTAAAAGTACATAGTGTGTAGGTGACTTTTCGAGCCTCTTTATAATGCAGTCTCTAGGTCACCACACACAGCCATGTGCCCGGCCGTTACACAACCAACACACACTCTCCAGCAGAAACTAGGTAAATAACATGTACTTAAAGTTCATGGCGTGTAATACTAAAATTTATATAACTCCTATTTTTCAAAAAAACAACCACAAAAGAAAAACCTACCTGAAAAGATGGTCTAGGTTCTTACTAACATCCCCCATTAAAAAAAATTTGTCCCCAAATTTCCCTATCAGGGTGACGTAGAAGAAGAATCCCCAAACAGCTCCATCCACTATGATCGTATGTCGGCCTACCTATCCCATGTCTCATCATGTACACGCCCATGCTTCTATAGAACTCATAACTGAGGAACATACCAACAATATAGAACCTTCACACATTGATCAATAATCCGGAGAAGATTCTCCTAAATCATGGTGTCCACCTCTAACTCAATCTCTTTGGGTTGAAAACATGAGACGGGTCTGAGAAGTATCACTCATGCTACAAAACGTGAAATTTTTCAGGCATAGCTTGGTTCCTCTGAGGTAACAGCAGCCGATATGCACCAGGCCCAAATCCATCGAACACCTCAAATGGCCGAATGTACCTCGATGATGTTTAACCTATCTCTGAATTCGTCTATGTCTCAACTTCAGTGTGACTTGCAGGAAAACCTAATCATTATCCTCGAACTCCAGATGTCGTCTTCTTCGATCAGAATAAGACTATGATTGGGAATATCTAGTATCCATCCTCTTCCGAATCAACTCTATCTACTATGTGGTCTGCTAGACAAGTTAAGGTCCCAGCATAGCTATCTCTCCTACCTCTAGTCAGCATATGGGTGATCAGCATGACCTACCATACAAGGCATCATAAGGATCCATATGAAATGTTTCTTGAAAACTATTTTTGTAGGAAAACTCCACAAGATGTATGGGTTTCTCCCATGAACCTCCAAAATCCTAAACACATTCTCGAAGAATGTCCTATATCACCTAAATTGTTTGCTAGGACAGACCATCTGTCTAGGGATGATATTTTGTACACAGATATACCTGTGTACCTAATTCCCTCTAAAGTCACTACTAGACCCAAGAAGTAAAATAGGAATCCCATTCAGAAACAATTGAGTGTGGAACCCCATGTAGATGTTCAATATCTTGGATGTATAGTCATTCTAGCTCATCCTCATGGAAGGTCTCCTTGATCGTCAAGACGTGAGAGACCTTCAAGGGTATGTCAATGACCACCCAAACTGCACCATTCCCTTATGGAGAACTTGGAAAACTTTTCATGACATCCAATGTGAAATCATTCAATTGCCACTCATGAATGGTTAACTACTTCAAATGCCATGTAGTTCTATGATGCTCTGCCTTCACCTACTGATAGGGGGATCACCTCAGGAAAAATCTAGCAAAATCTCTCTCCATACCTAGCCACCAATCTTGATGGTGTAGATCATGATACATCTTAGTGACAACAGGATGAACTACCCAATTTGAGGAATGAAAGTCTCACATCTACTCCTCACGTATGTCTGCTGGAACCCACACGCATCCGTGAAAATGCAAGATCTCGTCCTCAGATATTGTCTATCCAGGAATAGGGTCCTCTCCTATCTCATTATCTAGTAGGGCTAGGCCTTCGGAATCTGACAGCTGCCTCATTCGCACTCGATCAAGAATAGTAGAGGTAACAAATACAGATGATAGAAATGCCTACCCCTGTCTCTCGTGCACCTCCAAATTAATTTTCGAGAAAAGTTCCACAAGCTTCCACTCACAAATGGCCTCATGAACTACCGGTACCTGATTCCTCCTTCTCAATGCATCAGCCACAACGTTTCCCTTCCCATGCCTGTTGGAAAGCTCATAGTCAAAAGGCTGAAGGTACTCAACCCACCTTCGCTGCCTCAATTTCAATTCACATTGAGTGAAGATATACTTCAGACTTTTGTGGTCGGTGAAATCTACAAAATTCACTCCCAATAGGTATTGTCTCCAATTGTTTAAGGCATGACCAAAAATAGCCAAATTGGGATAATGAATCAGGTAATTTCTCTCATGTGGCCTCAACTGCAAAGACCCGTATGCAACGACCCCTTCTCTATACATAAGCACTTCTCCAAACCCTATACCTGATGCATCATATTAAAAAATATATCTCCTTCCGTTCTCTGGATAAACTAGTATGGACGTTGATGTCAACCTCCCATTTATCTCATTAAAGACTGACTCGCACGATTCTGACTACAAGTACATCACACCCCTCTTAGTCAGGCTCGTCAGTAGCACTGACAAGCATGAAAATTACTGTATGAAATGTCTGTAGTAACCAACCATCCCTATAAAACATCATTCCTCAAAGAAGTTCTTTGTATAATCCAAAGAGACAACTTGTCTCAATTTCTCTGGATCAACTGATACTCTTGTCTCTAAGATAACTTGACACAAGAAGGGAATCTGGTCCACTCAAAAGAGGAATTTTGAGAGCATAGCTTATAACTAATTCTCTCTTAGTGTACTCAACATGACAAAAAAATGTGTGTCATGGTCATGTAGAGTGTGAGAGTACCCCAATATATCATCCAAGAAGACCACCATGAATGAATCCAAATAATAATGGAACACTTGGTTCATAAGTGCAATGAAAACAACCGTCATGTTTGTGAGACCGAACGGCATAACCACATATTTTAATAGACCATTGTTGATTTGAAAGACTATATGTGGTATATTTGATGGTATAAAAAGCAATTGATGATAAAATGATATCTAGTCAATCTTGAAGAACACCCAGTCACCTCAATGATGATCAAAGAGATCATAAATCCTTGTCATGGGATATTGGTTCTTGATCGTAAATTGGTTCAACATCTGATAATCCAGACAATGTTTGTGGGTACCATCTAGATTTTTCGCAAACAGGACAGGAAGACCCCAATGAGAAGTACTGGGTTGGATGAAACCCTTTTCCTGCAACTCCTCCATCCACTTATTGAGTTCCTATAACTCTGGTGTATCCATCCAATAAGGAGTAAAGAACATCAGTTCCTCTCTTGGCTCTAGATAAATAGAAAAGTCCACCTCTCACTTTGGAGGCAAACCTAAAATTTCCTATAGAAATAAGTCCCTGACACAATCCACCATTAAAGGAATGTCCATCTTTGAAGTCCCCTAGTCATCCAGATACATACTATAAAACTGAGCTGTAACTCATCCCAAACCATGACCCTCAGGTCCTGCTCAGCTCGCCTGAACATCCCATTCAACCTTATGAAGAAATGAACTACCCTATGGCGACCTAAAACACACCCTATGATGATAGAAATCTACAACAGCCTTGAAGGGAACCAACCTGTCTATTCCATGAATGACATAGTAGCCTGTCATCTCTAAGACATAGAGGTCCCATAAGAAGTGACACCCACCAAACTCAAGAGGGAACTCCTTACACTGACGTACACTAGTGGTTCTAGTTCCCAATGGATTTTATTGCATTAAGAAATTAGCAGAAGAAAATATAAAGATCCCAAGTATCTCCCCAACGGGAAAAACTATAATGCTATGGTAATCCCCTATATCGAAAAGTGCAAAATCTAAAATTGAGGGAACTAGGATCGTACCTCAAACTATAGAGGGTTCATGATCTTGCTCATGTTGGGACTACTCCACTACAAAAGTCTGACCAGCACCATGGCCATGTGAAATTACCAGACCACTCTAATCTGATCCAACCTGTTGATGTTGAAGGCCTGGTGACTGGCTACCATGACTACAACCTCCACCTCGGCCTGAATGAGTAGGAGAACTCAAAATTCCCAGACTGGTGAGAAAATGGTGGTGCTTCTCCTAAACGAGTTGACATAGAAGATCTCATGTCAATGGCTGCTGGTGAGAAGATCTGACAGAAGCCCCAAAGATAGCCCATCTTGCCGCATGATCGTCACTCTACTACGTCTCTCGAGAAATCGGGCCTAGTATGCCCTCCCTTCCACACTCATAGCACACCACCTAGCTACATGGTGGGGCATCCTGCCTACATATATCTCTACATGTTTACTCCTTACCGTGCTTCCTACTATCATCCTTAGAATAACTAAATCTATATGAAGAACATCCCTATCTCACACATCCAGAATCCATCAAGATACGCTCAGTGATCAGCACCTGGTTGACTATAGACCTGATGGAAGTCAACATGAATATGTTCACTTGAGCCCGAATGTCCTACTTGAGACCATCCTTAAACTTACTTGCTATAAACAACTCATCGACCTTTAGAATGGGTGTAAAGCGTTGTTGATATTTGAAGTGACAAGAAAAATCCATGACTGAATGATTACCCTACTCCAATCTCATGAAATATTGGTCTTGATTGACACTCAAAGTCACCGGGTAGGAAAATTTGTATAAGGCACAATGAAACTCATCCAAATCCATGACCTACTAGCATCCCACCTGTGAGAACACATCTAAACAAATATCATAAGAATCTCAAATGAATTACGTAGCAAGATTAACCCTCCTCTCTAGAGGAATCTCCAGATGCTCAAAGATAGATATCATGGATTCTAACCCTGACTATGTAGCCAGAGTTCCTCCTTCCATAGTGAAGGTCGAAGGATGATGCTTCCGAAAAACCCACATCAATTTTTCCATAGATGGGGTATGAGTTGGTTCTCCCTAGATGGTCTGCATAATCCTTAAAAATACCTCTCGGTACTGTGCCTCTTCACCTATATATGGGATGACAACTGGTTCCAAGACTGGACGAACTGGAGGATCCTTTGGTAGTTCCTGATTGGAAATATCCAGTGTCTGATCACTTCCCTATAACTGGCGAGCAACCGGAGGACATCTCGGTGGCATGACCCTACAAGGTTAAGCACACACCTTAGATCATGATTAATAAAGACATAAACATTGAAGTTTAATAATGTAACAAGTGAATGAAATCATTCATGTTTTTTAAAACATGGATACACGAAATGTTTAATTCCAACCCGGCGTGTTCCCTTAAGCATTCACATGGGTGTGTACTTCTGCCAACTCAGGTCATGTAACACTTCATACACAATGTGTGTTGTCCTAACACACTGTGTGTACTTTAATCCTCTTCCCCTACATGAGTTCTTATACATGGCTAAGCCACACGGTTCTCCATGAACTAGACTACACGGTGTTTTAGTTCCAGATACGACATTTACTAATTGGACTTCATAGACTAGTGTTGTTAGTTACACAGCTAGTTACATGGTTGAATCTACACGGCATGTTTGTCCCAGAAATGGCGTGTACTAAAAATATTTCATAGACCTATGTTTTTTTCTACACAGCCAGATACATGGGATACACTACATGGTTTGTTAATGATTGGAATGCCATAAATAACTTATTTTTTATCCATCTGTGTGGTTAGTCACACGAGTGGAAACATGTCCAACACAACACGGCGTGTAAAACCGATACATAACGTGTTCTCCCAATGATTTCCCAGCCACATGTCTCTGCCCACATAGCCAATTACACGGTTAAAGACTAAATTCCATGTACACAAAGAACATGGTGTGCACTTAATAAAAATAGTTCCTTCCCAAACAGAAGGACACATGGCGTGTATTCATTATTACACACTGTGTATTATGGGTTCTTCAGGTAGTAAGCCTCATAAACTACTCAAGAACCCAAAAATACTAAAATGAACATTAAGGTGACAAATTCAAATCTCTGGGGCCCATACTCCCAACGAATCAATTCTTGGCATCTTATACATGTAATTTTTAAGCATAATAGTGTAATGATTAAACAAATTTCTATCCATGAGGACCCATAACAATTCAAAAACCAATGTTTGAAATTAAATCTAACGAAACCTTACACAATTAGATTCCCTATAAATGTATGTATTCTATCATGTAATCTAGCACAATAACGTACAAATCTATCACAACAGCTATCAAAATAACATACAATAACCAATGCAGCCTAAATGGTATGGTAGGAATGCATGACAAGTGATTTGTAAAAATTTCATATATGATGCATGAAATGGAATACCCTCATCCCATTGCGCTGCAATAGAAATAGAACCTTAATAATATCATTGATAAAAACACAAAACGTGTGAGTCACAATATAGTGAAATCAAATCATCTGTAAAATTACAAAACCAGACGAATTGAACTAATGAGGTATATTGGATTTTCCCTGTACATGGGCTAGAGACATCCAGTCACAACTTATTACCAAGTAGCTATTACTTCCTTTCTCTGGATATAGGTTACAAACAATAATTCAAGAAGAAATGAATCCATTTGATACCGCTTTGTAACATCCCGGTTCTTGAAGCCTCATAGGGGTTCCCCATTCCTGGTTGGTCACATGGCCTCCAGCGCATTTACCCCAATGTTAGAGGATGTCGACTAGAAGTGAGTTACTTGGGTGTTATAGTGAGGAAACTACTCTCTCATTGGTAGTGTAACGTAGTGGAAATAACATATATACAATAGCTGAAGCAGTAAAATCATGCAATAAGTAAACAATGGAAGTCGGAAGAAATAATCAACTGGAGAACATATATATAATTATGCATGATACATATTTCTAGGAAAGCATCTAGAAAGTCACAATGAAGGAATATAGTAGTAATCGAAATTTCAAAAGAAAACAGATAAATTCTAGTAGCATTGCACGCCTTAGCTTGGTCACATGCTCTCCAGCTCCACAAAAATCAAGTACCGGAAGTAGAAGGGGACATTCCCTTATCTATACCTACAACAATATAATCTATTTGGGCCCAAAAATCATAACAAAAATAGTGTGTGAGATGAATCCCATTAGGAATCCACCTAATGACTTTTACCTAATAATCAGTAAAAATATATAGAAAAAAATGAAAAAGAAGAACTAAAATTTGGAGTACTCAAAAGTAAACAGTCCTACCAGTTCAATTACAATCAATTTACATTTATCAATTTATCCGAACAATTTCAAATGCTGGAAAACCTATAGAAATTTTATCACTAACTATGCCCTCTATTTCATCTAACAATCATATGTAACCCTCTTGGTAGTTCTCACAGTCTAACCCCTTTAGTTCAATTTACAACAAGGATATAACAAAGACTCCTTAAGGAAGTAATCACTATAAATTCCCCCTGTAATAATGTATAATAAAAGAATATCTGAGGAAGAACTCACTATTAATTCCCTATATATTCATTTAACTGTAAACTATAGACACTCTAAGGAAGCACTCAACATAATTTCCTCATGTGGTCTCGTAACGTAAATATAAACAATCTGAGGGAGAACTCAACATCAATCCCCCAAATAGTCTCGCAGTGTGAAAATTATAACAAACACTCTGAGAAAGACATGAATATCAATTTTCACTGTGGTCTCAGTATATCTGGTTTCCATAGCCCTGTGTAAAGGAATCCTACACAAAAGATTATCATTAGCCAAAGAAAACCTCAATATAGTACATATTTAAAAAGATACAAGGCATATCACAACATATTAGATAAATCACTCCATCCTAATAGTTTTAGGCTTAGAAGAAATGCATCCTTATATGAAATCTAGAACAAATGGTCAATAACAAGAAAACATGGGAAAATTATTAATATCATTGCATTGTTAATCCCATTCACAACAATTATCATCTTCCGAAACAAAAAATTCATAACAGGCAATAACAAAACTAAAAAACATAAACATGCAATAAACCGAACAAGGGTATTGGCACTTTTTCACATATAACTCAAAGAATATCTTAGAAAAGGAACAAGTCACCTACTATGTAATTGTATAGATGATATAAGTGAACTTGAAGCCTTTAATTTCCCAATAATACAATTGATCTATAAAAATGTTAAAACGTTCAAATGAGGATATCTCACAGAAGTGGAAAATTAGGAGAAGATGTTCAAGTAGAAGGAAGAACTCACTAATACGATTCAAAATCAGTTGATGGAGTACAAATCGAAGAAAATATGATGATTCATAGGCTCTAAGAAGATCTATGGTCATACGGATGCTCCTGGATGAGATGGAAGAATAAGAAGTGTGTTATGTCAATTTGAAGTGACCCGGTCCATTTAATGAAAAAAAGTACATGGCGTGTTCTTTAAAAGTACCCATCATGTTCTTTCTTTTTCTGGCCTCTGCTATTGGTGGTCTCTAGGTCACCACACATGGCCATGTGCTCGGCCGTTACACAACCAGCACATGACCACTAGTAGTAACTGGGTATATGGCGTGTACATAAAGTACACGACGTGTACTCCTGAAATTTCCGGAACTCCTATTTTTCTCAAAAAGAACCAGGAATGAAAACCATACCTGAAATGATGGTCCAGGTTCATACAATCCTCTATAAATGTTTTAAATTATATTATTTATTAATTTATATTTTTTCAAATTTGGTTTTAAGAAAATTATTTTCAATATATACTGTGTTTTAAAATATAAATTCCTTGGAAATGTTATTTTAATAAGGAAATTATCTATGTGGTCTTTCAAAAAATGTAACCATTTATAATAGATTAATTTTTTATATTTTATGATTTATTTTGGACATAATTATATAATACCATTAATATTTATTCTATAATGGTTTATTTTTTTATTTATGGATTTTACGACAACCATTTCTCTTCCACATGTTATATTCTGTTGAAACCCATTTATTTTCAGGGGTTATTCTATGATGAGGTGATTCAGAAAACTATATATTTTACATAGGTTATAATGGGATGAAATATATATGATACCCATTTCATGTCGTGACTTATGATATGATTTTTTTGAAACCCATCTCTTTTCATGGGTTATGATATGATGAGTATTTTTTATCTTGTATCACATAATTGTATGAATTCATTAGGTTAATGGAGGGACCTTATCTCCCTATAATTAATTGTGTAATTCTAACTGTTTTATGATCTAGAATAGTTAAAATAAGGGAATACATATCTCGAAAAAATAGGGTCATGAGAGGGCATTCTATTCCATAAAAAAAATATGGTACGTGGGAGGGAATCCCAAGCCCAGAACAAAAGTGTACATGGGAGGAAACACCAATACTAAAAAAGAGGGTACTAGAGAGGGAATCAAAAAACTGAACCAAATGGGTACATGAGAGGTAATCCCATGCCAAAAACAAGAGGGTACACAAGAGGGCCTCCCATGCCTGAAACAATAGGATTCACGGGAGGGGATCGCATGATTAAAACAAGAGGGTACACTTGAGGGAATCTCATTCCGGAAACAAGATTGTATATGAGAGGGAATTCCATGACTGAAATAAGAGGGTAAATGGGAGGCAATCCATATCCAAATACAATAGGGTACATGGGATGGAATTACAATAAAAATGATGGTACAAAGGTTATTGGCCCAATCTTAACATGTTAAGAATATAATAGTAGTTAGCCATGACATTTTATTTTTCAGGCATATGTGTATGCCAAAATTCTGTGTAATTTTTATATGTTATTATTTCATGTCTTATACTATTTATTCTATAATGATTCATTTCTCGTTGATTTTCCAATATTTATTCCATGACTCATTTATACGATCTTTGATATAAAAGTGACGATCCCTTGATTATATTCACATGATCTCATACCATTATAATATTTTATATTATTAATATTATATGTATCCATTTTTTACCATTATTAAGAATAAGATAACACCCATTTAATATGTTTCCTTTACACAGGTTATGAATAATGTGATTAAGTTGGTGTATTAAGGTTGAACATCTATAAGAGAGATGTTGAAGATATTTCACCATGTTTTGAGATTATTTTTCGTTGTTTCAAAGGACATTAAACTATTTTTGTACTTGGTCATGTATTTTTTTTAATGATCTGAGTATTCATGTAAAATGATGAAATATCCCTTTATGTTAAACATGGGTATCTATTTTCTATGTCTATAAAATAATAATTCTATAATTTCATATGGTACATAAGATTAAACCATGATTATGTAAGAATAAATTAGATTCATCGTAATAGTAAACATGAATTTTTTAAAAGAAACATATTGTGCCTTTGGGTGTCATATAAGATTAAATTATTTTCCTAGGTGAATCAAATGAGTTAAAGTTGATGATTTTGTATTTTTATTTAGTGTCTAAATATCACAGTTCGTGATGTATTAATATTATATTCAAGAAGATATTATTATTTATTTTGAAAGGATTTTCCATCTTGAGAAGATGTTTTACACCATAAATTCATTATTGAATATAAAAATATTCGAATGCATAAGGGAAAAATGGTTTTCCGAATGTTCAATTGAATGAATAATCATAGTTAAATTTAAAATTAAATAAATAATTTAATACATAAGAATATATTAAAATGGTATTGGATTATATTTTAATACAAGGATATTTTTCCACTCTTAAGAACATATTTCAAGAATATTTTTCAATGGATAATATGAATGTTATAAAATAGGAAATTATTTTGAATAAATATTAAGATATTAATTAAAATGAAATTTTAAATATTTTAATTAGCCATTAATAATCTAATTATTATTTAATTTCCATATAAAGATAAATAATTTAATGGAGGATTGAGAAAACATAAATATACTAGTGTGATAATTTTAAGAAAAAATATAGAAGCAATGGAGACAATAGTGATGTGATAAAAAATAATAATCTATGAGTCAAGGGTTTAACATATATATAACTAATGTGGTATGATGACTTGAGTATTAAATAATAGGAAAAATAAAATATTGTGATAGATATAAAGGTGTATTTCATCTATTTATGATTAATGAAATTAAATAAGAAGAGATGAAACCATTTATTATATGGACCCAGCCTTATTACATTACATAATCTTGAATTTTAGTCATGAACTCACATACTTTAACATTGATGATATATTCATATTTAGAGATTATGGGAATTTTTATATCACACACACATATAAATCCAAATTTATACAGTATGGATACCCCAAAAATAGTATCAATTTCTTCGAAAATATAATACTTTTCAAATAAAACATGTTACCTTTGAAAAATGTTCATAATATTTAACTTGGCTTCCATCATTGTCATAAAAATTATTATAAACAGTGAAAATTATATAAAATCATGGTATGAGAACAAAAAAAATGTAAGGGATATAAAAATAAGGAAATAAAACATTATTCCATGACCACTTCTAATGTATGAAATCTTTTTCAAAAAAACTTACATGTAACCCATACAAAACTACTTTGTGAAACATGAGAATTCCATTAGATTTACACAAAAAATATATACCATAAAAAGAACCATAAAGGTAACATGGGAAATTAAATACTTATTTAAGAATCCATTATGGATTCCATATGATTTTAAACCCTCACGGATACCATACAATGTAAATGTCGCGAAAACATTTTGTGTAAGCAACACAGTTACATTTAGATTAACCATACAACTGATCTCCAACATACACATACCCAATTAACTAGAGGGAGATACAGGCCCCACCCATAATATTAAATAATTACCAATAACTAAAACATAATCATACAACATGACCAATATCATAAAAACATTTCTTTTGAACTATGTAAAATATAACATTAAAAGAGTATTTTAAAAGAAAAGTCACTTACAAATATTATATAATATCATGAGAATCAATAAAAAAGAAAGGTAAATGAGTAAACACTATTAATACACATTACAAAACATAATATAAAAAATCATAACACATATGATGCTAAAAACATACAATTAATGAAGTAGATGGTTAACCCAAAGAACTGAAATTGGGGTAAGAATTCCCTTACCTCATATTTGTCACACTTCAAAAATGTTTAAAACTCATGTATAATTGTAAAAATAGTGTTATTAGAATATTATATAAAAGTATTAATTTTAAAAAAACTTTATATGATCATTTTATTACATCAGTTCCCCCTTTAGTTATTTATATTTTGTTCTTTCCATTGGTTTGGTGCATTCATTTCATGATTTCCATGGACGGGTTGTATTTGATTTTCATGTCATATGGAAATGTAATTATAGTAGTGGAATTAGATGGTATTAATATGTTTCCAGAATATTTAATGATATAATAAATAATTTTTTTATAAAAAATTTCGATGAATCAATAGATTATTCATTAATTATATTGTTTTTGATCATTTTTTGTGGCTCCTCGATAATCATGAAATTATTTCAATAAATAATTTAATTTCATGGATATAAGTTCGTTAAAGAATATAAAATAGGTTACATAATACACATTAAATTATATTTCTACAATTAAAATGGATTTATGATTAGATTTTGTGGAAGTAATGGAAATTTGAAACACATCGTCCATAATTTTGGAAAATGACACATCACGAATGATGTTATTAATATTTTTAGAATAAGAGGAAGAATAGGCAAAGAAAAAGGTTGATTTTTTTTACATGAACTAGATAGTATAAATATTATATAATATTCTATGGATTTAAAACCTCTTGGATAAGGTTATAAGAATATATTATATGAAAAGATAGGAATTGAAATCAAAACACACAAAAAAAGAAGTGAATTCTTACTTCTTAATCTCTTCTCCTAGAGATCCCCCTTAAGGCCATTGGTTTAGGCTTTTTGGTGAGACCAGTAGTTCATGGATGTGTAGTAGATAATTGGGTAAGGTATTTGTAAGAACATAGAAAATGACCATGGTTTTAGATGTATGTGAGCCATATGGGAATGATAGTTGAATTTATAGTAGAGGAGAGGAGGGTTTTACATTTTCTTAATCATTATGTTAATATTTTTATAGAAAACTATTAATAGTCATTATTTGGGTGGTAAAAATGATAAATAGAGATTGTGAGTTTTACACAAGTCATCTTACATCATCTCGGATTTAAAAAATGTTGTATTTAAATAATAATTTTAATAAACTGTATTTTAACGTAATTCACTATTCATCAAAAATTCAAGAATTTCATAAAAATACCAAAAACTAGAGATAACCATTTTATGATGTGTAGAATCTTGAAAATAACACTATTTTATAAAAATAATTTTCTAAATATTATTAATTTAATTTTTAAATAATATCATACTTTGTTCAAAAATTAACAATTTTAAAACTATAAATCATTTAATATCACCGTAGAAAATTAATCAAGAAGTAGTTATTTCAAAGAATTAGTAAAATTTAATATTAATAGAATTTAATATTCATTAGAGTCATATTAATATTCATAATGGTATGTTACAATTCACCAAAAAAAGAAGTTGGTTCTATGAGACTATGAATAACATACTCTTCACAACTGTAGATGATCTTATTTTTTTGAAATTAAAATCATAGAAGCAAAAAAATTATGTTCAAAAATAGTTATAAATATATACATAAAACAATTATTCATGGATATAAATTTATTTTGAAAACCATGGGTTGTTACATCCTCCTACCTTCTAGAAATTACATCCTCTTAATTTTATTTACTCAAAAAACATGTGAGAGTAAAATTCACTTATAGCATTTTGGAATTCCCATATTGGTTCTCAAACCATTTGTTTTCACTAAAAAACCTATACCTGGTGGAATACCATATTACACAATACATGTTACCCTCGATCAATAATCATAACTAGTATATATCCATAAGAACGGTTCTCTTCTAGTTGAACTAATTATGGACTCCAAAAATGAAGTGAATCTGACACATACTTTTTCAACATCGAAACATGAAAAACATTATCTACCTGAGATAATCTTAGGGGGAAAGATAGTTGTTAGGTGACTAGTCCAACTATCTCCAAAATTTCATATGGTCTAATGAATCATTGCATTTTCAAAACACATAAAAGATAACCATTGTGAGATTCAAGGAAAAAAACCATCACCTACCTCAGAGGAAAAAGGCATTCTTCCTGTTCTCTTCATAACTTTTCTGCCTGCTCTGAGTTGTTATCATGTGTTTATGGATCATCTTCACATTCTTAGTCACCTCCTCTAGTAATTTTGTTCACATTAACGTCCTTTCCTTGACTTCATCCCTAAAAGTGAGAGTTGGACACTGCTTCCAATTAAATGCCTCAAAAGATTCCAATAAAACTCAACAAAAGAATGATGTTTATCCCAACATACCTATTAGTCCATTGAACTAGATCAAAGCATATCATATAATTTTTTTATCATGATTTCTGACAACTTATATGATTTATGATGAAAAGTTTTAGAGAAATTTAATTCTGTTCCCAATGACTTCTGATGGCCCTTCCAAAAATTAGAAGTGATCCTAGGATCCCGGTCAGATATAATAGAAAGAGGAACACAAGGAACAAACAACCTTTTACTAAATATTAGAATAAAAGAATCTACCAATGATAAATTATGGCAACTTAATCATTTTATCCAGTTCAACATTTTTCTATATCTCATTTCTTCCTTATACAATTTCTTAATTCTGTCTGATAACGACGACTACACTGAAACCTCAAACAAAACATATGTATTTCCTGCACCAACATCTTCTAAGAAAAAATTCATCAAATCATTTATCAAGGGATCATGTTCCGAATGTAACATTGTTAATGATTCATGATATTTCCAATTCGAGGAAACTACATCTTTGTTTTATTTTCTTAGATGGTAATTGATCATGAGATAATAACCGTTTATCAATTTAAACTATCTTCTCTACCTCATGATTAACTACTTCTGAGTGAATATATACTTCAGACATTTATAGTCAGTATATATTTTTCATTTGGATCCGTACAAATGACGCTGAAAAATTTTCAAAACAGAAAAATATATCTACCAAATATAAATCACGTGTGAGATAATTTAACTCAGGGAGGTTTTTTTTCTTGAATAATAAGAACTTACAAGATCATTTAGCTCCAAAACACACTCGATTCCCTTCAATGAAGCGTCGATGTAGATGAAAAAATCACCATTTCGGGAAGGCAAGGTCAGAACCCGATCGTTCACAAATATCTTCTTTAGTACATTCAAACAAACATCAAATTCTTATGTCCATAAAATTTTAACCCCTTTTCGTGTTAAATTTTTTAGAGGGATAGATAATCATGAAGGGTTATTAACAAACTGTTAGAAATAATATGCTATTCTCTGAAAACTATGACACTCTGTAACATTTTTTAGTCTTGGTTATTCATCAACCACTTTTTTTTGAAGGATAAAAAGTTATTCCATCCATATTTATAATTTCCCCACGAAAAAGAAATATGGTGTTACCAAAAATCTCTCTTGATGAATTTTCCATATAGTTTTTTCCATTATGTCTTTCAAAATAAATCATAGATGTTTTTCTTGATCCACTTTACACTTAGAAAATATCAAAATATTATCAATAAACACAACAAAAACATATCCAAGAACTTGTGAAATATTCTATTCCTAAGATCCATGAATAAAACTGGTGAATTAGTTATCCCAAATGGAATAAAAAAATTCATAATGCCCATATCTATTACGAAAAGCTCAATTCAGGATGTCATCCTCATTCACTGTCAACTGATGGTATTTGGATCTCAAGTCAATCTTAGAAAATTGTTGAGTTCCCTAGAGCTAATCAAATAAGTCATCGATATTAGAAAAATGATACTTGTTTTTAAGAGTGATTATATTCAAGGATATATAATCAATGCAATGTCTCATGGGACCATATTTATTTTTAATGTACAAAATAGGATCACCCCAGGGTGATGTTCTAGGATGAATAAAGCCTTTATCAAGAAACTCATGTAATAGATTTTCCAATTCAACAATTTCCATTTGGGCGATTCTATATGGGGTTTTGAAAATGGATTATAATTAAGAACTAAGGCAATTGTGAAATTAAATTCCCGATTAGGTACAAATTTGGGTAACTCATAAGGAATCACATCAAGATATTCTCTTACAAAAAGAACTTCATTAATCTAAATAATTCCATTATTTTCAACAATATGAGAACAATATCTTTCATTTCCATCATTAAATAATTTCCCAGCTTCCTGATATTTTATCAACATTATGGGTTCATTCTTGTATTCAAACGTAAAATCATTCTGAAAAAAAACTTCTTCGGCACTATAGTCAATACTAACATGATAAATAGAAATACAACCCATTCCCAGAATGAAATCAAACTCTACTAAGGGTAAAAAATATTTTTCAATTTAACATCTTTCCATAGAACATAATTTAAATATTCTTATAATTATTGTTTTATATATATATCCCTTGTTGTTTTAACAATATGTTCTGGTCTCATTTTTTGAGGTGATATTTTCAATTTACCATCAAATTTCTCAGAAATAAAGCAATGTGTAGACCCCGTATCAAACAAGGCGTTACAAAAATATGAGTAAAGAAATAAAATACCTGACACCAATTCATTGGATGGAATAACATTGGATGATGTTGTAACAAAGGTTCTCAGTACACCTTTTTTCTTATTTTCTGGATTCTTTGCATCATTCAAATCTCTCTTTAGGAAGTCATTTTCATAATGACCCATCTCACCACATTTATAAGACATTATAGTTTTCTATCTGGATTATTCATAGGAACATTTTCATTATAATCATAGGTTATATGTAAAATCATGCCACATCAGAAAAACTTCTTGATTTTGTTAAGAAATTCCCCATTGTGCTTTTTCCACACTTTTCACAAACTAAAAACTGGACATTCTTACCCTAAAAATAATTTTATTGATTATTAACCATATCATTCAATCTTGGACTCTTATTATATTTATTTTCAAAGTGCATGTGATCATCATAAAACATTTTCTTCACCTTCTCACCATATCAGATAGGTTTCTCATAACTGTTCAATTCACGAGAGGCCAATTCCCTTAGATTGATTTTCTTTAATCCTATGTAAATGCAGTTTATTTTTCTATCAAGATCCAAAATAATATTTGGAGAATACCCCACTAGTCAGTTGCTGTTTTCATCATATAAAACCACTAAATACATCTCGTCTTACTTCAATTCAAGGAATTTCTTCTCAATTCTATGTCACACCACCTTATGAATTTAATTTTCAAGGAGAATACTTTTAAATTCATCCCATTATAAGTCATCAATATCATCTTTATCCCTGATATTTATGACCATTTAACACCACTTAAGAGATTCACCTTCAAAAATATAAATTTAAAGACATAAAACTTTATTATCTATGCTTTAAAAAATATTAAAAATCTTTTCAAGGGCTTTATTCTATCATTCTGCTGCTACTGGTTTGGTAGATCCACTAAATGTAGGAAGGTGTTTCCTTATAAAATGTTCCTCTGTCATCATGTTCATTGTGGTATCTCCAGTTATTCAATTTCTTGGATTCAAGCACAGTATATTTCATGTTTTAGATGATCCATTACTATCACAAACTACTTGGTTCTAATCCCTACCATTTCAGGCTGTAGATTCAGAAGGATATCTTTCTGTCAGTGCCTCTCCACTTTAGCTTCCCTGTTTCTTCTGCGGGAAACCGTACAGATCAAACATATCATATTAGAATCCAAATTGAAATTTTTAAATGACATTTCATTTCAAACTAAACATAGAGTAAAAATAATTTATGATATTCTATTAAGATAATCATAACCCCAAATGTTATCTAAATCATCCCCGTATACCAACTATAAAGACACTCCATTTTTATATTTAAATATATTGAATTTTAGTCAAGAACTCACTTCCATTCACATTGGAGATATTTTCAATTTTATAGTTTTAGAGAATTGGGATATAACCCATACAAAACATTCCACATTTATACAGTTTTAATACCCCAAAAATAGTAACCATTTCTTCCAAAATATATAATTATTCAAATAAAACATGTTTCCTTTGATAAATCATCAAAAAATATAAACTAGATTCCTTATTTGTCTTACACATCCTTATAACCTTTTAAAATAATTTAAAAACATGGGATGTCCCTAAATATATTAGTAAGGGAAATAAAAATAAGGAATGAAAATATTAGTCCTTGAACACATGTATCATATGCAATCATTTTCAAAAAGACATACATGTCACCCATATAAACATATATTGTGAAACATGAGCTTTAAAGGATATTTACACAAAACATGTTGAACATAAATATGAACCTAAAGGAATATGGTTAAATTACTTACTTATTTTTGTATCCATCATGGCTATCATATGATTTGTAACCATCACGACTACCATAAAATGTAACCCTACCGACTACCTTATTGTGTAACCATAACAGTTACACTTGGAATAACCAAATGACAGTCCTCAAACTTAAAAATACCCAATGTATTGAAGGGAGATATTGTTCCAAACCATCATCATAAATAATTTCAAATAACAATAATATAATCATACAACATGAGTAATTACATCAAACATTTCTTTGGAACATTGTAAAACTGGATTTTTAAAAGGGGATTTCAAAATAAATGACACATGCGAATACTGTATAATTGATATAATAATCTATAAAAATAAAGTAATATGTGTATAAATTTTAAACACACATAGTTAAACATAATATTAACAAAGATACATCACCAAAATGATCTTAAAACCACACAATTAATGTGGTTGAAGGTTAACCCCAAGAACTGAAATTGGGTTAAGAATTCCCTTACCTCAAGTTTTTCTTACATAAATATTGATTGAACATAATATATAATCATTAAAATACTGTTATTAATATCATAAAGAAGCATATTAATCATTATAATAACTTATATGATAATTTTATAACTTCATTTCACCCATTAATTGTTAGTATTTTGTTCCTTCCATTGTTTTGTGTGGGTTCATTACATTATTTCCATGGTTAGTTTTTTTTTATTTTCATTTTGTATAGAAATGAAATTATAGAAGTCGATTGAAATTGTATTAATATGTTTCCAGAATATATAATGATATTATAAATAATTTTTTTCAAAAAAAATGATGAATTATTAGATAAAACATAAATTATATATGTTTCGATCATTTTTTACGGTTCCTCGATAATCATGAACTTGTTTCATTATATAATTTAATATCATTCATATATTTCATTAAATAAATCAAAATATGTTACATCATAAACATTAAATACTCTTTGAACCATTAAAAGTGTTGTATGATCAGTTATGATTGTATTAGTGAAAATTGGAAGCACATCGTCATCAATTTTGGTAGACGATACACCATGGGTGGTGTTATTATTATTATTATTATTATTATTATTATTATTATTATATGTGGAAGAGGAGGGGATGAATTTAATTACATGAACATGATAAAATACAGAAAATCTATGATTCAATAGATTTCATACCTCCAAGAAAAGGGGAGCGTAAGAGAGTATAATAAAATAAACGAATTGAAAAGAAAACACATGAAAAGGGAAGTAGATTCTTACCTCTTGATCTCTTCTCCTTGAGATCCCCCTTAAGGCCTTTGGTTTTGGGCTTTTGGTGTGACTAGAAAGTCTTGGAAATGGCTAAAATCCTTGGGGAGTGGATTTTATAGAACATATAAATTCTCCAGGTTTGATAGTTGTGTGAGGAAGAGGGAAATAAGGGTGGAATTTACAGTGGAAGAGATAAGAGATTTTACATTATCTTAATCATTTTTTAATATTTTGTCCTTGATTCTGAATAGTATTAATTATTATGAAAAATATAGTAATGAGGGCATGTGAGTTCCAAAAAATTTGGCTTATATCAGCCGTTATGTAAAAACTACCGTATTTAACTCATAATTTTAATATAAGCTATTTTACTGTATTTCACAATGCATCACAAATTAAATAATTTCTAAAAAATCCCAAGAGATCAGACCCACCATTTTCTGATGTTTTGAATTAAAAAATAATCTCCATTTTTGGAAAATAATTTTCAATATATTATTGATTTAAAATTAAAATAAAATAAAAATTTATTTAAAAATAAATTTTTTTAAAATTGTCTCTCATTTTATATCACATTGGAAAATGAATCATGTTTTAAATATTTAAAATCATAAATTAAATAAAATAACAAGACAATTTAATATTCTTTTGGGTCATATTACTATTCACATTACTATTCATAATGTTATGTTACTATTCACCAAAAAACAAGTTGGTTCTATCAGACACAGAAATACTAACACATCAATAATAGAGATGACCAATTTACGAAGTTCAAATAATTGAATCCCAACAGTTATGTTCAAATCCTAGTTATAAATATCAAGTTGAAATAAAGCTACATGAGTTTCAAATTATTTTTAAAACCTTTTGGTGCTACATGTATGATTCTTTTAGAAATTTTTTTAGTTTCAATTGATATTACTATAGAAGTACCCAACTAAATCAAGTGGAAAGGGGAAGGAAATAGGTGGTTTTAGATTCTATGAAGTGATGTAAGTTGATTTTTTTAATGGAAGTTGGTGTTGTGTATGTTATAAAAACAATTCTAGTAATGGGATGTAAGGTTACCTTGTTTACCTTATGTTTATTTGGATAATAAATGAACATTGATGTATTTGTTCAATAAAACCAAGAATATAAAAATTATTAGATCAAACATTAGTTGCGAAACACATTAAAATTGATATTCCTTTTTTATTTTTTGTGTATATTTATTATTTCATTCATTTTTTATGAGTTTGAGATGAAAATTTATTATACATTCTACATTATTAGAGAAATTCTAAAGGGTAATTTGGATTTATTGGTAAAATATTTCAGTATTGATTCACCCATGCTCATTTATGGATGTATGGATACTATATAATTAGTAATTAGCATCCGAAAATAATCTTATAGCTCTAACGTGATTATTAAATGACGATGTTATAGATTTTTTGGATTTTATCTCTCAATGTAATTGTGATGTTAATATTTGAAAATTGGGTGACTTCCTTAGAAAATATAATACGGATCGTGTACAACTATTATTTTAAAGAACCTGAATAAATATAGGGAAAAGAAATTGTGGAAGGAATCTTAAAAAAAGAAGTAAAATGTTGATTCAAAATTAATGATTATGTTATTATGACTAGGAATCCATCATATACAAAGAGGATGAAATAAAATCTTCCACATGCCTCAATAATAGTGAAATTAAATCTAACAAGGATGGTGAAAAACTATTGGGAAATCTACTCATCAAAATATAGACTAACATTATTCCTTCGGAGTTCCAATGATTTCACTCAAATATAATGTAACTAAAATTTATATAATATGTTTACTATTTATAGACCATGTACATGTGGGAATATCATCTTATGAATGAGTCAACTATATATATATAAAATTATGAAAAGAACCTTGTATACTTTTTCTTTATAACTTTTATCATTATTTGTTTCTCTTATAAAAACATGAAGTAAGAGATAAAAAAACATTCATACATTCCATATAATCATTAAAATAAAATATTTGTGGTCTCGTATGAATTATATTTTCAATCGAACCAACATTCATCCATTCCATATAAAAGAAAATATTATTCCACCGAAACATGTTAATAGTAAATAATTGTAAAAAAGGATAAAAATACTAACCATAGAAAATATAGAACAATGAAAACTGAGAAAGGATAACTAATATTTAAATATAATTGTTATAGAGACCTTCTCTGATACCAATTCCTTGATAAAAATATGAATGTAGATGCTCAATATACATGGGGGGATGAATTATATACTTTAAAAATTCTTTTGGAACCTTCAAAGTTGATATAAAACATTCTATGATTAACAAAGTTAAACAAGGTAAATTCACAAGACCTCTAAGTTTTATAAACATTCTAGGTTTTGGAAATATGTTTCCAGAAAACAATCTTAAGAAAATATTACAAGTAAAATGATTCTACCTTAAAGCGTATAGAATATTACTAATCAGATTATACATGTACAAGAAATTATAAGATAGTTATGTTTTCCTGATTAATCAAAATGTTGTAGAAAATAAACATGACACATTACAAGTAACAGGTATGAAATATTTTAACCTAAATAGTTGGGTATCCAACAACCTTGGATAAAGGTCTATTCATTTATAATTTCAAGACAATATGTCCTACCCACACTAGGGTAAGCCCTCGATAAGAATATCTTAGTCTGTCTTGATATCTTCATAAGCCCTCAAACATCAAAGTAATCAGCACCTATGTCTTCCTTATCAATCAAGTATGAGATTTTACACAAAAACAATTGGAGCCACATGAAGAAATCTGAACAAGGTGTTTAGTTTGCACAAATAAAGAGAGTCTATTTCTCTCTAGAAATAACTTCACCAACATGTAATCTCTAGATTGATGGACCAGAAATGAGCTCATTCAAATGATCTACCCTTTATAGGAACATCTCCCACAGGTGGCTCCCTCCTCCAATAGTAATATTTTTCCTTGAATCTCAAAGGTATGTTTACATGAATCCCTCTTAAAATGGTTAATTATAATCATATTGAAAGACATAGTTTCATAACTAAAACACGAGTATGAAAAATATGGTTTCTCAACCAAATCTGTTTTTTGGAGTCTATGGAAAATATAATGTTCCTATTATAAGTAAAAAACAAATAGATTCTAAATTACATGTACATTTGGAATATGTTTTTCAAGTAATTCGATACCTAAATTCTATAGATTCTAGAGACAGTATTCCAAGGAATTCAGAGTCTGAATTCAAGGAATTCCGAGTCTGAATTCTAAAGAATTCCAAAAATAAATTATAAAGAATTAAGAAACATAATTTTGAGGAATTAAGAAGCTTAATTCTGAGGAATTTGGAATATAAATTTCAAGGAATTTAGGATCTATATTTCATAGAATTCAGAATCTGAATTCAGAGGAATTCGGATTCTGAATTCAGAAGAATTCAGAGACCAAATTCAGAGAATTCAGAATCAGAATTCAGAACCTGAAAATAGAATGCACTATATCTAATTATATATATGATTTTAATGTTTTAGATATGAAAAATATTTTTACACATTATAAATAAAATGATTCATTATAAGAGAAAATAAAACAAGATCAATGAAAACAATGGTAAGGAAAAAATTTCCTTGGGAAGGAAAATTTATCATAGTATGATAAATATAATGTGAAATAAAATTTTCTTTGAGATAGAGTGTTTGTGATTTTAAAAACATAATGGAATGTAAAAGACATAAGGAATCCTTATTGAATCTATATAGAACCTCATGATGCTCACTACGGCCAGGTGCGCCTTGAAGCTCGGAGGTCACCACCTATAAATAAGGGAGGATGACCCCTCTTTTGACCTCTTATATTTACCAAAGTTTTCACTCTAGATCTTGATTTTTGTAGATCTGTGCGGTATCCAACCACCCATATATTTTAGGGTGGTCATTGCTTTGCGCCAAACAGTGATATTTCATACTCTACGATCACATGCTTTGTGAGTTGGGTCTGCAAGGTCTGTGACAGATCGCTACGACCGGGATCTGCAACTGAGCTCTATGATTGAGCTCTATGATCTGAGACAAAAAAATTCTAATGACTTAGGATAGAATATATCTTCAAGAAGATTCTAGTTAGGTCCTTGATGATACTTCCTAGAGGGGGGAATTGGTGGATAACCTAGGTATTGTGGAATATTTATAGATCAATTTGGACCAAAAATCCTGTGGGGATATTTTTTTAGAGATTTAGAAGAACTACCCTCTGTGAAAAAAAATCATCTATATGGATTTCGTGTGATGGATGATGTTCTCATTCCGGAAGCAAGTAGGTATGATCCATCCTTTTGGTTCATGAGTACGCCATGCCAACGCCTGTGGGCCAGGGCACCTAATGGTCATCCATGGGAGGATCACACACCCATCAGAAATGAATGATTGTACAATCACATTAACAATGTTTATGGGAAGTCATTTTAGCCATATGTGTCTTCCCCATACTAATACACAATTTTAAAGCATATTTGGGGAGCCTAGAGAAGGGGTGGAACAATAATTGGGATTAGCTCAAGGGAAACAATTTGATGGAAGATTGGGAAAGGGATTACACGGTTTGTTCCTCTTGAATGGATTTTAGGGTGGAGATGAGGTCAGTGGGCCTTTATGAGGTCACATGGGCCTCCCAATTTTATATCTACCAACTGAAGCACTTGATTCTAGAGTTTTTGAAAAGATATTCATCGAGGACCATCACCATTCATCATCACTATGGGGATGTCAGCATTAGCCAATGAGACCTTCATAAGTTCTCTAGAATTCCGAAATTGGGGGGGGGGGTGAATGTTGAATTCCCCCCTGCTGAGAATATATGGGAGAACACAGAGTAGATTCCCAAAATAGAAATGCACTGATGAACCTAGTTTCAGGTAGGGAAAATAATTTGGCAAGGGACATCCAAATAAATTTTTGGATCTCGGGGTTCTAGAATTTTACATTAGATAAGAATTTTCTTGTGAGGCCCCCCACTTTCTGGAAGGGGGGCTAGTCCAGAAAATAACACTCAAACTACTGACTATTGAAGGAAAACTTGTGAATGACATGGGGTGTCAGTACCAACAACAAGAATCAACCAGTTGTTAGGTTGGTCATGTTCATCATTATGCTCATATGTGGCTGGATTCTACAAGTGAGATATATGAACGTGGGCGTACGACTGAGAATTTTCATCATGGAGTCCATGTTTTTAATGGAGGAACAGATCAATCTAGGGGTCCCAGTGCTAGCTAAGGTGTACAAATTACTACCGCATATTAGTAAGGGGACGAATCCAGATAAGATATGTGGACCAATGCATCTTTTTAGGGTTGGGAAACCATGCATATGGATTATCATGAATACTCGAACCTCATTTCCTCTATTGGGCCATACTTTCGTATTTCTATTCTAAATGAGGTGGGATGTTTCCCATCTAAGATGACCTCGCCCTTGGTGTTGAACCACATCTGGTGGGTAAATAAATTCAACTTCAATTCATTCATGTTTCGAATAACTATGTTCATCAAAGAAGACCAGTGAACAGAGGAGCATCAGCCCTATCTCCTAGCCTAAATATATGTATTCTTAGGGGAACTGGTTGACCGTGGGCCTATCTGTAAGGCCTACACCCCCCACCACTACATGATGTAGTTCCAATTCATATTGACTTTGATCCCATAGGTCTATATGGGAGTAAACCACTAGTCCATCCATGTGTGATGAGGTAGATGAGGCTCATGTTCTCACAAAAGGATGGGAAGATGGGGAATGAGCTACCTCCACAAAAAACTATCTTTGGGACAGTTAAAGAGTATGAAAATTATTGAGAGGTAGCTGACCTAAGGTAGATTTCGAAGTAGTGGACCAATCAGGCTAGTGATGGGGAACCTCTACAACATTGATGGCATGGCTTGAAGGTGGCAAGAGAATCCCATGGTGGCGAAGATGTTGTAGTGGTGGGAGCTGCACAAATCGAGAGGCAGATGACAGTGGTGGACCCAAGTTTCCTAGAGGAGAAAAATCAACAAGAAGGGTGGTCAGTAATGGGGTACTGAAGGTTACCCACTAGAGATTCAATTTAATTTCTAAACCATATATATATAACTGAGGACACTACTTTCCTGGAGGATTGGGACATCTGGGATGTTAGAAAACAATTCCTCAATCCTTCCAAGATGTGGAAGCACTTGAACTACATCGGGATGATCTATTTGGGATTAGTAATGCTAGTTCCATAATTTCGTTATCTCAAGAAGAAGGGGCGAAATACATCATCACACTAGATGACTTCTTGAACTCTCGGGGTACTCCTCGTCCAGTGACAGATCGGGTTAAATCACTACACAATCAAACACTTCATATGTAGTTTTCTACCACTGAATTGATGGAGTGCTTCCCCCTACAGGAAGAGTCAGAAGATACCTCATGGGGGGAAGAGGCTGGTAGAGGCTATCCCATGGAGGAAGTTGAGGATGCTAAATCTAATCATGAAGTGTTTTTAGAGGGTGTTGAGGTAAACCCTAAACCATTTTCATGTGATCCTTATTTAGTTCACATTGGACTTCTCAAATGACATTTATCCTGTGAAAGAGTGCCTTATACTTAGAACCTACTTCCAAAAAATAGTAGATTTAGCTTTGGAATCAGCAGCCATGGCGAGGGTGATTACCACATCAAGTCAGGCTATGACACTAATGGTGGTTCTCCCAATGTCTTATATCTTCCAAACCAAATAAGGGGGTCCACGTCTCAAGATTATGATTGCAAGAGCTAAATTAGTTGATCGTATACTTGAAATCTATAAATCTTCTTCACTGAATTTGTAACTGTTTCAAATTGAACTAGGCCTACTAACAAATATATTTTCATAATTGAACAATTCTTCAAATGGTGTGGGCCGCATTGACGAGGATGGCCTGGACCCCTGGCGTTGCCTTTCTCTGGGGAACATGGACGGTAGTAGAAGGGGACCCACATAATGATCAAATCATAGCACTCCAAATTATTGGTGGTTTATCTACAGGGTGTAACATGAGAACATCGTTGTAGAATACATCTAATGGGATCATCCAGATGACATAATAACTGACCTACCCCACTAGACATTAGAGGAAGATCATGTTTAAAAATTCTAGGAGGCATTCCCTGTATATGAACATACTGACCCCAAGGACCGGGACAAGAATGATTCTGATGAAGAGGATAGAATGGTTTTCTGTCACTGGTCATAGAAGTCAATCAAGCTCTTCAATAGGGAGACCACACAGGAACAATGGGTAATCCAAATGGGGAGGCATCATTCTTGGATACACAAACAATGTGCTAGAGGAGGGGATGCTTGACACCCTCATATACTCATCTGAGACTATATAGAAGAGAAATTACGGAAGAAAGATCACAACCTCTATGTGTGATAGACAAATATGAAGTCAGTCAACTTCAAGAGACTCCAGGAGTGTGATCATGACATCCAATTCATGGGGGGCACGGTCGAATGATTAGTCCCTTTTCCTCGATGCACAAACTGGACTGATATCGTGACTGAAGGCCCAACTAGTAGAGGCTGAGGAACAAATGTGGCAATCTTTTCAACAGATGGCTATCATCCATGTCAAAGAGGATCAGACTTATATCAAGGCCTATGTATTATGCCCCATTGCCTTATAATAATTGAAGGATATCGATAGGTGATAGTAGTTACATGATGATACGATCAGGGGAGTAGATGACATGGGACACTCCAATGAAGAATTAAACCCATCCATTGCAGGGGATAATCCTTGGGAATTTTAGTCAGTGTGAACTCATAAACATACATTCATGATTTAATTTTTTATGCTGGTTGTGTGTATGAGTTCTGTTATATGTTGTGGTTTTCTATATTTTTATCACATCTGCGGAGTATCCAGTGATCAATCCTTATGCTTACATGGGTTGTTCCCAATGTTAGAAGAAAGGGGTGAACATAAATTTTTTATGATTTAATATGATAGTGCCAAACAATATTTGGGAATCCGTGTTTTGAAAAACAAATGTGGTTTCTCCAGAAGAAAGAGGGAGGCCTGAATAGAGAATCATGTTATCTGAACAGGAAAAATTCCATTTTCCCAATGTGATCTAGTGAATGAGTGGGGTAATTCTAGGGGAATTAGAATCAATTTGAACATAGGGGAGTTTAAATATTGAATCATGATACCTAAAATTCAAAACACTGTAGAGGTGTAATGAAAATGAAGGATAACTATTGATAGTGTTTTGAAACATATTATCCTTATTGCATTACGCTGAAACGAGGAAAACAAATGAGGGCGCACCACTTACCAAGTTCGAAATATGGGGCCTGACTTGAAATGTCATTGATAGTCTTCCAGAACATTAGCCTAATATATTAGGTGAGCTATAGGCCAAGAATCATTACATTTAGGGTGTTCCATTAGATGTGGATGAGGAAAATGATCCGAATAAATGGTATTGAAAGCATAGAGGGTGGAGTGATGGGTTGTTCGAATAGATTCCAACACTCTTGAAATTACATACCATGATGAAAACAGATATGGTAAGCACATTGGTCTGATCAAAGATCATACTCATTTCATGAAAGGATCTATCTGGAAAGAACCTAGAGTGGCATGTAATTATACATCTTTCCAATAAGGATGATAGTCATGTATTCTAAAATCATACAATGTGAATGTGGTTGCTCGGAAAAGAAAATGTGTGGAGCGGTACATATCCTGATGTGAATAAGGACCGTATGAGTCCACATCACACCATCTGTTTATAGTGGGATCTTTTAGATCATAGACCAGAGGTGGACTAACTCAAGTATTGATGTGATGGAAATTTCTCAGGAATCTTTATATATACAATAATGTTATGAATCAATCCATACATATTTCTAGAGGACCCATGTAGTATATTGTCATACGGTATGACATAGATTGAAAAGGTGAGATCCCAAAAGGGGGGGAGTATGTAGTGAGGCAGTTATTGTCCTGACATGAATGATGACCTGAGCAGTCATTACCACACCACAAAATACCTGAGAAGTATTAGGTCGAGAGACCAAAGATGGAGAAAATTGGATTGGGCCTGACACTAAGTGTTCATACTTTCATACATATCCCATAAGGGTGGGAATCAAGAAAGACATAGTTCTATGGGATTATCTTTGATTATAGTTTTAGAACTCAGACCATTCTTGGAAGAGACAAGGGATACACATGGTGTGGTAGTTTAAAGACCCAACATGAATGAGGATCTAAGGGGTCCTCACCACACCACATGCTTCCAGTATAGTTCAGCATCGGGGGACCAGAAAGAGGATAGAATTTAAGATACCCGGTACTGGACCCAAAGGTGAAATATCTTGGAATTCCTACATATCCCATTAGTATTTGAATAAATCCACACATAGTAGTAGAATATGGAAGGGTAGGATACCAATTCTAGGGGAAACATTGTCGTTCAGGTCTAGCCCAAGAATCAAAAGAAGCGGCATTGGATGGATCATTTTTTTCCTTTAGGGAGGGTGTGTTTTTTTTGAGAAGCAACAAAACAAGGACAGAGAATTTGGGCTTTGTTTTAGGAATCAATCCATATTTATGCCTGTAAAAATGGAATTGTGGATGACTGATACTAATCATGATGTACCCTTAGGCAAGGATACCACAATGTTGTTCAGTTTTTCATTATGCGATCAGGATGAAAATGTCATAGATTAGGGTTGTATGATATGACCAACCCATAAATTTTTACATCATGTGGTGAAGATGAAATAGTTTAATTTCATACGTGAACATATAGTATATTTTACAATCCTATGGATTGGATTCCCATATGTGAACATGGTTATAAAGAGAATGTGTAATGTGTTATAATGCATACCCAATACGAATGACAGAATCCATCCACACCACATCATGTGTGACCGTAGAGGGAGGGATCCTTTGGAAATGGGGCTCAAAAAATAAATTAATATGTGTCTAGACTGTAAAACAATGTGTCTCAACATTATTATGTGTCCCATTAGAATGGGAATCAATCCAAACTTAGTTCTGTAAGTTCCATGCAGTTTAACATCATGCGAGAACGATAAAGGGAGATCATAGTTTAAGGTCGTCGATCGCAACCCATTGATATATGAGATTCTTGAAAGAGGGTGTAATCCCTGACCATGTCCTTAAGCCCACATGAGCTACGCTCGATGTGGGAAACAAGAGAAGAGAATATCTTTTCCACACCGGGATTAAAGAAAAAGGGGAAATAGTGTAGCCTTGAATGACACCATACCATGGATTCGTCCTCCTAACATGAAAATTTTCACTGAGGGATAGTACAAAGAGTGTAAATATTTCACTCGGACATGATAGAGTGGAAAGAGGTGTGAATCACACATCCATTATTTAAGCCTCGATGGGGCTGGGCAAACGAGGGATGATAACTGTTGACTACATTTGAAACATAAGATCTATATCATGTGACATGAAATGGGAAAAAACATAAAAGCCTCAACCTCTGATCATATTCAAAATGTGGTAATTGTGTCAAATTTTCATTATAAATCCTCAGGGATGTTTTCCGAAGATGGTAGGACATCACGGGGGCCTATCATCCTTGACATTTAGGGGTCCTTTTGACATGTGAAAGATTATTAAAATCCAAAAAAAAATGAAATGTAAATCATGTAAATAGATGAAAACATGTCCATCTAGAACCCACCACTCGAGGTCCCAGACGCCTACACATCTAGTCACATTGGTTAATTTCCAATTATGGTCAAGGGACCAAATTAAAGAAGGCAGTACTAGGAGATGAGTGAACGAAAAGGGAATGGAGAAATATCAAGGGAGAGGTATGTGGTTTGGCTATTACAACCCTAACGTGAATGAGGAAATGAGTCCTACCGAAATCACGCACCCCTCCTCTAGGAGAACTGAGGAAAAGGGGTCAAAATAAAGTCAGTGTTTTTTAAAAAATAGGTATGGTCCTATAGATGAAACATTAGGGTGTTCCTATATATCCAATGAGTATTGGAATCAATCCATACATAGTTTTGAAGTGTCTTGTAGTTTAATACCATATGACCTGGACGATGGGAACATGAATCATGAACAGGAATGTGTATGGATTAGTGAATAACCCAAAGTGAATGAGGACATATTACAACATACACGAATACATTCATATTTACAAAGGAGAAGTGGCCACGAGAATGAATAGATGATCCTCGGATGGGCCCAAAAAATGTTCATGAATTCCTAAGTATCCAATGATGACGAAAATCAAGCTACATGTAGTTCCTGGGATGCCATGTAATTTAACGTCCTATAAAACGGACATAAAAGATCTTATTTATTGATAATTGAGCTCGGACAATAGATTCCCAGCTTATTGTCATGTTTATTTTACCGAATGGATATAATGGTGAATCACAGAGCCTATCATTTGGGAGATACTGGTGCGGTAATAACAATTGAGGATAACTTCTGACCACGTTTTCAACACAATATCCATCTCCTGCAACCTGGAATAGGAAAAAAAACTTAGTATCAAACATTGGTTATATTCGCAATGTATTAATGGTGTAAAATTTCCATTTTAGATCATCTGGGATGATGACCCAAACTATAGGTGATCCTAGGAGTCATGAAACCAAGCTGTTAGGGGTCTTTTCATATGTGAAAGATTGAGACCCAAATTGAGGGACGTGTGAAGCCTAGAGGTACTGGGTAAGCCTAATCGCCTTGTGATTAGGATGATATATGAAAGTGGAGATCCTCAAGGGAATGTGTGTGGAATGGAAAAAATATCCTGATGAGAACGAGGACATAGATTCCACACCAAACCATGAAATCCTATCTTTGTACTCGGTCCAGGGGGATGGAAAGGTTGAGGGACTTGAAGATGGGCCACAGATGAATAATCCCTTCATTCATACGTATCCCATGAGGATGGTAATCGAGCTATGCATAATTCTGAAATGTCATGTATTTTAACGTGATATGACAAGGACATAGTAGAACATAGTTTAAGGTCTACGAGCTAAGATTTTGGTTTGTATTTTATTTTCTTGCTAGATGAGGGAGGAAGTTTAGTGTACCCCAGGATTATTAAAGGAAGTGTATCATCTAGAAGGATGGTAATACAGTTTTTCATCAAGCGGGATGAGTACTGGGTAGTTTTACATCCTTCATCCTGTACACATCAAACAGTTTAATGTCATTTGGTGAGTATGGAACAATTTAAAGTCACATGGGACTACTATGAGAAATACTTCCTGAGTAATTTAGCATTGGTGGGACGAGTAATACACTCTCCATCCATGGTGACTATGGTGTATGGACCATTTGGGTAAACATTGTGAATGACATAAGGTCCCTCCCATTTGGCATTCAACTTCAGTGGCTTCCTAGTGGTTATATTTGAAGGTCTCAGGTTCCACACTATGTTACCATTTAAGAATGATAATAGGTAATTTTTCATGTCAAAATATATGGTTATCTTGATCTGGTGACTCTCCATATTTTTCAGGGCACAAAGACTCTTCTTGCCAAGCGCTTCCAGTTCTGCCATATTGATTTTGACTACATTTTCTGATGATTTCTGATTGTTGATAGATATTCACAATGAAGTTAACTGAGTATCAATGAAAATGAATTCCAATATTCCACACACTAGGGAATCTGGGGTCACCTATGTGGAATTACAAGTCATTGTCTGATAATACCAGAGAGCATTTGGGTGTTTTTTAAGCTAACTCTTCTTCTTCTGACCAACCATCATCTACATAATGTTAGAGATGTTTTTTTAATTCCTCAATATACTCATTTTCATGTGAATGATATAGAGAGTTATTATTAGAATGAATGTTATAATTGGAGGTAAATTTTATTCTATTGGCTTCCTGGATAATGGTGTCGTTATTGGTGAGGACAACATGAGGGACTCTGAATCAGTAGATGATGTTGGAGCTCACAAAATTGATAATATAACTATACATTACTTATTTTATTTTAACTGCCTCTTCCCACAGGGGAAAGAAATCGGTAGTGGTTAGGATGGAATAACACTAGCTAAGCATCACCAGTGGATATGGTCCCATGAAATCAATTCCCTAGACCAAAAAAGGCCAATAATACATGGTAGTGTGGAGTGGTTCTGGTGACTGATGTACAAAATTAGAATTGATTTGGCATGCATGGAACTGCTTGGAAAACATGATACAGTCACAGATCAAGGAGGAATAAAAATACTCAAATCAATGGATCTGGTGAGAGTGTTTCACCCATGTCTGATAATCCCCATTGGAACTGACGTGAACATCCTACATGACCAGATATATCTGACCTCCTTTTATGCAATGGAGGATAATCCAATCAATCCCATGCATTTAGATGATCTTCTAATGGTTGGGACAACTCTAGAGGGTTAACTAGAATGTATGTCATCTAATTCACTAATGCTCAACTCGATCTACTAAAAGAATACCAGGCTGGAGATACTCGATAAATGGGTTCTCTAGTTAGGAGGAACTTCCAACACAGTGGTAGGGGGATCTAGGGGTCTTTACATGGAGGCGACGATTGTAATGTGGCTTTCTTGTGGGCTATTATCATCATCCGATGTATTGGGAATAATAGGAGGAAATTGACGTTCATGCTTGTCTTGATGCAAGGCTTCCTCTAGCTACTGGGCATTTTTTAAATATTGTGAAATCCCCACTTGGTAGTTCTTAGTGATGATAGAGGGGACCCGTTCGGTTTTGAAAATCCCCAAACACATTTTTAGAATCTTCTCTTGATTCAACGAAATATCAAGGTAATATGTAAGGCCTTTCAACCAAGAAAAAATTTCTACAACGCGCTCGTTAGGCCTCTGCCTTCAGTTGAATTTTTTGAAAATTCTCTTCTTCTTGGTGGTGGAAAGGAACTAGTAACGAAACATCCTATGAAGATCCCCCCATCCGGCTACTAAACCAATGGGTAACTAGAGGTACCAAACTAATGTGATCCCTTATAGCATATGTACGAAACAATAAATATTGGTGGCCTCCTGTAGCATTGGAGTTCCCATCATGGGTCCACAACATGAAATAAAGTGGGCCAAATACTGTAGTGGGTCACCCATCCCATAAATGGGTGAGAATATAGGATTTTAGAAACCATAGGTGCTAGACGGTCATCCACCCAGGCCAGATATGGCTTTCCCTCAGCCGATATTTCCACCTATCTAGTTTCTAGGGCCCTGAGGTGGGAAATGAGCATTGCCATTAGATCATCTAGAGGAGGATTCATGTCTTCATAAGGATCTCTGGCCACCAGTGCATTGGAAGGTCCTTCAACATGATAAATAGGCCCAGTTTCTCAATGAACGGCTGGTGGGATGTCTAATGGGACTGCCAGTGGAACGACCTACAGAGCAGCTTGGGGACGCTGGTCAGGGTCCCGAGGAGGTTTATCACACATATCAAGTGGTTTTGGGGATGAAAATCATTCCCTCTATCCATAAATAGTGGAATCTACCCTATTTATATGGGTAGGATGGTAAAGGTCACTCGAGGGAAATTTGATGGGGTATGTTGTACCGTCCCCTGGTGCCCCAGTCGAGGATTATCATAGCATGGTCATCATTCCACTACACATTCCATAATAATTTCATCAATCATATTTCTTTGTTATCTGATCTATTGACACACAACAGCCTTATCTAGGTCATCCTAAATCTTCTACACTAATCTAGAAAGATCTGATGGTTTGACAACCCCATCATCCACTTTACCCTTATTGGGGTTCTGACCTATGGATAATGACTCAGTGGGCGGAGGAAGACCCAATAAATTTTTCTAGTGGCGAGGGCCCCACCACAAAGGATCTAATAGGTCTAGAACAACCAATGAAGGTATGTACCATTCAAGTAGTTATAGCATGGACTCTTTCTAAGTTAGGTCCACCATGTTAATTGCGATTATACCTAATGGTATATCCTTAATATCACCTTGGATGTCAGGCTAGGGTCCGATAGAGCTGGAATGTTGGGAAACATAGTACTCCCATACATGGATCTGAACATGGGGGAAACCTCCTTAATAATTGTATGAAGCACTATAATGCTCTGGACACATCATTACTGGAGAGTTCGATGGTAGCCAGGAGACTCTGGGTGCTAAGCCACAGGGAGCACAACCAAGTCGACCACACGTCATTTCTGGATGAATTTATCAATGTGGTATGAGATCATGTGTTAAGCCACTCGTTGAAGAAATAGTCAGATGGGCATTTTCTCATGGGTCTGGTGGAAGCACACGACCTCCTCCTAGGTAAGAGATTATGGAGTACTGATGTTTCTGGTTTCAATTGGCCAGAACAAATCTGGGAAATGGTCCACTGCGAGGACGTCCCATAATCTCCTCAGCTCAGCCTTGAGATCTTGTCCTTGGTTTCCTCATTCATCAATTGGGAGGGCTGAGGGACTGGTAACGACACTGAGGTAGACCGTTGAGATAGTATACTTGGCGGTGGAGAATACGGAGAGCGAGCTGGCAAGCCACCACATCTTAGGCTGTTTCTCGTAGAATTAAATAACTAAGCCACCACATCCTGGTAAGATGGACTAGAAGTCACATCATTCAACACAGGGTATGCAGTTCCTTATAGTGGTTCTTAATATTTCCTATCCTCTATTGGTCCCCAATAGAACACTCCATGGTATCTGGTTGAGAAAGATAAAGATCATGTTGACGATACAGAGGATTTCAAAGACGAAACTTTCAAATAGGTTAAATATTCCTCCACTAGGATGTATCATTGGAGGGAGGTAGGGATCCGGTGGACTTCAGTTTCAAGGCGAATGAGGATTATATGCCATTTTAATACCCCATCCCCTGAATAGAGGATCAGGGTGAGGGTTCTACCATAGAATCAAACTCTGCCTCAATGTTTGAGAAGCGGATGGGTTTAGTCGCTGTCTAAAACCTCTCAGTATTATTCCTTTGATATATATGACCCGCCCTCCTACCCCGAGATAGTTATTCATGATAGGTTAGGTTTTCAATATGAGGAGGTCCTTTAGCTGAAATAATAATTCGACTATGTGTACTTCCTCATTGGTGATATTTTGTGCAAGGAGAACTCAGGAAAATGTTAAAAGGAGAATGATGAGGGACTCCATTTCCATTTATAGATTTGTAGGGGAGACCTCTGTGGGATGTTTTAGGGTGTGGTATGACCTCCACTAGATATGGAGGGAGTATGTGTAGTACATCCATGTTCATTTCCCTTAGCATTTATGGAATGATGGGAACCATCATAATGGTCAAACTGAACACAGGGAAGACATCCATGTTGGATGCCAATAAAGTAGGGCAGACATCTGATTCTATAATCACAAGGACGAGGAGGACCATCGGCCTCTATAGTAAGAACATGGGGAAGACTGGGAAGACCATCATGTTAACAGTTGACTGGGTGAGGAGGATATTCACATCAGTGACCAGTGATAGGAGGAAAAACTCTATACCTGGGATAACGGGTTCAAAAGAAACCTTTGTTTTGGATGTCATCATGGCGGGGAGACCCTTCAAATGGACTAATGGTGGCATGTTTAGTACCTCTATACCTTAATTTGGGATGGGGAGGTCCTTTTCTCTCATTGATAGTGGCAAGGGGTGGACCTTCCTGCTTGATGTCATTGTTGCGGGTTGGCTTGTGAAATGCAGTATCTATGCCAACGACAATGAGAGTCTTCCAAACCTAACTATGGGATAGTCTGGGAATCAATCCTGGATGGGTGTATACGTGACAATGTTTATTATAAATAGGGAATTTATAGTATGAATAGGTGTTGGCATGGGCCACTATAGTCGTTCATGATGATGCCCCCTGATGGGGGTCCTCCTCTGCTTGCACCCAATTTTTCCATCATTTTCTCCAGATTGGGGTCTGTTGGGCAGATGTGCAACTCACTTGCTTCTCATCCACTGAGACGGAGTAGTGGCACTGATGTACCATAGTGGGATCCCTCCTTGGTGGCCCTAGGGAGGGGATCACTACTGGGCTGGCCAAGACTTACCGCACCTCATTGGCCTAAGGGAGCGATTCGTCAAAGCTTTCCATGGAGAGACTACCGAAATGGTTATAGGATAGAGTGGGGAGCAGCAGCTCCCTGTGTGGACCTTGGGGGAATCATCCATAGTGAGGAACAAAACCCTTTAGGTCCTAACAGGCCATATCCTGATTTTGTATAATCTCTTCTTCCTCACATCGTTGGATGAGTTCGGTGATCAACCTCTTCTAAACAAGTTCAGAATGTGAAATAGGGTAGGGGTGCCCATCATCCAAGGATGTGGGGTCCTTCATAGATGAGATATAACTTCACATGACTTCCGCATTGATGTTTCCCCAACCCCTGCATCGGTACGTGGGTGGTGACATATTTCTGGATATATCAGCTTGGGTCCTACAAAGTGAGAAGATTCAAAGATTAGAACATAAAGGAGGAAAGTGACATCCCATTTCCGAACACCATTCTGTCTCCCATGATTAGTAAAAATAAACCACACTAACAACGTCGCTGATTGGAATTCCCAAACATCCAACTACCTTGATCTCTGGTTAGTATCACGCCAGGTCATCTATTTTATTGGTGGGGCCTAGAGATGGATAGCTGGATCCAATGAAATACATATATACTGATGTATCATGCGCTACAAATCACTACGTTGAATATAGCATCACCTCAGGATCACCATTTATATTTTCGATGCTTTTTTCGGAGTGCGCATCCATCCCTGGGGATACGCTGGCTGTTTCCCCACATTCCTTCTTTTCAAAGTTGGGAAACATCTATTTATTATACATGTACATTTTCTCATTGAACAAAATGGGATGATGGAATATTGTTTTCTCTTTCCGTGGATTCCTCGATAGAACTCGACTTAGTCTATGTCTCCATCAAAGACTTATATTTTGTTATTAAAACTCTTCCTCGATGCCATATCATTATGGATATTAGTAGATTACAATTCTTCTATCCGGACTTTCCATGTGGTCTAGTCAGGTCATAAACCATTGATCGGGGGAGTAGTTATGTTGGGCATCACTGGTGTGTCTGGACGCAAAAATACTGATGTGTCTAGGTTTCATCCCCATATGATATGGATTCTAGAGGATGAGGAATCATGGGGAATCCCTTGTTGAGTGTGTGTAATTATATTCCATAGGCATGTCCCTGAGGTTTTCCTAAGCATCACAAGAATGACACAGGGTATTCCACAAGTTTAACATCAGGATGGGATGGATCGGGAAGATAAGAACACATATTGGAGTGGACCTGATGGGTAAATCCCTAAGAGGGAGCACCTAGGATGTTTACTATATGGGTGAATCAAAACATAAAATAAGGACAGATCTTAGATGGTGTTTCCAATAGACGAAAGACATCACACCGTTAAGACTGATGTAGAGGACACTGAGGGCGGACAAAGAAAGGATCTCCCCAAAAAGGGGAACACTAGGGATTACCATTGTTTGGGGTTAAACCTTATGGAGGCTTTCTAAGTACCATAACTAGGAGATAGGGATCAATACCCATTTAGTTAGAATAGGTTATTGAATTAGGGTGTACACAAAGGAAAACTACTCGAAGAAATATTAGTGATTACAAATGGACAATGAACTATCATAAGAGGGACCTTGTTGGTCGGATAGTTATTGATTGTGTGGGGTTTATGCATGGTTAGATTTCCATGGGAATGAAATGATCTCACTTAGATGTGGCGGCCCTAGTAGAAATCAAGATGGAAGATAAAAGGTTGGATTAAGTGGATGAGAGGAATGGGATGGAACCAACGTAAAGACCACAATGTTATTGGGGTTTAACCTTAGAGAGGCTTCCTACGTATCTTTGTGGTAGGGAATTATAGTTCATGCAGTTTGGTATATTGATGGTACACCTGTGGAGGTGACCCATGAGAATGGATGTGTGGATAGTTCTGGTGGGAAGTAGAACCTCTATATTAAATAATGATCATCCAAAAATACACTACCACGAAGGATAGACCAGGTTGAGTCATGGATGATGGGTTTGAACCTCATGGATACTTACTATATTTCCTCATGATAGAGAAACAAATTCCACATAATTTAGGATGGGGCATGGAATCTGGGTGTACATTAATGATAGCGACCTGACGAGATGATGTGGGTTACGCATGGTTAGTGGCCCTAGAGTTAGTCTGACGCCGCTAAGGGATAGACCTATGATGTGGGTCCCTAAAACGGGGAAACCAAAGTTTACCTGAGTTTGGGGTTGAACCACATGGAGGATTTATATGTAACGTATCTATGATACAATGATCAGGACCCACATAGTTCGAATAGGTTTACAAGTGTTTTGGTTTTAACCTCAGGGAGGTATCCTATATACTTTATCTAGGAGATAAGGATTAGCACCCACATTGTTCAAATAGGATTACCATTGTTTGCGGTTGAACCTAAGGGAGGATTCCTATGTACACTATCTAGGAGACAGGGATCAAAGCCCACATAGATTGAGTAAGACTATCGGTGTTTGGGGTTGATCCTTAGGGAGGATTCCTACATACCTTCTCTAAGATACATGGATCAAAATCCATAGAGTTCTAATAGGTTTACTATTATTTTCAGTTTATCCTTATAGAGGCTTCCAACTAACAATGTCTAGAATAAATGGATAAAAACCACATTGTAAGATTAGATATACCATTTTTTTGGGTTGAACCTCAGGGAGGCTTACTACATAACCTATCTAGAAGGTAGGGATCTAAACCAACGTAGTTTTAATAGGTTTACCATGGATTGCAATTGAACATCAGGACGACTTCAAACGTACTCTATCTAGGAGATAGAAATCAAAACCTAGGTATTTCGAATAGGTTTACTAGTGTGGTGTTGAACATCATGGAGTCTTCCCACATACAATGTATAGGGGATAGGGATCAAAACCCACATAGATAGAATAGGTTTACCAGTGTTTGGGGTTGATCCTCCAATAGACTACCTACGCACTCGGTCAAGGAGATAGGGATCAAAACCAATGTAGATCGAAAAGTATTACAAGTGTTCGGGATTTATCCTTAGGGATGTTTCCTACGTACACAACCTAAGATATTGGTATCAAAACACACATAGTTCAAATAGGGTTACAATTTTTTGGGTATGAACCTTATGGGGGATTTCGACGTACCCTATATTGGAGACCGGGATCCAAATCCATGTAGTTTGAATATATTTACCATTGTATTGGGTATAACCTCAGGTAGGATTCCTACATACCATGTCCAAGAGATTGGGATCAAAACCCATGTATTTCGAATATGTCTACCATTATTTTTGGGATGAACCTTATGGAGGATTCCTACGTACCATGTCTAGGTGATAAATATCAAAATCCATTTAGTTCAAAAGCATAACATTTTTAATATTAAGAATGAGATGTGTATATGGTTTAAAGTCATGTGGGTTGAGGCTGAACCGACATGAAGTGGTTAGGATAGATGGATGAAGGGCTTGAACCTCATGGAGGCTTTCTATATAAATTTCCTAGAAGGGTAAAAGATCAATGTCCAAATAGTTAGGTGAGGTGGGGTATGGGGATTACACACCGAAGGTGACCTAAGGAGGAATCCATGGTCTTTGTTTACTCTTAATCCCATGTGAGTCATGCCCATCATGATAAAAAATAGGCATCAATGACCTGACTATCACGTCATAAAAGTTGTGTCCGCATTAAATAGCGAGGGGATTACTTGTGTTTACTGACCTAAAGGGGAAACATGGGCTTATTCTTGGATTCCAGCATATAAAGATGGATATTGGGACTTACAACAGGATATCGGCCCTGAGGTGATAAATCCAAATGGTAGAGGGATGGGGTATCGATGGTCCATGTTCCCATGTCTCCTCCAGCCTTTGCACATGGATTAAGAGAGGAGGAGCATGAATTCAACCAACCTCATGAATGGCTAGGGTCTTATAACAAGATTGTTTCCCTCCCACGTGGATAGATCTACTTACATTCAAGGAGGATCTCATTCAAAGTGGGGAAGATCTTACAAATTTGGAGACCAGTGGGTATTAAAAATGTACGAGACATAGAACCCCTTGGATATTTCCTGGGGAGAGGCTTCAGTTTAACGACATGTGATGGGGACGATGGTTCTTGGAAGTTTAATTTCTTAAATATCAGATGATGAGAATTATATCACCACCCCTACGCCATACATTATAAACATGCTTTATCACTTAGATAAGGGAATTCAAAGAAAATTCCAAGTATATATGGGGTTGTGTAGTGATCAATTGAGAGGATCATGTTAGTGCAGATAAGAAAAGAAGCAATAACTGTTAGTGTGCATATTCTAAGAAGCATGAGGATATGCATCGCAATATGAAGCACCACCCATGAGACATTGAAATCAATTCATACAAACCTAGAGGGGCATATGGAATATAGGTTTTTGAAGAAAAGGGGTTCACCAGACGACAACTAGTGAAGCATGGATTCTCCACTAAGTAGAGAGACTCCCAGAATTGGTATGCTTCATAGTGTGGAGTGGTTGAGCCTAGGAATAGAGTATACATTCCTATAAAGTGTACTTCACAATGTGAAAGTAGATTACTGGAGTAGGAATTCACGGAGCATGAGTGCCTTGTAATGTGTGGTATTGTGAAGAAATGTACTTCATGAAGCACAATCATCCTCTCTTTAGCATGGGGTCCACTTGTTCATGTACGGTACATCATAGAGGCTAATTGATTTGTGCAGATCTGCATTCTATTAGGGATCTCCTTCCATTGCGATGGCTCGTGGACGTCATGAAGGGAAACCCTGCTTGAAGAGGGGTTCCATAAGAGATAATAGAAAGGAATTTTTCAATTCTCAAGTACATTAAAGAGATAATTTTCGATATGTTTTGTATACTATAAGGTGCTTCATGATTTGAGATATGGGAAGGTGAATGGTCAAGGTATCTGTCCTATTGTTCATGTGGAAGCCTGGTATTTATAGGTGGAAGGTGGCGCGAAGATCTGACATCACGTTGTGAAGCATCTTGAACTTTTTCATTGTAGGAGGATTGCGTCAAGTTCATTGTAACTGCGGAGATGATTTTCATCTCCTCTATGTCACAGAGGCCTCCTTCATTCCTTCTCCAGAGCTCGCATAGTCATCTTTCAGTTTCCAAGGAACCACAGAGGCAATCCTATCCCTCTATGGAAAGAATCCTTCCATCAATTTCATTGTAACCATAGAGTCTTATGCCCTTTTCCTCTTCAGTGATCATAGAGGGGGCCACGACTTTGCACTGGTTGCGATGCAGAGGAGATTCATTAAGGATCTTCGGGAAGCATCCCATTGTGGAATTGGTGTTCTATTTTCGTATTTTCCCAATGACCACGTATTGGCGCAAAAAAATGTCAAACAATTATATCTCCGATAATCAAACTAGATACTAGTTATAGAATCAGAATATTTTTTATAATATTTTAATGAATATTTATTCTAGTATTATCAGGAGTGATGTATTAATGAACGTGAATAATTATTCTAATAAGTTTAGTTGAAAAGGGTTCTCAATTTATTAAATAAAAAATGGTTCTTAAAATATATGTGGGAATATAATTTGGTGTTCTTTTGAGGATATTTCAACTTTGGTTGAAGAGGTTTTATGTTCATACATTTGAATCAATTTTAAATTAATCTTATGGTCTTATATATTTTTATAAAGGTATGATAAATTTATGTTGTCATTTTAATTTATTTTATTTGATTTTTTGGGGATGATGTTTTTTTGACTGGAGTTGAGAATTCTATAGAATGTTTCAAGTTTTTGGTTTCTGAAAAAATTAAAAAATCCGCACTATGTATGAAAAACTTATGGGTGTGAAAAAACTTCCTTCCCATGTATAATATAAACATGGGGATGTTTTAGTATAATATGGATTCTTCGTCTTCTAAATGATAAGTAACTGTAAACTGGTGGAACATTAGAATAACTCATATTTACATAATGTTAAGATATTGTTACACCATATTAAATCATTTCTATGAAAGATTAACTATAACGTTTCATAGTTGGGTATGAATAAACTAGAATTTTCAAAGGGTGTTCAAGATTAAACTAATATTATAGAAAATATATCTACTTCTATTTAAGATTATTTAGATTCATTTCATGAATAATTTAGATGTTCCAGGTGATATATAAGAGTGAACTATTATCATGTAATAATACCTATTAGATTCCATAAATGTAAACAATTTTTTTAAAAGACTAGGTAAAATACTTCAAAGTGTCATGACAAATAAAAAAAATTATTCCGTGAAATAAAATATCCCAATACAAAACTTATATGTTTTTATTAAATTTTTTAACATCAAGATAATTGATTGAATATGCCATGATTTAAGAAATGTTTTTTAATAAAAAATTTATATGATCTTTTATTTAATGATATATATATTCCAAAAAAATTATTTTAGCATGTCAATATGGATATTTGGAATAAATAATTCTGTTAATATGGAAGTTTAATGAAAATATGTTTCTTATGTCCTTGTATAAATAAATAAATAAGATTATAGAGATATATGAATATCTTTGAATGATATTTATTTTTGGATTGAATAAGAGGATTTGTATAATATCACTGAATGAAATTGTTAGACTATTTATTATAGGGTAATATGATATATAAAAAAATAAGAATATATTTGAATAAATAAAATTATAAAAAATATGAAAGTGATTTATAATTTTCAAATTTCTGATTGTTTTCCAAAAACTATTCATAATATTTAAAAATGAAAAATATTTTTTTGGAATCCATGATAAAATATAGAGATAATCATATTATCATTGTTTGAAAAAATATAGAATAAAAAAAGACTCATTAATGTCATTATGTGATGGGAAAAATTTTGTTGATAGTTTGAGATATGAATTAATATTGTGATAGGATTCCTTTGGTGTTATATAAGGATAGAGATTTAATGAGTGATAATGTGAAGAAGAGAGAAAGAGATAAAAATGCATAATATTATATGAGGACTAATCTATCTAAAGATAAAGAGTGGAAGTGTTTTATTTTTATAGAAATTTGGGGAGGAATATTAAATTTATTTGGACCAAAATAGACATTTATTCCATATATATCGTACATCAAAAAGTCCCAGCTGAATCTTCTTGAATGGAGATAAAACTATTTATTTCTAGATTTTGTGATTAAAAAGTATGATACTTTATAAATCATGTTAGTTTGGTTAATTGTATCTTTTTGGTGAAATTAATGTATTGGAGGATATGCCCATTATGTTAGGATATTTTTTGTAATAGAATATTAGTTGTGTGTGTGGCATAATAGAAACCATACACCGTGGACTTGCTCATTCATTTTGAGTGAACCTCCTAAATATATGTGTTCATTTATTATTATTATGACGGATTATTATTTAATGCATTTTGGTTGATATAGATGTTAGTGGGTGAGATATATCAACTTTACAATGGTTAGAGGTAAAATGGGAAATTGATTATTTTTTTAATCTATCAGAATTGATTCCCCAAAGAATTGGTGTTGTTGCATGAATATTATAGAGATAAAAAGAAATAAATTTCAAAAATAAACTTGATTATTGTCCAGGGAAATAGTAATTACATTTTTTACTATCAATAATTCGTATAAAAAAATTCAATAATAAGAATAAAGGTAAAATGGATAACCATCACCAAAAATAGTTTTTATATATATTTTTTCTTCAAAACAATTATATTGAATATAAAACAAAAATTGAGGTTTTTAATAAAAAATAAATTGAGGATATGAATAAGGGATATTATATTATTAATGAGAGAGTAATAATGACTGATAACGCCAAAGGAAATAAACAGAATACTCAATTATAGAATAATCAACTACTATATTATTTGGATACTCTATTTAAAAAATTCATTTTTTGTGAGGAGGATATGTTGATGAACTAGTATGTATAGACATAAATAATAATTTTTTTTCTATAACATCATTATATGGGGTGAAAGGTAAATGAATAACATGAAAAAAAGACATTATCACATTGAAAATAATTAATTACTAAATACAAATGAAAATAACGAAGAAATAATTTATAACTAATATACATAAAGAAATACTAACAATATTTGTCTTACATTTCTACTATGACTACAAAAATATATACATAACTATAAATATAAAAAGAAGAGGGATTTAGAGAATGAAATGGTTGTTTGTTAACTAGAAAATCTTTTATTAGAAAAATGAATTGTTTTTTTATAATTGCTACTAATCACATGTGATCGAGAAAAAATATATATTGTAGGAGATTAAAAAATATAATAAATGATTTGTTCCATTTGAAAAGTAATGTTAAATAGATATAAAATTTATTCGAAGATATCGAAATCAAAAAAAAATCCTTTAGTGTTCTTAACATTATTGATGGGTTTATATAAAAAATTCTTCATTAATATCAAAATAATGGTAACCAAAACGAGGTGGCTATATAAAAATAATAGATGTCATGTTTTATGGTTAAAGGATGTAAAAACCATCATGAATGGATATCAAAAAGCATGTATTGTTTTTATTTTAATAAATTAATTACCATATAACCTAAGAATGAATGAGAAAATAGAATTTGGTATAAAACATGGATATATTGGCTAAAAAATGGATAAACTACTCCAATATGGAGCTATTAGAATCAAAGTAATTTTAAATAGTGAAGTTAAATTTTTTTATCTACTGTGAAAATGAATAATGGATGATTATAGTAATAAATTTGTGGAGATTAAAATTTAGATGGAACTTGAATTCATTAATTTTGTTATGTTTCCCACAATAATCATGAAATAAAACAATTTATATAAATATTTAACTTAATTTATTATTGTATTAAAAATATTACATTACATTTTTTTAATTCACAGTACATCATATTCTCTTGATAATTTTTTTAAAAATTAATTAGTTGTTGATGATAAAATAGTGCATGTAACAAAAAGGTTTTCTTTTGTTGATGGATTCATGTATAAAAATAAATACATTGAATCATATATTGAATAAAATGTGTTAAAATAATGAATATTGTAGTTAATACACTATATAATACAATATAGTAGTCTAAAGGAAGAATTTAATTTTTGTTTACATGAGAATAACTGTGTTATGAGAGATTGTAACTATTAAATTATTTTATAGACAACCCAAATAGTGAATATCCTTATTATTAATCATTGTACATGTTAAAATATTTGATTCAGTCACCTTATGACATATGGTTTGGAAATAATTGAAATATAATGAATACGAAGGTTTATGGTAGTCTATATTTCAATAAAATAAACAGAATAGATATGGAAAAATTTAATAAATTAGATGATCATTCAATATTTATTAGATATAAAGTAGTAGGAAGATGTCTCCAATATTATAAATGGAAGTAATTATTCTATAATTATAACACTATTTTATGAATATGATGATCATAAGGGTAAAAATTCATTTTTTACTACATGGTTTCAAAATTCTAATGTTAATTAAATGGTTTATAGTAATTAGGAAAGGCTAGAGATATATGATTTTTTACTCTACATATTTATAAAAATATTGAGCCTAAAAAATAATTTGATATATAAAAGGGGTGTTTAAACCCGAGAAATGTAGATGAATTATTATTCCAGAAGGATATTTTATTGGCAACATTGATTAGAATTGAAGGATATTTCAAAATTAATGATTTGATTATTTGTATAGAATAGGAGGTAGGTCATGTTATGAAGAAAGAGAATATGAAATTTGTGATGAATATTATATAAAAAATTACACATTGAGAAATATAAGAAAAATGTGTTTTATATGCCTCCCTCATTTTTAAATATTGAGTTTATTTATGGGAGACACAAATCTGTATGGGTTCGGTTGGTGATGGATCTTCTGGTGGATGCCCTTTTATATATTTGGTTTATTTCTCCACTAGTCCCCTCATAGGTTCTCATCCACGTGATCCCTTTTTATCCCATATTATAATTGTTGAAAAGGATATGCTTGGATGAAGGTTTTTACTATATAAATATCTAGTATATCATGTAGTAATCCTTCCCACATTCCTCCCACTTTTGGACCTTTTAGTTAGAATTATTAGGAAACTGTCCACCTCCCCATAGAAACCATCTTCATCTAATCCCCTTGATCGCAATGGAAAAGAATCCATGAGAGTTTGTGTAAGGATTCCCAATAATCTCACATTAGAAGGTGAATTTTCAATGGTTTATAAGTAATGGTAATGGTCGAAATAATCTTACATTCATCCAATTCCCTTCTTGTCCTTTTTAGGTACAATATTCTCACTCACATAGGTCTCATATAGGACAATGGTAGATATAATGACATAAAAATATTCTAGATAAATGATTCAATGATCATGGAGGTGAGACCATGGACGTCTTAAGCCACATCATCCACATTATATAAGGATTTTGGGCCTAATGAGAGTGTTATAATGATTCCTTCTATTGGACTAAAAAACCAAATAAATTATTTTTCCAAAAATGATTCTTTTTTCTCTTATTGGTAGATTCAAATTGCTGTAAAAATTTGTGTTGATTATACATGTTCCCTCAAATAATATTCATATATTACATTTGGGAATGTATATTGTTTTAGGGGAATAATAGAACTAAGTGTAGTGTAATGTACCATTTTATTATATTAAATTTAATATATTTGGATCATATATCCCAGGAATTATACAAATTGGTCGGATTATCCTTGTCTATCGGGGTTCTTGAATTCATTTATTTTATTCCATATAGGAGATGGATGTTTTATTTATGTACAAGATCATACAATGAAAACATGAAACACATTCTGATCCTTTAAAAAATAAACCTCCCTAAATATTAATTTGACTCCTCCATGGTAGGAAAATAATTTTTATATTCCACACCTATTCATTGGAATATTGTTTAACTCATCAGGTAATTAAAAATAACTATTTATCGAAATATAAATGCACTTCACACAAAGAGAGGTGCAAAAAATGATGTTGATCTTCTAGATTCCAACGGTGTCGATGTGCTAGTGATAAATATATAATTTGATGTAGGATACATAACTCCTGATTTTAGTAAAACTATTAGAGTGTATTCCCACTAATTACAACATACCCCCTTATAATTATATTTTCTATCATATCTACGTTTATATATTTTTTAATTAAAATTTAAAAAATGTTCTATTTTTGTGAGCTTTTTTTGAAATAATGATGCTTTAAATTAGAAAAGTTTCTATAAGGATATGTATTTAATGATAGAACATTATTTTTAAAATTGATGTTTAGTTAGTTTTCATAAGTATGGAACTTGAATATGTGGTTAATGTTGATCAATTTGAAGTATTTATTCATAATTTCATTGATTTATAGGTTCCCAAGTTGATGAAACCACTTTATAGTCTAAAATGACCATTGAAATAATGGTATTCTAATTTTTAATGTATCTTAAATATAATTTATTTCAATATTGGAAATGATTATATCAATTTATATTTCAATTCAATAAATAAAAACACACACATTATGGTTTTTTATGTTGAATATAAAATTTTATATGGAATTATATGATGACATTTGAATGATTTCTCTACAAAATAATAAATAATTATAAAATGTCAACGACTAGTGAGATAAAATTATTATTCGTTTTTTAGGTTTTCAATATATCATATTTTAATTCTATTAATCAACAAATATATGCTTATTCACCACTAAAAAGGAATTCAAAAAGTATTTAGATAATTTTCAAGAGCTATAATACATGGGATTACACATTTATTGAAGTCGGAAGGATATTGTTTAGATCAAAAAGAATTCAAAAGATAGATTATGAAATTCACTTACTTGGAAGCGTTGAAAATAGACATCATGTTTATTGTTACAATTAAACTAAATTTTAATGTAACATGAAGGAGTCACATTTTTATGGAACAAATAATTACTTATTGTATGTTAAATGAATTCTTACCCATGTTATTTTGAAAGAAAGAATCATAATTTTGTAGGACCAACATTCATTTGAGTGTGGTTTGTCTCATTGAAATCCTTAATGTAAAATTAAACCACTTTATGAAGAATGGAATATTTTTATATTATGACATTACATGATTAAAAAAATTATACATTAAATCATAATATAAAGACCTAATAGTGATTGTTTCTTATCCAATGATGATTTGCTATGACAACGAAAGGGAAACTAATTATACAAATAATTTGATGAAATATTCATGTTCCTTACACAGTGATATCTAGGATAAAGTTATTAAGGAGAAAGTATAACATCATGAGAAGATGTTTTATTAAATTATAATTATGAATAAATTCATGTATATCTTGACATATCTCTTAAGAAATGATGGATTTTATAATTAAAATAATTTCCAGGAGTGCATAATCTGACATATGTCTTACGTGTTCATTATCTTATTTTTGAACAATCAATCCATTTTAATTTTTATCAAAAGAAGAGAATAATTTGGTTGTTAAAATATTGAACGATTAAAATTACTTTTCACATATAATGTTAACATTAGGGTAGATTATTTCAGGGGGAGTTTCGATACAGAGGATACTTGAGGATTGGTCTATATCAAAAATAATTTTTTGAACTAAAATATTCTTTCTATAATGTTACTAACTAATATAAAGGGTGATATTGATTATACTTAATTATGTCAGTTGACACTTGTGGAGTTATTATGACATAAAAATGAAAAAATATAACTTATCCTTACACTAATTTTTTGGAATACTATTAATAATATTGTATTTAAATTAATATTTAATTGGGAAATATATATGATTAATTTATTTAGAAGATCATTCATGAGTTTGGAATGTGATTTTATGTCATAATGTTTCATGATATTCAAGGAATAACCGTAGATATATTCTATATTTTATTTCAATAAATAAATGAGCAAAATAAAAGGAAATAGAAACCCCTCTATAGTGCTTAGAAAAACATATCATTGATTGTGTCACTAGAAATGGAATATAAAGAACATAAAGACAAAATTTCATTGAAATGGTCCTAGTTACTATGGAATTTTTATAAGTATTTATAGTTACTATAGTTAAGAAAAACAAGAAATAGTTTAATAAATTATAATGAGTTTTAATCTGAAAATTACTGTGTTATGAATTTGAGGTTCATGAAAAAAAGAGTGGCATTTAAATTCTACCACAATGAGTGGAGATGTCATGGATAAGGGACTATGATGTAATTTTAATAAAATATTAATTTTTTCCATTTTCATTGAGAATAATACTTTCAAAATCCCTTAAATTTATGCTCATATAAATTACATCATTGTTTTAGAAAACTAAATTGATCATAATTTAATAATCATAGTGTTAGAGAAGAAGAACTAAATCAATGTGGAATATAAAAAAATCATGTGGACTATCAGAGATATTTTTTTAATAAGTAAATGACCAGTTAACTATATATATATTTTTATATTTCTTAGAGGAAGGTATGGAATATTTTGGATACATGACCATACCTAATATGTATAATTTAATGATATATTGTTATAGGGATGATGTGACTGAGGAAGACCTAGTAATATCGTTGAATAGAAGTAGTAGTCATATTTATTGTGTTCCGTTGTATTATAAAATTCATACTTGTAGGATTTCATGACCACATTCCTAACATTGAAACATAGTTCATGAATAAAATTAAACTGAAGATTTGTGAAATAGAATGAAAACCACTAAAAACTAAATGTGTATCCACCAGATAAAAATATTTAGCGTACCTCAAAAATACCATATATAATTTCCTCTTTCAATAAATCTCTCATAAAATTATCCCATTTTAATGATAATTTATAATTTACATGATTTAACTGGTATAATAACACTAATGATAATTTTATGGAAAAAGAATTCACCCCATCCTCCTCTAAATTATTATCATCACTGATTCCCAAGGAAATTCAAATAATCATTTAAAAAAACCTTACAAAAAAACCTAACAACACATTTAATTTTCCCAAACATTAATCATGATTGTAGGATCGAATATTTAAATATTATATGTTCAAATACAAGAGGGGGGTGGTGAATCGTATAAATTAAAAATCCATATGGAAATATTGAGAAACCAAAATTCACAACACCTCTATGTTCTCATAACTTGTTTGATTTAAGAAAAGTGATTCTGGAAATGATACTTAACAAAAGTTTACAAAAACTATGATTCTACGATAAAGAATATAGAATCTAACTAAATCAAAGTACATGTATAAGGATGTATAATATAGTTATACTTTCCTCAACAATACAAATGTAGTGAAATTCTTGTAACAAAACAGGTAATAAGTAGTTAGTATTTTAACCCAAAGTGAAGGGTATCCAAAAACCATGGATAAAAGTCCCATGATAATTACATTCAAAAATGTCTGTCTTACCCACACAAGGGTAAGACCTCAATACGAAGATTTAAGTATGTCTTTCTATCCCCTAAATCCCTCAACATCAAGGTAGTCGGAACCTCTGTCTTCCTTAGCAAGAGAGCCCTCAACTTCAAGGTAGTCGACACCTTTGTCTTCCTATCCCTGGAAGACCTCGATTGTACATATCAACAATCAGAGTCACACAAAGAATTTTTGAACAATAAGTTCAGTATGCACAATGCAATGAATTTATCTCTCTAGAAATCACTTCATCAACTTGTAATCTCTGAAGTCATCGAACAGTGTTGAGCTCCTTCAAATGAGCTCTTATTGAGAGTCGCGAATTCAACGGTCGGTGCCCACCTCCAACGTTCATATTTTTCCTTGAATTTCAGAGGGACCTATACATGTGTCACTCAAACAACAATTAGTTAGTAACATAAAGCATGAAATCCTTTTATAACAAAACAAGTGTTAGAAAAAAAATATGGCTATAATACTAGAAATCCTATATTCGGAATGTAAGTAAATGAATGTTCATAGTCTAACAAAAATTTAATTCGGAGTCTATAATACAAGGATATTCATATTCTGTTTTCATGGAATTCAGAATCTAAAATCTATAGAATTCCAGAGTCTGAATTTCAAGGAAATTTGGAATCTAGATTCACAAGAATTTGGAACCAGAATTTCAAAAGTTTGGAGTTGGAGATCATGAGAATTAGGAGTCAGAACTCATAAGAATTCAGAGTCTGAATTCAGAAAACTCAGAGTCAGAACTCAGAGAAGATCATATATAGAATTCGTATTCAGAATTAAGATTCATAACCCTGAAGAGTTCATATCTAAAATTCGTAGTCATAATTCAAAGTTATAACTCTGAAGAGTTCGTATCCAGAATTCTAATTCAAAATTCGGAGTCAGAACATAGAGGAGTTCGTAACCAGAATTCTGATTCAGAATTCTAAGTCAGAAGATAGATGATTTTGTAACCAGAATTCTGATTCATAATTCCGAGTCAAAACATAGAAGAGTTCATAACTATAATTCTGATTCAGAATTTGGAGTCAAAATTCAGAAGAGTTCATAACCAGAATTCTATTTCAGAATTCGGAGTAAGAACACAGAAGAGTACGTAAACATAAATCTTAGAATTCAGATCCTAAAATAGAATGTTTCATATCTATGTAATTATAGGAATATGAGTTCTTGGTTTCAAACTTAATTTTACACATATAAAAATGATGATATGAACAATAAAACATGGTAATGAAAAACTTCCTTGGGGAAGGAAATTCTTCCTTATATAGGTAAAACATAGGGTAAAAATAGTTTTCCCTTGAGATAAGATGTTTGTGATTTCCAAAAAAAAAGAACTAATGGTAAAGCCATAAGGAAACCTTAATTTCGTAACAATCTCCCCCAAGTATGAAGGAATGGAAAATTCATAAGGAAAACCATATTGTATAAAAAATCTCCCCCTTTTTTGAATGTAGAAACATCCTTACAAAAAAGAATACAAGGACTTAGAAAAAATATTATAGACTTTGAAATAATTCTTATCTCGATTTTCTCATTGGTAAATATGAATACGACTAACTCCCCCTTAGGCTTTGGAAATCTAAGGATCGTATTCTAGATTTCTAGAATGAGAATTTTCATTATCTTGAGTATGAAAATCTTCGTAATGAGAACTTCATCATTGATAAAATCCCCCTTATATAGAGATATTTATTCTTTACATAGAATTATTTTTTCATTATCCCCTTTTGTGATTATAAAAAAGTGTTGGATTGAAAAGAAAAAAATGGTACCTGAAATATTATTACAAAAATCTAGACCAAAAAAAGCAGCCAGAATTTCATTAAGATTGAAAGAATTTGTACATGAAAAAACAGATATAATTAGTGATCAAATTTGGATCTATTTTTCTTCTTTTCCATGGTTATCTGCTTCTTCACAATGGCTTTCAGCTTCGTTAGTTCTTTGGGATCCTCATCTACTTGCTTCTCTAATGCTGTGATCTGATCATCTTGAGCCTTCAAGGCCTCTGCCTGAGTCTTTATCAAGTAATCTTGCATCACTAGCTTATCTTGTATATTGATCTTAATATCCCGTTCTATTTTCCAACATTGGACAACATAATTCAACTTCCAATTCAGATCTTTGACATCCTGAATCCAAGTATTTTGTTCAAGATTTAGCTGTTCCTCAAAGATATTTGTAAGATCCATGATTTTTTTGTCTTTAGTATCAAAATCATCCTTAACATCTTCATGAAATTGATCAAGATCTCTCAAATCATCAATGATCATCTTCGACCAATTGGTCATTTTCATGAAGGATTTTCTATGGGATTCATAATGGATACAAAAATTATTGTGTTCGGCCTCAATATTTTCACACCTATCCATTATCATGGATTCAGAGTTTGATTTCCGATTCATGTTATGCTAGAGCATCTGGCATCTAGAGTCAATTTTTGGAAAGATTGGAATGGTGTCCACAAGCTTCATGAGGGACTGAACGACAAAATCATGTCCTAAAGATGATGACTCTGAGTCTGACACTCTGATAGGTTGTGGTTCTTCCTCTATTTCGACAAGCTTCCTCTTAGAGAATCCTATAGCTTCCTTCTTCTTTAGTATTTCTTTGGATGAGATATCAACAACCACTTGTTTCCCCTTGTTGTTTTTCGGTTCTTCATCTGGAGATTCCTTTTCACTCTCAGACAACTGAACAAACCTATCTTATTTAATTTTTTATTTCCTAGATCCTTCCTCAATATCATTAGAGAGAATGATGTCAGGATTATGACTCTCTTCCCATTATAATTTGTTCACTTCCTCTTCAGCCTTCTCATCCATTTCAAGAGTTGCATGTTTTGAAGATCCATCTTGAGAAGTCCAAATTGAATATTTTTCGGAAGCACATTCCTTCTCATGAAATAATTCTACTTTCTTTATCAGTTCAGATGTATCTTTAGTTCTTTGATGTTCTTGTACTTCTTCTACAACTTCCTTTTCTTCGACACCATTCTGTAGTACTTTTTCCGGATTTATAAACTTCATCCCCAGTGTCTAAGGTAATGGTTATAAAAAGAATGTTTTAGTACGGTAATGTTCTCGGATGAAACATCAGTAGCCTTAAAAAGAGATTTCACAATCTCTACCTCCGACTTCTTCTTCTTAAACTTCTTCTCTTTGGCTTGCTTCTCATGCTTTTCTGCAGCTTTCTCTTTCAATGATTTGGCCTCTACAGGGTCTACCCCAAACATTTCTTCCACATCCTTCCGATTATTTTTATCCTCCCCCCATTTGGCGACTAAATCATCCAGATAGGCTATCAATTTCATGGGATTTGGATGTGAGAATTGAGTTCCTTTTGGCTTAGGGGTTTTCTCTGTTTCTTCCACTTCCTTTAGTTTCCTCTTTTTTCTAGCTTTCATTGATGGTTTAGCCTCTTCTGCATTTTTTGAAATGACTTCTGCTTCATCCTCTAGTAAATCATAAAACTCACTTGACTCCTTAGAGAAACAAACTTTCATCCTCTTGAGGGTCTCATCGTTGATAATAATAACATTTCAATTCCTCATCTTGGAACTGTAAGGGATATTGAATGATTCAAGGCACCGAACAATCAATTTGGAGATTAAGGCAGGATATATGATTATATGTGCTCTCATATTCCCATTCTAGATATTCTCTATCGTAATGAAAATATGCTTCATCATATTGATTTTCCTTAGATTTTCCAAAAAGTTAATGATATACATATAAATCTTCTTAAGAGTGTCCTATTCACCCTCTCTCGGTTTGATAAGACCCTGAAACCATAACTCTAGGATCTGATTTTTGGTAAATAAGTGAGAAATTTTTGCGGTCTTGACATCTGTATGTCCATGATATTGCATATACTTCACTTTAACAAAACTCCCTCGAACATCTAGTAACATGTGAGAACAAAATTATGCCTCTCTTTCATAAGATAACCTTACCATGATAACAGCCTTGGTGTAAGAAATTTTATATATATTCCATAACTCTTAAAGGAAAATTTTTCATTACCATCTTCCTTAAAAAAGATGATTGATTAAACTCTATTAGAAAATACGGATACACGACATCCTGAGCTCTTTTATTTGATATGGATACACTCTCCCATCCATTAAGATTGATATTCTATAAATTAAGACAGTCATTATTATTGAAGAAGATCGGATGCACCCACCTCTGTATGTAAATTTCCACTTCGAAATAAGCTTGAAAAAGACATTTTTTGAGAATGAAGTTCACCAGACATTCAGCCTTGATAAAGAAGTTAAAATTTGAACGGGATATTGAATCTGGGCAGTGCTTCGACACGAAAATTCCTTGAAAACGGATGTGGGACAACCATCGGGGGTCCCCTTTTTATAGGTGTTCAAGCAATGGTTCATCTTCCCATTTCAATAAAATGGCTGAGAATTATTTTGACCAGATATAACGGTTGAAAAGATAGTCGCAAGGAAAATTTGGTAGGATCAAATATTTTGAGGTTTTTAAAGGAAAAGATTCAGATTTAAGGAAACTAGAATCCGAAAATTTTTAACAACAAATGAGAATAATCCGAAAGTAAATGGTTATTAAGAAAATTTAAAAAAAGAATCATACCTTTTGGATTGTCAAGAGAATTATACGTATTAAGGAAAATTCTTTTTAAGGACTTTAGATTCTGAAAAAAAAACATGAGTATGAAAAAATAAACACAGATCTTCATAACAAAAATCTTCATTACGAAAATCTTAAGTATGAAAAACTTCACTACGAAAATTTCAAGTATAAAAAACTTCATTAAAAAAAATATGAAAAACTACATTATGAAAAATATGAAAAAATATATAATGAAAAATATGAAAAACGTCATTAAAAAATTTTTAAGGACTACATTATGAAAAATATGAAAAACTAAATTACAAAAAATAAGAAAAACTTCATTATAAAAAATATGAAAAACCTCATAATGAAAAATATGAACAACTTTATATAGATAAATATCAAAAACGTCATTAGGAAAAATATGAAAAAACTTCATTATGAGAAATATGAAAAATTGCATTACGAAAAATATGAACAACTTCAATATGAAAAATATGAAAAATCTTCATTACGAAAAATATGACAAAACAGCATTACAAAAAATATGAAAAACTTCATTATGAAAAATATGAAAAACATCATTATGAAGAATATGAAAAAATATAAAGAAAATTTACTCCCCCTATGAAAAGCAGTTTATTACTATTAGGATAATGGTTCAACACGATGTTATTCAAGAGGATTACCTTATAATTATCATTCCTATCTTCTGTTTAATGTATTCAAATCTTTCAGAGGGTAATGATTTTTTAAAAATATTGACAAGTTGATCTTGCATTCTGATAAATTGAAGAATGATATCTCCTTTTTGTGTGTGATCCCTAAGAAAGTGATGCCTAATATCTATGTGCTTTGCATGAGATTGATGTGTAGGGTTTTTACTAAGGTAAATCACACATGTATTATCACACAGAATTTGTTTTTTGGTAAAACTCACACCATAGTCTGGGAGTGTGTGTTTCATCCACAACACTTGAGGACAACAACTTCTAGCTACTACATATTCAGCTTCAGTAGTGGAATGTGCTATGGATTGTTTCTTCTTTCAAGACAAATAAACTAATGAATCTCCTAAGAAATTACATGTTCTGGATGTACTATTTCTATCCATTCTACATCCACCAAAGTCAGTATCCAAATAACATTTTAAAAAAAATCTTTTCTAGAAGTATAAAAGAGCCCTAAATCCATTGTTCCCTTTAAGTAGCGAAAAATTATTTTCACTGCCTTTAAGTCAGATTCCTTCGGATTATATTGATATATTGCACATAAGAATAATTAAAACATTAAGTCTGTATGACTAGCAGTCATGTAATGTAAACTTCTTATCATACCTAGAAAAGATGTTTGATCTATTGGTTTCCCAGATTCATCAATATGAAGTGTGTTTGAGGTACCAATGGGAGTACTTATAGACTTAGTTTTGACATATCCATACTTTTTAAGAATATCTTTAATATAATTAATTTGTGATATGTAGATTCCTTTTGGTTTTTGAGAGATTTGAAATCAATGGATAAATGTTAATTCGACCATCATACTCATTTCAAACATAGAATTCATTAGATCTACAAAGGAATTAGTTAAGGATTGCAGAGTTGAACCAAATATAATTCCATAAACATATATTTGATCAATCAAAAAAAAATTATTATCTTTCTTTATAAAATGGTTTGGATCATCATTTTCCATAATATAGTAAGTTTGAATCAATAATCATGTAATTCTATCATTCCAAGCTCGAGGGGATTTTTTAAGTCCATATAGAGGTTTGGTAAGTCTAAAAACATGATCAGGATGTTTTGTATCTTCAAATCCTAGAGTTTGTTCAACAAAAACATCCTCTTGAACATAACCATCAAGGAAAGAACATTTCACATCCATTTGGAATAGTTTGAAATTGATGAATGCTTTAAAGGCATGTAAAATATGAATAGATTCATGTCTAGCTACTAGATCATAGGTTTCATCAAAGTCTATTCCTTATTGTTGATTATAGACTTTAGCAACTAATCTAACTTTATTTCTAACAATGTTTCCATTTTCATCACACTTATTTAAAAAGACCCATTTAACTCAAATAACAGATGTTTACTTACGCCTTTCAAACAAGGTCCAGACTTTATTCCTTTCTAATTCATTTAGTTCATCTTACATGGCTTTAATCCAATCATCATCACATAAAGAAACATCAGTGATTTTTGGTTCTAATTGTGAAAGGAATTCTAGATGTTCTATTTCGTTTCTTAAGGAACTTATAGTCCTTATAGGTTGATTCATATCACCGGTCATTCTATCACTGGGATGATTCTTTAGAAGCAAATGATTTGGGTTTTGTAAAACCTGTTCATCAACAAAGGTTGGGAAATCTTATTTGGCCAATGTTTCAGAAGTATCTTCATGAACATTTCCCTTATCAAAAGGACTTTTATCAAAGGTCGATAATCAGTTTTTGAGAACACATTCGAAGATGTAGGTTTGGGTTGTTAAAAAACAAAAGGATTGATTTCATAAAATTTTACATGTACTGTCTCTTCAATAGTACAAGTGTTTTTATTAAAAACTCTATATGCCTTAGAAGTTGTGGAGTAGCCTAAGAAAATTACTTATATTTTGGTGAGAATTTATGTAGATTATCTATACCATTCAGAATGAATACCTTGAAACCAAAAACCATAAATAAGGAAAGTCTTGGCTTTCTACCATTCCATAACCCTTGAAGAGTTTTATTAAGAAAATCTCTAATCAAAACACTATTTATAGTATAACAAGTAGTACTTATAGCTTCGGACCCAAAGTGTTTTTCTACAAAATAATTATTCAACATGGTTCCAGTTATATTTTGAAGAATTCTATTTCATTTCTCAACAACACTATTCTGTTGAGGTGTTCTAGGTGCTGAGAATTTATGATTAATGCCTTTTATACTACAAAAAGTATCAAAATTATAATTCTGAAATTCTCCTCTGCGATCACTATGAATAGTTTTCAATGGAAGGATTTTATCATTTTTAACGTTGGGCTCTAAAACATTTGAAATAAGAAATATATTCATAATTCTTTTCCATAAAATAGACCCACATAAATCTAGTGTAATCATCAACCAAGAAAAATACATAGTACTTGGCTCCAATGCTTCCAGTTTGTATTGGACCAAAAGGATCCATATGCACTAGCTATAATACATCAGTAGTTTATACTTCACCAACTAATTTAAATCTTGATTTATATTTCTTTCCATATTGACAAGGGTGAAAAAATTTTGAAGAATCAAATCCAAACATTGGTAGGTCCTTAACTAATCTTTTCATAGAAAGTTTTCATAAGATCCTAAGGATTAAGTGCCCTAACATTCTATTCCATTGCAAGGAATGATCTTCCATTTCACTATGTCAAGGTAGTTCATGACTCCTATAGTCTTCTATGTTTGGTGTGTAAACATTCTCTTGCATATGGGCAGAAAGAATAAACTCTTCCTTGGAATTATGTACTAAACACTTGTCATTCCTAAAATTGACTAGGTAGCTTTAATCACATAATTGTATTATGCTAATGAGGTTTTTATTAATACCCTTAACAAATAAAACATTTGAAATCAATTTTTTTCAAAGAAGAATGATGTTTCCTATACAAATAATTTCTTGTTGAGCATTATCTCTGAAAGTTAATTTTCCTCCTTTCATCATGATAATATTTTCAAAATAGTTTTTGTTAACAATAATATGATGGGAACATCTACTATCCAAGTACCAAGTATTGTTGTTGGTACCTTCTCTACTTTCCTAAAAAAAATAGTTAGACTTTCAGAACCCAAACATTCTTGGATCTGGAAATTTTAGAAGGAAAAATTTTAGTCACCCACCTCTTCTTAGAAAAATAGGCTTTATGAAATACTAAAGACTAGGTTTTGTTTAGAGATCAATTATTTTCCCAATATCCACCACACTAACACTTAGTACAGAATGGAGTACTTTGAGGACCACTGTAATTGTTACTAAATTTTTTTTTATAACTAGTATAACCAAAACCGGAACTATTACTTAGAGTTTAGATTTGAAAATACATTTTATCAAAAATTTTATTACCTAAGGTAAAGTTTAACAAACACTTCCTCAAGGAAAATATTTCATATTTGACTACGTTAACCAAGTTCTTGTCTTCAAAAACATTTGATTTTGTACTAGATCTAGGATCGAAAACATTTTTCTTAGAAATTATGTTTTCAAGAACTTTATAATGTTTATTCTTCTTAGAACATACTTCCTAATGATTTTTTAAAATACATGAAAAATAAACATTTTTCTTATCAAGATCTTTAGATATATCTTATATTTCTTTATTAAGAATAGTTTTCCTAGAATTTTCCTTATCATGTTTTTTTATGAGTTTTGATTTCTCAATCTCAAGAATTTTGTCAAACCTAGAATATTCATCCTAGGAAGTTAATGTATCATCTTCATCATAAGAATATTCTTCATCTGAAGAGTTATAATATTTATCATTTATTTAATTTCCATTTAATGAATCATTTGTCAATGATTCAGTACTGTGAACCATAGCTAGTAAATAATGATTATTAATAAGTTTTCTGGATATTAGAAAATGATTCTTCTATCCAGAAGATTCATAATCTGAAGATTCATCTGAAGAGTCACCACCATTGGCACTCCAGGTGTCATTAGCTTTCAATACTTTCTTAGATTTAGCCTAGAAATACTTCTTTCTATTTCTCAATGAATAATTTTACTTTCTTTCTATTCTCTTAAGAAAAGGACAATCAGGTCGTATATGTCCAGCTCTCTTGCATTCATAACAAGTAACTTCTGAATCTTTCTTATCTTTACGTTCTGTTTTCTTATATCTGGACTGAAAGTTCCTTTGTCCAGTTATCTTTTTCATCCTTCACGCATGATTTTCTAATTCATTTTCTAAGGATTCACATCCAGTAGATTTATATTGGATAACAACTTTCTTAGATTTGGATCTAGTAACTCTCTCAAGAGTATTGGCTTTCATATTATTAGAAGTTGTCGTAAAAGTAACACTGCCATTTCCATTCTTCTTCTTTACATTTTTAGAAACTCTCTTCATTATAGTCTCATGGTGAAGAAGAGTTCCAAATAGTTTATCTAAGGAAATATGAGTAACCATTTTGTTCTCATCAATAGTAGTCCTCTTGGATTCCCATTCATTCAGCATGATTTCTATGATATTATCAACAAGAGCTTCATCATCTAATCCTTTCTCACCCATGGATTTTTAACAATTCACAATAGTCATGAATTTTTATTGCACCTTACATATGGGTTCTCTATAAGGAAAGAAAAGACCATGATATTCAGCTATGAGCATGGCTCTTCATGTTTCAATTACATTGGAAGTTCCAATGTGAGTAACTTCAAGTTTCTTTCATTTAAAATTCGCTGCTTCACAAGATGAAAATTTGTTATATATGTTTCTAGACATGGAACAAAGATAAGTTTTGCCTACCTTATAATTCAGTTGATATTCATGCTTTTCTTGATTGGTAATGGTACTAACTTCTTTTTCAGGGATTTTATTTCCTCCAATAAGCATAACAAAATTATCAACAGCAGTATTGATAATGAAAGTCTTGATGAGATCTCTCCAATATTCATAATCATTTCCATTAAAGATAACTGGTCTTTTTGGATTGAGATTGTCTATGGAACCAAAATTGATTCATTCCATCTAAAAGAAGAATATTTCCAAAAAAAACTTGTTAGTTATAATGGTTTGTAAACATGGAAAATATTCCTAAGCAAGGAAAATATAAGAAAATGGTATCTCTATGAAAAGATGAATTCGAACTATACGAGTCCGAAAAACAGAATACAAAATAGTGTGAACCTAGAAATTCAATTCCAAAAGTAATGGAAATAAGAATTATCTTCTGAATCTAATCATGATATTAATTTAGAGTTCACCCCCTTTGATACCAATTGTAGGATTGGTACAGGGTATAAGGTAGTCTGTCTTAGGGGAAAAACATGAGCAAGGAGACCTTATATATGAATATAAGGATTTCATAAACCTCATCTAATACCAATTGTAGGATCGAATATGTAATGATGTGATGCTCAAATACAAGAGGGGGTGAATTGTATACATTAAAAATCCCTAATGAAATTTTGAGTAACCAAAATTCACAACAGCTCTATGTTCTAATAAATTTCTTGATTCCAGAAAAGTGATTCCGAAAATGAAACTTAAACAATGTTTACCCCAACTATGATTCTACCTTAAAGATTATAGAATCTAACTAAATTAGATTACAAGTATAAAGAATTATAAGATAGTTATACTTTCATGAACAATACAAATGTTGTGGAAATCTTGTATCAAAAAATGTAACAAGTAGTAAGTCTGTTAACCCAAAGAGAAAGCTATCCAACAACCTTGGATAAAGGTACCTTGATTTATACTTTCAAGATAGTCTGTCTTACCCACACCATGGTAAGCCCTTGATATGAATATTGGAGTCTATCAAGATATCCCTGCATGCCCTCAACATCAAGGTAGTCATCACATCTGTCTTCCTCTTCATCGAAGCCCTCAACTTCATGGTAGATGGAACCTCTTTCTTCCTATCACCTGAAGCCCTCAATTTTACACAACAACAATCAGAGTCACACAAAACAAATCCGAACAAGAAGTTTAGTATGCACAATGAAATGAAAGTACCTCTCTAGAAATCAATTAATCAGCATGTAATCTCTAGAGTCATCGAACAGTGTTGTTCCCTTTCAAATGAGCTCCTATTTATATGCACAGCTTCAACAGTCGGCTCCCTCCTCCAAAGGTCATATTTTTCCATGAATTTCAGAGGGACCTGTATCAGTGTCACTCAAATAATGGTTAGTTATTAACTGAAAGCATGACATAGTTTTATAACAAAATAAGTGTAAGAAAAAATGGTTACATAACAAGAAATATAATATTCGGAATGTATGTAAATGAATCTTCGGAGTCTAACCAAAATTGAATTAGTATTCTATAATACAAGAATATTCGGATTCAGTTTTCTATGAATTCAGAACCTGAAATCTATAGAAATCCAGAGTCTGAATTTCATGGAAATTCCAAATCTGGATTCACAAGAATTCGACACCTGAACATACAATGTTTGGATTCATAGTTCATGAGAATTCGGAGTCAGAACTCATAAGAATCTAGAGACTGAATTCAGAGAACTCGAAGTCTGAACATAGAGAAGTTCATATCCAGAATTTTTATTTAGAATTCTGAGTCAGAACTCTGAAGAGTTTGTATCTAGAATTCGTATTCAGAATTCGGAGTCAGAACTCTTAAGAGTTCGTATCCAAAATTCTGATTTAGAATTCGGAGTCAGAACTTAGAAGAGTTCATAACCCGAATTCTGATTCTGAATTCAGATTCTGAACACAAAAGAGTTTGTAACTAGAATTCTAATTCAAAAATCAGATTCAGAACTCAGAATAGTGTGTAACCATAATTATAATTCAGAATTCAGAGTAAGAACTCCAAAGTGTTCGTAACCAGAATTCTAAATTCGAATTCAGAGTCTAACCCAGAAGGGTTCGTAACCAGAAATCTGAGAATTCGGATCCAAAAACAGAATGCTTCATATCTAGGTAATTATAGGATTCTATGGTTTTGGTTTCAAACCGAATTTTAGACATAGAAAAATTATGATATGAACAATAAAACATGGTAAGGATAAATTTCCTTATGGGAGGAAATTTTTCCTTATAGAGGTAAAACATAGGGTAAAAAGAATTTTTCGATGAGATAAGGTGTTTGTGATTTTCAAAAAAATAAGGAATTGTAATGTCATAAGGAAAAAATTATGTCTTAATAATCATCCCCAGGTTTGATGGAATGTAAAAGTAATTAGGAAAACCTTATTGACTAAATAATGTTATATCAATATTTTGGTTACATTATTTTAATAAAGGTTTTTTATTTAAATTTCATTAATTTAAATTTATAGATAATATTTATTTTAATCAAAATGAAGTGATAAAATGTTTTTTAAATCCATTGGTTATCTAAAACACCTAATATTATTAAAAATAATTAAACCATTTTAATGATGTGTTTTAATATTACAATGTATTTTACATTTAATTTTTTTGGATATAAAATTTTATTAGAATTTAAATTTGAGGATTCACTTATTGAAGAGATCACACCAGGATTCATTATGATAGAAAATTGTTTGTCATTTATTTATCTCTTCCATTATTTTAGATAAATGTGAGTAAAAATAATAAATATATTATTATAAATATATTTCAACTTTATATTTCAGAGAAATGGTAGAAATAAAATTAATAGAATTGACACAATCTTTTTAAATATTCACTGACCAAATATGAATGAAAAAAGATATGGAATTACATGAAAATTATCATCACTAAATTATTTAGTAGGAAAATATTTTCAATATTAATGTGTAGAATATGAAATTATACTCACTATAAAATAAGTCTCTTAGATTTTTATGTGATCCCACAATATGTAACATTAATATAATGTCATACAAATGTGATGATTTTCTCTAATCACATTTTATTATCTTTAGAACCATTTTATTTTAATGAGTTATCATAACCACAATAATTAACTATGATATATCATTTTTTAATCAAAATATATAAACATATATATTTTTTTTCATAATCAAATTAGATCATATACTTTTATAATTTAGATTCACCAATATCAAAATGAATATATCATCCTTAAAGAATAAATAAAATGTTATTAAGCACCACGAATATTAATCTCCCTTCCCTATACCCAAAATATATTTTATTTACTTTTCCCTTAATCACATAAAATAAATGAGACACTTTTGTCACTATTTTTCTCATAAATTCAATGAATTTAGAAAAATATAGTAATTTGTAAAATCAAGTCGTAATAACTTATATTATGGTGATATGGAAATGATTTCATAATTATTTGATACAAGTTCTCTAAAAACATACTTTATTTTAATTTCATTACACTGTAGTCAATTTTACATTAGAGTGGATTTGGTTTCAATGTTATTTTACAATGAAAATCATCTCCAAATAGGATCGTGAAATCAAATATCCAAACACCACATTTCATAATTTTAGAAAATTATAATTAAATTATAACTTCCAAACGACAACCTAATATCTTTGTGGAATCAACTTCAATAATAAAATATAATTCAAGGAATATCCTTAAAAAAATATTCATATATAATTTTGAATAATACGAGAAGTATTAACTCTAAAAAAAGTTGAATCATGGTGATTTATATTACTAAATGTTTATTAAATGAACTATTTATATAGATAAATAACAAAAAATATAATTGGATGGTGCATAAAACCATTAAATGAATTCTTCTACAATATCTATATTCAAAACAATCACTACTCTATGTGTATCCAAAAAATCATAGGACTTAGTAAATATATTTATTAACCAAGTATATATATATATATATTAATCATTTTATGAGTTCACAAAAATAATCGGCATAATTTTACACTATTTAATAAAGATAATCAAAAACAATACATGAACATATTATATTTCATCCAGTTCCAACATATTTAATCCTAATGAGAGATGGTGTTCTATATGTAATTGGTGGTTCAAAATGAATTATAAATAAGAATTAAAAAATTCACTTCCATTTTAAGGTCAATAACAATCATACACATTAATGGACACAAAAAATTTAATCCACGAAATTTAATCATTAATTTTCAGAAATGATATAGGGATGGACATTATAAATGTCATAATCATTAATGAATGAATTTATTATGGATACTTGATTTTTTTATGAAATATAAATTGATGAAAAATATTCTACCAGATCACTTGATTAACCAAAAAATTAATTTTAGTAAACAAATATTACTAAGAATATACAATAAATATAAACTATGACATGAAACTATAAACCATGCAATTGTTTATTCTTGAGTGGATCACTAAAGGTAATGGCCACAACATATTTCATCCGTGCAATGTAGTGCACATGTTATATGATAATGAATACTAATAATCTAGTCCTATTTTAATAAATGAATTCTTTATCAGTTATAAAAGTATATATATATATAAGATTTTATAATTTTTCTAGTACATTAATGTTTTTAATGATTCTTAAATGAGGATCTAATATTGCTAAGGAATTAGAATTAAAGATTTATATAGAATCTATATTTGTCAATAGTTTGATTTATGTACTGACATGTCATGTGGAAAAGGATATTTGAGGCTAATATCGTAGAGATTTCAACTAATGAATTTGAAGAAAAAACAATAATAAAAATTATAATGAATTCTGAACCATTTTTTTGTATAATCAAATTTTATAATTAAGATTGGATTTAAAAAATCCACCAAAAGTGATGATTGTTAATTAAAGTTGCCTTCAGTTAATTGGGAGAAGATATATTTCGGGTAAGGCAATGAAATTTTATATTGTTACATCCGATGATTTACTGTAAGGGTTTGGAAAATATATTTTTGTACATGAACAATATTTGAAGATGGTTTTTGAGATTGAAAAGAGTATTTTTAATATGGGTTGTATTTTACTATGTCATATTTTTATGAGGAATTTGTTAAAATTTATTACCATAAAAAGAACCAATGGAGATATATATCAATTACATATGGGAAAAAGATAATCCACTAATTACACAATCCTTGTATTGTAATATATGATAGTTGGAGTCAAATGGGTCGGCATGGAGGACTATATAAGGGCCTGGAAATGATCAGGTTGGTAGTATATAATGGTTTTTACTTGGGTCGGTTCTAGTATAATACTTGATTAGGCCTTGATAATTTTAGTTGACGTGTAAGCGGAATGAGATTTCATATAAAGGGGATTAAAAAACAAGTGAAGATAAACACTATATTAAAACAATGTGGGTGTTGGTAACCAAAACATAAAAGACACCTTTATAACAATGTCCTTTGTATTCAATTAATAATAACTTTTCATTAATTAATTACTTATCTTCAACATTCATGTTTTTTAAGGGATTTTTAATGGATGATTTTTCATTTCTCTGATCACTTAAAAACACATATGTAATATAAGATCAATATATTCGTTAGGGGAACTTCAAATCCACTAAGTAAGGATGTCATAAAAAACTAAAAATATTTTTTCAATTTTGATTTTGTGAATGAATTTATCCTTTCTTTGTGATTTTATATTTCCGTTTGTGAATGAACTACTATGTGATCCATGATGTATTCAAGTGTGATGCGTGGTATAAAAAATTGAATAATTTTAATTATAATTGATGTTATATTATTCATGATTTTTTATGAATTAGTTATATTTCATTGGGTATATGTTTGAGAATATTGTTCATGATACATGAAAAAGAAACTTCTATATTCATTGAATGCTAATGTTTATAATTGTAATCAATGAAAAAATACCATGAAGTAAATAATGTGTAAAGGGTCATGAAATTTGCGAAGCGATGTGATGTATTTATTTGAATCCATATAAAGTATAATGTTGTGAAAAAAATTTGGATTATCATCCCTTTACCATGTGTAATGTCTCATATAAATACGTCGTTAAAACATTGTCCACGTGTGATAAATAAATTTTGGAGAAGCCTTTATTGATATTGGAAGGTCTTATTTCTTATAGTTTAGTTATAAAATGAAATATATGATTATCATGAGTAATAAAACGTTCATAAGAGATTATGTTGATTGAGATTTAACATTTTCCACATTTTCAAAATGATATTGTGAAATAATATAAATGACATTAAGAAAAATTAAAAAATAAGTTATTTTTGAAGATTAATATGAAAAGAGAAAAGGATGTGAACCAACTGTACTTGGTAATACATGTATACTATGTAATAGTTATATGATGTGGGTGGGAATAATTTTTCACAATATTTTAGAAATATAATGGTGATAATTAATATTAGGTCCTCAATGGATGGAATTGGAATGAACAAGAAATAATGAATATTTCATTAAGAATATGGGTTGTTTATATTGAAGAATATTAATCATATCAAATACCATAGTGTTTCAAGAATATAGGAGATAATAAAGATAAAAAATACTTGTAATGTGAGTCTTTCATGTTTCTGAATTTATTAAAATTTTATGAACATGATTAGTCTTGATCCAATGTAAAGGAGTATCATCACCAAATGTATTATTACAAGAATGATATAATGATTTTGAAGGTTTATATGAAAAACTATGATCCTATAGGATCTTTAAGGAAGAATAATATGAAGATGAAAGAGTAATTATTATGGATGGATCAACAAAAATAAAAAGATTTAGCTTCTTATTGGGGTGACTAACTAGTTATAAAATAAGAATGAGGCTAGGGTGGATAAACAATCAAGGATAAAAGAATATGGATGGAGTGACTAACCAACCGTGGAAGATGGGTATTTATCTTGGGACTAAAATATGGATTAACATGATAATAAAATACTAGGATATATAATCCATTGATTATTAATCTATTTAAATTAATAATAAAATTATAGTATTGAAACCATTTTGGGGTTTATAACAAACCTGTTAAGGAGTACATATTAGTACCTAAACATGGAATTACCATGTGACGTGTTCCCTGTTATTATTTATGAATTCGAGGTAAGGTTTTGAGATATCATTTAATTGATCAAAAACATTTTTATGTTCATTATGTTCATTTAAAAGGAAATAATTTGTAAAATTAAACCACTAAATCATCTCATTCATAGTGGGAAATCATTCAAGGGTATCCATAAGTGGTATCAAATGAATGGTTTCCTCTAATGATACATGATAGATTTTATAAATATTATATTATATTAAATGTGTGAGATACCTTAGATGGAGGAACGTGATGTTTATCTTGAGGATTAAAATATGTATATTTATACTAAGAATAAGAAAATCTGTAAAAAAATTAATTTAGATGATATTGAAGAAGAATCTAACTGTAAAGGGACAGACACCACATTCTAAATGTAATCCATTTGGTATAAGTATAATTAGATATTTTCATTGGATTCTTTTAATGAATCATGTTCATGATATTATAATGATGTTCCACTTATTTTTATTCAATATTAGATTAAATTTTATCTCGATAATGTTCCCAAAGCCATAATAAATAGTTTTTTTAGAAATATCATGGATATTCAAGGTGAAAACATGTAGCTATAAGAAGTGGATAATGAAATGTAATAAGAATTGTATAAAATATTAATATAAAAACACATTCAAAAAAAATTTAGATTAAATTATAAATTATTGAAACTGTAAAATGAAATATATATTTAAAAATTTGTATTTATTTATAAGAATTGTTTGTGAGAAATATTCCAGTGAGAATAATTTTTTAGAATATTCCCATTTAATTGAATAACTTCCCAATGTTTCTATATATTCCAGTGATTCTCAATTAGTGGTTAAATAAACAATCACAAAGGTTCAAGATAATTTATTACAATAATTTTGAAAAGTATGTGATTGACAAGTAAAGAATTGACATTAGGATTGTAAATATATGATGAGATCTATTTAGGATGAAAGGAACTCCATATAAAATAATTAATTTTGGATGGTGTTGATATTGATGAATTAAAAATAAAAAAATTTATCACTTCTAATGATACTATAAAAATATATATATTCATATAATTATACATTTAGAGTCATTATACTGTGAATATTAATTTTTGTGCAAGGAAGAGCATGATATCATTCCAAAAAATGTAAACATATATTATTATTACGTTATCCTATAACCATGAAACAATATTTTGAACTAATTCAATGTCAATTGTTTTTATAGTTTTTAAAATAAATAATAGGAAATTAAAAATTGTGAAATATACACATAAACGAACCATATAACTAGTTTTTGAGTGATGGTTTATGAATAATTTCCCCCAAAAATTATATAAAATTGTAGTCATTCCACTAATAAATATCATGTTTAAAAAGATATTAATATTGGATAGAATATTACATAAATGAATAGAATAGTTTCAAAGTCTATTTTTTTAATTTAGATATGTTCAGGAACTAGAAACATGTATATTTTCATAACATGACAATACATGAAAGTAATAAAAGGGATGATGATCATTGAAAAAGTAGAATAATGAAAATATTTTGATAAAAAAGTAGAAAAAATAGTATAGGTGAAAAAAATAAATCTAAATTAATGTGGACTTAGAAGAAAATATAGACAAATATCTAGATAGATCACATATAACTATTTATAGAAAATATATTTTCTAATGGGAGAATAATAACTAGTTCAAAAAACTATAATATAGTCAAATATCTAGATAGATCACATATAAAGTTGAATTTATATGTTTTGTGGTTTTTTGTGTTTTTTGAATGATATGGGAACAAATCTTACTATTATTGGTATAACATGTCATTTTTAGGAAGTAGTCATGAAACGAGGGGGATTCACGGTCAGTATATGAGAAAAAGGTTATAAAAAATAATATTGTTAACAAAAATCCGCATAATATGTCAACATATAGTATGTATGATTATAATGTGGAGATTTTATGTATATGTGTGAAACGTGGTAATAAATTATAGAAATACATGACTAGAATTCCTGGACGTATTCTCTATTCTATTAATGATAAAAAAATCCAAAAGAAAAAATTGTATGATTTTTGAAATATTAATCATTCCAAAGGTCATATGAGATTCCCAAAGAAGATTTGAGATATGTAATGATTTTTAAGTGGTGGTGAAGAGAATTGAGAAATAAGATATGAATGTAATAGGAAAAGGGAATGAACTATCATTGGCATCTAAGATGGATTAAACTAATATAAATAAGTACGTTGTTCCAAAGAATATGAGAATTCAAAATATAGAGAGTTTTAATGAGATGATTAACTCTTCCCAACATAAGGACAATAATAAGAAGTATAAGGCATGTTTGAGTGGAAAAATAACATACTCAATTTTTATTTCCAAAGAGAAAACATGCCCTTCCTTATTCCCTAATATTTATGATTTTGTAGTGACATTTACAGAATTGATGTATATGGATGTATCCATTAAGGAGAATTATTTTTTTAAGTTAATTCTATTAAATCTTTACAACATAGTTAATTTGGAACCTCTGAATGACTTTAAAAATGTATAAGATGAAGTATGGAAATCACTCTCATATCCCCCCTTGGAATGAGTTGATAATTATTATCACGAGGGACTTGACATTAAATAATTGAGGGGGATATAATTATTTTCAATTGAATGTTATGATGTTTTTGATGAGATGTGTGTATGTTAAAATTTCTTCCATGATAGGTATCTATATGGAATAATGAAAATAGTAGGAAGTCAATTAACTACATTTGGTATCACATAGTGTATAATTTATCGACAACAATGATCACCATGGTGACAAACAGATGTTTTCAATAATGGGTTTTCCAACACAGACATACTGTTATCAATATAATGGTTCTATTCTATGAAGAACATGTGATGTCACCCTAATCTCAAAATTTCTTAAGTCGGAGTATGTAAATGACTAAAAGACAATAGGAATCCATGATGACATTAAAAGAGTATTGAGATAATAATACCAATGTTCTACCATTTCATATATTTTCAATAAGGTTTAGAATATTATTGAATTGATAAATTGAATAAGTACCTATATCAAATTGAATACAGGTGTTTCACGTGCATTAAATAATGGTTGAAGAATAAATATATTATTTATTATTAGTATTTCATTATGTCAATACATAAGGAAATCTAAAATGAGTAGCTGATGATGTTAATGTATTAAATTTCATGCATGATATTTACTCCATGTTAGCCCATAGAATAATTGAGGTACAAAAGTGGACTATAGAAAAGGATGTATCAATTTACTAGCTTGAATTCATGTAATGATGCTGGAAAAAATTAAAATTAAAATTTTGATGATTGTTAAACAATTCTGAAGGTAAAATGACTTGCAAAAATTATTTTTCGATTCTTCTTGATGTTTAAAAGTAGTGACATAATAAAAATAATTAAACCATCCATTAATTTGGGGAAAAAATATTTTAAATAATGATTTAAAATATTCAATTTTATTATGATCATATTTTTTAACACGGTCAAAAAAATAATTATATATTTTCATAAAGAATATTTAAAGAATAATTTTGAAATATCTTGGAGCATTTTTAAAGTAATTATATTTAACTGTTCTTTATTATTATTTGTCCATTACTAAAAATTATGAAAACCCAATTCCAAACAATTAAATATAACTCAATTTAATTTTGGAGCATGCTCATCCACACATGATCTATCATGTACATAGGAATACATGATTGCTAGGGCCTTTGGGTAAGCATTATGTAGTGTATGAGGACAAGTCCACACAACCAGGTGGTGTCATAGAATAGTGTCAACACAGGTTGGTGCTAGAAAGATACTAGAGCATACTGAGATAGCCTCAACCATATAGATAATATAATGATATGTATTATAAATTAGAGTGTATCCCTTATGAAGATTGATGTGGGAATCAGCCCATATGGGTAAAATTAACATAACATTAAATTATATATTTCTAACACATAATGTTGGTTGTGTTTAATCTGAATCATTTGATAATGTCGAGATTCTTATTCAACATCCTAACATTTGAATGGTTTTGTAATGAAGGGTTACTCATGATACAAATCATATTTTATCATAGGTGTTATGTGATATTAATAAAATCGTGATGATATTTTTGTAAATAAACTTTGTATGGATTTTCCCAACCTATAAAAATATTTTTTAAAATATATAATGTGAAAAAAAGTATCAATTTGATGTGAGAGGATATTTTGGTTTGCGAATGAGCTACTATTAAATCAATGATGTTTGCAGGTGTGAATAAAAATATGCGAACATTCTTAAAGATTGTGATCATTAATGTTATGTGATGAATTCATGTAGTATATGATAATGAAATTTCATATGTTATGTCAGTGAGATTATTATTCATGATACATGAAAATGAAAATAATGTATGAAATACTTGATTATGTTTTTGTTTTCAATTAATTAAAAAATACCATGTGATGTATAGTGTTTTAAGGATAATGTTATTTTCGAATAAAGACATTATATTTATTAGATTCACATACAGTTTAATGTTTTACCTTTTTATTGGGTATCTTCATGGTTTTATCACATCTTAAGATTCCTATATATATACAGTTAACACTTAGTCTTCATGTGCTTAATTACATTTAGAAGAATTCATTATAAATATTGGGATCATCTATTTTATCAATTTGAGTTCCTTAGAGAAACAGTTTCTCATAATGATGGATAAGTTATTGAGAAGAAATTATGTTCTATATGAATTAAATATTTCAAGATTTTCAATAAAATACTGTTTATATTATATATGAGGTGAAAAAAAGTAAAACCATTTAACCTGTTTTTAAAAAATTAGTACCTAATGCATCAATGAAGTGATCCATAAATAGTTCGTAAGAAATATATTCTAGGTGATAGTCATATGAGTTTTATAAGAATAATTTCATGTACTATTTGACATATTTTACGTCACGATGTAAATGAATATCCATAAGTCATGAAATTGTTATGTCCATACAGTATTCAGGATTAAATGATGATTTTTTGTTTTTTAAATTGAATTATAATGAGGATACTGATACAAAAATTTTTCATGAAGAGAGAATATATTGATATAAAAATATGTGTTCAAGAGGAGTCTTGAATGTTTGAGTACGTAGTATAGAGAGAAGAACTATTTCATTCCTAGTATGCTGTAAATGTGTTTCAAGTCTAGTAAACATTTTATTGTAAATTATTAAATATATTGAAGGCTTACATGATAAATAATGATCCTATATGATCATGGAGGAAGATTACTCTAAATAGTAAAGTGGGATATCAATTATTTAATCAACATGAAGTTGATGTTTGTGCTTGTTATTCGAGTATCTAACCAATTATTGAAGAGGCATGAGGTCGGGGTGTCTATCTTGTCAAAGACAAGAGAAGAACGGTTGGGTGCCTAACAAACCAAGGCAGAAGAGTTGATTTTTGGGATACAAAATGAGGATGAATATGAGGATCTACTAATAGGGTTTATAAATACATCCTTCCTAATACATTGTAATTGATTTTAAAATTATAGTGGAAAATCAATGTTGGGGATCCAAACCAACATTACATGTAGTACACCTTTTCACCGAACATTGAAAATATCATGAGTTATATTGGGTCTTATTATTTTTATATATGAGGTAATGCTATGTGATATTATTGGGCTGAAAAAGACCCTTAGAAGTTTAATTGGTTGAATTAATCAAATTTTTTTTTGAAATTAATATAACTATTCACCCCCTCTTAATGGTCAATCCGATCTAGGGATCTCCATAGTAAAGTTGCAAAACATTTTTTTTCATAACCAAAATATAATGTGTAGAAAAATAGGAATGGATTAGGGAAAGTAACTATATCCTGAAATTATTTATGAAGAACAACTTTTTATATATTGATTTATTAAAATTTAATCCTTTTTATGTAAACGGGTCATAGATATAATAGTCCATAGAATAGAGAATTATAAAATTATAAATGGAATGTCATGATTTTAAAAAAATGGTCCGAATTTGAATGTGAATGGGATTTCTATAATTACAACCATGAGTGTATTAATCCATACTGCATCATAGTTCCGATGTATATTTTTTGAATGGATTTCCCAAAAATAACTTATATAGTATAAAAAATAGAATGATTAAGTTAGAAATTGTTATGATATGAGAAGAACCCTGTCGTGGTTGATAGAAAAATATTTTATTGTATTATATATTAAAAAGGTTGTATTTATATAATGTCAAATTCCATGATTGGCGGAGACTCAAATGGTCTATTATGAATCCAAATGGGTATTTAGTCCATTATAAATTTATTTTAGTAGGTTCTATCTGTGTTTAAATTATTGAACATACATGGGTAAATAGTCAAATTTTTTTATATATTAAAAAATGAAAATGAATATTTTTTTTATTAATTAATGAAATGTTCATAAATAATACTTTCAAATTGTTAATATTAAAAATAATTTTTTTAATTTTTATAAATATACATAAAACATGGTTTATGTTATTTAACTATGGTTTAAATAATGGTAAGTATTTTTATATAATTTATATAAATTATTTATATAAATTATAAAATGTTCAAAAAAATATAAAATGTTTCTATTTTTATAAATAATGAATTAATTAATTTTTTTAGTGTTTTTATTAAAAACATTGTAAAATTATAGTATAAAATAGTCAATTAATTAATATATATGAAAGGGAAATTTTTTATTTTTTATATAATATTCAAAATTAATATATGATTATAAAATAATTATAATTATTTATTTATGAAATAATCATAAATGATATTTTTTTGTATAAACTAATAAATTAATCAATTACATAATTTATTTCAGGCTTTTTAAAATACTAATATTATTAATAAATTTGATATTTTTTTAAAGTGTAAAAATTATTATTATAACTTTTATATCATTCACATATTTAGTAACACAAAAAGTAAAATATAAGATTAGTTTTTATTTAACCCAAATTGTAATTTTTTTCATTATGAACATAATAGAAATAGATGGTAATTATTTAATCATTGTATATGTTAGGAATATGTTGGATGTTTTGTTTCTCATATGTATTTCTCTATAGATAATCGATCTATGAGCTTTCAATTTTTCACCGCCTTGGGGGATTATACTCTTTCATGAGAAGTTATGGTTGGATACCCGTAACACCATACATTCTCTTATGGGGACAATGATTTTGTGTGATTCATAAAATTTTTAGAAATTGGTATTATATACCTTATGCATTAGTTTAATTTAGATATTTGTGGATGTAATTTGATGTTTTTAGGTACATAACATGAATCATAACTGGAATTAAGTATTGTATATTAATCTATTTCGACAATAATAAGTTAATTATTTTTAGTGTATAAAAAATGAAATACGATTAAGAATGCATACACTATGGGGATACATGATATATTTTTTAAAAAATTAAAAAACCTATAAAAAATTTTAATGGTTATATTTATTCCAAAATTTCATCATAAAATGTAATAAATCATCTAAATGGATTGATCAAACTAATGTTGATATCCCATAGATTATCTTATATAAGGAAAGTAGAATATATGTGTTCATAAATATTAGCTTCCTAATAAAAATATTACATATGGGTCACTTATAGTTTTTAAACCCTAAGAATTTGGATACTAGATAAATATAGTATGGACAATCTATATGATTGATTTGTTTAAAGTGTTATCCACTCAACAATCCAAGAGTCATATATGATCTAATTGAAAATGTTTTCAAAAAATATATGAATGGATTGTATTATTCTCATAGTTTTTATAGTCGCGATTATATAATTATCTTGGGACACTAGTGGATATAATTTATATTATAATATATCATTATTTTTTTGTGTTAAAATTTAATAAAATTCCTTTTTAAAATTATGTTAAAACAAAATACTCATTTGAGAAAACATTTTTTATTGGTAAAAATGGAATCATCATTAAACAATGAGAATGAGATCAATTATAGAAAAATATATAGTTAAAAAATTAAATTCTTAGACTTGTATATGAAGATGATAAATTTTATTCTGTAAGAAGGATTATTTATCTTGGGAAAACAATACAATTAATTTTCATACTAATGAATCTATTAAAAAATATAATGATTCTCATAATAGAATTATAATGATTCAATATATGACTTTATTATTATTCTTGTTTCTATAGATCCCATTCATTAAATGAATCATGATAATATGTATTCTTTTATGTTGATATTCAACATAAATAGGATCTATCAAAAACAACCAAGAAATCGATGGTATAATGTTTCTAAATAACACGTTTAGAGTAATATGGTTGAATAAAATTATATCTCAAATAAACATTCAAATATGGTTGGATACAAAAAAGTCTAATATATATGGAGCTCATTAATAAAGATAGATCCTTTTATATAATTCATTACAAAAATCACTTTGTCAATGGGTTTTCAATTTATTTATAAATTTTTTAGTAGAATGATTATAATTTTTTAAAACTCTCTTAAATAATTTAATGATTAATATGGAGTACATTCGTTGTCCAAATTAAATTTCCATAGTAATTTTGTATAGTCTCTATGGTGTAAAATTTTAATCTATTAGAATAATATTTAATGGTCTAATAGTCATCACGACATTTTGTAACCAAAAAGATTTGTTTGGAAGGTGGGTCAACCATTTATTATGGAAATCAGGAAAATTGGATAAATATTTACAAACAAATTACAATAAGGGGTTTAAGAAAGATTTTATATTTTCAATGTATGTTATTAATATTTTATAAACTATATATTATCGTTTAGTGAGTATAAAATATATATCATTTAAAAAACAATTTCTAAATGTTTAAATGATTTCAAGTTGTGTTTGATTTGATTGATTAATAATGAATTTTTAATTCATGTGTAAAATAATATATTTAATATATCATCGAGCTGGATTTTTTTATAACATCAAATATTAAATATTATGGAAAAATGAATATTCATTTTAATCATATCTAATCTTATGTTACAGGAGAAGGTGTTTGTAAAAATTTGTTTTCCTGAATTATATAATAAAAAAATTATCATGTTTTCTGATTGATCTAATTATATAAAATGATTATAAATAAAATATAAAAGGATTTTTTAAAGGGTAAAAAAAATTTATCCATCATATATAATAAAATATAATGGGAACAATATCTTCCAACCTTGAGTGGTATATTTTAAACAATAAAATATAATTTGAATTTATTTATGGATAACATAGAATACAACATTTGATATGGATATAAAATACTTTCCCAAATGTTCTCCTAAAGAAATGGGATTTCCCATAAAAGTGTTTATATAATATAGTTATATTTAAAAAAATTATATTTAAATAGTTTTGTGGAAGGATGTTTGATCTCCGATAAGTCTAATGTGTAAAAATAATTTCTAATCATGTAGAGACTCTATGAAATACACCACAAATGGTTTTGAAAATAACTAAATGTAGTGTTTTTTGAATTTATCCCTATGTCTTTATCCATTAATGACATGTTATTGTTATGATTTTTCTTAATTTAATTTTTGAATGAAAAATTATGGTTTTACTCTAGATTTAACATCATAGTAATAAAAAAATAGATAAAATCTTGTTTTTATATCCTTAAATATTTAAATTTTTAACATTGATATCAATTTGGATTTTGTATGAAATAACAAAGATTTTGTTAAAAAAATTTCCTAAAATAAACAGTTTATGTATTGTTTGTATTTGGAATTTCATGTATTTTTCTTTTAGTGATTTTTTGGAATACCTACAACACCTATAACATTTGTATTTCAAGAAACTAAATATTTAATTTAAATGATTTTAATAGTGTAATTCATAATTTTAGTCACTCTAAATCCTAATTTAATTTATATTATATAGGTAAACAAAATAGATTAATATAAATATCCAAATAAATTTTTTTACAAAAGGATATCAAAAAAAATTTAAGGGAATATTCCAATGATAATAATGAAATTTAAAATATATTATTATATTTAATTCTTTAAATGTTATTAAAACTATAACAACCCAACTCTTTATTAAACATGAGACATGATTTATTACATAAATACATTACATGACACAACATATAAGGTCGATAGTTAAAGTGTATTTGGTACATAGGAATTATACATAACAACATAAAAAATAAAATGCAACATCTTTTTGAAAAATCCCTTTACATGACCAATACATTGCCTCGTACATAGCATTGTATTGGATAACTTGAGGACATACATAAGAAATCGGTGAGCTAAAAATCCCATTAAGGGAGTAATAAAAGAATAAAATGAAGAATAAAATATATTTTAGGCAATATTCTTATCAATGGAGCATAAAAGAACATGAATATAAAGTCATGATATAGCATGATTATCATAACATGGAAATCTGGCAACAACACAAAACATAGAATTAATATGATCTATGTCTATTGTACATAGAGAATGAATAAACCATCATTGCACATGAAGCACGAGTAAATCCTCGTTACACATGAATTATCATGAGTAAACTTCCATTTCACATAACATATCATTATAATATACTTTACCCAATGCATTAGAACGCAATCATGGCACACCCTTATTAAACATTTCATTTCGTGCATAAGTGTACCACATGGATCATATAAAATGGAATCAATCAATATCATATGTTATTCCAACATTAAAGAATGTGTAATAAATACATGAAAGTACCATTAAATATGTATATGTGAATAATCATGAATACCCTTGATATAGACATAGTTACGGTATTCATTACAGATTGATCTTGGCATGTAAAAACACAGTGCAATTTCTCCAACAAAACGACGTGACATAAGAATTAATAAAAATGGACGATTATAGGGAAATGGTTGTCTCATCATATGTAAAAGAAATGGAATGTAAGAGTGGTCATATAGATACATTTCCTGAAAAATATAATGGTATTTAGATATGTAATAAAAAATAATATCTTGAATGTAAATGAGGAGAGAGAGATTACTTACAAAATTTTTCCATGGTAATTGGTGTACATGGGTGGAATTAATTAGAGAGAAAGAGGATCTTTGATTATTCAAACATGAAGAGATAAGTATGTTGGATGTGTTTAATCACACCACATCATTTATAATTGAAAAATAAAAGGTCGTAACTATTGAAAGTGGGTTCCCAATACCCAACATGTATTGTACATTGATTACCACTAAAATTTTGTAGTTTTTTGAAATACATGTGTTTATCTTTCCATGATATTGTATATACTTATAAAACCATTTTGTTAATGGAAATTTCCTTAAATTACATGTCATATAAAGAGTGTATAGAAAATCCAAGGCTATAATGAGACCCCGAAATACCATGATAGTAATATTATAGTAATGTCCTATGGTCCAACTATGTCATTCTGAAAGGACACAGATGATGTGTGACCATCAGGTTATGGGGGATCATAATCATTGATAATTCATCTCATGAAGATCATACTTGATTATCTCTAGTAGTTTAGATCATAAGGAAAGACCCGTATAATAGGAACACTAAATGTTTCATATGTCATTGAATGTTCATATCTATGTACATGTGTAATGGTCCCCATATAAGAGATAATTATCAATGAATGTCATTTTATTACGTACATTTGATGAAAGAAGAAAAACTTAGTGATAAATTCAAGGAGAGGTAGTTTGTATCTGGTACATCATTAAAGAAAATGGCCTTGATTGAATGATCGAGATATGATTTTTTTCATCTGAGTTCAGGAAGAGATATCTCAGGCCTAGTTCAATAGGATGGTTGCACCTTCATTAAATCCATGGCCATGGTAGTGGAAGGTAAGTCCAAATGGAAAAATCAAAAAATAAAATAAATCATGATAAATGATGATTACACTAGTGTGAATTTGGATTTATTGAGATATTGATGATTAAGAGATTATATTTCCCAGATTGTGTTCATAAGAATTTATTCGTTACACTGACTATACTGTGTCTCTATAGAGGCTTTGATCGGTTGCTAGACCCCGTTATTGGTCGGAGGATATTATTCACTTTTATTGAGATAAGGGCCTAGAGGGTCACACAGAACAGCGCTTTGAGAATCTGCCCTATTCTGTGGATAAGAATATTAAATGTAGTGGGCCCCACCAAAGGGTTCAAGTACTATCCAGGTTGTATTGATCAACATGTAATAAATACATTCTTTAATTATTCATTCCTAGAATAATATGTTTAATTTATTTATAACTAGTATTTACAAGTGGTCGGTAAATAAAAAATAAAATATTATTCGAATGGATTTAAAACATCCAGGGTTTGCTTAACATTTTCAAGAGAAGTGAGTTGAGCTATAAGACTCAAGTTTATCCTATAATATAAATTAATATATATATTTCAGTTAGTGATAAAATTATAAATATTATTTATGGAATAATTTTATTTGATATATACATATTTTTATAGAAATTATATAGATGATATTTATTACACGGGGGCCAAGAACCCATACTGGGTATTTTAGATATCCCCTTTATATTTATGAGAGATGATCATTCCATGGAACTATTCATGTATCATTTTTTAGAGCCTTTCTCTCCTCCTGGATTTTAGGGAGACATCATCTCAAGCATGGGAGAACATCAAGAACATCCTTCATGGATTGATGTTCTTTTCCTTACAATGATCACCAGTTTATTAAGTAGATCGTTGATATGTCGCGGAGGCACCCAAATTCCAACAAATGACACATGTGTAAATTCAAAAATCATGTCAGGACGATCTTGAGGACTTCGACATTGGTGGCTTTGAGCGACGATCACGGGAAACCTGCGACACAGATGCGTACATCATACCCGATCAAGGTACTTGTTCATTTATATATTATTTTCTCTATCAAATCAATATGTGATCCTCAGACCGTACTGGGATAGATCACTGGAGTTGACGTCATAACTTCACTTAGGTGATATGAAAATTTTTTATTTCCTGGCCCACCGGCTTCTACTACCCATCTCGATACCAAACAGTGGTATCAAAGGGAACATATGATTTTTCAGAGTCAAAGTAGAAATTTAATTGCATAAAATTTAAGTATCGGGAAATATATAGGTTCTAATGCAACCAACTGCATGTCAATCCACTTTGGAATTTCCATGTTATGCCGATTTAAAAAAAATTAAATTGGATCGAGTCATTAGATTAATTTTTATTTGGATTATTTTTTTTGAATAACACGTTTTTAACTTCATTAATATGTTCTTCAAAAATAAACGAAATCTAACCACGCTTGGGCCGGAATCCGGTAAACAGAAAAAATCTGGTATGTTTAATTTTCGGGGATAGAAAAATAATATTATAATATAATATATTTAATTTTTCCTCAAATAAAATATTTTTTAAAGACATGGGGTCAAGTCAAGTCTTGATTTATTTTAAAAAACGGGAGACCAATACCCATTTTGGGGTCAAGTGTTCCTTATAAAAAATAAAAATGAAAAGGGAAGGTGTCATTTTTTCTTTTTTTATAAAGGAAATTTTTTTTAAAAAATAATAACAAAAAAATAGAATACCTTAGTGGGTCTTCTCCTTCAACACGCAATGAACCAATGGGTGAAAACCCTAGCAATGGCCTTCCTGGACACCAGACCACCGCCCCACGCCGCTCCCAGTCGGTCATCCTCTTCCATGCGCCATGTCACGCCGCCCGGTACCCAAACATTGGTTGCCCCTTTGTCCCACGCAAGCTGAGCCTTGAACAATCTGTTGTCCTGCCTGTATCACCACCCCGCTCATCGCGCGCCATTCCAGGTCGCACCGAAAAATGTAATCGCCAATTCAGGCCATGCTGAACTGGGCCGCCACTCTAGCAACTGGATGGAGCAGCGGGCTACTGCTCATGTGGCTCATCGGAGTGTTGCCTTGCCTCCTTCCTCTATGTTAACTACTGGCTAGAAGATGTTCCCCAGGGGGTGTTGCTAGACCAGGGCAATACGCCGCGATCACGCCATGGTTATACCATGATTTGGCCCTACTCTAGGATGACACACCGTAGCAGTTTGCAGTCCGGTCGGGCACCTCCCCGACTAGTAGAAACCCTGTCTTAAATTAATTTTTAATTAGTTTATTTTTTTAAAAAATAACTATATTTATATTGGGGTTTTAAATTTCATTTAATTCGAAATATTATTTTAATTTAGATTTGAAATTTAATTAATAGTTTAATTTTATTTTATTGTTAAATTAAATTGATGGTATAATTTAATTTTGAAGGTAAAATTAAATTAAATAGTTGGAATTGATAAAAATTAATTAATTGATATTATTTATTCCATTTAATTTATAAATACCCCCTTACTATTTAAATATCATTGCATTTTAATTTTAATCGCTATTAATATTTACCGACTAGTCTTGATCAAGCGACCGAACATTGCAACTTTGGTTTTTATTTATTTATGGAAATATATATTCAAAGCATGCGATGATTTTAATAATTAATTAGATAAATTATGGTGTGTGAATTCTACTTTTTATTTAAAATATGTATAAGGGCCTTACATTCCAATGCACGTGCAATATTTTGTACCCCTAGACACCCTCGCCTGCATGTGAATACATTTGTAATTAAATGATGATTATCTGAGACACATACCCCGCCATGTCAATATGGTAAACCAAACGGGAGCCGAGTGAATTTCGCGGGGGATGACTGTGACTTGAGTTAGGTGCTGAATCAGGTATGAATACCCCTAGTTCATGATTGATTCATTATGGATCAATATTTATAGAATTCTGAAGACCAGTCAGATTTCATGATTTTCTTTATGCATAGTTTATTATTTTATGTGAGTTCATGATTATTGTTTGATCACATAGAATTGTAAAAAAGATAAAAAATTCATAAATAATTTTCAAATATATTTCTATTTCTTTTTCTAATGTGAGTGCAACAATATAGGTTGAACATATGGATAAAAAAGGATTATTCCTCAATAAATATTAAATATACCTCAAAGATATATTATGTCCAAAGAATGTCGTCCATTTCTCACATCTAATCAAAACTGGCTGTTTGGGGTTCTCATCACCATTTTTTAGAGTGCCTCTTACTACCGGGGTGTTTTCATTAGAGAACTGGGTTGACATAATTAAATTGAGTAGTCAAGGATTAGCCTTTGCTAACGTGATATCACATTAAAAGAAATATGTTCATGGAATCATTTTTGGATTCCAAAATATGGGACTTTACACAACAACAAAAGGAACCACAAGCCATGTGGTTGTCTAGCCTAGTGCCTACCTCGAAACCCTCCTAGTAGTGGCATATCCCTATCTTATATACTACAGGGGAGGTTTCGAGGATACTTTCCACTTGAAAACTCAAGCGACATAGTATTCCAAATCTAATAGTGAGGGAAATTAAGGTTCACTAAAATAGTGGGGGTCATTAAAATGTTATAACAATAAATTAATAATAAATGTAAAAAGGTAATCATGACAATGTACTAACTACTAAATGTTTATGTAATGCAGATTCAAAATGGAAATCATCAACACCACAAGTAATTTTTCACGGCGATCAGTTTTGGATAATGAAAAAATCGTAATCAGTAATAACTTCCAGGAGTGGTACATGTGTTTTTTCATAATAAAATGAAAAGAAAGGAAGTTATAGGTGCTGGAATCCCCAATTCCTACTGAGCCTCCTCAGTGAGCATTAATGGCATAAAAATATATACAGAAATTATGTTGACGATGAGATTGAGTTACATTATATCATGTTGTCATCCATGTCCATCCAATTGCAAAAAATGCATGAGGATAAGGATGACTAAAAAAAGTTTTCACATCTCCAAGAATTATATTCGGAGAGGGTTAGGTTGGAAAGATATGATATTTCAACTGCTATATATAAGTGTAGGCTAACAGAAGGGCACCATGTCAGTCCTCACGTACTCAATATGGTTGGGCATATTGAGAAGCTTGAATCCCATGGGTTCAAACTAAACCAAGAAATATCAGTGTATCTCATTATTTTCTATTTACTATCAAGCTTCTCATATTTTATTGTCAATTATAATATAAATTATATGACAAATTCACTCCCAAAAATTTTGTCTTTAGTTCGCCAAGGTAATAATGATATGAAAAATACCAATTCATCTATCCTTATAGTGAAAAAGAAAAACAAGGGAAATTAAAAGGGGTATAAGGCTATATTAAGGCCAAAGACACCAATGCGTCATCCTATAAAGAAGAAAATGTTTAAGAAGAAATGTAATGAGTTGGAAGTCGTCAGCTTTGGATGTGTCATGAAAGGCCACTGGAAGAAGAATCAAACAGATGCTTCTATTTCAGGTATTTTTGTTATTGAATGCAATCTATCTTTATCTACATGTTGGGTATTGGAAACTACATTAGGCTCACACATTTGTATTCATATACATGATCCATGTCGGTTCCCGAAGATTGAAAAAGGCCAAGTGGATATCTCAGCTGCAAATGGAGCAAGTTTGGCTGCCTTGGTAGTGGGAGACTATCACGAAACCTTGGGAACGAGTTTGGTTATAGTTTTAAACAATTTATATTATGTATCTTATGTTTCTAGAAACATTATCTCTGTGTAGAGTCTAGAAACTATAGGTTTTTATTTCAATATTGGAAATAAATCTTGTAACTTTTATAGGGATAACATATGACATGGTATGGAACATATTAACCATTGTTTATATATTCAAAAACTAGGGAACATAGTAATGTCAATCAATGAAAAAAACTTCTACCATTACTCAAATATCACATGCCTATGGAACTTCCGGCCTGGTCATGTAAATGAGAAGTGATTGCGAAGATTACATCAAGAAGGGTATCTAGACTCAGTATAATTATAACCCTTAGATATATGTCATGTTTGTTTACAAGAAAATATGACCAAAGCACCTTTCTCATGAAATGGAGAAAGAGCCAATGCAGTACAGGAATTAATACATACTAATGTATGTGGTCCATTTACAGAAGAGGCAAGGGGTGTTTTTTATAATTCATTACTTTTACCAATGACTATTGTAGCTATGGATATATCTACTTAATGCGGTATAAGTCATATTCCTTTCAGATTTTTAAGTAATACCAAAATAAAGTAGAAAACCAACATGGATGGAAGTTTAAAGAACTCTGCTCAGTCTGAGGTGAAGATTATCTTAACCAAGCATTCATTGATCACTTGAATGAGTGTGGGATAGTATCCTAACTCACTCCTCATTATACAACCCAATGGAACTATTTTACTGAAAGGAGGAATAAGACCTTTTTTGACATGGTCAGATCAATGATAAGTCATTCAACTCTTCCATTATCCTTTTGGGGATACACCTTGTAGATAACAAAATATACCCATAACCGAGTACCGAATAAATCTATATATGGGATTCCATATCAACTATGGTATGGAATGAAATCCAGTTTGACACATATATGTGTGTGGGGGTGCAAAGCATTTTTCAAGATTTTACAACGTGACAATTTATCATATAAAAGCACTATGTGAATCATTTTTTTTATCCAAAGGAAACTACAGGATATTACCTATATAACCCTTTAGATAGAAAAGTCATTGTGGTGGGATATACCACATTTCTAGAAAGGGAACACATTTCTATTGGAAATATTGGGAGAATTATTGAATTCGATGAAGGTAATGCTCTAGATGCACAAGAGTTGGTAGAGGAATAATCTCCACTAGAAAAATTGGTAGAAGATGTTGTTCCTGAGATATATACGCTACATAGGTATACGCGAGTCAGGTGAAAAATTATTGTTTTCATGTCACCAAGTCTAGTGAGAAATTATTCCTTGAGGACGATGAACCTCTAACCTACAAAGAAGTAGTAGAAGGAAAAGAATCTACTAAATGGCTATAAGCCATGAATTCTGAGATGGAATACATATACCAAAATCAAGTTTTGATTTTGGTAGACCCTTCAGCTGATGTAAATCCCATTGGTTTCAAACTGGTATTCAAGAAGAAGACAGACATTGATGGTGAGGTTAATACCATTAATGCAAGACTGGTCACAAAGGGTTTTATGAAATTTCAATGCATTGTATATTATGAAACCATATCAACAGTATCAATGGTTAAATCCATCAGAATATTGCTTGCAATAGTAGCCATTCATGATTATAAAATTTGGAAAATGGATGTCAAAACTACATTTCAAATTGGGTATTTGGTTGAAGACATCTATATGACTCAACACGAAGGGTTTTTCATGTCAAAGAATGGAAATAATGTATGAAAGATGAAGTGATCCACTTATGGATTGAATCAGGCATCCATGTCTTGGAATGATGGTTTGGATGCGGCCAAAAGAAATTTTGGCTTTGTCAAAGATGAAAGCAAGCCTTGTGTCTATAAATAGGTTTAAGGGAATGCCATCGTTTTCATAGTATTAATAGTTGATGACCTATTAATTGTGGAAAACGTGGTGTAATAGTTGCAGTTTGTTAAGAATTAGTTAAATGAATTCTTCTCTATGAAAGGATTATGTGAAGTAGCCTACATTCTAGGGATCATGATCTATCGAGATAGGTCTTAAAAGCTACTTGGGAAATGTCAAAGTACATATATTAACAATGTTCATAAAAGGCAAAATATGGAGCATTCCAAGAGAGGATTTTTTCCTATGTCACATGGTATAAATCGCTCCAATAAAATGAGTCCAAAAACACATGGGTGATGTTGAAAGAATTAGTAGTCCCTTATGCCTCGGCAGTGGGTTCTATCATGTATGTCATTCTATGTTATAGGATTGGTGTCACCTATTCTTTTAGCATGGTGGGTGGATATCAAGCCAATACAGGAGAGCTGCATTGGACAATTGTTAAAACTATACTAAAGCATATGAGGCATACTAAGGGTATGTTCTAGGTGTATGGAGTATATGAGGAAATATTCGTGAAGGGATACTATGATGATAGTTTCCAGAAAAATCATGATGATATGAAATCACAGTTAGGCTACATCTTTTTCCAGAATGGTGGTGCAGTGAGATAGAGAAGCTCGAAGCAAGCTGTGGTTTCTGATTCTACATCAGAGTCTGAATATAATAAAGCTTCTGATGTGGAAAATTATGTAGTCTAGATACGAATCTTTCTCTAAGACATTCGTGTTGTGCCTAGATGTACATGACATGATCTAGTATATTGCGATAATACAGCTATAGTGGTGCTTTCCATTGATCCCAGGACTCAGTAGGGGAAAATCATATTATTCATATGTTTCATCTCTAGAGGGATTTTACTCAAAGAGGAGATGTTACAGTTACCAGAGTAGCCAGAGAATACCACATTGCAGACCCCCAAACTAATTCCATTTCTCAGCAGAAGCATGATTCTAATGAGAGAGCTATTAGATTGAAACATGTTTGTCGTTGCCTTTAGTGAATGTGGGTTTGTTAAAAGTGGGTTCCCTAGACCCAACGTGTATTTTACTTTTATTACCACTACATGTATGTAGTTTTTTATAATAAATGTGTTTATCATTCCATAATAGTGTAGATACTTCTGAAACCACTTTTTATGTCAATGTGGTTAAATTACATGTCCTATAAAGGGGGTATAAGAGTTAAAGGAAATAATGAGAACCCTAAGACACCATTATAGTGATCTTAATGTAATTTCCTATGGTCCAGTTACATCATTCTGAAAGGAAATAGATGATGTGTGACCATAAGGTGAAGCGGGATTGTAATAATTGACACTTCATCTCATGAAGTTCGTACTTGATGATCTCTAGTAGTTGACATCATGAGGACAAACCCATATAAAAGGAACACCACATGTTCCTGGTGTCATTGGGCATTACTATCTACAGAGATTTGTAATTCTCTCGAGACATGAAATCATTTTCAATGAATGTCATTTTATTAAGTACATTTGATGCAATTTGAAAACCATGGCGATAAGGTCGTGGAGAGGAAGTTTTTATCGTGTACGTCATTAATGACACTACATTGATTGAAGGATAGAGAAAGGATATTTATCTTCTGAGTTTATGAAGAGATGTCTCTAGCCTAGTTGATTAGGATTCTTACACCTTCATTAAATCAATTTCTGTGGTAGTAGAAGGTAATACATTTGGTACAAATCAACAAATATATTAAAGAATGATAAAGGATGACAACACTAGTGTGCATTCATCTTTATTGAGATATCAATGATGAAGAGATTATATTACATAGACCGTGTTTATAAGAGGACAATCATTTCTTTGACTTTACATTATCTCTATTGGGGTCCCAATGGGTTTCTAGACCCCACTCTTTGACGATGGATGTTATTCACTGCTATTAAGATAAGAAACTAGAGTGTCACACTAAATAGCACTTTGACAATATGACATATTCTATGAATAGGAATATAGAACATGGTAGGCCCCACCAAAGGGTCGAAGTACAATCTAATTTCTATGAATCACTATGTAATAAATAAATTATTTTTTTATTAAACCTTGTAATAATAACTTGAATTTATTTATAACATGTATTTACAAGTGATCAGTAAATTCAAAATAAAATATTATTCGAATGAATTTAAGACATCTAGGATTTGTTTTATATTTTCAGGAGAAGGGAGTTGATCTAAAAGTATCAACATTATCACGCAATATAAATTAATATATATATTTCAGTTAGTGATAAAATTATAAATATTATTTATGGTATAATTTTATTTGACATAAATAAATATTTATAGTACTTACATAGAGGAAAATTATTACCCTGGGATCGGGAACACATACCAGGTATTTTAGATATCCCCTATATAAGTAAGAGTGTGGGTGCACCCTAAGAACTATTCAAATTTAATTTTTGAGAGCCTCTTTCTCATCATGGATTTTAATGAGTGATCCTCTCAAGTAAGGAATGACTTAAAGAAGTTCTTTCGTGGATCAAAGTTTCTTGCCTTACGGTGATCGCCACTTCATCGTGGAGATCATTATCGTTCCACGCTAGCTCCCAGATTCCAAAAAATGATGCATGAACATATTCTAATGGAATGTGGGGAAAATATGGAGGACATAGACTTCAGAGTCTTTGAGCAATGTTCACCGGAAACCTGTGATTCACTTAAAAACATCAAATTCGTACAAGGTACTAGTTCGTTTTTATATTTTTTACTCTATCAAAATCACATGTTGTCCCCGGACCATACGAGGATAGCTCACCGGAGTCGACGACATAACATCACTCCAATTATATGATGAATTTTAATTTCCAAAACCACTGGATTCCACTACCCATCTCGGTTCCTAACAATAATAGTATAAGGAAACTTGGACCTAAATAAAGACAGTGAGAATCCATTATTTGGAAGTGTGATCCCTAAGTCTTGGGATGGGCTTGGTAGAGGGTTTTTGGAGCTTGGGGCACCTTGGGAGGATTCTAGAGAGGGAAGGTTATATTTAGGATGAACTATAAAGGCTTTGAGTGAAGAGGAAGTGTGATCATGAGTGGTTTTATATAAGAAATGAGATGGAATTATTTTTTTTTTAAGTTTAGGACAACACACATTAAATCAATAAAAACCAAAAATCATCGCATGGTTTTTTCACATGATTGTTTGCCAAAGGGGATTGGAAAATAATATATTATATGGCTGGTGGACTAATATCTTAAAATAATAAGGTTTCTTATGGGGTGGTGAGTCAAACTATCAATGAAAATAATTTAAAAAGATAAAATGTTTTATTAGTCTTGAAATGTCCACTAAGGCTTTTTAAAATAAATCAAAAACCCAAAATTCACATTATTTTAATGTTAAAATATATATTGGACTGACATAATGTGTATAGTATTTTATTACAAAACTATTGCATAATTATTATGTCATAGAACACATTATATAATTAAAGGGTATTTAGTTTTTACCCAAAAATACGACTTTCTTAGAAAATTATGAAACATTTAATATTATATAATTTTGATGTCCTTATTCTTAAAATATTATTCATTTTATCTATATATTTTTCTAAATATGTTGATTTTCACATTTAAAATAAAAACCGACTTATTTCGAAAAATCATGTTTTTTTGAAAAAAATAGCTTTCAACCATTAATAAAAATTAAAATTTTATTCATTACAATTATACAACCATTTATACTTAATAAAAAGTAATTTAATAATATTAATATTTTATTAAAATGTTATTTATTAAAAAAATCCATTAATTTATCAAAATAAATTCCTTAGTTGAATATTAACACAAAAATACTATTATTGATTTTGAAAACTATTTATAAAGTAACAATATTAAACTGAATGTATATTATCTCTAAAAAATATTTTACATAGTCATAGTACTAGGGTCTCATTACATAACCTCTTATAACACCCTCATAAGACTGAATGGTGAGGTGTTATATGGTGAAAGACTCATGGGGTGTTTCAGATAACATCACTTGGGTGGAAATCTCTCTAAACATCGACTTATTTTGTATGTGGTTCCATTCAAGCATTGCGTGTTGAAGCTCAGGTTGGGATTGGTCATGAGAAAAGCCCAATGATGCAACCTCCTTTTTGAGATCCGACAAATGGGCTTCATACAGGGAAAGTCTATTGGATGAGGCCCTTGCTCCCTTTATCTGGGTAAATTGTATTTGTTAAAGCCCTATATTTATATTAATCATGTGATCACTGTTCAACAACTATATTATCAATGGATTCAATTCATAATGGTATTTTAAAATCGATAACATAAAACTAAATTAGTGTATTTGTTTAACATAACCACAAGAAGACATCTAAATGGACCAAGAAGAATTTTCAATAATGAATTTTTGGGCCGTTACAATCTTCCCCCCTTATGAAATTTTTCCATCGAAATTCCCTTTTCCCAAACTGAAAAAATTTGGTTTACTCTTCTTCATCACATCTAATGATTCCCACTTATCTTCTACAAACTTGTTTTTTTTCACAAAACCTTGATGAGGGGAATTTTTTTATTTGGTAGAACTTTTTCTCGGCGTTTTAAGATCATCACGGGTTTCTGATCATAAGAATGATCATCTATAACTGTACTATCTCTGAAGTGAGTACATGTTATTTGTCTAGTATGTAGATCATTAAGAGGGATAAATTAAAGACATCATGTACTTTGGATATAGTATATGGAAGTGTTAGTCATTAGGACACAACCCTAACACGACCAAGAATATTGATCGGGCCGATATTCCTAGGGCATAAATTCCATTATTTCCAAACATCACGACCTTATTCCATGGAGATATGCATAGAAATACCAATCCTCCAACATTGAACTCATGGTTTTGTCTACAGTTATCTGCATTACTCTTCTGTCAAATTTGGGCTTCTTTGATATGATGATGAATGGTTTTCACCTTCACCACCATTTGGTCAACCATTTCAGGTCCTAGTTGCCTATTCTCACCAACATCATCTCAACACGCTTGTCATCTGCACCTTTTCCAAAAAACTATCTTCATATGGTTCCATTTAGATGCCCGAGTGGAAACTATTATTGTAGGAAAATTCAAACAGAGGATGATTTTGGTCCCATCATCCTTTGATTTCCATAGAACAGGATCTTATCATATAATACATTGTCTGAATTTTTTTCCTAGATTGGACATCTGTTTGAAGATGATAGGTTGTACTAATGTTCAGTTCAGTTCTTTGAGCATGTTGGAGATGTTCGATAACTTTGAGGTTAATCTTAGATCCTGATCAGATACAATAGATAGTGGTACACCACGCATCCTTACCACTTAATTGATGGAAATTTGTGCATGTTGATCCAATGAGAAGTCCTCTTGAATATCCATTTTCATATTGTCCTATTAAATGTTTTCTCGGAGTTCTTGATACATTATTGTGCTCCCCAGTTAAATAGAGAAGGTTGAGCTATGTGAGTCATTCAGAAGATCCTTCTTTATCTATGGATCGGATGGTACACATTATGATGACACAAATCTCACAATTTTGTCCCTGTCAACAAAGAAATAATAGGATTTTACATTTTAGAAATCTTCCACCGTTTTCATAATTTCCATATCCTTTCATTGGGCATCATTTATTATCTCCATGAGGGACGGTTGAGAAATCATTTGCCAAAGTATTGATGTTGTTCCCTTCTTTATGATTCACATGTCCATATTCATCAAATATAAGAAGATTGAATCATTATCAATTCTCAGTAATGACAGAATCACTAGATCCTTTATTCTTATAGCATCTTCTACCTTGTTCTCATTCCCAGGGTGGAAATGTATTCAGTAGTCATAATATTGGATCTTCTATAACCATCTTCGTCGGCACATATTATGATCTTTCTGTGTGAATATATACATGAAACTTCTGTGATCCATGTGTACTTCACACTTCTCCCCAGATAGGTAATGTCGCCAAATATTTAACACAAAGAAAACAGCTGCCAATTCTAGATCATCCATGGGATATTTTGGCTCATGAACATTCAATTTCCTTGTAGAATAGGCAATGAACTTTTCATTTAAAATGGACGGACATACCAGGACCTTCTTCAGAGCATCACTAAATTCCACAAAAGGTTGAACACATGTGGGTAATTTTATCATAGACATAGTGATAAGCCTTATATTCAACTACTTGACACTTTCTTCACATTCATCCCTCCAATAAAACATGACTCCCTTACGAGTTATATTTTTATGATGGTTGAACAATCATGATAAATATCTCTAAAATCGGTGATAATATCTAGCTAACCCCACGAAGCTACAAATATCCATTATGAATGATGGCCTCAACCATCCCTCAATTAATGTTTTCATGGAGGGACCCACATATATCCCATTTATTTTGATGATATGACCCATGAATGAGACCTCCTTCATCCAGAACTCACAGTTTCTGTAATTTTCATAGAGCTTTTCCTTTCACAAGGTCTCCAATACAGTTATTAGATGCTCCTCATGATCCACCTTGATTTTGGAGTATTTTATAATATCATCTATGAAGACAACCACAAATTTGTCATGGTAATCTCTAAAGACTCTATTAATCAATTCCATGATGATTTATAGAAAATTAGTGAGTCTTGAATGAATTAATATGAATTTATAGTGCCCATATCTTGTATAAAAAGTTTTCTTGGGGATATCATACTTCTTCACCAATACTTTATAATATCACAACCGAAAATCAAACTTACAGAAGAATTATGGTCCACAAAGCTGATCGAAAAAATCATCAATTTGAGGTAGAGGATAATTTTTCCTTATCGTTATTTTGTTATGCTCATGATAATCTATGCGATGGAGCATTGTCCCATCCTTATTTTTTATGAAGAGGAGTGGTTCACCCCATGATGAAGCCTTTAGGCATATAAACCCTTCATCTAGATTCTCTTACAGATGTTCTTCTCCTCCTCATGCTCCACAATAGCCATTCTATATGGAGTCTTGGATATTGGAAACTCCCCATGTATAAGATAAATTGATAATTAAAAATCTTTTCTAGGAGAAATACCAGGAAATTCCTTGGGAAACACTTTAGCGAATTCCCTTACAATAGGTACTACATTGTGGAAGGATTCCTCCTTAGACTCAATCATCTGAGCTAGATACTCGAGCTCATTGGGTAATCATATCCATGCTTTATATTATGGTTATAAATAAAATTCATCTTCCTCCTTTCACTTGTATAGAATTAGGGGTGATTCTCTATATAGAGAGTGATTTCCCTCTCATGGAAATTTATGCTGGCTCTATATAAGGAAAGTCAATTCATGCCAAGAATTTCATCAAATCCCATTAGAGGGAGTATGATGAGGTTCGCTAGAAATTTTAATTAACCAATTATGATAGGGGAAGAGTTATATTCATGGGATGAAATGATTTCCCCATTTTCCATACTCACCGACATCATTACATCCATGATTTTTGGTGGTGTTGGGATTGTTCAGCTAGTCATCCGATATAAAAAAGAATGACTAATAATAGAATCAAAAAGTAAGTTCTCTTTTAATGAATGAATAACTTGTGTACATGTCACCACATCATTGTCGTGTTTCCCTTTGTTGGTAGTGATGGAAAAGGCTCGCCCTTTCTTCCTGGGAGGTTGTTGGTTGCCTCTGAAAACCATTGTTTTAGGGAACTGATTTTCAAGAGGCCCTAGTTGTTTGCAGTTGAAGCAACGAAAAATGCATTGAGAGTTGAATGAAGCATTACACACCTCTATCTTAACAAACAGTTATTATTTTCAGCATTTAACAGCTATGTGTCCTTCTCTTCCACACCAAATGAATTTCTTAGTCCCGTTAAGGAAATTTATGGGTGATTATTTCCACACCATTGGATAGTGGGGTGCAAGAACATCTTACCACCATTGGATTTTTCTATCATACCACAAAAATTTAAGTCCACCTTAAGTGTCTTATCCCCATCATACCTCTTAGATTCTACGATCTCAATTTCCTCATTGAGGGCACATCGAACAATTTTCTCATAGCTATCAATGTCTTCGTTCTATATAGCTTTCTGTAGGCTAGGATCCATCTCACCAATGAGGTGATAAACCATGAAATCGATGGTAAATACAATGTAAAAGGTATATCATAGAAGCCTTTTTAATTTTTCCTCCTCCGCTCTGATGGATTTATGTTCTTTTTTATTAAGGGAAAGGAAGTCCCTTTCCATTTTATCTCAAGGATGCACAAAAAAAAAGTTATAAAAAAATATTTTCTTAAACCCCTTCCATACAAATTCCTCAATCTCTTCCCCAGGCAATGTATTTTTTATCAATTTCAACCATGGATCAGTTTCCACTCCATACAATATACTGCCATAAGAACCTTCCCTTTTTTAGAACATTGAAGGATGAAGTATATCATTTCAATGAAGTGGATCCATTGTTTGGAGATTCAGGGATCAGATGATCCATTAAAAGTAGGAGGACTTTGTCTCGTAATGCTCTCAATAGTTTCTTTTTCTTTATTGGGGGTAGTGAACGTTTCTCTTGACCCATGTTTGTAATCAAATCACGTGTTAACTATGAGAGTATTGTGAAAATTTTAGCGTTTCCTACTCCCATTATATTGGGCTTCTCCTAAGACTTGTCATTACATTGATCATCACATCAGTTGTTAGCCTGAGTCCTCCTATTACCAGCCATTGGCTGGAATAATAGGAAATTTAGTGGGTACACATAAATGGTCATCAATGTATAAAACAGATGTATTAAAATTAACTATTATTTCCTTATCATATGAATCTATAGGATTCAATATATATTATCCTTGATCTAGTTTCTATCATATCTTCTTAGTGGAATGTTTTAATTAACTTAATAATGGTTCATACTAAACTTTTGAATTTATGAAAGCATATCCCATGGGATTTTTGTAATCAAGAGTTAAACAATGACCATTCTCATCTTCCAGGATACCCCGGGCCAAGCCTGAAACTCCTTATCAGAGATTTAACTCCTAGGAAAATTAGTTCCAGAGCCACCTCTACCTTCTTGTATACAGATAGGGATGTATTTTCCTGATAAACCACGTACTTAATACTCACCAAAACTTAGGGATGTTTTTATTATATATAGTTTTATCCATAAGGATTTCAGTAGGTTCTTATAATCCTAATACCAAAAATAACTAATCCTATCCTCTGATACTAACTTTAACATCCCTTCCCTTTATTACACACATAGACATGATTTGTTACTTATAATCTTCACTCGATACAACATAGAAGTTCAAGAGGTCTAGTGTCTTTCGAAGGTTATGAAATTTGCATAAAAACATAATGAATAAAATCAAACATCTTATTGAAAACACCATTTTCATGTCCACTACATTCCCTTGTACTTAACATTGCATGGGATAACCAGAGGAAAAACATAAGAAAGGGAAGAGCTATAAATCCCTATAAGGGAGTAAACAAGGAATAACATGATGATTACAATACATGTTATGTAATATTCAAATAGATTGATCATAAAAGAATAGGAACCTAAAGGAATGATATATCAAGAATATAGTAACATTGAAATGTGTCAACAACACTTAACAAGGAATAAATATGATTCAAGTCTCATTACACTTGAAGCATAAGTAAAACCTCACTACACATGAAGAACAAGAAAACCCTCATCTCACTTGAATTAGAAAGATTAAACACTCATTTAACATTATGTATCATGATAATATACATTACCAAATTCATTGGAGTGCTATCAGGGCGCACAATTCATAAACATTTCATTTCATGCATAAGTGTCCCAGATGGATCATATATAATGGAATAAATCAACATCATAAGTTATTAAATGATTAAGGAATGTGGAAAAAATACATTTATGTTTCATTAAATATATATATGTGCATTAAGGTGAATACCCTTGATATAGACATGGGTATGGTATTCACTACTCAATAATCTAGGCTTCGAAAAATGCGGTGCAATTTCAGAAGCATAACAGTGTGACATAACTATTCATAAAAATGGTTGATGATAGAGAAATCAGTGTCTCATCTTATGTAAATGAAATGGAAATAATGGGGGTTCATATTGATACATGTACCAAAAAATTTAATAGAATATAGATATGTGATACAAAATAATTGCTTGAATGTAAATGAGGAGAGTGAAATTCCTTAAAGAAATTTGACATGGTAACAGGTGTACATGGGAGGTGTTAATGAAAGGGAAAGGGGATCATTCATTATTTAAACATGAAGAGAGAAATATAGAGGTTCTGTGAAATAATAAACCAACCTTTATAATTGAAATATAAAAGGTCATAATAATATAAGGAAACTTGGACATAAATAAGGAAAGTGAGAATCCCTTACTTGGAAGTGTGATCCCAATGGCTTGGGAGGGGCTTGAGGGAGGATTTTTGGGATCTTGCGGTGACTTGGGTGGATTCTAGTGAAAAGAGGGTAGAGAATGGATGAACATAAAATTATTTGAGGGAAGATGATGTGGGAGATTGGGTGGGTTTATATATGAAAGGACAGGGATTTCTTTATTATTTAGGTTTCGGACACCACACATTAATCCAATCAAAACCACAATCCAGCCCATGGTTTTTGCTATTGATTTTTATCCAAATTGGAGTGGAAGAAAATATTTTATAACACAACGGCCTAAAAAAATAAAATAATAGGTTTGAATATGTGGAGTTGAGTCACAAACACAAGGAAAACAATTTAAAAAGCTAAAATGTTTGATAAGTCTTGAAAGGTCCACTAAGGCTTTGTAAAATAAATCAAAAAAAACCTAAAATCACATTATATTAATGGTAAAAAATATACTAGCCGAAGATAATGTTTATAGTATTTTATTTCTTCACTATTGGGTCATTATGATGTCATAAAACACATTATATAATTAAACAGAATTTAATTTTTACCCTAAAATTCCATTGTCTCAGAAAATTATGAAACATTTAACGTTGGATAATTTCAACGTCCTAATTCTAAAAATAATATTCATTTTATCTTAATATTTTTCCAAAAATGTGGATTTTCACATTTAAAATTAATACTGACATTTTTGGAAAATTCATAGGTTTTTGCTAAAAAATATCGTTCATACCTTATTAAAAATTAAAATTGAATTCAGAAATATTATACAACCATTTATACATAATAAAAATTAATTTACTAATAATAATATTTTATTAAAGTCATTTTTAATTAAAAAATACATTAATTTTTCAAAATATATTATTTAGTTAAATATTCACTAAAAATGATATTTGTACTTTTAAAAACAATTTACAATGTGACAATAATAAAATGAATATATATTCTGTATAAAAAATAGTGTACATAATCAAAGTACTAGGGTCTCATTACATAACCCCTTATAACACCCGCATAAGACCGAATGGTAAGGTGTGTGATGGTGAGAGGCTCTTGGGGTGGTTCGGATAACATCGCTCTGGTGGTAATATCTATTAACTTCTACTTCTCATATAGGTGGTTCTATTCAAGCTTCACATGTTGAAGCTCAGATTGGACTTGGTCAAGAGAGATGGCCAATGATTCCACCTCTATTCCATGCTCCAAAACATGGGCTTCAAATGGAAAAGTCTAATGGATGAGGCCATTGTTTCCTTTTTCTGAGTAAAGTGGATTTGTTAAATACTTATATTTATATTAATCATGTGATCATTGTTCAACTACTATATTAGCAATGATAAAAATTCTTAATAGTTTATTAAAATTAAAAACATAAATCCAAAAAAGGGAATTCGTTTTACATAACCATTAAAAGACATTTAAATAGACCATGAGAAATTTTCATTAATAAATTTTGGAGTCGTTACAATAATTGATACATTGTATGTTTATATCTATTTTAATATTATGCTAGAAGAGTTCATCATGACAATTATGAATCTTAATCTCACTATTATTCAAAAAAAAATCTTCCTTTTTTTATCCTATCTAATAAGTTTGGTAAAAGGATTTTTCATATGGTAACATAGAGATTTTTTTTAATTTTTCATTAAAGTAGTTATTCTAAAGAAACATAAAAATATTTTCAAATAAGGTCCCTTGAGTGGTTTATAATATGAGATTTGATTAGGTTGATTCTAGTGTTTGGTTCTTTTATTTTTAAATTTTATTATGAATATATTAAATGTATAATATAAAATACCAAGGAATCATTTCCACATTATTCATTCATGTTGGATATATATTTTACATGATGTGGATCTTTAACTAACCTATCTATTTATGACATTGAGTATTTGGTAATCAATTTTCCTCATTAAATTTTATATTTTTTCATGGTATTTATAGACTAACATGGGACATGTTTTATAAAGATATATAAAATTATCCCATAAGGAATATAATTGTAAAGGTAATGAATTTTTATACATTAATATTACATCATTTTAGAAGAATTCATATATAAACTTACAGTCAACACAAGAACTGTAGTGGTTTGGTTTATTTATACACTATTTTCAAAAATATATTTATTTTTTAAATTATTAATTACCTATTATAACATTATTCAAACTCTTTACCCTTCTTGGCATATTCTGATTATGTATTTGTTCATAATTCATCGAAATAAATAATTAGAAAGGGTAATCTCATATTCACATTAAGGGTTAATTTGGGAGATATCAATCTATGATCATATAAATTTATAATATATGTATAATTGTATCTTACCATGTTTATAACTGGAAATGTTCTTACCCAATATTTCAAAGACGAATAAAATGAGTCATGGAAGAGGTTATATTCATTTCAGAAGACATTAATAATTAGTTTGAGTAATCTTCATATATCAATCCCGAACTAGAAGTTTCTATCATTAATGTGTGGTCTCATCATATGTATAAAAACTATTTCTAATTTAATGTTCAAAAACTAAGACCATCAAATAATAATGGATCCTGAATCATCATTTGTTTCCCATTTTGAATCAGTCACATTGACTTGTTTCCCATAGTGAATCATGATCATTGATGTTTTTCCCATATTAGATTAAAAAAGTTGAGTTGTTTCCCTTAATTATTTCATGAGATATAAAAAATTCCCCAATACATTGGAGGGATATATAGTTCAGCGCCCACCCATCACATAATGATAATCGTGTACATGTGTACCAAAAGATCATAAAAAATTCATCATTTCAACTAATCATAATCTATGAAAATAAAATGGGTCACAAAGTCATTATATAATTTTATCAAAGCATAACCCATGTAAATTATATTTTTTTAGAAATATCTTAACATTGTTCTCATAAACCATTTATATAAAGTATATGGATATTATTATGGGTTCATATCCCTTGAAAAACATATGTAACATCATATGATCTAATAATAAATAAAAATTCACTTAAAATAATCATTAGAATATTTTTAAGGGAAACAAATTTCTCACATTGAAATAATTTATTTTATTTTAAATATTACCAAATATAATGAAAAAAGATTCTTTAAAGTAATAATAAAAACATTTAATGGAATATTCAATTAATTAAGCACTAATAATGGTTGTGAATTCCTCTCATGATGTATATGTTTAAACAAAACATTCCATTAACAATTTTTTTGTAAAAAGTTAACAATATATAGTATTCAATAAGAAAAAATAATTTTTATTTTAATGAATTTTCAAAAATGAAAATTATGGGAAATGATTATATTAAAAAATAATATTATAATAAAAATAAAATTATTGAATATATTTTTATAAAACATGGATGTGTAGGAAAAATCAATTTCAATCGAATAAATAAGTAATGTATCCTTTCTATAAAGACATTTTTTTAATCTTTTATGTTTTTAAAAAGAGAAAAATTAAAGGAAAACACATAATCTCTATAAATGATCTTTAACATCCCAGGTAAATAAAGGATAAAACATTTTCATAATTATTAATATTTTCGAATTAAATATTACTTTTAATTTAAAGGGGTTGCTATTATCGATAGTGTACCCGATACGTAACAACGAGTTTCTTTGAAATCTTACGTTGCACACTAGTAATATAATAATATTATTTTAAATGGTAGTTAGCACCTAGCCATTGTATTGGCGGGAATTAATTGAAATAACTAAAATATTATTATATATGTTTTTTAAATGTATTTTCATTTATCCAATAAATGACTAAGTCATTAAATACGAAAAGAATTCAATTTTAGGCATAGATACTCTAATATTCACTAAAAGGTCAATTTATAGCGAACCCTCTGTAAAAATAGTTTTGGTCACTCTTATACATTATAATGGACCAAATAAAATTCATATTTATAATCGGGACATCATAATTTACTTTGTGTAAATTTTTGGTATTTTTCCGATAATGTTCATTTTTTTAATGAATAGTGAAAATGTTATATTTTAATTCAAAACCTATTTTTAATATATTTTATTTATATTATTCTGTTATCTTTGTAATTAGTTTTAAAGTGAATTAATAATAGATTTTTACCATTTAATCCAATGGTAATCATTAGAATTAATATTACTTTGAAATTGGACTAAAACTAGTGTCAATCATTTGATATATATTGTTTCATAAAAACACGCTATTTGTATTGACATTGGGAATTAATTATTAAATTAATTAATTCAACTTATATGTTTTTTATTTTTTAAAATATACATCATTTTTTAATTCAGAATACCAAATATATCTTAGTGTAAAATTTTGATATTTTTCTGAAAAACATCATTTTTTGATGAATAGTGAAACAACTAAGTGGTAGTTAAAAAACTGATTTTTCATTTAAATGAAATTTTACCACTTTTTTGAATTGAATTTCTAAAATCTGACATACATGGTTGTCATTAGGAAGTAAAATTTGGTTGAATGAGATTAAAATAATTTTTTTGTGAATAGTAACTTTTAAGTTTTATTAATCGCGATTAAAGGTGATTAGTGTAATTTAAGGTAAAAATAATGATTTAATAATATAAAATTACCTTGACACATGTCCTACCCTTATTTTATGTGTCATGGCTGACCAAAAAAATCCATGGGTAAACTTGGGGACCCCATGGAGCCACATGGTTAAGAAAATGACATTAATAACTTTTTATTTAAAGTTAAAATAAAAATGTCACAAATATGTATTGTTTTACTAAAACAACTTTTACATAGGGTTATTAAAATCATATTTTAGACTATAAATATTAATTATAAATCTAAAAATATTTCCTATATCATGATATTTGTTTTATAATATTTAGACATTAAATAAATTAAATTATTTATGACACCATGATGATGTAGCGATTACCTCATTATTTAAATATTTAAATAAAATAAAAAGATAATGTAAAATCTAAGACCTACACTTTTCAAAAACCTATTGGATGTGTGTAATTCTAACTCTTATCACCTAAACCTTGAAATATATAATTGTGGGACCTTTAAAAACTGAAACTCATTATATAATAAAGTAACATTATATAACATTCCATGAGTTCCCCTCCTCTCTTCTTATAAAAGGCCCCCACCTCTACCACCTTACCCACAACTCTCAAGCCATTAGATCGGCCAAGATCTGATCCTTTTATCTCTCCACATCTCTCTCCTCATAATAGAATCCTTACCTAAGGCTGGAAGCTCTTCAAGAAACCCTTTTCGTTCAAACCAAAGGGAGTTACCCGATTTAAAGGTAATGTCTTCTCTTGTGTTCTTATGTTTTATTTTTCCACTAAAACCCCCTAAAATATTTTTATTAATTTAATTTGTAATAAAACCAGTATATTCAATATACTAGGATGTTTTTATGAGAAGTATTGTAGCTACACTTACACACACCTCCGTCTAATGTTTAATGAACAAACTGTTTCTGTGGTTGGTGAATTTCTTCCTCACGAAATGATGATTGTTAAATAAACATTTAAAACCATTAATGGTGTCCATTAAGATGTAACTCTATTTATATATGATATATATTATGTTTATGTTTTCATTATGCTAATTTATTTTTCATTTGTGGCATTCCTTTATGGTTTCCATTATAGGTAAACACGATAATTTCATTTTAGGAAGTGTGGGCTACCACCCCCTCAAAGTGATTTGATTCATTAATTCCATGTGTGGGATGTATAAAGGATGTAGTTAATGATATTATATATGATATTATACTTTAATTATAATATAACATTATATCATTATGATTTCACTCCATTAAATATGAAATAGAAATGAAATTAGTGTTCATGCATACGTACGGCTTTCCGTCTCCATGAACGGTGCATTTCATTTCTTACCTCTAAATGTTATATAATATTATAAATATATGTATATGCTAAATATATATGATATATATGATATCCATATCATGAATATCATTCTGGATATAATGATCCTTTGTCCACATGAACAACATGTAATTGTAAGAAGTCCACTTTCGACTTAAGAACCAAATATCAACAAAACAAACATTATTAACTTAAATGATTACATAATGTTTATAACATAGAAATAAGTGATATAAAACGAATAATAATCTTGAAAAAGGTTCCTAATAAAGTATAAATTAACTTTAGTTTATTATTTGGGAGATTAAAGAGCATTCGAGTCAGGTCGGACATGAGGTAAGGGACTTCGTCTCAATCTCCTTTCATTGAGGCATATTTTGTTTTATACACAAATTTCTTTTTTATGTTGTATAAACCCCTTTGACTTTTACTTTTATTCAAAAGGAATCTTTTTCTATGAATAATTTTACTAAATGAAAAAAAGTAATGTTTCTTTTATCTTACGCGGTGACAACGACCTTTTCCGTCACCACATGTATTATTTGGTCTTTGGCTTCCTCAACAAGCCATAATGTTTTTAAAATGAAATAAATACCATATACTCTTTTATGTATTTTGGTATTGAAAATGGTTTTTATAATGGATTTGTTATGTCAATATATTTAAGTGATATATTGTGATCGAAATGTGTAAATGTTTTCTTTCCATTATATTTGTTTTATGTCTTATGATTTTATAATCGTACTTGGACATTTGACGGGTGGTTACATGATAAACCATATGACGGGTGGTGCCGTGAATACCAGGACGGGTGGTTACATTATAACCTCCAATGCATTGGGTTTTGGAATTCGGCTGTATGTCTATTCCATTATATGATATGTATGGAAGTTGATAGTATGGTTATTCCATTTAAGTATGTTTATGTCCCAAAATACCTTTATATGTTTTGTGTTCTTTATATGGCTTTTATGGTAATATTTTGGTTAAAAAAGGGAAAGTAATGATCTTTTATTCAGTGAAGAGTTTTTACTACTTCATAAAGGTGAAAATTATTACTTTGATAAAGTATTCATGGTTTACTTGTTGTTTTGAAAAACTAATATTTTTCCTTATTTGTGTATCACTTACAGAGATTTTTATGCTCATCCCATGTTTTTTTTTGAAATGTTTTTCATAGGACATAATGTGGAATAGGTTAAAGGATGGGATCAAGGAAAATTCATTCTGAATTAAACATGAAACTTGACACGACTCTTTTTATCAAGATTTCATGTTTTGTAAAAAAAGTAACTATGTAGAAGTGTCTACTTTGTAATCTTTTGAGATGTAATAGTTATTTACTAATTCTCTAAAACACTAACCCGGAAAAGATCCTAAATTTGAAATATTCATTTAATTCAATATAAAGTAATGTTTAAGGATGAGGCCTTATAGTTGGTATCATATGTCAGTTTACACAACTTTAGGAGTTAGAAAATTGTTAAATTTATAAGTTATGGTATGGTATGATTGAAATGATATAGCATTTAAATATTACCATGTTGCTTCGCCTATGATATTTCTGTGTTCAGAATGGTTTTTCGCAGAGGAAACAAGGAATCTATGTTGGGACGACATCAGGAGGAAGACAACCTTCCAAATCAGAAACCTGAGATGGTTAGAATTGGAACTGAAAAAATTGTTGTAGTGATGGCACAGTCGACTCAGGCTAAAAATGGTGGTGGTATACATGAAGAAGATTAACTAGATCATCTGTAGAGGAACATGTCAGTGGTGGAACATTTCATGAGGCAACATCCCCCATAATACAGAGGAGCATCTAACCCTGTGCTAGCAGAAGGGTTGATTAAAGCCCTGGAGAAGATTTTTGATGTCATGGGCTATTCAGAACATCAAAATGTTAATCTTGTTGTTTACCATTTTGACGGTGAAGCTGGTCAGTGGTGGTCGATGATGAAAAATATCAGGGATAGTGATGATATTGATGATCTTCACTGGGACTAATTCAAAGGTATGTTTCTTGAGAAATGTTTTCCTAAGGATGTTCAAAATAGGATGGAAAAACAATTCTTGGAATTGAGGAAGGAGGATGACTCGGTGGCTGCTTATGAAGGAATGTTCACTCGACTAGCAAGGTTTGCTCCAAATTTCATACGAGGTCTTGATAGTAAAATCAACCGTTTTTACTCATTGATAAAGCCAAAGTATCAAAGGGCATTAGCTTCTAATGAGTCCAAAAGTTATGAAAAACTTGTTCGATGTGCGTAGAAGGTGGAAATGGAGTTTGCTGATGATCGGGTGTTCTTTTAGAAATAGTAGAATAAGAGGTCCAGTTGGTAGGAAAAGGGGAAGAATTCATAAAATAAGCAAGGAGGTAAGAAAAAAATATCCATCCTTGGAGAAGTGTGGTAAAATTCATCCTAAAGATTGTGTATCCATGTTTGGAAAGTGCTTTCAGTGTGGTAAATCTGGTCATATTTCTCGTTACTATAATGAAGATGATCAACCAGGCAATGAAAAGATAGCGGTAAGATGTTTTAAGTGTAATTAAATGGGTCATTATGCAAATGAGTGTCTAACGATGAACTCAACTGAGGGAAAGAAGCCATACTACAAGCAGAATGGTGTGGTGAAATCCTTTTCAACTACTTCAGCAGATGATGGGCCATCAAATGAAGTAGTATCAAGTACACTATTTGTTTTCCTAGATTATGCCAATGTGTTGTTTGATTATGGGTCTATACATTCATTCATTTCTAAGAAGATTTATAGTAAATTGGGAATTCCATCTCAAGATATGAATCCTGAACTTATGGTAAAAACATCCTGGGGGAATGCTGAGACAAAAAAAATATAAAAATTTTACTATCCTTGTGTGCGGAAAGAATCTACCTACAAACCTTATTATTTTTCCTCTAGTAGAGTTTGATGTTATTTTGGGAATGGATTTTATTTCTGTTTATCATGTTAATATTGACTGAAGAGATAAAATGGTTTCTTTTCAGAAATATTTTTAGATTGTGTACAAGAATGAACCCTTGCTTTTGATAACATATTAAGAAGTTGAAAAACTAGTAAAAGATAGAAATGAATGTTACCTTGCACATATTGTTGAAAATAAAAGAACTATTCAGATCAATGATGTGCCAGTGGTAAATGAGTATCTTGATGTTTTTCCTGATAAGTTGCCTGATATTATTCATGATTTGGAAGTTGAATTTACTGTGGACTTAAATCCTTATTCAAAGCCAATTTCAAAACCCCCTTATCATATGGATCAAGTTGAACTTTTAGAGTTAAAGAAGAAATTGCAGGTGTTATTAGATAAAGGTTTCATTCGACCTAGCACATCAACATGTGGTTCTCATGTATTGTTTGTTAAAAATAATGATGGTTCAATGAGACTTTGCATTGATTATAGAGCCTTGAATAAGATCAATTTTAAGAACATGTATCCTTTGCCTCATATTGATGATTTTTTTTATCAGCTCCAGGGAGCTCAGTATTTTTCGAAGATTGAATTGAAGTAGGGGTACCATCAATTGAAAGTAAAATAAGCAGACATTCCAAAGACTGCGTTTCGTACTAGATATGGCCCTTATGATTTGTAGTTATTCTTTTTGGGATAACCAATGCACCTGCTATATTCATGGACCTTATGAATAGAATTTTCCATGAGTTCTTGGATAAGTTTGTGGTTGTTTTCATTGATAATATTTTGGTTTTTTCTAAAAGTAAATAGGAGAATGAATGTCATTTAATGGTAATCTCGCAAACCTTAAAAAAAGATACTATATGGAAAATTCAGCAACTGTGAGTTTTGGTTATAAGAAATTTCATTCCCTAGTCGCATTGTTTAAAAAAATTGCATAACTGTTGATCCAGCTAAAACAAAAGTTGTTGAAGAATGGACAAGACCCCCATATTTTACTGAGATTCGTAGTTTTCTTGGTTTATCAGGTTACTATCGAAGGTTTATTGAAAAATTTTCACGGTTATCTAGTCCAATGACTAAGCTAACTCTGAAGGGTGTTAAGTTTATCTGGACGAAAGAATGTGATGATTTTTTTCAAGAGTTAAAAAGAAGATTAGTGAATGCTTCAGTTTTGGAACTTCCATCCAGGAATGGTGATTTTGTTATCTACATTAATGCTTTGTTGAGGGGACTTGGTTGTGTCCTTATACAGAATGATCAGGTAATTTCATATGCTTCACGTCAGTTGAAAACTCATGAGGTAAATTTCCCTACACATGATTTGTAATTAGCTACTATTGTTTTTTATCTATAAATTTGAAGGCATCATTTGTATGGAGTAAAGTGTGAAATATATACTGATCACAAAAGTTTAAAATATATATTCACTCAGAAATAATTGAACATGAGATAGAGTAGATGGCTGTAATTAATCAAGGATTATGATTATACAATTCATTACCATCTGGGAAGTGAAAATAACATGGCTGATGCTTTGAGTCGAAAAAGTAATGATTCTCAACCATTCTACATTTGGAATGAGATCCTTCGGTTTTTGATTTTCTGACCATTGGAATAGATGTTTTTGGTGTAGGAAGTTATTCTGTTTTGATTCAGATGTTAGTGAGATCATCTCTATCAGACAGAATTAAGAAAGCACATAAGAAAGAAAGTGAGTTGAAGAAAAAGGTAGAACTTGTTACGAAGGGTATGTTGCCTGAATTTAACATTGATAATGATTGTGTTTTGAGGTTTGGGAAGAGATTCTATGTGCCTTATGATTCACTGTTGAAAATGAGTTGTTATGTGAGGCTCATAGTTCCCTGCTTTCAGTTCATCCTGACAGTACTAAGATGTATAGAGATCTGCGGTAGTATTACTGGTGGGATGGAATGAAAAGAGATATTGCAGATTTTACTGGGATGTGTTTGACTTGTCAGCAAGTTAAAGTAGAGAAGAAGTCACCGAAGGGGATGCTACAGTCATTACCGGTGCTAGAGTGGAAATTGGAAAATTTAACCATGCACTTCGTTGTGGGATTACCAAAGACATCTCGAGGTAATAATGCACTATGGGTTATAGTTGATCAATTGACTAAATATGATCATTTCCTTCCTATTTGAAAAAACATTCTCTCCAGATCAACTTTCTTGATTGTAACTTAAAGAGATATTCAGGTTGCATGGAGTTACCCTCTCCATTGTATCGGATCGTGATCACAGGTTTACTTATCACTTTTGGAAAGGCCTTCAATAGTCATTGGATACTGAATTAAATTTCAATACAACTTTTCATGCTCAGTCTGATGGGTAGTCAGAACGAAAAATTCCGACTTTGGAGGATATGCTATTTTCTTGTTCGATTGATTATCAGGGATGTTGGGACCAACATCTTTATCTGTTTCAATTTTCATATAATATTAGTTTTTCTTCCAGTATACAGATGGATCCATTTGAAGCATTATATGGAAATCAGTGTCAAACTCCATCTTTTTGGATGAAGTGGGTGAAAGGAAGATGATGGGACCTGAATTGGTAGAAGAGATGGTAGAAAAAGATCAGTTGATTCAGAAACACATGAGAACAGTTCAGAGCAGACAGAAGAGTTATGCGGATAACCAGAGGAAAGATCTATCTTTCGAGGAAGGTGATCATGTTTTTCTCAAATTTTCACCATGGAAATGTGTGATGTGATTTGGTAAGAAAGGAAAGATGAGTCAAATGTTCATTGGACCATATGAAATTCAGGAGAGAGTTGGATCAGTTGCTTACTGAGTGGCTTTACCTCGGATTTTATCTCAAGTACACAATTTTTTTCATGTTTCGATGTTGAGAAAGTATATTCCAGATCCATCTCATGTTTTGAGCCCAGAGGTAGTTAAGTTGGAAGAGAATCTCTCTTATGAAGAACAACCTGTACATATTCTTGACTGTAGAGAGCATGTATTGTGGAATAAGGTAATTCACCCGGTAAAGGTTTTGTGGAAAACCCATATGGTTTAAGAGGAAACATGGGAATCTAAAAATGCTATGAGGGATAAATACCGCCACTTATTTTGATAAGTGAATGAAATTGTGAGGACGCAATTCCCAAAAGGGGGGAAGGATGTAACATCCCAGGTAAATAAAGGATAAAACATTTTCATATTTATTAATATTTGAGAATTAAATATTTATTTTACTTTAAAGGGGTTGCTATGTTCGATAGCATACCCGATACGCAACAATGAGTTTCTTTGAATTATTACGTTGCACACTAGTAATATAATAATATTATTTTAAATGGTAGTTATCATGTTGTCCTTGTATTGGAAGGAATGAATAGAAATAACTAAAATATGATTATATATGTTTTGTAAATGTTTTTACATTTATCTAATAAAATATTAAGGCTTAAAATAAGAAAATAATTCAATTTTAGGCATAGATACTCTAATATTCACTAAAAGGTCGATTAATGGAGAACCCTCCTTAAAAGTAGTTTTGGTCACTCTTATACATTCTAATGGAACAAATAATTTTTTTTAGAATTGGGACATCAAAATTTACTTTGTGTAAATTCGTGGTATTTTCCCGATAAAGTTCATTTTTTAATGAATAGTGAAAAATGTTGTATTTTAATTCAAAACCTCTTTTTAATCTAATTTATTGATACGATTAGGTTATCTTTGGAATTGGTTTTAAAGTGAGATTAGAATATATTTTTTCCATTTAATCTGATGGTGGTCATTGGAATTAATTTCACTTTGAAATTGGACTTAAACTAGTGTCAATCTTTTGATATATATCGTTTCATAAAAACACGCTATTTGTTTTGACAACATGAATTAATTATTAAATTAATTAATTCAACTTATATGTTTTTAATTTTTTAAAATACATATCATTTTTTAATTCTTAATATCAAATATTTGTTAGGGTGAATTTTTGGTATTTTTCTGAAAAACTTCAATTTTGATGAATAGTGAAATCCCTAAGTGGTAGTTAAAAAACTGATTGTTCGGATAAATGAAACTTTACCACTTTTTTGAATTTAATTTAAAAAATCAGAAATACATGGTTTTCATTAGTATGTAAAATTTGGTTCAATGGGATTAAAATAATTTTTTGGTTAATAGCAACTTTTAAGTTTTAATAATCGCAATTAAAGGTAATTAGTGTAATTTAAGGTAAAAATAATGTTATAATAATATGAAATTACCTTGACACATGTCCTAACCTTATTGTATGTGTCATGGCCGACTGAAACAATCCATGGGTCAACTTGGGGACCCCATGGAGCCACATGGGTAAGAAAATAACATTAATAACTTTTTATTTAAAGTTTAAAAAAATGTCACAAACATGTATTATTTTAATAAAATAATTTTTAAATGTGGTTATACAAGTCATATTTTTGACTATAAATATTCATTATAAATATAAAATTATTTCCTACATCATGATAGTTTTTTATAATTTTTATACATTATATAAATTAAATTATTTATGACACTATGATGATGCAACGATTACCTCATTATTTAACGATCTAAATAAAATAAAAAGATAATGTTAAATAAAAGACCTAAACTTGTCAAAAACCTATTGGATGGGTTTATTTTGAACTCTTATCACCATATACTCTATATATATAATTGTGGGACCTTTAAAAACTGAAACTCATTATATAATAAAGTACATTTTATAACTTTCCCTGAGTGCACCTCCTCTCCTCTTATAAAAGGCCCCCAACTATACCACCTTACCCACACCTCTCAAGCCATAGGCTCAGCCAAGATCTTATCCTTTTATCTCTCCACATCCGTCTCCTCATCCAAGAAGCCTTTCCATAGGCAGGAAGCTCTTCAAGAAACCCTTTTGGTTCAAACAAAAGGGAGTTATCTAATTTAAAGGTAATGTCTTCTCTTGTGTTCTTATGTTTTATTTTGCATCTCCAACCCCCTAAACTCTCTTTATTAATTTATTTTGTATAAAAAAAATATATTTAATATGATAGTTTCTTTTATGATAAGGATTTTAGAAAAAATTATAGACACCTCCATCTAATGGTTAAAGAACATATTGTTTCGGTGGTTGGCGAATTTCTGCATCACGAAACGATGATTGTTCATTCTTCCTTTAACACCTTTCATGGTGGACTTTAATATGTCACTCTATTTATATATGAAATATATTATTTTTATGTTTTCCTTATGCTTATGTATTTTTCATTTTTGTAATACCATTATGGTTTCCATTATAGGTAAACACGATAATTTCATTTTAGGAAGTGCGGAGTACTGCCCCCTCAAAGTGATTTGATTCGTTAATGCCATATGTAAGGTGTATAAAGGATGGAGTTAATGATAAGATATATGATATTATACTGGAATTATTATATACCTTTACATCATTATGATTTCACTTCATTAAATATGAAATAGAAATGAATGTAGCGTTCATGCGTACGTATGGCGTACCATCTCTATGAACAGTGAATTTGATTTCTTAACTCTAAATGTCATATAATATTATAAATACATTTATATGCTTGATATATATGATATATATGATATCAAAATCGTGAATATCATTCTGGATATAATGAACCTTTGACCACATGAACAACATGTAATTGTAAGAAGTCCACATTCGACTTAAGAACCAAATATCGACAAAACGAACATTATTAACATAAATGATTACATAATGTTTTTAACATCGAAATAAGTGATATAAAAGAAATCATAATATGGAAAAAGGTTCTTAAGAATGTAGAAATTATCCTTAGTTTATTATTCAGGATATTAAAGAGCAACCGAGTCACGTAGGACACGAGGTAGGGGACTTCGTCTCAATCTCCTTTCATTGAGACATATTATGTTTTATACACAACTTTATTGTATACGGTGTATAAACCCCTTTGACTTTTACTTTTATCAAAAGGAATATTTTTCTACAAAAAATTTTACTTAATGATAAAAAAGGAATGTTTCTTTTAATGTACACGGTGACAGCGACCTTTTCCACCGCCGTGGGTAGTATTAGGTCTTGGGCTTCCTCAATAATCCGTAATGATTTTAAAATGAAATAAATACCATATACTATTATATGTATTTTGGTATTGAAAATGGTATTTATAATGGATTTGTTATGTCAATATATTTATGTTATATAATGTCATTGAAATGTGGAAATGTTTTCCTTCCATTATATTTGTTTTATGTCTTATGATTTTATAATGATACTTGGTCATTTGACAGGTTGTTACGCGATAAACCATATGACAAGTGGTTCCGTGAATACCAGTACAGGTGGTTATGTTATAACCTCAATTCTTTGGGTATGGAAGTCATCTGTATGGCTATTCCATTAAGTGATATGTGTGGAAGTTAACCGTATGGTTATTCCATTTAAGTATGTTTATGTCCCAAGATACCTTTATATGTTATGTGTTCTTTATATGGGTTTTATGGTAATATTTTGGTTATAAAAGGGTAAGTAATGATCTTTTATTCAGTGAAGAGTTTTTATTACTTCATAAAGGTGAAAATTATTACTTTGATAAAGTATTGAGGGTTTACTTGTTTTGAAAAACTAACAGTTTTCCTTCTTTGTGTATCCCTTACTGAGCTTTTTATACTCATCCCAAGTTTTTTTGAAATGTTTTTCACAGGACATAACTTGGAATAGGGTCAAGGATGGGATCAAGGAAAAGTCATGTTGTCTTAATCATGGAACTTGACATGACTCTTTTATTTCAAGAGTTCATGTTTTTAAAAAAAAGGAACTATGTAGAAGTTTTTACTTTGTAAACATTTGAGATGAAATAGTAATGTCCTAATTCTTTAAAACTCTATACATGAATAGATACTCAATGTGAATTATTCATTTAATTAAATATTAAGTAATGTTTAAGGGAAGGTTCTTATATGATAATTGTAGAAGAAAAATGATCTGAATTTATCAGTTAATTATAATATAATTTCATCTATATAAATTAAACCATAATCATTCCCAACTATATTGGGATTATATCAATAATCCCTTACACCACGAATTGTATTTTTCATAACATTTAAAAAATAAAATATAATAAATATAGATAAATTAAAATTTTATTTTAATGTAATTATCATATATATTATACCATTTATGATTTACTTATGTTATCTTATTAAATATTTATTAACAATTTCTTACTAAAATAAATTTTTAGGGTGGAATACATGTTTATTTCTGATTATTTTAGTTCATCAATATTAATAAATGTATTTTAATCATGGAAAAATATTATATTTAATGTTAATAATAATATATATATATATATAATATATATTCATTATATTTATACAAATTCATCCATAAATGGTACAAATAGAAAAATGAATGACACATTTCATGGAGATAGCAGGTCGTAAGTACGCATAAATGTTATTTTCACTTTTTTATGGTTGGAACAAAAAAGGAAAATAATGAATAAACATTAAATAAAAATTATAATATCATATAAATAAAATATTTTCATTAAATACATTCTTATTTCCGTCTATGAAAATCATAAATGAAAAAAAATCACATCGCTTGGTGGATGTGGTTGTCCACAAGTACATGTGAGCGAAATATTCGCTTTCCAACATATAGGACGGTAAGATGATATATGTGATGTAATAATTAAAAATTTATTAATATGTAATAAGACAAATATATATACATTAAACCCATAATAATATAAATCCACTAAATATGATTATATTAAATGAATTATATCTTTAGGTGGAGATGATGAGTCGTATATATGCATGAGTGAAACTTTTACTTCCCATTTGATGGAAAAATGTCTGATAATGGTGTTTTAATAAATATAGTTCTATTTTTTTATATTGGAGAAGGTTAATTTATTAATTTATAATGAATAAAGATTATTTATTAGAGGTAAAATATGATGCTAAATTAATGTGATCATTTACGGTGATTACCCCTTCATTGAAATAACTCTATTGGATATCCTATTAAAGACAATAGGGTTCTTATTTTTGGAATACCATAACCTCTATAATGTTGAAAGTGTTTTTTAATAGAAAAATAATTTTGTTTTTTCTTATTTATAAATATTAATGTGATTTAGTGAAGGGATGTGTTGGATTTCATTTTATAAGAGAGGGATTGGACACACTCGGAATTTATGAAAATATTTAGTTAAAAAACCAATTATCTAGAAAAATGTTTTCATATAAGAATAAATTGAAATAAAAGGATTCTAGGATCAAAATAACAGCAAAAGAAAATTTTTTGATAATTTTTTGTTTAATTTTAATCCACGCATTTCTTATTAACAACTTTATTAAAAAAATTGACCTTATCAATAGTAACAACTATTACACTCTTAAATGGGTTATAAGTGTTACAATATATTGAATATTGACTCATAAATGGACCATATTTTATATATTAAAGAATATTCTATTAAATTTTCCATGTTTTTTTATTAATTTAAAATAATTAATAAAATAAGATGATAAAATATCATTAATGTCAAGTTTAGAAGTATTAAATTAATTACACTATGCAGACCCCAAGAAAAATATTGATATGTAATATTTTATTTTCAAAAATACATAATATATAATATATATATATTAATAATTCGACAAACACTATATCCTATTCCATTTTTATTACTTTTTAGAAAATTATAATAATTTATTTTGTTTTTTATTTAATTGATGAAATAATTTGATGAAGTGTATATGTATTTATGGTTATTATATAATTAAAGAAACAATATATAAATTACTATAATGAAAATTAAATCATTATTCATAAAATAGCCCTTAATATTCCTAGACTACTTTAATTTTTCACTATGTTAACACATATGAGATATTTAAAGGTAAAAGTGTGAAAGTGTGTATTATTCCATTCCTAAATTAATATAAAACCCATATTCTAGAAATATGTAAAAAATTGGACATATATTATATATATGTGTGGGAATGGATGAAAAATCTCATAAAATATTGTACATGAATGTTTTATGTAAATGTGAATGATTTATCCCAGTGTTTATCCTTACATTACATATTTTACTTTTATCATGGTGAAACAATTATCATTGATTACAAAAAATTTTGATCAAAAATAATAGTGACCTATTTTTGAAAATTTGTACCTCCTATTTAAAAATATATAATCCATTATTAATGATTCAATATCTATATGTGGGTGAAATAAATATTTAATAATTCTGCAAAATGTGATGGCAACCTCATTTTTGAAAAATATATTTTTAATCATAAATATTTATTTATTCAAATCTGTTATTTAAAAACACTATTAATTGAAATTTAAAAAATTTAAGTAAATATATAAAACATAAATATATTTTTATAATTGAAAAATATTGATGAATTTAAATTATTCATATAAATATAGATTGTGTGGGAAAAATTGACATTCAGAAAATTATCAGTTGAATTTTATTTTAATTTATAATTAATTGATAACAAAAGAATTAATTATATATATTTATACACCATATTTATTTAAAAAATTGAGTTATTTCCATTCAAAAATACTAATCTACAAAAAATGTGATGTTTATTTGGTTAAATAATAATATATTAAAAATTTATTATTTTTCATTTAAGATTGTTGTTGCATATATCACAAGTGATCTACAAAGTTGAATTATATTAAAAACTAAATTTCATAAAATCTCAGGGTCTAACATTATATCCCCTTTGAAAAAAAATTCTCTTTAGATTACATTATTTTGATACAAAAAATGGATGATATCTTTGTCTTAAAAAAATCCTCAGGTTCCCACCTATCTTCTTCTAATTTCTGTTTCATCCAATGAACTTTTACCATGTGAGTAGTCCTGTTATGTTGCACTTTAACACTATGATCCATTATTTCAAGTTTTTTTCTTCATAAGAAATATCATACATCAGTGGTATAGCCACTGAGTTCAGTATATGTGGTTGATAAGGTATGTACTTCCTTGGGAGAGATATATGTAACACATCATGGATTTGAGAGAGGTTTAGTGTTTTCACCATATTATATGAAATGATCCTTAAGAAATCGATGTTATCAAATTGGAAATTATTTCTAAGGATGATCATTCATTTCATTATAAATCTCAAAAACTTCATCCATTGATAAATTTATCGAAATAAATTTTCACCAACATCAAACCTCATATCTCACTGATGATTGTCTATAAAAATATACATTTTACTATGAAATTCTCTTAAGTACTCTTGAATGGATCTGAATATATCTATCATTTACTCAGATAGATAATGACCCAATAACGTTACTTTTCCAAAATCATACATGAACATTTGATTTTTCCACTTCCTACCATTGACGGATTCATATGGTTCCACTAGAACACTTAAATGAAAGCTATTGTTTTATGAAAACTCAATAAGAGGAAGGTGTTGATAGAACCTCCTTCGAATTATAGTGAGTAAGATCTTAATATTTCATCTATGGTTTTAATGGTATTCTATGAAAAACCATCCAAAAATGGATGGAAATCATTGTGGAAACACAAATTCATATCCTGAGCTGGCGGAAGACTTTACCAGAACATTGAGGTAAATCTTGGATCCCAAAAATATATAATATAATTCAATACTGCATGAATCCATAAATGTTAATAATTTATATATTTTCAAGCTAGTCAAGATAGAAATATTCTAAAATATCCATTATGTGTTGATAATACATACGATGATCGAATATAATAGAAATAATATTATGAACATTAGGAATTTTGTGTATTCCATTGAAAAAATCCATATTGATATGTTCCAATTTCAATTTTGGCATGGGTAATGGTTGTAATATCCATTTATATTTTTTTCTATCAGCCTTAGTGGTATAATATGCTATGAACTAAGATACACATCCTTTAATATCCCTTTTATTGTCATAAAAAATACTCTTTGTGATATCTATATATCTTCATAATTCCATGATGAATAGAGAATGATGAACTGTGATCCTAATCCAAGAACTCCAAATTAAAATTTGTTATGGAAGGGATGCATACACGGTTCAAAAAACATATCATTCTATAATATTCATGGTTGAACGTGGGGACATTTGTCCCCATTTTTTTCATCTCTACATCTTCCTTAAACACTTATTAATATTTTCTTGGTTAGATTGTTGGACACTGAATGGGATAGATAACATTTATATCCTTCCTTCAAGATCTCCATATCCATTTATTTCATATCAAAATATTGTATATTATTTATACTCAACTTACATGAGATATAATTATCCATTCCAATTAGATAATATTCCACCATGTTTTCTTTCCTAGTGTGGTAATGTGCTGAGTAGTCATAGTCATTAATTTTTTGTAGTAGACTTTTATGGTGAAAATTCTACTCATTATATGTTAAAATATTAACATAATTTAATAAAATATACATATATGACACCATTATATATAAATATAATTTCTATATATCTATAATTAACAAATTACTATAACTAACATTCAATCATGTGTTGTGTAAATTTTTACCTAAGCATTCAATTATTGTTTTTCATAAGCTCTGGCCATATACATCAAAATGGAGACTCTTCCTAGTAAATTCATTTATGAATCCATATATATTATAATCCCTTATCCACTATAATTTAATGTATGAAAAATTATACTGACTAACCTTCTCTTCATTTAACTGATATGTTTTCTCATATTCATCTATCTAAGGGAACATGGTTCCCTTATAAGTTAACTTTGATTGTGAAATATATAGTTGTAAATAATTATCCAGAATACATCCATAATATCCATCCAACTAGAGAAAACCTTGTATCTCAGTATCCCTGGTTAGTATTCTCTATTTATTAATAACTCGCATATTTTAATGATCCACTGAATTAATCTCAAATAAGAATATATTACCCAAGAATGAAACATTATAATGCTAAAATTCACAAATTATAAATTTTTCATACATTGTATCCTTGGTTAGGGTCTCTAAAAAAATCACAAATGATATTTATGCTCATTCTTGATGTTTGAATATATAAGAATACCATATATAAAGGCTACTGCCAAATTAATAGGGTAATCCTTAAAGTATTTATTCATTAAATTCATGATGATATAAGGGGAATTAGAATGTATAAATGGAATAATTTTAAATTCATAATATCCATCACTTTTATTTATGGTTGTCTTTGGTATATCAAAATTTTTAACACACAAATGATGATATCTATAATGAAAGTAATTCTTGTAATATTATTAAACTCATCATAATTGATCAATAAAATAATTGAAGCGGGATAATGTACACTAGATCCTGATAGTGATCTTATTAAGTTCCCAATAATCAGTGTAAAGACAAATTTACCATTCTTTCATCTCAAAATTGACATAATTTTCAACCCATGGTGATGTAATTTGGTGTATGAATTACATATCATGATTATCCTAGTGATTCTTCTTCAATTACACCAACTAAAGGATGTATATTCTATATGGATTCATTGAAATGGGAGTAAAACCAGGTTTATGGTTATTTAAAAATTAAACTTCATGATTTAGAGGTAGACTATAGATTTATTATTTATACATACCAAAAAAAATCATCAACAACAAGAATATATTATATTTTGAGTTTCACCCTTGTTAGTCGATACATATAACCTTAATGTGTATGAATTAAGATAATAATATATCTGTTATTTCTGTTGATTGTATATATTTATCCTTACATTGATAAACAATCATAGGTTTATTCTAATAAAGAAATTTCCCTTATATTACATGTAAATTACATTGGAATATATATAAATAAATACCATATACTCTTATAATCACATAAAATTCATCTAAAGGATGAATCACAGTATTTATAGGAATCAGAATCCAAAAAACATCAATTAGAGACTAACTATAGACATGATTTGTTACAAACAAACCATTAGGTTTTTTCACAACTAAATCATTATCCAATCATTGAGGCCATATCTTGATACCCTTATAAAATTACTCAGATATAAAACCATGATATGAGTTAGAATTAAATAATAAATTACCTATTAAACAGAGGATAAAAAGTTTACCTTTTAAAAATCCATCCCCATAACCCACATTAAAATTACTGATCACATGAGATTTCCATTTTTAATTCGGATTATGAGGATTTTGTTTTTATCATCATAAAAAACCTTCATATTTGAGCATGTTTTGGAGTAATTCTCATACAACATACATTTTTAGAATTAGAGTGTGGGTAGTGTGTTATTTGTATTATTATTCTAATCCATTTCCTTAAATGAGGCCTTCATCGCCATTAGATATTCATTGGAATTGTGAACCAACTTTCTAAATATAAATCTCATCCCTATTTGATTGTAGATGTTACATTAATTTTTATTCCCACTATTCCAGAATGTACATGGATGAATTTGTATTATACCATGTGATTTATTGAACCTATCGTGAGACTTGATCTTCCTTGAAATTTCAAAACCATGAAAATGGTGGGAATCTAGAAATTCAAATTATAACATGAGTAAACATCAAAAGATTTCATTATATCTAATAAAGTCTATTATATCTTATTCCATTCCATGAATTGTTTTTAATCGGACAATGAATCTATTAATTTATATTTCAAGGATCATGTTTAAACTAGAAGCATATAATTCATGAATTGTAATATTTTCCTCAATTTTTTGAATTGAGTCATCCTACATTATCTTATGTTCACTGAATTTATTCATTATCATTATACATATAATAATATGGAAATTCCTACTTAAAAATATCTTCTTGAACTCATTTGATTCCATAGATTAAATTTCATTATCATGACACAAATTATTAAAATGATTCCTCTGTTTATCTTCTCTTACTTCTAAATAATAAAAGGACAAGAAAAATGATTCATTTTCAATTCACTAGTGAATGGATAAATATTTTGTTTCTAAAATCGTAATCAATTATATAGCCAATACTGGATCTGAATTACCCCTATAAGATAGGGTATGTTTCCTTATAAATGATTCAATATTATATGGCTCCCTCCTTTGATAATTCGGAGTCATAGCATGATTAATGTTCTATTAATGTTTTATGAGCATAAAAAATAGATTATTAATTGATATGCACTAGTATTTGGTTTCTAAAGTGGAAAAAAATTTCATTTTTCATCCAATTTAATGCTTTTCTGAAGTATTTTGGTTCTATCCATTGATTTAAACCAAAACAACGTGTAATCACCATGATATACTAAAAAGAGTGAGATATCAAATAATCATGAAATAACAATCATAGGATGTGTAAATCATGAAACATTCATCTCAATATATGAATCCTTAGGTTTAACCGTAATCATCTACGGTAATTACTAGAAAATTAGGAAGTTATCCTACAGTAGAAGATATCCCCAGAGTGAATCGACATAGTTTTATCATACTATTATTCAATGATTAAATAAACCCCACTCTGATATAAACTATAAAGGGTCATAGTTTTTATACTTAAATATCAAATCATTTTATATTAAAATAGCATTTAAAAAATTATTATCCATGATAGAGCTACAATGGTTTAGTATATTTGGAGATAATGTATATAAATATATTATTCTTATACATTATTTATCATGTCCCATAATTTTTTTCACATTTTATACCATTCTTGAATGACACTATATTATCCAATCTCCATAACCTTGGTGAAGAAAACTTAATAAAGGTTTCTCTCATATGATTAGTATTGGAAATTCTGGTAGATATTAATCAATGATCTTATGAATGTATAAGGAATGAATAAGTGTATAATCTCCTGACCATAAGATTTGATGTTCACACCTAATCTAAAAAATATCATAACATGATTCATGGCCTAAATAATTTTTATTTAAAAATACATGAAGCATAATAATGATCAATATTCATAAATATATCAAGAACCTTATATTCATGTGATAAAGGTATGGTACCATAATAGTTATAGAAATCATTTCAAATGTATAGGTTAACTAATGAGACCATCAAAGAACAGTATATCATGAATTATCACATGTTTCCAAGACTGGATCAAGAACATTGACTTGTTTCCCATAGTTGGTCGATCACATTGGGTTGTTTCCCAGAATTATCTCATGAGATTAAATACATTACCAAATAAATTTTATGGATTTATAAATCTATTTCAACAAGAACATAATTAAAAATAAGCATTTCTATGATACAAGATCATAAATAATTCATCAAATCATCATATCATAACCCATGAAAAATGGTTTTCATAAGCACTTAACAATTTCATCACAACTTAAGAACGAGAAAATAAATAGATTTCACAAAACAATCATCATAGTATTCAGAAAAAATAAATATAAATGATAAAGATTCTACTATTTGAACATATCTTAAATAAAAAATAATTAACCTCAACGTATTTTATCTTAGATGATCATTACTTTAAAAAAAATTCGAGAATATTTCTGGAGGAAAATTTCATTTTATATTCAAAATCACTTATTTAAGATAACAAGAAACTCAAATATTAGTGTATTTTTTCATGATAAATTTATTGATCACTTTTTAAGGAATATTTATGAATGTTGAGTGGTCATGACTATTGGAAATTTTTCTTATTATGTATATGTTAATTGAAAACAATCATTTCACATTTTTTCTAGAAATTTAAAAAGTAAATCATTCAAAAAGAAAATAGAAGAATTTTTTATACCATTTTTTAAAAAGTATATCCTATTTAGAAGTGAATTTTCAACATAATTATATAATAGTAAAAACATTATTGAAAATATTTTTAGCAATAATGGATATAGAAGGAAAATAATTTTTTCCTGTAGGGAGAAACAAATATAGTGTTCTTTGAAAACATTGTTTCTATAATTTGAGTTCCATAAGAGAGTAAAATGAAAGGAAACATGCAATATATAGAATAAACAAATAATCTGAAAACTTAAATGGATTTATCATATAATTATTATATTATTTCCTCAATTGAAATTAAATCATAATCAATCATGATTAAAATGGGATTCAAACATTAATACCTTTCATCATGTATCATATTTCATCATACTTATTTGAACATCCTCTATAGTAAATATAGATATATTGTACATTTAAATAGAAAATAATCATATCATTCTTATAGTGAATGATTTATTGAAAACAAATTATTACCATTTTATTAATAATGTTTTATTAAAATCTATGTTTTGTATGATAATTTCTACATTTTGCTTCCATGTTTCGGTTCATCGCTCGCGAACCTAGTACTTTGATCAGGGTTCCATAATTTTGAGATTATTAATAATTTATAAATATCATATATATTCATTATATATATATATTTATCCATGAGTTGGTGATATATAAAAATGATTTACATTTTTCATGGAGATAGTAGATCGTATGTACTCATAAACATTGTTTTCACTTTTCAATGGATTTAAAAAAATATAGGTAAATAATAATTAGACACTAAATTATTATTATTATATCAAACTAATAATATATACATTAATTAAATACATAATTATTACTGTCCAAGTAAAATGAGAATAAAAAACAATTCACATCGCTTCATAGAGGTAGTAGTCCACACGCACACATGGGCGATGTTATCGCTTTCCAACAGATTGGAAGGTAAGAATGGTAGAAGTGATATTATAATTATACTGAATTGAATATGTTATAACTATCATATATAAAATTTAAATCAATCATAATAACCAACCATGAAATATTATGATGGAAAATGAATTGTATGGCTATTTGGAGATGGTATGTAATACTAATACATGAGAAAAACATTCACTTCCCATTTTAATGGGAATGATGGTTGACAGTAGGTTTTTCATAATTATAGTTGTATTTTATTATATTTAGGATAATTACTGTATTCGTTTATAATATAAACCAAAGTCTTAGATGAGATAAATGAAGAAATATAAAGAAAGTGATGGCTTAAAAAGATTTCTTCTTCTTAAAAACCTTTTTTTGATATCCTCTTATGCACCCTAGGGTTAGATTTTTTCGAAGAAATGGACAACTATAATTTTTATAGAGGATTTTAGAATAGTAATTATTGGGATTTGGTGGAGATAGATGACACATAGTGATGTAAATAAGATAAATGAAGGGTGTCCTATCATATGGGATGGAGAGAAAAATATGGAATTTATTTAATGATTATAATATAATAAAGAAATTTTCATGAAAAAATCATCCAAATAGATCTAAATTTTACAAAAAAAAAACAATTTAGGTTTTAAATAAAAATAGTAAATAATGTTTATATTATATTTGGCTTCATTTTGGACCACATCTTTTTTTATCTCCTTTATTAATATTTATTTACTATTAATGTGGTAACACCTATTTCACTATTGAAGGTTTAAAAATGTTTGTGTAAATGTTCTAATGACACATAAATAGATCATAGTAGATGTTTTAAACAATATTTCATTAAATTAGATGAATAAATGAATTTATGGTATTTTAAAAAATATAATAATATATTATTTATTATAAAATATCATTAATGTCAATTTTGGAACTTTTTATTTAACATTAAATTAAAGACACCAAAAAATATGAAATTAGATTATAATCTATTAAAAAATCCCTAATATGCAATATAAATGTATATAATTCAAGGAACAATTCAAATAACTCAAATTATATTACATATAATATTATGAAATTTATTTATATTTATATTAATTTAATTAATAGTGTGTCAGTGTCACATAAACATTTATCTTAATTAAATAATTTCAAAAAAAATTATATAAATTAACACCATAAAAATAATTTTATTAAACTGAAAATTAAAATTAATATCAATTCATAAACTTTTTCTATCCCTATGTAAATTCATAAGAGATATATAAAATTAATAGAGGGACATTTTTTATTTTTCATCTATTAAATAAATAAAATGGTTATTTTTGAGGAAATGAGGAACCATGTAGAAACACTATTGAAAAAACAGGCCTTTTTGCGATAGTGACATCAACCCGTCGCAAATAATTAGTTATTTGTGACGGAAAGAGTGGTCCCATTGCAAAAAAATTGATGTGGTTTGCATGACAAATCGCAGGAAGGGTATTTCTGATGGGGGTGCCTCCCCATTGAAAATACCTAGCAATGATAAATGCTAATTGTGACTGGATATTTAACCATCACAAAATAGTGTGTCAGTAGCTCTCTATTTTCGATGTGCCTCGTTGCAAAAACCTTTTTAACCACTGACAATAATTAATGCACCCAAGGTATTTGTGACGGGTCCCGTCAAAAATTATACTACTTGTGACTTGAGTCCACTCTCAATTAGTCATATAATATATAATCTAACCTACATATACCCACCATCCATGTTCTCCTTCTTCCTCTCTATCCACACACACTCTCTCTCTAAACACTAATTTTAGAGGTAACGTTTCTTTGAGTTAATTTATTTTAAGAATAGATTGTGAAGTTTTCTACACCAAAAAGATATCATGATTCAAGATATTTTTGTTTTATTTAATTTATTTTTTGTTTTATTTTTCATAATTATTTTAATTATTTTTAATTATTTTTAATTAAATTGGATTTAGATTGTTTTGTTTTTAGTATTTATTTGTAGTAATAATCTGAAATTATTAGTGCTAATTATTAATATATAGTTGTAATTAAGAATTATTAATGATAATTAGCAAAGAATATAAATAATTAGCATTAATTATTAATTAGTCGGGGTAATTTGTAGTGAATAATAAAAATTAACGCTAATTAGTAATAAATAGCGGTCACAAGTAATGATTATGAATAAATAGTAATAATTAGTAATAAACATTAATAGAAACTAATAATTATAAATAAATACTACTAATTTGTAAAAATTCATAATAATTAGTAATAATTATTAATAATTACTTATAAATAGTGTTAGTTAATAATAATTATTTAAAAATAGTAACACTATGTAAAAAATAGTAAAAAATACTAATAATAAGTAACAAATACTAATATTTTGTAACAAATACTAATAATCTTTAAGAACTAGTAACAATTAGTAATTATTAATGATAATTAGTAATAATTACGATTAAATAGTAATAATTAGAAATAATTAGTAATAAATACCAATAATTCGTAATAAATGGCAATAATTAGTAATAAAATGCAATAATTAGTAATAAATAGCAATAACTTCTAATAAATAGCAATAATTAGTAATAATTAGCAATAGTTAGTAATAATTGAAAATAATTACTTATTATTTTCAATAATTAGTATAAATTAGCATCAATTAGTAAAAATTTAAAATTATTAGTAATTATTAGAAATAAATAGTATTAACTAGCAGTAAATAATAATAATTAGGAATAAAGAGTAATAATTAGTTAAAAATAGTAATGAACGCTAATAATTTGTAATAAAAACTAATAACTAGTAATAAATACTAAAAATTAGTAACAAATACCCATAACTTGTAATTAATACTAATAATTAGTAATAATTAGTAATAAATAGTAATAACTAGTAAAAAATATTTATAATTGGTAATAAATACTAATAATTAGTAATAATTAGTAATAACTAGTAATAATTAGTAATATTTAGTAATATTTATAAATAATTAGTAATAGTTATCAATAATTACTTTTAATTAGCATTAATTACTATTAATTAGAAATAATTACTAATAATTAGCATTAATTAATAATAATCAGCAATAATTTCTAATAATTAGTATTAATTGCTATTAATTAGAAACAATTTGAAATAATTACTATATATTAGCAATAATTACTATTAATTAGCAATAATTACTATTAATTTGAAAGAATAAAAAATAATTACTAATAATTAGCAATAATTACGAATAATTAACAATAATTAGTAATAATTACAAATAACTAGAAATAATTAGAATTAAGTAGTAATATATATTAATAATTAGTAAGAATTAGCCATAAATGAAAATAATTATATATAATTTGGAATAATTAGGAATAAATATGAATAATTATAAATAAATATCAATAAATAGCCAAAATTAGCTACAATTAGAAATAATTAGCAATAATTAAGATTTAGTAGTAATAATTAGCAGTAATTTATAATAATTAGTAATAAATATTATTAATTAGTAATAATTATAAATAATTATTAGTAATTAGGAATAATTAGTAATTATTAGAAATAATTAGTAATGAGTAGGAATAATTATGAATAACTAGTAATAATTAGTAATAACTAGTAATAACTAGAAATAACTAGTATTAATTAAAAATAATTCGTAATAAAAAGTAATAAAAAAATAAATTGAAAGAATTGGTAATAAATAGGGATAATTGTAATAAATTGTATGATCTTGGAAAAATTTCAACTAGATTGGCGACACTCGTTTTTCTTGACGACTCTTATCCTTTCAACTATCACTAACTCAAAACATTATGAAAAATGTCCTCCTACATATGCATATCCAATATCGTACGCACGAGATTGGATATGCATTCATAGGACCACATTTTTCCTAATTTGTTCTGGTCATGACCATTAGAAGAAGAAGATTCATCGAAGAAAAGGGGGCTCTTTTGTACGACAACATATTTACATCCATTTTTCTCATACTGAAATGAAAATGAAGAATCTAGATGGAGGTATGCTAATGCATTCTTGTATGATGGGGAATGTTTATGTATACCTCTGACAATATTTTCATTGTGATTTTAGTGTTAGAATGTTTCAAGTAAATGAGCCATAAAAAAAGAGCATCAGCCAATCTATTGGGAATTGTGTCGCCTGTAATTAGAGGTAATTAGGAAGATGTAACTATAATTATCTATCTTCTATTTTTTGGATAGATTTTTCTAATATAAAATTATTTAAAAATATTAATGATTTTATATTTTGTAAATAAATATAAAACAAGGATGTCTAAAATAGTCATTATTAGATTATCATCCTTGGATAAATCAGTTCAGAAATCAAAATGGTTCTTGGCTTAAATCTTGTATATATTGAGTGTCATGAAAATTTCTTATCCTTGGCATAATCAGACCAAAAAAAAATTCAAAAGGAATAATTATGGTTCCTTTCCAAAAATGTTGTTTGAGAATGTTGGACACATTTGAAAATGTTGGGGAACATCAAATGTATTTCGGTTTTCAACCAGATTGTATTTTTTGGTATCAACACGGTGAATGCAGTTCGAGAAGATAATTTAGGCATTAGTTATCATAAGATTCATTCATGATCAAATGATTTCAGCTTATAATTTATTGAAAATCGGTCATTGGATAGTTTTACCATATGCGGATAATCGAGGTATAATGAAGATAAAATGGGGATGTCTGGATTGATTCCTATAAAATAGTTGAGATATTCCTCTCTCATACCCAGTTTGTAGTGTTTATTTATGTCTTAGAACACAACGACAATGATGTCATGGAAAAAACCAATATTTAATAGGTAAAATCTTGAATCATTCATCTAATGGTGATTCATGGAAACATTTTGAACCAGTGCATCCGTATTTTTATTTACAAGCCCAGCACATGTGATTGGGTATTTCCATTGACTGTTTTAGTCCGTTTTTTCGAATCGTAGTAAGTTTTCCCATTTTGTTATCTTTATAGCTCCGTACAATTTACCTCCATGGATGTTGATGAAGGAGACTTATATCTTTTTGATCTTATAAATAAAAGTAAATCCAAAAATGAATATTGATGTTTATATGAAACCATTGATTGATGAGTTAAATTCACTATGGAGTAATGGAGTTTGTACCGATAATGTTGATTTCAAAGAAAATTATCGACATAAATCTTTATTCATGTGAAAAAATGGTGACTTCCTGGCATATTCCATGTTATTTAACTGAAATACACATGGTCTGAAATCATGTCCTCACTGTATGAGAGAAAACAAAGCATTTATTCTCGTCAATAGAAAAAAAAACCTTTCTATTTTTATTTTAAATGCAGACTTCTTCTAATGGGTCATCATATTTGGTGGGACAAATCTCATTTTAAAAAATGAACAATTAAATATGATGGAGCTCAAAAAATGATCTCTGGTACCGAGTTAAAATTAGTTGTATTTTCATTACCTCCTATCACATTTGGACTAACAATAAACAAATAAAAAATCACAGCTTTGGAAAAGAACACAATTAGATAAAATAGATAATTTTTTTGGATCTGACATATTGGTCTGATATGTTGGTCCAACACTTATTATATGTCATACATAATGATTAAAACTGTTTTGATAATCTATTTCATAATGTTTTCGATACACTGGGTATAACCAAAGATATTGTAAATGAACCACTAGATCTTGGACAAATATGCAGGCGACCAGAACATGAACTGTTTAAAAATGATAGATGACATAGGATAATGAAGAAAAAATCATCTTATACACTGAACAAATAGATTTTCTTATTATTTTGTATGTGGATTTCATATTTGATACTCTTAAATGGCTATGTGTCCAATTTGGGTATATATCTTAGGAATGGTCTTATTATAGGATAAAAAAGTGACAATTTTCATGTTATAATGGAAAGAAATATGAGGATGGGATTAAGAAGTTTTTTGAATTCTATGATTTAGGATTCTATAAAAGGTATATCATATTATTTTAGAGACATTTTTGTAAAAAAATAGACTATGTAGATCTTTGAAAACTAGAAGAAGATGTAGTTGTAATTATATGTAAACAGAAAAATAATCTTTCCACTATCTTTATATGAATCAATGGATAATTTCATATTACATTTGCCACATGATGAAAAATGTGAAGGTCTGGTACAGTTTTTATGGAGGTACCTATTCGAGAGATGTAAAAAGAAATTGAAGAAAAATGTACGTAACAAAGCATCAGTTGAAGCTTCAATTGATGTAACTTATTTGCAAGAGGAAATTTAATTTTTTGGCCTTCATTATATTGAATCATAATATACCTAAAAAACTACATGAGATGGAACAAATGGAATCTTGATGATAAATGGGAAATAAATTATCAGTTTTTAATCTACCAGATCATGGCTTCGGTGGAGTTCATGAATGACAGTTTTTAGATGATTAATATCACATAGCTCATACATATATTTTACTCAACTGCAATGAAACGACATCATTTGAACTGTGAATGTGTCAATCACTTATTTTATAATTTATCATATATTAAGTAAACATATTATATTTTCAGGTTATCTGACAATCATATCAAGATACGACATCCAATAATTACAGCAGCTGCTCTTGATGAACACCAACAAAAAAATCTCAATGGATTCAAAAACTGGTAAGATTAATTATTGATGGTTTTATATATCAATTCAGTTTATTATTTATTATATTAATAATAGTTTGAAAAATTTTCTGGAGTCTCAATATACTAATAAAATTGATAAGTGACTGTGTATGTTGAGAAACCCACCATCCATAAAGGTTAAATATTATAATGCATATGTGGTGAATGTATTTTGATTTAAAAAATATGCATATGGAAAATGAAAAAAAAAGAACATAGGAGTTTTCTTAAGAGGATCTCATCATATAGAAACTGATGTTGACTTTTATGGCATATTGGATGAAATTATTGAACTGTGTTATCTAGTAAAATATTACATACTGATGTTTAAATATCGGTGGTTGGATATTGAGAAAGGATTTCTTGTTTATCCAACTCATGGAATCATTGATATTAAATATAAAATTATTCTTATAGTAAATGAACCATTTTTTACTATATCGAGGGGAACATAAATGATTTTACACAATGTAATGTGCTAATTCATGAAACCTATGTTATTGGTAGAGTATAATAAATATCCAATTTCGGGAAAATAATTTTACTCAATATTAATGTGGTTTCAATAAAGTTGAATGAATTGAAATTTATCAAGATAATAGCGAAAATCCTTCTTTTTTACAAAGAGACATGAATTTAGATGACTAAATCCCATAATTATGGGTCAATGGTGATGATGATGTTAGTTGTTACAAATGAATTTGAAATGGAAATAGATGATGAAATTGAAACTCATATGTCTATTTATGAATTTGTGGAGTAATATGAATATATTGAAATAGTTATATATGAATATGATGATGAAGGTGATAATTGGAACAATTATGTGGTGGTTATAATCATAACTAATATATATCTATATATAATAGTTATTTCTAAGAATATTCTGACAATAAGAATTTTTCATCATATGGATTATGATCTATTTCGTTAGTTGCAGGAGGTTTGACTACCTTTGGATGTGGATGATTTGGGATAATCTAACACTCAGCCTACTGGAAGTTCTGGGGGAATATGGAGGGGGTGTGGGCTTGCTCGACTGATTATTCTTGAACCTATTCCGGATTGACATCCACTTCATGACTTCAATACACGCATGTGGAGGTATAGTAACCTGTATATTTTAGTTAGCTTTATTTAATTTTTTAATATAATAATTTTTTGATTATGTTTTTCACAGTTTACCATATATAGCTATTGAATATGAGTCCGCTATCTTGTGTAATTATTTTTCTCATTCATGGAACACATGAGAACATATATTTGGTGATGTGTAGCTCATCATGTTCAATCATTCGTAGGTATATAAATATATTATATTTATTATGAAATTTATTTCATTAATAACGTGAAATTATAAATTATTTGTAGGGTTAAGGGTATCACATCGATCATAGCATCAGTTAAACTATCCTCATGGAGTTGGATGTTTCTATGTGAGACCATTTCCACTAGATTTAAAACAATTTAAGAAGTATGGCCATCCAGAAAGGAGTGGAAGTGTTTGATGGGACATGTAGAGCCCACTGACCAGAGTATATTTTATCTCATCTTTGAGATGGATTATGTTCACACTAGTTAGGTGGAGGATATCAGCGGAGATATATATTTGGCCGAAAAAATTGGGGGAGACAGGAGGTGAAACATTGATCCATTAGTCATATATTTAGTACCCATAGAGAGAATATGGTAAGTCCTTTTTTAAACATTTTATATAACATCAAATATAAAACCATTATTTTATATTTATATAGGTAGTAGAGAATCCTGATAATATAGTGTATACCGTTTATCAGAGGATGTATTGTGATATAGCTGCTGGAGAGATTAGATATGATCACCATCATTGGAATATGGCCAGTATTATTTCTTATTCATTTTGAAAATTATGTGCATATTATATTTTCACTATTTTAATTTCAAATTGGAACTAAAGGAGTCATATGAGCCCATGACCTCTCAAACACAGGCTGAGAGTCAGGCCAAGATAGGTGATCAGACTAGTTCCCACCATTTTGATGAGGCGGTATAGATGCAGATGACACATTAGTGTTTCGACAAGTGATGTATTATCGGTATCAAATATTGATTGACTCATGGGACTTATTTTAGTAATGTAGTAATTTCGGTGTCTAGTGAGAGATGAGCTTATAGAGTGGAATCATCTTTTGGATCATAGTACCAGGAGAAACTATGAGCTCAGAGTGAGCTTATAGAGAGCTTGCATAAGGAGCAGGAGGAGATGCATCAGCAGAAACAACAACAAGTGGAGGATCACCAATGACATCAGTGGAATGAGTAGTAGATGTGTTGATGGCATCAGCTAGAGCACGAGCAGATAGAGTACATGTACCATCTGACTCGTATATTAGTGATGATGTTTCCCCCACCATCTCCTATAACTCCTCCACCTCCTTCAAAAGACCACACCCAGTTATTATTTTGTCATGTAAAAGAAATTTAAATTCAACGTTTGTTTTATTATTAACAATTTACTGTTTCTGTCTTTTATTTTCGAGTAAATACTGCATAATTTATATTTTTTTATGTTTTTATTATTTTAAATATTTTCATATTTATTATTAGTATTTTTTAATTATTTTTTACTTAAATAATAAAAATAATCACATTTTATATACTTTTTATATCGTTTTTATGAATATTGAGAAATTTGATATTTTTTATTATTTTAATAATATTAATATTATTTTTTTCATAAATATTAATAATTATACTATTTTTATTATTTTATTAGTATTAATTTATAATTAATATTATAATAATATATGTTTTTTATATTATTAATATTAGTATTATTATTATATAATATAATATTATTTATATTAATATTAATATTAATAATATTATTATTATTTTATAATATTATATTTTTATAAATTTATTGAAATTTTTTTATTAATTATTTATGAATGGACCTTTTCAGATGATATCCCATCGAAAATAGTTAATATATATTTTTAAATAAGTATTTATGATGGGAAAATAGGACGGTCATAAATAATTTTTTATGATGGGCCGGGCACAACGGGTTTCTATTATATAAACGAAGAACTATTTGTGATTGGAAATCAACCCATCACAAATAGTATTTTTTGAGACTGGATAGTCGCAAAAAATAGTATTCGTGATGAAATTTCCTACTATGGGATTTTTCGACGGGACCCCGTCGCAAAAGCTCACTTGAAACTAGATCCCTTCGAAAATAACTCATTACAGATATCTCATTTTTCCAATAGTGAAATGTATTAATTAATTGGATGGGAATGGTTGATATAAAATCATAAAAAAAGGTTAAGACATGCAATAGATAAATTTTAATATTGTATTTCAATGTTCTAACCATATTTATCTAATTTCACCCATGTAGTGAAGATAAAATTTTACTATGATATCTATTCATAATGAAAAAATAAAAGGTAACTATTTTAAAATTCTTTCCCAATGATTATAATTATATAATTGACTGGTAATGATTTAATTTCTATAAGTGTAAAACAATATGTTTTAAAATAATGGTGATAAATGCTATGAATCCTGATTATTAGAAAAAAAAAATTTAGAATTTTTTATATATATTCTTATTCGATGATTAATAATATATTAGATTAAATTTAAAATATTTTATTTAATATTTAATATTTAAATATTATTAAAATCATTCAACAGTAGTGATCAATTTATTTAATTAATCTAAACACACATTGGGTGAATAAAAATTGAATTTTAGAAAAAGATCTCCATTATTTGCAATACATTCTTATTTTTATTTATATATAATTAATAACCAATTTGTAAAAATTTAATTGATGTGAACCATTTTTTTTCTTAATTTAGATAGTTCTATAAATACTCAAAAATCCATCAACTAGGAAATAACTGTCACATTAAAAAATAATTTTTGAATAGAGTTCTTTGGTTCGTTTATAGTTGGTTTTATGTATAATGAATAATATCAAATAAATTATTTTTTTTGAAAAAAAATATTTAAAAAAATGTTTGGGTGTTATAATATCGAATTATTTTATGGGAAAAATTACTCTATTATACATTTTAACAATTAACATAAGGCAGAGCTAATGAAGGGGTGATTGGGTATGTTTCCAAAAGTGCCATTGGTAGAGATTTGATTGATATTGGACATTACCACTCATACAATAGGTATAAAATTGAATCACTCAATTGTGATACCCCATGAAAGTGTATGCTCATAATTACAGAAGCTTCATGTGTTTATCTAAACTATTTATATGATTGGAATGTGTTGGGTTCAGCTTTATAAGTGAATAACATATAGTGGGTTCATTATTCGAGTTAGTATCACAAAAAGAACCGATAATATAAGAGATGGATAAATAAGATTAGCATTCTTTTTGTCATCTGGTAACTCAATTTATTTTAAAAATTTATTATATGATTGTTCAAATTATATATATATAAATTTTATTATGCATTTATACAGATACATCTATCATGGAACTGAAAAATATTTCCACACAATTAATCAAATTTGAGGAAAAAAATTGAATAATATTAGTTTTTTGGAGACTGTTACAATAATCATCGGGGTTAAGGGTTAATATAGTGAATATTTACAATACAATAGACATTAATATACACATGAATCAATTTCAAGGGTCTGATTGTGTTAATGTCGGCGATGGGTAAATTTTTTTCCCATTTTGATAGATCATTCGACGATACCATTAGGTAAATAAATACTAAATAAATCATTTGAATAAGGAAGGAAAGTGAAAAAAATATAAAAATGATTATTTGTTTGTCATTACTTATCCAATATTGAAAATCAGAATATTAACTCCCAATAGTAATTTCGTAAAATATCCAAATGTACATGAAAAAATTAGTGAAATTGATCCTTTTAAAGGTTGCACATAAATTCCATTCATTAATTATAATATTAATAGGGACTAAAATTTACATCATAATGAGGAATTAAAATTAATGAATATTTAAAAATAGTATCAGGTAAGGGAATATATATGGGGCCCCAATCATCCAAATGAGGCTTCACCAGGGTGCTTGTGGTCTTCACTAATCCCACAACACTTTCTATAGTCACATTCCCTGGGAAAGTCAATCCATATTTCCCATGTCAAAATAATAACCTTAATGGTTCATCTTTTTTATGACCTAATTATCATGAATATTTTATTTCTATAGTCCATACCATTAATACATAACTTAACCTATTGGAACATAACCTTCATCTATGATTAGACCATCAGAGCACAGCTGTCCAAACTCCATCATGTTCTTGAGAGTTTAGGACTGGCTTCCCAATTGTCACAGAACCGTGATAGGTCATTCAATAAAACCCAATAATTGGGAAATTTATACCTAATAACAACCCATATTATATTTAACATCAAATATAAAATTAAAACTCCCACCCTAAAAGTGAGCACCAATAAACTACATGAATTTATTTTACATGAACTAATCAAATTACCAATGACCATTTCCCCTTCTTGGTCTATTTTCATAGTGTATATCCCTGTCATTCACCAAATTTTTACACATGAAATATTTTAGTATACATTGTCATAAATCCCAAAATATTACTATAATCGTCAACCTCTTACAGATCTAGATATTCACTATGGAAATGTTCTATATATGGAATACACATATCACATCATATAATATAATATTTACATCTATCTTAGTGTAACCTTAAGAACACATTATAGATTCATTAATGGGACCCTTTATTTAGATATTCATACATTTTTAACCCACATTAAAGATTTTTATAGGCATTTTTTTTCAACCATCCCAAGGTTTAGAGGCATAAACTACAAGTCATTGGATATTTTTGTATTTCTTTAAACTATAAGGAATTTGTTCCTTTTCAATAATCATAAAATGCATGAAAAATTTCTACCTTAGACAAACATAAACCTCATGTAATTATCAATAGAATGTGGCATGAATATAAATGGAATATTTTCCTTTTATCATTATATTTAATGTTACACCAACTTACATGCTTCAATCTCCATGACAATTTTTCAAGGATTTTATTCATGACCAGCTCATATTTGTTTAAAATTAATATAGGTACTTGTTTTTAAAACTAAATTATAGGAACTATTAATCAATTATATGTATCAAACCATTTAGGATTGATTTGAAATATGTCCCCAAATTTTGTCAATTTTGAGCCCATTGCCGAGGATAATTATAAAGCAGTTTGGATGTTTAATATGAATATATTTTGAACCCCATCCACATTCCTAACATTTTATTCTTCCCGGATGATAATGAAATGTGACAATAATTAATTAAATCATTCATTGTGTAAATTCCCACCTTGAAATAACCATTTTACTGTGGTAAAACTCTATAAGGCCTCGTGTGCATTCCATGATCACTAAAAGTTGGTTACTAGCAATGATCGAATTTGGGTATCATTTAGGGAATGATTTGACCTATTTTTGATCAGTATAATAAAATAAAAATAATCCCAAAAAATATAAAATGATATAAATAAACATTAATATATATAAAAATAACATCTACAAATTCTTTTTATTGTATATAAATAGAAAACCGAGATTTCAAAACCATCAAATGTTTTCATAGAATTACAAAATAAATAATATTAAATAATGAAGGAAACAATATTCCATATACTCCATTAAATATAGTGAACAAATCATAATGATCTAAAACACTAAATGATTAAAATTTATTTTCCCTTTCTATACTTGTATGAAAACATAATTTTATAACATTCACTAGTTTTGAATGTATATTTTATGTCAAATACAACATTGTAGGAGAATAAAATGATCCAAAATGCCGCAATGATGTTATATCACTAAGATGATTAAAGTTAAATGTGTATTAAAATTTTAAATGTGTAATAGACTTATAAAAACATATCAAATTATCACCACACTACGTTTTTTTATAAAATCATTTCTTCTCCAATCACTACTGTGGACATAAGAATTTTTAAATTGTCATGTTATATCAAAAGACATGGGTCAAGTAATCACTATTTTAAACATATGTTATAATCCCCTATTAATGACCATATAGAATTGGTAATACCTTGACCAATTCAAAATCTCATATAAATAGTCAATAAAAATCCCATGGCTCATATATAATTCTCTAAATACCATTTCATTCCCAAGTCTCTTTATTAGGGGCTAATTTCATGGAATTTTAGTATTAAAATAATCATGATTTGATATCAGAAAGAAAAAATTAATTACCTCTCAACAGGAAATGATTCATACTATATTTATCTAAATCAAATATAATTTTAATCTTTAAATTACCCATATTGTAACTAAATAATTATTCACACACTTCACATATGAAAATAATAACTTTGGTGAAAATTATTCTTATATAAATTTTTATTTAAATTATTATTCCACCACTTATAATTTAAATACCAAAAAAAAATTATCCCATTAAAATGCATTGAATCATATCTAATACTGAATATCATTACACATAAGTTACTTTTCAACATGGTAAATTTCTTATTAAACTATCAATAACAAAATTGTTTTTCTCCAATTCACTTCTATGGTGTTCACATTATCATTCTACATCATTTTATAAAAACAACATAATTTCATCACATAAAACCATGTAAAATTATTTTGAAATATACCTAATAATTCCATTTAATTCAATTCAAAAAATAAATCAATAATATGAATTTTAGTGTCATAAAAACCATAAAACAAGATTTTAGAAAATAATTTTCTATTATATTCCCAAAAGAAATATATTTTTTTATTCATTCAAAAATCATTATAAAACACAATATAATTACATTTTATCATACTTTAGAATATTTTAACTGGATTAATATCATCCAAAAAAATATTCATGTCATAAGATTTCCCGAAAAACCACTTTTATCATACCCAATCCATTATTTATCATTTTTAATGAAAAATGATCAAGAGAAATAAAACTATTTAATTTAAACAAATATAATTCATTAAAAATCAGTAAATAATTATAATTATTAATCATATTTGGAATTTCATTTAATTTAATTATTGTAATATATTTAATCAAAACTAATTTATCATAATTCACATCCCAACACATAAACATGTTGCTCTAAGACTCAACACTCTGAGTTAATCATTGAAAATATTCATATCAAGCTTTCATGTTAAATCCTACAATGAACACATATTAACTAAAAAAATATTCCACGTGATTTTGTCATTGCATATAGAAATGAATTTATAAAAATAAATCCATAAAATACTAAAGTAACCAAAATTATCAAAAATAAAATTACATGATAAAAATACCTAATTCAAAACAACTTAAATCATTATATTTCTATTATTAAATCATCAAAGAAACCTCTCTTTATGTCCCATTAACATTTTACCCTATTGTTTTTACAATATAAAGGATTTAATTACTTAAATAACTAATAAAAAAAAGTTTTACTAAAATTTTACAACACAATTTAATCTATTCAACATAAAATTAAAATTGTATAATGTAAAATTATATTTTTCAAATCACTATGATACATAATATTATATAAAATAATTATAAATTAATAACAACTATTATCGAAACATATAAAATCATTTTAATATAATTATTATTGAAAAAATGATTCAATTATATTAATTAAATAATTAATAACGGAATTAAATCTAAATGCTTAGATATGGATGTTTTTTGATAATAAAAGTACCACATGTGGTAGTTATTTCAAAAATGATGATATTTTTGCTTGAAGGATATATGAAGTCTATTTTATATGTGGATTATGTGTTTTTTAATTTTATTTTATTAAAATATATCTATATACTTGAATAACATTTAGAATATGTATAATTTAGGTCTTTTAGACAGTTAATGTTTTTTGGATGCTTGGAATTGTTTGGAAGAATATTGTATTTGAATTTTGTTTTTTAGAGATGTTTGGCTCTTGAAATTGTAAAATTACACTATAATGGTTAGTGTCACACCATGATTTGATTATTAAATATGATGGGGAACGATATTCCTCATCATGATAATATGGTCGCACCAAAATTGGTAAAGCTAGATATTTTGTGTTCATAGTGGTTGGGTTAAGGAAAATAATTTTTATGGGGACAGTTTAATTTCATTAGGTATTTATTTATAAGGATAAAATGTATATGTTAAAAATTATTCTTGTTAAGTATGTTTATATTAGGAAATTTCGTTAGACCTAGAAGGTTGAGGTTTAATTATGAAGCATATTGATATTCTTCAGCTTCTAGACGCCATGGGAAATTCAATTGGGTAAAAAAAGTGTGGTCATGTGATAATTTAGGGAGTAATTAAAAAAATTTACTAGAATTTTATAGGTTGGATGAAAACATTTAGAAACCAAAATGGTTTTTATTTGATTAACCTCAATGCACAATTATTTATGTGAAAATGTAGACTAATGTAATTTTTTTTCATTATTAGAGTGGCTCATCGAACAACATTATTTTTTGATTCGATAATTACCTATATATTTTATATTTTTTATAAAACAAAGTAATTTTCTCATTTTCATTAATTTTTCATCATTTAATATTCATTTTCATATAATGATTCAATTTTTTATTTTATATTATAAAATTTATATTTACCCATACGTAACATGTTTTAATTATTTTTTACCATAACATAGAATTTTTTATCATTACATAATATTATTCATTCCAACACATATGGATTTTAATATTTTCATTATCTTTATGTATACCATATAAATTATAATTTACCTTTATTCTGTTTGAAATATTTGAATGTTTCCTTTACATGTGTTTTTATCTACCATAACTAAAATAATATAAATTCTGATTTACCTTTAACTTTGGTATTTCATTACAATATTAATTTATATACCCTTACATGTGTTATATAAAATATTCTCCACCATTCTAAAATGATTATAAATTACATCATTCCTTTATTAATTTTTCGAATTTTTTTTTATTACACAAGCATGTAAATTTCCATTACATGGGTATGAAAATATATTTTTTTCATATTGCTCTATTCGAGGTTTTTTATAATATTTTAAAATTTTTTCTGTTTATATGTAGTGTTTAAATATATTTAATGATTCTTTAAATTATTATTAATCATATAAAATAAATTAAATGTTTTTTTGGGTGTGTTATATATATTTAATTATAGATTAATATTGTCTATAATTTCTTCCAAAATATATTATAGATATTTGAATTTTTTAATTTATTTTTTATTTGTATTTTTTTATTTAATGATTTTAACACATTATTATGTTAAACAATGTTATTAAAAGATGTTTATTGTTTGTAATTACGTATAATTAACGATTGATGTTATCACCAGTTTATTAAATTTTAAATTCATATTTTGAATATAATGGTTCGAATATGTGTGAGATTTTGAAGATATATTAGACATATGATTATGGATATGTTTGAAATATTTAATTTGTTATTTTAAATGAGAATTGATTTTTTAAATGGTTTGAAATTATAATTATAATTATTTATTATCTCCTTATCCCCTCGATAATTATCACTACCATTATTATCATTAAAAAATTTCTAACTAATTCGATGTTGTTGTATAGTGTTGGTAAATTCAATTTAAATAGGTTGAGTAAGATTTGAAAAAGACGTAATGGAAATATTTATGTGAAAATATACAATGATTAGAGAAGGATAAATTCCAATACATGAACTAGACATCCAATTGATGAACTAAAAACAGATATTTAAATTATAGAAGCATAATTATTATTCATTTCCTATTGAATTGAAAAATTATGACATTGATACTTTAACTTAGAAATCAATTTTATTGGCCAATAAAAACTTTTCTACAATTATATTTAAATATTCTCTTTCAAATGGTAATTTAATTGTGTTATTTATTATATTGGGGAAACGGTTTTTCATAAATTAATCTTTTCACATAAATGTTATACCACTAATGAAAACTATTATTTGGATATGATAAAATGATAAAAATGTATAACTCAATGTGTGAGTTATCCTCTCCAAAATTCAAATCCTTTGGGTATTCTCCATGTGGATTGTCCTAGGTTTCTTATCACTCAAAAGTATTCTTAGGTCTGGGGGTATTCCCATTTATTTTTACTATGATTAGGATTATAATTTTGTAACCATATCATATTTTAGCATGTGATATACTCCATCAGTTGGGGTGTGAATAGTGTATTAGGATCATCTAAATCTTAAATCCTTTAAATTTAATTGTTTTCACATGTTAAGTTTTATGCATTCACTCATTACACATCCAATATTCCTAATCAATTGTGAAATAACTATTCAATATTTGGAATCTAGAGAATTCAAATGTTATTTCTAATAACTAAAATAATTTTAAGAAAAATAAATTTGACCACCTCTTGTGTATTTCAATTAACTCACTCCAACAAAACACATTGTCTCAGAGGGTGGAGCTTTATAAGAATAATTTAGCTACATTATTTATTTTCACAATAAAAGAAACATAGTATTATAGGATAACCCCAAAAGGATTGTATCTTAAAATATGAATTTTTTGTACATACTTTTATCCTAGTATATGAGAAGTTTAAGGAATAATTTATTTTCGTGATGGGATGTCGGGGGATTTAATTGTTTAATCCAGTGAAACTACCATATTTCAATATATGCGATTATGGGTTTTGTAAAGATAGAATGGAGCTAATATTTAAAAATAGAAGTATTGAATATTGGATTATTATGGACAGACATTATAAAATACATGATTTAGATCTTGAAAAAAATATATAAGTGATGCTAAAAAATATATTTTTTCAAAATAAAGTTATGAATTATCATTATTATTCATTAAATATATGTTTCATAGTCATATATATTTTTGTAAAACATCTTTTGAAATTTTTAGGACTTTAATAGTTACCCATCAAAGTAATAAAAGATATAGATAACTAATATTGGAATTCACAATGAAATATACAAATAGTATATAAGTACAATCATTAATGTGTAAATTATATTTTCAGTGTATTCAAAAGTATTTTCTATAACATGGTTATACTTGGTAAAACTATAAAGAACAATGTATTGATTTAAATAATATTGTGAGCCTTACCGATGAATTGTAATTTAATTAATATGGTTATTTAAAAAATTAAATTATTTTTAAAATACCCATTGAATGAGATAACTGGATATCTATTATTTTATTACATTCAATTAAAGAATAATTATCTTGATTAATCTAACAAAATAAGGGTAGTTTCTTTAAAGTTCAAATATGTTTATGATAACACATCCAGTGATTACTCATATTATTTTAGAAAAAAAAGGATGCTAATATACATAATATTTCAAAATAAATTGAAGGATTAAATTTAATAAAATAATATTTTACATGATAAAAAATGATCGATATCATATAATATAAGAAACATCAAGCATAATTGAATCGAGAAATGTTTTTATTTTAATATGATTTTCATAACATATAGGTTTAATATAAGTGTATGAATCCCATTAACCAAATAATGAATTTTATATATAGTTCCCAATAAATAAAAAAGTTTTTATTAACTTATAATAAATAAGAACATGATTTTTAGAAAAGTCATTTTTTTTCAAAAATAAATTTCCATTAAATATTTTTTATTCCATTATGTTAGATGATTTTATATTTATTTTTCTCAATTATGGAAATTTTATTTGATAAAAATGACATGAATTCGTGTAAAAATTATCATATAGTTAATTTTGAATATTTTTTCTAAAAAGATTGATTTTTCGTTGAATAGTGAAAATTCACAGATTTTTTTTGAAATTTATATTTTTTATTTAATTATTTTTAAATATAAATTTAATTTTAGATTAGATTTATATTTTAAATTTTTTCCTATAAATTAAGCATAATCCAATTATAGAATTTTTAATGATCTTTATAGTTGAATTTGTTATAAAATTACATTTTTTACTTTAGAATACATATATATGAAAATACGTTTCTATAACATTATTAGAGTATAATTCTAAATTAAATAATAAGATGAGTTTGTTTTGAATATTATAAAATATATTATATATTTTTAATTATGATGTAACAATTTGGTTAATATTTCTATTTTAGTTTTAGACGTTATTAAATGATATCATAGTAAATTGTTTTTATCAAGGTAAAGGTAAAATGTATTAATTATGGGTAATAAATTTTATATGGACTATATTGCAACACTGATAATTCCATTAATTTTATTGTATGGGTATTTTTCATCCATAATAGTGCAATGTTTAAAAATTTCATTACCCGTCCTTGGGACCTGTGTCGTGACTACCCCAAGCCTGCTTTCCATAGGCCAGGGGCTGGCGACTAGCACCAAAGGCGCAAATCCTGACAAAAAGGGGAAGGCATTGCCTTTATAAAGTAAAGAAAACCCCACATAGTAAGCCAGAAAAAGTAAACACTAAGTAATCACAAGTACAAGTAAGTGCGGAAAAGTAAGTGGGCCAGAATACAAACCCAAACTGAAAGTAAAATACAACTGGAAAGGAAGTACATCAACTGAAAAGTAAAGCAGCAACGTCGAGCCGTCCACTGGAAATCCCACCTAAAGGGTTGGTATAGATAGCCTCCTCAGCTCCTCAGGTGCTTCCGTCCGCCCCATGTACGTCCCGCCCAGTGGTCCACCTACAGGTACTGACTGGTCGTAAATCCACCTTCGGGCACTGACTCGTCGTGAGTTCCCCCTCCAAGAACCGTCCAGCTCTACAAGCCTCAACCTCGATCAGTGATGTCCATCGTATACAACCAACACAACGTAGTGCGGGCGAACCCCGTGCAGGGGTGAGAATACGATACTCAGTAGGGGCCCCATGACCCTTGATGGTCTCCCAGAATCCACAAAGGATAAACAACATTGGAATTATACAATCACGAAGTAACATCCAACACTACATAGGTATATGCCCATACATATACCTAATTCATCAATTTCAGTTAGTCTCCAACATCTGAACCCATGTTCGATCACGTCCAAACAGAATAGTACAACCAAAATCCAAACAAGATAACACAAAACAAACCACATAGGAAAGCACAACCCAATCCACATACGAAAGCACAACCCTATTCACATAGGAAAGAAAAACGCAATCCGCATAGGAAAGAAAGTCATTCATATATAAGATATTGATTGAAAGTCAAGAATCAGCTCACACAGGTATACTTCTTCGTAAGGTGATATAGATGATCAGATGTAGGCACTGATTTCATCTAAGCTGGGACCCACGTAGGATACTATACCAGCTAAGTTGTCGGACCCATGTAGGATACTTCAACAGAGGTCAATACTGTCAGACCCACATAAGATACAAGTATAGAAGTCGTCACCACAGAACCCACAGAGGATTCTCGTATGGTTTTCGTCATCGTCGAACCCACGGAGGATTCCAGTACGAAAGTCTTCACCGTCGAACCGACATTGGATTCCAATACGGTTTTCATTGTTGTCAATCCCACAGATGATTCCAGTACGAACATCATCACCGTCGAACCCAGAGTTGCTGGGGACCTCATACTTTATCGATTGTAGTGGGCCATCCGCTACAACCAAGTGCTTCCCACTAACCTTGGTCTGCTGAAATACTCCCCCTGTCGAGTACTGTGGGCCTACTACGACAACCAAGTGCTTCCCACCATGGGTTTGCCGCTACAACCATGCTCTCCCCCTCATCTCCTACAGAGTTACCCCTTCTATTGAGTACTGTGGGTCTGCCGCTACAACCAAGCACTCCTCCGCCGTGGGTCTCCCGCTAAAACCAAGCTCTCCCCACTGGGCTATTCGAAACACTCTGAGTCGATCGATTAGCAGTCGTCAGGTCTCAGCCATCTCTAGGGTTTCCGTACACAGCACGCTCGACTCCGGGATTGTCCACTCCAAGATCCAAGGGGTCGATACATCAACTGACACGTAGACCTGCATTGATTAATCTCAATCTTCCATCACGTCAATAGGAACACAATACGACATACGGCGCGTTAATCGGATGCCCGGTCTGAGAGTTATTAGTGTTTCGTTCTAGGGTCCCAGTTGGTTTTTAAGTCAAAACCAACCCGAACATACACCAACGGCATCCAAACCTCTAGTGGAGTAAGCCAAAAGTTCCATCTAACTAAGAGGAATCCAACAAAGTCAATGACACGTCATTCGGATGTCTGTAGCTCATGTTATAAGCGTTACTGATCCGAGGGCCCAGTTGGTTTCGTGTTCAAACCAACCCGGCCATACACAAAGTTTGCCGAAACCTTGAGTGTAATATACCAAAAGGATCGTCTTGATCCAAGGATCGCATTTCAACAGACGGTGCGTCGATCGAAGGTATGTAGCCAATGTTATGGGTTTTTGAATGGAGCTGTTCGAAAATAGGGGTGTCTGGGCCCGGTCCGACCTAGCCCAGTACGCCCTGATTCGGCCCAAACCAGGTCGACACGACCCGGGTCCGGGGATGGCTCATCAGGGCGTGGCCCATCCTGGCTGGCATGTCCTAGCCCGTCCTGGGCAGGCGGTCAACCTGGCACGGGCGCGGCCCGTGCGTCCAGTCAGCTCGGCCATTATGGCCGAGCGGGAAACAGAAGGGGGGGGGGGGGGCGCTGCCCCCCTGTTTGGAAACTGCGGCCCCTGCGTGGGGTTCGATCCCTTCCCAGCAGGGAGTTACGACCCCCGAATTCTCTGATCGGCGGCCCCAGCTGGCCGGCCGGTGCCACCACCGCGGGACCCTGTGGTCCCGCTCCTCCGAGGCGCCGACGGTTCCGGCCGACGCTCCCTGCTTCGCCGCGGCCACATGCCTTGGCCTTGGTCCGATCTGCGCGGTGCGACAGAGCCGCGCCCCTCTGCCACGACCCCGCTCTGGCTGCGGTGTCCTCGTGGTTCTCTGGCACGGTGCAATGGTGTCGCACCCCTTCGCCGCAGCCCGACTCCGGCCATGGGTTCGTTCGGCCACGACGGCGCGGCGCGATGGTGTCGCGCTTCTTCGTCGTGATTCTCTATGTTCCCGTGCGATGTTGTTGCACCGCGATGCCTTTGTTCATGTCGTAACAAGAACAGCAACAAAGAGGGAGGAGGGTCTGCTGTGTTCGTACGGTCCAACCTCCTCCTGTTATAACGATAACAGGCAGCCCAAAAAGAATAAAAACCCTCGTCATTCAAGCGCAAAAATAAGTCCAGAATATTTGAACTCAAACCCCTACCTCAAGGAGTTGTCAAACAATGGTCTTCGCGGAACAACGGATTCGTGGAAGATGGTGTTGAGGAAGACGGAGTTGTGGATCGATGCTCTATAAGCGTCTTCGGAATTCTCCCAAAGAAGGATGTGGCGCGTCGTCATTATTCAAAGGAGGTGTCTCTCACCAGTTGCAGAGGAGGAAGAAGACGGTTCGGTGAACTCCCTTTGCGGTGACAGAGTTCTTCATTGTAGACTCGGCGATCTTCGCATTCTTCGATGAGGATGAAGATATTCTTCAAGAGCGCAAGAGAACTCTCCTTCTTTGCACAAAACGAATCACCCCCCCCCCAAAATAAGTCATGTATTATTTTATTATCACACTTGCATGCCATTACTTTGAAATTCAAAATGAAACTCAACCAATTTATTCACTTAATTGTAGAGCATTCAATAATCCAAATTAAAATCTAGGGTTGACTTTCCATTTAATTAGGGTGTGGTTGAGTTAGAAAATAATTGCACGAGAGGGAGGTTAAAGGGATTTGAAGTAGTGGGGCTCGTGTGGGCCCCACTTCACTCATATCCTGCATAGAGAAGTTACGATGTAGTGGGTCCCATCCCATCCCCCATGCGTATGTTTAAACTACTTAGAAAAGAAATGAAAATAGTTGCAGAATATTTTATTTCATTCTTTAAATAACCCATTTATTTAATAACCTCACCCGAGGAAACAGAACTCCAGTAATGGTGTTCCTATGAAATTACCAGTGCTGTGGTTTCATCGGTTCCCTCTGATTTTGATTCCAAGCACCTGTTCTAATGTTAGAGAAACCCGCTCATTCGTCCACTGAATGTACCCGAGCTAAACATTGGAAATTGATTCCGAGCACACCGGGCCTCAGAATCAGATATCGTCAGAAACTGTGTTCTCATAAAATCCCAAAAAAAATTATGAAAAAATTTCCTTTGAAATTCATGGGTCATTACATTACTCCCACCTCAGGGATTTACATCCCAGTAAATCTATAACATAAACTAGGGAAACAAAAGTGGTACTGAGCATGCAACTGAGCCTCCCACTCCCATGTGCTCTCCTGGAGGTTCACGTGCTACCAGTGAAAGCGCACCAGAGGAATTGGCCATCCACGTAGGACCTACTCCTAATGATCCTCGTTCTCCACCAGAACCTCTATGAATGTCGCCCCATCATCGATTTCCAACTCCCTATGGTTGATGATGTGTGAAGGGTTATACACATATCTCCTTAGCTGAGATACGTGGATGACATCGTGCACCCGGTGAAACTGAGGTGGAATGTTCAAGCGGTAAACCATCTCGCCAACCCTAATGAGGACCTAGAATGATCTGTTGACCCTCAGATATATCTCACTGCCTCGACTGAATCTCTGTAAACCTCGTCGAGGTGAGACCCGTATAAGAAAGTGGTTTCCATACTTGAACTCTAGAGGCCACTATTTCCAGATTAGAACTAAAACTCAAAACTCATACATCCACGAGGGTAAGGTTGGTCGAACCAAGAGTTATCAGCTACACCCTTCTAAGCATGAGTTAAACCTGTGATTCCTGGGGTTTCCTTTTCGCCGACCATGGAAAACCCATCTCGACGTCTGCCTAGTACCGTCAATTTGTGTATGAACTTTGATTTCCCAGTCTATACTCAAACTAACGTCTTAAGGCCTCATCGCTGCCACCACGAGGTTCCAACTGAAACTCTCGCCTCAAGGGTCAGATCACACCGTCGGTGTATGTGTGATTATCGAGTCTCCTCCCAGCGGTATCTCCATACGTGAGGGTCAATTCAACAGATTAACTGGAAACTCTAGGTCTGGGAAAAGATTCTTGGAAGGTAGGGATGATTCGTATCAATGTATTTATGTTACAGTAGTTTGTGGAAGACACAGTTAGAACATTGAATCATCCTTAGAGATCTTTCGGTCGTAGTCCCTGACCGCATGCAGCTACTCTTTCCCCTACCCTCCAGGTCCATGAGCCTAGCGGGTATTACAAAAGAGGGTGGTTACAACATGTCAATATGTTCACCACCCCATGCTGCTCTCTTAGCTCCACTTCCACTTCTTCTGCCCTACAGATTCATCTGTCCTTCTCACTTCCTCTACTTGAAACATTTTACACGCCCAAGTATCCGAGACCGGCGCTATTTTCCTGCTTTTTCACTACTAACCTTCACTGACTGCATCCATTAAGCAAATGAATTCTCAACCACAAAGGTTATTTCTAGTACACTAGAATAAGTAGGAATGCATAGAGAAAGAAGTGCTGGATCAGATGTTACTTAGACACACCTCATTCTGAAGTCCGAGCCCTGAAGCACTGATTGCATCGTAGTCGTCGTGTACCAGGAATGGTTTGGAATGCCCAGATGAATTCTCAACTACCGACACGTCGTCCAGCCGAAGCTGTATAAGCTCTAGGAAACTCTCAGACACCTCCTCATGCTAGTCCTCAGCCTCTTGTGAGTCAGTCTTGCTTCAGAACTTGATAGATATTTAGTGCTGAAACATGTAAGTTACTAAGCCTACAAGTGTCCTCTACCGGTACCGCCGGTAGTCTATGCTGTCCAACAAGTAGTGATGTAGCTGACACACTACCCGAAGTTACTATCTCATTCATAGGTCCATATACCTATGCCTTTTCACTATACAGACCAACCCCATGGTCACTCTCTGTAAAACACAAGCAGCTAAGTCCACCACCTGCTCTATTAGTGTTAAATTAGGCGTAGAACTCTAGCAATTGCCTCAATCCAGTCCACAGCTTCCTGGGAACTATCTTGCCTCAAAATCTCAGAGGCCTAGGCTACCTAACAGGTTGTGGTGCTGCTGGTACACCACCAGAAGGTTTCAACATAGTAAGAGGGCCCCGCACCAGAACCTCGTCTCTCGGTGGGCCTTCATCTCATACAATACTTGAAACCCTAGCTGGCTGTTGTCGTGGGGTATTCCTGAAAAGAGAGAGGTGCACCACAGTCAACAATTTATACCTGGTGAGCTGACACAAATTAATCACAATGAAAACTTTTGAAACACACATTCAATCAATGTTTTTTTGCACTGAGTTGGAAATCAGAAGTCAGGGTCCGGATGTACGGATACATCGGCCGCCGCACCAACACTAGACTCCCTAGACTAATAACCACACTCAATACCCTTAGCATTATTTCGTCACATAGAAGAAAGATAAGAGTCCTGATTTCTGCAGTAGAACCGAACACCTCTGATACCAATTTGTCACAACCCGTCCTCGGGACACGTGCCGTGACTACCCCATGCCTGCCTTCCATAGGCTAGGGGGTGGCGACTAGCACCAAAGGCGCAAATCCTGACAAAAAGTGTAAGGAATTGCCTTTATAATGTAAAAAAACACCACATAGTAAGCCAACAGAAGTAAACACTATGTAATCACAAGTACAAGTAAGTGCAGAAAAGTAAGTGGGCCAGAATAAAAACCCAAATTGAATGTAAAATACAACTGGAATGGAAGTACAACAACAGAAAAGTAAAGCAGCAATGCCGATCCATCCACTGAAAATCCCACCTAAAGGGTGGGTACAGATATCCTCCTTAGCTCCTCGGCTGCTGCCGTCTGCCCCGTGTACATCCCGTTCTGTGGTCCACCTCCAGGTACCAACTCATCGTAAATCCACCTCCGGGCACCGACTCTTCGTGAGTTCCTCCTAACGGAACCGTCCAACTCTTCAAGCCTCAACCTTGATCAGTGATGTCCATCGTCTGCAACCAACACAACGTAGTGCTGGAGAAGCCCGTGCAGGGGTGAGTATACGATACACAATAGGGACCCCGAGACCCCCGAAGGACTCCTAGAATCCACAAAGGATAAACCACAACGGAAAGATACAATCACGAAGTAACATCCAACACTACTTAGGTATATGCACATACATATACATAAGTCATCAATTTCAGTTCGGCTCCAACATCCGAGCCGAACGTCGATCACGTCCACACAGGATAGTCCAACCCAAATCTACACAGGATAACACAAACCAAACCAAATAGGAAAGCACAACCCAATCCACATAGGAATGCTCAACCCAATCCACATAGGAAAGCACAACCCATTATACACGGGAAAGAAAGTCAATCATATCGACAATAATGATTGAAAGTCAAGAGTCCGCTCACACAGGTATAATTATTTGTAAGATGATAGAGATTATCAGATGTAGCCAATGATTTCATTTATGTTGAGACCCACGTAGGATACTAGAGCATCTAAGCTGTCGATCCCACATAGGATACTACAAAATAGGTCAATACTGTCGTACCCATGCAGGATATAAGTATAGAAGTCATCACCACTGAACCAACGGAGGATTCTGGTACGGTTGTCATCATCATCGAAGCCACGGTGGATTCCATAACGAAAGTCTTCACCATTGAACCCACATAGGATTCCAAAATGGTTTTCATCGTCATAGAACCCACGAAGGATTCTAGTATGAAATTCTTCACCGTCAAAACCATAGCTGATGGGGAACTCCACCTCTATCGAGTACAGTGGGACTACCGCTACAACCAAGCACTTCCCACTATCCTTGGACTTCTTAAGTACTCCCCATGTCGAGTATTGTGGGCCTGCTGCTACAACCAAGCGCTTCCCACCATGGGTCTGCCGCTACAACCAAACACTCCCCCTCATAGCCTACAGAGGTACTCCTTCTGTTGAGTACCGAGGGTCTGCCACTACAACCATGCACTCCTCCGCCGTGGGTCTGCCGCTACAACCATGCGCTCCACATTGGGCTATCTGAAACACTCTGAGTCAATCGACCAGCAGTCGTCATGTCTCAGCCAGCTCTAGGGTTTCTACACACAGCACGCTCGTTTCTAGGAGGGTCCTCTCCAAGATCCAAGGGTTCAATACATCAACTGACACATAGGCCAGAGTTGATGTATCGCAATTTTCCGTCACCTTAATAAGAACACAATGCAATAGATGGCCAATCAATCGGACGCCTGATCATAGAGTTATTGGCTTTTTTGTTCCAGGGGCCCGGTTGGTTTTTAAGTCAAAACCAACCCGGCCATACACCAACAGTGACCAAACCTCAAGAAGAGTATTCCAAAAGGTCCGTCTCACTAAGAGGAATCCACCAAAGTCGACGACACATCAATCGGATGTCTGGAGATCAAGTTATAAGTGTTACCGCTCCGAGGGCCCGATTGGTTTCATGTTCGAACCAACCCGACATACCCAAAGTTCTCCGAAACCTTGAATGTAACAAACCAAAACGAGAGTTTTGATCCAATTATCGCATAGCAACTAACGGTGCATCGATCGGAGGTCCATAGCCAATGTTATGGGATTTTTAACGGAACTGTCCGAAAATAGGGGTCTGGCCCCGGTCTGACCCGGCCCAGTACCCCCTAGGTCGGCCCGAACCGGGTGACCCGACCCGGGTCTGTGTCCTACCCATCAGGTCACAGAACTGGACCTGGGACCGGTGGCGCTGCCGCGAGACCTTGCGGTCCCACTCCTCCAATGCGTCAGTGGCCAGTGGTTCCGGCCGTCGCTCCCTGCTTCGCCGTGGCCATATGCCGCGACAATGGTCCGGCCGGCGCGACACGATGCAACTGCGGCCCTGCTCTGACCGTGGTGTCTTCGTGGTTCTCCAGAACGGACCGACTACGTCTCTCCCCTTTGCCGCGTCCCAACTCCGGCCGCAAGTTTGTTCGGCCTCAACAACATGGCATGACGGCACCGTGATTCTCCATGTTCTCGTGCGGTGTCGTTGCACCGTGATGCCTTTGTTTGTGCCACAACAAGAACAAAAAAAGAGAGGGAGGAGGGTCAGCCAGGTTCATGCGGTCCGACTTCCTCCCGTTATAACGATAACAGGTGGCCTAAATAGAATAAAAACCCTCATCAAGAAAGCGTAAAATTTAATCCATAATATTTGAACTCAAACCCCTACATCAAGGAGTTGTCGAACAATGTCGTCATAAAAAAACGGCGTCACGGAAGGCAGCGTTGTGAAATACTTCGTTGCATATCGATGCTCCATAAGCGGCGTTAGCGTTTTCCTGAAAAAGGATGTGGCACATCGTCATTCTTCAAAGAAGGCATCTCTCACCGGCTTTGGAGAGGGAAGAAGACAGTTCGGCGAACTCCCTTTGCGGTGACAGAGTTCATCGTCATAGACTCGATGTTCATCGCGTTCTTCGATGAGGATGAAGATATTCTTCAAGAGCGCAAGAGTCCTCTACTTCTTTTCGAACAAAGAATCAACCCCCCCCCCCCCCCAAAATAAGTCATGTCTTATTTTATTATCACACACGCTTGTCATTACTGTGAAATTCAAAAATAAACTCATCCGATTAATTCACTTAATTATAGAGTGTTTAATAATCCAAATTAAAATAGTGGGCTGACATTCAATTTAATTAGGGTGTGGGTGAGTTACAAAATAAATGCACGAGAGGGAGGTTAATGTGATTTGAAGGGGTGGGGCTTGTGTGGCCCCACATTACTAATATCATACATAGAGAAGTTAGGATTTAGTGCGTCCCATCCCAACCCCCATGCGTAGGTTTAAACTACTTAGAAAAGAAATAAAAATAGTAGCACAATATTTTATTTCATTCTTTAGTTAACCCATTTATTTAATAACCTCACCCGAGAAAACACAACTCCAGTAATTGTGTTCCTAAGAAATTACCGGCACTGCGGTTTCATCGGTGCCCTCAGATTTTGATTCTGAGCAACGGTTCAAAAGTTAGGAAAAACCACTCGCTCATCCACTGAACGTACCTGAGATAATATTCGGAAATTGATTCCGGGTATACCGGGGCCCGGAATCAAGTGTTGTCAGCAACTGAGTTCTCGTAAAATCCCAAAAAAATTAAGAAAAAAATTCCCTTGAAATTTATGGTTCTTTACTAAATATAAGAAATTAATTCATTTTTTCCATGAAATTTACCTTTATAAAATTTTATAGAAATTAATTCAAAATATAATTCTTTTATTTGTCATGGAAATTTATTTCTAATTCTCAAAGATTAAATAATATTCTAAAATTTCAACCTAATGTCGATACCGAATTTTTTTGATTAGTAAAAAAATAAAAAAAATGTAAATCTGTTAAAATTATTTTTATTTGAATGAATTATTGTCCTATTATTTGTGCCAACATTTTGTGCCTTGGAATAAATTGGGAAAGGGAACAGAAAGAATTGTTAAAGGGTCTTCTTTGTGAAGCGGCTTCCCAAATACATCATACATCATGACCACCACAATATTGGCTTGAAAAATTCTCTATGACCACCAAAAATTAAGTGATGGAAGACTTTATGAGTCTGGGGAACTAGTCCAAAGCCTAGGTGATTGCTGAAAAACTAGTGTCGGACGCCTTTTGTGATAGAGAAACATGATTGGCTTCTCCACAACTGTTGTAAAGATTACAATAAAAATCATTGTGAGTCCTACCAACATTACTGGAGCTTCCACAACTATTGCAAAGGCGTGTACGGAAGAGTCTGTGAATTCGGGAAACATGAAAAATCAACATCTGATTAAGAAGTGATATTTTTTCGCAGTTCATATTCAGAGCATTGAAATTCCAAGTTCCTATTAATACTCTATATAGCTACCGTATCCATTTAAATATAACATTTCTTGATTTTATGCATAATTAATCATCAAATTACATTCTAAGGATTGTAAAGTCTTGTGTCTTGGAAGACTAGGAACATATAACATAAAACATAGGGCTCAAAAAACTTCTTTATTTAATTTCCATGAAGAGATCATAACATTCACTGATCCCTTAAATCTGGATAGGGTACCCTGGGGAACACATAATCAAAGGTATTAGCTAAAAACCCCAGTATGGGAATGAACATAAGGATACATCTTAAGCACATGAGTTAGGAGGCGTGACATAATGATATCCAAATCATGGAACATATAAAACATATCATATAAGCATGGGATAATATAAACATGTAATCATATAAATGTGGCAGATTCATAAAACATTTCTTTTGTACAGGTCAAGGAAAACCATCTATTCGGTTTCACATTTTAGTACGGGTCAAGGCTAACTGCCCATCCCGCTTCACATCGCATCTCATTAGACTTAACCTTACCCAATACATTGAAGTGATATCAGGGTGAAACCCCTCATAATTTTCATTAATATTATTAGCACATAAATAATCTTTCCACATAAATAATCATACATAATCAACCATACAAAACCTAAGGGTACCCATTGAATGAATTTGGTATTGCCGTCATGACACAAAGCATTACAAATTGGCGTATCATGAAAGTGTCCATGAAATAAATTTATTAGAACATTTATGGATGTTCATAACATAAAATAGGCATAAAAAATAGTAAGTTGTGTCAAACATAAGTGACAACATATATGAAATGAATTTTAGAAACATTAGCATTAAAACATTTTTGTGCTGTTTTAAGGAAATACTATAGAGCATTTAAAATAGAAAAGTGGGAATAATTTTATATAAAACCAAAATTAAACCAAAAATATTTTCATAATAAAAATAATTTTTTTATAAATAAAATGGTTTCTTAAAACATTGGACAAAGTGCACTTAAAATGAGTAATAATTTGGGAAGTTCCTTTAAAACTAGTGTGCTTGTTAGGATATATCAAGGATGGTTTCACTTAAAAGAATTTATATGCCTGAATGTGAATGAGATATGGATCATGGAACATGATTTTTAAGGATATAAATATAATTTAGTAGTTTTACATGAAATTAAAAGACAACTACATTTTGGTAATAATAATGATAGAGAAACCTGAAAGAATAATGGATGTTCGGGTTTAATTCATTACTGTATATCAACATGGTAATGAGTTTAACTAAGAGGGAATGATGAGAGAGATAAGTGGTTTCTCATCACATATAAAAACATTTGGTATGTATGGGGGAGATGAAAAAACATACAACATAATGTGGGATTACACATAAAAAGTATAGGATATGGGGAAATCTTGATAAAGAGAGAAATAGAGAGGATCCCTTACCTAAAATGCATTGGTGTTCTCCACATTTTATTAAAGACATGAATAAATAAATTAGGATTAATAATTAATAATTATAGAACCTCGTATATATGTAATTGATTAATTATAACATTTTTTAGTTCATCAAGGCCTTCTTTATTAGTTATAAGGTTCATTTTCATGGTTCGGGCTCATTTGTTTACTTGGTTTTAAAAGATCAGATCAATTATATTCCTATTTTAATAAACCTAAAAGATGGAAGTGGTTGTCCATAAATAAATTTATTTTCTATTAGTGAACATAAATGAGAATACATGGTTTTATATTTAATTTGGTTACTTATATTGAAGTCAAACTGTTATATAAAACCATAGTGGAAACTGTTTTTGTTAATTGGTGGGTTATATTACAATGAATATGTTTATCTTTATAACATAATACCATTTGTAAAAAAGTATTACAGATGTAAAAAAGGGATATATTAAATATATTATAATCTAGTTAAACCATTACAAAAATGGTTTGATGACAATAATTAATGATTATAATAGAAATTGACAAATTATTCCCTTTAAATTCACTTAATTAGAAATTCTCAAATGGTGCTTTCATTTCATTCGAATATAAGGTGGGTAAAGGTGTGAATAGAATGAAAAATCCAATAATCATGAAAAAATTATAGTAAATGTTTTTTACTGGATTTATCATACTATTTTGGTTAAGGGAGTTTAGGAGAGAAAAAAAACGAACCTAAATGAAATGAAGGAATTGGAAAGAGGAATTTACCAATAAGGACATCCTCCATTGAGAACCTAATAAGGGTAGTGGTTTTGTTATTTTGAAGAATAAAGGAGTTTTTGAATGTGGGGTAGGATCTTGGGGAGATATTTGGGTAGATTATTGGCAAGAAACAAGGTTTGATATGAGTGAAAAGAAGAGGGGGTTAGGGGGTTAAAGTAGTACAGAGAGGGGATTTATCAATATAAAATTCATTAATTTATTATTTCCTCATAATACAAGGAATAGTTAGTCTTCCTTGAAAACTAATAGTAATTTTATCATGTGACCCCGAATGAAGTGGGCTTACATGGGTAGAATATCATACATGACTCTTTTATTAGCTTCTTTAGGTTATTTTGAAAATTATGGTACTTCCCTATTTATAAAAAATTAATGTATTTCCGATAAATCCTAAAAATTCACCTTAAACATTTTTCGACATTTTAAATCCCAAAAATGAAGTCCATTTTTCATATATAATTTTCTGAATATTATTATTTAAATATTTAATTAAAATCATAATTTATTATCAAAAACCAGTAATAAAACATTCAATTACTTATTCTAAAATATATGTACATCATACTTTAACATGAATAATATTTATATATTAACATAGGTAAGGTTAATATTCATTAGGTTATATCCCTATTCAAAATGGTATGTTACTCTTCATAAGGGTAGGTAACTATTAACAAAAAAATATGTTTTTCTTATCGGACACCAAATTACTTACTGATTGCAACAGTGTATGTCATATTTTTGAAATTCCAAACACAAAAGTGACAAACATAAGGTTAAATTTTAAAAATAAATTAGTACTTCATTATGTTGTGTTTTCATGTGATTTTATGACATATTTATAATAAGATAATTTGCATTGAAAAACATTATGTCATTGCATTCTTCACCACTTAATGAATTTTCACCATCGAGATTTTATTTTACATTCAACGCCAAAATCTGGAGGGGGTACTTTTCCTTAATTGCTTCCTCCAGTTCCCATGATTCTTCTTCGTACATATGGTTCTTCCATAGTTCCGTGACCAGATGAGTAGTCATGTTCATAGAACATTGTCTCTACAATCCATGATCTTCACTGGGTGCTCCTCATAAGAGAGATCATCCTCCAACTTTACCACCTCTGAAAAGAGTACATGTGAAGGTTTTGGTATATACTTCCTTAAGAGGGATATAAGAAAGACACTAGGTACTTTTGACATGGTATGTGGAAGTTCCAGTCGATAGGCCACAACTCCGACTCAATCAAGGATCTCGAAGGGGTATACATACCTGGGACATATCTTTCCTTTCTTCTCATACCATATTACCTTCTTCAATGGAGATATGCGTAAAAATACCATGCCTCTAACGTTTAACTGAAGGTCTCGTAGACAGTCATCTTCATAACTATTCTGTAGACTTTGGGTTGCCTTGATATGTTGCTAAATGGTTTTTACCTTCTCCACCATTTTTTCGACCATTTCAGGTCCTTTCAGTGTATTCTCACTGACATCATCCCAACACACTGGTGTTCTGCACCTTTTCCCATAGTGGGCTTCATATGGTGCCATATGGATTTTTGGGTGGAAACTATTGTTGCAGGACAATTCCACCAGTGTAAGATGTTCGTCCCATCTTCCTTTGTATTCCATAGAACACACTCTCAACATGTATCCTAGTGTCTGAATAGTTCACTTTGATTGGCCATCAGTTTGAGGATGATAGGCCGTACTGAAGTTCAGTTCAGTGCATAGAGCATGTTAGATACATTTCCAGAACATCGAGGTGAATCTTGGATCACAATCAGATACAATGGATAGTGGTACTCCACACAGTCTTACCACTTCGTTGATGTAAATCCACGTAAGTTGATCCAATGATAAGTCCTCATGAATTCTAATAAATCGGGATGTCTTTATAAGATTATCAACAACGACCCATAAATAATTGTTTCCTCTGGATGACCATAGATGTCCAGTGATAAAGTCCATGGTAATGTTCCCCCGCATCAATTATGGTATGGGTAGTGGTTACATTATCCCCTTATACTTTTTTCTCTCTTCCTTAACTTGCTGACATACCTGGCACTTTTAAATATATTCAACAATATCCCTTTTCATATTGTCCCACCAAAGGCTTTCTCGAATATCTCGATACAACATTGTGTTTCCTAGGTGGATAGAGATGGTTGAGCTATGTGTGTCACCCAATATCTCTTTCATTAGATTTGGATCAGATGGTACACATAATCATGTCCCAAACCATACAACTCCTTCCTCATCAATTTTTAAATCAGAGGATTTCCCATTTCTATCAGTTTTCAACATTTTCTGAACTTCTACATCTTTTCATTGAAAATCCTTTAGTCTCCCTAAGAGGGATGGTTGAGAAATCATTTGCAAAAGTATGTATTTTGTTCCTACATTAATGATTCCCATGTCCATACTTTTAAAATATTAATAGATTGGATCCTTTTCAATTCTAATCATTGATATTGATTTAGGATCTTTTATACTTAGAGCATCTGCCACCTTGTTTTCCTTAACTGGATGGTAGTGGATTGAGCAGTCAAAATCGTTGATGAGCTCTATCAATCTTCATTGGATCATATTATTATTTTTCTATGTGAATATATATTATAGATTAATTAGGTCAGTATATATCTCACACTTCTCCCCATAGAGATAATGCAGTCAGATATTCAAGGCAATGATCGAAGTCGCAAATTCCAGATCATGAGTTGGATAGTTTTGCTCTTGTATTTTTAGCTTCTTTTAGGAATAGTCAATCAATTTATCATTCTTCATCAACACACATCCAAATAACTTCATAGAAGCATCACTACACACCACAAAGCATACTCCACTTTTAGGGAGTGTGAGTACTAGCGCATTGATAAGCCTCCATTTCAACTCTATGAAACAGTCTTCACTTTGCTATGTCCAAGAAAAAATTACTCCCTTCCGTGTAAGCATGGTCATTGGGTTTCACAATCATGATAAGTTCATCACGAATCGTTGATAATACCCACATCGATCGAAAAAGATGTGGATCTCTGTTACAGATGTTTTCTTGGGCCGCTATTAAATTTCCATTATCTTTGAAGGGTCCACAGATATCCCTCAGATGGTGATAACATTCCACAAGAATGATATTTCCTCACTCTAGAACTCACATTTTTTGTACTCGCATACAACTTCTCCCTTTTAAAATTATTTTACACAGTTTTCAAAATCTCCTCATGTTCCTCCTTGCTCTTGGAGTATATCATATTATCATCAATGAAGACTACCAAAATTTTTCGAGGTAATCTATAAAGACTCTATTCATTTAATCCTTGAAAATTTCTGCAGCATTAGTGAGTCTGAAGTATATCACTATGAACTCATAGTGTCCACACCTCAATCCAAAGGAATTATTGGGAATATCTTCCTTCCTCACCATTAGTTGGTGATATCCCTACTGAAGGTCCACCTTATAAAAATAACTGGCCCCACGAAGCTGATCTAACAAGTCTGCTATACAAGGAAGGGGATACTTGTTCTTTATCGTGATATTATTAAGCTCAAAGTAATCAATGAAGAGGTACATTGATCCATACTTCTTCTCAACGAAGAGGACTAGCACACCCCACTGTGAAGCACTCAGGCATATAAAACTCTTATCCATATTCTCATGTAACTGATTCTTCCTCTTTTCCAACTTTACAGTTTCCATTCTGTAAATTTTGTTGAGATAAGATCAGATCCAGTTATATATTCAATTGAGAAATCAACCTATCAATTAGGAGGAAGACCTGACCACTCTTTATGGAATACATTAGTGTAATACCTCACTATGGGCATGTCTTCAACCATGATTCTCAATTTTGTCTCAATCATATGAGCCAGATTCTCTTTCTCATAAGGCAAAAATATCCACACATTAGATGATGATTCTAAAAGAGATTTTTCTTCCTCCATTCACATGTAATGAATCAAAGGATGCTTCGGGATGTGAATAGTTATATCCCTTTCTTGATAGTTGATTTTGGATTTTTATATAGATAGACAATCCATGACCAAGATAACATAAAACTCTAGTAAAGGGATAATGACAAGATTTTCTGGGAGGATCAGCCCACAAACATTTACAAGGGAAGAGTTATAAACCATGGATTCAATGATTTCCCCATTTGTTGTTCCCACAGATAACAATTCTTCCAAATATTGAGGTGGTTTTTGAATAGTTCTACTAAACATGCATGGTATGATAGAATGCATTGAACCAGAGTCAAATAGTATGCTCTCTATTCATGAATGAATAACTATCATACCTATCACCACATCGTTTTCCGTCTCCACCTTAGTAATAGTTATAGAATAATCCCTCCCTTTTTTCCTTGGTGGCTATTGTTGATTTCCTCTGACAACCCTCAAATTTGGGAAATTGTTCACATAATGCCTTTGCTCCTTGTAGTTATAACAATGCATAGTAGAATGAGTTTTGACTTTAACCTCCCTTTATTCTTCATTATTTTTGGGTTTCTTCATATCTTAGAAGCAGTTTGTGGCCAAATGACAAATCATTCCACAGTTGAAACAATTATTTTTTCACATTATAAATTTACTAGGATGCTTCTTCCCACAATTTTTGTAAAGGGAAAAGTCAGGCTCTTTTCATAATTACATTTGCTTGATGGACCACCCATGTTGTTCCCCGTTTTCTACTTCTTGTCACTAGTCCAACGAGAACAATGAGAGTCTCTAATATCAATTTCCACCTTTAGGGTACAATGGAAAATCTACTCGTAACCTTGGATGTCTCAAATTTCCAATGCTTTTCGTAGACTTAGCATTATTCCACTAAAGAAGTGATCCACCTTAATTTTGGTGTTCATAAAAAATATAGAGGCATACCTTGAAAGCCGTGTAATGTTTGCATCAAATGCCCCAATAGACTCATCTTACATCTTCTTGAGTCTGAGGAACTCTTGTTCTATTTTGAGACGGAGGGTTCAAGAAAAATAATTGCTGAAAAACATCTTCATGAATTCCTCCCAATCCAAGGAATCCACTTCCTCATGGGACTTTGTTTTCTTGATCAATGTCCACCACTAATTAGATTCCCCTCGAAATGATAGATTTCCAATTCAAACTTCTCTTATTTTGAGAACAGGAGGGCATAGAATATCATTTCAATGGAGTTAATCCATTGTTCGGTGAGGAGGGGATCAGATGATCTGATAAACAGTGGAGGCCTCTACCACTTGAAATATTCCACACCCACATTCTCTTTCCTTGGAGGAGGAGGGTGTTCTTCCTGATTCAATTTATTATTTATAACTCGAGATAGCTGATCAAGTAATGTTATGATGTTTTAAGCACCTGATCTCATCAAATCAGGAATTTCATTAGGGAAATATTCACATTGCCTGTCACTTTGGTTGTTGGAACGTGTTCTTCTATTTCCCTCCATTAACTTTGGAAAAGAACATATTAATAGGGGACATCTATAAATAGATATTGATCCAAAAAAATAAAGTTTGAACAAAACTTATAACCTTAAAAATAATAATTACATCTTAACTTGTGATTGCCTACCTTTAAAGCTAGGTTATCCTTGATCTATTTCTAAACGTATATTCTTATTGGATTTTTGGTCCATTAAAATTGTTTTTCCTAATCTTGTGAATCTACCAAAGCTTATACCCCAGGAGTGTTGTAACTAAGTTTTTATTAAGGCCCATTATCATTTACCCATTTATATTCGAGTCTAGCTTAAAGTGGTGTTTTCGTGTTTTACCCCTTGATGAATCTGTTCCAGAGCCACCTCTACATTTTCATATCCAGACATAGATATATATTTTTGATAAACCACTTACTCAATAATCACCAAAATTCGAGAATGTTTTCTTATACACAGTCTTATCCTCAAGGTTATCACTAAAGTAATCTGTTTCTAATCTCCAAAAATAACAATACCATCCTCTAATACAAACTATAGAGAGCCATACCTTTAACATATAACATTTCATGATTTTAACCATAATTAATCATCATAGTACAATCCAAGGATCAATAAGTCTAGTTTCGTGGAAGAGTAGGTACATATAACATAAAACATGGGGCTAAAAAACACTTCTTTATTTAATATTCATTAAGAGATCATTTCTTCCTCTGAGCCCTTATATATGCTTAGGGTACTGTAACGTCCCGGTTCCGAATGCCACCCAGAGGTGCCCCATACCCGATTGGTCACATAGCCTCAAGCGCATTTCCCCGAATGTCAGAGGCTGATGACTAGTAGTGGGGGCCTTGGGTGTATTAGTGGATAAACTATGCCATCATTGGCAGAGTACACAGGGGAAGTAAACAATAGGAAACAGCGAAAACAGAACAATCCATGCACATGTAAACAGAGGAAGACTAAAGCAATAAAAAACTAGAGCACACATAGATATATATATATATATATTTATATAAGATCCATGATACATATGTCTAGGAAATATTCCAAACAAGTCACAATGCTGAGAAATACAATAGTGCCAAACCATAGTACAAAAGAGACGTAAATAGATAAACTTTTTAGAATCACAAGCCATATCTTGGTCCCATGCTCTCATGCTTCAAAGAAATATAGTACTAGAAGTCGAAGGGTGCTTTCCCTTGTCTATACCTGCAACAAAATAGTCTACATAGTCCCAATAGCATGGCCAAAATAGGGTGTGAGACTAAATCCCAGTAGGCAACCACCCAAAGATCCGTGCCTAACAGTCAGTGATTGTATGGCATGTAATAGTATAGTAAGCAGTAAATAGTAGCCGCAACAGCAGGTAGTAAACAGTAAGCAGTAATGTAGTATGATACACAATAGTAATCAATCCATAAACAACCACAGTAGTGAGGCAACCAGCTAACAAGCAGAAAACCCTCTGGGAAGTAATCACAACCATCCCCTCAGGTCCTATCCTCGAAGTACCACAACCCTCTGGGCAGTGCACTCAGCCTAAACCCTTTGGTTTGTTCATACGAATTTATGAGACTCTCTGGGGATGCTCACTCGGTCAATTCCCATTATAATCTAGGGTAGTCAGGGACACTCTGAGGAAGATCACATAGTCTATCCCTCTTAGCACCAAGGTCTAGAGACTCTCTGAGGAAGCTATCCGGTCAATTCCTCCTATAGCCTCAGGTATACCACAGACTCTCTATGAATTCTCACTCTGTCAATTCCACCTATAGCCTGGGAAGGTTCTTAAAAAGATTTAAACAAAGTAAGACTCTCTAATGAAGCTAACTCGTTCTACCCTCCTGTAGTCTATAATAATCCAAGACTCTCTAGGAGCTCACTCGGTCCATCCCATGTAGTCTAATGTCCAAGACTATCTGAGGAAGCTCTCTCAATCTATCCACCTATAGTCTATATTATCTAAGACTCTCTGGGAAGCAGACTTGGTCTATCCCTTATAGTATATAGCACCATGTTCTCCCAGTCCCATGTCAGTCAGTGCATAATAATGCTATAAGTCCAATGTACACCAATAGATCTACTTGGGTAACCAAAGTACACCTATCGAGCTACATGGATAAACATTCTACAATGAAACAAGCATGTAAAGAAAAACACTCCGTCCTATAGACACAAGGCATGGAAATAGTCATAACAGCCAAAGGCTAACAAGACCCAATGGTCATAAGTATAGAAAAGCATGGTAAAAACATATAGGTACAACCAAATATCCTATGACATGATTAATTCAACTCTACACAAGCATAAAAGCAAGGAAGAAAAACAACAAGGGATAAAAGGTTAACACACAATACCCCGTTCACGGGTATTGGTGGATTTTTTGCATAAAACTCAAACACAATGAATGGTAAGGCACAAACCACATACCTCGATCCTAAGAGATAGATTTAATTGAACCACGATGACTGATTCTCCGTATAACTTCGAAGATCTGAGAAAATGCCCAAAACACTCAACCCCTGATATCTTGAGATGGAGGAGGAATTGGAAAACAAGGCTCAAGAAGAAGGGAGAACTCACAGTTGCAATTCCAATTCAATCGACAATGATCGAATCGGAGAACGAATGGAGGAACGGTTGCTCTTCGATGATCTGTGGATTCCAGATGCTCTCGGATGAACATGACCTAGAAGAAGGCGTTTTCCTCACTTAGGTGCGACCCCGATATGTTTAATGTAACAAAATAAATTATACGGAGTGTAATTTTAGAGTACACGGCGTGTAGTGGGTTTTTCCATACTCCGCCAAAATTGGCCTCCACATCACCCCTTCACACCGTGTGGGTGGCTCAGACACAGCCAGTACACGGCTTCGAGTGGGAAAAGAGTACACAGCGTGTACTTTTAGAGTACACTACGTGTACTTCAAAAATTTCCAGAAACATCATTTTTCTCAAAAACTCCAGAAAGAGGATAAACATACCTTAAACGAAGATATGGGTTCTTATAAACATCCCCCCTTAATGACCTTCATCCTCGAATTTCCCTAGAGAGGCGTAGAAGAAGAAACCCCGAACATCTATGACCACTATGATTGAACCTCAGCCTCACTCTCCCAAGTCTCGTCCTGTGCTCGTCTATTCTGCCAAAGCACCCATAGTGAAGGAATAGACCGGCCTCAGAGAACCTTCATACAACGATTGAAAATCCAGATAGGATTCTACTCAAACGATGCATCCTCTTTGAGCTCAACATCCTTGGGCTGAAAGACAAGTGATGGGTCTGAAAAGTAACGTCGCAGCTGAGAGACGTGGAAGACGTCGTGCATGGCCCGGTACCTCTGAGGTAGCTGCAACTGATAACCAACTTTCACAACTCTCTCCAAAACCTCAAACAGCTCAATGTACCGAGGTGAAAGCTTGCCCTGTCTCTGAATCCTGTTGTGTCCCAACCTCGGTGCGACATGCAGGAAAACCTGATCCCCAACCTCGAACTCCTAAGGTCATCTCCCCTAATTAGTATAAAACATTATTGTCGAGACTATGCTATATCCATCCTCTTCTGAATCAACTCTATCTATTCTGAGGTATCCTGAACAAGATGAGGTCCCAGCAGAGTTGGTTGTCCTACCTCCAGCCACCATAAGGGTGATCGGCATGGCCTACCGTACAGAGCCTCTTATGGTGACACCTGAATGGTCTCATGAAAACTATTGTTGTAGGAGAAATACAAAAGAGGAATATTCTTCTCCCAAGAACCACCGAAGTCAATAATGTGAGTTCCGAGCATATCCTCGCGCAAATGTATAATGCGCTTGGTTAGGCCATCTGTCTGGGGATTGTATGTCGTACTCAAAAGTACACGTGTACCCAAATCCTTTGTAAGTCCCTGCCAGAACTGAGAAGTAAAGCGCGCATCCCTGTCTAAAACAATGGAGTGTGGGAATCCATGTATATGTATAATCTATTGGATGTACAACCTTCCAGATCATCAACACTGAAGGTCTCCTTGATCGGAAAGAAGTGTGTAACCTTCGTGAGTCTGTCGACGACAACCCAAACAACATTGTTTCCCCGAGGCGACCTCGGCAACCCATTCGTATTGTCCATTGTGACATCGTTTCACTTCCAATCGGGAATGGGTAACTGCTATAAAAGTCATTCTTTTCACTAATGCTCTTCTTTCACCTGCTGATTAATAGAACATATCATGAAAAAACTAGCAACATCTTTCTTCATACAAGGCCACCAGTACTGGCGGTGTAGATCACGATACTTCTTGGTGATGCCAGGATGAACTACCCAAACTATTGAATGAAAATACCACATCAGCTCCTTTTGTATGTCTTCTAGAACCCATACGAATCCCTGGAAATGCAAGATCTCATCTTCTCCCACTGTCCATCCAGGAAGAGGGTCCCCTCCGAACAAACTCTCCCGCAGGACTAAGGCCTCCGAATCTGATAGCTGACTCATCCGTCCCAGATCAAGAAGTGTAGAGGTAACATCCACAAAAGATAGGATAGTCTATCCCTGCCTATCATGCACCTCTAGGTGCATCCTAGAGAGTAGAGCCATAAGCTGCCAGTCACTCCTGGCCTCCTGAACTGCCTGAATCTGACTTTTCTTGCATAATGCATCTTCCACTAGATTTCCCTTTCCCGGCCTATAGGTGAGCTCAAATTCAAAGGATTAATGATACTTGACCCACCTATGTTGCCTCAGATTTAGATCACACTGAGTGAAGATATACTTGAGAATCATATGGTCGGTGAAAACAAAAATGTGCCCTCCAAGAAGGTAGTGTCTCCAACAGCAAAAGGCATGAACAACAGCTGCCAACTCCAAATCATGCGTAGGGTAATTCCACTCATGTGACCTCAACATCCAAGACCCATACACAATAACTATGTCTCCCTGCATAAGTACAACTCCTATTCCAATTCCATAAGCATCATAGTAAACAGTGTAGCCCTTTCCCGGCTCTGGAAAGACATGTATCAGTGCTGAAGTCATCCTCCCCTTCAGCTCTTGAAAGGCTGACTCACAAGAATATGATCATAAAAACATCACCCCTTTCTTATTCATACCATTCAATAGTGCTTACAGCCCCGAGATGTCCTGAATGAAGCGTCTATAGAATCCATAAAGCCCTAGGAAACTACTAACCTCAAAGACGATTTTCGGCTACTCAAACAAAACTATAGCTCTCAATTTCTCTGGGTCCAAAAATACTCCAGCCTCTGAGATGAAGTGACCCAAGAAGTGAATTTGATCCATCCAAAAGTGGCACTTAGAGAGTTTAGCATACAACTGATGCTCTCTTAGTGTACTCATAACGATCTCCAGATGTGTGGCATGGTCATGTAGAGTACAAAATAACACCAAGATATCTTCCACGAAGACCATGACAAAGGAGTCCAAGTAGGGATAGAACACATGGTTCATCAGTTCCATGAAAAATGATTGTGCATTCATGAGACAGAACGGCATGAATGTATACTCGTATAGACCATACCCGCACCTAAAGGCTATATGTGGTATATATGATGGTATAACGTGCAACTGATGATAACCAAACCTCAAATCAATCTTCAAGAACACCCTGGCTCCTCAAAGCTTATCAAAGAGGAAATCTATTCTCGATAAGGGATATCGTTTCTTGACCTTCAACTGGTCCAGATTCTGATAATCCACACAAAGTCGAAGCCTACCGTCTTCCTTCTTCACATACTGGATAGGCGAAACCCAAGGAGAAGTACTGGGTCAGATGAAACCCTTTTCCTACAACTCCTCCAACTGCTTCTTGAGCTCCTGCAACTCAGGTCTAGCCATCCTATAAGGAGGAATGGACACCAGTGTCGCACCTAGAATGAGTTAAATCGAGAATTCTCCCTCATTCTTCAGAGGAAAACCTGAAAAGTCCTCTGAAAAAACATCCCTGAAATGATCCACCACTGGGGGAAGGGCTAACTATGAAGTCCCCTGGTCATCCAGATAAAGAATAGAAATCTGGGATGTAACATCCCCTAGCCCTTGATGCTCTATCCCAGCTCTACCTGCCTGGACATCCCACTCGCCTCAATGAAGGAAATATTCTCCCTCTGGTGATACGAATCTCACCCTGCAGCGATAGCAATCGATGACTGCCTGGAAAGGAACCAACCAGTCCATCTCAAGAATGACGACATAGCTCGAAATCTCTAGGACATAGTGGTCCCATAAGAAATGACACCCCGCAACCTCATGAGGGAGCTCTCTGCGCTGACTTACGCTAGTTTTCCTCGTTCCCAAAGGCGTGTCAAGAGTCAACAAGTCGACAGATGAAATGGTAAAGAGCTCAAGGATTTCCACAACTGTAACAATGATAATGCTATGGGAAGCACCAATATCTAAAAGCACTGAAGATAAAACCGAGGATACTAATATAGTACCTCGAACTATAGAAGGGCTGAGATCTAGCTCCTGATAGGTCTGCTCCATAGCAAAACACTGGCCTGCACCGCGACCCTGCACCCCTCGCTGACCCACCAGAGCTTATCCACTCTACTGTTGCTGATGACCTAGTGCCTGACCACCATGGTCGCGACCTCCACCTCGGCCCGAACGGTCGGAAGAACTACAATTCTGAAACTGGTGGGAAACTAGTGAAGCGTCTCCAGAACACAGAGTCATAGAGGAACCCCAACCTCCAGCTGAAGGTGATAAGAAGTGACAAAAACACTGAAGATGGCCCATCTTGCTGCAAGATCATCACTCCATCGGATCCCTCTATAACTGAGGACTACTTTTCCCACTCCTACCGCACTGGTAGCATACCACCTGACTGCCAGAAGACGCATCCCGTGAACCCCGAACTCCTCGAGAAGACTCTCTGTGACTTTTCCTATTGTCCGTAGGAGGAACACCAGCTCTGGATGTTAAACCAACCTATCTCACTGCTCCAGAATCCCTCATATTGCGCTTAGAAATCAGCGGTTGGTTGACGATGGAGGATATAGGAGTCAACTAGATGATATTCACCTAGGAACAGATCTCCTGCCTAAGACCATCCCCAAAATTCCTAGCAAGGAACATCTCATCACCTGGTGGGATCAGTGTGAAACGCTGGAGCTCTGTAAAACGGGACGAGTACTCAATGACAGAAAGAGTAACCTATTGTAGGCTCATAAAATCTCGGGCTCGATCGTCCCTCATGGTCTCTAGAATGAAGTAGCCATAGAAATTATGCCGAAACTCATCCCATGAAATACACTGCTGGTGCCTTGACTGTGAGATCACCTCCCACCACCTCTTGGTAGGGTCCCAGAGCATAAAAGTAGCCACCTTTACCCTTTTCTCCCAAGGTATCTCTAGGTGCTCGAAGACAGTCAGGGTGGCCTCGAACCACGACTCTGCATCCTGGGGTCCTCTATCCCCTGAGAAAATAGGAGGATGATGCTACTGAAAAACCCTTGTCAACTCTGCCATCGATGGGGCAGGAGGCGAAGATCCCTGAAAAGTCTACATCATCCTCAGGAAATCCTCCCTGAACTACACATCGGCGCCTATGTTGGGTATAACTGATGGTGCCAAGGCTGCCACAACAGGAGGATCTACAAGAGGTCCCTGATCAGCCATGTCTGGTGTCTGATCACCGTCTGGAAACTGACATACAACTGGTGGATGTCTCGGAGGCATATCTCTGAAAGAACCAAAGCTCACCTTAGATCAGAATTAACAAGGACTGAAACACATGAGTACAAAATGAGAATAGGGGGAAGAAACATTCACATATTAAAAAACATGACTACACGGTGTGTATAGAACTACATGGTGTGTCCGCTAAATCCATTAACATGGGAATGTACTCCTGCCAATATTGGTCATGTAACACCCCAAACTACACGATGTGTCGTCCCCACACACGACGTGTACATAAACTCTAAACCCTTTCCCGAGTCTCCCTACATGGATAACCCATAGGCCCAACTAACCTCAGACTACACAGCGTGCTCCCTAGGAACACGGCATGTACTAGACATAGTCTCGATTGCCCGTGTTGTTAGTTACACGGCCTTCTACATGGCTGACCCTTACACTGCGTGTTCCGGACAAACAAGACGTGTATAAGAGAAGATAACACTGACCCGTGTTCATGACATGGCCAGTACCTGGGAAAAAACTACACAGCATGCTCCTCACCAACATTGCGTGTTCTACTCGAGCATCCCCTTCCAGTGATGTTAGTGACATGGCCGGGTACACGTCTCTAAACTACACTACGTGTATCTACAGTACACGACGTGTTCCTGAAGGAATTTCTACAACAGAATGTCCCTGCTCACACGGTTAGTGACACGGTATAAAAACTACACGGTGTGTAGTCAAAAAGTACACGATGTGTATTCTGGGTTTTTTTTTCTGGGCCGTAGCTCAGAATCTATATAGAATCCCAGAAAACACAGAAAACAAGACATAGAGGTTCCATGTTATGATTTGTGAGGGCCCATAATCCCCACGAATCAAATCGTGGAATCTCCTACAGTCATAGATAAGAGAAAACATGATCATGATCCACCAATTTCTGATTCATGAAGGCCCATAACACCTCAATAATAAAAATTCGGCGTTCATTTAAGAAAAGTAAAATACAAAAAATTCTCTAACAAGGCAGCTAAGATTATATCAATCATCCATCACAACAGCAAACATAATCTACACAATGTCTATCACAATAGCATGCAATCACAAATGCACCCTAGATGTCATGGCAAGAATGAATGCCATGTGACCTCTACAAGTTCCTATATGATACATGAGATGGAAGAGCCTCATCTCATCAGTTTGCGACAGAAATAGAACCGCAATAGTCAAAAAAATAACAACACAAAACATGTGAATCACTCTAGGTGAAATCATATCAACCGTAAAATCTCAAAACCCGAAAACTGCAATAAACAAGGAAGAATAGCTTTCCCCAGTAAACGGGTTAGCTACTCTTGAGAACAGCTTAATACCATGTACCGACTTCATCCTATCCCTGGATAAAAGCTACAAATATTAAATCAAGAGAAAAGAATTCCTTTGATACCACTTTGTAACGTCCTGGTTCCGGATGCCACCTAGAGGCGCCCCGAACCCGGTTAGTCACATGGCCTCAAGCTAATTTCCCCGAAAGCCAAAGGTCATCGACTAGTAGCGAGGGCCTTGCATGTGATATTGGGGAAACTATTCCCCCATTGGCAGAGTACACAGTGAAAGTAAACAATAAGAAACAGTGGAAACAGAACAATCCATGCACAAGTAAATAGTGAAACACTAAAGCAATAAACAACTGGAGCACACACACATATATATAAAATGATGCATGATACATATGTCATGGAAAGCTGCCAAACAACTCACAATGCTGAAAAATAAAATAGATCCAAACCAAAGTACAAAAGAGTGGTAAACAGATAAACTCCTCAGCATCACAACCCATAGCTTGGTCCCATACTCTCCTGCTCCTATGAAATCAAGTACCTGAAGTCGAAGGGAGCTTTCCCTTGTCTATACCTGTAACTACATAGTCTTCTTAGGAACAAAATCACGGACCAAACAAGATGTGAGACTAAATCCCAGTAGGTAGCCACCTGAAGATCTGTGCCTAACAGTCAATTAGTATATGGTAGGTAATAGTACAGTAAGCAGTAAACAGTAGCAGCAACAGTAAGTAGTAAAAAGTAAGCAGTAAATCAATATGATACACAATATTAATCAATCCATAACAAACCACATCAGTGAGGCAACCAGATAACAAGCAGGAAACCCTCTGGGAAGTACTCATAGCCATCCCCTCTGGTTCTATTCATGAAGTAGCACAATCCTCTGGGCAGTGCACTCAGCCTAACCCCTCTAGTATGGTCATAAGAATTTATGATACTCTCTAGGGAAGCTCACTCGGTCAATTTCCATTATAGTCTAGGGTGGAAAGGGACTCTCTGAGGAAGATCATGTAGTCTATCCCTCTTAGCCCCAAGGTCTAGAGACTCTCTAAGGAAGCTATCTCAGTCAATTCCTCCTATAGCCTTAGGTATAACACATAATCTCTAAGGAATCTCACTCGGTCAATTCATCCTCTAGCCTGGGAAGGTTCTTAAAAAGATTCAAACAAAGTAAGACACTCTGAGGAAGCTCACTCGGTCTACCCTCCCGTAGTATATAATAATCCAAGACTCTCTGGGAGCTCACACTGTCCATCCCTTGTAGTCTAATGTCCAAGACTCTCTGAGGAAGCTCTCCCAGTGTATCCTCATGTAGTCTATAATATCTAAGACTCTCTGAGAAGCTCACACAGTCTATCCCTTATAGTCTATAACACCAGGTTCTCTCAGTCTCGTGCCAGTTAGATCATATTAATGATATAAGAACAAAGAACACCTATAGAGCTAATTGGATAACCAGAGTACACCTATGGAGCTACTTGTCTAAACAGTCTACAAGGAAAGGATCATGTAAAGAAAAATACTCCATCCTATCGGCACAAGGCATGTCAACAGTCATAACGACCAAAGGATATCAAGAACCAAAGGTCGTAAGAAGAGAAAAGCATGGGAAAAAATCCAGTCACAACAAAATATCCTCTATCATGATTAATTTACCTCTACACAAGCATACATGAAAGGTAGGAAAACAACAAGGGGAAAAAAGATAAACACGCAATACCCCGTTCACAGGAATTGGTGGAATAGGTGCATAAAACTCAATGATGTTGAACAGTAAGACAAAAACCACCTACCTCAATCCTAGGAGATCGATATACTTGAACCACAAAGACTGATTCTCCTTAGAACGTCGAAGATCTGAGAAAACACCCAAAACTCTCAACGCACGATATCTTGAGAAGGAAGAGGAATTGAAAAAACAAGGCTCAAGAAGAAGGGAGAACTCACCGCTACGATTCATACGCAATCGATAGTGCTCAAATCGGAGAAAGGATGGATGAACGGTGGATCGTCAAAGATCCACGGATTCCAGGCACTCTCAGATGAACATTTCCTAGAAGAAGACATTTTCCTCAATTAGGCACGACCCTGGTCCGTTTAATGTAAAAACAAAATGTAAACGGCATGTAATTTTTGAGTACACGGCGTGTAGTGGGTTTTACCATACTCTGCCAAAATCGTCCTCCACGTCAGCCCTACACACCATGTGTGTTTCCCGGACATGGCAAGTACATGGCTTCGAGTGGTAAAATTGTACACGACATGTACTTTTAGAGTACATGGCGTGTACTTCAAAAATTTCCAGAAACTTCATTTTTCTCAAAAACTCCAGAAAATGGAAAAACATACCTGAAACGATGATCTGAGTTCTTACAAACATCTCCCCTTAAATAAATTCATCCCCAAATGTCCCTAAAGAGTCGTAGAAGAAGAAACCTTGAACAGCTCCAGCCACTGCGATGGAACCTCAGCCTCCCTATCCCAAGTCTCATCATGTACTCACCCGTGCTGCCAAAGCACCCATACTAAAGGAATAGACCGGCCTCAGAGAACCTTTGTACTGCGATTGAAAATCCGGATATGATGCTTCTCAAACAACACATCTGCTTCGAGCTCAACCTACTCGGGCTGAAAGACATACGACGTGTCTGAAAAGTAACGTTGGAGCTATGAGAAGTGGAAGACGTCGTGCATGGAACGATACCTATGACATAGCTGAAACTGATAGGAAACCAGCCCAAATCTCTCCAAAACCTCAAATGGCCCGACATTCCACAGAGAAAACATTCCTTGTCTCTGAATCCTCTTATGTCCCAGCCTCGGTGTGACACGCATGAAAACCTGATCCCCAACCTCAAACTCCAAAGGACATCTCCACCAATAAACATAAGACTTCTATAGAGACTGTGTTGTAGCCAACCTCTTCTGAATCAACTCTTTCTATTCTGAGGTCTCCTGAACAAGCCGAGGTCCCAGAAGAGCTGTCTCTCCTACCTCCATCTAGCATAAGGGTGATCGGCATGGCTTACCGTACAAAGCCTCGTATGGTGCCACCTCAATGGTCTCCTGAAAACTTATGTTGTAGGCAAACTCCACAAGAGGAATATGATTCTTATAAGAATTGCCGAAGTCTAGAATGAAATCTCGGAGCATATCCTCAAGCACCTGGATCGTGTGCTCGGATTGGCCATCTGTCTGGGGACGGTATGTTGTACTCAAAAGTACCCATGTACCCAAAGCCTTTTGAGGTCCCTGCCAGAACCGAGAAGTAAAGAACGCATCCATTTCTGAAACTATGGAGTGTGGAACTCCATGTAGATGTACAATCTCCCGTATGTACAACCATCCAGATCATCAACACTGATGGTCTCCCTGATCGGCAAGAAGAGTGCGGCCTTCTTGAGTCTGTCGATGATAACCCAAACATCATTGTTTCCCCAAGGCGACCTCGAAAACCCATTCACAATGTCCATCACGACATAGTTCCACTTTCAATCGGGAATGGGTAACTTCTGTAAAAGACCTGCTAGTCGTTGATGCTCTGCTTTCACCTGATGAAAAGTAGAACATCTCAAGACAAAAGCAGCAAAATCTGTCTTCATACCTAGATACTAGTACTGGTGTTGTAGATCACGATACATCTTGGTGACCCAAGGATGAACTGCCCAAACTGCGGAATAAAAATCCCGCATCATATCCTCCCGTGTGTCTGTTGGCACCCAAACGCGTCCCTCTAAATGCAAGATCTCATCCTCACCCACTGTCCATCCAGGAAGAGGGTCCCCTCCTGACACACTCTCCCACAGGACTAAGGCCTCCTAATCTGAGAGTTGCCTCATCAGTACACGATCAAGAAGTGTAGAGGTAACAACCATAGAACATAAGACACTCTGTCCCTGCCTATCGTGCACTTCCAAGTGCATCTCAGAGAGAAGAACCAAAAGCTGCAACTCACTTCTGTCCTCCTAAACCGCCTGAATCTGAGTTCTTATGCTCATGGCATTTGCCACTACATTTCCCTTTCCCCGCGTATAGGCAAGCTCGAATTCAAAGGACTGAAGATACTCGACCCACCTACGTTGCCTCAGATTTAGATCACGCGGACTGAATATATACTTGAGACACTTGTGGTCAGTGAATACCAAAAAGTGCCCTGCCAGAAGGTAGTGTCTCCAATAGCGTAAGGCATGAACAATAGCTGCCAACTCCAGATTGTGCATAGGGTAATTCCTCTCATGTAGCCTCAACTGCTGAGACCCATATGCAATGACTCTATCTCCCAGCATAAGAACAGCTCCCGGCCCAACACCCAATGCATCCCAGTAAACAGTGTAGCCCTTGCCCGGATCTGGCAAGCCTAGTATCGGTGTTGACTTCAACCTCCCCTTCAGCTCCTGAAAATCTGACTCACAAAAAACTGACCATAAAAACTTCTCCCCTTTCATGGTCAGACCTGTGAACGGTGCTGCTATGCACGTGAAGTCCTAAATGAAGGGTCTGTAGTATCCAGCCAACCCTAGGAAACTCCGTACCACAATGAAATTTTATGGATGCTCCTAGGAAACTACAACTCTCACTTTCTTGGGGTCCACAGATACTCCAGCCTCTGAGATGACGTGACTCAAGAAGTGAATCTGATCCATGCAGAAGTGGCATTTTATGAGTTTAGTATACAACCGATGCTATCTCAATGTATTCAAAACGATCTCATGATGTGTGGCATGGTCGTGTCGAGTACCAGAGTACACTAAGATATCGTCCACAAAGACCACGATAAAGGAGTCCAAGTAGGGATGGAACACTTAGTTCATCAGTTCCACGAAAACTGTTGGCGTGTTTGTGAGACCAAACGACATGACTGTATACTCGTATAGACCATACCTTTTCCTGAAGGCTGTAAGATGTATATCTTATGGTCTAACGTGGAATTGATGATAATCAGACCTCAAATCGATCTTCGTGAACACCCGGGCTCGTCAAAGCAGATCAAAGGGGTCATCTATTCCCGGAAGGGATATCCGTTCTTGACAGCCAACTGGTTCAGCTTCCGATAATCCAGACAAAGCCGAAGGGTACTGTTTGCCTTCATCACAAATAGGACATGTGAACTGTAAAGAAAAGTACTGGGTCAGATGAAACACTTTTCCTGCAACTCCTCCAGCAACTTATTGATCTCCTACAACTAAGGTGTAGACATCCTATAAGGAGTAATGGACACCTATGATTCTCCTAGAACAAGATAAATTTGAAAATTCTACCTCATTATCTAGAGGAAAACCTGAAAATTCCTCTGAAAATACATTCCTGAAGTGATCCACCACTGGGGGAAGGTCTAACTATGAAGTCCCCTGGCCATCTAGATAAAGACTAGAAATCAGGGTTGTAACTTCCCCTAGAACATGATGCTCTGGTCTAGCTCTACCTGCTTGGACGTCCCACTCACCTCTATGAAAGAATGATCCGCCCTCTGGTGATATGAAACTCACCCTGTGACGATTGTAATCGATGACTACCTCGAAAGGAACCAACCGGTAAATCTCGAGAATGACGTCACAGCCCGACATCTCTAGGAGATATAGGTCCCATATGAAATGAAACCACGCAACCTCAAGAGGGCACTCTCTACACTGATGTACTCTAGATTTCATCGTTCTCAAAGGCGTGTCAAGAGTCAAAAAGTCGGCAGACGAAAAGGTACAGAGCCCAAGGCTCTCCACAACATCAACATAGATAAAGCTATGGGAAGAACCAGAATCGAAAAGTTCTGTTGATAAAACAGAGGCTACTAAGATCGTACCTCAAACTATAGAAGGGTTGGGATCCTCCTCTTGATTGATATGCTCCATGGCGAAGGCTGGCCTGCACCGCGACCCTGCACCCATGGCTGACAGCTCTGAGCTGATCCACTCTGCGGTCGCCGATGACCCGTTGCCTGACCACCACGACCGTGACCTCCACCTCGGCCCAAATGGCCGGAAGAACTCCTATATATGTATGTTACCAGATTAATCATTCTATTTTCATTATGAGAGGTGTGGAGAGAATAAAAAAGAACAGATCTTAAAAAAATGAAGGAATTGGAAATATGAATTTACCTCTTGAGACTTCCTTCACTGAGAACCTCTTAAGGGGGAGGTTTTGGTATTTCGAAGAGTCTTGGAGCTTTTGGACGTGGGGTAGAATATTGGGGAACGATTTGGGTAGAATATTACCAATTCAAAAGGCTTGATATTAGTTATGAGAAAAGGGATTGAGGGGGTTATAGTGGAAGAGAGAGGGGATTTATCAATATAAAATTCATTAATTTATTATTTATCACCATGGAATGGAATAGCAAGTCATCCATGACCAATATTATTAATTTTATCATTTGATCCTAAATGAAGTGGGATTATATTAGCATAACATCATACATGAATCTATAATTAGCTTTTTTGATTATTTTGTAAATTATGGTATTTCATTATTCATAAAAAATTCATGTATTTCAGAAACATTCCAAAAATTATGCGTAACCATGATTCAACATGTATAATCCAAAAATGATCTCCATTTTTAAAAAATATTTTTATAAATATTATTATTTAAATATTTATTTAAAATAAAAATTTATTTTCAAAAACTAGTTTTAAAACATTCATTTAGTTATTGTAAACTATAGTTACATCATTCTTTAACTTGAATAATATTGATATTTTATCGTAATTAAGGAAAATATTCTTTAGGGTATATCAGTATTCATAAGTTTATGTTACTATTCATAAGGGTAGGTTACTATTCACAAAAAATTATGTTTTTCTTATCAGACTCCAAATAACATACTGATTGCTACCATGTTTGTCAGATTTTTGAAATTACAATCACAGAAGTGAAAAACTTATGTTTTAATGTCACTTAGAATTTATCAGTTCATTATTTTGTGTTCTCATTTGATTTTTTTACATATTTATAAGAAGGTAATTTCCATTGAAAAAACATTAGGTCATTACACTATGCCCACCCCCACTCAATAGTATCATAAACCTAATATTTCCCCATCCTCTATTTTGATCATGAATCACCCCTTTTCACTACGAAGCATCTTTAAAATGAACCTTTAAAGGTATTTAATCATCACGACTCCACTTCCCATTTCTCTATTTTACCTCCTCTTCTAGTTGGTATGCCCTTCATGAAGAATTTTGGACATCATGAAGGAAGGACACCCCTTTGGGTACAAGGAACTTTGTGAAGCACTCAGTCATTGAGAAGCACTAACCAAGAGCATGTATACTCCAGTCCAAGGCTGGGTCACTATGCTTCATGAAGTACCCTCCTTCATGAAGCCCCTTAAATTCTCAAATCACTTGAGCTTTGTGAAGCCCCTCTCTGTGAGGCCTTCTACTTCATGAACACTTGTTCCATGTGGCCCTCTAGGAATGTACATAGTTATTTCATTGTCCCCCATGTGGTGCTTCATGTTTTGTTTCCCTACCTCATGATTCTTTGAAAAGGCACACTAGAGAATATTTCTTCCCAAAATAGACATGATAACTTGTACCCTTCAAGGGATCACTCCACAACCCCATTCACCCATGGAGTTTCTTGTGCCTTCCCATCCCCATGTTTCAGTCAGTATATGATTTATATGTCCATGGACTGAAGAGTATGTACTCATCTTCAGAGCTGCTTGACATTAAACTAACATTATCGAAGTTCTTAAAAACCTTGTTAAACTATAATCTCTACATGTGTGATAGAGATGAGGGAGCTAATTAGGGGATCATAACCATCACCCTTTCATTGCCCCTCTCCCTCTGTGATTTGTCTCCTTGCGCACATATGGTAGTATTTGTTTAAACCACAACCCAACTTGATATAGTGATCCTTGTAAAAAGGCAATATCCTCATCATACATCTGAAAATCCTCCTCAGTATCCCCTCTGGGAGTAAGTCATATTCTTCTTTGCATGGGCCTCTAACCACATGAAATTCTATGTTACTTTTTTGTACCACTAACCATGCGTAATCCATGCACCACTCCTCCCTAACACACCTTTCATGATGCCATCAACATGTCTTTTTTCCTCTTTTTTCTAACACCTATCAGGAATCTTGTTGGCTTATACTAATAAATGACCATGACATCCACTTTGGGCCATTAACCATATGTAATCCCCAATAACCTATTTACTTATCTATGTAGAAAATGATCCTTTCCACTTTCAAGCAGGGTATGTAGGAAGCCTTTCAAAGGATAAATCCCATCACCCATCGATCTTGACAACTTCGTGTCAGTTCTCCCTCATCTAGCATGATGATAACCTATACACCCCACTTTCTCCACATAGTGTTTAACAGTATTCTATCATAATATCCGGGATTTGATCCATGTATCCTATAAATTGTATGTAAGAAGCCTCCTTGTGTTTCAAACCCAAACACTGGTAAACATCAGAGTCCTCCTTGTTGGGTCCCTCATCCATGGTCTACCCTTAAGTGGTTTCAGAACAGTTCTTAGTAATCTAACCAATCATAATCCCCACACACAATCCAATATCTTCAAACCCAGAGTTTCCCTCCAATAATGGTCTTCTAACCACATGTAATCCCCAACATTTCATCGGGTTATTCTCTTTTGTGTACTCTTAAATTTTGTTCCCCATATGTAATCTAGGTGGAATTTAATCTTTCCTATTTTTGTGAATGGTATTTACAATGCCACCATGAGGTTAAATCCCATCTCCCATATCCCATCATAGTCTATCCCTTAATCCTATGTGTATTTGAATGATCATGACATAACCCATTTGTTCCATTTTCCTTGGGCCTCCATCCATGAGACCATTCTCACAAGCTGCCTCCTCAGCTGACTCATCACTCCAACATGAGAACTACGTGGACATTGACTCTATGCCTTGGTGATATGTAGGAAACAATATTGTGTTACACGCCAGGTAATATCTGATTCAAAGTGGTTTTTTTTCATTCCCACTCGTCCCATCCTATGAAACATCATTCATATCCATCCTGAGTTTTCATGTGCCTCCACATATAGGTAAAATCATTTCAATGAATATAGAAAGATAACCATACATAAGCCCCAAAAAATATCCTTGTATTTTTCCTTTTTGTACACCCTAATTTCATGACCCACCCAATTGAACTATTTGTTCATTGATCCCTAACTTATAAGAAGTATATGTGGGAAGCCTCATTGAGGTTCAATCACTGACAATGGTAAAACAAGATGTCCCCTTTATTTGGACCCACAATCCTCGGATGCACCCTTTGGGGTGTGCAGACCAGCATTCAAGGTGTTAAAACTTTCCATTTGTTGGACACACCAACCAGGGTCTGTATTTAATGTCATCCCAACCCACCCATATAATAAATGTTTTAGGTGCTGCCTCCTTGTGATGTACTCATTTGATCCACTACAATCAGTATTCTGATCAGTCCAATTAGTCTCCTCTATAAATTAAACTCATAGAAACCCCTATTTTAAACATGGAAAGATGAGGAATTCTTCGAATTAATTCCTCTAGAATAAAATTCCCTGTATTTGACGTTGGATTCCACGGGCTTCTGCGCCCTTAAGAATCCTTCTGATAAGAGAAATTCTAGGAGTATCGCTGTTTCAGGGCCCGTATATTCCATCGATGCCCAACATGACTACTCTCTTCGACAATTATCTTACCAAAAGTGTCTAGATCACTTCAAAAACATTGTCTAGTAGTGCCTCCAGGTTGATTTGGCCGCACTCCCTTTGGATCAGCTCCCTATGTTGCCTAGTTATCATCAGTCCCTACAGAAACAATGTGTTTAGAGCATCACTGTGCTCCAAAAAGTTATCAAAGAGACTTCCTCACATTTCTAGATCCATGGATGGATAATTATGTTACCATTCATTTAAGTACAACCCTACACAAACATGGTTCACCAAGTGACTTTGAGTATATGGCTTTGGGAGTCATCACTACAAAAAGGTTGTTCATCAGATATACCCCATGGGGGAAATCAATGCAAGTACTGGAGTAGATGAATATCCCACTAGAGCATCACAACACATGGAAGACCCAATAGGTGTCCACACTCTCCAAAAGGAGATAGATGCCTGGACATTCTGAACATTACAATTCATTGCCTCTAGGTAGTGATCCTAGGAAGGGAAAATCAAACTCTATGAAAATCAAGCCCCTAGACCTATCTTATTTAGCAATGAAGACTGCAGAGGATCACAACAATGTCGTGTTGTGTCAAAATCTTGTGGAAGAGAAAAGTATTTTCAATGCGATCCTTGTTAATAATGTCGCTAAACAACGGCTAAATTAAGTCAGTCCCTGGTATGATCGTAAACATCCTCTACTGGGGTAGTTGGGATAGGTAAAACTCCCCCTGTCAAATTTCCTCTATGTGATCTTGAAAACCCTTCCCATATAGGCATGGTAGAGGCTTGTGATTATGGAAAAATTCGGCTATATGAATCAACGAATCCAAATAATCTGTGCAAGAATCCCCCATAGGACATGCCTTAGGTTCTATGGGTTTCTCCTCATGTTTTATAGTCTGAAGCATAGCTTCTTCCAGCATCCCCTCGTGTCATTCCAGTAGACGCTCAATGATGTGCTCATCTAGATTTCATTGTTGATGAACCTTCCAACACTATGGTAGTTATAAATCCTTTTCAACAAGATCTAATGATTTCTCTCACCACTCACCTTGAGGCTCTTGAAACCTGAAACATTGCGATCCCTCCTCATGGAAATCCATATCTGGAATGGGTTGAGGATATTTAAAAACCATGGGCATTAGGAATCATACCTTCTCCCCTTTTAATGGGATGAAGAATATTCTACAACATCGGGACTAATTTATTTCCATATGTGGAACCATTTCTAGGAACACTAGCAATGTAGGAGACCGCTAAACTCTGGGGTTTCATATAGTTATAGGTAGGTACCACATACGTCTGGCACAACCAGTTACCCATAGAATGCATAGCTAGTTGGGAGGATCTCCATAAGATGTTTATGTATAAATTTAATTCATCCACCCAGAATAATAGTATTTCTAGCCACATCATGTCCATGAAAATCCCAGATGAATGATTCACATACTTTTTTACCTTATGGAAGGGCCTCACATATTAACATGATATGATGCAGACTCAGGAGAAACTACTAACGACGAGCATAGTAAAATTGAAAATAGAACTACTCCCATATCTCATCACTCAAAAATTCCCAATAGGATTCTATGATTCTCTAAAAAAGATCTTAATCTAGAGGAATACCTACAGTAAACCAAGAAGGCATGCATGTTCCCTTCTACAGCTCCATCTAGAAGAGCTTCCAGGGCCAAGACCACTGTTGTTGCACAGATATATTCCCAATGATATTAGGAAATGTTACTCATAGAGCCATGTCCACAGCCTCACCACGGGCCACCTCCTTAGGCTCAACCTCTAGCTCAGAATCACATTCCTTAGAATCAGCAAGTGCCACTGCGTAATAAACCACCACATATGTGAGAGAACCAGATTCCAACATCCCTCTAGGATATAACCCATCATCAAGGTCTAGCTCCCCAATGCCGTTTCCTAGATCTAAGAATCCAGACCTACTCATTTCATGAGGCTATCTCCCCATTTATTTCCAATGTTCCATGGACTAGGTATTCCTATGGTTTCCTAATATTGGAAGCCCAATGAGGTATATTTCACTTATCTCCCCAATTACTTCCCTAATCTCCAATTCATTAGGCACAGTATCAAGTAGTGTTAGGTATTCATTTTCTATCTCCAGGACTAGGTTGATAACAAGATAGTCGTATTGGGTCAAGCCCCATCATAGGTGGAATGTGTGACTTCAATGATTGATAGTGACAGCATGGGCAAATGATAGTAGGTATCTCACCATAGGTCACAAATGTATAATGATCAGACGGTGTGTAAGGATGTTTTCTGTGTCCATGGTATTATTAGAGCCTGTTTGAATCAACCTAAGACTTCCAAAGTATAGGTGTTACTAATGGCTACCACTTCTACATCTACATCTCAGTTTTTGTCACCATGGAAGAGTAGGTGTCAAGAGAATAGGGTATATCGAATCCCTCCACCTTTTCCAAATGCATCCTGTACTCAAAAAAAATCATGCCCCTAGAGATGGGGATTTCCCCAAGATTCACCCTATAATGGAGGCTTCCTCATATGATGATCAATAGAATGACATAGTAATCATAGTGGAGCTGGTGGACCAATATATAGTCCAATAAGATGAGGAATTCCACGTTGACCCTATTAATGTCCCTAGCTAATTCCAACGTCAACGAACTCATGGATATTTCAGCCATAAATGTTTTATGACCAATTCTACCAACCAAGAATTTAACTCCATTGAGATTAGATAATAGGATCATTATTGGACTCATCATGAACAACCTTATTATCCTTTTTCATTAAATCCACATTCCCTACAATTTGTGTTGCTCGACCCGATAGTGTCGTCATTACCATGTTATGATCAGCCACATACAGCTATGGCTAGGCCACAATCATCAAAAAATAGATTAGAAGTCATTTTCTTAGGTCATAATAGTGGGCAACGAGATATCCCAACAGCAGCCAGAATCTATAGGTTCGACTAGAAACACCTTCCATTCCTCCTTCCATGGAGAAACCTCATATCGGTAAAAGTGTATGCCTCAGACAGAAGATTGATTTAAATTGGAATCTTTACATCATTCTGTCAAGGATCTCGATCCTTGAGGGTCTCTACCTATCATACGACATGAACATATCCCTTACAGAGGTATTAAGAATCCCCCTCTAGTTTGAAACAGAGCTACCAGTAGCATAAGCCTTCCATGCTCGGGATGTCAAACATGTAAAATTTCAAGCCATAATGTTTTCCCCAGAGAAGATGAATATCAATATATACATGAGGACAACAACCCACTATACATCAATATCCAGTTCAATGTCATGGAATTCCACTACTATCATGTCGTCACATGTTCTGGGATCAATCTTATCCTATCTTGGAAACTCTGCAAGATAGGGTTGTCTGAAAATGATCTGTATCTCTCTAAACTGAAGTTTCAAGGTTATGGTAGGATAAAATATATGAATGTTGGAAATTTCATCTAGAATACCCAGTTCAGTGTCCTAATTTCCAACACATTTTTCATGGTTTTATCACAAGACACCACATACAATGATTTGATGGGTAGAACCCAGCTCCGTCCACATGTGGTAGTCCCCTCTTCACATTACAAATTCCTTATGTACTACCTTAATGGTTGAGTGGTTATTCTCTTAGGCGATTATTCTCCCTTTTCCTATATTGAATCCCACTGCAGGGATGAAAAATATTATATTAAAAGGAAAAGAATGTTCAGGTCAATGATTCTGAGCATACCACCCTTACGTCCTACCCATTGGAAGACCTGGATGATGCATAAATTTTTCAAATTCACTGATTGGAGGATACAACCTGAGACATGGGACACTATATTTTCGTCTGTGGGAAATAGGGAAAACATGTTCTTTGATTCAGGGTTCATAGGAAAATCACTTCATACTTGTACAAAAATCAAGCACTAGTGTTCCCAGAACCATTTACCCTAGTATTGTATCAGGATGTTTTCCCATAGAAACAACAATTCATCATAGTTTCTAATTCCTCCAAGATGGGTGGAATTGGCATAAGCCAATGCACCACTACTGCTATAATATATTCCATTGTGGGAAATTTGGTCAAAGGTCTTGTGGAATTTGATTGATAGGTTTTTTTACCATGATTCCAATAGTGTAGGAGTCCCCCAATGACGATTCCACCAACACTCTAGCCATCACCAACATTCATCTAGGGTCATACAACTCAGTATAACTTCCCTTTCCCATTCCCCTCTTACTATATATGATGATGATAATTTGGAATATTCCCCTACCACATTTAAACTATCCCTTTAGATTGATGTTCCCCACCTACATGAGAATGAGGACTATGAACTAGTCATCATGCTGATCGATAGTGACTATATTGATTCAAATCCAGGTCTCGTACACTTTCTAGAGATCACTCTCTAGATAATAGACTAGTTTCCTTCTGTACTGAGGTTATTCATGTCCCTAAATCATAAAAGTCTGAGATGATGCATTTTACAGGAATTTAGCATTTGTTTTATAGCATGCACAGGAGGATTTGATCATCCATGTGGCACATTGAGGAGTAATCACTCCAGTTACTCCAAATGATGATGATTACTAGCAGGTAAGTCACCTTACTACTTCTGTCTCCACATTGGTACCTCCATATCCCCTATCCAAAATACAACAAAAGAACGCTAATTGGTAAACTCCATTCATCGAGTGCTACCAACAATGTAATATCCTGATAGATAGAGTTGAACCTGAGTGTGTCAGTTAGCACGCATTGCAGTTCACCGTCCTGATTGGTCCAAGACATGAGAAGATCTTCTACATACAATGGTTTGATGCGGTTCTCCTTGGTTGAAATCATAGAGATGAGATTCCCCAAGTTATGATAGAATTTCTTTCCAGTTCTTATAGAGGTCATCATGCATTGTCAAAACACTCTCACGAGATCTGATGATTGGTATAATTTTTGTCCCACCATGATATATGATGTTATCGAGTTTACCATGTGGTTCCACAGATTCCATTTCAATTATATGTTTTTGAATTGGTCAATAGAGCCTCTCAATACCACCATGTACTCCTGTCCCTTTGTGGTCTGGGGAATTGATGTCGCAGGGCCATTTCCTCTAGTGACAGCTCGCCAGTGCAGGTTCATCTTGACCACTACGGTTTCATTTAAAAATGGTCGGAAGAAATTTTGTTGAAGGAAATCTGGCTTGTTCTATATTTTATTTCATGACCTCTAATATCATAGACTGATTTGGAGACCCTCATGTTTTCCTCATTGATAACGACACTAGCATCTGGGAAGCTAAACAATATAAATTGTACACTATGTACAACATCCATTCTAATCATACCACTTACTATCACAGCACTAGAAAATAAGAAGATTACGGTATTAAAGAAATTCTAGAATATTGAAGAAAATGGTTTCTCAAAAAAAAGTAGACTTGGATGAAAAATCATCCAAACATGCTCTGGGATTACTAGATGAAGACTCATAATTCCACCCAGGTGACCCCATATTTCATGGTTTATAGAACAGAGGCAGTCTATCCCATTGAGATTCTATTCAAATAACTCCACAAAACCATTTATTATTTAAAAAGTTTGAAATAGTAGTAGAATTCCATCTGTTAGAACGAGAGGCCCTCTATGAGAATATTCTTTGTGGCTTACATAATCTCGAGAGGCATCAGAATAAGGTAGATCGAGCTTTCAATAAGATTGTTCTTCTCAGTTCTGTCTATAATAGAGACACAATATTTGGCTTCGGAACAAAAATGATACCTAGATGGATTCCAACAAATTTGGAACATAAATTGGAGGGACCCCATATCATTCATAGGGATTACACCAATAGTGTATACTCCTTGGTCACCATGGACAATGAGCGTATTACTCTTACCAAAAATGATAAATTCCTAAAGGAGTACTTCTTATTAGTGGTCCCTTTCGTCCTATATGACTATAAATTACAAAAATTCTTGGATCTACAACCATAAAAAAATGTAACATTTATCTTGAATGATTATAAACTACAAGCAGTAAATGAAATATAAGGCCCAAGCTCTACAAAATAAAACACTGATCTCGCTCATCCTTACCACAATACATTAAACTATATGGGTACTGTCATGATTCACACACCCCTTGGTTTTGGGAAATCATCATCATTCACATCCAAAAAGACCACAAGAGGCCGGGTATCATGCCACCATGACTCACCTACCATTTTGGGCAAACATCCTAGAGGATCATGAATAAAAATTTGATACAAATCCCACATTGTGAATAAGTTTAGTGGTCTATGCCCAATTTTTTATTCCGATTCTGAATCACACTATATGAATAAAATGTTGAGAACATGGTTTCTAGTTATCCTTTATCATTATATCCACCCCCATGGTCTCCCAAATATCAAGTGCAGTGATTCAAATTTTTTTCCCTTCTGTCCCACACCCACGACATTAAACTAGGCATCTAAGGTCTAAACATTAAGACTGTAAACTAATAACTCTTTCATCCTTACAGTATAAAGTTAAAATACTCAACATTTAAAGATATATGTGTGTCTTGATTACCATCATCATGTTATATGTAGGATCACTCAAACATTTTTGTGTTGGGTCCATCCTAGGTCCTTCAATCTTTTCATGCCCATTAGTTTGAGGTTCCCATTGGGATTGTCCACGGTGTGGTGTAACCTTCTGTAGTCCACATTCAAATTGGGTATGCTTTGTCATGTCATGAACATTCCCATTAGATCCTCAGTCATTTGCTATGTCCTTACCACATGATGTAAAAATGCATTAATTTTCTTGAACTTCTTATGAAATGATTCTCATACTTAGGGGATACGTAGGAACACCCAAATGTTTTGTCTTCGAGTCCTATCCCAAATTTCCCATTTTTATCCTTACGGCTAGTGATTCATTTTCTAAACAAGTGGGTTGGTAGGAAATTATTCACATTTAAATCAGACGTACAATATCCACACAATGTGCCTCCCTTATGAATATCTCCCTTCACTCTACATCCTGACCCCATGATGTTAAACTACATGACATTCTAGAACTACATGTGGCTTGATTCCTGCCCTCATAAGATATATTTGAACACCTAGGAATTTTTTCACCGGTTCCATCTTGGTATCAACAAAATAACTCTTTTATTTTCCCACTAAGCCATGATTGTTGTGGGATTACATGGTGTGGAATATGGAATTTTTTTGTCCCATTCATGTTGGGTCTATAAAAGTTTCACAATGTACTCCATATATGGGATTTTTATCTTTTATCTACATCCTTACATCATGATGTCAAACAACATAAAATATATACAACTTTTTATGTCTTGATTCTCATCTTTATGAGATATGTAGGAACACCCAAACCTTTCATCTTTCAGTCAATACTAAGGTTCCTAATCCTTTTTCCCTTTCATCAATATCCTATGGTCCATTCTCTATTCCCATAAACTAGGATCTCACCCATCCTACATGTCATTAAACCATTCTTTCCTTCTTTTAAGACAGTAAAATAAAAATTATACTTAGTCCTTTACACAAAAAAAATGTTTTTTACCACTTCATCCTTTATGATGTTAAAACACATAATAAATTTCAAAAAATCCACTTATTTCAACCCCTTGGATCGATTCACCTCTTGGGATTGTGTGTTTTGGTAAAGGGATTCTTTGTCCTTAATCATATATTGTAATTTGTTCCACATCATTCTCATTCCATTTTTGGGACATATCATTCATCTATGTCATTATAGTATGACGTTAAACCACAAGAAATTTCAGAACTACATATGACTTGATTCATTTTCTTATTGGATATGTACGAACATCTCGAGATTTCCCCATGTTTCCAGCCATGGGTTTACCAACCCATTTTTATTGCTTTCCTCATATTGTCTCCTGGAGTTGTCAGCCTCTAGTTGATCCCATCGACCCTTACCCAGCCTCATCAATATTTTATGATATGCTTTGGTATAGGCCCTAGACTTATGAATTCATTATAAAAATATTTTAATTCCATTTCATGCTTTGTGCATCTTTTTATTTGTGTCTTCATTATGTATCAAATCTAAAAGGACCCCTGGGTGTTATGCATGCTCAGCCTTATCGATCACATACCCTCTTAATCCAATGTCCTAAAATATTTTGTACTACATTTGAGAAATTTCCCACGTCATGAATATGGTATGTGTTCAACCCTCGCTTGTTTGTTCCCATCCCGGGGAACAAGATATAGATATTATGTTTTGAATACGATCAACATTCATCCTCTATCATTACACCAAATCCTCTATTCTGAAAGTATTAGTTCTTAATTATCTACCCTTTCTATTTAATCATGTTCCAAAGAATCTTTTCACCCTCAGTGTTAATCTCCCATTAACATTTGTGCATCGAGAGGATGAACCAACATCTTGTGGACATCCATGACTCTGCAGCATTGTTCCTTATTGTGTGCTCCCATGTGTTGTAATGATCTTCACCTCCCTCTTTTCCCACACTGATAATGGATCACATGGGATTTTGGATTTGGGTAAGGTTTGTGTCTGCATGGAAGAACCACACATACATACGGTCCGAGCTCTAGGACTATATTCAAGGATCCAATGTGTCTTTATCACATTATGTTAAACTACATATAATTTCATAATTATGTGTGGTTTGATTCTCACCAGTGAGGTACATAGTGTCACTCGGGCACATTACCCATGGGTGCAGTCATAGAGTAATGAAAATCACCCCTTCTAGTTTTGGGTTTTCCTATAGGAAAATGTTTATTTTGATGTGGACGTCTTTTTTCCGCATTCATGATGGGTTTACTCATGTTTTAATACTCCACCTCTCTACCCCATGAAATCTGAACTCTACATCCTTTAAACTGGGACTTCTATTGTCCTAGTTCTCCTGAAATTAAACTGTATAAGAACTACGATTTTCGTCTCATGAGAGGATGTCATTCTATTTGGTATTGTCCATCTACCACACCATCCTCATGAAATATGTGTGACTAGATTATCTTTCTTATGGGCTATGTAGTGATACATATACTTTTCATCTAAGGTTCAGCCACAACACCTTTAATCATTCTACCCTCTTGTCTATATCCCCCCTTCTAGAAACGTGTGGTGTGGTGTAGAATTCATTCGTTCCCACTCACATTGAGTTCATGTACTCCACCATGTATATCTCCCTTGGTATTCATAGGTACATCAAATGAATGGTCTTAAACTACATCCCTACCTACGATAAGTTTTTCATGCCTCATAACAATTATGAGAAGCTTCAGTTTCCTCACCAGAGAGGATTACCCAAACCGGTGTTGGATTTTAACCACTCTCTGGTTCAATAACTATGTTCAAATTGATTCCTAACCACACAAGATGTACATGGATGCCTGGGAACCTTGCCTCAGACCCATCCACAAGTTCATTAAACCTTTTAGTTCTTCGACCTAACTTTTAACTGTTGACTAGGGTCCAAGTTATATAACCTTAAACTACGTGCAACATCCTGACTATATGATTCTAAACTATTTCATGCATCATCCTCACTATATGAAATTAAAACATCCTTTCTATTGTCTTCATTTGCAGGAAATAAAAATACAAGGTATTCTATTTACTTTCTAGAGCGGTCCTGGCTATAAATAGGTTTGATCTTGATTCAGGCAGACAATCCAACCGAAATTTCTTTCGTCCTGGTGGTGTTTTTCCAAGAGTGTTAGACTTAATTTTAATAGCTTCAAACTCCATTTTTATAATTTTAATACCCTTTAATTTGGAACCACATGCTCTTCCATGTTTGATGGAACCCACTATTAGTATGGATACTGGGACTCATGGCTTGCCTACTATTCTATACTAACATTCTATAAGATATCAAACAACACCTTGATTTCTAGCCCGATGTTTCATATCTAATCAATGGATTGGACCTTATTTGTTTGCCTATATATTAGGCTAATACTATGTGGATTCAGTGTTTTTAATATGATCAATAGTTATCGTCAATCGTTATGCCACAAAAATTTTGTTCCGAATTTTAGGAATCGAGATTCACACTTTCCCTTTCCCTTCATTTGGATTTATTCCAATTCCTCTAGTGTTATCACTATTGCAGGCTTGGGAATGTTGGGAAATGATAGTTTGGTGGGTTTGAGAACTCTATTCATTAAACATGGCCCCCCTCGTTCCTCCCAAAAACTCGGAATGGACATTCACACACTGGATTTCCAATGATGGATTGGTGCTCTCTAATACATGGTGAATAATTACGTGGTCATCCCTTGTTTCTCACTCCATGGATGACGCACATGATCTAAGTGACTAATATATGGTTATTTCCAAGATCTAGTAAGGATGCAGTAATCAATGATGATGGCAAGACTCACCCACAAAACCAATAAAAAAAATAAAGGATTAAAGTAAGTTTTCAAGTTTGTGAAAATTATGGCCTCAAGGATTGGATCTTCCAATATAAGGGTTGACGTCTTCAATGGATCATCTCAACTCCAGCACTCTAAGCATGTGTCCTCAATGATTTTATATCACCTTCTACACTCACACTATTATTCTCTAGATATGTGGTGCAGTACATCGGCCTTGATCCATGCCTCATCCTTATCCAATCTGATACTATCCATCTCTCAAGATACACACCTCATCTTATCATCGGCCATAAAAACTATATCTTTAATCATGATATGAGTTCTGATTGTGAATCGATGAAAGCAGAGTGTTAAGTCACCAGTGCCCTCAAGTTTTGTATCACTATTTCAGCCTCGTGAAATATCAGGGTTCTTATCGACTCCCTCTAATACCAGTCATTTCCCAGTCCATGGTCGTACTCCCATATATTCTGTACCATGTTTTCTCGAATGAGCATTTGAGGGAATCCAGTATCCACTCCTCCATATTATTGTTGTCATATCCCAAAACAAAGTCTCGTAAATTTTTATTCCAATAATACTATGGGGGTGTCATTGATGAAGCACTTCATCAGTTTTCACAAACGTGGGTATACCAACTTACTATCCTCTTCATCATAAGTTGTCTCTTACCACTCCTCTGAGTCTGCAGGTTCATATTCTAGGAAGGGATCTAGATGTTTGTTTGAGGGATCTTCGTATTGTGTCCTTTCAGATTGGTTGGGGTCCTCGTCATGTGGTATATATTCATCACTGAATCCCACCTTAATGATTTCTAGATTTCTCCCACTAGTCACCCTAGGAGCAGCTGTAGAATCCATTATTTTTTTAGTTCGGGTGACCGATTCCATGACCACTATCATTCCTATTGGGAGAGAAGCACCAGGAGACCAAACCATCCTTCCCAATATGGATCACTGTATTTGAAGAACTGTTCATACAAAAATACACAAATTTTAGTTGTCTTAGTTTTATGGAAATAAATTATTGATTCTATCAGGATAGGAAATGTAGAGATTTTATAATTGGATTCACCCATGATTAACTATAGTCAGAACCCCCGGACGTGCCCCCCACCATAAATGATCAGATGTTCCGATGATTCTGGAAGGGTCTCCTTAGTTATCACATCCCTGTTGGATTCTACAATCACAATCATCCGAGGTACGAAACTCAAAGCTACTTCGGGTATAATTCATGAACATGTTTTTTATATAAGGTCCTCCTGTATAAAACAAATGTTAGTTGAAGAATCCTGGATGGCTTGAGTATGTTCCATAGCAATATGGTTTAGATTTTACATTTCGATTATCAGAAAAATCTTCATGTTCCGAGGTCACAAACTCACCTACCTTTTAATGGGATCCCCCTATTTGCCTCTCCTCCTTAGCAGGAGTTCTTCAATTCTTCAGGTATGGGGAAAAGTTCCCATACCCTAGTAATAGAAAGCTATGATGGGGATGTTTGATCATGTAGCACATTCACCTTATCCATCATTGGATGTAGGGTGTCAGAAGAATGCACAAAAGCTTCGAGCACAACCATGTATTGTTCCCCTTCAACCGAAGACTCCAGAATGTCGGCCTTATCATGGTTGATCTTTAATAGATCCATCCAAATATGGCTGATGTGGTCGCAAATATGGGAAGTACTGAAACATTTCCTGTTAGCATCCCATGTATCAAAAGTTATGTCAAAAATTGCATCATCAGGCACGTTTATGTGGTGCAGCACTTCTCATGATCTTGAGCAGATATCCAATAGAACCCCCTTGGTGGCCTGCAATCCTATCAACTCTGCTCATATGGGATTTCCTGGTCTGCCACTAAATCCTGTATTCCTCTCGGTGTAGGCTATGAAATTATATTCCTTGTCACTACCGTAGTCCGATAAAAATGATTGGTTCATACCAATTTTAGACACTGAATTCGAGGTCGAGGATGAAACCCTTCTTGAATAGGGAAAATTATTTTATTCTGAATCTCCCCCAAGTAATCTACTTATGATCTCTTTGAATACTCTTTATAAAGCTCCTAAATAGTGGAAGGCAGAGGCTCCTCATTCCAAATTCATCTGTCCTACTATGTAAACATAATCAACATATTCTTCATTAGGAATGTCTGATCCTCATGGATTAAACCTAGGTAGAATTTATATGTCAATATATGCATTCACTGGAATTTCCATGTGAAGCAGTGCAGGGTATATGGCTCGTAGATGGGCTCATAGTTGACCCTTTCCACCAGAACTCTGCACTAGAATGCCCAAAGATAGGACTGATGCTCTAAAGTTCCCTATCCATTATTAGTGAAAACAAATATAGGTAGGATAATGCGATGGAAGATGAATTCATCCACTTTATATACCATATGCAGTGTAAGTGACGAATTCATCTTGGCCAAAAAGTTCACCACTGCATTGTGGATGGCTGGACAGAAGTCTAACTGAGGAGGAGAAAAAGGGTTTTGATATTCATAGACCTTTATTTTGTAAGTATTCAACCATAAACAAAGATGATTGTCCACATTCCCACAATAGTTTATTATCCTCTCCAATGTAACACAATACCCTGTACAATTTATCTAGAATAGGGATCCCATGGTTGAAATGCTCCCCCATCACGAGTTAGGATGCAATAATGAACATTCTTGGTCACACACCCATGTTCATTCCCTAAACTGAATCATCTATCCACAGATAGTTGTAGAGATAAAGCCATCATGCCTAACCACCAGTTGGTTCTTATTATTGATAGTGTACCCCCTTAGCTTCCAATAGCTGTCCTATAGGATTTTCCAGTAGGAACTATCTTTGCTACACTGAGCTCCCATTGGAAAAGTTGGAGGCCTTACTGGTTGCTTTTTAGGCACCTCCTCCTCCTAAGAAACTTTCTTTGGTGGGATTTTTATGAAACATATTAACAAAATTCTAAAATAGATTTCCCTCATAGACTATTTGTCATCGTCCTACACCAGGTCCATCAACACCTTCATCATCTATGATATTTTCTTCATTTTCTACCATCTATTCTTCACAGGAAGGAACTCATCGTACATTTCCCCTAGAATTTAAATTCTAGAGATCTGATGGAGGACACATAGGATTATATCACCCTCCCCATTATGGATATTTAATGTGTCTTTCATTGATGACCACAAACTCTGAAACTCTGGAATTATTTGATTTAGATGGTAGATATGGAATTGGGATGGAACACAGCTTCACACATGCCCACCTGCGTCAGCTTTTCCACATATTATTCACAAGATTCACAAACCCTGCCCAGTAATATGTGATGTTTCCTCTCGGGCATAAGTCCCAATTTATTGGTTCACCCCTTTTCTAGGTTCCCTAAAGTCGCATTCATAATCATATGGTATTGAGCAGGAGATACATTTGGCTGTATCGCATTCGCATCAACATTATTGACATGATTATGATGACAATTAGTGATGAGAGGAATGTTGTCTTCCCATGTATTTTTGTTAGTAGCCTTGAGCCACTGGGATTGACATGGAGTTCTCAAAAACCAATTACCTGTTTAATCCTTAATTATTCCCTACATATAGACATTATCCCTCAGATCAAAGCCATACAACAGAAGCATTTTGCAGAGTGGGTAATTCATTTCCCATTCTATCAATGGCCCCACTAGGGGGTCTTCTTCAGATTGGTATCACACATATTCTCTAATCCCCTTATATTCCTCCATTTTATCCATTCATGTGAGATACACAAAGACCTCCCATTCCACCTCTTTCTTGGACATATGGATTGGGAATTTTTCAATTTTTCATTCATGTTCACAGAGGTCGATCGCAAAGCTCGATCATAGAGCTCAATCACGGAGCCCAATCATAGAGCTCGATCACATGGAGCAGTAACATAGCATGTGGCCATAGAACCTAAGGACTCGGTGTGTGGTTCAGAGAAATAAGGGATCATGGTGCACCCATTATCTAATAAAAATTTATGTAGCACTGATATGTAAATCCTTTTTTTCAGACCATGTTCATGGAGTGTAGAGCTTCGTGATTATAGAGAACAAGAACATGATCATAGGAATGATTTGTTGGATCGGAGAAAGCAAGGGATGATGGCCAGAGGGGGGGTGAAGTGCCTTTTAAAAAATGATTAACAAATTAAAATCAAAGTGAAAGATGCAGCGGAAATAAAAGAGGCAATCACACAAGAAATTGTTAACGGAGTTCGGCCAAAACCCGGCCTACGTCTCCGCTCCCAACTTAACCGTTGAGAGATTCCTACCGCTTGCTTTTCAATGGTTTTAGCAAGAAACCCACTAGGCTTTGAGGTAGCACTAGGACCTATTACAGCTTGCTTTTGTGGTTAAGCAAGAACCCACTTGCTTTTAATGGTTGAGCAAGAACCCACTAGCCTTTTTAACGGGTGAAGGCTAGCTCACCGTGACACAAGCCTTTTAAAAGGGAAGGCTTGAAGAAACCTCTTCACACCTTAGTGGTGGTGTGAGAACCCAAAGAAAGGGAGATGAGAAAAGAGTTTGGGGTTTGTAGGCACAAACCCAAATTTAAAGCTCAAAATAAATAAACAATGAAAACCGTATTTTGAGAAGCCTTGGGCGCCTTTGATTGGATGGAGATGTTGAAGGCCGCTTCCAAGCTTCTTTGGAGGTGCTCTTGGATGTGGAATTGGATTGGAGCACGTTGGGTTCCTTGAGGAAATCCGCCGGAGGTTCGCCAAAATGATCAACAATGTGTCCGGTGGCTTGGGTAAAGTTCCGGGGCTTCCTAGGCCTTTATTTATAGGCTAGGAACCTTCAAGTATCCGTTGGAGGGCTTTGGAGCCGTTGGAAAAGGCCTCGGAGCCGTTGGAGGCCAAAAAGGAGTTGACTGGTCAAAGCCAACGGCTAGTTTGACTGGTCTACCGGCTGGCCGGTGCAGGGCCACCGGCTGGCCGGTGCCTTGGATGTTGAGAAGGAAATTGGTCCAGGCTCCACCGGTCGACCGGTGGAGGAGCCACCGGCTGGCCGGTGGCAAGACAGTAGAAAACACTATTTGGGGCTGGGTGCCACCGGCGGGCCGGTGACAGAGCCACCGGCCGACCGGTGGAGCCTGGCAGTGGGCAATACCTCTGCCAGGTCCACCGGCTGGCCGGTGCTATCACACCGGTTGGCCGGTGGACTGCAATTCAGTCCATTTTGCCAGCTTTCTTGGGCCAATCCTTTGGCAATCAATTGCCTATCAACAAAAACACTTAAAACACAATGTTAGATAAATAAGAAAGGTGATTGTGATCATGAAAATCAAACAACGAGGGGAACGAGATGTACAACAATCTCCCCCTATTTTGATGATCACAATCACCAAAACAATTAATGTAGAAACTTAAAAGAAAGACATGCTTAAAGGATAAAGAAATTAAATGCTAAGCATGATCAAAAAGGATTCTCCCCCAATCAATCAAGAAATTTCTCCCCCTTTGTGATTATCAAAATAGAATGGGGCATACAACTTGATTGAGGGATAGGATGAAAAACGAGATTTTAAATCAATTGAAAATGATACAAATTTTTGAAAATATTGAAATGAAAAATGAATTGAAAAATTTGAATAACAGTTTGAATTGAAAGTTTTGAATCAAAAACCAATTGAAATTCGAAATTTGAAACCAAATGAAATTTTGAAATTGAGAGTTTTGAATCAAAAATGAAAATTCGATACCAACTGTTGGAAATTTAGAAATGAAAATTTAAAAGAAAATTTTGAATTGAAAAAATGGAAACCAAGTGTTGAGTTTGAAATGAAAACTTTTAATACAAAAAAAAACTTAAAAGATCCTAACTCCCCCTAAATAAAAACAATGAATTACCGGGGAGAGGGATTTTGAAAAGAGATAATTTTAGGCCCGGAGAGACTTGCTAGAAGGGATTTTTCAATCCATACTTGTCTCATTGCGGGTCTTCTCCTATAAAACTCGTCACTATAGTAAATAGACTTGGGTTGGCCATACCGGGCATTTTTACAATTACACTCATAAATGAGGTGCCCGGTTTTCTTGCAATAATTACAAAATTTAAAACTAGAGCTCCCCCTTACAAAAACAGTGGGAGCATGGGAGGAGGAAGCTATATTGGTATATCCTAGCCCTTGGGTGGTTCTAGATATACGTTGGGAACCAAGAAAATTGTTCAAATTTTGTTCCCCTTGGGTGAACTTAGCTAGGGTCTCCCTTAGGTCTTTGATGGTTGATTCCATGGAATCAACATTTGGGAAATTTTGGATTTTAAGGGAGAGTTCCTCCTTCTCTTTGAGAAGTTGGTCTTTTTCGGAAGAGAGTTTTTTGAAATTCTTTTTTAAAGCAACGAATTTTGAAAAAATTTCATGAAAACCTTCCTCCAATCGATCTCTAGCGTATTGGAGATCCTCATAAGAAAGATGATTTAAAGAATTTGAATTTGAAGAACAAGAGGATGAGGAATCGGAAGAAGTTACCTCATGGAATGCCATTAGGCATTTTGTACCTTGGTCGCTTGAGGAGGAGGAGGAGGAGGATGATGAGGTGTCACTCCATGTCGCCTTGAGGACCTTTTTCTTTCCTTTTTCCTTTTGCGTGGCCCGTTTTGTGTTGAGTGGGCAATCGGGCTTGTAATGGCCCTTTTCGCCGCACCCGTAGCATTTCACCTTGGGCTCGAATTTTGCGGTGGGTTCTTGCTTTCGGTGCTTGCGGGATTTCTTCTTTTTCTTGTGCTTCTTCATAAATTTGTGCATTTGGCGGGCGAGATTCTCCATTTCCGAGTCGCCGCTTGATGATGAAGAAGATGAAGATGATGATGAGGAGGAGGAGCTTACTTCTTTTTGTACCTTGAGGGCGATGTTCTTTGGTGTCTTGATTGGTGTGCCCTCCTTTTGAGCTTGCCTCCTCATCGTGATCTCATAAGTCATGAGAGATCCAATGAGCTCTTCGACCGGCATGTTCTTTACATCCTTAGCTTCTTGGATAGCCGTCACCTTTGGTGCCCATGAGCTCGGAAGGACCCATAAGATCTTCTTGACCATCGTCTCAGCTGAAACATCATCACCAAGGGACTTTCTCCCATTGCACACGTCAGTAAATCTAGTAAACATTTCAGAAATAGATTCATTTGGATGCATATAGAATGACTCAAAATCCTGACGGTACATGTCCAATCGAGTGTCCTTGACTTTGTTGGTCCCCTCATGGGTAACCTCCAAAAGTTTCCAGATTTCATGTGCGGAGGTGCATGTGGAAACTCGATTGAACTCATTTCGGTCAAGGCCGCAATGAAGAGCATTCATGGCTTTGCCATCAAGCTCAAAATTTCTAATGTCGGCTTGGGTCCATTTGGATTCATCGGGGGTAGACAAAGTGTAACCTTGCATGACTATTTTGTAAATGGGATATCCTATACTTCTTAAAAAAGTGGTCATGCGGGTTTTCCAATAATTATAGTCGGTCCCATCAAAAAATGGAGCCCGACCCAATGAGAGGCCCTCGGGGGCGAAAGAGGTTGATTCCATCTTAATGGATCTTAAATTTGAAACCGGGTTAGGGTATTACTCAAATTTTCCTCTGATACCAATTGTTGGATCGGAGAAAGCAAGGGATGATGGCAAGAGGGGGGGTGAAGTGCCTTTTAAAAAATGATTAACAAATTAAAATCAAAGTGAAAGATGCAGCGGAAATAAAAGAGGCAATAACACAAGAAATTATTAACGGAGTTCGGCAAAAACCCGGCCTACGTCTCCGCTCCCAACTTAACTGTTGAGAGATTCCTACCGCTTGCTTTTCAATGGTTTTAGCAAGAAACCCACTAGGCTTTGAGGTAGCACTAGGACCTATTACAGCTTGCTTTTGTGGTTAAGCAAGAACCCACTTGCTTTTAATGGTTGAGCAAGAACCCACTAGCCTTTTTAACGGGTGAAGGCTAGATCACCGTGACACAAGCCTTTTAAAAGGGAAGGCTTGAAGAAACCTCTTCACACCTTAGTGGTGGTGTGAGAACCCAAAGAAAGGGAGATGAGAAAAGAGTTTGGGGTTTGTAGGCACAAACCCAAACTTAAAGCTCAAAATAAATAAACAATGAAAACCGTATTTTGAGAAGCCTTGGGCGCCTTTGATTGGATGGAGATGTTGAAGGCCGCTTCCAAGCTTCTTTGGAGGTGCTCTTGGATGTGGAATTGGATTGGAGCACGTTGGGTTCCTTGAGGAAATCCGCCGGAGGTTCGCCAAAATGATCAACAATGTGTCCGGTGGCTTGGGTAAAGTTCCGGGGCTTCCTAGGCCTTTATTTATATGCTAGGAACCTTCAAGTATCCGTTGGAGGGCTTTGGAGCCGTTGGAAAAGGCCTTGGAGCCGTTGGAGGCCAAAAAGGAGTTGACTGGTCAAAGCCAACGGCTAGTTTGACTGGTCTACCGGCTGGCCGGTGCAGGGCCACCGGCTGGCCGGTGCCTTGGATGTTGAGAAGGAAATTGGTCCAGGCTCCACCAGTCGACCGGTGGAGGTGCCACCGGCTGGCCGGTGGCAAGACAGTAGCAAACACTATTTGGGGCTGGGTGCCACCGGCTGGCCGGTGACAGAGCCACCGGCCGACCGGTGGAGCCTGGCAGTGGGCAATACCTCTGCCAGGTCCACTGGCTGGCCGGTGCTATCACACCGGTTGGCCGGTGGACTGCAATTCAGTCCATTTTTCCAGCTTTCTTGGGCCAATCCTTTGGCAATCAATTGCCTATCAACAAAAACTCTTAAAACACAATGTTAGATAAATAAGAAAGGTGATTGTGATCATGAAAATCAAACAACGAGGGGAACGAGATGTACAACATGATTGTGGAAAATCTAAGGGACCTCATGTAATATATATATGAAATGACCATAAATTATTTGTAGCACACATGGATGTTGTGAGATTTGAAACATTCTCGACCTGTGTTCCACCTACCACCTCCACGATTCATCATCAAGATATTCATAAATTTTGGTGTGTTATCCTCAAAATCCAACCCTAATTTTCTCTATAGAACCCATTCTATAGGGGATAATTTTTTTGTGGAAATTTTTCAGACCTTGTAATAAATTGGGAATGGGAATTAAATGAATTATAAAATGGTTTGCATCATGAAGAATCTTCACAAAATCATCATGTTTCACGACCACCACCAATACTCCTAGAAGGATTATCCAGAACCAACAAAAAGCTAGTGAAGAAATACACAATGAGTTCATGGAACTTTACTAGAACCTATAAGACTACTGAAAATCTAGTGAAAGGATCCTTTATGAGTCTAAGTAACATGACTAGCTCTTTCATGGAATCCGCAAAGCAAGCGACACGAGCCTTTGTGAGTTTGAGGAACTTGAATGGATCCTCCACAACCACCATAATGGCTTGGATGGTAGCCTAAGTGAGTTTGAGAAACATTATGGATCTTCCTCTGATTTTGAGGCATCATTTTCTTCACTATGCATCCATAGATCATTGTGATGCCTAGTTCCTATAAATATGTATCACACCCCCACTCCAATGGATAGACTACCTATCCTTTCACCTTCCATTCTCTCAATTTTTGAAGCACACCATTGTGATGCAAACCATTGATAAAATGAACCATATGAGTTAGGAAAGAATAGAGAATCTATATTCCCCTATATCACTTTTACCTTTATTTCAAGTGGTGATTCTCATATCGATAGATTTTGGCCATCACAATGAAAGGAGACCCCTCTGGGTACTTGGAAAGTTGTAAATAACCCAGTCACCACAATGAACCATCCAATCAAATTTAGAGTCCATGCCTAGGCTGGGTCACAATGATTCATGAAGTACCCTCCATCATGAGGCCCCTTAACATCACAAAGCACTAGAGCATTTTGAATCCCCTCTTTGTGATGCCTTTTACATCTAAAAACACTCTTTCATGCTGCCCTATGTGCAAGTACATAATGATTTCTTGGTGTCCTGATTGGTGCTTCATGTTTCGTTTTTATGCCTCAAGCATCATCGCATAGTCACACGAATGGAAATTTCATCTCCATAGAGTGACTCTAATGTAGAAACATCAACAGATGACTCCAAAACCCCATTTAGCTAGCTATATTGTTATTCCTTCCCATCCCCAAGTGTGGGTCTATATATTTTATGTATGTCCTAGGGGTGATGAGTATATCCTCATCGTCAGAGTTATTAGACCATAAACTGAACTGTACAAATGTCCTCAACACAAGTGGTCAAATTGAGAACATTATATGATTGATAGGACCTATAGGTCCCTAAAGGGGATGAGCACCATCACCCTCCCACTCTTCCCCTCCCTCTATTCTTTGTCTCTACGCACACCTCGGGTAGTCTATGCTTAATCCCAAACCCAATATGATAGGGTGATCCTTGTATGATGACTTTATCCTCCTCGTACATCTAGACATCCTCCTTAAGATTCTATCAAGGAGAAAGTCCCGATATTGTTATCATTGGCCACAAACCACATGTATGATCCTGTTTACTCTTTGGGAAAAAAAGAATGAAATTTCCTCCTTCCACTCTTTACTGACGCACCTTTCAAAGCGTGATGGTAATGTATTTTGCTGCCTCTTGTTTCTCACACTAAGACGGAATCACATGGGCTTACAGTAAGCATCGACCCTGACACCCCTAATGATCCAATAAACATACGTAATACCCATTCCCACTATAGCTAACTACATCTAACATTATCCTTTCCCCTTCAACAAATGGTATGTAGGAAGCCTCCCTAAGGTTTATGTCCACCACCTATTAGTCCGGAACACTTCGTATCAGTTCACACTCAGCCCTCATAACATTATACTGTACACAAATATTATCCAACTTGATGATAAACCATATTCCCTCAAATAATGAGGGTTTTTATCCCTATCTCATAGACATGGTACATAGGAAAACTCTCTAAGTATCAACCCCAAACACTGGTAATATTCAGAGTCCACATTGTTGGGATCAACATCCATTGTCCTCCCCTAAGTGATATCAAACTAGTTCCAAGGAATCTGACCATGTGTAATCACCACACTCAATCAGAAATCATCCAACCAAGAGTGTCCTTATATCTATTGGCTGCTAACCATGAATAATCCCCAACATGTCTTCCAGTTGGTGTCCTTTGTGTACACTCTTATTCTGTTACCCATATTTGAACTACGTGGACATTGATCTGTTCCCTTTTTGAGGAAGTTAGTTCGGAATCCATCATGAGGTTCAATCCTATCTCCCATGTCCCATCCTAGTCCCTCCCTCGATCCATTGTGTGTTAGTAAGATCATGTCATAACCCATTGGTTCGATTTCATTTGATCCTCCATCCATGAACTAATTCTAAAGAGCCACCTCTATAGGTGACTCATCACCAAAAATCATGAAATATGTAGAAATAAAATCCCTACCATGAGTATATGTAGTAAAAACAATTGATGTTCAATCCTTGTACCATCACCTTGAAACACGTTTTCATTTCCATCCCCACTCATTCCTTTCTTTGACACATAATCCATATCCATCTTGATTTTCCTAGGCTTCCACATTATAGTAATATAAATCCTTCAATTTGGTCATATATCCATGCATAAAGCCCCAACATATCTCTGGGTCATTGTCCTTTGTGTACACCTTGATTTCATACACCTCTAATTTGAACAAAGTGGGATGTGATCCATGACTTCTATGTAGGCTGTGTTGGAAACATCATAGAGGTTAAATCTAAGAAAATGGTAAACCATATTTTCCACATTGTTGGGACCCACTATCATATGCTACACCCTTTGATGTATCCATATCATCTTTTAGGGGGTAAATAATTTTTATTTATGGGACACACCATACAGGGTCCATCCTTGTTGGGAATTCCAACCCAGCAATCTGGTAAAATTTCTAGGTGATCTATCTTAGGGATTATTCCATCTAATCCACTACCATAATTATTCCTATCATATTGATCCATCTCATCTAGATGATAAACTCGCAACATAACCTGGGATAAACACGGGAGGCCACAAAAACCATTAGAGACAAGCATGTGGCATAAAATTCCCCACATTCATGGTGGGATTCTTTGGGCTTCAAATCCCTAGAGAATCCCTATAACATGGAAAAATATAGGTGTACCAGTTTTTTAGTGTCGATACATGCCAGTAATTCCCTATGCAACTAATCTCTTAACCCAGAATCACTTCACTGAGATGACCCCTGTGGAATGTCCTACTCAATGCAACGATAATTAAATAAAGACCACAATGATATTGAATCAAGAGGATCATCAAAGAAAATGTCTTAATCATTAAAGGAGATTTGGGCTAGGCAATGAGTTCTAAGGAGAGATCTTGGGAAGGAGGAACCAACATCCCATCGTCCCATTTCGTTCAAGGAGAAAACATCCTAGATGAGTAGATGTATGTTTCCTACCGTTGGAATGTGGTAATGTTGAACAACAATGGGCCCATTAGTGATCATCTCAACACGAAGCACGATTTTTCACACCGCAATGGAAAAGAATAATAAATAATTCCATAAATGTTTTATATATAAATGAAATATGTTTGTATTTTTAACACATTATATTTTAATTTCCTTATTTCCTTTTAGTTTTAAAAGTAAAATTAAATGAATATTTCCAAAAATGACCGTAATGATATTTGATTATAAAAGAAATTATATTAAATTTTTTAAAATAAAAAAAATTATTATTTTTGACCATCTAATTTGGATATAGTCTAAAACATGAACCATGGCCCATTTGGGGTCCAATTTTCATGTAATAGTAATTATATTAACCCATTAATAGTAAAACATATTGATATATAAAATATTTTCAAAAAGGGTTATATAAGAGTAAAAAATCATATATGTGTATATATATAATATAAACACATACAAATTTATTTATATGAGGTTAATTAGACACATATGAATCTTATATCTTAATATTTTAAATTTTGAGTCCTTTTTATCATAATTTCTTTTAAATGATTTACAAATTTAAGAAATTTTAAAAGTTCCTTCCCCTCTCTTATAAATGTTAAAATCCTGTAAAATATTCTTTATAATTAAATAACCTTATAGATTTGAAAAAATATCAAAATATATTCTTTAAATAAATTCCCTCTTCACATTGTACTTTTATTTAATATGAAAAACTTAGGAATGCTTTTGGTGTAAACCATAGCAGTATGTCTAAAGTAGTGGTACAGTTCATCACCTAACATATTCATTTTTATTCTATTTCGATCTCCATAACAAGTTTTTTAAACATTATAAAATAATATCAACAATATATTTAATATAAAATGATTTTATTATTTTAATGAAATATCTTATATTTATCTCATCTTCCACCAAATGGAAAATAAAAACATCATTCATGTATACGACAGACAACCACCTGACTAACTGTTGTAATTCATTTTCCATCCCCACCACATAGGGAATGTTATAATAATTTTTAATGTATATATATGTATATAATATTATTGGATTATTTATAATTCTAAAACACAATATATCATTTAAATTCCAAGGATTCCATTCACTGAAAAAAGATAACATTGTTCGTGCGTATGTGCAGACTACGACCTCCACAAAGCAATGTGTTTTGTTTTCCATCGCAACAAAAAATGAGTAATATATATATGTGTATTCAAAAAAATATTTTATTTATGATATAATTAACATACTATAAGGATAATATAATAATTAGCTAATTAACATAGTGATCGTTGAAAAATTGAAATGTCACACATGTGTACATACAACCAACATTCTATAGGATTTCAACATATTAATTTTTTCATAATCATATAACATGGTAAATATTTAAATTTTAGTTGATTTATAAAAATGATAATATTTTCATGAATAATATCCTAGATATTATTGCATGATGAAATTTTTTAGTATAGTCAATCTATCGATGTCATTTTTTTCTGATATGCTGAATGCCATCAAATCATACTATACGAAATTAATTTATTAAGCTGTTGTATACAACAAGGTATGATGTAAAATAAAAATTAATTTACTAGAAAATTTTTCTTATATAATAAAATAATTTACATAATTTTTTCATTCTGGAAGATAAATCCCATATGTGATTAGTCACACTCAATGTAAGGGACTTTGTCTTAAAAAAATAATAATTTAATGTTTCCCTACCTTATCTATTTCTTCCATGAAATTTTCCTTCTAAATGATTCATGATAATCTATATGTATCCATAAATGTAATATAAATATCATTTTTATCATATTTTAATATATTTATTTTTTTAAGTAATCTTTTTATGTTTTTATGTAACAAATAATTACTTTAAAAACCTCATTTCGAATGTTTTAATGATTTATTTGGTTAATATTTTTCATCCCTTTACATATTATTAAAATTATAATGGATGTATTTTTATCGTCAAAAAATAGCTAAAATTGTAATTTTATGTTTATTTTTTAGGTTATTGAAACTGATTCCTTTAACAAAATGTTTTCACATTATTTTCAAAAGACAAAAGGAATGTTTTGTTTTAATTTATTTGATTTAAATGAATTTTACTTCTGACATAAAAAATATTTTTTTTATTTTAAATTATAACATTCTATTTATTCTTAAAATAAAACCGATATTTCCATTTTAATTGGAATTTTTAGATTCCAAATATTATTATTAAACATGAAAGGGTATTTTGATATCTAATGTTATTTTAAATTGTTGTTGAAATGATTTTTTTGATGTATTTATAAAGAAAAGGTGAAACATGAAAATGTATTATTCATAATATGGTCTTTTGATATTGTTTCTTATGATGGATGACCCATATATATTTTATGATTATGATGGATCCTAATATATCTATCTAACTTATTGGGTAATGATTATCTTCTACAAATAATTATTTTTAAATTTGACTCTATATTTATTCAAATTCAATGGTTTATGTAGGTGTTTTATGAAGTCAATGTTCCCAGAAACCTACATGAAAATACAATTAATTCTAATTAATTTGTATTGAAATGGTTTTATATTTAATGATATATAAAATATCGATTTTTTTATATGAATTATCATGCCCATTTAGGATAGAAATGTATTTTTTTTTGTGTCAATGATTTTCATTGGTTCTCATGTTTTTTTAAAAAATAATCATGAATATGATTTTGTCTTCATATTTTCTTACATAGTATTTTTTGAAAATGAATTTTTATAAAAACTGTTTTCTTATGTCAGTAGATGATTAGTTGATCTCAACATTCATTATATTAAAGGAAACCTACTTTTTGAACTGATTATTTTAAAATTTAAAAAACAGTTTTTATTATTCTATTATGTCCCATAATAAGATTTTCTGGCTCGTTACCAATTTTGAAAATGTTTTTTCACATACTTTAATGATTTAAAAAAAATATTAATTAAATTGGATATTTATGAATATTAGTGATTAATATAAAACATTTTTTATTTTTTAATGATTTTATATTTCAGGAAAAATGGATACTATATTGAAGTGACCACATTGAAATTTATGGGTTTGTTTTGTATGATTTATGACTTAATTATGTAAAAATATAAACTTAAAATATTTTTTTGAATAAAATATTGTGAATTATGATTTATATAATCAATTTTAGTTAATTTTTAAGGACATATTATTTATTTTTTATTAGAGAAATGGAATGGATATGAACTCTTGGAAGTTTCTCATGTGAACAATTGGAGAAGCATGACTATTCACCCATGGGATTCATGATGAAGGGGATGGAATTAGGGGTGGTGGTAAGTGTCCCACATAAGATGTGTATTATCCCATGGATTGTTCTAATATATATCAATCATATCCCACCAGTAAAAAGTTTAGGTTATTATAATTTTTATTAGAGTAATAATTTATATAACATTGAAGATTATTATTAATGAAATTTTTAAAAACTCTATGAATTTGTCTATGTAAAGGTTAACATCCTTTTTATTGATAATTTATATATTAAGACTTTTTTCTATAAATAAAGAACAATCCAGAAACTAATAAAGGTTGCGGTTCTATTATAGATTCATTTTTGGAAAATATCCCAAAAAAGAGTTGGTTGAGTACATCTTGGCCATTATTTTGGTTCATAGATAATGTTCCCCCTATTGCGCATCTAATTTGACACTCAAAAGGGTTATACATGGAATTATTCATATTTTTATGATACATTATTAATGATTTTAATATAATGTTATATATTTAAATTATGAAAATGTATAACCTAGGTGAAAAATATAATGTTTTTATAATCCAGTACATTTTGTGGCACACCTCTCTCTAAGTATTTCAATAAATATTCTTTTGGTTTAGTTTTAATAATATATATCCATTATTTTAATAAAAACAGTCTTTTAGTGCAATGAAAATTGAGAAAAATAGAGTAGCTCTATTTTGAGATCCTTTTTTGGGAAAATGACATAATGATCAGGGATGTATGCCTATTGGAATCTGTAGAGTCTGTTATAAATGGGTTATTTAATTCATGCGTTAATTGAATATTTAGAAGCATTAAAGGATGTTGGACTTGTTAAAAGGGAAAATGGGATGACAGAACATATTCATAACATTTACACACTCTGTAATTGAATTACCCATCTTGTAATTGTTTGGATGATTTAATTAAATAAATCCAAGTGGACATGTTTTTCGACATATCCCATTAGAAATAATTTAATCAGATAAAATTATATTTAGTTCAATATTCCTCTCAAAACTATTGTTCTAATGTATTAAATAATGGTAAATTTCATTCTATTTTATGAAATACTTCTCCTTCCTACTCTTGGTCACCCTCCAGGTAATTTTGGAATGGAAACTTCCCTTCTGTACATCCTGATAATGCCATCAATCCCTAGAAAGTATTTTTGGTTAGGTTTTCCCCATATTTAACATCTTCTTACCACCTTTAGAGTAATATTATTTGACCGAGTTCATTGTTTGTTTTGATCATGAATATATTTTATCAATGACTCTATTGTATATCATCCAGACCTTCTTCCTCTCAGGAATTTTTTATTAGAAGCAGTGTGTTCATCGCTAGTCATAGTATGTAGCCTAAATGAAAAATCAATGGATTGATAATTGAATATTTTATGTAATATATGGATAAAAAAATGTAGTTTGTAACCAAATCAATTAAATAAATGAATGGTATTATTACATGGAGTACTTTGGTTTCAATTTTCTTCAGACCAAGCATAAGGAAGCCCATTGGCTCAGAGAACTGTTAATATAATATAATTGCCTATCGGTTAAAAGTGTTATTGGAATAATATGAGACGTTAATGGATTATTAGATCTATAATCCATATGTCATGAATTATTTCTTATTTTTCATAATATTAATAAATTGTTATATATTTGAAAGTGTTATAGGAAATATAATTAGTAATTATCATAAAAAATCATTGAAATTTATGATTTTAAATATAGATAATCATGTTGTATGATAGGAATTTTGTTCCTTGATATAATTCTTATATATTGGTATTTTCCTGGGCACATGCACACTTATATGAGGTAATGATTATATTGAGCAGGAATGCCCTAGTCCGATGTTGTAATTCTTATCGAGGGGTGGAATTTCCTAGTCCAATTTTATAATACATATAGTGATTTAATCTATATGGTGTAATTATTTTAGGGATTTGACCTAAAGCTTTGTTACTATTCCATGTTTTTATGGTTTTGGTTATCTTGGTTGAAAGTCATTACTCGAGATATTATATCATGGCACTGATGTAGGTTATTTTACCATGGTTTTAGGTTATGGTTTTCATGGTCGTAAGAAATTCACTGAGATATTTATGCATGGAACCGATGTAGGATGTTGTTGTATTTTATTAATTCTTTTAATTAACTAATACACCTATTTAATACATTTTTTCGCACACTTATTATTATAATGGTTATTTTTAAAAATGTGGTGTCAAGTTATTAAGTTATATTCACACACTATTTGAGATGTCGTTTGGTACACGAGAAGGTAATGTGGATGATGGTTTGGAGAAGGGAAAAGGTCCTTAATATTGATTATTTTTATTACTTGATTTTCATGAGATTCGGGGTTGGATAGGTATGGTGTTCAAGAATGTGTAACTTTGTGTCTTTATTTGAGTTTGGAAGTATATTACAATTATTTTTCATTGCATGACATTTAGTTAAATTTAATCATGTCACTAAATTATTCATTTATGATTAGATGGATTATTTAGTTTTCTCTTATTGTCATCTTCTTATTTGTCTATAATTTTATCTATTTAGTTTTATTATTTATTTTCAATAGCTATGAAACATCATAATTGTGGTTGTAGTCTTCACACTATACATTCCACACCTCCGTTACTAGTCACCAGCCTATAATATAAGGGGAGGCGCACTGTAGGACATATAAAAAACCCTTTTTGGTCATGTGAGAAAGTTCCAGATCAATAAATGGTTTAAAGTGACACTGTAGGGGAATGTTTTATTTTCCTCATATTTATAGTTAGGGATATGTAGAATAGAGACTAGGATGTGTCTGGACTTATTAATGATCTTGTGCAAGGTTGTAGCTGACACCAATACATAGTAAATTACATTTTTATAAGGAAGAGATTATTTTTTATAATGTGTTATTATTATATATGATGGTATTTCACCTTGGGTTATTTTCATGTTGTGTGAGGTTATTTTTATTTTATGTTATTGTTTCAAGAAGAGTGTACATGTTTCCTTGTATTCCACGATAGGAGAATAAATGAATCATAATTAGAATATTTGGATATATTGACATGAATTGTTAATGATATGGGAATATATATTCATGAATTTGATATATATTTGTATATTGAACAGTGATATGAAATATCTATTCCACTATAATATTGAAATGAGATCACATTTCAGACTAAAACACATGTATTTCATGTTTATAGAGGGAATGAGTCATCCATTCCCTATCTGTGTCACTTTTTGAGGTTCTCCTTATTTATAACAAGTTATCTATGGTGTTTGATTTTATTGTAGAAATAAAATCATGAACATCATCTTTGGATTGAGAGTAAGGAGGGTGTTTTTTAGAATGATTGTAATGCATCTAAACTGCAAAATCCTTTCAATTTAGAGGATTCAATGGATTTTCGTCTTAGAGACACATTCTTATGGGTCATGTGATCAAGGAAAATGAAGACTATTCACACCATTCCTCCTATGTTTTAACTTATAAGAGAGCTCAACTATAGGATATTCCAATTTATACAGGGGAAGGAGGACCCTAGGTAGTTGAGTTTTTGATTGAGTCAGTTAGATGATCTTCATGAATCTTGAGAAACCATAGTATGATAAGTCAGGTCCCTACCCTATACCTTGAGAAGTGAGGACATGTATTGGGTATGCCATGTAAATTCTCTATTTGGAGAAATGGATCACAATGTGTATCATACAAAGGATATGTGGGATTTCTTAAGGATAATCCATATTTCCAATTCTGTCTAGAATTTGAAAAGTGACTAATTACCAGGGGCTCAGTTTCCTTTTCCTTCCAAATCCTCCAACACCATTCCATGGAGATACTTTCACGAAAATAAGATTTTTCTCTTGAAATTTCAAATACATCCTTCTAGTATCATAAAATACCTTCTTCCTACATTGATTTTAATTGATATGTGTTTCAATAGACTTTTCTATTACCGTTGTTCCCTTGGAATGCTCTGCGACCACATACTCCTCTTCACCAACTTCATCCCAACATGATGGGGTATGACATCACATTCCGTATAATGATTCATATGTTACAACTTAAATAATAGAATGGAAAATATTATTGTTGGAAAAATCCACCAAATATAAATTCTTCTCCCACATACCTTGAAGGTTGAGAGAGAATGATCTCAACATGCCTTTTAATGTTTGGATTATTCTTTATGACTACCCATCAGTTTGGGGGTGATAAGCAGTACTCAAACTATGCTATGTGTAAAAAGCTTTTTAATGACTTTTAGCTAATTATACTACAAATTTTGGATCATGATCAAACACAATTAAGAGATTTTCTCCAATATTTCTCACACCATCATTGAAATAGAGTACTTCTGGTAACTATAGTGGAAAATCCTCCCATATAGAGATGAATTGTGAAGATATAATAAATCGATAAATAGTTACTAATATGGAATCATTCATTCTTGTAGATTTGGGAAATCTAGTAACAAAATGCATTGTGATGTCATCACATTTCAATATTTTTATAGGTAGACATTGAATTAATTTAATAGGATGTTTTCATTTAGCCTCCACTTGTTGATAGAGAAAACATCTTGAAATATAATCCTCAATATCCACCATTATGTTTTCCTACCTGAAATGTTCTTTCAAATATCTATACATCATAGTGATGCCAGGATTTAAAGAGAAATTTGATCTCAGGGAGTCATCTAATAACTCACTTTTAATCTCAGGTATAGATGGAACACAAATCTTCTTCCAACATTTTATAATTACATCTTCATATATGAAGTCTTTCAACTTCAATCATTCACAACATTAATTTTCTATTGATTATTTTCATCTTTAGGGTAAGAACATTTAATCCTTTATAATAAAAATTGTTGGGTATCCACTTTAAAAGGTAATGAGTTTTCACCTTCTTGGACAATTCACATGTCCATCATTAATAGATCCATGAAAACTGGATCCCTTACGATACTAATTTTTTTTAAAAACACCATGATCCATCATGCTCAATGCATAAAATACCTTTTTTCCCATTCATGGGTGGTATTGTGGGGAAAAATCATAATCCTTGAGTATTTTGAGCCATCACCTTTTCCACATGTTGAGTTAATTATGTTGGAATATATATTTCTAGACCTTATGATCCTTTAACATCTCACATATTTCTCCACAGAGAATATGTCTACATATATTCAGAGAAAAAATTGTAGCTTCTAACTCATGATCATTAGTTGGATAGTTTTGTTTAGAAATTTTGACTCCCATGATTAAAAGTCAATAACTTTATCAATCTATATAGGTAAAAATCCATGTAAATTATTTTATACAAAATTATAGATCACATACCCATCATTACTCAATGGTAGAGATAGGATCATAACATTAACTAATTTCCACATTAATTATTCAAAACATTCTTCACATTATATTATTCTTAGGAAACTATCCCCTTTACGAGTAAGATCTTGTAATGGGATGGATAATCGGGTGTTGGTCTAAATGAAACACAGACAATAACCTGTTAAACCAACAAAAGTATGTAACTCAGTTATGTTTATTAGTGTAGGTCATCCATAATGAACCTTTGCCTTTAAAGGATAAAGGGATATTCCACTATTAAATACAATATGGAAATGAATAGAAACTGATTAAATCCAAAATCCACACTTTCTAAACATCCCATATAATTAATTTCTTCTAAGAGTCTTCAGAGTAATGAGAAAGTGATTTTCATGACCATTGTATCATTTATAGTATTCAAATATATCATCGATAAATACCATTAAATGTCAATAGGATTTTCCATGAAACCCCTATTAAAAAGATTGATGAAAATAGAGGGTTCAATGGTAATTTCAAATGGCATTAATGTAAACTTAGAATGCCCATACCTATTTTGAAATTCTATATTTTGAATATATTCCTTGATAAATCGTGACTGATGATATCCCAATCGAAGATCAATCTTCAAAAAATATCCAGCTCTAGAAACTTGATCAAATTAGTAATCATTTTGTGGTAGGGGTTACATTTTTTAAATTTTTATTGCATTGATATCCCTATAGTCAACACACATCCTCATAGATCCATCATTCTTTCTGAAAATAAGAACATCAGATCAGCATGGGGAAATACTAGGGCACACAAATGCTTTATAACTCAATTCCTTAAGTTGTTTCTTCAGTTTTACTAACTCCACAGTGTCCATTCTATAAAACTTATTTAATATAGGTCTTCATCCTAGAATTATATCAATAGGGGACTCAACATCCTACTCTAGAAGATGGCCAGGTAAATCATCTAGAGACACATCGACATATTCATTCACAATAAGTATGTCCCTAGTTCAACATTCATTTCTTCACCCATAGATATTGTTTTCTATTTCTTATCAATAATTGAATTCAGTAGAGTTACAGGGAGTGGGTCAATGTAAGAATCAGATGGTGATTTTTCTTCTCTAATGATAATGGATTATACACAGTTATCAAAAACTATATCTTCCTTGTTATTGAAATAATATTTTGCAACATAATTTGAATGAAAATGAATATCAAGGTACCAATGAGCATGTAACAAAGTGGTAATGTCTCCTTCATGGAATCAAAAGGACCCATGATAAAATCCAAGCATGAAACGATTTCGGATGGTGCTATACCATCACTCTAGTAGGTCACTATAGCAGTATTGTAACATCAGCGGACTATAGTGGTGATGAAACTGAAGTGGTAGAGGAATTTTAGTGGGGATGGAAGTGTACCAGGAACTATAGCAGCCCTGGTACTATTGTAGTTCTATTCACCAATAGGCCCTTTGTGCAAAAAAATAGTCTGTTGGTTAGTGTATTTAGACCACTTGGTCTGGGGCCTTTGGGCTACATAATGGGTATACCTATACAAAGTTTGAAAGAGGTATTTGATTTAAATAATAAATGAGGCATTGACACCAACTATTAAAAAAACAATCATTATCAAAGACTATACCAAACTACATCAGGGTTATGATGATAATTCTTGAAAATAAAGAATTTTTTTGGTCATAAAGGGGAATGATAGAGACAATTGTTTTTGCAATGATACCCCCTTATGAGTTTTTACGGATAACTCCATTATAACATCCAATTAGAAATATCTAATTATCATGGAAAACATGGAAGATATAAAATAATGTGATGATCCATAATCAAATAAAGCATTATCTATGTTCGAGGAGATTATTGAAGTACCTTCCTCCATATCATTAGGTACTTCAACCTTATCATTTTGGACTACATAAGCCTAGTCTTTCTACCTTGGACATTTCGGTGTCACATTTTGATGATGTTTTGGAAAACCAATATCATATTTCTCCATCTCCCTAAAATTATAGAATAAAACATTGATAGATTCTTTCTTTCCTTGAAATCACCATCATTATGAAATTTTTTTCAAAAATTACAGCACACTCCTTTTCCTTTTATGCAGGCACCATGGTGATTCCTTCCACAAGTATCACATGTTGGGAAAATCACCTTTTAATTCTTCTGTGTATACATTATGTCCCATTTCACCCTCCTCTTCTCTTGTATCCCCTTAAATTCATAATACATAGATAATTTGTTCACTGTCTTGATAGCATTGGAGGAAATATATTCACAGGATGAGAATATTTTGGGAGACAACTATGCTTCATAGGAATGGAGTTAAAAAAACAATGAATGAATCAATCATGCCCCTTGTATTACATATATTGTCTGAAGCATTAATTTTTATCCTTCTAATGTTGGATTAATACATTGAAACATTTTCATCATCTTTCTTTATGAGATTCATGAATTTTTTATCTATATATTCTCTTTGTTCATGAGGAAAATATTTTTTAGGAATATATCCTTGAAATCCCCCCATTTAATTTCATCAATTTCTTCCTCCACCTATGTAATATGAATTAACATCAACCACTAATATTCCACTAAAACTAAATGATATATCTCCCTGAAAACATTATATCTTTCATTATATCCCAAAGAGTGAAATATCTTCTCTAATCAATGTATCCACTTCTCCAATACAAATGGGTTTATATTCCCATTTAATGATGGAGGCTCTTGTCAAATAATGTGGTATAACATTTCTCTTCAACTTTTTGGATCTAGATGCTTCATATGGTAATGATTATTGTTCATAAACAGGTTCAGTTTTATTACTATAGTTATATGTTTCTCATCACAAATCATATCTCTTGATCCAACATCATTATCATACAAAGGAGGGATATCCGTAAATGGGATACAAATGTTCTTGTTCTTTCCATTCCTTATACTAGGACCAGTTCTAGAAAATTGCATAAACTAAATTAGGATATGAATTAAAATGAATAATTTCAACTTGGAAAAATAATTAGAATATATTGAAATACTATCAATAACTAGTCTCATAATCATGGTTTATTTGAGGTAACTATTAAACTTATTTCCTTAATATTGGTTTCTATTTAAAATTTGAATTATCCTAATAATATCCCCCAGGAGTGACCAATATGGTTTATAGTATGGTCCATTTTCAAATACCCCGATACCCTAGGTGAAACCAAAAACTCCATGTTGGTGTTGTTACTCATATGTACATCTATTCCCAAAACACATTCACTTGTTGTATCCTAACATGGATGTATTTTCTAGAAATATAAATATAATCTATTCCTTGCCAAAATTTCTAGGATCTTATTTCTTGTTTATCCTAAAAGTCTATATGAGTTTTTTGTTCCCTAATATACATTTTATAAATCTTGTTTCCATGTTTTCTATTAAAATTTATCTAATACCAACTGTAATGACCTGACCCCTGTTTCATAGAGTAGGTTCCTTAATTAGTGACATTTGAATATAAACAAGGAATACCCATACTAAAAGACCAAATAGTATAGTAGTTTTGGAAGTATATATATATATCTAAATATGTTCAACATTGAAACATGAAAGAAAATAAATCAAAATAACTTCCTTTTAATGGAAAATAATAATATAGATTTTCCTCTCAAGTCATTCATATTATACTTCTTCAAAACAAGTGGAAATTAAAACATGTGAAGGCAGTGGGATAAGATACACAGTAATGGTAAATAATAAACTGGATGTAAATATATACACTAGGCATGATGAATAACTAAAAATGAATGCCTTTGAAAATACACATTAGCATATTATGGGAGAAATAAAAAAGCACTCAAATAATGGTATACATCCCATCCTTGGATATTCTACTAGTCGAATAATCAGATGGAAACTTAATCTATAGTTTCATAATGAAGGACTTAATAATTTTAGACATTCTGAAATATAAAACCAGGGCCTTATCCATGAAACCTGAAAATAGTTAAGGCCTCAACCAAAACCAGATATGAAAATTTGAAAGGCCTCGGCCGACCCCATATCTGCATTGAGTTAGGAGACCAACTGATGTATTGAGGGGCTATTTTGGGCCCCAAGCATCACATAATAATTCAAATTCATTACTAATATGAATTGGGATAATCATTAAAAAAACATATAAATTCATATTAAAACTGTCATATGAAATGTAAATAGCATTCCCAAATCATTAAACATAATCACTAACCATTCAAAGTAATACTGTGATTTTTTCAGTATAGCACATCCACTGTTGAAATTATCATAAAAATTTAAATAAAATATGGTTTATTCTATCATAAAATATTATTCCCCTAATAATGAAGAAGGGTGTTGAAATAGGTGAAAATACAATTATAAAATCATTATATAATTCTTGAGATATATACATGTTTAAATTTAATAGGATAGTTATTTTGGAAACATATTTTCATAAAACCAGAATTGAATTGATGTATTTTTTTATTACAACATCTATAATTTTATAAAAATAAATTTTCTAAAAATCTATAATATGTTCCCCATTAAAATAGGAAAGATGATGAAAAAATCCCTTGATACTGGAAGGTTTATCCAGAATGATTTTTGAAATATCATTTTAAAAAATGTAACTTCCAATAAATTAAAGAAGTATTATGGTTAGTAAAAATATATATATAACATTAAAAGTTATTTTATGATGATTACATAAGAATAAATTCAAATTTTATTATTGTTAACGTAGACAAAGAGTTACCTGAAAGAAAATGGATGTTCGGGTAAAAAATCCTTACATTGTCTCTGAATATGTTCCTCTGTTGAGCATAAGTATCCGGAATATGAAATTATAAATATTAATAACCTAATTTAGAACCTATTTTAAATTAATTTTATTTATTAAAATTTTATTAATTTTATATATGGTCGTTTTTATCGGATAAGAGAATCAATATCAATGTTTGTGAGTGCTCGTTTCATTAGTTTTCCTGATCTGTTTTCTTATATGGTAGTTAGTGTAAAATGATAATTGAATTCTAGAACTGATGTTATATTTTATTAATGTTCATACATAATTTTAAATGACCTTATATGTCATTAGGGTACTTTGGTTGAGGACGAATCATTATATTAAATTTTAATGATAATTGCTTGGATTAATTTGGTGGTTTTTCAATCTCCATGATCTCATTTTGTTTTATAAATTAATTCCATGTGTAAAAAATGATTCCATAAAATTAAATTAGATATTTTGAATATATAATGATATGGTTCAACCATAAAAAGTTTTTCAAGACCAGAATTGAGGACTATAATAGATTTTGAAAACTCATCATCCTTGAATTTGATAAATTAAAACATCTCGAATGGTATTTTCATTTCATGAATAAATGGAGGGGGAAGGAGAGATGATGATGAATTATTAAATTATAATAAAATTATTATAGTAAATTTATAGTACTATATTAATAATAACATTTTGAGGAATGGTGGTGGGGACATAAAATGAAACAATAGAACATGGAAAAAAATATGTAATTAAAAGATGAATTTAACTCTATAATTTATCTTTCTTAAGAGCCACTTTAGGTGATATGATTTTGAATATTGAAGATAAAAATACATCTAGAAGTGGGGAGGTTATTTGGATGATATTTAAGTAGTATTTAGATACAGAAAAGGATTGAGAAGAGTGAAGAGAAGAGGGAGTGATTGGTAGTTTTATAGTGGAGGAGCTGATGGTTTTTCCATTTTTTGAATCATTATTTTATTATTATTTTTGACTATGAATAGTCATGATTCATGTAACTATAAAGAGTAATAAGTTAATTTTAGTTAAAACCAATTGTCATTTTAATTATTTAGGACTCAAGCATGATGAAAATATTCATTTATTCAGCATATTTCATAAATTATCAAATTTAAATATTTACAAAAAATTCAAATATTTCAAACAACATACCAAAAAATAACCCTAAAATTTTTTCGACATGTATAATTCGAAAATGAAATTCATTTTATCAAAATAATTTTTTAGATAAGGAAATTTTAATATTTAAATAAAATCATTATTAATTTTAAAAATACATATTTTAAGTTTAAAACTACAGTATACTACTTTAAATAATTACATGAGATCCCATAATTGATTCATAAATTCATAGGAAAATAGCATTATTTATAAAAAAATTTATAAAAATTGATTTTAATTTAAATAAATTTATTAAATTAAAATTATAATTGAATATTCATTACTCACAAAAATATCCACATTTAATAATTAATTTTAAAATTTTACATTCTCATATACATGGTACCTAGATTTTATTTATACTCACATGAATGAGGTTACTATTCCAAAGGGTACATTAGTATTCCTAAGGGTATGTTACTATTCATAAGGGTATGTTAATATTAAAAAAATGTATGTTTATCCTATCTGAATAGAAATATCTTACTGATCGCCATCGTATGTGTCCATTTTTTGAAATTCAAATCATAAAAGTGGTAAAATAATATTTAATAGAAATGTTAACAATATCACCTATAAATATCAATGTGTTTGTTTCTCATGGAATCGGTGTTGAATTCATGTTGTAATAAATTTATTTGTAAATCCTCAGGGTTTAACAATCGTGGTTATACTAGGGATTATATTTCAAAATCTATTACTAATGTTGATTAGTTTAACCCTTATATAGATTTGGATCCTAATAATACTATATTAAATATTACCTGAAAAAAATTGTTTTGATTCCCAATTATATATTTTTAATATTTTTAGCCAACATACATATTCATATTTTTTTTTTCATTAGGTATATTTGAATGTTATTTGAAAAATACTTGTATCCTTTGAAGATGTATTTTATGTTTTATGTTTTAGTTTTCTACAATGTGATCTAAATATTTTACATATTTAATATATTTAAATTTTTTCTTTCTTTTAAAGAAATTTCTTATTAACATCTTTTCGTGGCCCTATTATAAATTTTTATTTGTTCAATGTTATATTTTTAGAGAAGTGTTAATTTATGGAAAGATATCTATATATTTTTTACCAATATATAATTCATGGGGATATTCATGTTTTCATTCAATATTAGATTTTTCTATTTTTAAAAATATTATTATTAGATGGAGTTTATTTATAAGATAGAGTTTTTTATTTTTGGGGATAAATTTTTTTTTAATTTAAATCATTCTGATAAATTTCAAAATTGGGAGAAATTTGCAAAATTATATTTTGTTTTGAAATGATAAAAATGGGGAAGAAGTTTTTAGGGGCTCTTTCAAACACATTCATTATATTTGTTTGGATAATTAAAAATTTTGTCTATTTATTATTAAAAAAATGTTGTTGTTTTAATTTTTATGTAATTAATTATTAATTTTTATTAATTTTTATTATTTATTATTATCATTGTTTTATTTTATATTTGAAAATTATAATTTTCTAGAGATTTTATTTACCCTTACATATGATGTATTAATAGTTTTTTACCCATACGTACTGTTGTCTTACACTTACATGACCTTAGATGTACCATTATTCATGCATTGTAATCTTTATTTTATATTAACATAGTCTATAAAAATTATAAGTTAACATTATGAAAAATTAATATTCAACAATTATACTCTTAAAAATCATTCTATTTAACCATATATAGGTTTTAGATATTCTTATTTAAATTTTCACAACTATTTTAACTTTACCTGGTGAATTTTATTAACAATACGGGATATATATAAAAAGATTGTTACTGATATGAAACATTTTTGAATTATAACATACCATTACATATTATTTTAAAATTTCAATAGATATTTATAATTTCATTAAATTACCATTACATAGGTATGTAAATCTGGTTTTAAAATATGGATCACTTTAAGAAAAATTCGATTATTTTAAATTTCTTCTTGTTTACCAGAAAATTCATTAAATAATTTTAATAATTATATAAACTAATATTCATCATATATAATATATGAAATTTTATTAGAGTATGTTAAAAAAATTAACTTTAGACTAATATTGTTCAACAATTTTTCAAGAATATGTAGATGATGTTTTGAATATTTCAAATTTATTTATTTAGGTTAGTTTCAATTAATTTAAGGCTTATAAATTCGTGTTTAATTTTAATGATGTTGTTATGAATAGTTTCATATTTATTTAACATAATATCATTTAGTATATATATTATAACATGTTTTGGTAATTTGAAATTCATATTTTAAATATTAAAAATTTAATTTTTGTGATGTTATTGAGATATCATTGACTAATTTTAATGGAGTTGTTATAAACCCATTAATGATTTATTTCAATGGGGATTGAATAATTTAGTTGGTTTTAAATTCACATGACAATTAATATTTTTCTATCTCTACCTATCCTTGGAATGTCATTATCATTATAATTAGTATTATATTTTCTAAGAAATTAAAATTTGTTGTTTATTGTCTTTGAATTCTATTTAGAGATGTTTGAAAACCATGGAAAAAATCTAGAGAGGAAATTATATTGTGAACATACATGGATACAATAGAATGGGAAATTATTCGCCATGAATTAAATAACCTATATTTGTAATGTAATTAAAATTCAAAAGTGAAAATATTAAAAAAAAATTATCACTTGGTAATGTACATAGGTTGAATTTTTATATATCATCATTTAAATTCATTTTAACAGAAAATAAAGACTATTATACACCCTCAATTTTGTCAAAATTTTGGTGGATCTTTTATTTTTTTATTTATTTTGTTGGGGATGATAGTTATCTATATTTAATATTTTCACACACAAGATGTAACACCAATAAAAATTATTCATTACCATTGAGAGCATGATAAAATTTTTATAAATATTTTACGAGTGATACAATCTAAAATTAACATCAGTTGGGGTTTCTCATTGTATAAAATCGATGGTTTTGTCTTCTCCCTTAAAAGGAAAGGTGGATTTCGGACTTCCCCTTGTAAAATTTTGGGTTTTGGGATTGTAACTATTCTAATATTCATCCATTTTAATTATTTATACGCCCTATAATGCAGGGTCTCAATAATAGGTTAGGATCTTTTTGATCCACAATGCTAAAACATTCATTATATTTATCACATTATTTTTCTACATTCAATCATTAAGTATCCACTATTCATAATATTTTATTAAATAATTATTTAACATTTTAAATAATAAAAATTAAAAAATAATTATTAATAAAGAAGATATTTATAAGAATAGTTAATTCATCCCCTATATTAATATTCCATAAACTCTCATTTCTGTTTGAATTTACAGTTATGAATTTATAGATGTCTCAACAACTACTCTAAATTTATCCCTCAAAACTCTATAACATATTAATGGTGAAAAATAATAATATATTGATATAATGTTTTATAATATGGTATAAGATGATTAATTGTTATATTTTTATTGAGATTTGTAATTTATTATTTGGGAATGTCTATAATTTTAGTGCACTAGAAATATTGTATTGACGTCATCATGGCATGGTGAATAGGCAATAAAAAAATTATGTGATGTGAAAACTATAAGAGAAGGAATGATGTAGACTATAACTGTACTTTTAATTGAAATAATTATATAATTAAGACAAATTTCAACCATTGAATAAAATAAGTACTATATTATTTTTGTAGAGAGATGATGAGTATTTTCTTATTGTTTGACGATAGAGTGTTCATGTATGCTTTAGATTATATAATTTGAATAAGGGTAATTTTATTTTGGTGGTCTACAATTAGTATTTGATTAATGAAATATTTTTAGTGATATAAGTGATTTTATTGAGGTGGTTCTCTATTGATAATTGGTACATAGATTTTTATCTAATATAGATGATCCATGTTAATTTTTCTTAGATGAGTTATCTTAAGGTGTGTGGGATCCCATTTTAATTGTAATGAAGAATTTATAAACTCATCAATTTCAAGGAATAACCTTATATTTTATAAATTATTTTTTGATTATAGTAATACTTTTAAAATATATGAACCACATTGTACTAATGATGTAGTTTTTTGTTTTGAATAGATAAAATTTCATGTTACTATGTTCTTCGATTGGTTTTGTGGATGTGAAAATGAAATTACTAAAATAAAATAACCATCATAAAATGGTTTGGTGGTGATGATGTAACAAAAATGAATACTTTTTTATCATTATAGCTGACAACAAATGTTATTTAGTGGATGATAATAAAAAAAATTTATTCATTGATTAACCCGCCATTGAATACAGTTTATGGGAGCACATTACATAGGGTATTCTATCCTCATGAATAAATCTCATTTTCATAATAAATACCATTGTAGAAAATAAAACTATTATTAAATAAATAATAATCCGTAGTTTACATTGGTTGTTTAAAAAATTAATCATTAGATTATTATAATATTATTACTAATAACTCTAATTAATTACCGAACATGTTTTACCTCATGTTTTACACACCACAGAATAATTTATTTAACAAATAGTGTAATATCATAAAAACTAAATAATATATTTATAACTAATCATATATATAACTAAATATAAAATTAAAAACAAAATTTACATAAAAAATAAGTAAAATAAGTAAATTCTATTGTCCATTTATTTGATACAAGATAGAGAAATGAGTGAGATTCCTAGTGAAGGAAGAGACAACCTAACATGTTATATATAAAAGATGTGGACAATGATTTGAAGCCTGAATCTTCTCTAATCACACCATATTAAGTGTAAATATAAAATTAGAAGAAAAATAATAACTCAAACAAACAAAATCAAAATCTCATCACTTTTGATAAAAATAATCGATTATAAAATATAATCACCATCTCCATTCTAATGAAAAATTTGGAGAATTGATTCACCAATACACAAAAAAAATATATCATAAGAATTTTAGGAGAGTTTGAATTTGAATTATGGGAAAAAGAACCTGCATTAATGTATTATTTATGTCGAGAGATCATCATAAATCCCAAAATCATTGACTATAAAATATTGGAAAAGTCCTCATTAGAAGAAATTATCTTTACATACAAGGTACAAACATCATATAAACTAGAAAAGATATATAATCTTATTCGGTTCCCATTGGTTAAACCATGGAAACCCCAAATTATCTATAATAATAAGTACTTTGTAGCGACATATTGAGTACCTAGTTGTGTCAATCATTATTCTAAAACAGCCACCACCCCTTCCTCCTTTTCCAACTCACCTACTTCACCATAAATACAAAATTTAAATATACTAAAAATAATTAAAACCCACAATTATATAAATTAAATTTTCATAAATCTACCCCAGAAAACAAAATATGTTATAAATCCCCCCTATAATGTTTCTCAAACCAAATAATCTTATTGGATTATCTTCAGTGATCCAAATATTTTTTGCGATCTAAATAAACATTTCATACACAATCACTATCCAGAACCAACCAACATAAACCTGAATAACAAATATATGAGTCTAATAACTAAAAATTTATATATATAAAACTCAATAGTAATCAATATTTACATCCCATATGGAAAAAATAATATTTATTCACCTTACAACTAGATATCATTTAAATATAATAGAATAAATGTAAGGACTAGTACCCAGTTTCACAAAGACGGTGCCTTTTTTTATTAAATTGGCATACAAAAAGGAAAATGAAACCCGTAGGACCATGTAGTTTAGTAGATTTTGGAAGCAACACACATAAATAATTTCAACATTACATCATCATTGGAAGAAAACACTAATTTAATCCATTAGAAACTTTGATGCCTCCTAGATTATGCTTGTTAGTCATTCATAATATAAGTCATTATATCCCGAGTAATTGAATCATATGAAAGGGGTGATCTCAATCACTTTCTAAGAGTATGAAATAGAGCAGAAGATAACATATATATTAGACATGATGATTAATTTAAAACAAAAGTATAACGACCCATACTTTACATACATTTTTAATAATTCAAAATTAAAGCACACTTATTACAACATATGACAAAACCACAAAGGACCGTATAGGTACAGTGTCTTTAGAAACTCGGAAACATAAACAACTGGTTCATTAATCTTCTACAGTGTCTCCCATTTATTTCATCATATCTAGGGTTCCTTTTAGAATATTCTACTTAATATCCATCTTCCTGACCTGGTGAAAAGAAAAAATAAAAGGGTGAGCTCAAATGCTCAGCAAGGGCAAATAAAGGAAATAAAAATCATATCATACCTTTTTGAAAATCATAACCTGCAAAAGAGATCATAATATCTTAACATGGAATAAATCATAGAAGTGAAAATGAGATCCCCATAATCATAACATGAAACTTGAAACTTTGTGGAATGCACACATAATGATGGAAAATCATTTCTTGTTAGTCATGACTCATTTCCAAGACTATCTTAGTGGACAGAGTCCCTTTCTGAACTGAGTCACCCTCGTTCCAGTCCTGTTTCACTGAACCGGTATAACCTACCGTTCCAGCCATGTCTATCTCATGAGATATAAAATCTTTACCCAATGCATTGGAGGGAGATATAGGTCCCACCCATCTTATAATGAATCCTTTCTTATGTGTTCCACAAAATCATAAATCATACATCATCGCATAACACATCTAACAAAAATGGGATTCTTGAAACATCATGACATCATAAAACAAATCATATAAGGTAAATGACTTCATAAAAATAATTCCCTCACAACATAATCAAATCAATGAAATAATAGGGTTAAAAACAGAACCCTTTATTATCTTAGATGGAGAATAATTTTGATAAAACACTTGATCTCCATTCTTGAGGAAAATATCCTTTCTTCTTCAAAAACATTTTTATTTTCTTAACATGTCATACAATTATAAACTAAAAGAAGTTGATTAAAAATAAACTTGAAAACTTTTAAAGGAAGCTTCTTGGAAATAATGTTTTAAAAATCCATTCATGCCGTATAAGTTAAAAAAAACATTCTTCGTACTTTTGTCGGAAAAGTCAAAAAGTACCTCATATGAAAAAACGACAAAAGATTCATTTCATATTCTTTACTAAAAACTCACCGAAGGGTAAAATTGGATTTAAAATATTGTAAGCGGATGGAAACAATATTAAATATTGAGGGAACATGGATGTGGATGATAAAATACACCCTAGTAAATACCAAAGTATAAACAATCTCGGATAAAAATGAGATTGTGATATTTCCCCTTACCTTAGGTCCAATTTTCTTTGTACGTGTCCGAAGCTCATGTATAATGGTTTAAATAATGTTATTGACTTATTCCACAATCATAAATATTGATATGATATCATATATGGTCATATTCTTAGCTTCTTGTTAGTAATATTTCTGTGTTACTTGTTACTCGGGTCCTTATTGCCTTTTGTTCTTATGCGTGTTTTGCCGAATAAATTCTTATTCTTCTTTTAAGGTTATAGATACCTTATATCCAGAATGGTATTAGTGTAAAATATATCCTATTTATTCATTCAATTCATATATATAATTACTATGTAATGATGATCATGTAGAACGAGTAGCATCACATCGTGGAGACGGTATTTCGTACGTACGCATGAGTGATGATATCGTTCCTATGATCGCGGAACTGTATTGGAGTATATATATATTATTTCAGTATCAATATTAATTTATAATAATCATAAATAGTTACTCATTACAACATTATAACCATCCTTGTAAGGTGATTGTGGAAAATAGATTACACCACGGCGTGGAGACGGTATTCCGTACGTACGCACGCGCGGTGATTTCATTTTTCCGTAGGATGGATAGAAGGTGAATTTGGGTTGTTTCGTATTTATAATAACATATCAGTATGTATGTAATACTTATGTTATTACTTTATCATGAAACAACTAAAGAAGAAGAAGTTTAAGAAGAAAGAAATTGAAAAGATCGGAAATGGATATTACCTCTTCTTTGAAACGCCTCTTTGAATCCTCCACTTAGGGAACTATGATTGGTCTTTGAAGAAGACCAGGACCTCTAGGATTTTTCTAGGGAAGTGGAGAATGGATTTTGGAAGGGGTTGGCCGATCTTGAGTGCTAAAATTTGTGTGAGGAGGAGGGGGAGGAGGTGCCATTTTATAAGGGAGGAGAGGAGCACCTTAGGAATATCTCAAAATATTATTTTATATTAAAGTCAAAATCGGTTTATAATGGTTCGAAAGGGTCTTATTTAGAAGCTAAAGTGGGGATGGGTCGAAATCCTATCAACCAATAGGATTTAGACAAGTTTAGGGTATTATTTTAACCTAATCAATTAGATTTAACTCTAAGTTAAATAATTTAACTTTTACCGTTTCTTTTTGTTTTCTTTAACTATATGGTTAATACACTTACTATAACATGCCAAACGAACCCCAAATTGTTTATTATTAATATATATATATTTATCTAAGTAATTTGGCCGAATTTTAGATTTTTAGGAATAAAATAACAATTAGTAATATAATATTTGATTTAAAAACTATTTTGTATCAATTTTGACACTATTTGATATATGATTTTTGTGAAAGTCATAACAGAATTATATGTTCGAAACAAGTTGATTAAATCAACACTAATATACCATAGTAACCTAGAAAGTTATTTGAATTCATAAAAAGTCTCAAATTACATTTATTTTGGTGTTTATAACATTAATTATGTCAATATTTCATTAATAAGAAAATTACTGCATCATCATTGTGTCATAAATAAATTAAATTATTTAATGTCTAAAAATTACAAATAAAATACCATTATGTAGGAAATCTTTTTAGATTTCTAATGAATATTTATAGTCGAATTTATCTTATGTATAACCACATATTAATAATGATTTACTTATTAAACTTTGATTTTAACTGTTATAAACCTTCTTTAAATAAATTAATAATAAATGTCCTAATCTAACCCAAGTGGGCCTAAATGGTCATATTTTATTCCTAAGTTTTTTTGGTCGAATTAAACTTATCCAATAGAATTAGGACATGTGTTAGGGTAATAGTAATATCATATTTACCCCTATTTACTATTAACCGGGGTAAAAAAAAGTAAAAAGTTACTATTCACCAAAATATTATTTTTATCTCATTGAACCACATTTTACATACTGATATCAACCGTGTCTATCAAATTTTCGAAATTCCATTCACAGAAGCGGTAAAATTATGTTTTATGCAAAAAATCTGTTTTTAACCTACCACTTAGTGGTTTCACTATTCATCAAAAATTGAAAGTTTTCAGAAAAATACCAAAATTTCACCCTAGGCTAATTTCGGTATTCCGAATCCAAAAATGAAGTCCATTTTGAAATATAAAATTTATAAAATTTCAAAAAGTGGTTATTAGTATTCATAACGGCTAGTTTTAATAATATTTTAATAGCATATCGTTGTTTAGTGAAACTCGGTATTGCGTACGACGCAAGCAATCGAGGAAGGTCGTGATTGCTTGTAATTTAAGATAAACAAGTGTGTAGTGAAAGATTCCTTTGATGATATATAAAAACAAAATATTACCCATAAAAATCTCGGGTGTTACATTCTACCCCCCTTAAAAAAGAATTTCTCCCTCGAAATTCGTCACTTTGTAACAAACAGATGAGGATACCTCTCCCTCATCATATCCTCAAGCTCCCAAGTAGCTTCTTCTAATTGGTGGTTCCTCCATAAAACTTTCACCAAGCGAGTGGTCTGGTTTCGTAGGACTTTTTCACTACGATCCAGAATCTCTATCTGCTGTTCTTCATAAGAATGATCTTGCTCCAGCGGTACAAATTCTGAGCTGAGTACATGTGAAGGATCTGGTATGTACTTTCTCAGGAGAAATACATGGAACACATCGTGAACTTGAGAGAGATTCGGTGGAAGCGCCAATCGGTAAGCTACCTTCCCAACACGATCCAGTATTTCGAAAGGACCGATATATCTAGGGCTCCACTTCCCCTTCTTTACAAATCTCATAACCCTCTTCCAGGGAGATATTCATAAGAACACTTTATCACCCACTTCAAACTCTAGGTCTTTTTTTTGGTTTTCGGCATGACTTTTCTGTCGACTCTGAGCTGCTCTTATGTGTTGTTGAATAGATCTAACCTTTTCTGCCATTTCATCCACGCGATCAGGTCCTAATAGCTTTCTTTCCCCAACTTCATCCCAGCAAGTTGGAGTCCTGCATTTATTTCCATAGAGAGCTTCATAAGGAGCCATCTAAATACTGGAGTGAAAGATATTATTATAAGAAAATTCCACCAAAGGTAGGTGTTGATCCCAACCTCCTTTGAAATCCATAGAGCAAGATCTCAACATATCTTCTAGGGTTTGAATTGTTCTCTCAAACTGACCGTCTGTCTAGGGATGATAAACAGTGCTGAAACTCAACTCTGTATCCAGAGTATGCTGAAGACTTCGCCAGAACTTTGAGGTAAATCTCGGATCCTGATCAGATATAATAGAAAGTGGTACTCCATGCAATCTTACCACTTCCTTTACATATATCCTGGCAAGCTGATCTAGAGAGAAATCCTCTCTAAGAGCAATGAAGTGTGCAGACTTTGTAAGACGATCAACTATGACCCAAATAGCATTATTTCCTTTGGATGTTTTAGGAAGTCCTGTGACAAAGTCCATAGTGATGTTTTCCCATTTCCATTCGGGTATGGGTAATGGTTGTAACATCCCCTTAGACTTCTGTCTCTCAGCTTTAACTTGTTGACAAACCAAGCATCGAGAGACATATTCAGCAACATCTCTTTTCATGCCATCCCACCAGAAGTACTCTTTCAGGTCCCTATACATCTTCGTTCTTCCAGGATGAATAGAGAATGATGAACTATGAGCATCATCCAGCAGATCCTTCTTTAATTCGAGGATGGGAGGAACACAAACCCAATTCCTGAACTTTATTATCCCATCACAATCAAGGTTGAATTCAGGAACATTTCTCACCTTCTTTTGTAACTCGACATCTTCTTTCTGTGCCTCTTTAATATTCACATGTATAGATGGTTGAACATTCATTTGAGAAAGATAATATTTTTCCCCTTCCATTATAAATCCAAGATCCATCCTTTGTAAATCCATAAATATTGGATCTTTTGTGATCCTCATCATGGATAAACTAGCATGGTCTTGTCGACTTAATGCATCTGCCACCTTGTTTTCTTTCCCAGGGTGGTAATGGATTGAGCATTCGTAATCCTTAATCAGCTCCAGCCATCTTCTTTGATGCATATTCAACTCCTTTTGTGTGAAAATATACTTTTAACTTTTATGATCAGTATAAATATCACACCTTTCACCATAAAGGTAATGCCTCCAAATCTTTAATGCAAAGATTACGCAGCCAACTCCAAATCATGTGTTGGGTAATTTTGCTCATGGATTTTCAACTGTCGTGAGGTATAAGCTATCACCATATCATTTTCCATAAGAACACACCCCAATAACTTCTTGGATGCATCACTGTAGATCACAAACCTTTCTACACTACAAGGCAGTGTGAGCACAGGTGCAATGGATAACCTTCTTTTCAACTCCTTGAAATTCTCTTCACATTCCTCTGTCCAAACAAACTAAACTCCTTTCCAAGTCAACTTGGTGAGTATATTAGATAATCGTGAAAAATCTTTTACAAAACGTCGATAATATCCAGCCAAACCATGAAAACTTCGGATCTCAGTTACTTTTGTTGGTCTTTACCATCTTTCGATAACCTCTGTTTTTGCTGGATCCACAGATATCCCCTCTTTTGAGATTATGTGACCCAAAAATGAAACTTTTTGAAGCGAAAATTCACACTTGGTAAATTTGGCACAAAGCTTCTCCTTTCTCAGGGTCTTCAATATAATTCTCAAGAGATCTTCATGCTCTTCCTTGCTCTTTGAATAGACAAGAATATCGTCCATAAAGACGACCAAAAATTGACCAAGATAGTCTCTAAAGACTCTATTCATTAGATCCATGAAGATAGCAGGGGAATTAGTAAGACCAAATGGCATCACTCTAAATTCATAGTGTCCATACCCTGTACGGAAAGCCGTCTTTTGTATATCCTCCCTTTTGACCCTTAATTGATGATACCCTGAACGAAGATCAATCTTGGAAAAGTATTGAGCTCTGCGTAGTTGGTCAAATAAGTCATCAATGCATGGGAGAGGATATTTTTTCTTGATAGTGATCTTCTTAAGTTCTCGATAATCAATAAAGAGTCTCATTGATCCATCTTTATTCTTAACAAATAGAACAGGTGCTCCCCAAGGTGACGCACTAGGGTGTATGAATCCCTTATCAAGATTCTCTTGGAGTTTCTTCTTCAATTCCTGCAACTCAATTGGGGCTATTCTATAAGGTGTCTTTGAAATTGTCAAAGCACCCAGTACGAGTTCTATTGAAAACTCAACTACACGATTTGGTGGAAGACCCGGTAATTCCTCCGGAAAGACATCATCAAACACTTGTACAATGGGCATATTCATAATCATGAGTTTATCACCAACCATTTGAGATAAATAACCTTCATTTAGTGGAATCAATACCCATAATATGGAAGAAATTTCCACTAGAAGGTTATGTTCATCCTTGCATTGATAGACGATCGTAGATTGATCTGGAATATGAAATGCGACTTCCATTCTTTGGAAATTGATATGAGCTCCATGTAGAGAAAGCCAATCCATGCCAAGAATCACATCAAATTCCACTAAAGGAAGGATCACAGGATTTGCAGGAAGCTCTTTCCCACAAACTTCGATCGGAGAAGAATTATAAACTTTTGATGCGACTGTTGTGCCCTTAGGTGTTGTCAAAGATAACTCAACATCTAATTGTTGAGGTAATACGGTGATACCCTTAGAATATTTTTCAGAAATAAAAGAGTGGGTGGATCCAGAATCAAATAAAACATTTTCTACTTTAGAGTGGATGGTAAGTGTACCTTTCACCACATCGTTATCGTACTCCACATCGCTGATAGAAATTGCATGTGACTTTCCTTTTTCTTTAGCCTTAAGATTTTGTTGACGTCAACCATCATCATCAACCCTTGGATTTGGGCATTGATTGGCATAATTTCCCATCTCCTTGCACTTGAAACATTGAAGTGTAGTAGGTTCATTCTTGGTATCCCTTCCTTTGTTTGCATCATTAGACATCTTCTTCCCATTATCGCGGCATTCAAATGCCCGATGACCTTCCTTTCCACATTTAAAACATTTACTTGTCCCTTTAAGACAACTCCCTCCATGTTTCTTTCCACACTTTGAGCATAAGGGAAAGCTCATCTTCTTTTCAGTGTGCTCTTTAGATTTTCCTTTGAATTCCATCTTCCTCTTCTTATCAAACCCATGTGACTGATGGGTTACTCTAATCTCCATCTCGACTTTGAGAGCACATCGAACGATTTCCTCGTAGCTATTGAAGTCCCTTATGGATAACTCCCTTCGAAGACTTGGTTTTAAGCCACTAAAGAATCGATCGATCTTACTCTCAGGTTGGATAATAATACTAGAAGCGTACCTTGCAAGTCTTGTAAAATTTGCTTCATAGGTACCAACAGATTCATCATCCCTTTCCTTCAGTTCCAGAAACTCTTTCTCAATCTTTTTTCGGAGAATATGAGGGAAGTACTTATTGAAAAATAAGTTCTTGAACTCGTCCCATTCCATAGACTCAATTTCATCCCTTTGCCTCGTATTCTTAATAAGATTCCACCATTGATCAGCATCTCCTTCCAAACGATACACTGCTAGGATGACTTTATCATGTTCAGAACATTGAAGAACTAAAAATATCTTTTCAGTAGTACTAATCCATTGTTCAGCAACTAATGGATCAGTAGACCCGCTGAAAGAAGGTGGACGCTGCCTCATGAAGGATTCAACAGAATGTTGCTCCTTCCTTTGCTCATTTGGAAGTACTGCATGATTCATAGCTTGAGAAAGTTGTGTGAGCATGGCTACAAGATTTTTCATTCCAGCTCCCATATCGTTTGTTTTCTCCGGGGGACAATCATTGCATTGCCCATCACATTCCGCATTAACACGGTTCCTTCGGGTTCCAGACATTGACTAAAACCAAGAAGAATAGTGTGAGAAACACTAATTATAATTGGAAAACCACATAATCAAGGATAAAATTTCACACTTAAGGTCTTATCCTAGGGTATTCATGGCCATTTCTAAAACACTAAGATTGTGTTCTATGCATAGACTTATCCTTAGGGTTCTTACTAAGGCTTTCACATCCTAGTTTCCAATGGTTGACTATACCTTTCCTCTGAAACCAACTATAACGACCCATACTTTACATACATTGTTAATACTTCAAAATTAAAGCACACTTATTACAACATATGACAAAACCACAAAGGACCGTATAGGTATAGTGTCTTTAGAAACTGGGAAACATAAACAACTGGTTCATTAATCTTCTACAGTGTCTCCCATTTATTTCATCATATATAGGGTCCCTTTTAGCATATTCTACTTAATATCCATCTTCCTGACCTGGGGAAAAGAAAACATAAAAGGTTGAGCTCAAATGATCAGCAAGGGAAAATAAAGGAAATAAAAATCATATCATATCTTTTTGAAAATCATAACCTGCAAAAGAGATCATAATATCTTAACATGGAATAAACCATAGAAGTGAAAATGAGATCCCCATAATCATAACATTAAACATGAACCTTTGTGGCATGCACACATAATCATGGAAAATCATTTCTTGTTAGTCATGACTCATTTCCAAGACTATCTTAGTGGACAGAGTCCCTTTCTGAACCAAGTCACCCTCATTCCAGTCCTGTTTCACTGAACCGGTATAACCTACCGTTCCAGCCATTTCTATCTCATGAGATATAAAATCTTTACCCAATGCATTGGAGGGAGATATAGGTCCCACCCATCTTATAATGAATCCTTTCTTATGAGCGCCACATAATCATAAATCATACATCATCGCATAACACATGTAACAAAAATGGGATTCTTGAAACATCATGAAATCATAAAACAAATCATATAAGGTAAATGACTTCATAAAAATAATTCCCTCACAACATAATCAAAACAATTTAATAATAGGGATAAAAACAGAACCCTTTATTATCTTAGATGGAAAATAATTTTAATAAAACACTTGAACTCCATTCTTGAGGAAAATATCCTTTCTTCTTCAAAAACACTTTTCTTTTCTTAACATGTCATACAATTATAAACAAAAAGAATTTGATTAAAAATAAACTTGAAAACTTGTAAAGGAAGCTTCTTGGAAATAATGTTTTAAAAATCCATTCATGCCGTATAAGTTAAAAAAAACATTCTTCGTACTTTTGTCGGAAAAGTCAAAAAGTACCTCGTATGAAAAAACTAAAAAAGATTCATTTCATATTCTTTGCTAAAAACTCACTGAAGGGTAAAATTTTATTTAAAATATTGAAAGTGGATGGAAACAATATTACATATTTAGGGAACATGGATGTGGATGATAAAATAAACCCAAGTAAATACCAAAGTATAAACAATCTCGGATAAAAATGAGATTGTGATATTTCCCCTTACCTTAGGTCCGATTTGCTTTGTACGTGTCCGAAGATCCTGTATAATGGTTTAAATAATTTTATTGACTTATTCCAGAATCATACATATTGATATGATATCATATATGGTCATATTCTTAGCTTCTTGTTAGTAATATTTCATTGTTACTTGTTACTCGGGTCCTTATTGCCTTTTGTTCTTATGCGTGTTTTGCCGAATAAATTCTTATTCTTATTTTAAGGTTATAGATACCATATATCCAGAATGTTATTAGTATAACATATATAATATTTATTCATTCAATTCATTTATATAATTACTATGTAATGACGATCATGTAGAACGGGTCGCATCACATCGTGGAGACGGTATTCCGTACGTGCGCACGAGTGATGATATCGTTCCTATGATTATGGAACTGTATTGGAGTATATATATATTATTTCAGTATCAATATTACTTTATAATAATCATAAATAGTTACTCATTACACCATTATACCCATCCTTGTAAGGTGATGGTGGAAAAAAGATTACACCACGGCGTGGAGACGGTATTCCGTACGTACGCACGCGCGGTGATTTCATTTTTCCGTAGGATGGATAGAAGGTGAATTAGGGTTGTTTCATATTTATAATAACATATCAGTATGTAAGTAATACTGATGTTATTACTTTATCATGAAACAACTAAATAAGAAGAAATTGAAGAAGAAAGAAATTGAAAAGATCGGTAATGGATATTACCTCTTCTTTGAAACGCCTCTTTGAAGCCTCCACATAGGGAACTATGATTGTTCTTTGAAGAAGACCAGGACCTCTAGGATTATTCTAGGGAAGTGTATAAGAGATTTTTGCAGGGTTTGGCCGAGCTTGAGTGCTCAAATTGGTGTGAGGAGGAGGGGGAGGAGGTGCCCTTTTATATGGGAGGAGAGGGGCACCTTAGGAATATCTCAAAATATTATTTTATATTAAAGTCAAAATCGGTTTATAATGATTCCAAAGGGTCTTATTTAGAAGCTAAAGTGGGGATGGGTCGAAATCCTATCAACCAACAGGATTTAAACAAGTTTAGGGTATTATTTTAACCTTATCAATTAGATTTAACTCTAAGTTAAATAATTTAACTTTTACCGTGTCTTTTTGTTTTCTTTCACTATATGGTTAATAAACTTACTATAACATGCCAAAAGAACACCAAATTGTTTATTATTAATATATATATCCTTATCTAAGTCATTGGACGATCCTTAGATTTTTAGGAATAACATAACAATTAGTAATATAATATTTGATTTAAAAACTATTTTGTGTCAATTTTGACACTATTTGATATATGATTTTTGTGAAAGTCATAACAGAATTATATGTTCAAAACAAGTTGATTAAATCAACAATAATATATCATAGTAACCTAGAAAATTAGTGGAATTCATAAAAAGTCTCAAATTACATTTATTTTGGTGTTTCCAACATCAATTATGTCAATATTTCATTAATAAGATAATTATTGCATCATCATTCTGTCATAAATAAATTAAATTATTTAATGTCTAAAAATTACTAATAAAATACCATTATGTAGGAAACCTCATTATCTTTCTAATGATTATTTATAGTCGAATTTATCTTATGTATAACCCCATATTAAAAATGATTTACTTATTAAACTTTGATTTTAACTATTTTAACCCTTCTTTAAATAAATTAATAAGAAATGTACTAATCTAACCCATGTGGGCCTAAATGGTCATATTTTATTCCCACATTTGTTTTTGGTCGAATTAAACTTATCCAATAGAATTAGGACATGTGTTAGGTAGATAGTAATATCATATTTACCCCTATTTACTATTAACCGCGGTAAAAAAGTAAAAAGTCACTATTCACCAAAAAATTATTTTTATCTCATTGGACCAGATTTTACTTACTGATATCAACCGTGTCTGTCGGATTTTGGAAATTCCATTCATAGAAGCGGTAAAACTAAGTTTTATAAAAAAATTCAGTTTTTAACCTACCACTTAGTGGTTTCACTATTCATCAAAAATTGAAAGTTTTCAGAAAAATACCAAAATTTCACCCTAGGCTAATTTCGGTATTCCGAATCCAAAAATGAAGTCCATTTTGAAAAATAAAATTTATAAAATTTCAAAAAGAGGTTATTACTGTTCATAACGGCTAGTTTTAATAATATTTTAATAGTATATCGTTGTTTAGTGAAACTCGGTATTGTGTACGATGCAAGCTATCGAGGAAGGTCGTGATTGGGTGTAAAGTAAGCCAAGCAAGTGTGTAGTGAAATATTCCTTTGATGATATATAAAAACAAAATATTACTCATAAAAATCTCGGGTGTTACAATAAGCCTTTAAAATTAAACATGAACATAATATGGAAGGAAGATGAGCTGAGTAAATGTTGACATAATATAATCATGGGTATTCTACTAGTTGAATAACAACATGATATTTCAGTTAAAATATTCATTATGAGGGAATTTCATGTTTCGTACATTCTAAAACATTTTTTCAAGCCCTCATCCAAGATGTCTAAAAATGATTTAGGCCTCAGGAAAATCCATATATCACATTGGGAAAGCCCCAGCCAATTCCATGTCTATTTGCCTCATGAGACCTACCGATGCATCGAGGGTCTATATGGGGACCCACCCCTCACATATTACATCCAATTCAATCCTCATATGAGAGAGGATAAAATTAGAAAAATATAAATTCATTTTGAAACTATCATATGAAATTTAACTAACTTTCCCCAAACATTGATCATAAAATGCTAACCATTCTGAGTAATATAGTGAATCGTTTTAGGATAGCTCATCTACAATACAATTATTCATAAAAATATAATTAAAATATCGTATATGAAATCATAAATTATTAAACCCAATAATATATAAGAATCAATAAGAGTGTTGAATCAGACGAAATACTCATAAAAATCATTTAATAATTTTTGAGATAAATACTCTTACTTTTGAAAAAAGAGTTATTTTGGAGAAATATTTTTATAAAACCATAAGTTCAGTAAGGTAACATTTTAAAAATAAAATTAGTTATTTTAGAAAGATAATGGTTTCATGAAATTGATTATAGTGTTCCTTTTAACATAGATAATAATTTGAGAAATTCCCTTGAATCAGGTTTTATTTTGGAATCAATTATGAATGTTCCTTTTAAAACATGTAACTATCCATAAAATAAAGAAGGTTTCTGGTCGGTAAAAATTTATTGAACACTCAAAACAATACTATGATTATTAAATAATAATATAAATGAATGTCATTGTTGAAATTAAATGAAAAAATTAACACGAATGGACATTGATATTCGGGTGGAAAACCCTTACCTTAAGTCCGAATGTTTTCCAATCATGATCATAAGGTAATGGAATATGAAATTAGACTTATTAATAACATATTTCAGAACCTAATATACATGTATTTATTTTATCATAATTATGATTAGTTTATTAATGTTCTCATTGATAATTTATTATATTTAATTTCTTCGTTCTATAGTGTTTTTTTCCTTGATTTCCATAATCAGTTCACTTCTTTTAAAGTAATCAAATTCATATAGAGTGGATGTAAGTCTCCAGAATAGAAAATTAATATTATTTATTAAAATAAATAATTTTAATGGTAATTTATTTCATTTTGTTACATTGAAATAGGATGAATCTTTAGATGATAATCAATTTGATTATTTGGAGTAATTTTTGTTATTATGAACTAGTGATGTAATAAACAATAATTATATGTACATATACTGGTTCCTGAATATTAATTACATTATAATAAATATATTATAGTTTTTTAATCCATATAAATTTTTTCATTAACATCAATGAATTAGAAAATTAATAACAAAGCTTCGTCATCCAGAAATGTTATAAATTTGAACATCATCAAAGTTGATTTAGTTAATAAACAATAAAAGAGAGGGGGTAGGAATATTGATGATGGATATTCCATTAACATGATGTATTATCCGTATATAGATTATACAAGAGTTATCCTGGTCATTTAGAAATAGGAGGTTAGGATATAAAATGAATAGGGATGAACATGAAAATAAAAGAAAAGTTGAGAAATCCCATATGAAAATTCTGTAGCCTAACGACATCACCTAAAATCTCATAAAATGAATAGATGAGAGAAAATGGGTATCTAATTATATGTAAATAAAAATGGAATGTAAGAGGAATTCATAATATCAAACCCCATCATTTAATAATGGAGATTTAAAGAGATAACATAAAAGAAGTGTCGACTAAAAGAGGAGGGTGAAGGATTCCCTTACCTAAGAGAGTAACTCCTTGTACATGAAGGTTGGGACCTTGGGTGATGAAGGTAACCTTGTGAGGACTCCTAGGGAAGTAAAATAACAGGAGAATGAAGTAATAGGGATTTGTATTGAATGAAAATCAATGGATGAGTGGGTATTTATAGTAAAATAGATATAATATTTTAATAATTTAAAAAGAAACCTCATTATTGGTTTTTGTAAAACCATTGGCTTGACCATGATATTTTCCAATTGTATTATTAAATTGAGACACCTAATATATTATTGAACTTTACAAATGTCGATGATTTTTTTATTAATTATTACATCATTATGATGTAATAAAATATACTAAAAAAAATAAATTTTTTTACTATTCACAAAAAAATAATGTATTTTAGAAAAATTACAAAAATAAAACACTACCATTATTCAATGTGTAGAATTAAAAAATGAACTCATTTTTTGAAAAATAATTTTCCAAATATTATTAATTAAATTTTTATATAAAATCATAGTTAATTTTAAAAATAAAAATTTTATTGATATAATTTGTTTTATATCACATTGAAAAATCAATTAAGATCTAATTATCATATTACCGAATGAAAATAAAATAATATAATTATTTACTATTCAGAAGTGTCATATTACTATTCACAAGGGAGTGTTACTATTCACCAAAAATATAGTTTGTTCTATCAGACTCCAGATGAATTACTTGTCAGAACTCTAGAGGACCATTTTGAGAATTTCAAAACATTGTAGAGGCAGTGTTGTGATTAATGGATAGATTATAAAATTCATTCAATATTTATTTTCATAACCATGGGGTGTTACATTCTCCCCTAATTACAAAAATAACTTCCTCGAAATTCACCAAATATTACCTAAAAATATTAAGGTATGTATTCAAAATATGCTACTCCAGCTCCCATGTTACTTCCACCATCTTATGGTTCCCCAAAAGAAACTTTACCAGATAAGTCGTCGAATTTATCAATACCTGTTTTTTATTATCAAGAATCTTGATAGGATCTTCAGAGTAAGAAAAATCTGGATCAAGTTCTACTTGTTCATAAGTGAGTACATGTGATAGGTCTGGCATTTATTTTCTTAACATAGACCAGTGGAAGACATTGTAATATTTAGAGAGACTAGGAGAAATTTCAATACGGTATTCTACCACTCCAATTCTGTCCAAAATTTTAAAACATCTGATGTACCTGGGACTTAATTTTCCATTCTTACTGAATTGTATAATACCCTTCCATGGAGATACCTTTAAGATATCATTATCTCTTTCTTGAAATTAGAAATCCCTCCTTTAGTTATCAGCATAGATATTTTTCCTATAATAAACTGTTTTGATATGAATTTGGATAATCATAACCTTTTCTGTCATTTCTTCAACATGTTCTAGGCCTATGATCTTTCTCTCACAAACATCTTCCCATCAAGTTGGGGTAATACATCTCTTTCCATATAACACTTCATATGGCGCCAACTGAATACCTGAATGGAATATATTATTATAGGAAACTTATATTATTGGTAAAAACTAATCCCACATACCTTTAATGTCTAGTGAAAAAGACCTCGACATGTCATCCAATGTTTTAATAGTATGTTCTAATTTCCCATCAGTTTGTGGGTGATATTCAATGCTCAAACGATGATCAATATTTGGGGCCTTCTAAAGACTTTTCCAGAAATAGGATGTAAAATAGGGATCTCGATCGGAAACAATTGATAATGTTACACCATGAAGTCTTAAAATTTCATTAATAGTCTTTAAAAACATTGAAGTGGTAAATTTTCACTTATAGAATGAAAATGACCTAATTTTGTTAGACGATAAACAATGAACCATATCGAAACGTTCTTTCTTGGAATCTTTGGTAGTACCATGAAAATGTCTATTATAATATAACCCCATTCCCACATAGGAATAATAAGGGGTTTCATGACTTCTCCAAGAAATAGTCTTCCAGTATTCACCTATTGACACACCAAACATCTCGACATATATTCAGAAATCTCCCTCTTCATTTTTTCCCACCCAAAATGATCCTTTAGATCTCTATAAATCATTGTACTACCAGGGTATATATAGAAATTAGAGCAATGAGAATCATCCAATAGTTCCCTCTTTGGATCAGGAATAGCAGGAACAAAAATAATCTTTCCGAATTTCAAAATGCTGCCTTCATACATGAATTCAATAATGTTCCCATAATTTATAGCATTAATTTTCATTTGAAACTCCTCATCATCAACCTGTTAGCATTTTATACTTTATAGTAAAGAAGGTTTGAAAACTATTTGTAAGATTAGTGAAGTGTTACATTCCTTGATAATTATCATATCCATCATTAAATGATATATGAATAAATGATCCCTTTCAACTCTCATCTTGTTTATAATTCCATGGTCCTAACTACTCAATGCGTCTTCCACCTTATATTCCATTCCCGGGTGGTAGTTTACTATGCAATCAAAATCATTGAGTAGATCAATTTATTTATTTTGTATCTTGATGAGTTCTTTCTATGAGATGATATATTTTAAACACCTATGATCTGTAAATAAATAAAATTTGTCTCCATAGAGGTAATGTAACCAATTATTCAGATCTATGATTATCACTTCTAACTCAAAATCAAGAGTTGGATAGTTTTTTTATTAATTTTTAGTTACCTAGATACATAGGAAATCACTCGATCATTCTACACAAGGATACATCCATGTCCATTCTTTTATGCATCGTTATAGATAACAAACCCATCATTCCTAGATGGTAGGGTTAGGATGGGACCATTCACTAACCTCCTTTTCAATTATTCAAAACATTATTCACATTCCTTTTCCAATGCAAAACTAACCCCCTTTTCATGTGATATTGGTCATTAGGTTGGCTATACAAGAAGCTTTATGAACGAAATGCTGATAATAATAGGTTAAACCAATAAAACTATGTACCTCAGTTATGTTAGTTGGAGTAGGAAATTCTTGCATAGCCTTTTTCTACACATGATCTATAGATATTCCATTCTTGGAGACAATGTGGCCCAGAAAAGAAAACATATTGGAACCAAAATTCACACATTTATAAACTTACCACATAATTCATTTATTCTAAGAGTATTTAGAATAGGGCGAAAGTGGTTTCCATGATCTTCATAGATTTTATATTATTCCATGATATCATTAATAAAAACCACCATAATGTTGTGAAGATAGTCATTGAAATTTTTATACATTTGTTCCATGAAAACAGATGGTTCATTAGTTATTCCAAAATGAATTAGTGTAAACTCGTAATGGTCGTACCTGGTTCGGAATACTATTTTGGGAATTTATTATTTAATCAAAAGTAACATAAGATATTCAGATCGAAGATCAATCTTTGAAAAAAATTGGCCTTCATAATTTTGATCAAACACATCATAAATGATAGATAGGGGATACTTTTTCGTTATTTATATAGAAATGATGTTCATGTCCTCAATGCACAACCTTATAGACCCGTTATTCTTCTTAACTAAATGAATAGGGGCTCCCCACAAAGAAACACTATGGAGAATAAATCGTTTAACTCTCAATTACTATATTTTTTCAGTAGTTTCACTATCTCAACATTGTCCATTCTGTAAGGGGTCATTGATATGGGCCTTCAACATGGAATTATATCAATGGAAAACTCAATTTCCCACTCTAGTGGATGTCAGGTAAATCCTCTAGAAAGAAATTAATATATTCTATCACAATAGGTACATCTTATATTTTAACATTCTTTTACTCACCCATAGTTATTACATTCCCCTACTCCCAAGTAATTGAATTCAGTAGAGCTACTGGGGGTGGATTTAGATCAGAATCAAATGGCCATTTTTCTGCTCTAAGGACAAGGGATTCCTAAAAATTCACAGAAATTGTAACTTCCTTATTCTTGCAATAGATCTTCACATCATTATTTGATAGCCAATTCATAGAGAGAAATAAATAAATGTAAACTATTATTATTAAGATATGTTTAGAAACAAAATCAAATTTATGAGTCATGTGGGGGACTGACTGACATGCCTTTTTTGTAGTGATAGATCCACTAGATGTTTTAACTAATAACTCCTTTATTAAATCAAATTAGACTTCTAATTTTCATGGGGAACTAGGAAGATATAAAGGAATTTGACGATCTATAATGATATAAGGTATTGGATTAGTTTGATAAAATGATGAATTTACCTTTCACCACATAATTAGGGACTTCAATATCAGCGGTTGAGATCACATAAGCAAGTCCCTGCTCTCTTATCCTTTTATATTTCATGATTCCTTAATGCACTGGACAATCATTATCATGATTCCCCAACTCTTGACAATTATATCATTTAACATTAATAACTTCTTTCTTCCCATTTTTTCGCCAACAAGATGGCCTTTCTGTCCATATTTGTAGCATAAACCTTTTCCATTTATGCACACACCGAGGTGTTCCCTTCTAAAAATTTCACAAGGTTGAAATTCAACTCTACCCTTCATCCCTATTTCCTTTTTTCCTTTCCTAGTGTTTTCTACAGCCCTTTAAATATCTTTCATTCCCTTAAAGTCATTTTAATTAGATAATTATTTTTATATATTGACAGAACATGAAACTATATCCTCATATGATGAAAAACATTGGGAGACCAGTGCCTACCGGAGGAATGGATTTAGGCTATCAATGAATTGATCAATTATGATCTTTAGTTTTTGAATGTAGTCCAAAACAGGTCTTGATAACCTTGTGAATTTATCATCATAAATTTCAATATTCTTATCTTTCTTATTCCTCTAAATCAATAATTTTCTCTCCAAATCCACTTGTGGTTCACGAGGAATGTGTTTCCCTATAGAGATTTTTTTAATGTCCCTCAATTCCATCTCTTTTATTTCTTCCTCTACCATTATGTTATGGATTAACTGCCACCACCAATCCACATCCCACAAAAGATGATAAAATGCCAGAACAACCTTCTCTATTTCATTACATCCCAAATAGATAAATATTTACTTTCGTGAACTTACCCACTGATCATCTATAAATGGGTTCATTGACCCATATAATTATGGGGGTTGTTGTCACATAAATTCATCTAACATACCTCCTTCATGTGGTAGATTCATATGCACCATACATGAAAGGTTGTTATTCATAAACTGGCTATATTGTCCCAGAATACTAATAATTTTCTCAGCACCCGTCACATCACCAGATCCAACATCATTCTCTTGCATCAAAGGGAAATCTCTATGGGGGATCTGAGTGTTCATGTAGTTTCCATTCCATACTCAATGCTATATTTCTAAATAAATGTATTCACTATATTTGTGTATGAATCATAATTTATAATGTTAACATAAAAAATACATAGAATAAATTGAGATCCTATGCATGGCTAATCCCATAATCAAAAAAATGGTCTCTTTGAGAAAACATTAACATTTAAATCCTTCAAAATGTCTTGTAATAAAAATGTTAATTACCCTTACCATATCCCCTAGGAGTGTAAATAAAACGATTTCAGCAAGGCCCATTGTCATATATTAGGATCTCCAGGTCATGCCTGAATCTCCTTGTTAGAGATTTCACTCCAAGGTTCATCTATGACAGATCCACCTCTACCAGTTTGTATCTGTACAAGGATGTATTTGGTAGAAATATCCACATAATCTACTCTTTACCAAAATACCAGGAACATCATGCATTTGATTCCTCAAAGACAATATTTGTAATTTGTTCCCTAATCTAAAATTTATTCATATAGTTTCCATATTTTGTACTAAACTTCATTTGATACAAACAGTAATGACCCAACCCCACTTTCTCGGAGATGGTACCTTATTTTATTACATTGGCTTATAATAAATTAGTGTACACCACTCAGGACCATTTATATTTGTAGACATTGGAAAAAAGACACATAAATATGTTCCAAATTACATCTTTAATGGAAAACAACTCTAATTTAATCCATTAGAAACAACAATACCTCCTAGATCATGCTTGTAAATCATTTACAATTTACTTCTTCATATCCTGATAAAATGAAACATAAGAAAGGGGTGAGATCAAATGAAAATAAATAGTAATAAATATAGTATAAGATGACATAAATAGTAGACATGGTGAATAATTGAAAACACATGCTTTTAAAAATATTCCTGAACAAGATATGGCAGGAATATGAGCTAAGTAAATATTTCGATAATATAATAATTGGTATTCTACTAGTCGAATAACTACATGAAATTTCAATTACATGATTCATAATTAACGAAGTGAATATTCTGAACATTCAGAAACATTTTTCATGGCCTCAAACAAGACTTCTAAAAATGATTTAGGCCACAGTAATATTCATATATTAAATTGCAAAAGGCATCGGCCAATTCCTTGTCTATTTGTCTCATGAGACCAACCGATACATCAAGGGGATATATACGGACCCACCTATCACATAATAAGTAAAATTAATTCCTCATATGGGAGGGGATAAACATAAAAAACATATATTTTCATATTAAATCTATTATATGGAATGTAACTAACATTCCCCGATCAATGAACATAAAACACTAACAATTCATAATAATCTGGTGATTGGTTTTAGGATAGCTAATTCACTATAAAAGTATTCATAAAACATTAAAAAAATATTTTATAGGACATAATAAATAATTGAACCTAATAATACCAAAAAATAAACAAGAGAATTGAATTAGATGAAAATACACTTATACAATCATTGAGAAATTGTTGAGATAGATACACTTAATTTTGAAAATAAGAGTTATTTTGGAAAAATTATTGTATTAAACTAGAATTTAATTACGGTGTTATTTATGTTATAAAATTATTTATTTTATAAGTATAATGGTTTCCAAAAACAGATTATCGAGTGCCTTTGAATATAGATAAGAATTTGGGAAATTCCCTAGAATCGGTCTTTTATTATTGAAACAATTTTTAAAGTTCCTTTCAAAATGTGTAAATATCCAAAAAAAATAAGCAATGGTTCTGTTTTGTAAACTTATATATAAGACTCAAATTTATTTTATGAGGATTTTATAATAATATACCATAATTCCATTGAGGTAATTAGACAAAAAATGTAACCCAAAATAAAGTGTATGTTCGGGGGAAAACTCTTACATTAAGTCTGAATGTATTCCGTTCGTGAACTTAAGGTCATGGAATATGAAATTGGACTTATTAATGAAAAAATAAAAAATATATATATATAAATTTATTTATTTCATCATAATTCTTTGTAGAACATTTATGTTATTATTGATATGTTTTTATATTGAATTTCATCATTCTAGAGTGTTTGTTTTCTTGATTTTCAAAATTGGTTCACTTGTTTCTATGTAATGGAATTCATGTGGAATGGTTTTATATCACCATAATAGAAATTAAATATTATTTATGAACATACATAATTTTTAATTGTCATTTATATAATTTTTTACAATGAAATGGGATAAAACATTTGATGATAAAAACATGGATTATTTTACAGTATTTGGATTATTAAGAACTAGTTTTGTGATGTAAATTAATAATATGTACGTATACTGGTTCATGAAGATTAATTAGGTTATAATAAATATATTATAATCTCTTAGATTATATAAATGGTTTCGTATCCATTAATTAATGATAAAATGAAGGTCGAAACTTCATCGTCCATGAAGGTTTTAAATTGGACCCACATGGATGTTGATGTAGTTTATAAAAATAAAAGGGAGGGTGTAAGAATATTGATGATTTATTCCATTAACATGATATAAATATAGTATATAGATGATACTAGAGTTAACATAGATATTTGGATATATTTTTTGAGGATAAAAATAAAATAGATATGACATTAAAATAAAAAGAAATGTTGAGAGATCCCTTATAAAAATTAGGTATCGTAACAGTGTCACTAAAAATTTCATAAAATGGATTGATTAGAGATAAATTGGTATCTCATCATATATATATCAAAAGGAAATTAATATTAATAAATTATATCATACCCCAATATATTAGAATTGAAATTCAATGAGATATCATAAAATAAGTGTCGACTAAAAGTGGTGGGTGAAGGATTCTCTTACCTTGTAGAGTAACTCATAGAACATGAATGATGGGACCATGAGGGATTAAGGTAACCTTGGGAGGACTCCATGGGAGGTAAATCTAATCAAGTATCGAGGATGAGGGATTTTTATTGAAATTAAACTAATGGATGAGTGGGTATTTATAGTGAAATTGAGAGAAATGTTTATTATTTTAAAAAGACACCTCATTAGTGGTTTCTGTAAACCCATTTTCTTGCCCATGGTATTTTTCATGGTATTAGAACTTGGTACACCTAATATTAATTGTACTATACAAAAGTCTTTCCTGAATTTTTTATTAGTTATAAATAAATATGGTGTCATCAAATATATGGAATAATCATAACTATATTTTTACAAATCATGAAAAATTAATTTATTTTAGAGAAATCCAAAAAATCAACCCTACCATTATTCAATGTGTAGAATTTAAAATTGAAATTAATTTTTCACAAATAATTTTAAAAATATTATTAATTTAATTCTTAAATAAAATCTTATTTAATTTGAAAATTAACAATTGTAAAGGTATAATTTTTTTATATCACATTGTAAAATTAATTGAGAAATCATTATCTTATTACCTTATGAATATAACATAATATAATTATATACTATTCATAAGGTTCATATTACTATTAATATTACTATTCATAATGGTATGTTACTATTAACCAAAAATTATATTTTTTCTATCAGACTCAAAATGACATACTAGTCACAACTCTAGAAGACCATTTTTCGAACATCAAAACATAGTAGAGGAAATGTTTTGTTTAATGGATAGATTATAAAATTCATTCAATATTTATTTTAAACACCAAGGGGTATTACAATAAAAAATATATTTGAAAGTATAATTCGTCATTGATCTCACAAAACATAGTGTACACCCACTGAATAATAATGATATGTTTCGTTATATCCCAAAATTCAATAAAAACAAACCTCATGATATCTTTATAATGACCCATGTTGACATACCTCACTAATTTTTATAATGGGATAAAAAACCACATCACTAAATGAAGAATATTACAAATAATAATTTCCCCTGATTTAAAGATATATTAAAATAATAAATATAATTTATGACTTACCATACATCATAACATACACAACAATTCTGATATAGATTAAAAACCCAATAAAATTTTTCTCTTCAAAATTATATAACATTTAAGAACCTATATGAAATATGATTTTAATTTTAAAGTTATCATAACAAAAATAATTACACAAACCACTCAATTAAAATTTACTTGAATATAATTTCTATTTAAATATACAAATCATCATGATAAAAAATTCACTAAATGTATTTTATCACGAAAAAATAGGGAAAAATTCATATATGAAAACATTTCTTTAAATTTTACTTCAAAATTTCTTTTCAAGAAATAGAAAAATTCAGCCAAATCTAAAATTTAAACTTACCATTTTACCTTAACTTGTAATTTATCATGGTAATAAAATTATGTTTATAAAAATTTCTAAAACCAAGTAACCAGGACAAAATAAATGATAATATAAGATAATTAAAACCCTGACGATCAAATGCTAATTAAATATTATCAGGATTAATCACATGAATCATGAAATTAGATTCTTTTTTATAAACAAGATAAAAAATAATAATTAAAAATATAATAATGTAAACTAATTATTAAATACAAATTATATCATACCATTATGCATCTTCCTCATGATCAATTGTAATAACACTTTCCATTTTATATCATTCATCCCTTTAAGCCCGTGTTTATACCGATTTTCAAATTAATATATCCTAATAAAATATTTATATATTTAATCCAATAAAAAATAATATAGAATAAAAATAAATTAATGATTTAGGAATTTTGGAAAATTCTATATAACTCAAAATAAAATTCAATTATTCCTAATTATATATTTCATTTCATTTAATTGATTCGATATTTTATTAGTGAAGTTAATTGTGTTGTTTGGAGGATTGTTATAGATTCAATAGAATACATAGGATTCCATTTCTGATAAATAATCCATTTAATTTATATGAGGATATTCCTATTACCATGTTTTATGGTAAAGGAAACAATTGGCTATATCCTAAAGAACATGTCTGTCAAATTTGAGGAAACTGTGGAAACTATTAGTGATGAACGATAAAAAAATATACAAAATAAAAGAATAAAACTATTTTTGGATGATGGAGAAATTTATATAACATATTGGATAAGTGATAAATTGGTTATGATGGCTATAAAGCCAACTAATGATAAGTAAAGTTTGAATGGGTGAAGTATAGAAATAACCAAATATGTGGTAGTGTTTCGACCACATACAAAATTTATTATTGTCAAATACTCTATGTAGGAATTTAGGAAAGAACGAAATATATGAACATATCAAATATTTGGTCTAGTGAATTAAGAATATATTTATATCAAAATTATAATCTGTAGGAGAATTTATTAATTACATAGGTTTTTGGGACATCATAAGGGACATCAATGATATTTCCAAATAACCCACGTAGTAGATTCTATGACATATTATTGTGTGCATCCATATACAAGACTCTATAACATATCAAAAGATAAACATTAACATAGTCAATTTATATGTTTCCAATCCAATGTATGAAAACGTATTTTCACAAAAAATCCAATTGAAATTCAATATGTTTCCAAAATATGAGTATTTTGAGAAGTAAAATATATCAGATAATTCTTGTGATGTGTTTTGAAGATATTAATATTTTATCATACAATTTTTTCATGGTAATCAATGAGAATAAAGAAATTATTCCTCATATAATTTTTCAGTAACTCAAGAAAGATCAAAACCCAAACAAGATTTCTATATTGAAATGAATAATATTTTAATGCATGTGGGAAATTTTAATGAGTTTAAATATATATGATTTTTTGGATTCCAAGACCATGATATTAAAATATCATATAATGAGATAATATCCCAAAAATTAATTTACATAATGTGGAGTTTTGTACATATATATTTTTATATTATAAAAAACATAAAATACTTGTCATGTATTCCTGAGATTAATATATTGATTCTACTGAGAGATAAAAATAGTTTAAATAATTTATTAATTAGAAGTCTATTGAACTATTTAAATTAAATGATCCTACTAATAATGATCATAAAAATTTTGTAATTTAAATATGTAAATATTGATAGATATATTTTTTATAAAAAGATTCATGATTATTTTGTTGAATATGAATATTATTCATGTGTAAAAAAATTTGCAAACCTCATTAATGATAAAATTGTCATGATTAATTTGAAAATTATTCTAGTTTCTAATACCCCCACTATCAATGATAGAATAAGATGAGGTAAATTTAAGAGATAAGAATGAGTATTAAACTAATCTAAGGAGAATACATAACAGACTAGATATATAATAATTTTCATAACAACCAACCCAATTATAATAAACTACTATAGATATTGAAGAGGTGCATGTAAATACTTATTGAACCACTGACTCCTGGAGAAAGATTATATTTTCATGTGGTGTATAATAATATTATTGTACAAATGAGTTATTCAGGTATTTGAACAATATAGAAACTAAATGATCTTATAACTAAGGAGCATAACGATTCAAGGAAGAGAATATTGTCAGTGGTACAAGCCATAATTCTCTTACAACTCAATATATTACTATAATGGATGATTATGTTACAGAATATTATACATATTTGGGGGAATAAATAAATTTTAAAGGATTTACACATTCAACCAAAACATTATGATAATATTGAATACTCTCTTTATTTATTACATCAACTAAAGGAGGGGATTGGAGAAATATATGAGTAGATGGTGACCAATAAAATATTGAATACTATTAAATATAAATAAAGATAATTCCTTAAAATATACCATGTATTCACCCCCTCTAATAATTCCATTCATCGTAGGGAATTATAAGTGGTATAATAGGTTATATTCCAGATAAATATCATGAGATAATTCAAATATAAAGATAATATAAACTATATCAATATCTATAGTGTTTCCACATTTTATAGGAATAATTAATATAACTATAATAATATGATGGTAGCCTATATCCTCTCACTAGTCCTTGTAGTGATATATGCTACAACATTTTTGTTTGTACGTGTTATTTATGGAACAAATTGCACTAAAGTAAATAGGTAGAGTATGCAGTTATATGAAAGTAAAAAAAATCCTTCATGATTATATTGTCAAAGGTGGTATATAATATGGTTCATGGTATTTAAAATGAACCTAAAAATATAGATAACATAAAAAGATGATATGATTTTAATGTCAAATACGATAAACTGAAAATGAAAATTTTGGATGATCCAATTATATGATATAATGATTGAAGAATGATTATATTATTGACAAAAAATTTAGATGTGTTATTGAGATTATTAGAAATCTGTTCATTTTTTTGAGAATATTGAAGATTCTATCATCATTAAAAAGTTAATGAGAAATTTTTCAAATCAGTTTGATTTAATAATATCAACCCAAGAAGAAAGATAAGACTTTAATATTGATGAGATACTTAACAAGGTCATAGATTATAAGATGAGAAAGGAACATACATTAAAATATAAGTAAATATATGAAATGGATTTTGAAATAATGATAAGGAGAAGTTTCATAGAAGATGTTCATAAAGAATATGAATATCCAGATATTGAAGATGAAAATGTCCTAAATGAGATTATTTATCTTCAATCAAAGAGATTCATTATTAGAATATAGAAAAGAAAATGTAATAATCTTCCTATTTGATATAATTATAATAATTATGTTCATAATGAAATGTATTTCCCAAAAATAAATTTTAAGAATATGATTCAGAATATTATTGTGTGAAGACACAAAAATTAATGGAGAAGAAGTTGTTTAATAAAAAAGATAAGAATCATTATGAGTATGAAATATGAAGATTGATCATTTAGTGTCTTAGATAATGAATTATATTCATTTTCATAATGTCGAGGAAGTATCAAATTCATCGATATGTATTTATAATAGAATATAAAGTATTGATCTAGAGTTTTTTAATAATGAAATATTTAATTTATGCATGAGTTGGTCACAATACCTTTAGGAAGAAAATAAGAATCATAAGAAAGAAAACTAAAAGGATTCTACAAATAAGTAATAGTATTTATAGAATTATGTGACATACATTGATGAGATCATGAAACTCAATCATAGAAAAGATGAATATAAAAATATCATTAATTTTATGAAGGAATAAGTAGCTACAAAGGAATAAGTACTAGTTGAGACCCAATCCATATGTATCGCAGTACAATATTAGTTGAATGAGGTCATGGAAGAGTTCACTAATTATACTGAGGTTGGTCGGGAATCTTTTGATACCAATTTTTAAATAATATCATATTAAAATGGTTAATCTACATTGACTGTCTAAAAATCCTATTTTATCTAATAGTGTATATTTAGAAAAATGTCTATGTATATTTTGTCTAAGAAAATTAAGATCAATTATTCCACATCAATGGATTGGAGGATTTTTCCAAGGAGGCCACCACCCCTTATGTATGGTGAGGCTGAATTTTCTATTAGATTTAATTTACTCAAATTTAGATCAATCTAGAACAAATCTGGATGAATAGTGATTCAAGGATATTGTTGGTACTATGGTATTAATGGAAAAAAATAATATTCATTGTTGTAAAACATGATTTTAGTGATGGATTAAAGAAAACATTTTGATTTTTAATGAGAAAAAATAGAAAAAATAACAAATGAAACAAATTTGGACCAATTATTCACCATTCCTATCATTAGGGAAGAAATTCAAATCTTATTGGATTATATAGAATCTGATGTTTGGAAAGTCAGAAGGATACGAAATTGATTTAAATGTTTTTAATGATTATATACCAAGGCAATAAAAGAGAATGGTTTAAAAAAATAGTTGTATCTCATGCGAATAGTCTGAGGTAAAATATAATTTAAATAATGAATTATTATTTTTTTTGGAAAATCAATTGAAATTTGATAAAAAAATTGAAGATGATGAAAAAATGATAAGGGTAAAATAAATAAAATGTCTTCAGATAGTGAGGTTAACATTTATCAAATTTTATCCAAAATTGGAAATATTATTATTTAGAAGACTGAGTTGAAAAATATATTCCACATATAGAATATGTTCAGTGTTAGATTCCAATGTAATCATCCATTTAAATGAATAAGATAAAATATTGGCCCAGGATGGGTAGAATCTCATAGTCTATATGTTTTTTATAATACTAGTAGATGTTTCTCATTACTCTCTATTATTAGTTTTTAATTACATTAGCTTTTTTGGAATTAAAGGAGGAGTTTTGTTTGTTATATAAAATATATAGTAAAGGAGAATGTTTGAGGCTCTAACCACTGGAGAACGTTAAGAAATTGGTTTTCCTAGATTCTACTATCTTCTATGAAATGGAATAATTGGTATGGATCCTTTATTTTCGAGAAAATTTGAGGTGAATGTCTCATTATATATAATTACATTGAATTTGTAAATGATTTTAATATTTAAAATTATATGGTTTGGGTATGAGAATCCAAATGAAAACACTATGTTATGATTAAATTTCATACAATTATTAAAGGGGTCTGTTGACTGATGGGAGAATAAAAAACAAGGGGATTATCTATCATTCAAATGATATTTTTTTATGTGTTTTGTAATATGTGTTCATGTTTTAGTTACATATGATATATTTTTCATAACCATGACTTTATAAATGATTTTTGGATCATGATTTCACATGATTGGTTGTATTTGGATAGAATATACAGCATTCATCAATGATATATTTTTTTCTACATCGGTTTATGCCACATTGAATTAGATTACTCAAACTAAGGAATCATTTCTAAGAGATCCATATGGTATCATCTGTCTCACAAAAATACGTAAATATAATTTTAATTACTTTAAATTCATTAAAATATATGAGAAGACCCTCAGATTAAGCATTTGTTTTGATTATAAATAAAGCTGATAAAGATGGAATATATCTAATAACAGAAAATTATATTGAGTACTTGAATTCCAAAAAAAAAACATAGGGGGAGATTTTGGGAAAATGTATGTATTTCTGTTGTTATTAAGGGTTTATTATGTGTTTAGTGGAGTTATGATTAATCATTGTGGGTTACTAGGGATTCCAGAGAATATGTTGGATTTCATGATAGATAAAGTATCAATAGAAGTCAATAACATGATTCTTATGCTACAATGTTCTAGGAAAATGAAACCATTAGCATATGATTGTACAAATTGAGTGGAGAAGTGAACAATATTGTTTAAAATTATTTGGTATGACTGATAAGATGATCTAAAAAATAACATAATGCATGTATTGGTTGGTGTAAGAGAACAATATATAAAATATTTGAGAATATTTTATGTGATTTAAAAGTAATCTATGTCCAAAAATGTAGATATTGTTGAGTTTGAGTGAAAACTCGATATTCCAATATTCACCTATTATTTTGAGAATACATGAAAAATCAGATTGGAGAATATAATCCTAAAATTTATTAGATGGAATCATATATACAGACTACCAATGTAGCCAATATAATGATGTTGGAAAATATACATGTTTGAATGCTATTGTGTAAGTTAAATAATGTTTTAATTATGTGTCTAGGATAATTTAAGGGACTACATAAACATAGATGAATACTCTATTAGGTCAAATATTTGAAATATCCACGTTTTTATTTTCATAGATTTCTCTATAAAAATTATAATGTTATGGATTCCAGTAGACATATTCTATGTATCCCAAATCATATATGAAAATGGTATTTCAGATATGATCTGAGTCAATTAATACTGGTTTCTAGAATTTTATTATTCATTGAAGTAAAATATATTAGGTGATACTTTTCATGTGTTTCAATTATCAAAATATCATCATCATAAAAGGGGATCCTAATACATATTTAGAATCAACAAATAATGTCTAATAATGTTTTTTGTTTGATGATGAAATATCCACACATCAAGTATGATTTCCACATAGTAGTGATGATTTTTCCTACAATTGTTAGTTAAAAATGTGATTAAAAGAAATAGAATTTGTGGATTCTATTAACAAGAAATTTTTAATATCACAATATAAGGGAATAAATAAGTTTCTTGGGAATTTTATGAGATGGTTTTAATTTCATAGATATATATTTTGTGAAAGGGGGGTGAAGACATATTCATTATATGATTAAAGAAATGATTTTAAATGGAATTTAAAAGAGTTAAATGAGAAACTAATCAGGATTCTGTTGAATTATTTCAATGACACTATCATTCTATTTTAGATATTATACTTCCAATAATTTAAATATTTAAATACAAAAAATGATATTTTTTATCATATAGTGTGTTTATTAAAGAATGTGTACAATAGATAATTGAGAGTTATCTTGTGACTTGATTGAGATATATTTAGATATAATGATTCATCCTTTATCAATGAATGATGAAAGTGAGCCTAACTTATGAGTTATACATTAATTTTTAATGAATCCTAGGTGAATACACATATTGAAGTAGTTTCAAGAACTATTTACCTATTTCCCTATTCATGAAACTACTAAAGATCATTTCTAGGTAATTGTGCATAACTACTGATATTTAATCTAATAAAGGAAGATCATATTTTCATGTGGTTTAAAAGAAACAAAGAAGAATATGTAGAAATTTATCTTCTATATCAATACCCAGTGCGAATGATCTTGTTACAGAGGAGAATAATCATTCATGGAATAGACGGTTATTAGAGGATCTACCAATCACATTCTTGTGGACTCAAGAGACTATTGTAACTGATGAAAAGTTTATAGTTGAGAATCATTATTAGGGGAGACATACATAGAAAAAATTATTACTTTATGGAAATATGTATAAATATTTTATTATAATATCTTTTTCTATTTCTATACCTTATTCTTAGGTTTTTATAAGTTAATAAATGGATCAATAACATTAAATAGTTTGTGGAAGATCAATTGGAAAGAAATATATTTAATAAAAAGTTACCACTGATACACCCCTTCTAAGTTGTAAATCATACATGGGGTCTAAAAAACTATACTCAAAAATATTTATTTAGATAACATTAAATAAGATTTATTCATGAATTCACTATTTAATAATCACCTCATTTTTAGAATAACTCATTTAAAATTCCATAAAATGTATCCCATAAAATGAATGAAAATATTTTTCATTCAGTTCAAAAACAAAATGCATGTTGTCAATATTAATTATAAGTATTTGTTATTACAAAATAAATTTAAAATTTATTTGGTTTTTCATCTTTTTAAACTATAAAAAAATATATATAAACAAAAAATGAAATAATTTGGGAACAAATATAAAGAACAAAATATCATTCAAATGTCCCATATTTGAAAAAATTATATAAAAATTTCTAATTACTTTTTAATGAATCTCATGAAAAAATATCATCCATTACCTTTAACTTACATTTATTGAAAAATGAATACATAATCTTGAATCTCTATGTTGATTCATGAAATCATTATTTTACCCCATTATCAATGTATTCCAATTCCACAGAAAAAATCAATTTTAATAACAAATTCAAATAATTAATGAATAAAGTATTAAATCCTCCAAAATCAATTACAGTAAACTAAAAATAAAATATATTTATTTATTACATAACTAATTTATTATTAATAAACTATTCTAAAAATAGTTTCTTAATAACTGAACTATTAATATCAAGATTATTCCTAAAATAAATTCAAAAATCAGTATTCTTATATATTCACATAACAATGATACCATGTCACCACATGGGAAAAATAAAGGAACCTATGTTATTCAATCATAATCTAAGACAATTTAAAATACCCAAGAAAATAAAATTTATTTTTAAATCTCAAATTTATAACTCGAATAAATCACTCAATTCTATCCTGAATTCTCTACTAGCTCAGATATCAAATGTGGTGGTGTGGTTTAGGTACATAGGCATATATTTCATGAATTTTTTAAACAACTAATTTCATTTTTAGTCATTCCCAGATATCATGACCTAATGAAAATAATCCTAACTAATATCATTTTAAAACATCCCAACCAAAGATGATTGTTCCACTAATTAAAAAATCCACAGTAACGAATGTGTTTCCCCCAAACATCAGATGCTAGAAAATAGAATTTCATGCCTATGGGTATTTTTTGGCGAATTATTTACCCTATAATTGACAATGAAATAAAAATATACACTATTATAGAAAAAACACAATTAAAGTCAATAACAATAATTTTTTATAATTAATAAAAATAATTCATAGTAATTATTGGAACATTATAAAAACAAAAACCAAGTAATTATAAACAACATCGGGTTTTAAATAAATAAAACAGAAGTATTAAAAATGAAGAAGATATAAACAATTCATAAATACATGTAACTCATATACATTAATTTTTTTTCAAATACTCTTACTATAAGATATTCAGGGTCCTTGGACACACCTATAAAAAATATATATATGATTTTATATTTACAATATTTTAATTTATAGGGTCTAATGAATACATCATTTTATGATAAAACCAAGATCTAAAATATCACATAGTTCCTAATGTATTTATATGACTATAGTGAAATGTATACTATTTTTTAAAATATGAAACATGTCTATACGAAAACATCAATAGAATATAATAGTAAATTTGAACAGAAAATAGTGGTTTCAACCCTTACTAATATAAATTCATAATTTCTAACATTTAATTTCATAAGTAGACACATGGACCAAATAATCACAATTCCATATCATTAGAAAACCCCATATTGTTAAACTCGCAACATAACCAAAACCATGACTAATTGCATAGTATCCTATCACAAGACATAACCAAACATGAAATGTCCCTAAATAGTTCACTATATAGTAACCACACTGGAGTCACTTTGGGGACATCAAACATACCACCATATATATCATAGGATTACATTTTATAGCGAGGGTTTGAGATGTTAATTTTGGGAGACTATACCCTCATATGAGAATAATAATAATAATAAATAACTGAACAACACCCACAACAATAATAAAAGTAACATAATGTAATAATTCATAATCATTATATAACTAATAGATAAAAACATACAGTTATACATCCTAAACTAATCATACACCAAGTTAATCACATATATATCTAAAAAATGAACAAAATACTTGTGGATGTACTATAATCACTAGGCATCTTCATATTATTATATCTATTTATTAGACATGATATCAAGATGAATAATACAATCATATACATACACCTACCTTAAGCTAAAACTTAAGGTCTACTCCAATACCCGAATTTCATGGCAACCCATGAAATGTGTGAGTAACACTCAAAATGGGACCACCGATGGTGTTCAAAAAATAACTAGTTCTATAGTATACATACTTTAAATTATGTAGAAAAAAATAAGTAGCTATTAAAGAATAAAAAATAATAATCATTGATTCCTTATGTTCTATAGAGGAATATAAGATAAGTCATTCCAACTATATGTTGTTTCAAATATATCTATTAATAATGAATATTCAGGCTAAGGGTTGGGTGAACTCACACACATAATATCATAATTCGTGCAAAAGTCACTCGGGGGGGGGGGGGGGGGGTAGAGAGTCCCACCAAAATTATATAAAAATAAACATAGTGAATTTTCGGTTTATACACTACGTCATAGGAATTTTACTAGAAAAATGATATAATAGTTTTCATAAACAATATGTATGTCTTCTAGGAATCCCAAATTATTTCAGGTGAATGAAATCAATCCTTATAAGAATCGTAACAAAACCATAAAGAAGTTTTCATGAATATAGGATCCTAGGAAGTATCTAACAAATCATATATAGTATAGGTCGAAAGTATCAAATCCATAGAAATATCTTAATCATCTCATAGAGTATAAATAATAAATTTTTGTTCCTAGGGAGTCTCATAGATTAGAAACTATAATATATTTTTTTCTATACCCATATGTTGGACCAATATATGTATGGTGGTCCCACCATGGTCCCCAAGTCCATATCATAGTCCAGAGACACCATGTGGGTTTTCATATCTCACCCTCATCTCACATATCTATTCCCATCACTCAATGGGAATAGTGTCCATCCTTATAACTTTGATCATTTCATATCCCCACAATATATATAGATGAAGACAAATATAGATCACTCTAGAATGATGGTGTATTTTGATCATCACATAAATGACATTCATGGTCAATCTACTCATCTTGTATATCATAAATCTATATACAATATACCCACCTAGGTATATAGCCACTAATTGGGGAGGAAGAATAAACATATTCTATAGATATCAGGATCAATATCTATAAAGAACACATGGTTCCATCATGGGAAGCTTGTGCTACTCATATTAGCTGATCACTATCCTATATAAGTAAGTATTTAAGAAATAGTATTACTTTTCAATTCTTTTAATTCCCTTTATTGAAATTATATACATTGGTATATTATAATATCATGTGGGACATATTTGAAATCCAGCCCACATCAATCGATGGTTGAAGCATCATTCTAATATTCAATGTTCATTGTGTCCCTTGACACTTGCATTAAAACATTGTAATTTTATATTAAGGAAACAATTTACTTAAATAATATATTGGTCTCCCTTAGTTGAAAGAACACATTTCAAATAAATAAAACAAAATAAAAAACAGTAAAGAGATGTTTAGGGACAACCTACTTTATATGGAGTATTTTACTTTATTAAATTCCCAACCAGTCTCTCCAAAACACTTCCATGCATCGCTTATGACATGAGTTCCTATATAAAGTCATAACACAACATCAAATAAATTATAACCATTTATTATGAATTTCACTATGTAATTTAAATTAGTATAATTTCTTAAAAACAAGCCAATTGATATTAACTCACATTAACCTTGAGAAACTTGTTGTGGTGCACTGTCGACACATGCCCATACCTATGTCACACAAAATAACCAATATAATTACCCATATAAATGTAAAATTGAAACCATTTATGGTAGAGTCATAATAAAAATTCACATGGTAACAAACATCCAACAAAATGATGAGAACACTACGGGTTCACCGACATGGGATAACATCTATCCAGAACATTGAAATCCCTATCACAATTGACCATTTTCACCATGATTCTAGGGAAATAACCACCAAAATAATATTTGGGGTACATAATGATAAGACATGATCAATGGAAAACCAAAATATAATTAAGGAAGAGAAAATAGAACATAAAAAATAGGAAAAACACCATTAATATCACCCATATCCATGTTTGACTGAATCATTATGATGAAGTAGGATCTGAAAGAATTAACCTCCCTAAGCACCTCTATTAACTAAGAAACATGTGGGGTTAACTAGGAAATTACATGTCAAACATCTTAAAAAAAGATTCTTGCATCGATTGATCATAACCCTTATAGTTCATGACATGACCACCCCAAGGAAAAAGTATTAACACCCCTACCGGCTTCTATCATTGTGAAACAAATAAGGGTCATAACGTAACTACCCATAATTGAAGACATAATTATCTACCATCCACCACTATTGAATGAACCTCTTGGATCATGGGGAAATTCCCCCCACCACAGAATCACACCTATATCCACTATCCCTCATTACATGACTATCACATGGCTCATGGAACAACCCCATACACTCTCCTATCATACTGTAACCTTGTCACCTCATGTCCCATTGTATCCCTCATTAAATCCTATCATAATGTGATTTAAGGGTCACAGAATGACATACGCATAAAGACAAAAACCAAAATGGGTCAAGGGGAACATAAATGTGCACTAACACTCACCATAACACCAAAATTACCCCTCATGTCTCAATAATTTTAAAAAACACCTTCTTTAGGTCGCCTAAATAACTGAATAATGATCTGAATCCCATTTATTAAAATGAAACACAAATAAGATATTAATATAAATTTCTATCTAAAATTGTCAATATGAAGAGACATTGGGTTTTATATAACCCCATGGCTCACATATCAATACCTCCAATCTTATAAAACCCAAAGGCATCCAAAATATATCCAAATTTATAGGAATTTCATAAAGAAAATATCCTGATATGATTTACAAAGAAAAACATCAATCTTATATCATCAATACATAGACCACACAATATTTTTCCAATACAAATCAGAAAATATCTTGAATTTATAAGAAAAATCGAAAAATTAACTTTCACACATTCACATATTAATATAATAATTATATAACTTAATATTTATATAGAAATTAAAAAGTTTAACTTTTCAATTCCGTATTAACTAGTTAAATTCATGATAACACATTTTCTCCCTTTATCATGCCCATACACAAACGATAATGTAACTATATTAAAATTTAAATAACTTTATCAATTTTTTTCTTGAAAAATAAAAAAATCCAATTTGTAAATTCACTAATTCATTATAAGAGATTTCATTCAATAATTGACCATAATTTTATAAAAAAAAGTCAATTATTGTATATAAAACCAATCAAAAAACTTATGAAATAAAACATTTATTTCTCATTAATTTTTAATAAAATAAAGAGTTTGTATTTATATAGAATAGAGAAACACATTATCATAACAAATTTATAGTAACATTTATTTTTTATGTTCAACTAATTAATCATATTTATCATGATTTTGTGAAACAAAAGATATATCAATATATAATTATCTTCCCCCTCATTTAAATAATTCCCACATGATTAACTGTAATTAAAAATATAATTTGCATCATATGATCTCCATCATAATTTCCATTTAATAAATAAATCCACTAATAATCATTTATATATTAAAAATATGTAGAAAAATATATTTACATGATTTGAATATTTCTAATTCATTTCAAATCATTAATGAATTATTATTCCCATACATATCCTAAATTTAATTTAATCTAAATTTAGATACACATATTTTTTCTAAACCAACTAATCGTAATATGATATCCAACACATAAACCCATTACCCTATGTCTCATCCCTAGGAGTAAATTGATAAATTTTTTATTATTAAATTATCATATGGTATTTATCCCTTCACCATCATTTTTTTAAAAAAATATATTTCACATTAAGATTGTTTCCCTTTAATATTAATTAATTAAAAATCAACTGAATTACTAACTAACATTAATGAACCCAATGAACATTATTGGAATCAAATTCCTAATTACTAGAACCAGTCATAATATATTTTTTGATTGTAAATCCCCTTTATAATCCTTCTTTTATACCCATTTGATTTTTCACAATATTGTTTTAACCAAAATTATGATTCATTACTTAAGTCTCACTTGACCATAATGTTTTATTAATTTTTTTGTAGATAAATTGAGGTCTTTTAACCTAAAAAATAATATTCAACACGTAAAAAACACTTATTAATATAATGAAGAACTATAATAGTATAAATAATAATTTAAAATTAGTTATTATTAATCAACATAAAAAATAACATTGAAATAAAACTCATAGACATGAAATGGGGATTAATTTTATTTATTACATTATTAATGTTTTGATTAATCTTAAATTTAATTTACGCATTTAATCACATAAAAAAATGAAATTATTATTAATAATATACCAATCATATATTCAGAATAATAGTTCAAAAATTAAACCTTCATTTATTATTTTATTTTAACTATGAACTCTAATTAGTAGTTTAGATCATTTTACAAAAAGGTGTTCCCATGTACTATTCATTTCAGACCAAAAATATTATAGAACATCACATAAAATTAAATTAATAAACTGATAATAAGTCATCACATTATTTCATTATTAAATTAAAAATAGTTATGTCACATAATAAAAAAAGAAATTATTACATTATTTGATATATATTAACACTATGAATTAGATATTTTAATAAGGATGGGTCCACCTTCCTAAATATACATAAAAAATCCTAACAATAATTGAAGGACTAATTCCTCTTATAATCACAAAATAGAATTAATCCATCCAAAACTAGAATGAAATTATAATTTGAAAATTTTATAGATTAAAACATAATGTCTTTGATAAAACCCATATTTTTAATAAAATCACTAAAATTATTCCAATTCATAAAATGTGTTATATTCACTTTATGAAATAAAAATGAAATCATCTAAATATGTTTGAAAGAGGTTAATAGAGACATAGGAGATAAAATCCTTAAATAATGTATTTTGAAAATTAATTGTCCTGCCTAAATCACAAAATTCAATTCTATATTAAGATAAAAACACCTCATTAAATATTTTATAGTTACACATCAGGTACATGATGCATATACACCATACATAAGGTGGTGAAAAACTTCCAAATATATCCCTAATTGGTATGTGATGGGGAGACCTAGGTAACCTCCTTATATTTCACACCATCTATACATACAAGTGAAACATAAGGTACCTATTGGTTTTATTTTTCATTTTTCAATAACCATGGCTTGTTCCTCATACATCAACTCATACCTTAACCCAAAATAAAATATTTTAATAGATTTAATATCATATTAAACACTAAAAAACTAAATTACACATTTATTGTCATCCTTGTAAAATTTTAGTTGATATATTATTTGACACAATGATCCATTGTAAAACCTTATCCTCCATAGAATGAAAAATACATAAATAATAACATTATATTTTTCTAAAAAACAATAATCTATTGAAAAATAAAATCTCTTTCCTAGATAGAATAAAATCCCAGTGTTTAATTTTAGTATTATTGGATGACACTATACTCTAATGTAAGACATCTACTTTTTTATATGATGATTATCTCCAACATGCCCTTTCAGTCTCCCTTACATTGACTAAACTCCATGATGACCCATAAACATTTTTTGATACAAAAAAACACCATGTAATCTTAAAGATATCTTATATTCCCATTATTTCTTGTATGAAACCATTTCATTCCATACTGGCATAATCATATAGTTTACACATTTTTTCTTTGGATATATTAATATTTTTATTAAAACATTACCTTTATAGAGGGTACAAAACATTAAAATAATGAATCAATATTTCTCGAGAACCATTAAAACAAGTGAAATAAATTATATTTGTAAGAAAACATGAAACTCTATAATAAACATAATGATATTAATGATTAAGTTAAACACTATATTAAATGATTCACCTTATTAAATGGAACAAATATCTTTAATAACTTTTAATCGTGATTAATTTCAATGAATTAAAACATAAACAATAGCCATCTTTGGTGGTAAAAAACATGAATGTACACTTCCAATATTATTTATTATAACTAGAATATAATTTAACCTTTTTACTTTATAGGAATACATAAAACATATATATAATATTTTAGACATTATTTAATATCTTAATATTTAGAGTAAAATATTCTCTTACTAGGAGGAATAAATTTTTATATACCCATGCACCTTATTAGAAGGCGCCATCCTCTAAAATAAACATCCTTTTAACAATATAATGAGAATATCTAAACTAAAAACATCATAAGGTGTACAAAAATTTTTAATAAACCCATTTTCATGTTTATTTATGAATATAAAATTGTTTTTTATGAACTAATTAACCAATGATCTGATTATTATATGATCCTACATATCAGTAATTCATGTATTACTATATAACATGAAGCTATAAAATTTATCATTCACCTTACTAGACTATGTTATTCTCTATAGTTTCATATTTATGGATTGATCTCATTTCAAGAATCCTACCAACTTATGCAGTAAGAATGAGTTATCATGTTTCTTTTGATTAGGATAATTTAATTCGATACAGTGTCTCGGAAATATTCATTATTGTTTGACACAACATTTCACAAATATAAGTAATTATTATTTATTGGAAGGATTTTATGGCCATTATTTAAATATATCTTATTATCCCATTGAAGAAAAAAAGCTTTTATATTGGTTGAGTATGCCTCACATCCCCTAGAATAATTATTTTTTACCCAATCTAATTTGATAGTTGTTTGTTGGGAAAAGGTTAAAAAATGATAAACCCAATATTAAATCATTTATATATGAACGATATTGGGTATAAATGTATCACTCGGTAATTTAGAATATAGATATTTGTTTTTTATTGTAACAACATGGCCCCTTAAGGGAACCCATTTACTCAAAAACACATGTTGCTCCCTCATAGGGGCTCACCCACTTTCCAGATCTAGTCATCAGACTAATAAATGTACCAACACTCGAAAACATGTTATTTACAGTGTGATTTGGTCTTAATCACAAACAACATAGGAAACATAGCTATTTATCTATGGAGTTTAAATATAGTGGGCTCTAGGAAAGGAAGGTGAACCATGTTAACAAGGGAAGTAACACTTCAAATTATAGGCCTTTATCATCCCTGGAATTTTATAGTGATGGGATGTAGAATCAATATCATGTATTCAATTAGAATATGAAAAATTAATACCACTCACAAATGAATTAGAGGAATATTAATGGTTATAAATTCTATTAAACACTAAATATATAACATAGAAATTTTCTATATATATATTTTTATTGCTACCACAACCACCTTAAATAATTGACACCAAATACCACTCTCCCTAACTCAAAATCTCTATCCCAAAAATTTTAGTGTTCTCATTCAATAGTACATATAATATACCATGATCGAGTCACACATTGGGGAACTAGATAACATTAATGAAATAAGGAAAAATAATGTAAGACAATTTTATAGTGAATCAAGATTTAGATACCCGCATCATCATAATAAACCTCATTAAGAGCCTACCATGTATGAAAACACACTCCATGTTTACATAGTAGAGGAAAATTAGGGTAACACATACACAACGATGGTCATGAAGATGTACTTTAATTGTAATCAAAACCATGATGGTCATCACCCTTGTTAAATAATGTCATTATCATAAATATTTAATGAATAGATTCTTATTCCACTAATTCATTCATGGGTAACTAAAAAAAGGTGTCAACAACATATAGTTACATCCATAATAAAATGGGAAACCAATCCTCTCAATACTAAAAAAACCAATGAGTTATCGCAAACTATCTATGTAATGGCATGGTGAGATTTTAATTTCACCTTGGTTTTAAGGCCCAATACATCCTCTCCTCATACCTTAACAAATATTTCTATTGACTTTCACATTTCGTGGTTGATAAAAAATTATAAAGGCCCTCCCCATTAATATTTTTTCATCAATTGATGTGTTTCTCCCTATGGGAGAACTGTAAACTAGAATGATCGCCCCCTATAAAATTGATGAAGTTCCCTATCAGGGGTAAACCACATACAAATGTGTATCATCTCATTATATACAACCCTGATGAATCATCATTTCTTCCCGACCCCCAATCATTGAAGAAAAAATGGATCATTGCTAAAATTTCTATATCCCAAATCAACAATAATAACATGTGATTGATAAGGAAAAGCATACCATGAGAGGATACACATGAATTATCTCTTTTACCCAACACAAAAAAGTTTAAAATGGGTAAGTGGTAATCTCAACCCCATGTTCCTTTATTCTAAAGGATTCAATGCCCAAGAATATGTATCTTAGAACCTATTTCCTGATTTTTTTTCAAAAATGATATTTAACATAGGTTCAATAAATATCATATTTTATAAATTGGAAAATTTATTCCAAAATATAATTTTTATCTCATATCAAGAGATCTATTCAACACAGGCATCCAATAATAAAACATCTTTGTAAATTTAACGATGTAGGTAGTAGTCATTTTTATCCCCTCTATTGGAATATTTAAACATGTATGAAGCTAAAAATACATATTTTCATATAAAATCCCTTTTATAAATGATAAAAAAATCCCTAGTGTTTAATAGAACATTATGATTCATTCATTATAGATGAATATGATCAAATTTATATATTAATGAATTTATTTAGAGAAAAACATTCCATTTAACATTGGCCCCTCCAACCATTATTATATTTTTCTATAGTTCATCAAGATTGAGTATGTTCTATACGTACATTACTCTCTATTATAATTATTAAGTTTCACAAATGTTTTGTGGATAACATATTTTAATCATGAAAAACACCTCAACATGCATGGATACAAATTTCGGTATGTGGCATAACTATATTTATAATATAATTTAAAAAATGTATAGTATATTACATGATATCCTATATCAATTTTATACATTTATTCTTAGGGAAAAATAAATATTCATTGAATGAACATCCTCTATGTATGAATTAAGGGATAGAGGAGGTATTTTAGGATATACTATTAGGTATTCATTTATTTTTAGGGAGACTGTAGAAGAATGAGAAAGACTCTTATATTAAAAAAAAAAACTGGAAACCACAAAATGTCATCAACTGTAATGATAATAAACATATTTGTTGGAAAAAAACTTGTTTCATATACCATGACCATCCCTTCTCTTACATATAAAATATATTCAATTGGTGATATTAATTAAATAACCAATTAATCCACTATTTTTTTAGTAAATAAATATATAAAAAATTCAAATAATGAAAAGCCCATTGAGTAGCGGTCTCTACGATTTGATACATTTCATTAGATATTATTATCCATGCTCAGAGAAGAAACATTAATATATTATACCCCAAATATGGAGGACATTATAATATAAAGCCATGAGTTAGATATTTCTTAGCTTCCATGGTAAAATTCTTGGTACTGCCTCAAATTTTAGGAGTATGAAAAAGAATTAACCTAACCACTATCTAAAATAATGATGACAAAAATGATGGAATATTTGGTATTTATGAAACCTTTTTATGTTAATTAGTCTATATTATTTTATGGGTTTCCCTATATATTATTATTGATAAAAATAATCCCATGAGTCCCCATTTAATTAATGATTATGTTAAATCCCTCAGAATAAAATATATCAAAGAATGAAAAGGGAAAACAAGTGCAACAATTTTGTAATTTTTTCTGATAGAACTAGATGAATATTATAGACTAATAATTCTTTAATTATTACCCTTTTCCTAATAAATACATATATTTAATTTATGTGGAAGATAAAATATACCATGAGTGGTATGTAATGGTGAATTGTGTCACATATATACTCTTTGATGCCTCATAACACAAGCTGGACCACGAAAATAATGGGGTTTCCCCATCATTTAAATATTCCCCATATGATGAAGTATGTAATGGGTAAATTCAATCCAAATGTAAATTAATTATTTAGAGTTTTCATTATTTTTAAATATACTGATGTTTAATTCCAAATGGGTTATTATGTAGAAAATTAGTAATGGAATTTGCATGCCTTTACTCTAGCTACCACATGAGGATTTTTAACTCTAATTGGTTACTTATAATATTATTAAATTGAAATAGTAAATTTAAAACCGTTAGTTAGAAAACTTTTTGAGGCTTACGAGACACGTTCTAAACAAAAAATATATATGAGTTCATGTTTTACATATACATATTTACCTATATCTAAAATAAGGAACTACAAAACCTATATTTATAAATACATCATATTTGGTATACCATGAGAATATTATACTTTTTTGATAAATACCTCTTGAGTAGACTATGAAGACTTTCCTCCCTCGAATCACAACCAATCCCTAGTTTAGTTTAAATATTGAAATAATATTCTAATGAGGGGAAAATTATCATTGGATCAGATATATGATTCAATCAACACTAATTTATAATCTATAAAAGATCTTAATTCACTAAAAAATTAAATAAAGGATGCATTCTATGTTAGATTCTATAAATTACATTCTATAAACGTTTTTGATCCAATAAAATCACATTTCAATAACATAGGTGAATTGGAGTAGAATCTCAAACACTATCTATTAGTGAAGCCTACAACTAGGGTCTCATGAATGATACTAGGAGGCCATACTCAAATATTTTTTTATATCCAACAAGTCCCATCATTTTTTCATTATAGAAACCTAGTACATATACCATTTAATATATAAGTGTGTATATAATATAAGATTCATTACTTGTTTTACTCAATGAAAATAAATATAATCATTCAAAATATCATTAAATGGTAATAGTGGGAAATTATTAGGGATTCCAACTACACAACATAATGGATTACTTTAATAGATTTAATTAAGATATAATATTCCAATGGGAAATTTTATGAGTAATTATATATAATACAATTCATCTATAAATAACCAATTATATAATTATAATTCACCAATAAAATGTAATTTCATGAGGTTTTCATTAAACAAATAAATATCAGATATTGAAAAACACCATTGGAAGAAAATTGAAGTCCAGTGAACTTTTAATGAGCCACCATCGTAGTATATTAGATAGTGGTGTTTCCTTTAAGCCTCAAGTAAATTAAGTGGTATATGAAACAATATCTAAGTCCTGAGTATTATTATAAAACATATATTAATCCAAACACTGATGATAAATAAATTTATTATAGGAACCATGAATTTTGGAAAAAAAATAGTATGGAATACCCATTTTAGTCAGAACATGTTCTTGGGTATTTCATTTATATAAATAAATATATTCAATTGAAGTTATAAAAGTATAGTAATCCTAAGGTGGATGATATTAACGATCACACCAACAACTTCCCATATTTCCCAATATTGAGACACACCATTTAAGACAGCTTCATAACCGAGGTTTTACTTAATATAATATTTGAATAATGTCAGGTGGAGTTCTAAAATTTCCAGTTACAATTTATCTATATTTCAAAAAAAAATCTTAATGAAGAGGGATAATATAAGGACTCTTCATAAAATAGTTTAATTGTTTTTTTAAAAATATTACCTAAAAATTAATTTTTCTTTCACACATAGTTATTACTATATGATTGAATCAACCATACAATATCCTAATTCCCCCTATAGAATGACTAGTAGAACCATCCCCTTTAATGTACTCTAAAATCCAACCGAATCAAAACATAAGTTTAAAATATTATAAGGAGGAACCAAAATAGGTACCTAAAAAATCTATACCATCATATATTTTATATCCCCAACACAATAATTTCATGAACCACCTTAAATATTGGTCAACAACCCCATTTCACCATTTTTAATGCAATCTAACTAATCTATATGTGTGATCATATAAAAGATTTATTTAAATTATATTCCCCTATTAAATATTATTTATCAATTAATGGTATACTAAGGAACAATGAAGATTGGTATTAGAGTTATGAATACATCATTAAAAATATAATCCATATAAATAATGGTTAGTGAAAGGTTATCTAAATGATTATAAAGGGAGATATTATAATAGTTGAACCTCTATTAATCACTCGGAATTGAAATAAATTGTTTTCTAATTATTTAAATGAATTTTACTCAATAACTCTTAGTGTTTTGTGGGGACTAGTTTCCTTATAATATATATTGAAATGAAATTATTTTATCAAATATCAATGGCATTTTCCTCATGTAAACCTTACCAATATATTCCTGTAGCTTAATATTGTTACTGATTAAGATACAAAGAATCATTGAATAAAAAAATTATTTTAAAATGAATATATATATATATATATATATCTATCTTAATGAAATATCAAACATGTATACTCTTACACTATAAAATAACTTATATAATACACAATTTAATATAATATATACATCAAGAGTTGAAAATTGAAGTGTACCATAGATATATACCATAGTGAGACTGAATTCATATAATGTAATGTAGTCTTACCCAATATGGATCAATACCAAGAGAAAATGGTACATAGGATAATTAGATAAAATTATGACTCTTGAAATCTCAATGATGTGGATGTTAATTTTTTCGGTAAAATGTATTTTGGATCAACATTATTCTTTCAAAAACCCTTTTCCTCTTTATATATAGAGGCTATAAATTTTTTTCTTCATATGTTTTGATTCATGGATATTAAAAATACAGACCTAAGAACAAGGTAAAATAATGATACAAGTATAATTCAATAACATCATTTGAGATTCCTTATTCATGATTGATATCCAATATTTGATGTTAAATTCCTTTCTATATGTACTATAATCTTATTTTTACAAGGTCATACCATTATTCAACTATAAATCCATATTTTAAATTATAAGTGATGTAGTGAGAGTCCTTCTCGTTGACCTATTACCTATTCAGTCACATGAATCATAATAAATTGATTATAGTTACCGTCAAATATTGGGGAATCAACCTAAAATAAAAAATATTCATCTTAAATAATATCTAATTTATTAAAATCCACTATGGTTAACCTTTGGTGTGATATCAAGGAGGTCATTCTAATCCATAACCATAAAATTGAAGGAGACAATATAGACATGTGATGTCATATTTTACTCCTTCCATTGAATAAATAACTATTAGATAATATATTATTTTTTTAGAAAAAATAAATAAATTTATCTTTCAAATATTTTACCATGGGAGAGGAAATTGTTCACCTTATCCAACTAATGTTTTTTTACCTTAAACTAATGTTTTTTGATAAAAAACATGTTTGATAAAAATTTAGTTGAAGAATCATATAAGTTTTTAAGAATTATAAGGAAATCACTAGAAAATGGCCAAGGTCATAGGATCCCCAATAACCATCAATATAGTATCAATTGAATGCAATTGATCTTTAACTATCCTTAACAGTCAAGTCCAATATAATGCGAGTGATGAAATTATGAAATAAAATGATGTTTATAAACATGATCAACTATCCATCCCATTTATATTGATAAAGAGGATCATTGTGAAACACATCCTAGCATTGAAGATTTTATTTATTCTATTGCTAAAAAGCATAGTCATTTGAATTTTGGAATAAAATAATATCCATGGAAAATTATAATAATCATTTCCATGTCTTCAAGGGAATAAAATCTATATTCTATCTTATGAAATCAAAATTGAGATATGTTTTCTTATAAATACCTCAAAGCATGAGATTTGGACCCCATGGAAGTTATCAATCGCCATTTATTTTTAAATAATCATCATAAACAAGTAAGTTCATCCCAATCCATGAGGGTACAAAAATATATCCCTTTAAAAATGTATGAAAATTTTTAGTTTTTATCAATATCTAAAATATTAACCATCACTTTCCAATGGATGATTATTCTATTCTAGTCATGAAAATATTTATCAATGAAATAGTTGTATTTCAATTCCCCACCATTATGGATTCACATTTGGACTATGGAGAACTCTAATGTTAATATTATTATCTGGTAAAGCTCTTTAGTTTAAAATTTTATAGATCCAAATTCAAGAGGGAAACACAACATATATATAATTGACACTGAAAAATGACAGTCTATATTTTTGTGTATAACTTTATAGTCAAATAATACTAGTATGATGAAAATTTCCTAAAACATAATGTGGTGTATCTGACGTTACAATGAAATATGCTAAAGATTACCCCATTAAAATTTATAAGTAGATTAATATATAAGAAATTACATGGATTTAGGATATATTTTCACGACATTAAGGTTTATCCTATGAAAAAATTGTGATCCCTGACATTCACCCTACCTAGAACCTTTAATAGTTTGTAGGATTTAATGTATTACTCACATATATCAGAAACATTAATATTAACCCGTCTATGTAGTGTCTACCATTCTAGAAACTAAAAAAGGGCATAATATACTAATGGGAAAAGCTGCAGGAGTGTATTTATGGCCTCATGCAGTACCGTTCAAACCCTCTAGTCATGAAGCCTAATATTGAAGGCCACCCACTCATTCCATACTTGGGTTCTCAAAATAAATATCTTCAATACCTTATTATCCATGAATAATTACGTGAAATTAATATTTTTTATACTATATTATCATGGAAATGATAAATTATGGGACTAGATATACTTTGTTAAAAATAATAATCACACCAAATTCATTTTTAAAAAAAATAATTGTTACTATTTGATGTTTTTTAGGTACATTGGTTATCCTTTATTGATCCACTAATGAAAATTATCAATCATCATATATTTATTAGGTGGTCAGAAATGTTCAATATGATACATTAATTGATATAAATAAGGATTTATTGTCAAAATGTAACCAAAGATAAATTTTATTAGATATCCATGTAGAACACCTAACACTGGATGAATTGTACATTGATACACATCATATAGAGAAATAATTATTACATATAAACGAAACATATAAATAAGAAGTGATTTATTTAGATAGAATATCGTAAATAACATAAAAAAATAAAATCGATTACTCAAACATCAATTTCATTGTATAATGAATCATTCTCATATCATCAACACAGTTACTCTTATCTTATTTAATCTATAATTTCGTAGACATTGTAAATGATATTCGTCTCATCAATAACTTTTTGATATATTATATAGAATTGAACACATGAAACACAAGGAGAAATCAAAAACACTTTAGTTAATGTATGGATATCGTTAAACTAGATAGAAATGAAATTAATTATAATTATAAATATTATAGTGGGAAACAAAATCAAATATAAAAATTTTAATTTTAAAACATGGATTATTCCAATAATAACTAATTAGCGTACCCATGATAAACGACATAAAAAACAATTGGTAAACCAATTAACATCATAGAGAATAAAAATATATTACCTTGGGAGGTATTTTAGTGAATAATGTATTATGTAATGAAGAGGAATTTATATGGAGTAGAACCATTATAATTGTAATCTAAATAATTTAATAGTGAACTAACCACTAGGAATAGTGACCTGACCATTTGAAATAGTAACCAGATTGTTGGAAATTGTAACCCAACAATTGGGATAGTTAGTTAAACACGAAATTTTTGAATATAAAATAAATAACATTTATATTAGTTAATATTGGAAAAAGATATTATAACACCATAAAATAATTATATATTATAAAAACTCAATGAAACTATTATCACCTTTTAAATAAAAAATGTTTATGTGTTTTTGTTGAATCATAATTTCTTTTTTAGTAAATCAAATTTTTAATGTTATAAAATAATTTTCAAAAAATAATTTCTTTTTTAGAATCATAAATTTGTAATTTACAAAGGATTAATTTTTATAATTTTTTGAGAAACATCACATATTACAAGAATAATAAACACATCATTCTTCAAAAGCCACATATTTTATGACATAATAATGATATAAAAATGAATTAATAATTTTAAAATTATTCATTTAATCCAAAAAATAATTATTAAGATAAATTATTCATTTAAATAGGATAAAATTAATTTTCAAATCCAAAAAGTATTTTCCAACATCTGAAATTCTAAATCATCCCCTTAAATAAATTTTTTCTTCTCCAGTTTCTCCTCTAATTTTTATTAAACTAATAAAATATAATTATAATGTTATAAAATATCTTAAAATTATTTTATTTTCTTCATATATATTTTATATAGGAAAAAATATTGCTAATGAAATGTTTACCATGGTTATAATGGATTACTCAATATTTTATCTTTGAAGTACGCCTCTCTTCATGTATAAATAACCTCTAACTACTCCTTTGGAAAACCACTCCTCCCTTACATACAAAATAATGAAATATACCAAAATTAATTCCCTTAAAACCAAATTAATCACTTGGGATGTTTTCAAGTATCAAACTCCATTATTTTATGTATTTATCAGTCATATAAAATGAACAGCTTCATGAAAGAGATAATTTATTTTCACCTTTTTCATTTTTCTTATTTTATAATATTCATTTATTATCTTAAAAAATAATTATTGAAAAAATAAAACAATAATATTACAGAATATTATTAATGTTAATACCGTATAAAAATACAATTTTAAAATATTTTCACATATTATATGTCTCACACATTCTATTTATACAATGTTTTGTTAATAGTAGATAAACCTCCAATGAAGTCGTCAAAAATTATTTTATTATCACAGCACTTATTTCTAGATATAATAAATTATTTATGATATATAAATTTATAAATAATTATATTTTATTCTTTAATAATAAATTAAAATTATATATAAATGAAAATGAACCAAAATAATGAAATCAAAATAATAGAGAATAATTTAATGAAAACATGTGATTAGAAAAAATTATGTTAAAGAAATAAGATTATAAATTAATTTAAAATAACATTAATTTGTTGATATTTACATAAATTAACAAAAATAAATTCTTGGTAAATTATTTAATAAACCAATTTTTATTATTCTAGAGGCGAAAAATTGAAATATAATGTGGGATTTAAGGTCACGGGATTCTCGAACACAACTATTCATGTTTTTCAATATCACATTTCTCATTTTTCTAGCATTTATATTCATATAATATATATAAAATTTACTATATATTTTTACATTTATTTTATTGTGGTTGACATATCTCTTATATTTAAAAATTATTTCCATGTAGTCTAGTTTGGAATTTTAAAAAATTGATTTATTTCAAAAAAACATTACACTAACTCCTCTTTTTTTGTTCCTTACCCACTAAAAATGGTGATGAATTTTGGGAAAAACATTTTCATAATTATTTGGGAACCCCAAATTTTATTCATAAAAGCAATCATTATGAAACTTTTATGAAACCCATTCCATTCAATGGGATTACTAAATGACTATGGCTAATATATGTTCATTTTCTACATGGAATGAATGGTAAAGAGAATTTTTTAATGTGAACGGTGTGTCTGTAATTATATATCCTTCCAATGTATTTGGTAATGTGATACATCTTCTGAGATTATTGAAATTATTCCTGAAAAATATTCTACCACTATTCAAAATTATGATGTTATGATTTATGCACATATGTTAAACTTAAACATGATGCAATCATTATTTAAAACCATGTGTGTTATTTGAACCCAATGTTATGATGTTTCATTAATTTAAATTTTCCACATTATATTCCTTTATCAAATATTTTCCTCAATATTATAGTGAAGATGATATGTAAATGACATTTGGATGAAGATTATACTCAGCCATGTTATGTTGATTCATGTCCCTTATTCAACAAAAATTATTCCTCCCATTACATTCCATTTAGCATAATCCATTATTTGATGTATATCCTTTGGAGATTAAATGTACTATTATGAATGTGAGACATTTTAGGAGGATAATGAATAAGTATTTAAATAATGATAGCTTATGTAATGTATATGTGAGGTATGAGTCTAGTTTTATCGGTACACTAATCCTTTGGATCATTGATTGTGTTACTATTATTTTGGTTATCTTAAAAATGATTTAATTGTATTTCCAGAAAAGGTTATGTTTCTATAGTTGACAATATTACACTTTTTAGTTTATTTTGGGATTGGGAATATAAAATATTATTGAGAACTTTAGTATATGTCTATGTATAGGTAAAAATACTATGTTTTGGAAATGTATAAGAGAGTGTGGTTTTAGAATAACGGTATTTTCATCTAGATAATTAAAGAGGTCATGGTTATGAAATATACGTAACAAGTGGTAATAATCCCAAAATGATCGAATAATGTATTAACTCGATCACCATTGAGTTCTTAATAAGAGTCATTGGTTCAAACATATTTTCAAAATACATACTTATTTGATTCATTAAATCGTAAACATTATACGATACAATATAAAATATTTATATTTAATGAAATTAATTATTTTAATATTAGTAATTGATAAAATTACATGATCCTAGAAGTAACTTTATATAAATAGGAAATAAATAAAATCCCATTAAATTTGAGATTATAACTAATTTGATTATAAGAATAAATTATTTACTGGTGATTGTTTTACTTGTGTTTGTTAAAATGAACTCTATTTAAGAATGTAATGGGAAGTAGTAGAAATGAAACCAATAACCCATGTGAAGGACCATGAATCAACTATATAAAAAATATTCCCAATGAAATTGTAGGTGGAATTCAGAACATCATCATGAGGATTACCTAGTCATCAAATGATGTGAAATAAAACCAAAACCAAGTGGAACATCCAACTTAATCTAAGATGGGGCATTTGGTATTTGAGTCCTTTATACGTTACTAACCAATGATGATTAACACAACATTATTTTCAAAAATTCATGGAATACTGGGTTAACTAAATGGAGAATTTTTTTCTACACTATTCGGAGAAGTAGAACATCACCATGGATCCCTATCATTTATATATAGACGATAATAAATGGTTGTATTTGATAAAAAATACATAGAAAAAGGATGAAATGGATTGAATTGTGTGTGGAGATATTTAGAAGTTATTTCGTAAAAATTATATCCCATGAACACATTGATGAAATATAGAGAGATAATTCCTAGATCAAAATCAAAATTTCGGTGATTAAATCACGTATAATGAGGAATAATTCCCAAGAAGTGAAATAAATTAAAAGGATTTTTTATCAACAATTATAGAAACTAGAAATATTATTTAGTAGTTTAAAAAACCACTGTAAAAGGAAACTGGATATGTATCAATTTTGGATTTATGATGAAGTATATTGATGTTATCTAATTGTTTATATGTATTTAGTAGTATCATTCCATGAAAATGTATACAAGAAGAGAAGAATGGAATTATAAGATGATAGATCAAATGAAAAAATAAGAAATAAGATCAAGTGACGAACATGTAAAAAATTTGGTAAGAAGACTAATGAGAATTTCATTAATGGGATAAAGAATTATTCATGTGTGCAAGAGTAGTATTATAATCTTATGACTGTTGAAGAGACATGAATATTTGGATCAATGTGATGGGGTAATGAATATAACCTCCAAAATCACCACCCACAGTACAATTCATTAAATAATTGGATTCAGGGATGTATTCAAGCTATTTCAACAACCCATGGGTCTTTTTGGGAAATCAATTTTAGTAATAAAAAATATTATATAGTAAAGAAAAATATTATTCCATCCCTAAAATTGAGGTGGAAAATAAAATTGAAGTCATAAAATGTATAATTAATATTCATTCATGAATATAAATTTCTACCTTGATTCTAGTTATATTCAATCCATTATAAAAGTAAATTATTCTAGAAATATTGAATCATAACTAAGATACTGTTAAATAGACATATCCTAAAAAAATACTTAGCATTATGATCAATACATGTTAAGTGTTGGACTCTTGTTATTTTATCATATTTATGAAGATTCTTCTTGTTAATCTTGTAATGCTTTCCTTGGTGGAATATGAAAATCTATTGGTCCTGGATTTTCTTTAATTATAAAGATATGATATTTTCTTAAATAAAAGGAAATATATATCCATGTTATAAACCATCCAATGCTTCTTTAAAATTTAATTGATGATCAAGAATCTAATTTTGATAATCCCTAAATGCTACGGGTGTTTATACCTAGAAAAAAATATTAACTTTACCATTGTATTTGTGTCATTGAAAACTATAATTTTTTAGGAACACTAATTGTAAGGGAATAACCTAATTTATTTACTAAGTAGTTACCCATCCTTCACCCAGACTATGATTTAGAATTCTCAATATATCTTATAGATGGATCTATTAATGTCTCTAAATTCCCTAATTGGATGGATTCAAATGAAATTGATGAGTTAATGATGAAAATTAGAGTACATTTTGGAAAATAGTTCATATTTCCTAGTGCATCATCATGGGGTGCACTTGTGCAATTTAAAAATGGATTTATCAATGTTGTCATGAATCAATTACTAGGAGATAAACAAAATCACCATAATGAAAAAGTATCCCATGATAGTGATTTATTATTTTTTTAACGACTATTATGTTCTCATTACAACTAAAAGGTGGATAATCCTTTTCGATATCATAAAATGATGGTAAATATGGATGATATTTTTATGAAAGCCTTTTGTAAAATGTATGGACACTATGAGTTAATAGTGATTTTGTTACAAAATACTATGATCTCTGAAATTATAATGAAATTGAGGAATAAATTCGTGAGAAAATACATTGAATTTTTTTGTAGTGTTTAATGATGATATTCATATTGACTCGAAAAGAAAATTGGAAAATGATGAGAATCTAAATATTGTACTATATACATTATAAAATGTGAGAACTGTTTAATAAGTTAAGAATGTGTGACTTTTGGATCAATTATGTCACATTCAAAGGGAACATGAATGGAAAAGGAAATTGGGGGATATAATATAACCTTAGGTTTCATAGAAATCCATAGTTTCCATGGCATAATTGGGTAATTATGATTATTTTCGAGATATTTATAATAATTTTCAATCCTTATAACTATTTTAAAATGATTATTTTATAAAATATATATCAGGATTGAAGAATGTGAGGAATTCACTAAGGATGTCGCAAAGAGGACAATAACTATGCTCATAATCACAATACCAACAAGTATTGAAGGGTTTGTGATATATAGTTTTATTTAATGAAAGGATTGGATTATGAACTCTTGAAAAATGGAATGGCGGTATTTTATTCCTAATGAATTTTTAATATCGATGAGTATAACTACCTGATGTATGTTCTTGAGTTAATAGTTGTAATATTAAATTTCAATATTTTTGAGCAGTACCTCTATTGTGTGAAGTGGGACATATATGGATACAAAAACCCTAAAGTATTCAATTAAATATAAAGAGATAAAATACATCAATAAAGGCATTTGGATCCAATTAAGATCTATTTATTCTATAGTCACTAACATCCTGGAAAGGAAAAAGGAATTTGATGATCATTGATGAATGTAAAATACTACTCTATTACTGATGTGGATTAATAAAGACTTTATATTAATGGATAGTTGAAGTAAAGTTTTGGGAATTATTATGGTAGGAAATAATTCAATCCAGTCCCCAATTATTTCCCAACAATTTGCCTAATTAATTGTTAAGGTGGAACAAAAGGATGATCTGGAGCATCAAAATATGGTTGATGTAATAAAGGATATAAAACATTATGATTTGAACATCAATGAAGATAAAATCATTTTTTAGAACAAGAATTAATATTCCTAAATTACAAGAGATAAATAATGATATTTTTTATAATACACATTTCTAATCATCTTCATACTTCTATGAAATACAATGATGTAATGAGATCATTGAGAGAACATATGATGGGAACACATGAAGAAGTAGATCATTGAGTTCACCTAAACATGTTTAGTTTTAAGAAAGTTAAATCAAAGTGAAAATGATAAAGTGGGCGAAACAAAAAATTCACTTACCCACATGGAAATGGGATAAAATCACCATGGTAATTTTAAAACTTCTACCCATGATATCTAATGGAAGAAATATGATATGGGTTTTAGTGCATCGACTCACCAACACTTCATGTAACACCCCAAGATTTTATGAGAAATATTTTTTTAATTTATTTGATGTCTTCTATTTTATGATATACCCAGATTTTCTTATGCTATAGGAAACACCGTATTAGCATTTAGTATATGAAAACACTATTCTTGGCTTATGTTTCATGCAAGAGTGACCTTCCTTAATAGCGTGTGTTGTATGCAATACCGAGTTTCACTAGAAAACAATATATTGTTATAATAATATTATGAACAAGATGTTATGAATAATATGAATAATATTTTTAATTTTTTAATATTATAATTCAAATTAATCATTTTCTAGAACAATTTATGACAACAAATTCAATTTTTCGTATAAATGAAATATTTTTCCAAAAATACAGTTTTCCACCTTTTAATGGTGCACCACCATTAAATATAGATTTTAACATATTTATAAGTTTAATTATAAAAATTAAACTTCTTACATAGAATCAGGATATAAAAATTTACTTTGGATAAATTTTTGATATTTTTCTGATAAGATTCTTATTTTAATGAATAGTTAAAATGCACTAAATTTTTATTGAAAACAACTTTTTTCAAAAAAGTAATTTATATGGTTAAAATATATTATTGAATGGTTTTAAAGTATAAATAAAATATATATTTACCATTTAATATAATTTATTTCATTAGTATTAATTTTACATTGAATTCATAGGTAATAATAATTCAGTCTTTTGCAATGTTTTATCTTTTAAAACATGTTTTCTCAATAGAAGGATTAATTTAAAATTAAATACTAAAACTTCTATTTTTTTAATTTTAAAAAATGGATTCCATATTTAGAATCTAAAGGTCCAAATTATGTTCATAGGTAAATTTTATTTTTAGACATTATGAATAGTAACTATGGTAAATTTTATTTACCACAGTTAAAGGTAAATCTGGAAATTAATGGTAAATATAATTTTATAAAATTACCCGAACACTTGTCTTAATATAATTTAATGATCATAATTCATCCTAAATTATACTTGGGTCGAAATGGTTTCTATTAGAACCCACCTGTATGTGATTAAGGCCTTTATTTTATTTTATTTAAATGAATGTGATATATGTCTCACTAAAACTTTAATAATTAAATTATTTTTAATATAAGCATATACAAAATATAAATTCTGGTATAAAAACTCATTTGAAACATTATTTTTTTTATTTATCATGGTAATTTATTTGTAATTTTTATGAAATATATAATTACCTTAATAGCTTATACATTAATGACGCATAACTTATTTATTTAGTGGAAAATCAATAATATAGTTTTTATTAGACTAATAATACCCATAAAAGGCCCAAAAACCTGACCATAACTTATTAGTCTTGTAAATATGAACCATAAGTATCCAAAGGTCGAATTTTTGACCATTTGGGTCATTATAAAAGAGATTATTACACATATATTATTTTATTTCAAATGCTGACAAAGTTTTCACCATCATAATTTAATATACATAACATTTTAAAAGATCAGTGTTTTAAAAGATAAGTTCAAATAAAACTGTTCTTTTGAAATATATTTGATTTATATTCTTAATATTATTTTATTTTTATTTTTTATTGGAAAATATGTATATTAAATATTTATAAAAAATATTTTAGTAACTGTTTTATTAAGGGAAATATCAAATAAATGGTTTCAAAAATTATAAAATAAATATTATAGGAAATAATTAATATTCTCGACAAATTTTCTAGATGAATATGACATGCTATAAACCTATTAAATAGATTTTTTTGAATATATTCTCTATTTGTATATTATTTAAATTAAAATAAATGAATAGTGTCATATTTTACACTATTGGTTTGTTAAAAAAAATATCATTTTATTAAATTATTTAAAAATCCAAAAAATATTTAAAAATTAAAAATCGAAGATTATATGGTCTAAAAGGTTATAAAGAATCCATGTATATTAAATTAACAACATAAAGTCTATATTTATAATAATTTAAAATTTAGAATATTATTACCACATTTAAAAATAAATATATTAAAAAGGATAAATCAACATGATAAGGTTTAAAATAAATGTATAACATGTCTAAATTTTATTGGATGAGGATATTACAACCCTATCATACCACATTTCCTAATTTGACTCAATTTGGAAGTGTTTAGGACGGTTTGAATTTATTATAAATTAATATTTTTGAGGTTTCCCAAAGTACCCCTCTCCTCTCTCATAAAAGGGAACCTCCTCCTTCACCACTTTACACCATTTTTGAGCATTGATGATCTACCAAGCCCTGTCCATTTCTCTTTTCCACTTCTATATAAATATACTAGAGGTCTTGGTCTTCTTCAATGCCTATCTTTAGTGCCCTATGTGGAGGTCAAGAGGAGTCACGTCGAGGAAGAGGTATTATCCTTTACCGATTATTTGAAATTTATTTCTTCTTTACATCTTCTTATATGATTGATTAAATATAAAGTAATAATATAAGTATCACTAATAAAATGATATGTTATTTTAAATATGAAACAACCCTATTTCAACTTCTATCCATCCTACAAAAAATGAAATCATCGGGCGTGCGTTTGTACGGCATACCATCTCCAAGTCGTGGTGTAATTTGTTTCTCTAACACCACCTTACATGGATGGGTATAATGGTGGAAATAATAACTATATATTATTATTATAACATGATACTAATTCTGAGATATTATATCATCCACTCTTATTCCATTCAATAATTGTGGGAAAGATATCATCGCTCGTGCGTACGTACAGATTACTGTCTCCACGGCGCGATGAGATTCATTGTCCATGTTAACCATTCAAGAATGATGATAAATTATATTTAATGAATATTAATGTAATAAATGACATAATAATGCTACTATATTTATGTATATATATAGATATTTCATCTACTCTCTTCTATTGAATTCAATAAATAAATGAAAACAACGTTCATGCGTACGTACGAGCTACCGTCTACGTGAACAGTGAATTTCATTTCATTTATCTATCTATTATACATATATATATCGAATATATATGATATAAAAATCATGTTTTACATTCTATATGTTATTAAATCATGATATAAGTAATAATATTATAAATAATAAGAAGTCCAAACACGTACGATAAATGATATGACTATTATCCAAAACTTTGCTTCAACATGAAATTTACAAATGAACGTGTTATATAAAGACCTATGTGAATCATATATTATATAATAAATATTATTATGGTTCTATTAGAAGATTATAAAATTTTTAAACCAACTATACAGGAATTTCAGACATGTAATAATGAAATTGGACCTAAGATAAGGGATAATTATTGCAATCTAGTTTTTATTCATGATTGTTTATTCGTAAGTATTTACTGGGGTTATATTTATCATTTATATCCATGTTTTCTAAAAATGTTGTTTTAATATGATTACTATTCTTCCATGTATGTTTAATTTCATTTTTACACTTTTTGAATTTTACCACATGGTATGGAAGGAATCTCTCTTTTGTTTACCATATGAGGTACTTTTTGACTTTTCTGGAAAAAGTACGAGAAGAATGTTTTTTAAACATATATGGCAATAAAGAATTTTTAAATTTTCATAAAGCTGTATTTTTATGAAGCTTCCCATTCAAGATTTCATTATTGTTTTCAACAAAATCAATTTCTTTTAAAATTGCATGGAATTTTGAGAAAAAAAAATTATTTTGAAGAAGAAAGGATATTTTCCTCAATAATTCAGTTAAATTCTTTTATCAAAACTATTTTCCATCTAAGATGACATTATTTAGTATGTTTATGTTTAATTTATAATTTATCTATCATTTAAATGGTTTTATTTTTCTTATCAAGTAATAATATCTATTTGTATTTTATGGATTATGTTATGATGAGATGATGTTTATGAAACCCATTTTATTATTTGGGTTATGATGAATGATTTATGTTTCTTTTGTCGCACATGTAAGAATGATTTCATTATGAGATGGGTGGGTCCTATATCTCCCTTCAATGCATTTGGTAATGATTTATATCTCATGAGATAAACCAGGCTGGAATGACAAGTGAATTCAGTTTAGTAATACATGGCTTGAACATCATGTAAATCCATATCAGTAATGGACTTTGTCCACAATGATAGTCTTGACATCAATGAGTTGTATACTATGGAAATCTTAACAAATGCATAATGGTTTTCAACAATTACCTGTTTTATTACCATTCTATTTTATCATGACTGATGTTCCTTTATGATCTAATCCTTACGTACTGCCAAGATTTATTTCACAACATAGGATTTTGATGATTAAACTTAATGTTCATCTTTTTATGTTCAAATGTATATGGTTTGTTTTTTTCTCCATACATACCCATACAGAGCATTTGAGCTCACCATTTATATGTTTTATTTTCTCATGGATATAACGAAAGGTTTTAGGTATGAAAACAAAAGGGTAATATCTTTATGGGAGATGTTGAAGATCTTTCACCATGATTTGAAGATTATGTTCTATGTTTCCATAGACACTAAACCACTATAGTCCTTCAGTGTCTATTTTTGTTATGTATTTATTATTCCTCAAAAGTAATGTAATGTCCATGTACGTCAAGCTTGGGTCTTTACAACCGGTATCAGATGAAAGGTTTATCCATCCTCTGGAATCTAGGATGTAAAAACTTTAGTGAGAACATTATAGATATTTCTATGGTATGTCTAGGGTGCCCCTAAGGATAAGTATAAGTTTAGTTTTTTGTCCTAGAATTATGGAAACGATCATAGAATTAATCCTAAGATGTTATATGCTGAAGGTACTCACCCTTTATTATGTTGTTTTCCTAGCATGAGTTTTTCCTCTCACACTATTCTTTTTGGGTTTTAGATGATGGATGGAACCCAAAAGAACTGTGTTGATTAATGTAATGGACAATGCAATTATTTTCCTCTTGAACAAACCAATGTTATGGGAGATAGAGTGAAAAATATTATTGCTATACTTACACAAGATATGAATCATTATGGACTTTCGAATGAGCAGAGAAGGGAACAATATTCTATTGAGTCTTTAATGAGGAAAACTCCACCTTCTTTTAGTCGGTCTATTGATCCACTTGTTTCTGAACAAAGGATCAGTGCCATTGAAAAGATATTTTCAATACATCGCTATTCAGAACATGAATGATTCATTTTGGATATTTACCTTTTATAAGGTAAAGCAGACCAGAGTGTAAAGACCCGTAAAATTCAAGGGAATTTTTTTTTTGAATTTATTTTCTTTGGAATTTTACACGAGCGCGGTTTCAGACGGCACCTAATTCCGAGGCCCGGAGTGCCCGGAATCAATTTCTGAAGTTTGGCTCGGGTACGTTCAGTGAACGAACGAGCGGGAATTCCTAACTTTTGATCCGGTGCTCGGAATTGAAATCTGAGGGCACCGATGAACTCGCAGCGCCGATATTCGCTTAAAGATACCTTTTTGAAAGTTGCGTTGGTTGCGGGTTGAAAGTTAGATTTTGGGTTTTAGGTTTAAGTTAAATAAAATTTTGTGAAGAACAAAATTTATTTTAACTTGTTAAATCCTACCAAAGGGAGTTGGAAGTGGGACCCACATCCACTTAACCTCCCTTGGGAGGATTAAGTGTGGTGGGTCCCACACGAACCCCTAAACCTTTCATATTCTCTCAACTTCCTTAACGCCTCATTAAATGACATGAGTTATTTAATTTTTGGAGTTAATCCTTTTGAATTTCAAACTTTTGAAATTCTAGTGTGTTGATGTGATAATAAAATAAGATAGTGTATTATTTTATTTGGGTTAATTGTTTGTTTTCTTGAGAGGTGGAGAGCTTTTCCTTCTTCTTCTTCAACTCTGACGAAGATCACGAAGAACGCTCAACTTGACGAAGAACGCTCAAGTTCCGAAGAAGAACTCTGCTCCGCTCTTCTTCGTCTTCCGTGTCAACGAGAGGGAACACCGCTTCCTCCTCGGATTCACTTCGTTGACATAAGAAGTTTCGCCAACGACGTATCGCATCAGACGCATCTCTTCGTCAACGGATTTGACGAACGACGACCGCGACGCCCGATCTCCGCGACGTTGTCTTCCGCGGACGTTGGCAAATCCTCGAACGTATACCCAAAGTAGGGGTTGTTAATTTATTGTTTAATTATTTATTTCTTGATTGTGGATCTCGCATGTCTAACATGAGGCTTTTGAAATGTTTAAGTTGAGTTATATTTTAACGTGAGGGGGCCGGACCGCATGAACACGGCCGAACCCCCTCCATCGTTCTACTTGTTCTATCTTGAGGGTGGAAGCAAAGTGGCGTGGTGCCGTCGCACCACGCGGATAGTAATATGATTAATTTTCGCAGCGCCGTCGCGCCGCGCCATGGAAGAATCATAAAGAATGTGACGCCTTCGCGCCGCGTCGAAGGGAAACAAATGCGCGGCGAAGGGGCGCGGTGCCGTCGCACCGCGCCGGACGACGAACACCGCGGCCGGTTCCGGGCCGCGGCGGGACGAGGAGACCGCGGTCGGTTCTGGGCCGCGGTGGGATGAGCAGACCGGCGGCCGGGCCGCCGGTGTCGGAAGCCGAAAAGGGGACCGGATTTTCCGGTCCCGTTGGAGAAAACCGGCCGGCCAGCTGGCCGGCCGGATGCCAGTAAACCGGGGGAATTAATCCCCCGGCCAACTCATTAAACCCCCCTCTTTAAGAGGGGGCGGTTTCCTTGTGGGGGGGCAAACCCCGCCCCCCGTTTCCTGCCAATCAATCCCCCCACGTGGGGGGGGGGGGGGCGGTTTTGCAAAAAGGGGGTGCGGCTATATGCCGCGCCGTTTGTCAATCCGCGGGGGATTGACTCCCCCTGCGCTACCTCCGTGCGGCGCCAGGCCACCGCGGCCGCCGCGCCGCCGGCCGGCCGGTCGGCCGGGCCGGGTCGGACCCGGGTCGGGTCGACCCGGTTCGGGCCGACCCAGGGGGGTGGGGGTCGGGCCGGGTCGGCCCGGACCCGGACCCCCCCGTTTCGAGTCATTTACGGACTTTTGGCCATAACTTGAGCCTTGGACCTCTGATTGACGAACCGTCTGCGGAAACGCGATCCTTGGATCGAGGCGGTCGTTTCGGTATATCGCACTCAAGGTTTCGGATTACTTTGAGTTCGGCCGGGTTGGTTCGTTCGCGAAACCAACCGGGCCTTCGGAGCGGAAATGCTCATATCTTGAGCTACGGACGTCCGATTGACGTGCCGTCAGCTGTGTTGTATTCCTCTTAGTGAGACGGATCTTTTGGCATACTCCGCCCGAGGTTTGGACGCAGGTGGAGTACGGTCGGGTTGGTTTTACCTTAAAAACCAACCGGGCCCCGGGGACGAAAATGCCAAAAACTCTCAGACCGGGCGTCCGATCGACGCGCCGTCTGTTGCGTTGAGTTCCTGTTGACGATACGGAACTTTTGTATACATCAACTCTGGACTATGTGACAGTTGATGTATCAGTCTCTCGGCTCGTGGAGCGGACCCTCCGAACGAGCTTGCTGTGTGCGGGAACCCTAGTGCTGGCTGCGACTGTTACTGTGACTACTACTGCTACTTCTGCTACTCTGACTGCGACGACGACAGTACAGAGATCCTGTGTGGATTCGACGACGACGACTACAGCACTCAGCGATCCTACGTGGAACAGTGCTACCGAACCTGTGTGAGCTGAATCTTATGTTTACCTTGGGCGGTGGAGAGCTTGGTTGTAGCAGCATATCCTTGGCAGTGGAGCGCTCGGTTGTAGCGGCAGACCTGCGATACTGGAGACGAGCGTACAGAGTACGGAGACCGTGAAACCGACTGAGACCTGAAGACTGCTCGACCGACTCAACTTGGAGTGAGTCAACTCGCCCAGTGGACGGAGCGCCCGGTATTCGGCGGCAGACCCATGGCGGACGGAGCACCTGGTAGTTGGCAGCAGACCCGCCGTACTCGACTGGAGGAGTACCTCTGTAGGCTATACGGGTGAGCGCCCGGTATTTGGCAGCAGACCCTCAGCGGACGGAGCGCCCGGTAGTTGGCAGTAGACCCGCGGTACTCGACGGGAGGAGTACTTCAGCAGTCTTAGGTTAGTGAGCAGTACCTCGGAGTCGTGACTGCACCACTGTACACTTCAGAGATGGGGCTCTTCAACAGTTACAGTTTCGTTAATGAAAATGCTGGTTTGAGCTGAATCCTGTTGTTTTCCTGTGTGGATTGTGTTGTGCTATCTTGTGTGGATTACGTTTTGCTTTCCTGTGTGGAATACGTTTACTTTCTTGTGTGGACTGAGTTGTACTTGGGCTCGGAGGTTGGAGCGTATTTGAATTTGATGACTTAGGTATATGTATGCGCATATACCTAAGCAATGTCGGTTATTACTTCGTGTTTGTTCCTTTATTCGTGGTTTATCCTTTGTGGATTTGAGAGACCTTCAGGGGTCTCGGGGTCCCTACTGAGTAGCTTATACTCACCCCTGCACGGGCTTTGCCCGCACTACGTTGTGTTGGTTGCAGACGACGGACAGCGTTGACCTTAGCTGAGGCTTGCAGAGCGGGACGGTACCCGGAGGTGGACCACTGGGCGGGATGTGCACGAAGCAGACGGCGGGACCTGTGGAGCAGAGGAGCTATCTGTACCCACCCTTCAGGTGGGATTTCCAGTGGACAGCTCGGAGTAGCGGCTTTTACTTTTCAGTTGTTGTTTTCCCTTTCGAGTTGTACTTTACTTTCAGTTTGGGTTTGTATACTGGCCCATTTACTTTTCCGCACTTTCAGTTGTACCCTGCTTTTGCTTAGTGTTTACTTTCCGCTTGCTTACTCTGTGGTGTTTGTTTACATTACAAAGGCAATGCCTTCCGTTTTTACCGGGATTTATGCCTTGGTGCTAGTCGCCAGCCCCTGGCCTATGGAAGGCGGGCTTGGGGTAGTAACGGCACGGACCCCGAGGGCGGGTCGTGACAAATTGGTATCAGAGGAGTTCGGTTCTACCGCAAACTCTGATCTTTTCTATGTGAAGCAATAATGTTTAGCGTATTGAGTGTGGTTATCAGTCCAGGGAGACCAGTGTTGGTGCGGCGGCCGACGAATCCGTACACCAGGACCCTGACTTCTGATTTCCGACTTAATGCACGAAAACATTGATTGTGTGTGTGTTTTAAAGTTTTCTTTGTGATTACATTATATCAGCTCACAAGGTATACTGTTCTGACCGTGGCGCACCTGTTTCCTTTTCAGGATGGCCCCACGACGGCATCCAGCTAGGGTTCCGAGAGTCGAGCGTGACGACAGCCCACTGAGCGACGAGGCCTCAGTGCAGGGCCCTTTGTCAGCAGTGGCACCGGCGGTAGCTTTACCCGCCGAGCCCCTGATGCTTCCAGCACCAGCCGCTGACGATGCACGTCGCCTCTGTGCACTGCATGAGTTTCAGCGCCAGCGACCGCCCAGGTTTCACGGGGAGACGGATCCCTAGGCTGCAGAGGACTGGCTGGAGGCAGTGGTTCGAGTGTTTAGGCTAGTGAGGACACCAGCAGACCTCATGGTGATCCTCGCTGCGAGTCTACAACACGCAGCAGCAGGACGATGGTGGAGCTTGATGCTCCAGGTTCACGATGATGCATCTCTACTTTGGACGGACTTTGAGAGCCTCTTCCACTCGGAGTTCGTCCCAGCCACCCTTCGTGCGGTGCGTATCCAGGAGCTTCTACAGCTGCGGCAGGGCAGCATGACGGTCGCTCAGTACGCGACGAGGTTCACCGACCTTTCTCGGTACTCGACAGACATGGTACGGGACCCCTTCTTCTGGGCCCGGACCTTCGAGCAGGGTTTGAGACACGAGATCAGGGCATCGCTGATCTCCCTCAGCATACCGACTCAGACAGGAGTACTGGAGCGGGCCCTTCTGATCGAGAGTTTCCTTGCTGAGTCTACACCAGCACAGCGACCCACCGCAGGGCGGCACGTGGCAGAGTCATCTGCAGCAGATAGCCGACGGATGACTCAGGGTTCCAGGCAGACCAGACCTACTAGTGGCCGACTACACGACTCAGGCTCAGTTTTGCGGGGAAGCCGGGGTGGAGTCAGAGCCAGGCGTGCCGAGAGTGGGCAGTGTTACTCCTGTGGAGGGATTGGTCACATGGCTCGTGACTGTCCGACCCGCCATGCGGATGATCAGCAGTTAAGTGATGAACCTCCCAGGCAGAGGCAGAGGTTCGACCGTGGAGGTCCGCAGGGAGGAGGCGGACGAGGCAGAGGAGCTGGCCGAGCAGTAGGTGGTGGACGACGCTTTGAGGCTCTACCACCACCACCACCAGGAATTCCACCCCGACCGCAGGGGAGATCTCAGCTTTAGGCAGCCGAGGCCTTCGATCATGGAGCTCTAGAAGCCGATGGACAGGAGCAGAACTAGTGGATACATCCTTTGTACTTCTGGTTCCTTGTTACTTTTGTGTAGAGTCTTGTATTATGTGCTGCAAAAATAAAAGACGCATACCTTTGTGATATTTTTGTTCCTGTCCTCTTTCGTGATATTACTAAGAGGTTCCAGTTTTGGCTGTTGACTTGACCCTCACTTTTGAGACATCAACTGGAGGAGACCCAGTTACCACACACTGATGCCGACAGTGAGACTCAACCCTTGGAGGCGAGAGTAACGGTTGAATCTCTTAGGAGTAGCGTCGAGGCCTTACGACGTCATCCTTGGTATGGAATAGTATCATCCATGTTAGGATTGACTGTTTTAGGCAAAGAATGTGGTTCATCCAGGGGATGAGACCAGATTTCTCTTTTCGGCAAAGAAGAAATCTTGCAGCTCTTGTGGGACCTGTGATGGTCCAGGCCACGAAAAAGAAGGTCCAGGTCATCCACGAGCGGATGAGTACAGCTCAAAGCCGGCAGAAGTCATATGCTGACAGGCGGCGGAGGCCACTAGAGTTCGAGGATGGCGACCACGTCTTCTTGCGGGTCTCACCTCGACGTGGTATTCGGAGTTTTGGCCGAGGCGGCAAGTTATCTCCGCGCTTCATCGGACCCTTCCAGGTCCTCAGCAGGGTTGGTGAGGTGGCTTATCGCCTGGCTCTACCACCTCATTTGCACCGGGTGCACGACGTCTTCCTCGTGTCTCAGCTGAGGAGATACGTGCACGACCCGACGCACATCATTGACCATGAGGAGCTTTACGTTGACGATGGGGCGACTTTTACGGAGGTCCCGGTGGAGATAGAGGATCGTCAGGAGCGGGTCCGGCGTGGGATATCGATTCCTCTTGTGTGCATCAGATGGCAGCACGGGAATCTCCAGGAGAGCACATGGGAGCGGGAGGCTCAGATGCGTGCTCAGTACCCTCATTTGTTTCCCTAGTTTTGATGTATCTTTACGGGGACGTAAATCCCTGAGGTGGGAGTAATGTAAAGACCCGTAAAATTCAAGGGAAATTTTTTTTTGAATTTATTTTCTTTGGAATTTTACACGAGCGCGGTTTCAGACGGCACCTGATTCCGAGGCCCGGAGTGCCCGGAATCAATCTCCGAAGTTTGGCTCGGGTACGTTCAGTGAACGAACGAGCGGGAATTCCTAACTTTTGATCCGGTGCTCGGAATTGAAATCTGAGGGCACCGATGAACTCGCAGCGCCGATATTCGCTTAAAGAGACCTTTTCGGAAGTTGCGTTGGTTGCGGGTTGAAAGTTAGATTTTGGGTTTTAGGTTTAAGTTAAATAAAATTTTGTGAAGAACAAAATTTATTTTAACTTGTTAAATCCTACCAAAGGGAGTTGGAAGTGGGACCCACATCCACTTAACCTCCCTTTGGAGGATTAAGTGTGGTGGGGCCCACACGAACCCCTAAACCTTTCATATTCTCTCAACTTCCTTAACGCCTCATTAAATGACATGAGTTATTTAATTTTCGGAGTTAATCCTTTTGAATTTCAAACTTTTGAAATTCTAGTGTGTTGATGTGATAATAAAATAAGATAGTGTCTTATTTTATTTGGGTTAATTGTTTGTTTTCTTGAGAGGTGGAGAGCTTTTCCTTCTTCTTCTTCAACTCTGACGAAGATCACGAAGAACGCTCAACTTGACGAAGAACGCTCAAGTTCCGACGAAGAACGCCGCTCCGCTCTTCTTCGTCTTCCGTGTCAACGAGAGGGAACACCGCTTCCTCCTCGGATTCACTTCGTCGACATAAGAAGATTCGCCAACGACGTATCGCATCGGACGCATCTCTTCGTCAACGGATTTGACGAACGACGACCGCGACGCCCAATCTCCGCGACGTTGTCTTCCGCGGACGTTGGCAAATCCTCGAACGTATACCCAAAGTAGGGGTTGTTAATTTATAGTTTAATTATTTATTTCTTGATCGTGGATCTCGCATGTCTAACATGAGGCTTTTGAAATGTTTAAGTTGATTTATATTTTAACGTGAGGGGGCCGGACCGCATGAACACGGCCGAACCCCCTCCATCGTTCTACTTGTTCTATCTTGAGGGTGGAAGCAAAGTGGCGTGGTGCCGTCGCACCACGCGGATAGTAATATGATTAATTTTCACGGCGCCGTCGCGCCGCGCCATGGAAGAATCATAAAGAACGCGACGCCTTCGCGCCACGTCGAAGGGAAACAAATGCGTGGAGAAGGGGCGCGGTGCCGTCGCACCGCGCCGGACGACGAACACCGCGGCCGGTTCCGGGCCGCGGCAGGATGAGGAGACCGCGGCCGGTTTCGGGCCGCGGTGGGATGAGAAGACCGGCGGCCGGGCCACTGGCGTCGGAAGCTGAAGAGGGGACCGGATTTTCCGGTCCCGTTGGAGAAAACCGGCCGGCCAGCTGGCCGACCGGATGCCAGTAAACCGGGGGAATTAATCCCCCGGACAACTCATTAAACCCCCCTCTTTAAGAGGGGGCGGTTTCCTTATGGGGGGGCAAACCCCCCCGTTTCCTGCCAATCAAGCCCCCCACGTGGGGGGGGGGGGGGTTTGCAAAAAGGGGGCGCGGCTATATGCCGCGCCGTTTGTCAATCCGCGGGGGATTGACTCCCCCCGCGCTACCTCCGTGCGGCGCCAGGCCGCCGCGCCGCCGGCCGGCCGGCCGGCCAGGCCGGGTCGGACCCGGGTCAGGTCGAGCCGGTTCGGGTCGACCCGGTTCGGGCCGACCCAGGGGGGGTCGGGCCAGGTCGGCCCGGACCCGGACCCCCCCGTTTCGAGTCATTTACGGACTTTTGGACATAACTTGAGCCTCGGACCTCCGATTGACGAACCGTCTGCGGCAACGCGATCCTTGGATCGAGACGGTCGTTTCGGTATATCGCACTCAAGGTTTCGGATTACGTTGAGTTCGGCCGGGTTGGTTCGTTCGCGAAACCAACCGGGCCTTCGGAGCGGAAACGCTCATATCTTGAGCTACGGACGTCCGATTGACGTGCCGTCAGCTGTGTTGTATTCCTCTTAGAGAGACGGATCTTTTGGCATACTCCGTCCGAGGTTTGGACGTAGGTGGAGTATGGTCGGGTTGGTTTTACCTTAAAAACCAACCGGGCCCCGGGGACGAAAATGCCAATAACTCTCAGACCGGGCGTCCGATCGACGCGCCGTCTATTGCGTTGAGTTCCTGTTGACGATACGGAACTTTTGGATACATCAACTCTGGACTTTGTGACAGTTGATGTATCAGTCTCTCGGCTCGTGGAGCGGACCCTCCGAACGAGCTTGCTGTGTGCGGGAACCCAAGTGCTGGCTGCGACTGTTACTGTGACTACTACTGCTACTTCTGCTACTGTGACTGTGACGACGTCAGTATAGAGATCCTGTGTGGATTCGACGACGACGACTACAGCACTCAGCGATCCTACGTGGAACAGTGCTACCGAACCTGTGTGAGATGAATCTTCTGTTTACCTCGGGCGGTGGAGCGCTTGGTTGTAGCAGCATATCCTTGGCAGTGGAGCGCTCGGTTGTAGCGGCAGACCTGCGATACTGGAGACGAGCGTACAGAGTACGGAGACCGTGAAACTGGCTGAGACCTCAAGACTGCTCGACCGACTCAACTTGGAGTGAGTCGACTAGCCCAGTGGACGGAGCGCCCGGTAATCGGCGGCAGACCCACGGCGGACGGAGCGCCTGGTAGTTGGCAGCAGACCCGCGGTACTCGACTGGAGGAGTACCTCTGTAGGCTATTTGGGTGAGCGCCCGGTATTTGGCAGCAGACCCTCAGCGGATGGAGCGCCCGGTAGTTGGCAGCAGACCCGCGGTACTCAACAGGAGGAGTACTTCAGCAGTCTTAGGTTAGTGAGCAGTACCTCGGAGTTGTGACAGGACCACTGTACACTTCAGAGATGGGGCTCTTCAACAGTTACGGTTTCGTTAATGAAAATCCTGGTTTGACCTGAATCCTGTTGTTTTCCTGTGTGGATTGTGTTGTGCTATCCTGTGTGGATTACGTTTTGCTTTCCTGTGTGGAGTACGTTTACTTTCCTGTGTGGACTGAGTTGTACTTGGGATCGGAGGTCGGAGCGTATTTGAATTTGATGACTTAGGTATATGTATGGGCATATACCTAAGCAATGTCGGTTATTACTTCGTGTTTGTTCCTTTCTTCGTGGTTTATCCTTTGTGGATTTGAGAGACCTTCATGGGTCTCGGGGTCCCTACTAAGTAGCTTATACTCACCCCTGCACGGGCTTTGCCCGCACTACGTTGTGTTGGTTGCAGACGACGGACAGCGTTGACCTTAGCTGAGGCTTGCAGAGCGGGACGGTACCCAGAGGTGGACCACTGGGCGGGACGTGCACGGAGCAGACGGCGGGACCTGTGGAGCAGAGGAGCTATCTGTACCCACCCTTCAGGTGGGATTTCCAGTGGACAGCTCGGAGTAGCGGCTTTTACTTTTCAGTTGTTGTTTTCCCTTTCGAGTTGTACTTTACTTTCAGTTTGGGTTTGTATACTGGCCCATTTACTTTTCCGCACTTTCAGTTGTACTCTGCTTTGGCTTAGTGTTTACTTTCCGCATGCTTACTCTGTGGTGTTTGTTTACTTTACAAAGGCAATGCCTTCCCTTTTTACCGGGATTTACGCATTGGTGCTAGTCGCCAGCCCCTGGCCTATGGAAGGCGGGATTGGGGTAGTCACGGCATGGACCCCGAGGGCGGGTCGTGACACAGAGGTACACTCTAATGAATATTACAAGGCCCCAAGATGAAATTCAATCCATGGAATAGGACGAGTTCATAAACTTGTTCTCAATAAGTACTTCCCTCGTAATCTTCGAACAAAGATGGAAAAGGAGTTCCACGAGCTTATGCAAAAGGATGATGAATCTATTGGTATATATGAAATGCGTCTTACTAGGGTTTCAAGGTATGCATCTAGATTTATCATCCATCCTTAATATACAGTTTATCGTTTATTTAGTGGCTTAAAACCAAGGCTTCGAAGGGAATTAGCTATAAGAGACTTCTGTAGCTATGAAGAAATTGTGCATTGTGCTATCAAGGTAGAACTGGCGGTTGGTGTTACATATACATCTCATGGTTGTGACAAGAAATAAAATATGGAGTTCATGGAAAAATATCAAAACAATGGTGAAAAGAAGATTAATGTTTCATTATGCTCAATTTTTTCAAAGAATCATTGTGGAGATTGTCTTAAAGGGACTAGAAAATGTGTTCAGTGTGGAAAAGAAGGTCATAGAGAGGCTGAGTGTCGAAGTAATTGGAAAAAGGTAGCTAATGATGTGAATAGAGAAAAGACTATAGAGAATTCACCACCAACACTTCAATGCTACAAGTGCAAGGAAATGGGGCATTATGCTAACCAATGACCTTATCCAAGGGTTAATGATGACTGAAACCAACATCCTCTTATGGAAAAGGGCATAAGGAGGTCTCATGTGATCACTGTTGGCAACGTTGAGTATGATAGCGATGTGGTGGAATGATTACTTGTTTATGTAACGGCATTTCAAAATAATGTTATTGAATATCATTTATAGTATTATAGAATATTGGAATATCTATGTATTGGTTTTCAATAATTGTATGTTAATAGTAACCATGAAAAGTGATTGAAATATTTTTGGAAAGTAGATGATATGACTTTAATGAAGGGATGAGGAGAAAATAATATGGTTGATAGTATTAATGAGCTCATGACTGATATAAGGACAAAGTGACACCATGGTTTGAGTATATAGAAATTTTGGGATTTTGGTATGTGGAAATATTTATCTTTTGACGACATTAATGTTTTCACTAAGGTTCTATGGAAATTCATGATTCAATAGAATACATGATTAAGGTATTCACAAGGTTAGAATGTGACAAACAAGATATATCTTAGGTTACATGGCAGATAAATGATGGTATTCAAATTCTTGGTAGATGACCTCTCTAGTAATCATTTTCTTCATATTATGAGATTGGACAGAAGTATTTTGGATAATACTAAAGATTGGAATGGATTATGTTAGACATCAGATAGTATTATTTAAGGTTATAATATTTTGATATTATTTCGGAAATTTTATAATAGTATAGTTTTAGAAAAAGGACAACCCATAAGATGGGTGACAACCCGTCACGTTGGACAAGGTTGTGGGAATCGATCCCACAACCGAAGTGTGACTAGCCTTTATTACCTACCAGTAGACTACAGGAAGTACCTGGTTAATATAAACTAGTTTTATTTTATTAACCGGTATGATAGATGAAGTATACGTCCATTTTTAGAACCATATTCTATTAACCTCACCATAGTTGGACTTATGTATATTTAATATCTTATTCGACCCATTTTTTTGATAGAGACAGATGGAATGACTTATCATTCTATCGCATGATGTAATGGCCCGGACCTCTCTAGTCCATTACTTTGTGAAAATGTGGTTTTGGAGGTGTTCTGGGAGGTGAAAGTGACTTATCCCCAAAACATTTCCAAACTTCTAGTTCTGTGAATAGTGTTTCCAATTTTATAAACAGTAATAGATCAGTCTCACAGATTGGTCTGACAGATCAGTCTCACACATCGGTCTGACAGATCAGTCTCACAAATCGGTCTCACAGATCAGTCTGACAGATCGGTCTCACAGATCAGTCTGACAGATCGGTTTCACAGATCGGTCTGACAGATCGGTTTCACAGATCGGTCTGAGAGATCGGTCTCACAGATTGGTCTGAGAGATTGGTTTCACATATCGGTCTGACAGATCGGTTTCACAGATCGGTCTGACATATGGGTTTCACAGATTGGTCTGACAGATCGGTTTCACTGATCGGTCTGACAGATCGGTGTCACAGATCGGTCTGGCAGATCAGTCTCACAGATCGGTCTGACAGATCGGTTTCACAGATCGGTCTGGCAGATCAGTTTCATAGATCAGTGTGACAGATCGGTCTCATAGATCGATTTCATGTACAGTAATGTTGGGTGAACAGTGTTTCCAAATTACTATAGTTTTTCCCCTTTTGAAGTTTCATTTGACATAAAATACATTTAAAGCATTATTTTAAGGACTCTTAAGGCCAATTCAAATGAGGTAAAACCTATATTAATTATTCCTAAATCCGAGATGTATTTACTTGGTCAAACCGCGTGGGTTAATGCGCTCCATTTTTAATGGATAAATAACTGGATCTTAAACTGTCACCCTGTTAAATCTTCAAAAAGGTACGAGATATCATTCTCCCTTGTTCTATCACTTTGTACTCAGCTAAGAGACGCTATAACCTTTCAATCATTCCCATAAGAGTTTCACAATCAATCTTTACTCCTAGTATTGGTTCTGCTCTGTTTTGGATGCAAAGGAACTCGGTCGGTCAATCGTCCCAATAAGGTATGTTTTATCATCGTTCCTTTGGGGATCATCTTCTCTTGTTTCTCCCTTCCATGTCATACCATGTAATTTTCAAGATTCTAATAGGTTTTTCTTGGGGATGGTTGGTACTGTAGTACTATGGCATCCTCCGGTGGATGCAGTTGTCGTGAGAGGAGGATTGTGACCCGTTGTGTGGATAAACGACGTCAAGAACTCTTCCTGGTAAGGGATTCATGGCTTCTCTAATTTTATATGTGAAATCATAGAATTAGTATGATTTAGTCCTTTGGATCACAATGAAATTGACCTAATTAAATAATTGAACCAGATTAAAAGAATTGGTTGATTGCATGTTATCGCTTTATACCGTGATAACGGTTTGCCTCAAATTTTTCTAGATAGAGTGATATCTATGATTTCTTTGATTTCATGTTCTTTCATGATAGAAATTGATAATGAACGTAAATCCGGAATTAATTTTTAATTAATTGGATAAAGATAAAGTGACATGTAATTGAATATGTTCGTTGTCATTGTTGTAGTTGTTCTAATATGAGGATAATCAAATTCGAGAAGTAAGCATGGTTATTTAATTGTGATAGCTTACTGATTAGGTATACCATAATTGGAACCTACAAATAACAAATCTTCTAATTAAATATGAATTAAAGAACAGATTATGTGGGAATTTCTAAAAGGGTTCTGAGTTACCCTCCTGTTTGTTAAAGGGTCAAGAGCCCATGGTTGTGACTGTTGTTTCCATGCTACTTGTGTTGTGATGTGAGCCTGGATGGCTGTTGTGATATGTGGAGGCATGGAGGCCTTGTGGTTGTGGCATCAGATGACCCCTAGAGTGGCGAGATGCATCAGTTTATGCATGTGGGTGTCGGGGAGGACACCAGGGGTGATGGAATGGGATGGATGTGGTTGTTGGATTCTTGTGGTTTTCATTTAATGTTAATCTGCTTTGCTTTTCCCCACTACTCAGGGTAGCTGGTCTTGCTACCCTTCTTCTGAAGGAGGCGAAAACGCATGGGGTATGCCACGTGCTTTCCTTGTTTAGCCTCTCGAGGGAGAATGGGTCTACGCTCTTTTTATTGGCAGCAAAGAATCGACAGTTAGTATATATACTCACAGTGTTGAGCCTCCTTTGTGTTTAGAAGCATAGGATTCTTTTCTAGAATGCCTAGGAATATGGAAAAGTAATTCTGAAATGAATGTTTGATTAAATGGTGAAAATCCACTGGGATGGAGATACTATAATTTAAAGGTGATGTGAATCTTAAAAGGAGCAATTGATTTTGAATGTGATGCCAATTCAGTTTAATGTGGAATTGTTCATGATTAATTAATGTTTAAAGAATTAAATAATGTACAGTGGTACTGATAAAATGAGAACTGAGTAATCTAATAAATCTCTTCAAATGTTTGTGTGCTTATAGGATACCTAGTCTTAGAAGTTGCAATCTGGAGTCTGAGAGACGTTAGATGCAGTTTTATCTAAGACTAGCTAATGCCCATAGTGTGGATGTGAGTTATATATATATTCTGTACTTTTTGTGTTTCTATACGCTACTCCACCCTGTCGGTAAGGGCAACTGACACCCAGGGGATTCTGAGCCCTGGGGGTGTTTTCCCCAACATTTTGATGGGAGGTTGAATGGCTGACTACCCCCTTTGGCCCCTCTCTCTTCTCTTGGTAGATACTTTTTCCATGAGGCATAGCTGTTAGTTACCCCATATATGTGTGTAGAGGGCTGTAATGGCCTTGGTTATTCAAACACATATATTCTGGATAAAGTATCCTATGGACTACTATAGGTGTAACATGTATAGGCTATGATGGCTTGAGGATCCTTACTCGGAGTTTGGGCTGTAATGAATTGAGGTATTATACCAGACGTATGATACATGTTATACGAGTTGTGGTGGCTCTCGGAAACTACCTGGTTACTTTTGGTTGGGAGGTCGGTGTGGTGCTACGCCTAGGTGTCTGCGGGCAAGCCTTTGTGGTGCACGAGGTGAAGATTGTGGAGCTTAGCCCAGGTGTCTGCGAGCAAAGCCTTTGGAGAGAGATGCACAGGATGTTTGTCATTGGGGAAAAGCAGCAAACCAGTGGGGAAGTAGTAGAGGGGTACCCATGATAATCTTTACTATAAGCTATATTCTTTTATTCGTTACTTGGTGAGAGTAGCCATGGTGAGGTTGGGAACTTAGTATACTTGTTTAGGTGAGAGTTAGTTTCATTTGTAGTTCACTAGGCTTTAGCATTCTTTATTTACTGTTGCACGAGTGGATTGGGGAGGATCCTACGGTGTATACTGTTATACTCACCCTATGTATATATAAACTGTTTTTCAGGTCACTTGGAGCAGGTTGGAGATCAATCTCGTTACTACTAGCTTGTGGTTGGAGGAGGAGATGTCCGGGCTTGTGGTCACTGTCATTTTACTTTCTTTTGGGTACTTTTGGTTTCCCCTTTCAGGTATAGTACATTTTCATGACATTTCATATATGTACTTGGATATCTTTTATATTTTAGTACTGAGTTGGAGTTGATTGGAGTCTATTCTCTCTCTCTCTTCTGCATGTGTTCTCTTAGAGGGTAATGCCTCCCATTTGTATGTTTATTATACGCTCAGTTCTAGTCAACAAACCAGGGCCTATTGGAGGCAGGAATCGGGGGTCATTATCTCTCTTCTCACATTGTCGGCCTAGGAGAGGTACCCTTTGTGGGGAGGGGGTCATGACAGAGTGGTATCAAAGGTCTGGTTGAGGGATAGGATGGAGTTTAGAGTTAGGCACATGTGAGGTTGCATGGGATGGTAGGGATACAGTATCATTCATTTTTATCAAGTGGGGTAAACACTGGAGACCGGAAGAGACATAGGCATTTAGGGCCCCTATGATCTGTTTCACAGACCTCTATGTTTACGATGGCTACTAAAAAAAGTGATACTAGTTGCAGGGTAGAGACCTAGGAATGGATCATTCATCATTATTCATTGCACCTGTTTTTGAATGGTTAGACCATGGGATAGGTAACCTAAAATTAATAAAACAAAAAAATTAATTAATTAATGTTGACTCTTCCATATTCCAGGCTTAGGAGCTCTAACAGTTGTTATTTTAAAGGTATGGCTCTAGGTCGATGTCCTCGTCAGGTTTGTGCAGAAGATTCCTAGCAAGCTGTTCTAGAAGATCGCCGCCAGGTAGAGGTTGACGATGATGACACTTGGAAGAATACACTCTGAGAGTTTCAGTGCCAGAGTATACAGAAGTACGAGGGCTCCGTTTCATATGCAGTCACAGAAGACTGGTTGGAGGAGGTCGAGATAGGCTTCAGTTCGATTCGTGCTCGGAAGGAACATTGGATTTCCTTGGTTGTGAAGATGCTGCATGGAGGAGCGAGGTAGTGGTGGTTCTTGATCCTCGGGGATCGTGAGGAGTCATCGTTCTCATGGGAGGTGTTTCGAGACATGTTTAGAGTCGAGTTTATTTCTTCGACTGTGAAGGCGTCTTATCGCCCGGAGCTTCTTACCCTTCGATAGGGGTTCTCTAGTGTTCAAGAGTTTGGAATCCATTTCAAGAACCTTCAACGATATGCTTCAGACCTATTACCAGATGAGGAGGCCAGGGCGAGGTATTTCGAGGAGGCTTTGCGTCCATAGATCCATCACCAGGTCACCCCATTTATGCTCAAGACATATCTTGAGGTGCTGGTGAGGACAGAGGTTGTTGAGAGGACTTTGGCTAGGACTGTATCGTCACGAGAGGGGAATCGTCATGATTCCTCACGAAGCAATGCTGTGTTCCGGGGATCCCGGTTTTCAGCGCAGAAGAGTTTCCGTTCACCTGGGGGTAGGTTCCAGCCCTTTCCATCTCGTTTCTCCCGAGGAAGCAACTCTCAGGCCTATGCCAAGGGATCAGGAACTTGTTTTTCTTGTGGTGGTCATGGTCATAAGTAGCGGGAGTGGCCAACTATTCAGGTCAGTCATCATGCACCAGGCGCTCTTCTCCAGCTTCCTCCGTTGAGGCAGTTCCAGCCAATGCAGCAGCAGAAGGTTGCACCAGCTTTAAATCACCAGAGGGTAGATGTAGTAGGAAGAGTTCATCCCCATGACGCTCCACATCCTCAGAGAGAAGAGCACGACCGTGGTGATGGTCATCATCTGGGTCAGAGAGGCCATGGAGGAGGTCGTGGTCAGCTTCGTGCTCTAGCTTTGCCAGCCCCATGCGAGCCGGATGTTGTTTGAGGTACCCTTTGAATGTTTTCAACATTGGTGTATGTATTTTTTGATTCAGGGGCAACACAATCCTTCATATCACCTACCCTTGTCAATGTGTTGGGACTTGAGGTAGAGAGGCTTCCAGTGCCCTTGGCGTTGACCACGCCAGTTGGTGGTCGATCTGACTTGATTGAAGTATGTAGAGACTATGATCTAGTGATGGGGAAACACCTCTCTTGGTGAGATTTCCTATGTTTACGAATATAACCATATGTTGTCATACTCGGAATGGATTGGTTGTATTCGGTGTAGGCTATTATGGATTTCTACAGGTAGAAGGTCATTTTCTTTGACGCAGATGGAGGGAAAGTTGTGTTTGTTGGTGAGAGAGATCCTCAGATTAGTCATAGACGAGTTCCATCCTTATCATCCATGATGGCTGGGATGATGCTAAGTTATTCAAAGGTTCAACAGTTGGCGTTTCCTAGGGTCGTAGAGGAGTACCCTGACGTCTTTCCAGAAGAGGTTGTATCCATACCCCCTCGAACAGAGATCGATTTTGAGATCGAGCTACATCCAGTAGCATCTCATATCTCTATGTCTCCATATAGTATAGCCCCTTATGAGTTACGAGAGCTACGTATTCATCTTGATGGTCTGTTGAAGTGCGGTTTTGTTTGGCCAAGTGTGTCACTGTGGGGAGTGCCAATTTTGTTTGTGAAAAAGGCTGACGGCAGTTTACGGTTGTGTGTCGATTATCATCGAATAAACAAAGTGACAATAAAGAACCGCTATCCTCATCCGCGGATTGATGACCTATTCGATCAACTAAAGGGTGACAGTTGGTTCTCAATGATCGTCTTGCGGTCAGGATATCATAAGATGCATGTAAAGAATGAGGATATCCTGATGACTACTTTTTGTTGTCGTCATGGGCATTATGAGTGTGTTGTAATGCCATTTGGTGTGACGAATGCTCAAGCTGTTTTCATGGGGTTGATGAATTCTGTGTTCCATGAATTCTTGGACAGGTTTGTTGTGGTTTTCATCGACGACATCCTTGTGTACTCCACATATAATGAAAAGCATGCAGAGCATCTATGAGCTGTTTTGGGAGTTCTTCACCAACATCAGTTGTTTGGGAAGTTGTCCAAGTGTGAATTTGGCCTCGAGAAGTTCGTTTCCTGGGGCTTGTTGTGTCCCAACAGGGAGTAGTTGTGGATCTGTCAAAGAGAGAAGCAATGGTGTCTTGGGAAGCTCCCAAGACCGTGTCAGAGGTGAGAAGTTTCCTTGCTCTCGCAGGCTATTATTGGAGGTTTGTAGCCAATTTATCCCAAGTTGCGACTCCTCTGATAGCTTTGACCAGGAAGGATCAAACGTTCATATGGACTGATCAGTGTCAGAGAGCTTTCGAGTATCTAATAGAGAAGTTGGTAAGTGCTCCATTCCATTGTCTTCCAGCAGAGGGAGTCCAGTTTGACTTTTTCTGTGATGCTTCACATCTGGGGCTAGGCTGTGTCCTCATGCAGCAAAGGTGTGTTGTTTCTTATGGGTCTCGGCAGTTGCATCCCCATGAACGCAACTATGCCACCCATGATCTTGAGTTGGCATCTGTGGTGTTTTCTCAGAAGTTGTGGAGACATTACCTCATTGGTGAGCACTTTTTGGTTTTCACCGATCAAAAGAGTTTGTGGTATGGTATCTCCCAAGGTGACTTGAACTTGAGGTAGCGTTGGTGGATGGAGTTCTTGCAAGAATACGACTTTGAAATATCGTATACACCTGGAAAAGGGAATGTTGTAGCTGATGCACTAAGCCGAAAGTCACCTAATGATGTTGTGGTTGAATCTGGTGATTCCTAGAGAGTGATGGAAGAGCTATAATCATTTCATCATGATATGGGAGAAGTTGGGGGTAGTGGTTGTCTTTTCCAGATGACGGTGCAGTCATCCCTGATGCAGAAGCTGGAGGAGTCTCAATTGGGTGATCTAGAGGCGGAAGTCTGGAGAGACAAAGTTGTTTGTGGTGAGGCCCCTGATGATTGGTCGGAGGATGAACAACACCGAGTGTTGTATCATGGAAGATTTTTTGTTCCCTTGGAAGTGCGTGGGACGGTTCTCTATGAGTTCCATACTTCACCCTTGGCAGTACATCCTGGTGTGACAGAGATGTACCGATCCTTTAGGAGCCATTTTTGTGGCCTGGGTGGAAACGTACGGTTGTAGAGTGTGTGTCTCGATGTTTAATCTGCCAGAAGGTGAATGCCGAACACAGTGTTCCTAGTGGTCTTCTCCAGCAATTAGAGATTCCACAATTGATGTGGGAGGACATCTCAATGGACTTTGTTACAGGTTTACCTCGAGCTCCGGGAGGACATGATGTTATGTGGGTGGTAGTGGATCGTTTAAAAAAATCATCCCACTTCATAGCGATCAAGGAGTCGAGCTCAGTGGAAGTTTGGTCGAGGCAGTATCTAGAAGTGGTAGTGAGACTTCATGAAGTACCCAGAATGAACATTTCTGATCGAGATCCTCGTTTTACCTCCAGGGTGTGGAGAAGTCTCTAGAATGCTTTTGGCTCTCAACTGTGCCTTATCACTTCTTTTCATCCTCAAACGGATGGTCAGACAGAGCAAACCATCAAGAATCTTAAAGACATGTTTTTCTCTTGGGTTTTTGATTTTGGAGGTTCATGGATGAAGCACTTAACCTTGGCAGAGTTCGTTTACAATAATAGTTTTCAGACTACAATCGGTATGGAGCTGATTGAAGCCTTGTATGGCCGGCCATTCCGTTCTCCGTTGTGCTGGACTGGGGTCAGAGAGTCAGCAATTCTCAGACCAGAACTAGTGGAGAATACAACAGAGATTGTTTAGGTGATTCTTGAGAGGATAAAGACAACACAAGATCATCAAAAATCATATGCTGATCAAACAAAGAGACCCTTAGAGTTTAATGTTGTGGATCATGTGTTTCTTAAGGTGACTCCCCGTCGTGGGCAGTGAAGGTTTGGTCGTGGAAGAAAGATTTCTCCCCGGTTTGTTGGGACATTCGAGTTGTTAGCTCGTGTTGGAGTTGTGGCGTATCGAGTAGCACTTCCACCTCAGATGATTCAGATACATGATTTTTTCCATGTATCACAACTTCATCGTTATCTTCATGATGAATATCATGTTATCGATTGGGGAGAGATCAATATTGATGATGATGCAACCTTCGAGGAGCGACCTATGGAGATCCAAGACTGCAAGGAGAAGGTGTTGTGTGGGCGTTCTATCCCCTTAGTTTGTGTCTTGTGGCGACAGAGTGGCATGAAGGAGAGTACATGGGAGCGTGAGTCACAGATACGTGCTCAGTACCCAGAGTTGTTTAATGTTATACTCCTTTCATGTAATCATGTTTTCTTTGTGGTTGGACCTTTCATGTTTTATTTATGTACTTTTCATGTGATGTTATGTTTGAATGGTATGGATATGGATTGTTTGTTCCCTTGCACTTGGATGTCGTAGTTTTGTTCCAGCTTTCAAACAACTCATGGTGGTTTTCCCCTAAGAGGTATCTTGTGGGGTGCTTGTTCAGACCCCTCTTTTCTTCTGGGTTGGTTTTTAATTCTCGAGGATGAGAATGTGTTGAGAGGTATCTAATGAAATGGCCCAGACCTCTCCAGTCTATTACATTGTGAAAATTTTGTGTTGGAGGTGTTCCGGGAGGTCAAAGTGACTTATCCCCAACACTTTACCAAATTTCCAGTTCTTTGAACAATGTTTCTAGTTTTATGAACAGTAATAGATCGGTCTCACAAATCGGTCCGACAGACCAGTCTCACAGATCGGTCTCATAGATCAGTCTCACAGATCAGTCTCACAGATCGGTGTCACAGATCGGTCTGACAGATCGGTCTCACAGATCGGTCTCACAGATCGGTTTCAGAGATCGATCTGACAGATCGGTGTCACAGATCGGTCTCACAGATCGGTCTCACAGATTGGTCTGACAGATAGGTTTCACAGATCAGTCTGAGAGATCGGTTTCCCAGATCGGTCTGACAGATCAGTTTCACGAATCGGTCTGACAGATCGGTTTCACAGATCTGTCTGACAGATCGCTTTCATGGATCGGTCTGATAGATCGATTTCAAAGATCGGTCTGACAGATCGGTTTCACAGATCGGTCTGACAGATCAGTTTCATAGATTGGTTTCATGTGTAGTAATGGTGGGTGAACAATGTTTCCAGATTTTTATAGTTTTGCCCCTTTTGACATTTCTTTTGACATAAAATACATTTAAAGCCTTATTTTAAGGACTCTTAAGGCCGATTCAAATGCCATAAATCCTATATTAATTATTCCTAAGGCAGGGATGTATTTACTTGGTAAAACCACCTGAGTTAATGCGATCCGTTTTTAAGGGATAATTAACCGGATCTTAAACTGTCACCTCATTAAATCTTCAAAAAGGGACGAAATATCATTCTCCCTTGTTCTTTCCCTTTTTTATCAGCTAGGAGACTCTAGAACCTTTCAATCATTCCCTTAGGAGTTGCACAATCAATCTTTACTCCTAGGATTGGTTCTTCTCTGTTTTGGATGAAACTGAACTCTATCTTCAATCTTCCCAATATGGTATGTTTTATCGTCATTCCATTGGGGATCATCTTCTCTTGTTTTTCCCTTCCATGTTATACCATGTAATTTCCAAGATTCTAATGGGTTTTTCATGGTGTTGGTTGGAATTGTCATACCGTGGCATGCTCCGGTGGATGTAGTTGTCGTGAGAGGAGGATTGTGACCCGTTGTGTGGATAAAGGATGTCAAGAACTATTCCAGGTAGGGGGTTCATGTCTTCTCTAAATGTATATGGGCAATCGTATAATTAGCATGATTTAGTCCTTTGGATAACAATTAAATTGACCTAATTAAATACTTGAACCGGATTAAAAGAATGGGTTGGTCACATGTTGTTTCTCTATATCACGATAATGGTTTGCCTCATGTTTTCCTAGATAGAGTGATATCTATGATTTCTTTGATTTGTTGTTCCTTCATGATAGAAATCAATAATGAACATAAAGTTGGAATTAATTGTTAATTAATTGTATAAAGATAAAGAGGCATGTAAATGAATCTGGTAATTGTCGTTGTTGTAGTTGTTCTAATTTGAGGATAATCAAATTAATGAAGTATGCATGGTTATTTAATTATGATAGCTTACTGATTAGGTATCCCATAATTGGAACCTACGAATAACAAATCTGCTAATTCAATATGGATTAAAGAATAGATTATGTGGGAATTTCTAAAAGGGTTCTGAGTTACCCTCTTGTTTGATAAAGGGTCAAGAGCCCATGGTTGTGACTATTGTTTTCATTCTACGTGTGCTGTGATGTGAGCCTGGATGGCTGTTGTGATATCTGGAGGCATGGAGGCCTTGTGGTTGTGGCAGCAAATGATGCCTAGAGTGGCGAGATGCATTAGTTTGTGCATGTGGGTGTCGGGGAGGACACCAGGGGGTGATGGAATGGGATAGATGTGGTTGCTGGATGCTTGTGGTTTTCATTGAATGTTAATCTTCTTTGCTTTTCCCCACTGCTCAAGGCAGCTGGTCGTTCTACCCTTCTTCCGAAGGAGGTGAAGACGTGCGGGGTATGCCACGTGCTTTCCGTGTTTATCCTCTCGAGGGAGAAAGGGTCTATGCTCATTCTATAGGCGGAAAAGACTCGATGGGTAGTATATATACTCACCGTGTTGAGTCTTTTTTATGTTTAGATGAATAGGATGCTTTTCTAGAATGCCTGTGAACATGGAAATGTAATTCTGAAATGAATGCTTGATTAAATGGTGAAAATCCATGGGGATTGAGATACTAGAATTTAAAGGTGATGTGAATCTTAAAAAGAGCAGTTTATTTTGAATGTGATGCCAATTCAGTTTAATGTGGAATTTTTCATGCTTAATTAATGTTTAAAGAATTAATTAATGTACAGTGGAACTGATAAAATGAGAACGGAGTAATCTAATAAATCTCATCAAATGTTTGTGTGCTTATATTATACATAGTCTTAGAAGTATCAGTCTGGAGTCTGAGAGACGTTACCTGCAGTTGTATCTAAGACTAGGTAATGCGTATAGTGTGGATGTGATTTATATATATATTCTGTACTTTTTGTGTTTCTATACGCTACTCCACACTCTCGGTAAGGGAAACTGACACCCCGAGGATTTTGAGCCCTTGGGGGTGTTTCCCCCAACATTTTGATGGGAGGTTGAATGGTTGACTACCCCCTTTGGCCCCACTCTCTTCTCTTGGTAGATACTTGTGCCATGAGGCACAACAGTTAGTTATCCCATATATTTGTGTAGAGGGCTGTAATGGCTTGTGGATATTCACACACATATATTCTAGATATAGTATCCTATGTACTACTATAGGTGTAACGTGTATAGGCTATGATGGCTTGAGGATACTTACTAGGAGTATGGGATGTAATGGCTTGAGGTATTATACCTGACATATGATACGCGTTATGCGATATATGGTGGCTCCCTGAATCTACCTGGTTACTTTTGGTTGGGAGGATGGTGTGGTGCTTCGCCCAGGTGTCTGCAGGAAAGCCTTTGTGGTGCACGAGGTGCAGATTGTGGAGCTTAGCCCAGGTGTCTGTGGGCAAAGCCTTTGGTGAGAGATGCACAAGACGTATGTCATTGGGGAAAAGCGGAAATCCAGTGGGGAAGTAGTAGAGGGGTACACTTGGTAATCTTCACTATATGATATATTCTTGTATTCATTACTTGGTGAGAGTAGCCATGGAGAGGTTGGGAACTTAGTATACCTGTTTAGGTGACGAGTTAGTTTCACTTGTTGTTCTCTAGGCTTTAGCATGCTTTCTTTACTGTTGCACGAGCGGCTTGGGGAGGATCCTACTGAGTATACTGTTAAACTCACACTATGTATATATAAACAGTTTTTCAGGTCAATTGGAGCAGGTTGGAGATCAAGCTGGTTACTACTAGCTTGTGGTTGGAGGAGGAGCTGTTTGGGGTTGTGGTCGCTGCCGTTTTACTTTCATTTTGGTACTTTTAGTTTCCACTTTTAGTTTTAGTACTTTTGCATAACATTTCATATATGTACATGGATTTCTTTTATATTTCAGTTTTGAGTTGGAGTTGATTGGATTCTATTCTATCTCTCTCTTCTGCATGTGTTCTCTTAGAGGGTAATGACTCCCATTTGTATGTTTATTATACCCTCGTTGCTAGTCACCAACCCGGGGCCTACTGGAGGTGGGACTCGGGGGGTCATTATCTCTCTTCTCATATTGTCGGCATAGGAGTGGTACACATTGTGGGAGGGGGTCGTGACACATGATCTTTTAATACTTCAAGAATGACAAATTAAACGTCATTTCATTAAATAGTAGATGAAGTGGAAATTGTTCATGGAATTACCAATGATGATATTACACTGAAATCAAGTAAGCATTTATCCTTATTCAAAAAACTCAATAACATTAGGGAAATGATCTTGAAAGCCAAAAATATTGTTCTGGTACCATCATATTCGATGAATCAGATGGTACCTTATATCAACACAAATTTATGGCTTTGTGATTGTGGGATTTTTCATATCCATGTTCTCCACCACTCTTCATCAAAATATGATGGTTAGATTTCTCTTCTATATCCATACTTTCACCTATATTCTCCTACGTGGATTCCCAAAACTAAGTTACTTTGGGTGACCGTTATGTTTCTAACATTGTTTTTTTAAAATTATGTTTTAGTATTACTTTTTACGATGTGGGTTTCTATGAAAGAATGTTTCAAGTAGTAAATGATTTATAACCCTGACAAATTTCAAGGGTAAAATTAATTTTAAGTGGGGGTAGAATGTAACACCTTGAGATTTTATGAGAAATATTCACTTTAATTTCATTGATGTCATGTGTTGTATACTACACCAGGATTGGCTTGGGCTATACAAAACTACGTATTAGCATATAGTATATGCAAACACTATTCTTATCTTGTGTTGCACACAATAGTGACCTTCCTTAATATCGTGTGTTGTATGAAATACTGAGTTTCACAAAACAATGATATATTGTTATAATAATTTTACGGACTAGCTGTTAGAAAAAGTATTAACTGGATTTTTAAATTTATAACATTATAATTCGTCTTATTCATTTTCTAGAACAAGTTATGAAAACAAAGTAATTTTTTCGTATAAAGAAAATATTTTTCCAAAAATATAGTTTTGCAGCCTTTTGATGCTGCACCCACATTAAATCTACTGTTTAAAATTTTAATAAGTTAATTTTGAAAAATTAAACTTTTTCCTCTAAATCAGGATATAAAGATTTACTTTGGATAAATTTTTAATATTATTCTGATAAGTTTTTTTTGATGAATAGTAAAAATACGCTAAATTTTAATTGAAAAAAACATTTTTCATCAACATAATTTATATGGTTAAAATATATTATTGAATGGTTTTAAAGTATAAATAGAATATATATTTAACATTTAATATATTTAATGTAATTATAATTAATTTTTCATTGAATTCATAGGTAATAACATTTCAATCGTTTGCGAGGTTTTAACATTTAAGACACATTTTATCAATAGTGGGATTAATGTTAAATTAAATACTGCAACTTTTGTGCATTGAATTTGGAAAAATTGATTCAATATTTGAATTAGTTTGCCCAAATTATGTTAATAGGCTACTTTTATTTTTAGACATTATTAATAGTAACTACAGTAAATTTTATTTACCACAATTAATTGTAAATCAGGTAATTAAGCGTAAATATAATATTATAAAATTTCCCTAACACTTTTCTTAATATAATAGGATGATTATATTTCTTTCTTAAATATAATTTGGTAGAAATGTTTTCTATTAGAAAACACTTGAATGTGATTATGACCTTTAATTTATTTTATTTAAATGAAAGTGAAATATGTCTCACTAAAACATTAATAATTAAATTAATTTTAATATAAGATTATACAAAATATAAATTCTATTATAAATACTCATTTGAAAGCTAAAATGTTCTTATTTATCATGGTAATTTTTTTTAATTTTTTAGAAATATATAATTACCTTAATAGCTTATACATTAATGATACAAAAATTATTTATTTAGTGAAAAATCAATAATATAGTTTTTATTAAACTAAAAATACCCCTAAAAATCCCAAAACCTGACCAATACTTATTTGTCATATAAATATGAACCATAAGCATCCCAATGTAGAATTGACGAGTATTTTTATCCTTATAAAGCGATTATGACACTTATATTGTTTTATTTTAAATGACATCAACGTTGTCATCTTCATGATTTAATAAACATAAAATATTAAAAGTTGGGTGTTTTAGAAGATAAATTCGACTAAAAGTATTATTATCAAATATATTAGATTTATATACATAATAGTAATTTAGTTTCAATTTTTATACAAAAAATAAGTATATTAAATTATAATAAAAAATTGTTGTAGTATTTTTTTATTTAGAGAAATATCTAATAAATGGTTTTAAAAATATTAAAATAAATATTATATGAACTAATTAATATGCTCCACGAATTTCCTAGATGAATATGACATGTTATGAACTTATTAAATATTTTTTTGAATATATTATCTGTTTGTATTTTATTTAAATTCAAATAAATGAATACAGTAAAAATTTACACTATTTGTAATTTATAAAAATAAAATATTATTAGATTACTTAATAATCAAAAAAATATTTAAAAATTAAAAATTAAAAATTATGTGGTTTAAAAGGTTTTAAAGTATCCAATTATGGAAAACTATCAACATATAATTCTGTTTTTATATAATTTTTAAATTTAGAATATTATTACCACGAATAAAATTAAATAGATTAAAAAAGAATAAATCAAAATTATATGGTTTAAAATAAACATAACACGTGTCTAAATTTGATTGAATGAGGAGATTAAAACCCTATATTTCCTCATATCTGAATTTGAGTCACCTTGTATGTTTTTATGTGGGGATTGAATTTATTATAACATAATATTTTTGAGGTTTCCAAAAGTTCCCCTCTCCTCTCTTATAAAAGGGAACCTTCTATTTCTCCACTTTACACCATTTTTTAGCATTAATGATTTGAAACACCGTATCCATTTATCTTATACATTTCCCTAGAAACATAATATAGGTCCTGGTCCTCTTAAAATACCATCTTTGGTGCCCTAAGAGTAGGTTAAAAAGAGGCTAGTCGAGGAAGAGGTAATATCCTTTACCGATTATTTCAAATTTATTTCTTATTCTACTTCCTCTTATTTAATTTTTTAATTATAACGTAATAACATCATTATCTCTAATATAATTATATATCATTGTAAATTTTAAACAACCCTATTTCACCTTCTATCTATCCTAAAAAAAATGAAATCATCGCGTGTCCGTACGTACGACTTACCGTCTCTAGGACGTGGTGTAATCTGTTTTTCCACCAACACCTTACATGAATGGGTATAATGGTGGAAATACAATATTTTATTTTTATAACATGATTATAATTCTGAGATATTATATCATCCACTAAAATTCCATTCAATAATTATGGGAATGATATCATCTCTCGTGTGTGCGTAAAAATTATCGTCTCCACGATGCGATGAGATTCATTCCCAATGTTAACCATTCATGAATAATTATAAAGTATATATAATGAATAAAAATGAAGTATATGACATAATAATTCTATTTTATTTATGTATATATATATGTATGTCATCTACTTATTTCCATTCAATTCAATAAGGAAATGATAACAACGTTCATGTGTACGTACGACGTACCGTCTCCAAGAAAAGTGTCTTTTGTTTCATTTATCTGTCTATAATACATATATATACTAAATATATATGATATATAAATCCGGTTTTACATTATAGAAGTATGTAAATCATGATCTAATTAATAATAATATCATGAATAACAAGTCCAATCACGTACGAGAAATGATACGATTATTACCGAAAATATTGCATTAACATTAAATTGACAAATGAACCTGTAATACAAAGACCTAAGTGAATCATATATGATATGATAAATATTATTATGGTTCTATTAGAAGTTTATAGTTATTTTAAAACAACTATAGTAGAGATTTGGACACGTACATAAGAAATTGGATCCAAGTTAAGAGATAATTATTCCGATCTCGTTCTTATCCGAGACTGTTTATTCTTAAGTATTTACTGGGGCTATGTTTATCATCTATGTCCATGTTTTCTAAAAATGTTTTCATAAAATTTTTACTATTCTTCTGAGTACTCTTAAATTCATTTTAACCTTTTTTTACTTTTAACACATGGTATGGAAGGAATCTTTCTTTTGTTTACCATAAGTGGTACTTTTTGACTTTTCTGGAAAAAGTACAAGAATAATGTTTTTTAACTTATACTGCATGAACATATTTTTAAAGTTTCATAATGCCTTATTTTCATGAAGATTTCCATACACGATTTCATTATTATTTTCAAAAAAATCATTTTCTTTAAAAACTTCATGGCATTTTCAGAAAATAAAATGATTTTGAAGAAGATAGGATATTTTCCTCAAGAATTACATTCAAGTGTTTAATCAAAAGAATTTTCCATTAAAGTTGAAATTATTTAGTATGTTAATTTTTCAAGTATAATTTATCTATTATTTACATGGTTTTAATTTTCATAGGATGAAATGATATCCATTTTTTTATTTGGATTATTTTATGATGGGATGATGTTTATGAAACCCATTGTATTCTTTGGGATACGATGAATGATTTATGTTTATATTGTGTCACATGTAAGAATGATTTCATTATGAGATGGTTGGGACCTATATATCCCTCTGGTGCATTTGGTAAAGACTTATATCTCAAGAGATAAACAAGGATGGAATGACATGTGAATCTGGTTCAGTAATACAGGGCATGAATGACAAGTTAACCTATTTCAGTAATGTACTTTGTCCACTATGATATTCTTAGCAGCAATGCCTTTGCTACTATGGAAATAATAACATGTTCTTAATGGTTTTCCACAATTAGATGTTTTATTACCATGCTATTTTATCATGATTGATGTCCCTTTATGATCTATGCCTAACAAAATGGCATGATTTATTTCACAACTCATGATTTTTATGTTTAGACATTATGTTCATGTTTTTTTGTTAAAATTTATAGGGTTTGTTTTATTTTTTCCTTTCATACCCTTACTGAGCATTTGAGGTCACCATTTATGTGTTTTATTTTCCCCAGTATATAAAGAAAGGTTTTAAGTAAGAAAACAAAAGGGGAATATCTTTATGGGAGATTTTGATGATCTTTCACCATGATTCGATGATTATGTTCCATGTTCCCAATGTCACTAAACTATTACGGTCCTTGGGTGTCTATTTTTGTTATGTATTAAGTATTCCAAAAAATTAATATAATGTCCATATAAATCATGATTGGGTCTCTAAACTTCCCACTTCATCACAAATTGGGAATATATTATATATGAAAATGTTATTACATTACTCATAAAGTAGTGGTGAGGTTACATGGGGAAACGCTATTGATCATCTCTAATCGCAATCAATGGTTCGTTTCTAAATTATAAAGAATTATTTAACATCATATGAATACTGAAATGAATTTCATTGTGTTTAATCAAACCTAAATATATTTTGTATCTTAAAAAACAATTTAGACAATCGAGGACATGATAGTAGACCTCTCAAATGAATTTAAAGCTGCATGAGATCAACATCTCCCATTATTTGAGTTCTCTTAGAACAACAACATCCACTCGAGTATTCCAATATATATAATATAATATATATATGACATGGGATTTATAACTCCTAGTTATTTGGATGAAGTTATTGATGGAATGCTTGTTGAACCTGATATTTTGAAAGCGATGATAAATAAGTAAAATTCTTTTAAAAAATATAAAATAATCTCAATGTTGGTAGAATATCTATGGTATCAAACATCCATCAGAATTCAATATTGAAGGTGGAGGGAAAGTTTTCCATTGAATATCACTATGGTTGAGATTCATGTTGTTTTGAAATAAATGGAAGCTTAAAACTATGTACATTAGCCCATTGGATATCCATTATCACATAAGAGAAGTGACCTATTAGAAAATACTTTTACTCAACATGGCTCATACTCATGATATGTTCCACAAATTTATCCTGAGAAATTAAATTCTTGATCCCTGACACGTACTAAATTCATAGGAGGAACAGATATAGTAAGAAATATACTATAATGAACAACTAGTGAAGATCGAGGGCCATATTCACAGTGTTCTACACAATATGATATCTCAACATTTCTAAATTAAATGTTATAACCATAAATATTTTGATTAAATGTTTGAACATAACAAAAAAAATGAGAAATAGACACACCCATTTATTTTTAATTAATATTGTAAGTTGAATTTTATAAGGGGGAGAATGTAAGGACCTTAAAAGATTAAATTAAATTTATATCATAAATAAATGTGATTAATACTATATATATGAATATGCACACACATAATGAAGAGAAACTAAAAATATTGTAAGTCATTAATATATATTGGTACCCAATTCAATTACTAAACCCAATAAATTATAATTATTAAAATTGTAAAAACATTAAAAATAAAATGTATAAAGGGAAATTGTGGATCATTAAAATCTTCTACAATTATCTACCCACAAACAAAACAATAGAAAATAAATATAATATTAGTTAAAAATTGACATCTTATAAAAGGAATATATAGAAAAATGGGAAAAATTTAATTGAATACTATTTTATGGAATGAAGATACATTTATAGAAGGTAATATGATCATTGTAATAGTAATGTGACAATTGGAATGGTAACATGGTTGTAAGAAATAGTAACATGACCATTGTGAATAGTAACTTAATCGTTGGGAATAAAATTTGGATTATTGGGGTAGCATTTTGGCTTAAAAATTAGAAAATTTTATATAAATAATAATTTTCCTGATCAATTTCATAAAATTTGATTTTTTAATATCATTAAATAAATATCATATTTAAAACACAATGAAACACAAGAACCAAGATAATAAATATTATTTCAAAATATTTTAAAAAAAATTAGTTAACAATTAAATTTACCTATGGTGGAATTTGTTTTGTGATAAAATGAACATAATTTTTGGAATCAATACATATAAATTTCCCAATTTTTATTTTTTTTATAATTATATGAGAAACTTCAATTTTAACATTAATTGTAAAAAAATTCTATTATTAAAATTCAACAAGTTATATGAAAAAAACCTGATGTAATAATGAAATGATAAATTAAATATTTTATATTTTTTCTAAAAACAATTCATAAGATAAATGAGTGATATAAAAACAATGGACTTTTTCTCTAACCTAAAAAGTATTTTCCAATGTCTAAAATTCTAATGTGCCAAATTATGTAATATTATTTTGGATTTTTATCTTTTCCTTTTCATGAAATTATACAATTATAATAACAATGATATTGAATTTCTTAAAATCATGATACATTTTTAAAATATATTTGGTAATGTACAAAATATTACTGTTGAAATATTTACATTAGATATAAAACTTTATTCAATATTTAGCCCTTAAGATACAACTATCCACATGTATAAATAATACCTCACACCTCCCTTGGAAAACCACTCTTCCATTAGATAAAAAATCCAAACCCCATCCAAAATTCCAACCATGTATCCCCTTATAATCCCTGGTTATTTTCGGGATTAGCCAATCTCCATTCTTTCTTGAAGATATGGGGCGTAGAAAAAGAATCACTTCTAGAAAATAGGTAATTCATTTTCATCATATTATTTCATTTCCATTTCAAATTACATATTATAATTTTATTTTCTAATCTAAACCATTTAAAATAATAATAATAAATTATAACATGATTTTTATAATATTAATATCCTATATAAATTTTAATATTAAATATAATACGATAATACATTTATCTCGCTCCACCTCTTTGTCTAATGACCAAATAATGGGATGTTAATATTTAACAAGGATACATCCAATTAATTTTATACCACCACACTTATTACTATTTATAATGTATTATTTATGATATATAAAGTAATTAAGATAATTATTTGGTGATTCTAGAATTAATTCTTCTTATGTATAAGTGATATTGAACACAAATTTCTACAACAAGACATGCTAGTTTTATGAAAAGATGATACCAACAAAATTTATGTTTAAAATATAATAATATATAACCAGATTAAAAAACGGTAATGGATCCATATGATCATAAATTAAAATAATACATTTTTTTTACATTTTATAATAAAAATATTGGATTACATATGAGGTTGAAAATTTATGTAATAATGAAGTATTTAATGTTAGGTGAATCATGATCCCAACTATTTATTTCGGTTAATCTTATAATTCACATTTTTTCGATACGGTATATACCTGTAATATCTTTAAGTTGTAATTTTGAAAGTATTTCCCTTCCTTTTTTGGGGATATATATTTTTTACCTTGTAAAAATGTTTTCAAATGCAATGTACAAATATTATTGAATATGGAGTTATTTTCCAAAACATCATATTAAATCCTATGGATTTTTTCCAATAAAAATATGAATATTCATGTCATAATATGATTTTTCATATTTAATTGAGATCCAAAAATTTCATTCCTAATATTAATATTAATTAATCATTTTTGAATCCAATTCATGTCCATCAGTTTACATTTCGAGTATTATTGATATGTTTTCTATTTCCATGTGGAATGAATTATTATGATAAATTAATAATATGATGGGTAGGAACACAATTTTGTAGATCCAGTAATAAATTTTTTAGGTGATATATCTAATGAGATTGTGTGTATTATGTGTGAACATGATGTTATATTTGTTTACATGTACTATTTTATGATTTACAATCAAATGTTATGAATGGACTTGATGAAATATTTTTTTATAACTATTTTTTATATTTGAACACTATCTTATGATGTTTCATTATTATGTATTTTCCACATTCTGTTCCCATATCAAATTCTTTCTTAATTATTATGATGATGATTTTATTCTTATGATAAGATGATGTTGATTATACTACCCCAGGTACTATTCATTCTTGTCCATTATTCATCACTTATTAATTATAATATTAATAATATATTAGATAACCCCTTGAATTAAGGTTAATCATCATGTGATTACATTTATTAAGAATAATTTTGGAAATTTAAGGATTGTAAAAATAAATATTGAAATAATATTTAAAATTTTTGAAATAGAAGTGATGTGTGAAAATAATTATCCAACAATAATTGACATTTGTATTATTAAATTGTATCAATATTAATTATTATATATTTAATGATATTTAATTGTAATGTGAGAAATAGTTTTTTTGCTATAAATTAGTCATATTGTTGTGTTTCATCAATATTGAGGCATAATACTAGGATATCATAATAAGTTCAGGATGGTCGTATAATTTCTTATCACTCAACATAATGTCAAATATAATAACCCGACCACAGTTTCCTGGAGTCGGTTCATTATTTAATTAAATTGGGATTCTTATAGAAAGTCATATCATGATTTAAAAAGTAGTTCGGTAGTTATGGAAAACAAGATATATACCTAGGATCAACATTAAAACATGAAATGAAATACTACAAATATGTTTTATTGGGTACATCCACAACTCTATGTTTATCCTGGAAGGTCATTCATAATGAACATCACCATGTACTAATAAAATGAAACATAAACAATGGGTATTCTCATATTCTCATTACGGGTAAGCAATATTGTGAGAGATATCATAAATATAAACTTTAGGCATGGTGAATAACTAAAAACACATGGCTTTGAAAATTTACTTGAACACATTAAGACATGAAAATGACCTGAATGAATAATGCATTAATGAAAAAAAACATGGGTACTCTGATGGTCTAATAACCACTTTAAGTGTTAATTACCAGTTTTATAATGAGGGTATTCATAATGTGGGGCATCCTAACCATACCCTCAAGCCCTTGTTCCATGACCATAAATATCCATTTTGACAATGCCTCATGCCAAGACAATAGTTTGTCTCCCAAGACCAACCGAATCACCGAGGGGAAATTACATTCCCCAGAAGACATTTACTAAGTCCAATAAATTCCAAAAATGAACGTGGATAATCATAAAGAATGTATACAATCATATTGAATATAATATCTGAAATTAAAATAAATTTCCTAAGTCATTAAACATGAACAATATCAATTTGGAGTAATATGGTGAATGGTATCAAGATAGATCATCCACATTAAAAACAATTAGGATCCCTTAAAAAATATTTTATAGATCATATCATAGTAGATAACCATATATGAAATACAATATTCATTAAAGGATGTTGACATAAATAAAGATACTTTAAAATGAGACCATTGAATAATTCTTGAGAAAATATTCCTTAAGCATTTCAATGTGTCTCATACCACTTAGAAACATTAAAATCAAAGTCCCGTAGAATATCATGAGAATAATGATATTCTTGATGTGATATACCAAGGGGTATAAAATACATAACATGCAAGGTGTAACTAGTGAATAAGGCATATATCATAAAAAAGCTAATGTGAGGTCTGAGAAATCCATTTTACTTAGGAAAGAAGAGTTCTTTTAGAAAATAATTTGAATTTTTCATAAATCTTGTTTTAATCATGTATATAACCAAAAAAGAAAAGGGATGGACATTGAGATTACATTTTATCCAAAATGAGGTACTACTAATGTGAAATCATGTAAAAAGGGTTTTTAAAGAAGCTTAAGAATTAAAACATTTTTATGGTGTTTGAGGAATTCATTAAAAAGATATAAAAGCGAAAATGAATTTCTAATTTCCTAAAACAATAAATAAACTAAAATATATTATCCAGGTTCATATTTTTGATTTTATAAATTTAAATTTTACTTCAAAAATATTATATATTTATCATGAAAATAGGTATGAATTTTTAGAACTTCCCTTGAATCGGGATTGTATTTTAGGAAGAATTTTTAAATACCCATTCAAAACATGTAAATACTAATAAAATGATGAATTATTATGGTTTTAAAACATATATATAACAATAAATTCGAATTTATTATGGGTAAATATTAATAAATAATAATTTCATTAAGGTATGTAGAGAATAAGAGTAACCAGAATGTAAATGGAGGTTCGTGTAGGAAATCCATTAAGATTGTGTAATTATTCAATTCATGCAACCAAAATTTAAAAATCATTGAATAATTTATTGAATATATTTAAAATAATTATATTGATAATATTAATCAATAATGGTCAGTATACTTACACCATACACTAGTAATAGTGGTGAATAAGGAATATCTCATAATGAATGAGGTGAGATGAGGAAACCCTTGCAACTTTTAAATTGATTGAATCATTTTCCCCAAAAATAAAAATCATCACATAAAAAATTTAATATCATGAAAAAAAATATATTCATGATATGAAATATCAATGGGATCTATACATACACCGTTAACATGAAATATTAATGAATTTGAACATCTCATAAAAATGCATGTGATATGAAGAAACCCTTAACATATGTCCAAAGGTGTTCCTCACATGACATAATAACCTGAATAATCCAATTTAGGTTAATTAATTAATAATTATATAACCATATATCAATGTAAATTATTTATTATAACCTTGTTATGTTTATTCATGGTCTTTTTGATGGGTAAATATGTTCTATTTCATTGTTTGGGTCCATTTCTTTCATGATCATTATAATAAAATACATGATTGGAAAATCATGTCAAATGATGATGGTGTACCATAATTTGAGTTATCTATTACTAGTGGATAAAAATATACTCACATGGATGTAAATTTAATTTGGTTAGTTGGAGTGATGATCAATCATTATATAAATTATTTAATGATAATGGTTTGGGTTAGTGGGTAGTTATTGACAACAACGAACTCATTTTTCTTTATAAATAAAACCCATGTGTAAGAAAATATTTCCAAACCATATATGAGATACAATAAATAAATTATAATTTTGATCCAACATTAAAATGTTTTCATGACTATAATTGAAGACATTGATAGAAATTGAAAATCCATCATCCTTGAATGTGTTATATTGGCACATCTCGGATGGTATTTTTTAATACTAGCAGAATATAATTTTAAATGAGAGATGATGATAAGTTATTCTGAAATCATAAAGATGGTACAATACATTTCAGGTTTAGAGGTGTCATAGCAATTGTATTAGAAGAGTTGAGGATAGAAAATTAAACGATGGAGCGTGGAAATAAGGTAGAAGAATTGAAAAGAGGTATTTACCTCTTCAGTTAATCTTCCTTGAGATCCTATTTAGAGGAGAGGACATGACTTCTTATGATAATAATAGATATTAGACATAGGGTAGGATCCATGGAGGAAATTGGAGCTAAATTGAGAACGGGAATAAAGCATGATAGAAGTGGAGAAAATAGGTGGCGAGGGGGGGGGGGGGGTTTATAGTGGAGGAGAGGAGGGTTTTGAATTATATTAATCATGGGTTAATTATTTTTCTTCAAGAAAATGAATATTACTAATTCTGGTGACTAAAAAAATTAATTTTTGCCTATTATTAATAAGACAATGGAAATTTAGAAAATGTATGACTCAATCATGATGCATAAATTCATTAAATTATCATATTTTATGATTTATGGAATATCACTACTCATAAAAAATTCACGTATTTCAGAAAAATCCAAAAAAATGACCCACACCATTTTCGATGTGTATAATCAGAAAATAAATTCCAATTTATGAAAATTGTTTTCTATATATGAGAAATTTAATTTTTGTTTAATATAATTATATACATGAAAATAAAATTTTAAAACCAAAACATATTTTATAATACCCAAAAAAATTATATACGTTCTTATTAAATTATCTTAAAATCATAGTACGACAAAAAAAATATTTACGAATAGATTTTATGAAAAATAATTTTATTTTAAATAAATTTATTACTATAAAAATGTAATTAAATAATTATTACTCAAAAAATACCAACACATAATTATTCATTTATATAATATTCTATTTCATTTATAATGAGCCAATATTTTATGAATGATTTCATGGGTGATGTTAATTTTCATAAGGTTTCATTACTATTCATATGGTTCAAGTTACTATACATAATGTTATGTGAATATTTACAATTGTATGGTATTAATCACCAATAATTAAGAAGATTCTTTTAGACCCCAAATATCATACAAAACGTAACGATGTCTGTATATTTATTGAAATTCTAAACAAAGAAAAAAAATAATTACGTTTATTGGGTAGGTTATAAATAATTAATTTTTCGTAGGGACTCATTGTTTCATGAGTTCTATATTAAATTAATTTTTAAATCCAGGTGGTGTCATAATAATAGTCAATATATTCATTACATGATTCAAAATTTATAAAAATAATTATAATATCCAATAAATATTGTTCCTATTCATTTATAATATTTAATTAACAAATATTTCAGTAAAAATGAACCTTTTAAAATAATATATATATATATATATATTTAAGTATTATTTTAGAAAAAATAATACAAAAAAATGGTATTTATTTTTTTATCAATAAATAATTTGATGGGTTAAAATTTGAAATATAATTTTTATTATTGTTATTTAGAAGTCATAATTATACAAATTTATTGAAAAGTATAAGATTAAATATTGGGGTGTTACTTTTTCCCAACCTTCAATAAATTCCGTATTCGCAATTTGAAATTGGACGTTAAAATTTAAAGGGTCATACTTCAAGATTCTCTGGTTGGAAACCCACATAAGAAAATAGGGTTAATAAAATATTCACTATATAAGAGGTAAAATGAGATTGATATCTAACTACAAAATTAAGAATTAAAATTGGAAAAAAATATGTACATGGAAGAATAATATAACCATCATGTTCTAATTGATAGATATTGAGATAGTGGTCATTTAGAATGTTAGGATTAAAAAAGCTATAAATATCTGCTGATGTAAAGAACCATTTTATTTGTATAAAAAAGGTTATTGGGTAAAAAAATTGGGTTTAGGATCCTTTCACTAATTTTGAGAAATTCTCTCACTTTATACAAAATTATGGAGGTATAAGTACTTGATACATTTATATAAACAAAATATTATCCTTTAGATGGAATTTTATTATTCCTCCATTATTTAATAGAACAAGTTATATCATAGTGTAATAAAATCTCATAATCATTAACCAAATATCACATTCATCCATTTCAAAAATGGTTAACATTTCCCAAAATTCATGATCCAACTATTTAGTAAGAACCTCACTAATTTTCCATAATAAACATATTGAGAATCATGATGTGTCTCTTAAACATCACATATAAACATGTGAATACATTCTATTTGTACTCCCTTGAATACTTGATATTACCATAAAAACTTATTTAATGCGTTCATGCTTCCTTATAATATGAATTTGGAAATATTAAATCAGTCCAAAATGTTGTACACTCTATCACTTTTTCAACAGTCCATTATATAGTTCTAAGATAGTAAGTGATATCTAATTTATATTATCCAAAGAAAACATATCTTCATTCTAAAATCGTGATATTAGTACCAGGAACATATTAAGTGTTTTCTTTCCCTTAACCACATATTTTTCCAAATGCTTAAATTTATGCCAAGTGTCTTTTACTTTGTACTGTTCATCATATGACCTCAAATCCTTAATGAAATAGTAATTTAGTACAATCCTCATACATTATATATATATTATAACTAATACATTAGTAATTATATATTTAAATGAAATGATTCTTGACTTGTAATATTGATAATTAAAATTCATATGCGATAGTATCTTGAATTGATCATTATCTAGTAACATCATTTGGGGTATATTCCTTGGATGCTTGGGACATTGATTTACATACTTTCCCATATCATTGTAGTTGAAGCATAGTACATTTGAAACCTTTTCAATATCAATAATGAACATGGTGACCATTTTATAAAAACATATAATAAACTCCCATTCCCTTCATGCATTTACCAGGGTGATTCTTCCCACTGTTATCTGTTGTGGGAAAAACCTTATTTCCCTTCTTCCCTTTATCCATGTTTTTCTGTACTATAATCTTCTTCATTTTCATCTAATAAAATCTATTGGACTCTTAAAATTCCATATAGACGTTGTATTACACTTGATACTATTTCATCATATGATTATAATAATTGAGAGACTATATTCCATTGAAATTATTTCTTAATTCCATTAGAAATTTGATCATTCTTACTCATCGTATCACATGCATTGGTGATGTTCTCATTACATCTTCTAGGTAAAATTTCTAAAAAAATTCCATATTGTATATTAAATAATAAAATTAGTAACTATAAGTAATTATAAACAAGGTATAACACATAACAAAAAATTATACATCCCAAATCCTAGAACCGTTTAATTTTGTTATTTAGGGGAATAAATACTTCATAATTGGTTGTAACAAAAATGTGAATTATTGTAATGATATCCCTCAAGAGTGTCAAAATATGTTCATAGAAAGGACAATTTTCATGTAACATAATACCATAGGTCATTCCTTAAACTCCTTTTCAGTGTTTTTACTCTTAGGTTTATTTTCTCCATAACTACATCCAGTTGATGTATCCAAACAGGGATGTATTTTCTATAAAGACCAACATAATATATTCCATAGTAACATTCAATGATTTTATTCTACTTTTATCATCAAATACTATATTTGGGTTTTGTTCTCTAATCCTTGTTTTTGAAATCAATTTTCCATGTTTTCCATTATAATTTGTTTATACCAACTGTAACACCCCAACCACAGTTTCCCAGAGTCGGTCAATTATTTCATTAAATAGGAATGCTTACCTGAATTTTGTTTCCAAAAGGACCAAGTATTTAGTATTTTTGGAAAACCAGATACATATCTAGGTTCAATATTACAACTTGAAATGAAATACAACATACAAATTGTTTTGGGAACATCTACAAATCTAAGTTTATCCATATAGGTCATTCATAATAATTATCATCATGTCATGAGAAAGAGAAACATAAGAATGGGGTTAGATTATATTATTATTAAGGGTAAGAAATACAGTGGGTGATATCATAAAAATTAACATTAAGCATGTAGAAAAACTATAAACACGTTCCCTTAAAAACAAATATAAACACATTTTTGAAGGAATACAATCTGAATAAATAATTCAGTAATAAATCATAATTATTTTTATTATTATAGTCCAATTCACACATTAACATTCAATTAATAGTTTCATATTAAGGTAATTTATAATGTGTAACATAATAATCATACTGTCAAGCCATCGTGCAAAGACTAGAACTGTACATTTTGTCAAGGCCTCTTGACAAGACCATAGTTTGTCTCATGAGACCTACTGATGCGCTGAGGGTCTATAGTGGGCCCACCCATCAATTAAAATGTAAAATTAATTCCTCATATGAATGGGGATAAACATAAACAATATATACATTAATATTTAAACTAACATATGATAAATATATATATATATCTTTCCCCTGTCATTACATATAAACACTGACCACTCAGAGTAATATGGAAAATGTTATCAATAAAGAACATCTACATTGAAACAAATCTAATACCCATAAAAAATAGTTTTATATGGTATCAAAGGAGATAAAATTCTATTAAATACAATATTAATCAATGAATATTGACATAAATAATGATACTTTTAAATAAGACAATTGATAAATTCTTGAGGAAATATTCCATAAACATTACAAAGTGTCAAATACCACCCTGAATCATTAAAATAATAATCCCTTAGATTTTAATGAGAATAAGGTTACTATTTATATCATATAACAAGGTAAATTACACACACCACAAGTTATGAGGATGTGGTGGACAAGGCATATATCCCAAAAAAGTTAACTTGGGGTGAGAAGAATCCATTTTTCTTTTGAAAGAAGAGTGCCTTTGAAAATTCATTTTAATTTTTCATAAATATGGTGTTAAACATTATATCCTAGAAAATAAAAGTTAAGGGAATTGAGATTACATTTTACGCATTAATGATTTCCCATAAAAGTTAAATCAGGTAAACTATTTTTTTAAAGAAGCTTTAGATTAAAAACATTTTATCGGTGTTTAAGGAATTCATTAATGATATTGTAAAGCACAATGGTGTGTTATATTTCATAAAACCAGAAATGAACATAAATAGATTTTTCATGTAAAATATGTGTGATTGTATAATGATAAATATGTATTCAAATAGAATATTTAGTGACATCAAAATAGGGTAGAATATTTAGAAGTTCCCTTGAATCAGGCTTGTATTTCCGGAAGAATTTTTGAATGATCATTTTAAAACATATAAATTTCTGAAATATAAAGAGGTATTATATGTGTTAAACATATATTGAACATTAAAACTAAATTTATTTTGATTATATTAGTGTAAAAAATAATATAATTTATGTATGTATATGATAAGAGTAACCCGAATGAAAAAGGGTGTTCGGGTAGAAATTCTTTACCACTTTGTAATCAGTCGATTCATATGCTCTAAAATTAATATTCAATAAAGTATACATTTTATATAATCAAAATAAATATATTCATGATATGAAACATTAATTGAAATATACATACACCATATATATGTAATATTTGTAAATAAGGAATATCTCTCAAAAATGGAAGTAAGATGAGGAAACACCTACAACATTCTAATTAATTGAATCTTGTGATAAAAAAATAATCATCATCAAATGATAGAATGAATATCATAAAAATGAAGATGATCATGATATGAAACATCAATGGAATGTATAAATGCACCACATAAAAGTAATTGTATTGAATGGATAATATCTCACAAAAATGGAAGTGAGATGACGAAACCCAAACCTTATGTCTGAAGGTGTTCTCCACATGATCATAATGACTTGAATAATAATATTAAGGGTCATTAATTAATAATAACAGACCCTTATATCCATGTTATAGATTTATTTTAAAATTATTTTGTTCATTCATGTACTCTTTTATGGGTTAAGTGGTTCAATTTCATTGTTTGGGTCTTTTTGTTTCTTGATCGTTATGCTTATTTATATATGAATTGAGAATAATTTAAAATGAGGATGGTTGTCCTTAATTTAATTGATAATTTATTATTTTACATCACAATGGTTAAATTTTATAAATTTATTTTGGTTATATTGAGTGAATATGAAACATTATATTAGTTATTTATTGGAAACTGTTTGGGTTAATTTGCTATTTTTGAACAAAACGAACTCATTTTTATTTATAAATCAAAACCATGTGTAAAAAAATATTCTGGAACCACAGATAAGAAATAATACATATATTATAGTGTATTTATACCATAATAATGGTTTCATGTCCATAATTTAATATTGTAATAGAATTTGAAAATCAATCATGTTTTAATGTGGTAAATTAGCATATCTCAGATGCTGTTTCTTACTACTTGCATAATACAAGGGTAAAGGAGAGACGATAATAACATATTCCATAATCATAAAAAATAAAGTAAATTTAAGGTAATTATGTTTTCATAATATTTGGATGTGGATAGGTAATGATTGAAATTAAAACAATGGGACTTCAAAAGAGTGTAAAAGAATTGAAAAGATGAATTTACCTCAAAAGATCATCTTCCGTGAGATCCTCATTAGGGTACAGGATTTGATCTGTTTATGTTGATAAGGGATGATGGAAATTTGGGATGATATTCGAAGTATATTTCAGTAGAATATATATATGGAACAACTCTTGAGAAGAGTGTTGATTAGATGGAGTGAGGGGGGGTTTATTGTGGAGGAGAATAGGGTTTTTTTCATTATTTTAATCATTATTTTATTATTTTTCCTCAAGACTATGAATAGTCTCTATTCATGAAAGTAAAAATAGTAATAAATGTATGTCAGTCTAAACCAATTACCATTTACATAATCCATGACTAAATTATGATGTAGAAATTCATTTATTTAGCATATTTTATAAATTATTGAATCACACTATTCACCTGAAATTCATGTATTTAAAAAAATCCAAAAAATTCACCAACACCATATTTATATTTTTAGAATGGAAATATGAATTTAATTTTAGGAAGATAATTTTCTAAATATAAAAAATTTAATTTTTAGTTAAAATAAAATTTTAATTGAAAAATATAGTTTTAAAAGAAAAACTGATTTTATAATACCCTTAAAATAATGTAATTTATTATTAAAATATCAAAAAATAATTGTACCAAAATTTTTATTTTATGAATACATATTTTAAAAATTAATTTTTCTTTATATAAATTTATGAAATTAAAATTTAATTTAAATATTTATTACTCACAAAAATATCAACACTTAATTATTAATTTATAAATTATTTGATATCCTTTATAAGGTACCTAAATTATATTTATACTTACTTGGGTGAGGTTTTATTCATAATGGTATGTTCTTATTCATATGGGTCATGTAACTATTCATAAGGTTATGTCCCTATTCATATTATTAAGTTACTATTCACCATAAATTTAGTTGATTCTATCAGACCCAAAATATCATATTGAACGCAACTGTGTATGTCTGTTTCTTGATATTTAAAACACATAAACAACAAAACTATGTGTGTTGGATTTGATATAAGAAAGTGTTGTTTCATAGGGACATATTATTTCTTGTATTCTATATTAAATTTAAATGTAAATCCTTGGGGTGACATATTCATAGTCAATATATTCAATGCATTATTTAGTATTTATAAAATAATTATAATAGACAATATATATTTTTCCTATTCAGTTAAATAATTTATTTAATGAATATTTTCTAAAAAACGAAATTTTTAATAAAATAATAAAATATATATATATATATATACTTTTACAGAAAATAATTATGAAAAATTTTATTTCTTTTTTGAACATTAATAAATTTCAATGTAAAAAATTTTCAATATAATTATTTATATGATTTTTTAAAAATTAATTAAAACATATAATATTCCAAAACATTATTTAAAAATACAAAAAATTTGGGGTGTCACATCAAAGGACAAATTGGTCTAATAATAATATAAATCAATAGTAATTACGTTATAAAGAGAATTTAATTACCATACTTGGCCAAAAATTGGAGTTTTGGGAACACTTTCACATTGATCATATTTTATCCTATGCCAGATTGAATAAGGGTCATTGGACATTCAGTTCAAGGGAAGTTCATCAACAAAGGGAGTACGGTTTGTGGTTAGACAATTGGTATGTAGTTTTCCAATGTTATTATGATTCCTACTTTTTATGGTTCACATCGAGTTTATACATGATGGAAACCATTTCAAGTTTATACTTCGTCAATCGTTGACCTTCGATGTCTTGCATCCAAAAGCTCTATGATATATAAAAATCCTCTCTTCAGTTCCCATTGTCATCCTTTTTATAGAGTGTTGTAGAAAATGTATCTTTGGGTAATGTGGCATCACTTTCTGAATCCGTTTAAGAAAATATCACAGCCCACAGATGACATGATTAACCAATATATTCGGGGATGCAGTTTGTGGTGGCAGAAATCACATCCATGATCCCTTAAACAATGTAGTTCATGAGACACCATCAACCTTTCCTTTTCAATGAATTGAGTTTCCAATGATGGTTTTTGGGGGTGTGCCTCTCCATCAAGTTTTCTCTAATGACATAGTTCAAGGGGTACCGATGACGTTCTTTATTTATTCAATTAAATGTCTAGTTTTTTGTCCAATGCCTTGCGGGCTAGTGTTTCACTTGCTTTTTTCATAACATTCATTTTACGAGTAATACTATCCGCATTATTTTCCTAAAAAACACTATGTGGAAATCATTGGTCTCTTTCAAAATTCATTTTATTCAATATTATTAGAAAAATTTAAATCAAACCTACATCTTATTCCTTCCCCAATTTTGTGGGATTATTTCACTTCCATTTTCAGGGGTTTCAGGACCCTAAAAATACTCCCCATAAAGGTGCGATTCAATTGAGACGTAGAGGAGGCTATTCTAATGTAAAAGGTTGTCCTAAAATAAACTTCATTGAAGAAAAATGTTGGAACAATTGGGGGTATAAATATTATATATAAATTTTCCATTTCCTTTGTCTTTTACCTGATTTCAAGGTAAAAAGTGCTCTATATTTTATCTCATCTTTCCATGCTCATGTGTACCGAAACCTTTGTTGAATCCTTCAACCGCAAACCCTGATTTTAATGACAAGAAATAAAAAATCATCATGATGACCATTTCCATGAAATAAAATTTTAAATCCACCCAAAAAAAATAAATTTCGAATTTAATACATCAAGTCTTCACAACAGATGACCTCATAGCGAGGTTCAGTATGTGGCTCACCCAGTCCACAAAACGTTTGGTTCAGTAGCCATTTATTTTTTGTATTTCATCATATAGAGCGCACTAGAGAGCATCCGTTCATGGGGAATGCATTTCATGATCAATTCCTAGTGCTTATTTCACGAAGCTTACTTTTTCCAACTTCTTTTTAGTCCTTCGTAATGTTTTGGTATTTTTTCCAAATATTTCATTAGAATCACCTTTTGAATGGTCTTTGTGATGCTTAATGTAGATGGATCATCCACTCATATCAATGGAGGTTTCTAGGAGTAGGGAATCCAAGTTTTCAAAAACCAAATATGAACTTCACTACAACATCATTCAACAAGACTATATTATCAAATACCTCCTTTCGCATAAACTCATAGCATATCCACTATATGTCCAATCGTTGCTTTACATCTTTTTACATCAAGATGATGTTCCCATGACATTGGTTGACTAGAGAGGATTCACCATTTGAAATGTATCGTCTCATGAGTATTATAATAATAATATTCCTTATATGGTGGAGATCACAAAGGCCTCGAGTAAGGATGACATATTTGTTTTAAATGGATCTATGTTGATATGGATTACTCAATGAAACCAAACTAAATCTTCTAAATGGACATTCAGGATTTCCTGAAAATTTTTAAATTTTTATGAATGAATACAAACATAGGGTGGAGCTCTAAATGTTATATTTGATCTTGGGGGTTCCTTTTTGACGAGTGGGCCCAAGCCTTCTTGTTGCACAAAAACAAACTAAAGATCCCTAATCCTTTAGAAACTCTTAGTCTGCAACTAGAAGTTTGAGGCTCCCAGTTTTCCATTTATCACAAGGTGAAATTCTTCCTGATCTACTTATTTTTTGGTTTCTGAGCACTGTCCCCTTTCACTTTCCCCGTGGTGTTGTGGGGATCAATTTCTGGGATCTATACAAAATAGGGGGAAATCCTATCCTTATAGAATTTTATGATGTGTTTCTTCCTACATCCAACACATTGGTGAATAATGAAGTAGTATCTCCATTGGTGAATGATTTACTAGTCCTTGAAGAGGGGCAATGTGTTCATCTTCATAATGCATGCTAGTTGATTTCATTTGAATAATATATAGGATCATTCCTTCAGGCATGTGGGATAAAGCTGAATGTCTGCATTATGAAAACTCATCCCACACCATAGTATCAGAAAATTCACATCTCATACTTTGATACCCTCGACCTAGGTCAGTAGACAACCTAGGGCTCAAGATCTGGTTAGACATATCAAACAAGTTATAAGTAGTGGGTTTCTTTTCCATGATCCTCTGTGACTGGATCTTACCCCTTGCAATGTATTAACTGATGATCGATCTTGTGATATGATGATGGATAAAACATTGGTATGGGAGGGGGAAGCTCATATATTTATTAGTCCCTACCATTGATTGAATATATGAGCTATTGGGATAGATATAGGAAGGGAGGACTTCACATCGTCTCAATGGGCCATTTAATTTTTTTTATGTTTGGATATTAGACCAATTTGAATTCGATGAGTGTTTTCATGCCACAATGGTTAGTCATTTTAAAATTCACCAAACCATTCATAGAAAATTCTTCATTCACTCTAATCTGTGACTGTTGTTAGAGCGGTCAAACTGCTGAGTAATGTTTCTCATTTTTCTTTTTCACCATACCCCATGCCTTATGGATTAATAGTTACTAATTGATAGGGTTCATTATAAGAATGTTAATATTACATGGTAATTCAGGACAGAATCATAACCACTCATATTAATATAATGACCATCTTCGATCCATATTTAACCTACTATTTTTTCATGCTATTTGTATGTTTGTAACAATTATCAATCCTTCTGATTACCTTGTATTATACAGAATCTCACCCAAAAATCCTTTATCACCTACATTTGATGATGATCTTGGTGGAATCTATCATGAATTATTTTATTCCTCCAAATTCATCTTATATATACTTATCATTGGAGTATCATCAATTATTGGTAGTGTCATATACTAAAAATATATTTTCCAGGCTAGTACACTGAGTTCAGAGACACTTGAATCATCTAGTCCCATTTTTCTTATTCCAGTTGTGTCATCTCCCTTAAATCTTATTGATAGAAGGTGTTTTGTTCATCACCTAATTATTTCGTAGGGGTATTAATCTGCTAAGCCTATAATTTTGGATAGTGATTCAGACCCCACACATTCTATTGATACAATTCATGGTCCAATCAATGTTGTTCTGAGAAGAACGTTATTAGATACCCCTGGAATTGTGGTTGACGCCTTAGCTTCATTCAAGTTATTGAATCACCCATAGGGCGGGAAAGATCACCCATATGAATGAACCTACCTAGGGAGGCTCTATTTATCATTGTGCCATTCCCTAGCTACATACCTAATGTGGAAAAAGAATAGAGTCAGGGTTTCAATGTTGTTAGGAGACACTGAGTCATTTAGAGATGAGTGTAGCTTCGAATATGCACTATTGTTACTAAGACTCCTATGCTGGAGATTGATAAAGACGAGGAAACCCATAGGTATCTATATACTGACTTGGGTTCTAGAGACTTCGACTATAGAAATCTATACCATCTTGTGAACTAGATTGTCAGAGATTGCGAGGATCTATCCGATCGTGAAGACAAAATATCTCATTTCAACACTTTGAACCATCAGACAATGACTTTTTGGGATCTCACTGAAGAGATGAATCATATAATTGTTGAGGAGACAGATTCTCATGACCATTTGATTTCCAAAACAAAATAGTTACAAGAGTATGAATATCATGTGGATAAGATAATGGTGCAAATGGTATCCACGAGTGGCAAATTAGAAGCCATTAATCAGAATATGCTAGATCATGGTGTCATACTAATGAAATTGTTTCCTTTGATTGAATCTGACTCTACACAGAGGAATAAATTATAGAATGTTTTTAATGGTCCATGCTAGACAGTCTTTCATCTATTGGAAAAATATAGGTAGGACTTGTTATAATCATTATGGATTACCTTTTTTCTTTATTTTTCTTTTCTGTTTCGGAGGTGCTCTGGTTTTTGGATGTCCTCATTATCTGTATTTAAGAGAATGAAAGTTTTTTTATCTCTAGAAATTTCCGTTTATTTATTTACAATATCAATCAATCGTGATAAACTATAATTGAAACCAAAATATCAACCATATAACATCTTGAGTCATTATACAGGATAAAGAAAATAATCAAATCATGCCCAAATTATTTCCTAGGTGGAGGGTCCTATCAAGTGTAGTTTGACTACCTCTAGGGCTTTATGAAAAATCCTACAATCAATTTATATTTATTGTTTTCACCTTCTTTTTTCTGAAACCCAATTTTGGGTGGGTTTTTTTGGCATTACATGATTTTTTGTTTGTCTTCCCTTTGTGGGTTTTTGAACAAATAAGCTTTGGGTCTCTTGATTATTTTTTAACTACTCAATGTCTTTCCTAAACCGTATGTTGTAAAGGTTTAATGAGCATGTAATAAAATTTTGTTCTGAGATACCCATCACAGGTTTTCATCTAAGTGATTCTTGTGTCTGTTTTTTATTGGTAGTTTATAGTCTTGTAAGATGGACTATCATTACTGATGTTTTATATCGAATAGCTTTGACCGTGATTTTTTGTGTGAGGATTCCAATTTAGGACTCATGGAACAACGATGTACTAATAACATTGTAATAATAATATCATATTTTTCATGACCATAAATAAATGATTTCAAGATATGCGATATAATATGGGACACAAATGGAATGGGGGTAAATAAGTATAAAATGCCTCTTCTAAGGAAGAATTTTCCCTTGGTTGATATTCGATTTTTTGGTAAACATATGTAGGGCCTCTGGGGTATTGTAGTTATATTAAAAAAATGGTGTCCATAAAAAACTACTCGTCCATTTCTAATGGCCATGAAATTTGTATAGATTTTTTTAGTTGATTTTTTATGAAGTGACAAAGTGGGTGGCCTATTAATGGAAATATTTCTGAATATAATTGGGATATTTTTATCATATTTGGAAGATAATATTATCCCACATGAATTTTACTTGTGTAAATGTAGGTTTTTGGATGGTGTATTTTAGCATCTTACTACCAGGAAACTTAAGATTTACTTTGTTTTTTATGAAAAAATTTACTATGTCTAGATGAGGGTATATGATTTACGTTTTCCACAGTATTTTGGATAGAAATTCCTTTACAATAAAAGAGTTGACTAAGGGAAATATGAAAACTTTAATCTGGGGATTTTTTGGATCCTTGGATTGAGGTAAGAAAAAAATTACATAAGGGCATATGAAGGTTGGAAAATAATCCCATCAGGAGGAATTTACCCTTGGTTGATAGGCACATTTATGGGAAACATATGTTGAGCCACTGGGGAATTGTTTTCATAACCATCCAGTGGTGTGTGAAAGATATCGTCCATCCAAACCAGATTTCCATGGAGGATCATGTGGATTCATAGCATTCTTAACAAAGATTATGGTTTGCGACCAAGGGGTGTTTGAACCAAAATGGGGGAATCTGAGATTAAGTTAAGGCATATTTTCCCTATCTATAGGGGTTTCGTCCTTATACAGGTCTTACCCTTGTAATGATTGGGATGGAAAAATATTATATCTTCCCTAAGCCTGAAATATGATATTCATGTGTCGCAACATAACCTTGTGATGATAGGAAACAATCCATATATAGTTCTTAAAAGGACAATACATATGTGAATTTGACTGATTCACAAGGATGGGGATTTTGTGTTTGGTAGACTAGTTTTCCAATGATATGGGACTCACGATGGACTTTCTTATATAGATACATTTTGTGAATGTGATCATTATTGGATGAAATTCACTGGCGCATTGAGGACTAAGAAATAAAAATGATTTAAGAAGGAATCATGTAGTTTTATTTTTGTGATAATAGAACATTGATATCAAACCCCCTTGTATATTGAGGATAATCAAGCTGGAATGATCTAACATATACATGATGTGAGTAGGAGAGAAGGTGAAAATCATAGTTTTGAGGGTTCATGGATCTGGCGGAATGTCATGGGGATTACACGATATTAGGCATATGTATGTTGGGAAATCCTCTACTATGGACGAATTTTCTATTTTCTAATAGGCCATTTTGAGGGAAACATATAAAGAGTCATTAGGTCATAGTGTTTGAAATAAAAAAAAATTCTATAGGATACTAACCCTCCATTTCTAGTGGTCATGTATGATTATAAATATCCATGATTTCATAGAGCATAGAGTTAGATATATGGAACTTATGTGCCTAGATTCATTATTATTATTAAGGACATGATTTACCCATAAAGTCTGGAACTCCCTTACATGGATCTGACTCATACAAAGGGTGAGTAATTTTTATTACCTCGGTGGGGCTAGGCCTAGGTTAGGAGATCATGGGACCCTTTGGTTGGAAAACCTAAATTGGATTGATCCATAGGCAGTGGAGGGGTATTTTTTCTATATTTGGGATTCCTTTTAGATTAACATAATATGGTTAGGACCATAAGCTCTAAATTTTTGGGGAAAATGACGATATTGTTCCTTTTATATTAACGTCACTAGAAAAAAAATTCATGGATTCACATTCCATAATGTCATGATGAATTCCCTACCGAGGTCCCTAATCCCATGTGAGAAATGCTTTCTGTGAGAAAAAAGGGACAAAAATTATTCCACAATGAAACCTAATGAAGGCATGATAAATTGAAGGGATCATTTTATATTTGGGAGTAATGGTGGGAATATTATAATCATACAATTGGGATGTATTATGGGGAGTTTATTGTGGTGAAATTAGGATATTCCATCATACAATTTAATTTTACGTGATTCAGATGACTTCCGTATAGTTTAATGTCATGTGGAATGTATGTTATTAGATAGAAGTGAAATAAGGAACAAATGGTTATTCTTGAAATTTTCCTAAAATATGAATTGTCTGGGAGTCCTTGGCTTGGACTTAACTCCAATGAAGAATAAGGGACACTTCTACGGTTCTGTGGTGTGGTTCAGGTCATCGGATCTTGGTGTCACTGTGTATCCCCTAATGTTGGATGTAGTCCTCCTCCAATACTTTATAGAATCCCCCTACGAAAATGTGGCCCATTCCCAGGGTGAAAGACAACTTCTTTTCCTTGATTTGGGGTGGTTGTTCTAGAATGAATGTATGAGCATCAATGAGAATCTTGTGAGGGTAGGAATTAGGAAAGTCATAGTCTTCTCACATTATATTGTAGGTGACCAATAATAGAGGTAGTGTCTTCTCAGGTGATGACATTTTTGGTCCATGCAATTTTCATCATGTGGTAAAGATATTGGTGGAACAGTTTAACATCATGTTTCGGGGAATAATTATTATATAGATCATGGATTAGTATGGGACAATCATGTACATATATTCTCACATGCCCCAAACATGTGGTGGTAGAATGTCTAAAGCATGATCTGAGGGACTCTCAAGTATGGAGTAATGATTTGGGGAATGAATTCCATTAGGAGTATCGAAATAGAAAACCCATATCATGAGGACTAATTTTCCATTGGTTGAGAAGACTTTTTTTGGGTAACATATGTAGAACTTCTAGTAATTGTGATAATGGTCAAACAAGGGTGTCTAAAGGAAACTGACTGTCCTTTTCTAATAGCCATGGATGTTTATGGGGTTTTGAAACTACACGGGTTATAGAGATTGATGGATTGTAATGATATTTCTAGGTGTACATGGAATTTACAGACTGTGATTATCCACAAAACATGAAATCCCCCAATAAGATCATATCTATTATCAAGGTAGATAATGATAAAGTGTCGAAACTATTTCGTAGGAAACAAGTTTTTTAATCTATTTTCTAGATTTTGATTCTTTGAGGAGTCATAGAGGAATTTTTATTTCCTTGTGTTTCATAGTTGGACCAAGGTATGTCAATCCCATGCATCATTACGTATCCTGAAAGAGATGGAATCAATCTGTACGTAGTCCTTAGAAGGAAATTCCCTAAATTTGTTTGATCTATATGTAGTGAAGTGGGAATTTTATAGGTGGTGGATGGACTATGATGTACGATCTGGGTATCATTACATATATTTTAAGGACATGAATTTATCAACGTGTAGTTTTAGAAACCTACAATGCTGGTAAAATTCATTCCCAGAGAGGGGGAATTATCCAATTTTTATTGTTTGGTAGATGCTAGACTGGAATGGATGATCCAAGCCTCACTACATATCCCACGGGGGGAGGAATGAAGACACACATGGTCCTTGATCTTATTCCCTATATTCATTTTGATCATACACTAAGAGGGTTCAATTTTAAACATTTCTTAGTCAGCCCCTAGTATATTTGTATACCCTATTCATCTCAAGGAAAGATTAACCACCATTCCTATGCACGCGTGATCTATACTCACTTTGAGAGACAAATAATAATTAGTGTCTCATCTTGTGATGTAGAGGAAGTTGAGAGTACAATAGAGGCATTTTGTTAGAATTTGGTGTTTGGACCAAAATCTATGATCGAGGAATCAATGCATATCCCATAAGAATATGGGAATCATGTCATACGTAGTTTTAAGACAACATGTTCCCTATACCAGTCTGACTCATGGATAGGGAAGGGGTTAATTTTTTTATAGAGGATGGACTGTGATGAATGATTCAGGTGTTGCTACATATTCCATAAGAATATGGGAATCCAGCCCTAGGAAGTTCAGTAGCATGAAACGATTTGTGATCCATACTAGGGCCAGCATCCCCTTAGGTGAGAACATTGTTGGGTCCATGCAATTTGATATTATACAGTAAGGATGTTTATTATATTTAGATTAATATCATGCATAATGGAATAATTTTATAGAAGTTTAACGTCATGTTTCATTGAATACATCATCGTGGTGTTTTACATCAAGAGATCAAGACGTCTTCCATTGATTTGTATACATGAAATATTTCTTCGGAAACCTTACATTGGGGGGAACTATGGGGATCTTCCCATTGATTGAATTTATTGAATATGCTCCATTAGAGTAATCATATTATATGAATTGTGATCTATCCCATTTCATCTCCAAATTTGTTGGTTTCTTCCTGAGAATGATCAGGGATCTAAGGAACATCACCATTTCTCCTTTTAGGAATAATTGGAAGCAAACATTTTTTATTGAAGGCTCATGGAATAAAATTTTGGTTGACTTCCAAATAGTGAAATGTGTGTAATATTTTACCATACAACCTCTCTAGCTCAGAAAAATATTTTTTATTTTCCTCATCTATAGATAGTTGATCACGTACAATGACATAGAGTGATGGAAGTTTAATTTTATGGGCAGAACCACCTCATTCCCATATATGAATGAGTATGGGGTTACTCGAGTAGATGTGTGAGTTTTGGTCTGGAAAGACCAAATTAAATGGAGTATATTTTCCTTCCATGATTTCATATCACTGTTTACCAACTTTAATAGTATTTTTGATAGGGTATTATTAAAATCCTATATCTATATTCTGGCCACTATATGGTAGCTTGATAAATAGTTGGCCTTAATGACATACTCCTAGTAGTGTTTTTCCAACTAAATATGACAGAAATTGGTGTCATTTTCTATTATTATTATGTGAGGGAAACAAAACTCGGGGATTATATTGGGTTTCACAAAGCTTATGATTCATTTTTTCTTCGATATCTTTAAGAGGTATATCTTTTTCATATTTGGAAAAGAAGTCGGTTGCTGTGGGAATAAACATGAATTTGTATGTATGTGGAGGAAGGATATGGTCTTATGATATCCATTCCTTATTTGTGAAAAGGCTAAGAGTACATCGCTATGTGAAGAAACTATGGAGGTTTATTGAGGATATTTTCATGTAATTGACAATAATGAAACTTTTTCCTGAAATCAGCAAAATCCTGCATCATGGTGGGATAATAGTACCCTAGAAATTAAATTTTATGAGATTTTTTAGGATAATTGGTGTGCTCAATGAGATCTATAATCCACTTCTATCATGAAATCAGTGGTCTCTTCTCTATCAATTCACCTAGAAGGCCTCTATAATGTACATGTTTTTAGAAATCCTTTCATTGATTTATACCACCGTACATCCTGAATTATACTTCTATTCTCTATATTTTCTCCCTTCCAGCCCAATCTGGTGGGATCTCTCCACTTTGTAGGTAATCCACAGTGGGATCCATCTAGTTATTGGTAGGATGATATGTCAAAGAGATGAGATTGATCTCACTGATTTCATAATTCTTGTATTGAACATATGCTAGAACCATATGTTGGTGGAAATTATTGATAATCGTATCATTCAAATCCGAATCAGCCAGGGTTGTGAATGAATTTGATAATGCATTGGCCTACACATTCTACAATTGAGGGACATAAGCTAGTCTCAGATCTCATGGGAATTCCACAATAAATTCTCAGACATGGTTCTTAAATGGGATCATCTCCTCCTACTTGATATAATATTAACAATTTAATTTATTGATGATCCATTTTGAGTCTCCTTTTACTTTGAGGTGTTCTACATGTAGTTGGAGTTATTGATCTAGCCCTACAACAAAGAAATTTTGTTCTAATTCACTGATTGTATATCCCTCTCACAGAGGGATGGAATGGGGTAGAACTAATTTTTCTATGGATATAAATATGACTCCCATCACCACTTTGATGAGTATAGGGTCTTCTATTCTTTTTCTAGTAGGGATTCCAGAGGCATTGTAGATGTTTATTTTCCATATCTAGTATTTCAATTGAATAAATTACAATTCCTCATCAGGTAATTAGATATCCAATGGAATCACTTCTATTGAGGGGACTTCTTTTAGAAATTATTCCAACACATGACCTTTGATATCCTTTTGGTGTACGAAATATATATCGAACTGATACATGATGGCCGCCCACTATAATAGGTGTGTAGTTAATATTGGACAACTGAGAATATTCTTGAGTGGGTTTCTACATGATACCAAATGGACATCATGGTTCTTCTTGTAATTCCTCAAAATTTGGTACACAAATAATAAAACATGGAATCTCTTCTTGATATTTGAATAACAACTCTCAACATTGATTATTGGCCGACTGAGGTAATAAAGACTATTATCAATACCAACATCATGATTCTGTGCGTGGAAGGAGACTAAGGATCTCTCCAAGTCCGTTATATACAAAATTATTGGTCTTATTTTAAGAGGCGTCATTACCATCAATGGACTTAAGATATAATTTTTGATCTTATCGAATGCTTCTAGACAATAACTAAGCTAGTGATATATAAACCCTTACATCATTGATGTAGTGAATGGAAAATATTTTCCATCATAGATGGTGATGAAGTTCTGGATGTAGGAAGGATTTCATTAGAGTCATCCCAACATAGTGAGATTTTTAGGAGGTGACATGAAAATGATAGCCCTTTCCATATTGGGATCCAATTTTATGTAACGATGGCATATGATGTAGCCAAGAAATTTCTTTATGGTTATACTAAATGGAAATATCATTGCGTCCATATTTAATGTGTGTTTCTATATTTTTTAAAAAATAGTTTCATGATCTGATATGTGGTCTGAGTGCTGTCTTTACATAACCACTATATCATTGACATAAAACATGAAGAACATTACCTTTATGGTTTTGAAAATGAAATGCATGGCATGATGATTTGTGGAAATGACATGTTTCAAACAAAAAGGCACTACCTTAAAGCAAAAAACTCCATGGTGGGCCCTGAAGGAAGTGGAATATTCATCTTTTGGGAAATTCGAATATGGTTATAACCTAAATAATCATCCTTGAATGAGAGAGACACATATTTAGCACCAACATCAACTACCAATTCTGTGATCGGGACATGGAAATCATCCTTTGAGAAGTGCCGGATGAGGTCCCAAAAGTTGTTGTAGACCATGATATGCCAATTTCTCTTTTTAACAGGGACTATATTTTCTTGCCATATGGGATATTAGACCTACCTAATGAAGTTATCATTGAATAGATTTTCATAATAGTCCTCTATATTGGTGGAATTCATGGTGTGTGTCCTTCAGGAAGTGTTCTTTTAACCATGATGGTCCTTTGGTATCAATAAGTGATAAGTGGCCACCTTGACGTCGATGCATGACATTTTTGTATAGTTCTAGGTAAAGTCACCTCAATTATTCTTTATGAAGGAGGTTTATATCTCATTATATTTAGAAAACATAGACCCACTAAACAAAGTGGGTTTCAGGTCCTCTATAGTACCCATGTCTTTTTCCCTATGTTCATCAATGGTGGTAGAGACATATTCCTCAAAAGTGGGAGGGGTGTCATTAATATATTTTTGTTCTTATTCATCTACATCCCCCACATAACCCCCTTAATCTTCTTATGGGTAGACATCTCTCTATATGATCTCTTCACAAATGGGAACGAAATCACATTTTTTCTTATTTTGAGGATAAAAAAAATTCTTCTTTCCTGATTGACTGCATGGATCTTTGAGCAGAACATGGAGGGATGGGACAAGGAGCATCCTCAATTTATATATTTTATAGATACATCATTAATTTCTTTATTAAGTAATTCCATAATGGTATGAATCCTTGAGGATGGGTTGGGGAGGTTTTTGAGCATTTTCCACAGTCCTAATGGCCATGGCACTTTTCTACACTACAATGCTCCGTAGCCATGACTGTGATCATGATGATTACTGAATCCTTGTCTGAGTTTGGACTCATGAACTCCACTTGATTGATGAGGATTATATATTCTTCCCTAAGATTCAGGAGATGGTTGTTATGGGATATTTCCATCCCATTTGAGGATGTGACCCAATCAATTACTTTTTTTGAAGTCTACATCCCATATTTCTCATAGAATCCAAAATAAATGTAGTGCAATTCAAAATATTAAAATCGGGATGTATCAGTGTACTACATATCATTTTTCCATTGATTCTATATTGTAGGAATTTATAATATTACAAGGGTATTTTCTCCTACTGATACATCCAACACCTTCGATGTTTGACATTGAATGTAGTATTCTTTTGGACCACTAGAAATTTTATGTCGACAATGATTTCACCCATCTAGTTTTTAAGATTGATTTTCCCCAATGGCTTCATCTTGTTTCCATCATACCCCAAAAAGGTTTTGGTACAACATGTTATAATGTATTCATTGCAACCTAGCTAACTAAGTGTCCATAGTGGGATGAGATTAACTGTAGATCCATCATCAATAACTATTTTTAAAATTTCGACACCATTTATCTTACCATACACATATAGAGTCTTGATATGCCCTTGAATAATGGTCCCTTCATCATGTTCCATGACAGGAATGACCTAATAAAATTATTTGGTATTTTTCTCTAGTAGAGAGACTTAAGTAGTGGCTACTTTGGCTTCAAATTCCTAGGGAATCATCAAATATTCTTTGAGTACCACCCTAAGATATGTAAACAAGTGCAATGCTTCCATGATTGATAGCTTTTCTTGTACTAGATCCATCTATTTCAAGATATAATATTTCCAATATAGAGGAAAATACATCCATGTTTGGGGGGTGAACATTCATAAGATATTTAGGTACCTGAGCCTTGGATTTTTATGTTCCAACAGCTAAAATATGAGTTGGTGATGCTTGAGCACATTGTGGACTTGGCAGAGCATGTCTGTCGGCATGCCATGGGAGATTAAAAATAAATTCCTCTTCTGATAGGAACTCTAGGATGATGGGGCCATATTTTCATTATATAGGGGTATAGAAACATCCTTTTTAACATAGGGCCTTCTAGAGGGCTCTTCTGTGAGTCTCTACAACATTGGGGTTTGATTAGGAGTGTGTCCATGGGATTTGGTTTTTATCATGACTGTGTCTTCCAAGGTATCCTCATCTTATTAAATTTCTTCCTTCAGTCCCTTGATTAGGTGGGGGAACTTGGGTTCCTAAAAATATTCATCATCAGAGAAGGGATCCACTATGTGGATCTCGTTAATAGAGCTGAAAATTAGTTCCTCATCGGATAATGACTATACCTAATTGAATACTTCTGATGGTTTCATTTGGTGGGGCGGAGCCCATTGGCCTATTTGGTGTGTTATTCCCCATTGGTTTAGATCCATTGGAAATTAATATTACAATTTTAAAGGGAGGATTGTCCATTGTGAAATCTTTTATTCTTGTAATTATTCCTTATATTCATGGGAAATAGAGGATTGGGGGGTTGAGGATGTTGGTTGTGTTTCATTAATAGATGTTAAAGGCACATTCCATTGCTTTAAACATTCTTAAATTAATCCACGAGCTCAGTTTTATGTCTTCTATGTCATCAATCTATCAAAACATTTGTCCTTATTTATAATAAACATTTTCCACTCACCTCCTTCATTCGTGTTAGTGGGGGAAACGTATTTCAATTGGGGTGGTGGTGGTCCCAGCTGGACTTTTCATGAATCTAAAATTATTTTAAAAAGATATTTAAATACAAAAATGTCCTAGATGGTGTGTACCAGAATCTAGTGATAGGGATAATAATATTGTGGGTCATGAAAACATATATCATCATCCCTCTTTGTATCGTATATCCAACACAAGTTGAATTTCATGGAATCTACAAAGTATACATGAACATGATCATATGAAACATAGTATACAATGTATCTCAATTTCTCAAATTGATTTATCTATCAACCATAAATATTATTATTGAGGTGGTGGTGGTGGATGGTTTTTAGAGTGTCCTACGTGTTTTAGTGTTGGTATTGGAGCTTCCGCCTGTGGTGGGGGTTGATTAAGCATAACAAAATCCACATCCGCTCTCTACAACTTTTTTCTTGAGGAGGATGGGGATGCCTGGGACTTAAGATTACTTTATTGTAAGGAATCTTATATCCTATAAGAAATGTAACATAAATAATGTAATCCACTTTTATATTTCAAAGGAATGAGTGGCACTTGTAGTTCATCTAAGATAATATCAATGCACATGGAAGGGTTCTCATCTTGGGGGAGTGGTTGTTTGAAGGATTTAGTCGGACCCTTCCATCTTACAATGATGCTTGAAACGATCTCATTATCTCACTAAAATACCACCAGAGTACTTTTTAGCCAATGATTGAATTAGTTGATAGACCGGTGTACCACAAAATGGTTGGGTCATGCTGATTTCAAATGAAGAATCTGAGTTTCACTTATTCTTGTTGCTCTAGGGTTGCCATCATGGTGTCACAAAAAGCAGAGTAGTGCAATATTTTTTTCTCAGGGTCCCCTAATCCATTGAACACTTGGAATATGGGATTCCTAAAATTTGGTGGAGGTGGGATGTTTGTCACACCGTCGGGGTAAGGTTTCTGTTCTGGTTGTATTATATTGCCTCACACCTCCATTACTTCAATTGGAGTTGTTTATAATTCAATGATATTCAAGAGTCCTTGATGCATGTCATGTTATGACTGAGTATGGTAGGGTGTTGTGTGGGGAAAGATTAGATGTGTTGGTGCTTCTGGGACTTGTGGCAGATACCCATCAGGGGAATCCTTTGTGTATTTTCCTAATTATTTTTTGGTTTCTTACCCAATAGAGGGAAATATTGATATTATTTTAGGTTTGGGTTCAGGTAGACTGATGGCCCCAATTATACCTTGAATTACCATTACTACTTTTCTTCATCCATTGGGATGATCCAGTAAGGCTGAGGGATATATGAAAAAAGTGTGTGTGGATGCTCCACCTAAGGAGAATACCCAGTATAATGGATTTCCCGTAGAAGCACAAAATTGAATTTCCATAGTTGTTTAATTTATTCATCTGGTGGAGTGAATATTCTCTCATGAATGGGGGGACCATCTTCACATAGAGGGGAATTTGGGTCGTAGAGCATTCTCATATTATCCTACTTATTGGGGATTCATTTTGGAGGTAATGGTGGATTAATTGAGGAGGCACCCAAATTTAGTATAGCTCTCTGGTTTTGGGTGTGCACACCTACAATCTCAATGTGGACCATCTCTGGGAGAGAACCCACTTCAAATGTTTTCTCATTAATTGTATCATTTTCAATGAGGTTTGTGGGGTTTATGTCCAATATATTCACTGATACATACCACATTGGGGTTTCTTACCATGTAGTGAATGGTATGAGAGCTTCTTACATCAATTATAGTATCATTTCAGACCATTTTGTGATACTGTTAAGGTTTCTATGAGATGAGGGGATTGGAGAGATCCCTGATATGACCTTGAAGTATGCTTCCCCTTCCTGGGGATGTGATTCATGTGACGAGATGAAATGGTTGACCCCTATATCCATTTTTCTCCCTATATTGGAGAAGAAAAACATCCACTGTGTGGGAATTTGAAGTAAATGTCCCCTAATCCCTAACGGTTGGGTGTTCTACCCTTTTTCTATTGAATTTCCTTGGCCCAGATTTGTTGGTATTTTAGTGTATTATTGGGTTGAATGTTTCCATTCTCTACAGGCCCGGGAAGATCCCTTTTTGTAGCACCTCATACTCCTATTTCTACCTTATTGATATCAAACATTCCCATGTGGGTGTGAGCTGGATATGGTGTGGGGTATTCACATGAATTACAGGCTTCAAAATATACTATTTGTATTTTTGATTGTATTCTCTTAGATGGGAGGCCTACTGGATGATTTTAGTTTCCTGGTTTAGTTGCTTCTTGATGGAATGCTCTCATCTGGCCTATTGCTTTGAAGGCTTACTCAAGGATGGTTCTTGTCGAGTGTTCCACCTTTCTAATGTAGAGACATCACTGGAATACAATCGGGGGTGGAGATATTTCCGGATGAAACTTTCAGTGGTCTTCTTCTAGATTATAAGAATAGTGATGTATTGATCTCCTTGTACTCCTCTTTCTCGGATATGGACATAAGATAGGGTGTTGCTGACTATGTAGCACAACATGTTCAACACATGGAGTTTTGGTAGAATAAGGTCTTTCTTCTGCCTTTCTGATTTCTTCCACCATGTTGAGATAAGGTTTTTAGGTCAAGTTGATGGAAAATCTCTCCAAAGACATTAACATGATCTACATACCCCACACATGGAAGAATATTTTCTTTTAACTAGTGGGGAGTTCATCAGATATTTAGGAAAAGGTTATTCAATCATTATCCTAAAGACAATTTTGGTATGTATATATAAGAAGTTCCTATGTTCCAATACATTATTGGTATGTTATCTCTAGATAGTTATCTTCTCACCATAAATATATCTTGTTGTTGTTCCTCCCATGACTCTTTTTCTTGAAATGACTGTTTTGAATACTCCATAATGATTTGAATCCAAGTAGATGGGTTGAGGGAGTATCATTATAATGAGAATGGTATGGTGTTGGTTCAGAGCATGAGAATGGCCTCGAGAAATTCTCTAGTTGAGAATTGATATTGCTTGTCTTGAAAAGAGTACTTATCATGTCGTACTCTATTTTTCCTTGAATATCAAAATTTGGTTTATTTCATTCATTTATCCTATTGAGGGGTGGATATTTTCACTGGAGCCAATTTTAACAGTGGGGTGGACCTTCACAGTTGGTGTCGTGAAGGTGAGGACTACTATCATAGCTTAGTGTCTGTCCATATAGAGGAATTATGCAGCGTAAACCATGGGGAGGACCTCAAGGGAGGACCACATCAATGGGAGGACCTTCTTATATCGGGGAATCATTTAGTGAAGGGACTTCTAGGGAATGCTATCATGGAGAGGAATACTATAAAAGTTCTTGTTTTTGGGAGATAATGTGGAGTGTACATTCTTGGGAGGGGCTTCATGATGTACTGTAATGAGTGGTGGGACTTCTCATTGTTCGATGTCACTGTGGGGAGGGCCTTTGTAGTGACTTCTATCATGGAGATTACTACCTTCAAAACATGACGTTGACTACAGAGAGAATCATATTGGAAGCATATTCCATAGGAAGGACCATCAGGGTGGATGGAAGCAAGGGGAAGAACTTAATTCTATTTGAACTTCTCGAAATGGTTAGTGATACTCTACAATGCATCAGAAGATAATATCTCACGATATATTGTTTTTGGATCATGGATTAATCCCTTGTGGGTGATATTGGGAGGACTTTCAGACCTTCTGGTAGAAAAATTACAGGGAGGAACTTCATAACTTATACTACCGCTTCAATAATTTTGTATTGGAAAAACTTGATATTGAGCCGCTATTGGTACATGTTTGATTGAGTCAATAATTCTAGCTTCCAGCTGAGAATAATCATGAGTATTCTCTTCATTTTCTAGTATTCCATGGAATTTATCATTTTTTTACACACTCTTCTAAGAAACTAGGGATAACTTCTATAGGTAACAACCATAATATAAGGTTCTGTGTTCGGTTGGTTCCCTTGATTTCATAAGGGTAAATTCACAGACATCTTGATTTCTGGCAGGGTTATATTCCTGCCTTGGAGTGGCCACTAGGTTGGACCAGTGTCCCCTAGTTGGAATAGGCATTTCATCCAAACTATGGTGTCCTTCAATGGTGAAACATATCAATTGACACTCATGGTCTAGATAAGGGATACATGTGTACTATGGGGTGACATTCAGATTTTGTGGACGAAGCACTACACCTGAGGACAATGGTTCTTAGGCCCAACTCCACATTTCTCCTACTGACACAATTACATCTTGAATAGTTTGGATGATATAGTCTTTGATCAACGTTTTATCCTCCATCATGTATAATATATGTTAATATATTTATTTGGATAGAATATATATGAATTCCCATTCTAAGGTCAGAGTAGGAGTTTTTTCCTACTCCGGTCCTCCCTGGTTTTTTAGCGGGTACCGATTTTTCTCATATACTAGGACATAGAAATTAGACTTCTATTGGATTTATTCTCTAGATTCCACCATATATTGCTGGTGGGATTGGTATGCATATTCATGAATTTTAATCGACTCATATTTTCATGTAACCATATTTGACTGGTGGTCTTTATATGCATCAATAGTGTTATATTGAAACCCATGGGTCACTTCCTATTGCGATTGATTTCATGGTGTGCATCAGTTGGGATATGTTCCTTCTTATAGCTGGTTTCCATAAAATTTGGGTGATTTTATTCCTGAGCATTGGCATATATTTTCATTTTCTAGTTATTTTCTTCTCTATCTACATGGTTGTACCGACAAGAATTATTGATAATTTACGTTAGCTCGTGTTTTTTCAACATGTATCCACAGTGGAATTCATAAGACTGAGTGGGAATATACATCTTCTCATAGGTTAATAAAAAACATTTATGGTGGTTTTGAGATGAGGGGTGGATTTTTATGCCTTACAGTTGTATACCATCATGTTTTTGTGGGAGAGCTTCTCCTAGTGAACACGGGTGACTACCATCTCCTGATTGTGTGTTTTCCACCCTTGACCGGTAGCTCGAGGGGCCCATGACCAGTGGACATCAGTAGTTTCCCTCATCATGAGATCTTATTAATAGATATGAAATTGTGTTACACGTCACTGTTGGTGGAATCATACAACAGGAGCCATCAAGTGGGGTTCCTGTGTATCTGAGATGTAGTCATTGGAATCAACATCTTTTCCCTCTAAAAGATATGGCAGATATTCATTTTATTGCTCTCGGTAAAGACTCCAAAAAATTTTATAGACGACAAGTGGGGTTGTCCAGTGCTATGATTCCAAACGCTGTTGTAGAGCTGGGTGGTGAGATTTCACCTATTGGAGGGCCTAAATTTTAGCATCCACTGTAGGTAGTGTACCATTTTTATTGTAATATTTGATCAACGTGTTCAAAACCCAGCATTGAAGATGATGGGTTGGTGATAGATTCCTATTCTTTGGGGATCTAATCACCTTTGTGGACACAGACATGCGTGTCTGGACAATTTTTCTATATGCCATTTTGATAGATGAGAGCTCTTTGAAATGCCTGATATATATATATATATATTTAAAATATTAAAAAAATGTGATATTGTCAAATTAACATATAATGATCACACATGTTATTGAAAATATTTCTTTCCATTCTTCCTTCTGGACTGAATTGGTCTTGTGGTGGGATAATACGACCTCCATGGTTATGGATTCCCATTAGGTTCACCATTTTGGTTTCTACCTACTTCACATTATACCATGGGAGAATAAATGTCCTGATGGAAAATAACGTATTATATGTTATTATGATGTTTTCCACATCGTCTATGATGTCCTTTGATAGACTCCAAAAGGTATATTTTATGGGGGATAAACACCCAACGACCCTTGTGTACATCATTTAGGGAAATTATTTCCAATGGAAGGTGTTCTTCGTATGAAGATTTAGCCAACGACACTTAAAGAATCCATTGGTTGAGAGGATGAGAGGTTGGGATAATCAAACCCTTTGGGTGGAATTATTGACTACTCTAGGTCTCAATTTTATATTTAATAAATGTTCATAGGTTCAGGAATCTTTGGTTTTTTAACAAGCATGTGTCTACAGGATACCCATAGGTTTCAATATTAACCATATATACTCACACATTAGTAATTTCTCATAAAACTCTAGTTTAATATATATGATGAGGCACTCTTATGTTTATCATCATCCAGGTGAGAAGAAATTTTTTCATTTCTCAGGATCGAACCCCTAAGATGAGCTTCCTATGTATCCTCATGTGAGGAATCAAAATCCATGTAGTGAGATTCCAATTAACTGGACACGTCACCTTTTAAGGTTGTGGGACGAGGACCCATCCATGGAGATTAACATAATTTGTTAAGGAAATATTGATGAATGATTCCTAGTAATGGTTTTGTGTGGGCTATACATTTATTTGGACCATGATGATCAAGAGAGACATGTTCTCCTGGGTGGATATGGCCCTATAGAAGATATGGCCCGATGAACCCTTGGGTGGTTCACATGAGGGTTTTGGACCTCACAGAGGATTCGTATATATCCTAATAAGTTGGAATTCAAATCCCTCATAGTTAGCATTTTTTTGGGCTAATACTGTAGAGGAGACCCATTTATGAGAATTCAATTTGGGCTTACTACAAATGAGGATGCCCTTTTATGAGGGGAAATTATTGGGATAAACACATTGGAGCTTCCCATTTGATATGACATGGTTGGGTATTACCCCATATTAGAGGAATTTTTTTGAAAGAGTCATGTCATGGATTATTTCTGAAGATTATTCTATAGAAGGATTGGTAATCTCTTATTGGGACTTGATTTTAATGAGATTCTATCTAGATCTCGGGCCTAACTATGAATCCTTATTATCTTGGTGAGAGTAGGAATTTGGTTTCCCGTAGATCAATTCTGGTTGGTGTGGATATTGGGATCACTGTTATCCTCTAAGACCATTTGATTAATGTTTAGAGGGAGAATCAAGAGGAATACATTGACCTAAAAAACCACACACATTCCATTCCCATTTTATAGAAAGGATGACGTTGGTAGAAGAGGTCATGACTACTATCCCATGGGGAGAGAGGGGGATTTGAATGTTCTAGTTCTCACATATTTTGATATCTTGGGTTGTCATGTCTGGTGATCTATCTCAACACATCCTATGCTAAGGAAAATAGGACCAAGAGAACCCCCTTCCTACAATATGGTTATGGACTTACCTTAGTGGGAGGGCCCTTAATTGGGTTTTGGGAAAGGGGAGGAGAAATGTTCCTCATCAAAAGGAATGGTAGGAATGATTCTTTTGACTTATAATTATCCCCCATTGAATAGGAAATATAGTTGTTACCCTTAATCTCAAGAACACTTAAGTACATGTGAGAATCCCATGATTGGACCCTAGGATATCATGGGAATGTACTCTTTGGAACACTACAGGGCCCCATACCATTGCAGGGATTACCCACATGTCTCAACATACCATAGGTATGTAGATTCATAAGGGAATGTTGATGTGACCGATGATATATTTATATAGTTCTTGTCACTTTGGATGAGGATTTGGCCCTATTCCAGTAGATTGGATTATAGGGGATCAATGGACGGAAGGATTAGTTTGGAAGGAAAAGATCAAAACTAGAAAGTGGAATTCCCAATGGAACCCCATTCCATGTACTTTTTATTCATGCAGGATGGGGATCACTTCACATAGCACATTTCTATGGGGTATAGGGGTTGTCCATGAACCGAAGTGGTACACAGGCCTAGGGGGGTCTTCATACTATAGTGGTACATGGCCTGAGATGTTGTCTAAATACAAGGGATGTTTGTGGAACTATTGTCCATCTGTGTGGAAGAACGTGATGTGGGGTAGGGTTTTGTCCACATAGTGATGTGCTATGTGTTATGCCAAACTAAATAATGGTAATTGAATCTTCAGATCATTAGAAGTTAAAATCTCAAGGGAGTATTATTCATGGTTGTAAAATTATCTTCATAATTTGAACATATTATTATGCTTCCCTCTTTTTATGTTCCATGAAGGGTTTATAACTAGTTGAAACCATCCAAAGTTATGTACTTCATCGGTCATTTTCTTTCAAATTCTTTTATCTAAAAACTCTATGATCTCTATGAATCCACTCACACTTCATTTCCCCATGTGGTTTATTTTATAGAATGTTTGGGAAGCTATATATTTGGGTTACGCAACTGCCGTTTCAGAATGCCATGAAGAAATTGCTCAGACAACAGATGACTGGGAAACATATATTTATGGGGTTGTGGTTCACGGAAACAAAAATCATTAACATGATCCCACAAATGAGGTAGTTAATAGGATTCCACTAGCCTTACCTTGCCTGTGAAATGAGATTGTGGGGATGGTGTTCCGAGCTGTAACTATCTGTCATGTTTTCTCCAACAACACAATTTGTAGGGAACTAAAACCATTCAACATTTATTATTCACACTTCCTGGTTCACTAGCCAATGCCAAGTGGGCTAGTGTTTCATAGGATTTCCACAAACCATTTCATTCGTGGAAAATACTATGAACAAACCATTATCAGAAATTAGAATGTAAACCAATTTTGTCATTTTTAAAATTATATTTCTTTAATATTCTTCTCAAATTTCTTATCAAACTTGTGTCTTATTCCTTCACAAAATTTGGGTGATTTTTTACTTCACTTTGTAGTGTTTTCCGGACTCTATAGTCATCTAGCATGACAAAAACATTTTATTGACTAACAACCACATTTCATATCTCAAAATACGAATCGCACTCTCACTAAACATAAAATTTATATGTATCCTATAAAACTACATGATAATCATTTGTTTGCGATAAATCAAAATAATACATTAAGTAGTTAATTATCGAAACAGTTCACGAAATGTGTATCCATATATAAATATATGAATCCAACATTAATGAATGATATAGTAGTGATTCATTTTTATATGAAAAAGTATATATTTCTAATAATTTTTTAAATACATAAAAACCCAAGATACAAACCTTTCTTTAATATCATATTATATAGGGAGTTAGAAAATATTTCTGTTTGATGTAGTATCTAGGGTTTTCTAACAATATCGTGTTGTGAAACCCTTTTAGAACTCTCATACTAAACTACTTATTGAGTGAAATATATGAAGAATTATTTTAAAATTAGGTTGATATAGTAATTTTATTCCCATTGTTAAACCCCTTGAATATATTCAAACTTCCCAACTCCACAACATCAAATGTTACAATATCAATTTGTTTTATTTTTTTATAGATAAATATTTATAATATTAACATTATCATCAATAAAATAAATTCAATAATATTTATTACATAAGGTATAATGGAAATTATTGTACTTATTAAAATTATTACTAATCGAAATACCATATGTTTTTGTATGAAATATTAACATTTAAAATTTCATGATATATAAATGAAACACTTTAAATTTATCATTACTAGCATTCCCTAAACACTTTAAGTATATTAAACTCAATTCAATTTTTATTTGACAAGAAATTTCCTTTAGTAAATTTTAATATTCCAACTTTTATGGTAAATTAAATCAACATTTAAAATTCTAATATCACCTTATATCATAAACTCTATATTATATTATGTTTAAATACCATTACTTTAAGAAAAATTAAATTATTTATTTTTCATCAATGAAATATATTTTCAAATATACTCCCCATGTCCCCTTTGAAACTATATTCTCTTCATAATATCATGTTATGATATATAAACTCATTTAATTTAAAAATAATATTTATTTTAATTTTGAATAAATATTTAACAAATAATATTTAACTTCTATATCATATATGGTATTATATGTATATAGATAAATTTTCCTTCCCATTATTCGACAATAATTTAAAATATATCACTGATGGATGGTAGTAAATTTATCACTCATATTTTGACAAATATCCCGATAAAAACATTATCATTGATAAAAAACTTCAATCCATATATCCTTTCTCGAAATCAGGTTATAAAATCGTATAAATTGTAAACCATGTCAATGAATTCCCAACAATCATAAGAACGTATTGTTAACAATAAAATCATACATTCATATAAAACTGATGAAATAAATATATACATATATTATATCGATCCATATTTTCTTGATAAATCAATTTTCATTAAAATAATTTATGTAACAAATGTTTTCTTGAATATTCAAACGAAAAATACATGATCCGTCCGTACTTATCTTGGTTTTGAAATATGTTTTTTTTTGAAAATATATAGTTTGAATTAATTACCATTTAAAATTTAATAATAAATTACTATAACACCCATACCTAACATGGATATTTCGAGGAGTATTACAAACACCATCTTGTATTTCTACAATTTAATATTATTATATCAGTACTGTGTTTTTATAATTTAACCTTTAGGCTTTAGTAACCATGAGTTTCTACTTGAAGCAATTTTTTTAGACCCTCCAACAAACTATTTTTCTCTCAATTTAAAATTTTACACACATATAATATCTATACATCACTATAAAATAGACTTCAGATTCCTTTTTCATAAACCCTCAAAACATAATGAATAATATTGTAATTATTTCTTGATATCTTTAATATTTTTTTGAATAGTTAATTCTAAAAAAATTAATTAAATTACTTAACAAAAAAACCTAAAAAATATCGATCCTCAACAATTCATTTCTATAATCAATCATATGGAGGATCACTGATATACCTAATTAAATTAACAACATAAAAATAAAATTCGTATGATTTTTTTTGTTTAATGCATTATGAAACCTAGTTGAACCATTCTATACATCTCATGAAAAAAATTTATTCACATGTTAAACAACAACAACACTATGATACTTGGTAATGTGTTTATCTAACCCATAGAGAGTCTCTTTTATTAGGATATCTTATTATGTTACTAGAAAAATAATTTTTCATACATTGACCATCACATTCACAAGTATTTATATAAAATTTTAATTTTGATGATGTTGTTGACAATTTTATTCATCGGAAATATAATATTTTTTTCAAATGATTATCATTTATCACAAACATTTTATATCGATATTCATTAAATGATATCCCACTAATAAAAGCACCCATTTTAAATTCAAAATTATGTTAGTGATCTAAAATCAAATTCTAATTAAGAAATTATTATTTTGTGGTTTTAATATAACCATTTATCTATTTAGGTATGGCATCATCACAATCATAACATAATTGACTACTCATTAATTAATTGTAAAAAATATTTGACAGATCCAAACATATAGATAAATAATCTATTTTCCTTTTGTATCCCAAATAGTTGTGTTCCAATGATATGTGTAACCTAATGAAAATACCAAGAATGGGAACCCGTATTATGAATGAAACTGTCCATTACATGTTTTATGTTACCACGATAATCTATATGCAAAAAAATATGGAATACAAGCACATGGTTGGACGATCAATGTCTTGAAAAGTTCCACTTCGATTGGAACCTAAAACATAATATTTATAAGGGGATTTAATCTCACTGTATGATATAATATTATTATAATTATATATTGTTTTTTAATGATTTATTTTATAATATTATTCCATCTTCAAAATAAATATCTTCAAAACATATTGATTTATACCTTTTTTCAATACCCACAGTATGTGTTTCTCTAAAAAATTATATGAACAAATTTACACATATATAAATTTCTCTCATACATGAAGTACATAAAAAATTCATATAAATATTTAGATTTATATGAAATTTATAAACCCATCATTTATATACTAGGATACAAAGAGCTGACACCTACCTTTTTGGAATAAGGACCTAGTCTCTGAATTAGTTGGAATCTTGACCTAATGTACTTCTACCAGGGGATATTTTACGTAGGATACAATCAAATTATTTATATCACTAACACCCAATAATTGAAAAATATTTCACACAAATAAATTAAAGATAATATAATTAATTGGGAGCTAAATTAATGGTAGAATGAAAATAATTCCATCATCATACCTTTCATGTAACTATTCTGATTTATATGTTATAACATATAGAAGTAATCTAAGATTCATAATTTTAGTACACATATTTATAAAATTTATTATTTATTACAATAAACAAAATAAAAGATAGTAACCATTAAATAAATAAAAACTTCTTATATTTGAATCTGTGGAAACTCTATATGAACAATACTCAAATAAAATCTAATTATCAAAACATTTTAATTTATTAATATATTATGAGCATTCTAGAATCACGAGTATAATTAATTTATATTTAACTCATAATATATATTCCTCCATATAATTCAATAGGTGGGATTTAATAAAAATATATGATATTTTTAAATTTTTTAAAAAAATTATAATCAGATTTATTTTTTGTATAAATTTTACTTAATCGAAATCTCATATAATTTACACCACCTAAATATATATTAGATCCATCTTCAAAACACTTTTACACTAATTTAAATATTACACAACAAAATGTCTATAATATTGACAACTCAAATTATATATTTTGAACCATTAATAATTTTGAAATATATGGACATTATAATTATTATTTTTTCAGTTTATAAATACTTTGATACATAATATTATCATTTACAACAACAAAATTATTTTCAATTAATAAATAATTCCATTTAATTTGGTAAATGGTATTTTAAATTTGATAATTTAATGATGTGGTATTTTAAAAAATAAAATATTGATAAAAATTTATTAACTGTAAAAACATAATAATTATTCAATTTTATAAACATTATAAATTTCAAAAGTACCAAAAATACCATTAATAATTATTTATGAATAATTTATAAATTATAAAATTCAATTTATAAATGAATTTAATGATATTTCTTTCATGTTCTATCATATATTATAATCTAAACATAAGCATAAAATAAAATTTAAATTTCAAATAAACTTTTACTATCTACCATACATTATGGTTGATAGTTGAATCATCAAATATGATAAACCATAAGTACACTATCATCCATATTATTTGATTCAAAATCATTTTAACCCAATGATAAGACATATAATATTTAATGATATGAATGAATTTCAAAAAAGTGATTTGATGATAAATTTATTTTAAAACATGATAAAACATATTATAATATATTTTATATAGATATATTATGATAATATTATTATAATGTCTAGGATGTTAACTAAATAATTGGAAATGATATCTTTTTATCATAAGTAATGATTCAATCATCCAAAAAAAAATTACAAAACAATTTTTTATGTGGAAAATGATATTCCATATGATCCTAATAATATTAATTTACCTCATGATTTAATGACTTTAAATCCATACAAATATATGATACATGTTTTGGGTTTGGAAGGAATCTAAAAACACTTATTAGATTCAGTATAAGTATTTATGAGAGCCAACACAAGATCTTCAAACTTGAACCTTAAAAAAATGTGTACTCTAAATGAAGAATTATGTTTTCATAACTTACACTATTACAAAAATTGGTTCCTCACCATATAGGCCTTTTAAAGTTTACATAAGTTTCCACAAAAATAGTTTTTACCACAAGAGGTATCCAAGGGCCTCTGATTCCCTAAATGATCAACCAGTATCCTCCAACATACATAGAATACTAGTTCGATAAGAAAAAAGGAGGACAAATAAGATAGCACCATGATTACAAGTTTCTACCAACTGATGTAGGCATGTATACCCACCATAGCATGGATGTAATATTTATAATTCCCTCAAGGATACTCCTTTGGGGAACTTGTATTCACTCATGTGTAATAATGTAGGAGTTAATAATTTATCCAATTCATGGAACCCTTTTATTCATGTATCTCCCATGTGCTACATCTCATGTTACACTAATTAAATGATATATTATCTAGATATCAACCAAATATATATTATCATTATTCTTCCAAAATCATTTGATGAATTAGATAATATGATATAATATGATTTATATTTTATCAAACCTATATTATATAAAAACTTTTACCCTATGATTTCCTAGGGAAGAATAATGTTTGAATATTTTATGATATCCCCTATCATTGAATACAATAAATATTCTTTAATAATATTAAAGGATAGATTTAGAAGTTATCTAATTTAAAATGATAAATTTTATTGTCCACTAAATAGTTTAATCCCCATTGATAAATCATGAGACGGAAGTTATAGTTGAGGAAATTATCACATTTCCCTGTGAGGATTGCATATGTACAACAATACATTAAATTCCATAAAGATATCCCAAATGGTTTAAAACCTTGAGAACATATGTTTTCTATATGGATAATCTAAAAGGAAGTATATCACTAATTAAGAAGGAGGCTTTACTCATTTTAAAGGATCAATTTCAATGAAATATTTATACAAGAATGGCTTTAATGTAGTCCTCTTTATATAAATTAAATAATTAGATACCCATAATGATATGAAATAGGTCCATATCGGATCATGTTCTTCATACCAAATAAGATACAGTCTCTCTCATCAAATTAATAGGATCAGTTACATTATCCCCTCAATGGTGCCTGATTACATGGATTTTTTAAAGATGGGTCACAAAAGGAAACAATAAATGGCTCCATAAAACCTCAACGTGTGAAAAAATATACAAAAATTACATATGAAAATTTTATATTTGGTTAAAATACATTTTATGTCCGTATTTTCATGAAGTAATCTATAATTTCATGATCATCATCACTACCACTGACCACTTATCAATGTGGGAAGATTATTCCCCTAGAGGAAGTGTGGATGAATTATTTTTTCATGTTTCAGATATTTAATATCATAAAATATTTCATATTCATTATTTGTTCCTAAAAGATAAAGGGATTAATTTTAATGTGTGTTTTTACGAATTTTTATTTATAATACCTCATTTAATGAAACCACTCCACTAATAATCATCAGACTACAAATGGATAGATAGATGCCTTTAATAATGAAATATAAAATACACTATACAAGATGGTGGAATGGAAATGAATAAATACCTTAGAAATAAATTAAATACATTTGGTTCATATCATACAACATTCCATATCTCTATTTAGGAAACTCCATATTTCATGACATATGGAAAATAGTAGTTATGCCTATCAATTTTTAATTTCCCTCACTCTAGAAATAAAATTATTATCAACTAAATAAATATGAATGGTTACAGATTCTATATGGTAATATATAAGAAATCCATTAAAGAAGGTTTCATGTTATATATAACCATCATATCCACCAAAATCACATGGATCAAAAACTTTATAAGGAAGATTTTCTTTTGATTTATCTGAATATGGACTATGATATTTTAATGAAAAAGATGATATGCGAATGTGGTCGCTATAATTAGAAAAAAATTATAAGGGAATTAAATTATACAGATGTTCTAATATAATGATTTTTATTCCCAGATCAGCCTAGTTAGAAAACCCATTTCACATCATAACAATGATAGGTTCTATAATAAAATTATTACATGAAAATTTATATTTGATTTAAATAGTCCTCATCATGAGAAAATAAACATTATGATAGGAGTATAATTTTATAGAAATAAAATTTTATTAATACACCATCATTCCCATATGATGTCAACCTATATAGTGCATTATTTTTTATACAATATTAAATTATATGAGCTCAAGGAAGAATTGTAAGAACATAAAGTATGTGACATACCATCATTTCTATGTGATGTCGAGCTACATAGAGTGTTTCTTTTCACAAGACCTTACACTAAAATATACATGTTCTTCAGGAATGAAATTGTAATCTATGAATTAGTCCTTTTTATATAGATCCAAACTATATAACATATCATTCTTTTTTTTATTGATGATAAAATATATAAACCTACATTTATTGTGTATGTACCAAATCATCATTGATACATTTGGAAAAATAATTATAAATGGGGATAAGTAGGTCATAACATCAAATTATATCTGGGTTACTCAATTGGTTTCCCATTTAAAATACATTAGAATGTAACATTTACATTATTCATGTGGGGTTTTCCTTGCTATAGTATAACATTCCATTTTATACATGGTTCATGACTCCCTAGTGATTTCACAGTAGGGTCAACTTATCTTCTATCACACAAGGATGATAATTTTTTCCCTAAACTATATATGGCATGATTTACATTTTCAAATGATATATATTGTTTCAAAGATTTCATATCCTCCTCCTGACCACAAGTTACACTATATATTCATCTATATTATTCTCAAACACTTTTATTTCATGCATATTCTCATTGGATTTATAATGCAAAAGTGACTATAATTTAACATTAATTTGACATAGGATTTTGAGACCAATATTTTTTATCTGTTTCATACCTATCACATTCGATAAAATATTCCCACAACACCTCATCCATTCATTCTATCACTTTTATTGGGGCCCATTCTGAAAGTACAAGATTTCTGATTGCTAATTTCACATGATTTATACAAACTCTTAGATATCATGTCATTTCCCCTATTAACAATTCTATATCAATATCACATTATATATTTTTATAAATAGACTTCTACAAATTGAGAATATGATATATTCTCTATATTTCAGATGATAATCATACCAATTCAGAATCCCTCCATGTCAAAACAGAATAACCTATATGAAATCGTCATATATGTTTTATGATCTTCTACTATCAAAGTATTTTGTATTATTTATATGACTTAAAACTCGAATAACCTTATTATGATGTATTACCTTACACTATGATAACCAATTATTCTTAGTTGTATGAATGTTAACTATAATATCTTTTCATCAAAAGTGTATTTCCTGAAAACACATAAACACTTTTTTCAATGTAATATAACATTACGATATAATAAGAATATTAACTGATTTTTATGAATTATCACTATAAAAAAATTTGGTTTGATAAATATTACATTTAATTAGGATTAATCATTTAGTAAATGATATAATCCCATTTGATATAATATAAGAGACAGAAAACATAACATCCTAAAAACCAATATAAGGAAGAATAAGAAAATATATTTGTCTATAAATGATATACATTTATAAGATTTTGAAAAAATTTAGAACATATACATAAAGTGAAAAAACATTGTAGTGTTTACTAATTCGTCCCTATAAGATGTGAGACTATGTTTTTATATCCAATTGGTATAATAATCATCTATATAAACCTTTTATCACTACATGTGAGTGAGCACAAACCATGATTTTTTTCATTTTCTTCAATAATATTCATTTAGCAGTTACCTACCAATATTTAAAAATCCTCATTTTTTTATTTTGGATTTAAAATTCATTAACTTTTTCACATTAAATGAAATTATAGCACATTCACATAGTGTTTCTTTATTTTATTCTTATTTTGTAGTCATCCAATCGAATATTTTTTATGTCCTTATAGTTCACCATGTAAATTTACAAAATTTATAGTGGTGTTTCCTTCATGGTTATTTAATATAATTTTTCTCTAAATATATCTTCTTATCATTAAGAACTGATGTAATTAATATTTTTCATCACTAATTATAAATAGACCAACCGTGTGTTTTTTGATTGTATAAGAACACATGTCTTGATAATAACCATTCAGAGAAAATGCACTGAAATAATTTTCCATACTTCTATATGAAAAAACCATAGTTATAGTGATAGAATAAGTGTATATTACTAAAAACGTCATATCCATGATATATGACCTATATGAAAATTTCCATATTTTATATGATCAATCCATAGGTATAGTTAAGGAATAAGTTCAAATGTCCGGCCAATAACACTCCAGGTAACATAACCCAAATAGAAATTATCTTAATTAACAATACATTATTTTTATGTATGGTTAAGGTGTAAGAATGTATTTATAGACAAAACCTCTCTAAGGTACTAGAAAAATTACATTATATTTTTATTTAATTACATTCATGATCTGATAGTCCATATTTTTTATCCCTCATTTTGAAATAGATTCAGACACACTCAATGTTATTAACTCGTACAACATATGGAAAACTCAACAAATATCACCCCTATATTAATTAATAAAATTATTATGTGTGCGTATTTATATTTTTCAGAATATTATTTATAAAAATAAGGCATATCATTGATCAACATAAAATATTATGAGAATCTATAACATAGAATCCCACCAGGATAATCATAAACTATGTATAAGGACCATCACAAAGATATCATCAATATAACAAGATTATAACTGATTATTATTTTGGTCATCAAATGATCTTTATACGGATTCAGACTATTTTAAAAAGTTATATATCCTATATTTGTACTATTTTAATAATAAGAATAATTTCCCAACAATTTATTATGAATCCTTGCATCATTTCTAAGAATTTCTAGTCCTAACATCCACTATCATTATATCTTCCATGGTAACGAATGACCATTATTCTAATATGTGTTTATAGTAATCTTATTTACCACCTTGGATTTGAATTAATATTCCTTCATTTTCAGGATGATCTAGATCATATTCATATTTCTATAAGAACTAGGCCTAATGGACTATATATTTAGCTTTAGGATATTCTTAAAATTAGGAAAATAATGTACATATAAAACTTATTGTCTAAAAAAATTTGAGATCACTATGAATTGAAAACCACATTCTACTCATCCTATAAGTAACTAGTTATGGAGAAAAAAAATTCCATTTATATCCATTAATGGATTCTTGGTGATCTGGTAATGTATATTATGATATTCCCTCATACTCACTACTTTTCTTTTCACATGAAATATAAAGGACTGTTTTTTTAATTATTTTAAGAAATAAATGTACACTAGGATAATTATTCGCACCAAGAAAAACCCATTGGTCCCTAGATAAAAATTTTCCATTGAATATTGTAACTTACCTAATGATAGGAGTTCTATACTAAGGAATAGAATGTTCATAAAATGTATTATTGATAGTGTGTGGGAAATATTCAAGGATTTGTTATAAGAGAAAGTAATTTTTTTTTACTTCTTTGGATCCTTCATAAATATTAATTTGATAACAATTATGGGGAATATTTTCTATCCATTGTATATGTATGTGGAAATCCCTAGAGGGATCCAATCTTGATATTAAAAGGCTTCCCCATTAAAAACATTTAATCCTTAAAAGTCTTCATCAATAAAGAGTGGTTAATTTTATAAAATTTTCATCACTTTTGTGATCTCCCTTAGTATTATAACCATGTTTTCCTCATAGATAGTTGGATACATTACATTATTTGGATTATTGTCATGGTATATTCCATCATAAATTATTTCATCTCTGATCTATTACTATTAATTAATACCTTGAAACCGCAAAATATATTTATAGTGTCATCACACCATTTTAAAAACATAACTAGGTAGTACGAATAATTTAGATTTCAGTCAATGAGATATTAGTCCTATAGTTCACATATATTCGGTGGTTGGTTTATTTAATTACCACTACCTTGAATTGAAAATTACTTTAACACCTAACCAGATATAAGAATATTATAGGGATAAATATAGTAAGGGATAAAAATGTTTTAAAATAATTTGGGAATTGAAATCCATGTGTTCCATCATCAACTCGAATTAATGGACGACTATAAAATATTTATTATTAATGAATATATTTTAATGGGGTGTGTTTTTTACTAAATAGAATTGAAATATTCTTTAAATATTAATTATGTTAATGTAATAAAGATGGTTATATTTTCAATTTTGGTAATAATAAAAAATTATTTTGATGAGATCACAAAAAGAATTTACATTCTATTACTAGTACTATTTCCTATGAAAATTATAAAGGTATATTTTTTTGGAAAATGAGATCATATAGTAATTCACTAAATCTCTAAAAATATAACCTATATCCATGGCCAAATATTAAGAAATGTATACCTCTAATTGAATTTTTCAAAAAAAAAATTACTTGAACTTAAATTGTGTTTCAAAACCTATGAAATCTAAATTGTGCTGTGATAAATATATCAAAAACTATAATCAGAATAAAAATATGGTCTATTGTCACTCCTAAATTAATTTTTCCATTCCTTGGTATATATTATCACTAAAACTAGCATGGATTGGTTAATTTGTCACCCTTGTTCCACGAAAAACCATTAAAAATATGGTAATCCAATATTAAATGAGAGTATCATATAATGGTATTATCCTCCATTTATGTGATTATTTCTAATGTGATCATATATTTTGAGTTATTTCAGATTTATATTTCGATGGTAATAAGATGCTTGAACAAAAAAACAATTATTAAGGTAATATATGTTTCAAGATAATGGGAAGTCAACCTACCCCTTATGGATTTTATTTACAATTCTGGGACTCATGTAAATATTTATGACATGTTCATTGATCATTCCCTATATTAATATTACTATGAGGTAACATGTTAAGGTTGTTAATCTATATGGGGAATCATACTTGTTGGTGATGATATGATATAAATCCATATTTTTTAGCGGTTTGTAATTTAACTATTTACAAAAATGAGGATGTTATTTTGGATTTATAATTGGTATCATGAAAGGTATTTCCTATAAATCTATATGAAATTAATCATAAACCATGTATCTTGGATCCATATAGTGAGACATTTTGTACCTTTTATGGTAATGTATCAATGACCAATATAGTTAGTTTTACATTTATTAAACCACGATTAAGTAAAGTGTAATTTATTTCGATTTTATTTTTACCTATTGCAAGTAGTTAATCATTAACTAGAATAAATTCTATCTTATAAATAGTAATTTACTAATGTAAGGGCTACTAGGTGAAAGGTGCCAACAAATATTTATTATGGGAGTTATTCATGAGAATCCCTTTCTAGTTCATAAAAACATTTCATACCGAGGATTAAAAGGAAATGAGTTGATTTAAAAGGAATATTTCCTAGTTTTGAAGAGTTAGGGTTCCCATAAGGGTGTCCAATATGTAAATATGAATTTTTGAGCAGACAAGGGATGTGGACCCAAAAAGGATATGATTGGGGAATATGCAACATAGGAGGCCCGTATGTGGATTTATACTCCATTTATCTAAAGTAAAATAGAATGGGAATGGTGGATACCGTCATGGGAAATATAGTAGAATTCAGAATCATGAGGTTGACACATGTGAATGTAGTTTTTAGGTCATACACAATATTAGTGTCCCATGTGTGGTTCATTTCTTATTTAGCTGATGAATGAACCACCACATGATGTTTAGGTCAACAAAAAGATTAATATGGGTTGAGTAGAATGATAAATTTTCTCTTGAAAATATTAAACCTATATCGTTTTGTAATATACCAATATTATCAAGTTAATTTATGATTTTAAACACCCAATGGATCATATCGATCATAGAAGAAATCATGAATCACCGATTTTTTAAAAACCAACTATGACATGATCGATGTGGTGCACATTGTTGCACATATTTCGGTAATGTTTTATAGGAGACCATGGTGGATTCCATATCAAATACATTTTTTAGACACCAGGCCTTTTCAATAAAATATCAATGAGTATAATTCGGATAATTTACCCAATGTATATAAAATTGGAGGAGGAAGGGATATAAAATAGTCCTTGTTACCCATTACAGGGTTCCAAAGTATAGTGACCCTCTATATATTAATTCATTGAGGGTCATAAACCTTTTATAAGTTGAAAAAATCTAGTTTAGAGAGAGAAATTTTTAAATAATATTGGCCACATTATATGAGTGTGTATAGTTTTTTGAAGTGGATATTTTTTAAATGATGTCTGTGAAGGCCTTTGTTTGAGTGTCCCTATTGGTAATAATCTTATATGAATCTGTTAGGAATGAATTTTCATTGGAGACACCAAGAATTTTCTCGTTAGAAGGAACATTATGATGAATGTTTTTATTAATGATACTTCCTATTCTATTATGGGGTAAATGTCTTCAATTTATAAATCTTATCATCAAGGACATATACAATGTGATTTATTCATAAATTATGTGATGCTTCTTGTAATGAGAATACATATAATAAATGAAATAAAATATTCTATACTTTTTTATATAATTTGATACCTGTTTTATTTATTTTTAATTTAGTTCCTTGAATTTATTATTATATATTCATAACCAACTTCTAGAAAATCATGGTCATATAGGGGATATGTATCCATAGACTGTTACGTGAAACAAATTCTATAAATATTTGAATCCATAGAAATATAATGTTGTCTAACATGTATAAGTAATGAAAAATATTACATACAATAATTAAGGTATTTTCATCCCTAATTATTTTATGTGGTTGTGATAGATTCCCAACACCCCACAACAAAGTGATGTTTATTATGTAATGGATTCAAATTTCATGAATTTAGTTCCATTTCCAAAAAATAATTCCATCACAAAAAAATATTGTCTATTTGAAATACTGGGATTCATCCTAGAAGTAATAAATTTATTAATAGTTATTAAATATTTTTTAAATAGTTTATATACTCATTTTCGGTGATAGAAAATGAACCACCAACTTGTAATTGAGGTTTATCTACATAAAGAGGTGATATTATATGTATGACGAAAAACATTTTTTAATTACTATATGGTTCACATAAGATACATTACTGCATTTATAAGTTGTCCTAACTATATATAGGTCAATGATGGGGAACCGTTATATAAATTTTTATATCATGGAACTTTTTTCATCTGAATGATGAAATAATTTTTGAATTATATCTTATGTGAATACATATCATCACCAAAATTCAATGGGTTAAAAATCCACACCCTTCATAACATAGCTAACTACATGAGCCTTATTTGTACCATTTTTTATTGGAATTTTTTTATTTCATCATATTTATATTCTTTTTATGAGGTGTCATATGATTTTTATTATTTCTCTGGTGTTTCTATTTTTTTTATTTTTTCAATGTCACACAAATTTATTTTGTCCTTATGTATAAATTAATATGGATGAAAATTCATGATTTGTAATTTTAAGGTGAATAGAGATGGTCTATTGGTTTTATATTTTTCAACTAAAATGACTGATACTATTACATATACTACTCTTGGAGATCATTAGGGTGTGTATTTGAGAGTAACTATAATCATATAGGTTTCTCATAAATAGATTTATGATGTAAAGTGATGTGAATATGAGCTACAATAGTTGTAATCTTAAACAATATCGATTCAAACTTTTGGTGGTAAGTAGATACATCAGGGAGGTCGATCATGTGAAGTGATATGTTATTTATTATACCCATAAAATCATAGTAGAATGACTGTGTATCTAATATCCATGGTTAAAATATTATCCTCTTTCCAAAGAATGTGTAATATGTACAATGCATTAGGTCAAGAATTATGCTTGAATCATTATCCAAGATATAAATTTGGAATAGAGTAGGATTTCCATTTATTTTTTAAAAGATACACATAGATTTATATTAGTTGTTGAGAGAATCTAGTTATATGAAGTGGTATGGGTACTATAGTGTTACTCCTACCACAACAAAAAATGACATCCCAATCCTGATTAGAGTATATATCTTTTAATTGAACATGTTAAACCTGATGCACTTTGTGGTTGGGAAAATCCTATATAATTTTCATTTTATTATAAAATGTTAAATTTAAGTGGATATTTATGATGAGTGATTCCCTTCTTCTTCCATTTTTTATTGAATAGAGAGGAACTATTTTCTCATAAGGGAGCCTCTATTGATTGTAAAAATATCTATATGATAAAATATTCTCTGAGGGATTAATACCACCTTTGGAATATGGTTAAACCTCCTTATCAAGATGAACATAATATATCCATCAACATGGAGGCCTTAAAGATTATCATATATTATGAAAAGTGGGAATTTTGGTTCATACTGATGATTTTAGTGGAAGGACACTATAAAGAGTGGTAATTGGTGGTATCACACTTAATCAATTGGGTTGTTCATTTAAAGGCATCTCTAGATATGTTCATTTATAGGTACCTACTCTCCATTCATGTGTTACACACTAACGATGGATTTAGGATATTCATGGTTGAAATTCTTGGGAATCTGGTTGGAAGATCATTTTAGTAGTTCTGATATTGGCCAATATATTTTATCATTTCAAAAACATCTATTGTGGAAAAAAAAAATCATGATCTTTGTACCATTACATGTGTAATGAGGTTGAATCCTAACCCCTAAATTAGGATATGAGTTTATCAATGAACATATCATTTGAAAATATATGATTAAGCAATATATATAATTCATAGAGAGACATTGGGTACTCAAAATTGATTAATATGATATGAATAACAAGATAGAATACTATAATTGGTTCTTATTAATGTCATACATAGCCCCAACCAACATCATTAAATACTATCTTAATACATACTTGAACCATTCCAAAATTTAGAATCCTTAATATATGGAATGATACTAGCCATGATTGATGTCGAGACCATCTATGATGGTCATTCACCCAATAGATACAACAATCATTTACACCATGTACAGAAGAGATAACAAACTCCTCCTAAAAACATTTTATTTGAACAACATCCCATAGTCGTGTTCCTATTTTGGATAACTCATTCATAAGAGGATATGAGTATGTTAGTCGCACACATTCTAGTGAATGCCTCTATAATTCATGAAACTAACATTAATGATACATGGATTTAGTCATACCCCAATAAGTACTTGGATGAACATGTTCTATATTTTATGGATCCAACTATGAATGAATATGGGAAATAGAATATATAGAAAATTGATATTAGAAGTCCTCATAAGGGTGGTATCATCTAGAACTGAAGGGAATTATAGAATAATATATAGCTATTTAAAATTATTCTCTGAAGGAGGAAATGTGTTCTCAAACTTTATTTTTTTATGATTTCATAAATTTTAATTTTAATGGATTCATTGTAAATTATAGTAATGTAGAGATTCTCTCTGACACATCCTATATTTTTTGTATCGAGATAGAGAAATTATGATTAGATAAATTTATTATTTGGGTGATAGGGTTAATGTAGTAGGGTTTCCATCCATAATAGTTTATAAAAAATCATTACCTTCTAACCCATAGGGTGTTCCACCACAAGAAGAACATCCTACAATGTTTTCTTCAGAGTAAATTCACAATATAGAGTTGATGGTTTTATTGATCCTTATATACATGGGGCTAGTAGTTAAATTTTGATTCTATATAATAACTAATCTAGTAGAATTTATAATTTCCCACTAATATGTTATATTTTTCATACATGGAGTTGAGAATCATTTTTTTTTTCATTACATGAATGAGATTTTAAGAAGTGGTGATGGGTGAATCTCTAAATGAAACATTTTTTTTAATTTTCAAATAAGTAACTATATGGATTAATTATAACTATACATGAATCCAGGATAATAATAGAAAATCAAACAAATAACAATGAGGTTGTCTGTGAGCCTGGACCTAGACTATGATCACTCTAAAAGAAGGAAAAAATGAATTGGCCAAGGAATTCTACCCAATTCCAGACCCCCATAAAAGAAATGGGGCACATTGGGATCTATAATTTCACATAATCCATATGAAGAAAAAATTCTACGGTCAGACGTAGGATACCGGACCCATCGATGACCCACCATCATCGAAAAAGATGCCTCTATCAACAAAGTCCATATATGGGGTCCAACAATGTTCCACCAACATTCTACATGAACAACCACATTATCCAAAAAATTATTCTTACTCACCTTGATAGATATCTTGATCTGAACCCCCATCGCATCCCTATTTTGTCGTCAAACCTTCGGTACACTGGCTTCCACCGCAGGACACTGAGACATAAGACCATGAAGCAGGATACAACTCCTCCCCATATATACACCGAACGATATAGAAGCACTAAAAAGAAATAAAATCTCACTATATCCATAATGGAGGATAATAGATGGGTATATCATCAGAATCAAAACTCTAGTACCGCTGGCTGACCTAGAAGATTGGTAAGGGTACATCACTAACTCTATGCTTTCCTGAGTACACATCCTAGATCCACGTGTTAACCCGTAATTAGGATGACACCCTTCAATGTCTATCCCTGGAAAGAGCAGTCAAAAGTAAAATGGAATGAGATAATGGAATGTGACATTAGAGAAGAAAATATAAGGCCATTGCATGTTTGCAAGTGAAGACCTGCAAACCATATTCATCGAAGGAGGTTGAACAATTGTTAATATCGACAAAGCTCAGAAGGACATTCTATCCAACAAACCATTGAGTTTTTAAAAACACACAACATATTCACTGCATGACCCAACACCGAACCACACCATGCATATGAATATGAGAAGTGATAAGGGATGGAGGAAGAGGAATAGTGGAAGGGAACCCTATAATTCTACAAGGGAGCTCTCACACATTACCCCTTACAGGATCATCTAGGGTGAATCTCATTAATTAATAGACTCAAATATCAATCAATATATGTCATATAGTGTCCAATATTCTTTGATATTAGGGGATGACCTTAGTAATATTGACGACTTATCCAGTCATATAAAACTAGGGGGTGATGTATTTAGTGAGTATCGTTAAATATTTTTATTTTCATAATATATTAATTTCATTATTGATCATAATAATGAATGTTATTTCCCATGTCTATCCAATGATGTTGGTGGTCAATGTGATTTTTGGAAATATGTTCCTTATAGTTCTATAGCCCCACCAAAGGGTATTTTTCCCTGTGATATTGGTAAAAAATCCTAAATCCCTACATGAGAACCACTATGATATGAAACTCTTGTAATACTTTCAAACAAGGTGGAATGATTTTTATGAGTTCAATGCCTCAGTAGATGAAGGTGGACATCCAAAAATCATATTATTCTATGTTATTTCACATTTACCAAATAAAAATTTATAGTTTTTAATTTCAATTAACCTTACCTAGTCCATAAAAATCTAATTAGTTGTTTATTTGGTGACTCAATTAGAAAATATCATAAATACAAATAATAATTTGATTCAAAATTCCTTAAGAGATATTAAAATAATACATTATTTAGGTGATATTATTTCAAGTTACATTTCAATCCCAATGATATACTCCTATTTAAATCCATAGTATTCTATACTTCAATGGAAGATATAAATGTTAGTGTGGAGGAGCATACAGAGTCAACTTCATGAGACCCCCATGTGAGATCAGAGTCTAATTGATTGAAATTAATAATATTTTTTCACTCTAGGCATTGGTGGGAATTACTAATATATAATACATTAAAATGTGAATGATGTGATTTGTTCATGGAAGTGAGATGGGGTGATCTAGCTAAATATTTGAACTATATAATACATTACCTACTTCATAGAATAAAAATATTCAACACCTAACAATGATTTCCAACAGACACATATAACAAATTATGGAAAACATCAGGCCATTAAATGGATGGCCCTAGTAGACTAACTAATTTATGTGTTGTATACTATATAATAATTAATAGCGGAGTATTAAAAGTGGGTTTATGAGGAAAATCATTATGGGGTTGATGTTGTAGAATGAGTATATGTTCTGCAAAAGGATACATGGCTTGAATATGATTCATTAGTTTAATTTCACCATACTTCAATGAATACGAATAATATATAATTCAAGATCTTGAATCTATTATGTGAGTCTCATAGTAGCAATATTTTTCATACTTCCATTTTATTTGAGGAAATAAATGGAATTAATATTTTTTTTACTCCCTATTTTTTCATAAATGAATGAAAAAACATTCTATATCAAATAACTGCCAATTAATTAATTTTATTGTTTATTTGACTATTATTATATTATAATATATGAAAATAAAAAATAGTATTTTAAAAAACAATGAATCTCTATGAAGATTTTATAAATATTGATCAATTAAATCATCCAAAAACTTGAGAAAAATAATAAGATATAAATGAATTCAATATGTTTTAGATATTTTTTCTTAATCTGAATATTGATAGGTAATATATTTTCATACATATAACATCATTATAATGAAATGTGAATTTAAGTGATAAAATAATATAAAAAATTGTGTCCTTATGAAAATGTGAACATATATGTATACATGTGGGTCGTGTATTGAAGAACAAATATCCAAACTATAACCTACGTTTTTTACATTTTTATGATATGGATTACTTCGAGAAAATTTCCCTTGGATGGATAATGGTGGGAGGAATATGGATATATATATATATACAATCAATGTAAGTCAATGTTGGTCTATTTTGAGATGAGATAGTTGGATGACTTATCATATAATAAATTATAAATATGAAATGTTATAATGATGATTCAAATGATCATATGGTGTAAGAACCCAAAAGTTAATTATTTATTTCATTTCATAGAAATCATTAGAGAAAATAGGATTGGAGAAAAATGGCTTCCAAACTTCTGAAAATGCCAATAGTCATTGGGATAATTTCATGAGTTTTTTAGAGAAATATGGTGGCCCCAATATGATCTCCTTTTCTTTTTAATGCTAACATTTTCCCAAACATCAGAAGGAGAGGCTTAGTGGGAATAAACTCATTTTTTGTCAATGTTCATATTAATGTATTTATGAATAAAAATATTTAGTACATTTTCCCTTTTTAAACTCTCAAATTTTAATTAAGATATATGACTTTATTTACTCAACATAAGAGACTGGTATTTTTGCCATGATTCTAATTCTAGTTTTTCAATCAGGAAAGTGATATTTATCATTACTTTGGATGCTCATTATCTTTATTGTTAGGATTTTGATATTAATTTTTAACGAAATAAATATTTAAATAAAATATGATGATGTCTACTGAGTAGATAAATAAATATTTTCCCATCCTTAAGGTAGTCCCCATGAAAATAATAAGGATATACTTATATGGGATTCATATTATTTAGTGCCATGGTGATCTAACCAAGAGATTATAGGGGTTATGATCAGAAAATAATAATTTAAAAGTGGGTGAATCAAAAGACCATACAATAATTCCGAAGTTAAATGATAATATATATCATGGTTAAAGAAAAAGATTCATGAATGATGGTACCAATTATATTATATTAAATATCATGGTTTTATGCATATTGTTTTGGGTTATAGTAATTAGTCCAAGAGTTTCTAGTGTTTTAGGTAATATGACATTTTCCAAAAAGTAGATGAAACATAATGTCAAAAAACCCAGACCAAAATAGTTATGCAGTTTATATTCAATTTTCATGGATCAAATGATGTAAATAAAGATCCCAATGTATGTATAGTAAATCTTATGGATTGGGGAACATATTTTATGGTTATAGTTGATGTGATATGAATTTTAGGGGATTAAGGTCAACCTAATTAGAGTAAAATATGAAGGTTAAAGTTACATATCTAATATGGAGTCGTGAATTTTTTATAATGAATAGTGGGGGAACACTATTAAAAAAATATCCCTTATAATGTTATTTTTATTTTAATGTTTCTGTTATGAGATCTATGGGGAGTGGTTTTGACAACAAAAATTGAATTCCGTAGCTAGAGATTCTATAACTCTATTTGAAGAAGGAGTTTCGATGTTGTAAATTATAAACAGAAGTATTGAAATCAAGAAGTTGTATTATTGGACTAGTATGTTTTGTATGATTGTAGAACAATATTCGAATTATGGGTTTCACAATGTTTTTGTTATGGTAATTTGAATAATTTGGACCTTCTCCTTAGGGGGAATACATACGTTTTGTTGGTAGTGTGGAATATGGTAGAATCAGTATCATTAAAAATCGGAGGAGTCCCATTGGTGTTGAATAAACTCGTTTCTAGTATAAATGAATGATTTATATTGACTAAACCCAATTAGGTGTGTTGTGTGGCCTATGGGAAGAGAATATTATAATGTTATTGAAATAATACAATCCATATATATCCATGGTTGTTATATTATATAATTTTATTGTTGAGTGGAAGAGGATGAATATCTATGGAATGGTATGATGTATTTTGTTAAAACATCAATAAATTTAGTTTAATAATTGGAATCAATCCATTAATCATCGCTGTATAATATTTTATACACTATAATAGAGTATAATATATAAATACCCAATGTTAATAATGAGGCCTTATATAGGGAGGGGTTTGATATTTAAGAAATCTATGGATGATCATAAGATAAGTGATCCATGAACCACCATGTACCCTATGAGAATAGGTATCAAGCCACATATAGTTCTATTATGGTTTATTTTTCAGTCATTGTACATGAACTGAACTAGATGTGGCTCTATGGATCAATATATGATATGATATTTAGGCTTTAAGGAATTTAATCTTAGTGTATAAATGTGTAAAAGAACCTTGTATTCATACCCAATCACTATGATATGATTTTTATGAATGGAATAATATTATAATAACATAAATATATGTAAAATAATCCATTCTTCAAGGGATACTACACAAATATATCCCTCATGTAAGAATTTTTGTTCATGTTACACAGATTTATCCAAGTTCATTAAATGTTTTGAAGGCTATACCATATTCCATGAAATTTATCATCATGTGAAAAGGGTATAGATGTATTAGAATTTCATCTTTATGACAATGAAAATTTCCAAAATCATTAGATTCATGTATAGTAGACATAGGTGTTCTATAGTTTAACTATTTATGATGAGGGCCTCTGCATAGGATATTTTCACGTATTTGTTCCATTTTCAAGATATAAAATTTCTTCATCTAGATGTTGAACATGTGGTGGGAAAAATATTCAAAAATTAGTGAGGCCACAAATTTTTTGATGATGTAGGTGTTTAATTATTGTATTGAATATATCAAAGTCAGAGTTAAATTATATATACATCACTTTTTGTCCTAAAACAACAATAAACAAGACATACATAGTTCATATATGATTAATTCATAGAGTATAATCACACACAATAGTAAATTATTATTCCTTATCCCTATAAAAAAACATTGATGATAAACCTGCTGTGAATGAGTTAAATGGAAAGGTCCAAGATTAATAATAATGGGTTTTTATAGGTTTAAATAATATAGATGATTCTAGAATTACTATGTATTCCATGATTATTGTAATCAATAAAATATTAGTTAATGAACATCTATGCCAAAATCATACATATCTGTTGACAGGAGATAAAATGATTCTATCACAATATAAGGATATGAATGATCCTTATGTGAATAGGAGGTCCCAATCACTAATATTGAGAGTCCAATTGAGATTTATGATACTTGATACTAGGTACATGATAATATATAGAGGCATCCTTGTGAATTATGTTGTAATTAGAACAAGACCCATGTAGTTCATCAAAAGTATAATAGAGAAACATGACTCATGTGTAGTGGGTTATGATAAAAAAATTAATTGATATCCAACTATGGATAGGAAAGAAACCTAATGGGAATATAATCATGATACACATAAAAAGAAAAATGATCTAATCTTAGTACATAAAAATGTAAATAACTAATATGTGTTGGTAAAGGTCTCATATTCTGTGAATTTCCCATTTTAATGATTGAATATGTGGTTATGCCTAAAACAACATATCCAAACATCACAACATATTTTACAGTGATAGGAGTTAATAAATGTGTAGTTCATGAAAATTAATCGATATGTATAGATCTATCTCATGTACAAAATATATTATATCTGACTTCCCTAGTGACAGATAAGTATGAAACATGATGTGAATTGGTGAAAGGAATCATTAACAGAACAAAAATGGTAACTAAAATGGAAGATGAATAATGGTATGAGATTAAATAACTATGAATCACCACATATCTCGATGTATAATGAATCATGGATTGTGTATTGATATTGATAAAGGAATTTTATTTTGATAGGTCAATTGAACCATAACATCATTTTTTACTAGAGTTTTTATAACCATAGAGTCTTAGTAGAAATAAATATTTCTACATAGATTGATCTATTACATATGGGGAATTTAGTACCAAAAGGTCAAATACAATGGAAATATGTAAATTGATAAAATTTATACATTATGAAACACTAATAATAGTTTAAATCTATGGGGATTAGACTCTATGTCATGCTATTTAATTTCATGAAACAAGGATAGTTTTAGAGTAGATTACCGTTATGTAGAATATACAAATTGTTATACTGATTAATTTTCTATTGGGTAGAATGAGATGTCATAGAGTTTAATCTCATTTGATAAAAAAATTATAATTTTTTTTAATGATATTTAATAAGGACATTTAGGAATGAAAGATGAAATCATGAAAATGATTTATTGAAAAACATTGCACTAGAAGAAGTATTGATATACTTTTCATCCATCATAATCAATGTCAAATCACCATGTTAGTGGTATAAATCATTTTGTGGTAAACCTACAAACAATATTGGTGATTTTATATACAATAATATTTATAATTTTTAACAATTATCTACAATATATTAAATAATTTTTCATTGAAGACAAATATATGTCAATTATCCACAATAGGATATATCACACATGTGATTTCATTTTGAGTTATTGTTGTATTTAATTATCACCTATAATTATACACTATGGGTTGTAAATGTGTTTTTGGTGAAAATGGATTTATTGGTTAAATAACAAGAGGCGCACAGTTGGCGCATGGTTTGCAGAATCATGCATTGTTGCCTAAAAAACAATGTGCTCATGTGGTGTTTTTAGATATATGTAATAACATAGTTATTACATAGATTGTGATCTGTGTGGGATGAAATGTGTCATATTCTTATTAGATGGTATTGTGAGCATGATATCCACTCTATTTGTGAAACTGTGTTGGAAAACTATGTGGCCTATTAAGTTCATTAAAAATTGGGATATAATTTTTTCTCTCTCCCTAATGTTTAACCCCAAAAACCCATTTCTTCCCCCACTCAGGATTATTATATTTATTCACTTATTACTCTCCAATTTCCTACCTTATACATCCATTTTAGGTGATTTTGGCGTGGTTTCTCCTAGATTATCTAAGTAATTCTCTCTTTACATGGTTTCTATGACTTTTTAATGTGTTTCTTCTTAGTTATTTGGGATTTCATATATCCATTGTGTGGGGTTGAATTTTTATGGTTGTATCATGTTTCATATGGTTTGATTATATATGTTGTTGGATTATTCAGTCCATTATTGGTTCTCATTGGGTTTTTGTTAGGATTTGTCACCAATTTCTAGAATATTCTATAGTTAAGGTAGGTAGTTCCATGATTAATCATTATTTGATATCCATTATATGATTTTTTGAGTGTTTTAGAATTTTCTATGATTTAGGACTGTGGTGTAATAGGTGTTTTTGAAAGTCCTTGATATGTTTATAGCAGGAAAATGATTTTTCTAATAGAAATTGGCAGTATTTCATGTGTAAACCATTGTGGGATTCATTAGTGTGTTTTATAAATTATGCAAGAAGTTTAATAAACTGTGAAATATTGTGAGAAACATGTTTTTGAATGGTTTTGGTGAGAATTTGGATTTTAAAGTGGTTTTTGGATATGGAAATGGTGGTTTAACTTGTGCATTCACATTTTTAGGAAATTGTGTTTGTGAATTTGTGTGATCCTTATGACATGTGAAAGGAAAATGGGTATGAAGGGGAATCTGGGTATTTAGGTGGGTGAAATAAGACTATTAATCTAGATGACTCAGAAATAATTCATCCAAGATTTTTCTAGAATAATTTATGATTACAAATGTAAATAAATCATGACTATGATTGGAGACCACCTATCCCATGGGATGTTACATCCTTGTTGTTCATGCCTGAGAACTCTTTTTCTAATGGTTACAAAATCACATTCCACCAATATAGGATTAACCATGTGTCCCATTTAATTCTAGTGCTTATTGGGTTCTCCAATGTCTTGGTTCACTTTTTTGATATAACACTAACCATTGGAAAATAGTGGGATTTTTTGGATATTTCAAAATTAAGGCATGTTTTACATTAAAATTTTTATATAATAATGAATGAAGTTTACATTTTAAAAAAGCAAGCATGCAATAATGTCTTGTAATGTTTATATCTTGGAATAGCTTTGTTGGGTAGCATCCTACCGGGATTTAGCTCACACTTTATTTATATCTTTGGGTATAAGTAGACTTCACTTTGTTTTACACAGGTGATGAAAATATTTTTTGGAGATGGTGGTTTCGGGTGCTATGGGTCTTCCCCTATAGGTGTTGTGGTTGTGTATTGAGGATGATGTTCCTCTTGATGAATTGTTAGTTGTTGGGTAGTTTGGTTTCTTCCTTTTTCTTGTAGACCATTTGGGGGTTTTTTAAATTTTTAAACATTGTATCTGAAATTTTTTATTCTATGTTTGGTTATGATTATTTATTGTTGGTTTATTTTTTATATTAGGTTATTTTTAATTATTTAAATGGGTTAAGTCATTCCCAATTTGAATTTTTGATACCTATGAACTTGTAACTAGTATGTGGGGATTAGGAAAATCCATCAGGCCATGCCATGGACCAATTCGGGTGTTTTGTTTGATAGCACTTCGGCTTGGTTCATTAACAAATGGAATCAGAGACATGTTACTCTCTTTTGTGTCAAGATATCTGGGATGATTCTGAATATTTTGGGGATATTATTTTGTGGATGGAATTTCTAGTTTCGTGTTGGGTTCATATCCCTCACATCTAATGATAGATATTGAGACTCCATAGGATAATGTGAGGTTTTCTTGACTTGTCCCCTAGGATAGACAACAAGATATAAAATTTATATAAATTTTTGGGTAGGGGTGGAGTGGTATTTTTTGAAATGGTATTTTGATATATTTGGTTATGTTTTTATTTATGAAATCATTTTAATTTTTTTTTCATTGCACATTTTTTTAGAATGGTAATGTTGGTGATTTTATTGTGGTTATTACTTCTTGTAGAAACATGCCACCCCAAATTATTCCTATGAAGAAATAGGAAGGGGTCATAGATAGTTATTTCTAACCAATTGATCAATGATTAGTGGAATCTTTGGTTCAGTCTATCCATTCATTATGACAGAGAACTTGTTCTTGTCCTACTACAGTTGGAGAAGATTAACCAATTCATATAAAGGAAAAATCTCAAGAGTTCATTAACAATAATACTCTTTATTTATGAGGTTTTACAAATCCATAATATGTAGGTGAGTGTCCTGTGAGGATAAATTTTTTTTTTTGGGATTTCTTGATATCCCAAAGGATGTTAGGGTGACATGAAAATCATTTATTTAGGAAGGTACCATTCAGAGGTTGTGGGACTGAGTTGTCCAAAATGGAATGAATTAAAAGATGAACTTGAAAGGCTTAATTGATATTTTAAGTGATTTTTACTATCCCAAGGTCATAGAAGATGATGATCCTAGGTGTTTATGGGTGTTTTTCAAGCAGAAAATTCCACGATAGAGTATGTCAACTGATTTTAAAAGCTACTTTAGTACACACCTAAAATCATTTTGAATGAGAAGATAAAGGCTCAATGGTTTGATAGGGTCTTGCAACTAGTGGACTATTTTCTAGTATATTTATTTACGATTAAGGCCCATGATGATTTCATTGAAGGTTCTTATATGGTGGATATTGAATGAATGGGATGTTCATGTTCTATTTATAATGGGTTAGTAAAGGGTAGGGACAGTTCATCTATGAAAAAGAGGAAGTGGGATGAGTAGGGGAAGAAGGGGGTGGTAGTTTAGGCCATCCTTCCCAATATTATTCATCCATGTATTCGAATACTGGGTTGGTTTTGTTCATTTAGTTTCAAAAGGTGGGACAGAGACAATATTGTGTACATATCTTCCAAACCCATTTTATCTATGTGGAGCTATGGGAATCATGCATTGTTTTTTCAAAGTGATGTTCACATATTAGAGTAATGCTAGATATGAATCTCCAGAGTAATTTTATCTTAGTCAATGCCATCCAGGATGGTGGGATCTTGATTTATTTGACATGAGTTTTGGACCATATCCTCTTCTAACTAGAGTCAGTTCAGGGTAGAGTCAAAGGTCAATGGTCGCACTCAATCTCTAGAAGACACAAGGCATCTCCATGTAATATACCAAGGACCAGGGGAATCAAATACATGGAATTTGAAAGTCTGAGGTATTGTTTTGACTACATCATCTATAGATGCTATTTTTTTATAATGTTTCTTTTGTTGTATTAATCTATATCTTCCTTGGGGACATGAATTTATCTACCAAGCTCATTCCATATGCGGTGGTGTTAGTAACATCATTGGGTAAGAGAAAAGTGGAGGGTTTCAAGGATCCATCTTGTGCACTTACTGTGATAGGGGTTGAGCTAGAATGGGATTTCCTGGTGTTTGATATCGGCCTATTAGATTTAATCCTCATCATGGATTTAATGGTTAAAGTTTAGATGTATATCAACTATTATTGTTTTTATGTCAGGTTTTTGGAACCATATGGAAATAAGAAGGTTTTTGATGGAAAATGGGGTCTTCCTTCTGGGCATGTTGTACCTCCGCATCGAGAGATTGTAAATACATTTTTTAGTTATATTTTCCATGTTTGAGGATGATGGTGGTGCTCCTATGTGTGGATTACCTCTTACGGTGGATGAGTTCCTTGATGTATCCCTAGATTACTTTTTACGATTGCATCTTGAGTGGGATGTGGAGTTCCTTATATACTTGGGGCTAGAAGACAACTGATATCTCCTCCTACATATCGTATTTCCCCCACTATGTTGAGGATGTTAAAGGTAATACACAATGTCTTGGAAGAAAATGTATTTATTCAACATAGCATCTCCCTATAAGGATCCATAGTCATGTTTGGAAATAAGCTTGAGAGATCTCTTGGGTTTCAAATAGATTATCCGAAGCTGAACAAGGTAACCATCATGAACATGTATCATATTCCCTAAATTAAGGATTTTTTTGACGAGTAAAAACATTCATTTTATTTTTAATGATAGAAGTTCATTCTGGTTACCACCAATCCATGGTGGAATATGTGGATTCCCTCAAAATGGATTTCCAATATAGGTATGACCATTTTGAATATTTGTTCATGTCGTTTAGGTTGATAAATTCTCTAGTAATATTTATGGAACTTATGAACCAGGTGTTTTTGAAGTATGTTGATTCGTTTGTCATTGTATTCATTAGTGACATCCTGGAATATTATGAATCTGAGCATGAGCATGAAAAACATTTGTGAATTGTATTTGTAAATCTTTGGTGCTATCACATTTATGAAAAACATTATAACAGAAATATTTGGGTTAAATAGGTAATATTTTATGGCCATGTGATACCATAACAAGGTGTTTCTTTGGGCCATGAGAAAATAAATGATGTAATGTTGTGGGATTAGCTGAAAAGTTGTTTGAAATCATATAATTTTTGGTCAAGGTAGGATACTACTAGCAGTTCATTAGGGTTTTATCTTGGTTGGATGAATCAATGATTGTGCCAACCCAGTAAGGGGTGAAGATCGAATGGGTCCCAAAATGCCAAAAACCCATTGAGGAGCTAATGTGATAGTCATCCGCCCCCCCCCCCCCCAAATTTTGGCTCTTCTAGATTTAGGTAATGAATATGTGGTTTATTACAACACCCCATGTATGGGCCTTTGGTATGTGCAGATGAAGAATGAACATGTGGTGGAATACATATCTCAATAACTATGACCACACAAATGTAATTATCCAACCCTCTATCCTGGAGTTAGTAGTGGTGATTAATGATTTGAAAATGTGGAAGCACTCTATTTTTGGTTAAAAATTTGTTTTTTTCTCATCTTAAATGTTTGGCCTATATTTTCCCTAAAAATATATGATTTTTTGGATTCACCATTTGGTGGTGTACTTGCATTGGATTAAATTAAATATATTTTATACCCCAGGGAAAGGGAATGTTATGGTAGATTATCTTAAATAAATTTTATAGTGTATTCTTTGAGTACTTTCAGGGATGAGTGGATGTTGATAGGTCTTTCGACACCTTTTCACTTAGAGAACAAGGATCAAAGTAGAGGTGCATTATTGACCAGGGTTTAGCTGACTCCAATTATCTTCTAAGGATGATATAGTAGTAGTGTACTAGTGATTATTTATACAAATAGTATATTTAGTTTATTCATGGTGGAGAGATTCCATGTTATTGGGCATTATATCCTGAGGGAATCGTGTTCTTTGAGGGACATTTTATGGTGTTGTTCTCATTGGAAAAGGATTTTTATATTATAACCACCAATATAAGTGGGTATTTCATCATGGTGAAACCAAGATATATTATGAAATTTTTCGTTTATTCAGGTGGCCAGAAATGAGTCATGATATATATGACTTCATCTTAGGTAGTTATATATCCCATCATGTTAAATAATAACACCAAAGGCCCTCTTCCATTCTTCAGATGATACACATTCCTAAATGGAGTTGGGATGAGATATCTATATATGTTATTATAGTAATTCGTCGTAAACATTAGGGGAAAATTACACATGTGTAGTGATCAATCGTCTGACCAAATTGGCTAACATTATTCTAATTATAGATTCACCTACTGTTGATGAGAGGTGCTAGTTGTGTGGCTATTAAATAGTGAGGCTTCATGGAGTGCCTTTGAATTAGTTTATAATAGGGACCCCCATTACTCCTCATAGTTTTGGTATGGACTTCAAAAAAATGGGGTAATGTTCTATGTTAATCGTGGAATACGATCCTCAAATTGATGGTCAGATATAGTAAAATAATCTTTTTTTGGATGATATGATCAAATCATGGGCGTTGGATTTCCGCGACTCATGGGATAACCATTTGAGAATGGTGGAGTTTACATATAAAAATAGAAACCAATATTATATATGAATTTCTCCCATTTAATAGATATCTGGTTAGTCATGTTAGTCTATTTTATGTTGCGATGAGGTGTATGAAACCTCATTGGTGGGGATGATTTTATTTGACGATATATATGAGAATGTAGCATTAATCAAGAATTTATTTTTGATAGCTCATATTCTCCACAAATTATATTAGAATTTGAGGCACAGAGATATTGAAATTGTTATCAATGGTCATGTTTTCTTGAATGTGGCACATCAATTGGCTTATCATCATTTTGGGAATGAAATTGAATCTAACAATAGGGTATGATGGACCATTTGAGATCACCAAAAAGTTTTGGTAATGTCTAATATGGGTTATATTTTCCTTCATAGTAGATTTCAATTCATGATGTATTTCATTTCTCCGAGTTGAATAAATATAACACATATCCATCTCATGTTCTGAATTGTGAAGTGTTGGAGTTCGAACATGACTTATCTATTATTGAATTTCCATGACATATTTTATATTCCCAAGAGAATATGCATTGAGGGAAATATGTTATTTTGGTTTGTGTACTTTTCAATCAAGAAAATTACATTCATGATACATGGTAGAGGAAGTCTTGGGTTGATTAGGAGTATCCATTTTTATTCATTAATCAAGCTTCGAGATGACTTTTCCGGGGAGAAATGATTTTATGCTAGGGATAAGTGTCTCACTTTTAATTTATATTCTAATGTATATTTATTCGTATTATTGGTCTATAATTTTCCCTTTGGGTTCTCCTTTTGTTAATGGGTAAAAGTATAATTTTATGGAAAATATCAAGTCACATACAGTTGTCGCATATTTTGGAAAACTGTGTGACCATGTCATCATAACCATGCCACCAAATGGTGTTTTCGGATAGAGGATTATCGTACGGTTAGCACACAATTTTTAAACCATGTAGGATAACCATGGGAAATATCCTTCTTATATAATAAGGCTAGCATGATCTCAGCATGGTTTGGAAAACTATGTGGGGAAACCAAGCATCTTGTTAGTGTCCTCAAAATTTGGGTTTTTATGTTTTTCCTCTCCCAGATTTTGAACCCTAAACCCCCATTTATTCCCCCACTCAAGTTTCTACACCCTAGGAACCTCTCCATATCCAATTTTCTACATTATAACACCATTTTATGAGATTTTTTGAGTTTTATCATTGATTCTCAAAATAAGTTCCTCTTCTCGTGGTTTCTACATCTTTTCTCAGGTTTTCTTCTAATTTCTTTGGTGCTTAATATCTTCATATGGGTGGGTGACATTTTTAGCATTGGATCTTGTTTCTAAAATATTGATATTGATTTTCTGGTTCAATAATTCCTTTAAAGGATTTGATTGAGCTTCAACGGGGATTTATCCCTGATTTCAAAAAATTGCTACACTTGAGATAGGTGGTTCTTTACTTAAACATTATTTGATGGTTTTGATATGATTGTATTAGTGTTTAAATATGTTCTATGATTTATTAGTCTGGTGAGAATGGGTTTTTAAATGTATTTGAAATTTTCAGGGTTTGAAAAATACATTTCAATATTAAATAGGTTTTATTTCATGTGTGAACACTTCTGTTCTTTTTTAGGGTGTTTTATTAATTATTCAAGATGTTTAATAAATTTTGGAAGTATTGAATACTTTTTTATCAATGGTTTTGGTATGAGTTTGGATTTTGAAATAGTTTTTGGATGTATAAATTGTGGATTAACATGTATGTTTACATTTTTAGGCATGTGTTTATATAAATTCTTCTGATCATTGTGACATCTATAAAAAACTTAAGCTTGTTAGTTGGTATGTGAGTATGATATAATCTATAATAGCAAATTTATGATCAAATATGTAAACATGAGATGCTCAAATATAAGGGGGGGGGGTGAATTATACTTTTTAATATTCATTTCGAACATTTAATGATGGATATATTTATCATGTTTAAACAAGATAATTCACAAGACATCTTTGTTATAATAACTTTCTTAATTCTGGAAAAGTGATTCCAGAAATAATTCTTATCAAAAGATTACACCAACTACGAATGTACCTTAAAGTGTATAGAATCTAACTAAATCGGAGTACATGTATGAGGAAGTATAAGGAAGTTATAAATTCATCAATAGTACAAATGCACACTAGAAAACAAATTAGTAACACTACAAGTAACAAACAATAACTCTTTTAACCCAAAGAAAAAGGTATCCCTCAACCCTGGATAAGAGGTCCACTGATTTATACTTTCATGAAAGTCTGTCCTACCCACACCAGGGTTATAGAATCACGTCTTTTTATAACATAACATTCATTTCATTACACGGAACTCAGGATCTTTAAGGTTTAGTTTCTTGGAAATAAGGCACATAATACATGAAAAGAACAAAAAAAACACTCTTCTTAAACACTTGAAAGGCTTCTCCTTATGTTCATCCTAGGTTCATTACTGCATCTCATAACCTGGGGACATACATCAAAAGAAAGGGTGAGCATAAGGCCCAATAAGGGAAACAAGAGAAAAATTTTACATGTGAACTTGAGATACTTCAATAAGGACATGAAAATAACTTTAAGGCATGAGATTGAAATAATGAGATACATCATAATAAAAATAACATTTTTCATAACTTGAAGATGTGGATGCAATATTTAATACTGACAATCGTTTAGTTTCACCAAGGTCCACACCAAAGGTTTCAATAAAAATTTCCAAGGTTATTCAGCATGGAATCATTAAAAATGGTATTCTATAGTGATTAAGTCTTTACCCAATGCATTAGAGCGCTATCTGGGTGCACCCTTAAACTGTAATCTCTTGTGGTTACATCATTATCCAATGCAATGGGGCGCTATTAGGGCGCACCCTTAAATTTGCCTTTATTATCATGTGAACCACATATATCATCATAATGCATTTCATAAATAACCCATATAGCATAAAATAAATGGGTTTCATTTCATAATCATAATGTTTTAAAAACTGCTTTAAAGACATGATCTTTACGTCACTTTAAACCCACGGAATGGGAAAGTGGGTCTCGTGTATGTAAATCCCAGAATTTAAAATAGAACATTTTGATATATTTGTGAGTAACCCTATTGAAATAAGATCTTTGAGTATTCACTTTATAATGTAAAATAATTTTGAGAAAAGAGAGAGAGGCACTTTGAGACGAAAATTCTGCAGCATAACGGCTATGTTTCGGGGTTTTAGAAAACATTGAGAAGAGAGGGGACATGGGTCAAATATTCATAAATGACCCATCAAACAGTATAGGGACAAAATATAAGGGATTTAAGAACATGTTAATGAAATTTGAAAATATACCATATGAACGGAAGAAAAAATAAGATTTATCTTGTGAGAATTCGGCAGCCTAACGACGTCACTTAAACTTCAACAAAATTGAATTGACAAGGTCAAATATGGTCTCTCATCATATGAACATAAGAGTATAGTATGATAGATATAGAGATCATACCCCAACATAATAGAAAGTAACTTGAATGAATTGACATGAAAGTATAACTTCAAAATGAAAAGGGTGAAGAACCACTTAAAAATTCGGCAGCCTAACGACGCCACTTAAAACATCAAAATACTGAATTGAAGAGATCAAATGGGGTCTCTAATCATATGGTCATAAAAGATCAGTATGATAGATATAGAGATCATACCCCAACATAACAGAAAGGAACTTGAAAGAATTTACATGAAAGTAGAACTTCAAAATGAGAATGGTGAAGGACCACTTAAAAATTCGGCAGCCTAACGACGCCACTTAAAACTTCAAAATACTGAATTGAAAAAGATCAAACGAGGTCTCTCATCATACTATCATAAAAGATCAGTATGATAAATTTAGAGATCATAACCCAACATAATAAAAAGGAACATGAAATACTTTACATGAAAATAGATCATGAAAAATGATAAGGGAGAAAGAATCCGTTACAAAAATTTCAGCAACCTAACGGGGCCACTTAAAACTTCATAAAACGAAATAATGAGAGTAAGAGGGGATCTCCCATTATATGAACATAAAAAGGGAAGTAAGAGAAGTATAAAAGAACATCCTCCAATATAAGAACATGGAGCATAAAAGAAATGACATAAAAGAGATTTCTTGAAAAGAAAGAGAATGATTGGATCCCTTACCTTAAAATGTAACTCTTAAACCTCAAAGGTTGGGACCATGAGGGCTTGGGGCACCTTGGGAGGACTCCTTGGGAGGTAAAGAGACCATAACATCGTTGGGTAAGAGTGGGGAGTCGAATGGATGAGAGGAGGGCTTGGTATTTATTGGGAAAGTGAGGGGACAAGGCATTAATGGCCAAGGGACACCTCACATGTGCTTTTCTCAAACCCATGTTCTCTCCCTTGATATTTCCCATTAAGTTAGGCCACATGGGGCCCCAATAAAATAATTCATCACCCTTGTCCGTTCAACCCTTAAAATATCTCATTAAATCATAATGGCATAGTTATGATGTCATTAAACATACCGAAACCCTAAAACTGCATTTTTACTATTCAATAAAAATTCAACTTTCTCAGAAAAATCCCAAAATTTCACACTAACCAAATATCAATGCTCTGATTTCAAAAATTAACTCCATTTTATAAAAATAATTTTTCTAAATATTTTTAAATTTATTTTTAAATAAATACACTATTTACTAAAAATTCATTTTTTCAGAAAAAACCCCAAAAATTACCATAACATAATATCGGTGCTCTGAGTTCAAAAATGAAATCCATTTTATAAAAATAATTTTCTAAATATTTTTAATTTAATTTTTAATTAAAAAACACTATTCACCCGAAAAAACTAATACTTGAATAATAATTTCTGAAACCGTTATTTAACCATTTTATTGAATCACATTACTTAATCAAGGTGCCTAGATTATTTTAAAACTTTATTTAAGTGAGATTACTAATACATTTGGTCATATTACTAATCGTAATCATAAAATCACTATTTATAATTTACTATTCATCAAAAATCAAGTTGATCTTATTAGACTCCAAATTTCGTACTGAACATAATTGTAGAAGACCATTTTTTGAAAATCATTACACATTTTTAATTATTTAATGTTTAAATAAACAATTTTAAAATATCCTATTTCTAAAATTCATCAAAAATATGCTTACTATATTTATCAGATCATTTTAAAATTCATAAACATCATCATAAGAAGAAATCCCAATTTTTATTAAAACAAAGGATTACACAAGGCAGTTACGGTCTTCTTACATAGCCCCTTATCACACCAGCATAGGACCTAAGTGTAAGGTGTGCTAAGGTGAGAGAGTCCGAGGGAGGCTCGACCAACATTGCCTGAGTAGTAATTTCTATCAGTTTGAACATCTTACGAAGGCGATTCCGTTTTAGCTTCACATGATGAAGTTCGGCTTGGGTTTGGTCCAGAGAAAAGCCTAATGGTGCTACCTCCTTCCCAAGTTCCGTTAGATGGGCTTCGATCGGTCCAAGACTACTAGGTGAGGCCATCGAATCTTCTTTCTATAATAATTAACCAAGATTACTTATATTTAGAGACAATAATCAAAACATTTTGTTCACACTGGTCATATTGACCGATGGTCATATAACAATCAAAACCCATTGGTCTCATTTTAATTGTAATCATGTTTATAAAATAAAAAATTTTTGTTGAGTATAAAAATAAAATAAAATATCACATGAAATTAGGAAACATGATTTGTTCAAAATTTCGGGTCATTACAATCTTCCCCCCTTAAGAAATTGCGTCCTCGCAATTGTTAAAATTGGGTTTTGAAATTTCATTGAATGTACCACATCAGAAAAAGAGTCAGTAACACCATTACTTTTAAAGAAAGAAAAGGAAGTACAAAGGCCACCAGAGTTTACTCATACTAGGATTCCATGTAGGAAACATGGACATGGAGGATACAACAAAGGGTCACATTCTAAAGGAGAGTCATAGAAAACATGATTAGGAAGAAGTTAACCACCAGAAAATCCCAAAATTATGATGTGTGTAAGAGGTCTTTAATTACCTAGTAGGAAACGTAAACCAACAACGTTTTTGTTTTACGTTCCTTTTAATAAATTTTAGGAATTAATTTACAACATAGAACAAAAACATAAGGAAATATATCTACCTTCATGTAGAGTTTCATACATTAATAAGTTTCTACCAAAACTAATGTTTTCTCCAAACTATGAGCATTAAAAAATACTTGGTCTCATCAAAACACAAGAATCATATTCTAGAGAATCACATAATCCAGAAAAGATCAACTATCTATTTCTCTATCTATAAACATTATCCCAAAAATAGAATTGGTATGGTAAAACAACTCTTCCAAAAGAATCCCATAGGATGGGAAACTACTTTTAAATCATCAACGTTATGTGGTACTACCCAAATTTCATCATAGACCATTCCATAAATAATGGTCCTTAATATTCCTCAAAATAAACCAAACAAAGATTGAAACCCAAATACAAGAAAGATTTGATAACATAGTCTTCCAAAATAAACTTCATTGTTCATCTCCAAACAACATCAACAACTCCTAACATCTTATAACAAAAGTAGCTAACCTAAATATATTTTACCTAAGATAGGTTAATCATTCCCATATGTAACCTAAATTACTATATGTCCACCATAAATTCATCGATTCTTCAAAATATAAGTCAACCTTACTCCTCAATGAAAATACCGTAGTAATCTATTTACCTTGATAAAATATGGTTCCCTAAAATAATGAACATCTTCGAAAATAATAATTAGCTTTTAATCCCCTAACCATATCGTTCATATTAATATGGAAATCGTTGCATTTCCTATCACATTGGTTATTGGGACATGTTCTTCCATCTCCCACCATTAACTAAGAAGAGAAATTATAATTAGAGGCTTAAATACTTAACCAATAATCATGAAAAGGAGCTTAAAGCATATAATGATAACTTGTAGAAGAAAAGTATACCCTAACCTGTGATCCCCTAGGTTCCAACCTAGGTTATCCATGATCATATATTCTTATGTGAATCTTTGTTCCTTTAACAATGGTTCATACTAAGATTATGAATTTAACAAACCATATCCCCCGGGAGTGTCGTAACCAAGAGTACAGTAAGGCCCGTTGTCGTGTACCAGTTCCCATTCGAGTCTAGCTCAAAGAGTTGTTTTCAGGTTTTACCTCTATGTACATCTGTGCAAGATCCACTTCTACCGGCTCGTACCCATACATGGATGTATTTTCTTGGAAACCCCTTACTCAGTACTCACCCAAATACCAGGAAGATTTCCTATATTTAAACTTTTCTATAGGGTTCTTCCTAAAGTTTTCATATCCTAATTTCCACAAATAACTAAACCATCCTTTGATACCAACTATAGCATCCCTTCTTTTTATAACATAACTTTCATTTCATTTCATGGAACTGAGGATCTTTATGGTTTAGTATCTTGGAAACGAGGAACATAATACCTGAAAAGAACAAAAAAACAATCTTCTTAAACACTTGAAAGGCTTCTCCTTAAGTTCATCCTAGGTTCATTACTGCATCTCATAACCTGGGGACATACATCAAAAGAAAGGGTGAGAAGAAGGTCCAATAATGGAAACAAGAGAAACATTTTACATGTGAACTTGAGATACTTCAATAAGGACATGAAAAGAACTTTATGGAATGAGAAATAAATAATGATATACATCATAATAAAAATATCATTTTTCATAACTTGAAGATGTGGCTGCAACTTTTAATATTGACAATCGTTTCATTTCACCAAGGTACATCCCCAAGGTGTCATTAAAAATTACCATGGTTATTCACCATGGAGTCATTAAAAATGGTCATCTCTAGAGATTATGTCTTTACCCAATGCATTAGAGAGATATCTGGGCGCACCCTTAAACTGTAATCTCTTGTGATTACATCATTATCCAATGCAATGGGGCGCTATCAGGGCGCACCCTTAAATTTGCCTTTATTATCATGTGATCCACATATATCATCATAAAACATTTCATAAATAACCCATATAGCATAAAATAAATGGGTTTCATTTCATAATAATAATTTTTTAAAAACTGCTTTAATGACATGATCTTTACGTCACTTTAAACCCACGGAAAGGGAAAGCGGGTCTCATGTATGTAAATCCCAGAATTTAAAATAGAACATTTTGATATATATGTGAATACCCCTGTAGAAATAAGAGCTTTTAGTAGTCACTTTATAACGTAAAATAATTTTGAGAAAAGAGAAAGAGGCACTTTGAGATGAAAATTCTGCAGCATAACGGCTATGTTTCGGGGTTTTAGAAAACATTGAGAAGAGAGGGAACATGGGTCAAACATTCATAAATGACCCATAAAAATCTATAGGGACAAAATATAAGGTATTTAAGAAGATGGTAATGAAATTTGAAAATATACTATACGAAAGGAAGAAAAAATAAGATTTCTCTTGTGAGAATTCGGCAGCCTAACGACGTCACTTAAACTTCAACAAAATTGAATTGACAAGGTCAAATAGGGTCTCTCATCATATGAACATAAGAGTATAGTATGATATATATATATATCATACCCCAACATAATATAAAGGAACTTGAAATAATTGACATGAAAGTAGAACTTCAAAATGAGAAGGGTGAAGAACCACTTAAAAATTCGGCAGCCTAACGACGCCACTTAAAACTTCAAAATATTGAATTGAAGAGATCAAATGGGGTATCTCATCATATTTTCATAAAATATCAGTATGATAGTTATATATATCATACCCCAACATAACAAAAAGAATCTTGAATGAATTTACATGAAAGTAGAACTTCAAAATGAGAATGGTGAAGAACCACTTAAAAATTTGGCAGCCTAACGACGCCACTTAAAACTTCAATATACTGAATTGAAGTGATCAAATGAAGTATCTCATAATATGATCATAAAATATCAGTATGAAAAATTTAGAGATCATACCCCAACATAATAAAAAGGAACATGAAATACTTTACATGAAAATAGATCTTGAAAAATGAGAAGGGAGAAAGAATCCGTTACAAAAATTTTGGCAGCCTAACGGGGCCACTTAAAACTTCATAAAACGAAATAATGAGAGTAAGAGGGGATATCCCATTATATGAACATAAAAAGTTATGTAAGAGGAGTATAAAAGAACATCCTCCAACATAAGAACATGGAGCATTAAAGGAATGACATAAAAGGGATTTCTTGAAAAGAAAGAGAAAGATCGGATCCCTTACCTTAAAATGTAACTCTTAAACCTCAAAGGTTGGGACCTTGAGGGCTTGGGGGAACCTTGGGAGGACTCCTTTGGAAGTAAAGAGACCATAACTTCTTTGGGGAAGAGTGGGGAGTCGAATGGATGAGAGGAGGACTTGATATTTATAGGGAAAGTGAGGGGACAAGGCATTAATGGCCAAGGGACACCTCACATGTGCTTTTCTCAAACCCATGTGCTCTACCTTGATATTTCCCATTAAGTTAGGCCACATGGGGCCCCAAATACAATAATTCATCACCCTTGGACGGAAAACCCTTAAAAAATCTCATGACATCATCATGACATAGTTATGATGTCATTAAACATACCGAAACCCTAAAACTGCATTTTTACTATTCACTGAAAATTCAACTTTTTCAGAAAAATCAAAAAATTTCACACTAACCAAATATCAATGATCTGATTACAAAAATTAACTCCATTTTATAAAAATAATTTTCTAAATATTTATAAATTTATTATTAAATAAATACACTATTTACTGAAAATTGAATTTTTTCAGAAAAAACCCCAAAAATTACCATAACATAATATCGGTGCTATGAGTTCAAAAATGAAATCCATTTTATAAAAATAATTTTCTAAATATTTTTAATTTAATTTTTAATTAAAAAACACTACTCACCAGGAAAAACTAATACTTGAATAATAATTTATGAAACCGTTATTTAACCATTTTATTGAATCACATTACTTAATCAAGGTGCCTAGATTATTTTAAAAATTTATTTAAGTGAGATTACTAATCCATTTGGTCATATTACTAATCCTAATCAGAAAATCACTATTCATAATTTATTATTCATCAAAAATCAAGTTTATCTTATTAGACTCCAAATTTCGTTCTGAACATAATTGTAGAAGACCATTTTTTGAAAATCATTACACATTTTAAATTATTTAAGGTTTACATAAACATTTTTAAAATATCCTTTTTCTAAAATTCATCAAAAATATGCATACTATATTTATCTGGTCATTTGAAAATTCATAAACATCATCATAATAAGATATCCCAATTTTTTATTTAAAACAAAGGATTACACAAGGCAGTTACGGTCTTCTTACATAGCCCCTTATCACACAAGCATAGGACCTAAGTGTAAGGTGTGCTATGGTGAGAGAGTCTGAGGGAGGCTCGGCCAACATTGCCCGAGTAGCAATTTATATTAGTTTAAACTTCTCGCGACGGCGATTCCATCCTAGCTTCACATGATGAAGTTTGGCTTGGGTTTGGTCTAGAGAAAAGCCTAATGGTGCTACCTCCTTCCCAAGTTCTGTTAGATGGGCTTCGATCGGTCCAAGACTACTAGGTGAGGCCATCGAATCTTCTTTCTATAATAATTAACCAAGATTACTTATATTTAGAGACAATAATAAAAACATTTTGTTCACAGTGGTCATATTGACCGATGGTCATATAACAATCAAAACCCACTGGTCTCATTTTAATTTTAATCATGTTTATAAAATAAAACACTTTTGTTGAGTATAAAAATAAAATAAAATAACACATGAAATTAGGAAACAAGATTTATTCAAAATTTTGGGCCGTTACAAGGGTGAACCCTCAATAAGAAGATTAGAGTCTGTCATGTTATGCCCACAAGCCCTCAACTATCAGGTAGTCAACACCTCAGTCTTCCTATCCCCAAAATACCTTGATTGTACACAGCAACAATCGGAGTCGCACGAAGCCAATCTGCACAAAGAAAAGTTTGAACAAGCCATTCAAACATTTTGCAAAAATCTTGAGAGTTTATAAAAGCCTCTCTCTCTAGAAATCACTTCAAAAACATCTAATCACGGTTGTCAAAGATGTTCTCAAGTGTTGAGATCTTTTTAAATGAGCTTCTATTTATAGGCATAGCTCCAACGGTTGGCTCCCTCCTCCAACAGTTATATTTTTTCTTGAAATTTGGAGGGACCTATACACGTGTCACTCAAAAAATGGTTAGTTGATAACTGAAGGCTTGAAATATTTTTATAATATTCTAAGTCAAATAATAACCAAACTCAAATATTCAGATTGTAAGAAAATAAAAGTTCAGAGTCTAACCAAAAATAAATTCGAAGTCTATAATACAAATATATACAGATTCTTTTTATCAAAAGAATTTGGATTCGGACTTCATACAAGTTCTTATCCATAATTCGTAATCATAATTCAAAATCATAATTCATAATGAGAATTCGTAATCAAAATTCGTCATCATAATTCGTATTGAGAATTCGTAATCAGAATTCGTAATCAGAATTCATTATCAGAATTCGTAATGATAATTCATAATCAGAATTCGTAATCATAATTCGTAATGAGAATTCATAATCAGAATTCATCGTCATAATTCTTAATGAGAATTCGTAATCAGAATTCATCATCATAATTCTTAATGAGCATTCATAATCAAAATTTATCATCAAAATTCATAATTAGAATTCATAATCAAAATTCATCATCATATTTCGTAATGAGAATTCATAATCAAAATTCATCATAATAATTTGTAATGAGAATTCGTAATCAGAATTCAACATCAAAATTCATAGTTATAACTTTATACAAGTTCATAATCAGAATTTGGAGTTGAACTTCATAAAAGATAGTAACAAGGAATTCGGAGTTGAACTTCAGAAAAGTTCATAAAAGGAAATCAGATCCTAAAACAGAATACATCATATCTAAGTATTATACGATTACGAGGTTTTAGATATTAATTCAATTTTTACACTTAAGAAAAATATTGATTTGAACAATGATGACTAGGTAAAGGTAGATTTCCTTGGTTAAAGATCTGTTACTTATAAAAGTAAAATAAAGGGTAAAATCAGATTTTCTTTAAGATAAGGTGTTTGTGATTTTCAAAAAAAGAATGAATGGAAAAGTCATAAGGAAAACCTTATTGACTCAATTATATCCCGCTTTTTTGAAATCAAAAACATCCTTCCGAAAAAGAATATAAAGACATAGAAAAATATTTTCTAGACATTGAAATAAAGCTAATCTCCCTTTTTTCATGGAAAATGGTGAATACAACTAACTCCCTCTAAGGATTTGGAATAGTAATGATCTTATTCTAGATTTCTAGAATGGTATTGTCATTATGAATATGGAAATCTTCGTAATGAGTACTCCCCCTTAGATAAACTCCCCCTTATTTAGGGATACTTCTTCTATACTTATAAATCTTTTTCCTTCTCTTCTATAGAAATATTTTTCCTTCTCCCCCTTTGTGATTTTCCAAAAGATTTTGATGGAATGGAACAAAAATTGGTACCTAAAATATTAGTATGAAATAACACAAATGAAAAGAAACCATAATTCCGTTATGGTTGGAAATTGTTTTTACAAGGAATGAAATTGCAACAAAAGATCTGGTTTGGTTAATTTGTCTTCTATTTCCTTGGGTATTAGCTTCTTCGGAAAGGTTTTTAGATTCTTTAACTCTTAGTGATCCTCCAAACCTTGTTTTTATAAGGATTTCATCCTGTAATATTGAGCCTTCAGAGCCTCAGACTGAGCCTTACGAACTTCATCCTTCTTTACAAGCTTCTCTTCGATCTCAATCCGGAGAACTCTTTCCCCCTTCTAGTTTTGAGCAATAGACTAAAGCTTCCCAGTCATATCCTTCACCTGTTAATTCATAGTATTTTTCTCTAGGGTGAGATTTTTTTCAAAACTAATTTTAAGATATTTGATATTCCCATCTTCTATATCAAATACTTCCTTTAATACATCTTGAAATTCATCAAGATCACTCATTTCTTGAATTGATCTCTTTTACCAGCTAGCTATCTTCTTGCATGACTTCCTATGAGATTCACAACCTATAATAATGGTTTTGAAATTTGAATCTATCATGAGACACTTTTCCATAAACATCGACACTGAATCTAATTTCTGATTTATAGTGTGTTGTAGCATCTAGAAAATAGAATCTATTCCTGTAATAGTCAGAATGAAACTGACTAGCTTCTTTAAATATTGCTCCACAAAATCATGACCTATTGAATATAACCTAGAATTCGAGACATTACATGGTGAGAGTGGATTTTCAAGCTCAATAACCTTAATCTTTGATGTTCATTCAAATTCCTTCCTCTTCACTATATATTTTCTTTGAATACCAATAGTCACTTTCATACCCTTATCAATCTTTAGTATGACTTGCTCATCAAGAGATTCATACACGCTATCAGATAATTGAACAAATCTATCTTCCTCAATTTTTTCCTTTTATGCTCCTTCCTCAATAAAGTGATTTTCATAACATTCTTCCACAGATAATTCATTTACTTCATCTTCTTTATTATCTTCATCTTTCTTTCCATATTTCTCTTCATCCTTTCTAGGAGTGACAATATTTGAGGATTCAGCATCAGATGTTTGGATTGATAATTTCACTGATGGGTTTTCCATTTCTTGATATTATTCAACTTGATTAATTAGATCATCTATATCACCACTTTCTTCTTATACTACTACTACTACTACTACTACTACTTCTTCTTCTTCTACTTCCACCTCTTCCTCTTCTTCAAAAACTTCTTTCCCTGTAGATTTTTTTTGTAGTGTAGAAATTCTTCCCTAGAGTCTCAGGTAATGGCTCGACTATGAATGTTTTCGGCAGTGGAATATTCACAAAAGATACTTATGTGGCTTTCAAAAAAGATTGATCAACATCTGCCTTAGATATTTTCTTCGTCTTCTTCTACTATTTTTCTTTCTTCTCAAGGTATTCAACAGTCCTCTCCCTTAAAGACTTAGCTTTAGTAGGGTCCAAGACAAACTGTGGCTCCCCTTATCTCCTATTTTCCTTATCTTCCCTCCATTTTGCAACCACCTCATCCGAATAAGATTTTTTTTCATGGGTGTAGGAGGTGCATATTGGACTTCCTTAGCTTTAGGAGTTTCACCTTCAGCTTCCACTTCCTTCAATTTTACTTTTCTTCCCAGCATTCTTGATTGGTTTATCCTCTTCTGCATCTTTCTGAATTGCATCTGCCTCATCTTCTGGCAGGCCATAAAACTCTCATGTCTCTTTAGAATAGCCCATATTAATTCTTTTTATATTTTCATCACTAACAAGCATGAATTTGAAATTCCAATACATGGAACTGCATGCAATCTTGAATGAATCAAGACACCGAACTATTAGCTTTGAAAGTAAGGAAGGATACATGAAAATTGGAGCTCTAAAATTTCCATTCTTGATGTTCTGAATTGTAATAAGAACATTCCTCATCAAATTGATTTTCCTTAGATTTACCAAAAAATCAAATAAATTTATGTCACTCTTCTTGAGGTTATCTTTGTCACCTTTTCTCAGAAATAAAAATCCTTGTACCCATAGCTAAATGATCCGGTTATTAGAAGATAGATGGGAAATATTTTTTGTATTGACTTCAAAATGTCCAAGATATTCCCAAGCCTTCACCTTTATAAAACTTCCTTTCTCATATGGTATTTTGTGGGAATAGAACTCTGCTTCCCCTTCATAGGATAATCCCACCATACTAGCTACATTGGTTTACGAATGTTTTTCGGTTAATCTATAAGACATGAATGAATAGTTTTCTCTTTCATCTTCCTTAAAGAAGAACACTATCTCATAAAACTCTATGAGTAAATCCGGATACACAAAGTCTAGATCACCTGGCTTAGATATGCAGACATTATCCCATCCATTTAACATTATATTCATAGAAATGATAGAATCATACTTGAAAAAGTTCGTATGCACCAACCTTTCCCGATATACATTCCATTATGTGGTTAGTTTCGCGGTAGACGATTCTTGGGAAGAAGTTTCTACAGATATTCAGACTGGAGGAAATCTGAGAGGTTCAGAATGGGATTATAAATTGTGGCAGAGCTTCGAGATGAAAAATCTTTGAAAACCAATGTGGGTCAACCTTTCAGGGTTCCATTATATAGGTGATCGAATTGACCATTCATCTTCCAAAACCAATATAACAGTTGAACAACTCTCTGATCTGATCTGATGGTTGAAAAAATACTTGTAAGGAAATCTGGAATCTGATCTTTTGAGGTTTTAAGAAAAAAATTCAGATTTAAGGAGAAATGAATTCGAACACTTAAAAGAAAATACCAGCAAGTAAAAATGATTACGAAAACTTAAGTAAACAAATCACACCTTTTTGATTGGCTAGGAAGAGTATTCGTTAAAGGTGATATTGTTATTGAAGAAAATTTACTACGAAAAACTCACTACGAAAAACACACTACGACAAATTATGAGTATGAAAATTCCCATTACAAAAATATCCAATATGAAAATTTGAAAAACTTATTATGAAAATTTTCATTACGAAAAGTTTGAAAAAATTACTATGAAATATTTTGAAAGTGCTAACAATGAAATGTACTCCCCCTATGAAAATGAGTTTATTACTGTAAGGATATTGTTTCATCAGGATGTTAATCAAGGAAAAGTTCATTACGATTATCATCCCTAACATATATTTAATGTATTCAAATCTACCATAGGGTAATGATTTTGTGAAAATATTAGCAAGTTTATTTTGTGTTCCAATAAACTGAAGAATGATATCTCCTTTTTGTGTGTGATCTCTGAGAAATTGATGCCTAATATCTATGGGTTTTGCATGAAAATGATTTGATGGGTTTTTACGAAGGCCAATGGAACTTGTTTTATCACACAAAATTTGATTCTTAGTAAAACTCAATCCATATTCTGTGAGTGTGTGTTTCATACACAACACTTGAGCACAACATATTCTAGCTACTACATATTTGGCTTCAGTAGTGGAAAGTGCTACTGAGTGTTACTTCTTGAAAGACCAAGAATGTAATGAATATCAAATGAAATGACAAGTTCTGGGTGTACTCTTTCTATCTATTCTACATCCACCAATGTCAGCATCCAAATTTTTTTTGAAACAAAAGCATTTCCAGATATATAAAGGAGTCCAAAATCCCTTCTTCCCTTTAAGTAGTGAAAATTCTCTTCACTTACATTAAATGAGATTCCTTAGGATTGGAGGGAAATCTTTCACATAATCATACAGAAAACATTTAGTCTGTATGACTAGCTGTCAAGTACAGTAAACTTCTTATCATACCTCTAAAAGTTGTATGATCTACTGGTTTCCTATATTCCCCAAGATCAAGTGTGTTTGATATACCAATGGGAGTAATTATACTTTTAGTGTTGTCGTATCGATACTTTATAAGAATATATTTAATATACTTATGTTGGTATATATACATTCCTTCTAGTTTTTCGGAGATTTTAAAACCAAGTAAAAATGTTAACTCACCCATCATACTCATTTCAAACTCAGATTTCATTAGATCCACAAAGGAATCAGTTAAATATTGTTGAGTAGAACAAAATATAATGTCATCAACATATATTTGAATAATCAAATGATTTTTCTTATCATTATTTATAAGAAGGGTTGGATATTCATTTACCATAACATAGTTATTATGAAGAAAAATTCTTATAAGTCTATCATAAAAAAGCTTGAGGGGCTTGTTTAAGGCCATACAAATCTTTGGTATGTCAAAAAACATGATCACGGTGTTTTGTGTCTTCAAAGCCAGGAGTTTTTCAACAAAAACATCCTCCTGAACATAACCATTAAGAAAAACACATTTCACATCCATTTGAAAAAGTTTCAAATTGAAGAATGCTACAAAAGAAAGTAAAATACAAATATATTCAAGTCTAGCTACTGGTGCATAGGATTCTACATAGTCTACTCCTTCTTTTTTATTATATCGTTTAGGAACTAATCTAGCTTTATTTCGTACAATTAATCCATTTTCATCACACTTATTTCTAAAGAACACTTTTACTCCAATGATATAAGTTTCCATAGGTCTTTCAACAAAGGTCCAAACATTATTCCCATTGAATTCAGTTAGTTCATCTATCATGGATTTAATCCAATATTCATCACCTAAATCTTCATCAGTGTTTTTTGGTTCTAATTGGGAAAGGAATGCTAGATGATCTACTTCATTTCATAAAGAACTTATAGTCCTTACAGGTTGATTGACATTACCAATGATACTATCACTAATATGATTCTTTAGAAACAACTGATTTGGGTTTTGTAAAACTTGTTCATCATCATAGGGTAGGAAATATTCTAGGGTAAATGTTTCAGAAGTATCTTCTTGAATATTTTCCTTATTAGAAGGATTTTCTATCAAAGGTTGATAATTATTTTTTGAAAACACATCTGAGGATGTAGGTTGGGGTTGTATAAAAACAAAAGGATCAGTTTCATCAAATTTAATATGTATTATTTCTTCAACAGTACCGATATCTACTGAAAACTCTATATGCCTTAGATGTTGTGGAGTAGCCTAGGAAAATTCCCTCATCAGATTTTAGTGTGAATTTATGTATATTATCATTAGAATTTAAAATTAGTACCTTGCAACCAAAACCTTAAAGTAGGAAAGTCTATGTTTTCTACTATTCCATAATTTATAAGGAGTATTATTAAGAAAAGGTCTAATCAAAACTTGATTTATAGTATAATAAGAAGTACTTAAAGATTCAGCCCAAAATTGTTTGGCTAAAAAATACTCATTCAACATGGTTCTAGTTATCTCTTGAATAATTCTATTTCTTCATTCAACAACACCATTCTGTTGACGTTTTTTGGGTGCTAAGAAGTTATGAATAATACCTTTTCTACTACAAAATGTTTGAAAATCAGAATTTTGAAATTATCCTCCATGATCACTATGAATAGTATTCAATGGAAGGATTTTCTCATTTTTAACGTGGGCATTAAAACTTTTGAAATAATAGAAGGCTTTATACATATTTTCTAGAAAATATACCCATTTAAATCTAGTGTGATCATCAACCAAGAAAAATACATATTATTTTCACCCAATGCCTCCAGTTTGTGTTGGAAAAAAAGATCCATATGCACTAGCTGTAATGCATCATTAGATGAGACTTCACAGATGGATTTAAAACATTATTTATATTGTTTTCTATATTGACAAGGATCACAAACTTTTGAAGAATCAAATATAAGCTCCGATAGATCCTTAACTAATCCTTTATTATAATGTTTTTATAGGTTCCTAAGGTTACACTGTCTTAACCTTGTATTCCATAACCATTAGTGATCTTCCACTGTACTAAGGCAAGGTATGTCTTGGCTCCTAAGGTCTTCTATGTTTAGTGTCTAAACATTCTCTTGCCTATTGGCTGAATGAATAAATTTTTATTTGGAATTTTGTACTAAGAACATGTCATTCCTAACATTCACAAGGTATTCGTCATCACATAATTGACATATTCTAATGAGATTGGGCTTAAGACCCTTAACAAATAAATCATTTGAAATCAACATTTTTCCAAGAAGAACGATGTTACCTATACCAATAATTTCTCCATGACCAATAACTCCAAATGTAACTTTTCCTCCTTTCGTCTTGGTAATCTTTTCAAAATAGTTTTTATTACCAGTCATATTCCGGGAACATCCACTATCCATGTAACACATATTGTTGTTGGTACCTTCTTTATTTTCCTGAAAATAAGAATGTTAGATTTTTGGAATCGAAAAATTCTTGGATCTGGAATTGTTAGACAATAAAATTTTGGGTATCCACATCTGTGTAGAAAAATAAGCTGTATGAAACCCAAGTTATTGACTTCTATTCAAAGATCAATTTTTCTTCCAATCCCTACCACATTGGCACTTACTGAAAAAAATGGGCACTAGAAGGAACAAAATATTTGTTTTTTGAAAACTGGTTTCTATTGAGTATAACCTAATCCAGTTGTGTTTCCTTTAGGTTTAAATTGAGTATACATTTTTTCAATATCTTCCTTCACAAAGGTAAATTTTTCAAGAAGCTTCTTTAGAGAAAATATTTCAGATTTTATTCTCATGAATAAATTCCTATCTTTAGGAATCACTGCCTTACAGTTAGATTTATCTTCAAAAACATTTATCTCTAACATAACATTCTTAAGATCCATAGAACGTTATTCTTTTTCATAATTTTCTTTCTCAAGGTATTTAAAATGTTTTTTCTAAAAACTATTTTTTATCTGTAAGATCTCTTGAAAAATCTAAAATCTCTTTTGTAAGAATCTCTTCCCTAGTATTTTCCTTGTTTAATCTATGAGAAATTTTATAATTCCTTACTTAAAGTAAAGTTCCATATATAGAAACTTCTTAATATGAAGGTATTTCTTCAATTTCTGAGGATATTGTATCTTCATTAGAAGTACTATTTTCGGAATAATAATTCTTATCAAAAGATAAATTTGTTAAGGCCTTGGCAGATCATACCTTGGCCATATGAAAAGTATTTGGGAAAGAAGTAGTATCAATGAATCCCATATTCTACAGTTTTAATGAATCATAATCAAAAGATTCACTTTAAGAAGAGTCTCCACGTCTAGCACTCCATGTATCATTAGCTTTATGACTTTTCTTATGCTTTGACCGATATAATTTATTCTTGTTCCTTTCTGAATTCCTTTCATTATTTTCCTGCTTTTTCAACAAAGGACAATCAGGTCTAATATGAACTATTATTTTACATTGATTACACATATCTTCTCCATCTTTATTGTCTCTATATTGCTTTTTCTTATAAATATTCTGATGGTTCCTTTGAGCTACAATCTTGTTCATTATCCGAGCAAGATTGGCTAATTCATTTTCATAATTTTCTGTGTCACTAGATTCTTACTGAATGACGACTTTATTTGTCTTTGGTATAGTTACTCTTTATGTGGTCTTTGATTTCAGATGTTTATTAGTGGTTGTAAAAGCAACTCCTCCATTACCATTCATCTTCTTGACATTTTCGACATCTCTCTTCATTCTGGTTTTATTCTGAAGAAGAGTTCCAAACAACTCATCTAAGGAAATCTAAGTGACTTTCCTATTCTCATAAATAGATGTCCTCTTGGACTCCCATTCATTTGGAATGATATCTATGATCTTGTCCACAAGAGCCTAATCATCAAAACCTTTTTCTCCAATAGATTTCACGTTATTCACGATAGTCATACTCTTTTGTTGTACTTTGCTTACAGGTTCTCCAAAACGAATGATAATGCTATGGTATTAAGCTCTCAACATAGCTCTTCATGTCTCTATGAAATTAGCTGTACCAAAATGTATAACATCAAGTTTCTTCCATATAATGTTTTAAGCTTCACACTATGATATTTGACTATAGATATTCATAGTCATAGAACATAACTAAGTATTTCTAACTCTGATGTTTTATTGATATTCGGATTTCTCCTGATTCATAAAGGTTCTCAATTCCTTATCAGGAATATTATAATATCTAGTTAACATTAGATAGTTTTGAACTCCCGTATTGATAAAAAAAGTCATCATCCTATCTCTCTAGTACTCATAATCATTTCCATCAAAAACAGGAGGTCTTGTAGGATATATATTATCAATAGGACCAACATTTAAACGTGCCATTCTTAAGAAAATAGTTGGCACACAAACTTATTAGTAGTGTGAGTTTCTAAACAAGAGAAAATATCTTAAACAAGAAAAATATAGAACGAGACCAAAAAATGAATCTGAACTATGTGATTCTGAAAAACAGATTCTGAAGATTTGTGAATCCGGAAAATATGATTCCGGAAATCAATTCCGAGTATTCTCTTCTGAATTTAATCATGAGATTAATTAAGATTGAACAAATGATACCAATTTTTAGATGTTATGTGAGTATGAAATACTCTATAATACCAAATGTAGGATCAAATATGTAAACATGAGACGCTCAAATACATGAGGGGGTGAATTTTACTTTTAAAAATTACTTTGTAAGTTTTAAAGATGGTTATATTTAACAAGGTTAAACAGGATCATTCACAAGTCCTCTAAGTTATAATAACATACTTGATTCCAGAAATAAAAAATAACAAAATTTTACACCAGGTAAGATTATTCCTTAAATCGTATAGAATATAACTAAATCAGTGTACAGGTATGAGGAAGTATACAGAAGTTATACTTTCCTCACCAATTCAAATGCACAATGGAAAACAAAGTAGTAACACTACAAGTAACAAACAATAACTCTATTAACCCAAAGAGAAGGGTATCCAATAACCCTGGATAAGAGGTCCCTTGATTTATACTTTCAAAATTTTTTGTCTTACCCAAACCATGGTAAGCACTCGATAGGAAGATCAGTGTATGTCATTCTATCCTCGCATTCCCTCAACTATCAAGTAGTCGACACCTCTGTTTTCCTATCCCCGGAAGCCCTCGATTTTACATAGCAACAATCGGAGTCACACGATGCCAATATGCACAAAGAAAAGTTTGAAAAAGCCTTTAAAACATTCTGCACAAATCATGAGAGTTTATAAGAACCTCTCTCTCTAGAAATCAATTCAACTGCATGTAAGCACAGATGTCAATGATGTTTTCAAGTGACAAGATCTTTTCAAATGAGCTCCTATTTAGAGGCACAACTCCAATGGTAAGCTCCCTCCACAAAAACTCATATTTTTCCTTGAATTTCAGAGGAACCTATACTCATGTCACTCAAGAAACAATTAGTTGATAACTTAAGGCACGAAATCATTTTATAATATGCCAAGTGAAATAATAACCAAACTCAAATATTCATAATGTAAGTAAATAAAAGTTTAGAGTCTAACTAAAAATAATTTCTAAGTCTATAATACAAGGATATTCGGATTCTGTTTATCAGAAGAATTTAGAGTCCTTCTTGATACATGTTTTTATCTATAATTCGTAATCATAATTCACAATCAGAACATGTAATGAGAATTCATAATCAGAATTCGTCATCAGAATTCGTAATGGGAATTCATAATCATAATTCATCATCAGAATTTGTAAAGAGAATTCGTAATCAGAATTTTCCCTCAAAATTCATATTGAGAATTCGTAATCAGAATTCATCATGAAAATTTGTAATTAGAATTCATAATCAGAATTCTTCATCAGAATTATTAATGAGAATTCGTAATCAGAATTCATCATCAGAATTCCTAGTTAGAACTTTATACAAGTTCATATTTAGAATTCAGAGTTGAACTTCATAAAAGTTCGTAACAAGGAATTCATAGTAGAACATCATAAAAGTTCGTAACAGGAATTCGGATCCTAAAATAGAATACTTCATATCTAAGTATTATATGATTCCTAGGTTTTAGATATGAATCTGATTTTTATACTTAAGTATAATATTGATATGAAGAATGAATTCTGGGTATGGGTAGATTTCCTTGGGTAAGGAAATTTTCCTTATAGAAGGAAAATATATGGTAAAATCATATTTTCTTTAAGATATGGTGTTTGTGATTAAAAAAAAGAAATAATGGAAAAGTCAAAAGGAAAGCATTACTGACTCAACAACGCTGATGGGTAACATGGGTGTCATGGTGTGCAGACTTGGTATATTACACTAGATGACTCAGATGTGGTTTAACCAAGATTATTATAGTAGTATTGTTGATTACAACACTACCAATTCATTATGATGTTGGAAGACTTCTAGGCTAGTGGGATATTCCCTCCAAGTGGCTCATGCACGAGAAAAGTATTGCTTATAGTAACTATACAACATTTCACCTCGATATGATGTACATAGTTTCACATTCCTAACTAGTTCCAAGAGGGTTTTCCCATGAATTGGTTCCCTTTTGTTATATTTATCTTACCATTGGAATTCAGTGTACTTTGATTATTATTATAAAAGAAAATAAATTTTTTCTTTAAATGTTTTTTCTTAAAAATTTATAATATTTTCCTTTTTATGAATTTATCATGTTATGATTTCATATAATGTTTATATGCTGGAATATCATTGTTGTGTGGAATCCTTCCTGGCTTCGGGTCACACCTTACATACACGTTAGGGTGTAAATAGGCTTGGCTATGTTTGACATAGGTAAAGGGGAGATGTTTGGAGATAGTTGATTGGGTTACAGGGGGCTTACATTGTAGGTGTTGTGGTGGTAGTTTCAGAACTACGTTCCTCATATTGCATATAGGATTCTAGGATAGTTTGGTTGTTTCTTTTTTGTATCCTATTTTAGTTTTTGTTGAAAGATATAAACATTGAATATGAAAATTATTATTTCATATTGGTTATGAATATCTAGTTTTTATTTATATATTATAGGATGTTGTTTAAGTCTTTTTTACATGGATTATATCATTCCCAAGTTTCATTGCTGATATCAATGTGTGGGGATCTAGAATTCACTTCAGGGCATGCCACAAACCATTTCGGGTGTTGGGTTGGAGGACACTTCAACCCAGTTCGTGAAAAAATAGTGTGATGAGTGGTTAGACTATATATTATATTCGTTATAAAACTTATTTAATTAAAAGGAATGTATTTAAATGTGGATATCCATTTATATTTTGTGAGGAACACCATATCTAGTAATATTGTTAGACATAACAAATTTAATGATAGATTTTGACCGGATTTCAATAAGGGGAATCATTATTATACATTTGGATAATAAATATGTGATGCTAAGGATGTACCCGAACATATAGTTGTTAATAGACTTTAAATACACATGAAATTGATCCCTCATAATGAATTTGATATTGAATATTGAGTTGTATTCTGAATCATTTTGATGTTTATGAATTAATTTGGCATATATTTGACACAAATCGAATATTTTTGTGAATTACATTTATTAATGTATCATTATTGGTCAAAATTATATAATTATTATGATTTGGTTATAAATCATAGTTCCATACATTAAGCCTCCAAATTGGAAATTTGGACCTCTTGTATAACACCAGGGGTTTATACTACAACAATAAAACTAAGGAGGACTCCATCATAGCCTCCCTTATAGGGACCATTCATGGAATTAAGGACATCATAATGAATGAAATTTGATTCCATCAATAGATCTTCACATTTTTCAGAATCATCAAGTGGTGGAATATTGATGGGAGGTAGTTTATTACTAAACACTTCCATCCAATTACGGTATAATTCAATAATAAAATGTGATAACCTTAATTAAGAGCATTATTAACCTCATTGTTATCTTTTATAAAATATTAGCTGAATTCTGACACCCCCCTATGATGCACAATAGGAATGAACATAAAACCATTGTATGGGTATAATGGGTTATAACTAAATTCCATAGTTAAACGTTTTTATAGTTATTTTAATGTAGAATGTGAGATTTTGATGGATCTAAGGGAAATTCATCATTGAATCGACATTCACGATCATAAAATGGAATCAATTCCACATTTTTATAGAATATTTTCAATACTTTTTTTATTACCACCACCGAATTATAGTTGATATTTGATCAGTCTGTAGATATCTACATGCACAACACTAAAAATGAAATACTGGCTTGGAATTTTTCACCATTAATAGTGAAAATTTATGATTTCAGGAAGAATTTTGGATAAATTTATTTTTCTAGATAGTTGAATATAATCGCCATTATTAATCAAATAAGCATTATATTTTCCACCCCTATCAATGTTGAGATCTTAATGGTACTGTAGAAGTAAAAATTCCATGATTTATTGGGTTTAGGAAAGAGAAAAACATCTTCAATTGGGAGATATATTTCCTAGATGTATTCCCCTATTATGGGATTCGGTGTGAGTAAATCTCATCATTATATCCATTTTACTTTCATCTATGACATGAACTAGTTATAAAATTAGTATGGAATGATTTCCCACAAATCAAAACACCAAGATAGAATTGGTAAACTAGGGATATAAATAATTATATCGACATAAGGGATTTGATGGATCTCATGGTGTTGTAAATATTTTATTTGGTTATTTTATAAATATTAGAGAAATAATCAACTTCATGATGACTTAATATTGATTCATAGAATAAAATATTTATTTATTGAGATAATTTAGGTTTTTTTCCTCACCTAAATCATTTTTATTTGAAAGGATGATTATAATATATCTCTTTTTGGTTTCTATATAATGTATTTAGTGTTTCCATTCAATATCTGTAAACAAAACGTGTTAATGAATAAGGTAATTCTTTTTATCATAAAAATAATTACTAAAACTATAGTCATACTAACATGAAACAACTCTCTTTATCAATAGTGTGAAGTGAAGAAATTTTGGAGATAGGTTAACCAATATACATATAATTTATGTAACACATCCCTAGATTCCTACAACTCATGGAAGTCTCTATAAAGTGGATTGAAAATTATTTACTCATACTTTATAAAGCTATCTATAAAGTCGTGATGGAAAAAATTATAGGCAAATAACTTCCCAATGTTCACAACAATAGAAAAATTAAATGAATTCATCTTCAATTAGAGCTTCTATAGTTTTTTAAAAAAACATTAAGATAAAAATTTGATAATAATTTTATTAGGAAATAAATTTCAAATCATTGATAAAGAATTAATTGTTTCCCAAAGATAGGGATTATAAAGATAGTGCATGATGAATAAATATTTTACACCATTAATCTTCAAGCAGAAGGGTATTACCTGCTTTTAGTAAATCCGTATGGGTTTAATGATGGGGGTGGGATCCTCATCATTAGGGAATATTCATATTAGGTTATATCCAAAATACCCATTAAAAATGAAAGGATTTAGAAACAAAATATTTCATTTATTAATAGTTCTATGATCGGGATTAGGAAGAAATCATTGGGGTAATAAAAGTTGTGATCCCTAATGTAAATGTAGAGACAAATTTCCCAATTATATTTTATCATGGTGAAAATTTTGGGAAACCATTTTAGATTACAATGATCTAGAATGAATTTATGTTTGATAGTCTAATTGAATTTGGAATCTACTTTGGTGGGATGGGATGAAGGCATTATCATTGTATCATTTTTATATTTATCTTGGTCATTAAGTTGGTCCAAATGATAGGTAGATAACATAGTATTCAACTTAGTAATATCCATATAATTTTAATAAAATAAATCATATAGTTTTTTCAAAAAAGAGTTATATGACTCTAATTCCTCAAGAGTCATAGACGAACTGATCAATATTGTAATCATTTCACATATATACCTAGACTAACTAGTATGAGTTCATAAAAATATGTCGAGATTATTTCCACAAATTTTGAAGGATAATCATTGATTTAACCCTCCTATTCTTTAAAATTTTTTTAATAGAATATGGATCAAATATATGATATTATTTTTATGTTATGGTGGAATTATTATTTTCAGTAGGATTATATGATTCTTCTAATTTAATATCCTTGTTGTCCACAATAAAATATAGAAAAATGATTTTTAATACTCATAAAACACATACACTTTTTCAGCTAATTGGATTTAGATCTAGGTGATCAAATAAATTGTCCGATATTTTCTTAATTTCTAACAATCCTAATTTGTAATATATTTGATTAGGGGAAATATTTATTTTTAGGGATTATGTTGTTTAATTTTCCTCTATTTGTGGTGGCTACTCAAAGGAAGCATCTTCCTTACCATCCTGTGAGGGGATAATTATTAGATACATCATTCCATTTTCAAACATAAGACATGTTACCGAATGAATAACAAATTTTAAAATTTTATCTTCAATTATACTGATGATTGACACCTAGTCATCACTAAGTTCACTCTATAAACTAATATGTGTAGTTTGTAACTTATTATGGGTATCAATCTAAATGGTTTTATTTAAAAATGGTGAATACCCTTATCATTATTAGATCATTTATTTTATATATTGAGATTTATATGGATCTAATGGGAAGATATCACAATTAAACATCCCCAAAATTCCCATAGATTATGTACAATAGGAACTAAGGATATGAGAATGGATTTTTAGTCTAAATATGGAGCCCGATATTATATAAAAATATGTTAAATTCTTTACCTTGATAAAAGACCTTAAATTTACAATCAGAAATGAGGTTAATTAATTAGGAATAACTCCCTCCCATTCTGAGGGGATTACACTCTCCCTTTTCACACCCTTCGATTATCGTGTTTAATGGTTAAATATTAGTCCATTTTAACTAAGTAATTGAAGTTTTCAAATTATGAAAAAGTCGATCCCAGAAATATTATATATTACTGAAATAATAATATCTATACCATTAATATTTTTGGATAGAAAAATGGCATAATTTTCACATATATGGAGGATTCCATGTATTATTATACAAATGAAATATTGGTGTGAAATTCAGTAGGGTTAGTAATTGTGTGATATGTCTCAGTCAAAGCGACATTAGTCTTTAAATCTTCAGAACATGGGATGCACTAGGTGAAGTAATACATAAATTCATTTAATATATGAAGGTAATAAAATATTTAGAACATATAGTGTACATAGATTAGATGATTCAATATGACTTATTTCAAAAAAAATGTTTTATGCATCATATTATAAGTTTTACCTCCATATTCTAGCTTGGGGTTTGAGGCTAAATATATCTATGACTCCATTACCTGAAAAAAATTCGGGGATTTAAAAATAAATTTTTTTATATAGATTCTATAAAAATAAATTTGATTTATATGATAGTTTTATTTACATGAAACCCAATGTCAAATTTTAACATGATATATTATAACCATTATAAACTAAAAGTTCAATTAATGGGTATGAATAGAAATAAGCACATTATGATATATATATATATTATTATTATTAAAAATTTATTCATTATTTCGTAAATATAGTAATTAATTTCCATATCTTTTAGTGGGATTATGTGTTTTAAGGGTACTGGTGGTATTGGGAGGTCCTTCTGCCCCTTCTCTCCCTGGGGGGATTGAGTAATGGCATTTCTTTACCTGCTCATTATGTCTCTTCCCATAACTTTTTGAATTTCCCTGACATAGGGTACCTCTATAACGTCACTAGTGTAACATTATACCCAATGATTACTAGTTTTGAATTGGATCCCATTCACTTCTGATATCCCTCTTTGAGTCCTCATAATCATATTCCAAGAATAATCTCACCTCGGTAGGTTTTATTTGATATATGATCCCTTCATTATATGTTTTCAATATATTTATTAATGAAGAGTGGGATGTTCATAATTTTTCTATGGTAAGATTTCTTGACACCCTAAAAATGATGATTCATTTCTTCTCTGATGATGATCTGGTGCTTCGGTGTTCTTGTGTCTCATTCTCATTCAACTATTTTATTTTTGTTCTTACATATTATTCAACATCAATGAAGTCTAATTGAAACCAGTGGAAAAATTGATTTGGGTTATCATCCAGTTTTTCCACCCTATATAAAAAATCCATCTATTTTCTATTTTCTCTGATATCTGGGAGGCCATTTATTGGTTCCAAATCTCAATACCGAATCATTTTTAGAACATATTAAAACAAAAATCTATCTTGGGGAAGAAAAATATAAACCCATAAATTATTTTTTTCAAAATAAAAATTGAAGTAGAGAACATATACAAACAATATATAATATATAATTCAATAACATATTATTCCTCATAATGATACCTCTAAGGTAATTCATCATAGATATGTCTTAGTAGTGTCACTACTCCTCTTAATTTGAAACCGATGAAAGGGGATGTCTAATTTCAAAAAGAGGCTACCCATGGGATGTAGTTTGTGCTTGTAGTGGGTCTTTCACATAATATTAACAATCAAAGGAGAAAATAATGATTATATTGGAATGGAAGTGTATAATACTCTATGATGTAGGATGGTGTAACACCCCATGATTTCATAGTAAGTTATTTTCATTAATGTAATTCAATATATTGTGTTACACGCAACACTGAGTTCCAGTGCACCATGACTTACCAAACTAGCTGTTTAAAAAGAAATTATAAATAGTAATAACTAAATTCTGAATTTTATATATTCTATATAATTTTATAATCCATATTATGTGCTTCTTAGATATAATATAACAACAAATTCATTTTTTTTAGATAAAAGATGTATTTTTCAAAAAATAAAATTTTACCACCTTTTAATGGAAAAACCTTTTTAAAAACAATATTTTACACATTTAGATACTTATTTTAATGAAAATAAATTAATCTTTAGAATCTGGACATAAACAATTTGGTTAAATTTATGGTACTATTCTGATAACATTCATATTTTGATAATTACCGAAAAATATTAAATTTTAATTGAAAATAACTTTTTTAATCTAAATAATTTATAATGTAAAAATTTGAATTTTAATGGTTTTTAAATATAATTATATTATTTTTTATCATTTAATATAATTTAGGTCATTATAATTAGTTTCAATTTTTAAATTTGATATAAACACATGTCAATATTTCGATAGATTTTTTATTATTAGAAGCCCGCTAGTCGATTTTAACAATTAGAATTAATTTTAAATTAATTATCGAAAATTATATGTTTTGAATTTGGAAAAATTTAATTCATATTGAATTCAGAATATAAAAATTAGTTTATGGTGATTTTTTTGTATTTTTCTGAAAAACATTTATTTTTTTGATGAATAGTGAAAAACAATGTGTTATAGTTTAAAACTGACATTTTATTTAAATAATTATTTACTTTATTTAAATTTATTTTAGGTCAAAACATATATATAATACATATGAGGTAAATGAAATTATTTGGATCCATTTTATATTAAAATTAGGAGTATAAAAGTTTATTGAACTTTTAACCATCTTTCATCCACATTTTAGGAGCATTTGTAAATTTGCATAAAACATAATATTACTACTTCTGTGAGTTGAATTTCAAAAATCTGAGAGACACAGTTGACATCAACAAGTAAAATATTGTTCAATAAGATGAACATATTTTTTAAATGAATTTCAAGTTTTGACGTTTATTTACCACAGTTAAAAGTAAATTGGCTAATTAAGTGTACAAATGATAATATAATTTACGAACACAAGTCCTAATTCTATTTGATAAGTGTAATTCGACCAAAAACAACCTTATAAAAAAATATGACCCTCTTTGATCCAAATGGATTATATTAGGACACTTATTTATAATTATTATACATTAAATAATGTATTTTATTTATGAGGCAATGATGTTGCAGTAATTACCTTATTAATGACATATTACAATAATTGATATTATAAATATCTAAATAAACATAATTTGAGACATTTGAGGAATTCAATTTATTTTAATGGTTAATAATTCATGTTAAGATTTATTAAATAATTTTTCTGAATTAATCGTGCTGTTATGATTTTCCAAAAAAACCAAAATGCTAAATAATGTCAAAATTGACATAAACAAGTTTTTAAAACTTATAGTATATTATATTTTTATATAATATTCATAAAAATATAAGGTTCAACTAATGGTCTTAAATAATATTATACATGACATTAATAAACCTCTTGAGGTTCTTTTGGATGTTTAGAGTTTGTTTGTTAACCATATAGTGTAAGAATACAAGAAGATGCGGTAAAAGATATACTATTTAACTAAGAGTTAAATCTAAATGATAAGGATAAAATAGTAACATAAACATGTCTAAAATATATTTCTTGAGAGTTTTTCGACCCATACTCACCATATCCACGAAATAAATCATTTTGGAGCCATTAGAAACCGAAAATGAGTATACAATCAAATTATATTTCACGGTTCTCCTAATGTGACCCTCATCTCTCTTATACAATTGTACTTCCCCTTCTCTTAATTTCACACCTCAAAATAAATTTGTCTCAGACTAACCTCCACAAATATCCTACCAAATTCCCTCACATCATCTTAAAATCTTTACATTGATCATAAGTACAACATAAAGAGCACTTTTGATCAACTCAAAATTAAAACACTAGAGGAAGAGGTAATAATTTCACCACCCTATTTCAAGTTATATTCCTCTTCCACTTCCTCTTTATTTTTTTTCATACCAAATAAATAACCCCAATCCATTATCCATACATTTTTGTTATTATTTTTATGGTACAACCATATTCGTTATTCTATACATCATATAAATGAAAGTCACCATGCGTGCGTACGTACGACTTACCTTCTCCACGTCGTGGTGTAGTTTGTTATTCAAACACATAATTATTTGGATGGGTATAAAAATTAGTATAAATGATTTGAATAATAATTAAAACATGATAATTATCCGGTATTCATGATATACCATCCAATTACATATTATTTCACCATCAATATATTGATATTGTCGCTCGTGCATACGTACTGATTACCATCTCCACGAACGTGATGAGATTCATTACTCATCATAATCATTCAAGAGTATTTAAAATTTTTTGATTTTAAAAAATTATTAACATAATATCATTATGAATATGAATGAAATAAATCATATCAATAACAATCATGGCTATCATAACCAAGCATATAAAGTAAAATGAATTAGTTAACACCCAAAACGATGATACTTCTGAAATATTATTAAAAATGAAATATTAGAAGATCATATATGATATCATATTTATATGTTTGGTTCTTTTATAGTTTAATTACAATTATCTCACTAATATAAATGAGGTTAACCTTCTTTATACTAAGGAAAATACAAGGTAAGGTGTTTCTTATCTAACTTTTAATTCTGTGATATTTCCATTGTTTCCACTAATTTATTGCATGTGGTGTATTGTGTACTTCTATTTGATATATATTATCATGATTTTATTTATATTCATTTTATTATAGTATTAATTTTGTTGTTATTAACTTTTGGTAATACAAATTGATTGAAAAAAACATGGTATGGGGTTTTCATCTCACTTCTTATTTCTGTGAGATTCATGCTATATTGCCACTATTTCATTTTGTGTAGTGTATGTACAGCCCATGATTGTATTAATTATGTAATATAATTTAATTTTTGGTTACTTAGATCTTAATTTTATGATCCTTCTTTCATGGGGTGTATGTTTCATAATTCACCAAATCGGTAAGGGAATTTCCAATTTTGATTTCAACTCTTTGGGTTTTACGCAAAACATTATTGATTATTTAAATCCTAGATTAAGTTTGAAACCACTATTTATTTATTTATTTAGAAATTCCCACTCCCCTTTGTGTGGATATTCCTTTGATTCACATAATAACTCCATCGATAAATTCTCAATTCATTGATATGAACTTGATAAGAGTAATCTTAACTCAATTTTCATTCATTATGTTTAACATCCAAGTCATTGGTGTTGTCGTTACATGAATGCGTGTGAATGTCCCCTAATTGTTTTACACTAAATATCCAATAATATTTAGTGTATTTATATATTTCACACATAATCATGTCATTGATTTATCTTTAACCTATTGACACGGTCTTTATAAGTGATTTCATATAAACTTACATTCCATTGAGACTTATATGTTTTTATGCTACAATTACTTTGTATTTGGTGTATATACTGTAATATGATATAATATATTATGAATCCATTTATTCCCAAGATATTATTAAGTATTCATTACTTCAATTATTTTTATTCAAGAGTCTCAATTTTGGTTAGGAACTCTAACAAAAATATCACTTTAAATGTTTTAAAATTTTATTATTCTAAGTCATTCTAATTAATTTTCATGTTTTAAAAAAGGATTTAAGGATTTACACATAAGTACATCAATGTTTTAAAATAAAACATCATTTTAGAACTTTCAAACATGTAATGGATACTTTGATTGAAAAATATATTTGTAACAGCTTCTTGATAAATAGTGATACTTTTATATGTTTTCAAGAAAATGGGGATATTTATCTAAAATAGTTTTGAGGATTATTTTCATCTTAGTCAATATAATTAATTATTATTTATTGAGGATAATTTTTTAAAATACAATCTTTCATATTGTATTTAATGAGTTATGCTTGACTATGGATGTTCTATTTTTATACCGTTCATGGTTTATGGTTAATGTATTGACATTTTGTTTGCCATTTTAATAAAAATGATTATGTTATGTTTCAACATTTTCATACGAGGAATGAATTGGACTTAGTAAGTGACGGGTGGTGTCCGCTATAGCTTCTTGGTGCGTCGGTAGGTCTCAGGAGACAAACTAGTGTCTTTGAACAATGCTATGCCAAAATCTTATTTTTTGTCATGGAACAAGGATTTGACTATGTTGATATGAAGTGTGTCATTATACATTCCATAATTATGAAATTTGATATTGATATTACATGTGATTATTCGACTAGTAGAATATCCATATGAATTAGTAAATGGTATTATTTGATTTATCTTTTCCATATTATATTGATGTTTAATTTTAGAAGGCTTGTGTTCTTGTCTTATACATTGCCTTAAATGTTTGTTCTTATTTATGAAAGTTTCCTCTATATTTTTTCCTTACTGAGCATATGAGCTCACCCCCATTTTTTTATTTTTACCAGGATGCAAATATGTTTATTAAGATTAACCTACAGGAATATGCTATGGGATATAAGAGTGTTAAAATGGGACACAATTGTTTTTTTCTTTTCATGATGTAATTTAAAACTTATGAATGTATCTAGAACATCCAAGGCTACGAAATTGATCGGACTTTCGAGACATGATTCCTTATACCATGACAATATTATGTAATAATGTACCGATTCTAGGTAACTGGTCTCAACGTGATACAGTTGGTATCATAGGAAGTTTAGTAAAAACCATGAAAGATTGATTTTTAAAAAAAATCTGTTTAGAAAACACTACCCTATGGTAGAAATTTAGGATTAGTATATAAGAACACCTAAAAATATTAGTAATTTAAATATTTTGTGGGTATTCCATGAAATATATCCCTTTCTGGATAAGAGCAGGTAGAGGCAGCTCAGGCAGAGATGTACCTAGGATTGCAAACTCTGACATGGAGTTTTAGTCTTGACCCGAGGTATCGTGGTACAAGACAATGGGCCTTATTGTACTCTTGGTTACGACACTGCTAGGGGATATGATTTGGATAATTCACATTTTCATTATAAACTGATTTTACTTATTACAATATAATATGAGAATAAATAACCTTGGTTAATCCTAAGGTGTTTTAGATTTAAAATAAGTTGTTAGGTTTTTCTCTAAATGATTTCATCACTCACACTATTCTTTATGGTATTAGTTAGTGGCTGGATTCCAAGGATGTCATTGTAACTTTGAAGATGATGTACAAGGTGGGAATGGTGGTGTAAATGAGAAAAAAATGGAATTTTTTTTGTGTAAAACATAGTGTGTTCTTACTGTATCAGTTTTCCAAAAATACGATCAACAAAATATATATTAACCAACTCTCAGACTCAAAAAATAAGTGAAAGGATATGAAGGATAAGAGCTCCAACAGTGGAGACCATGGAAAAAAGAAATCTCAATTTATATAATGTGTGTATTTTGGAAGGGGGCTCCTTGAAAATTATCTTAGTAGAACAACAAAATGATTTTTTGTGTGGGAAATATAGACATAAAGAAAATAATTACCAAAGAAAAATGGAGATTAATGTGGAAGAAAATAAAAATGAAGCTATTAATCTAATTATAGTCATTTGTCGTAAATGTAAGGTACAATTGTATTACCTGATTTAATTCCTTATTCTATAAGATAACCTCTTGGTCAATAATGATCCTATATAAAAATAAATAGAAGGTGAAATGTTTAAAATTATTAGTGCTCTTTGTTGATGGGATTACATTTGAAGACTTTTCTCTTGTATGGGTAAACCTGCAGTTTGTTTTGTGAAAATTCTATTTTTGGAAGAAATATACTTTATATTGTTGATATAGTTATAAATAACAATTTGGGTTTATATGATCCTTGAATTTGAGACAATTATATTTTATTAAATTTTTGGATGAAAATTTGAGTTATGAGATAAAATTTATTGTTAAATTAAGTTATGGTTTTTTGATAAATTTATCTCATTTTGGGAATGTTATAAAATATAGTTTTTGAATTTGGAAAATATGAAAACCCTATGAAAACACGTCACCTCAGATAAATATGTGGGAATCGAACACAGAACTAGAGTGCGATTCTGATTTATCACCTACAACTGGGATACCTAAAGTCCCTAGTTAGTGTGACAAATTCATTTTAGTTACATGATTTTATGGATCAATAATATGTTTATTTGGGATATTATGTCTCATCACATGGATATACTTTGTATAAGAAAATTATTTGGTGATTAAGTGTCAAATGTTATTTTGGAAGACGTTCGCTCTGTTGGGAACACTATATACCTATGTAATATATAATAATATGAGATTTAATTTGAGGAGTAATGGTTAGTTTTTATCTACGTTTTTAGTGTTGATTTATAATGACATCGTTTATTTATAGAAATTATTAACCTATTATACAGAATATGTGATTTGGTTAATTTTTTTAAGTATGTGACTTTATGAGTAGTCAATGTTATTTGGATATTCAATTTAAAGTGGAAGACTACTTAATCAAATTATTCTATGTTTTGGGTTTCAATATTAGTTTGGATTATAATGATCGATTTTAATAAAAAAAAATTATTGAATATAATTTATTGAACTATGGGTATTGTTGGTTAAATTTTATAAATTAAGATTAATATTTCTTTATGTAAAGGATTATCCTTTTTAGGGATCATCTGATCTTTTACTAATAATTTTGGTTTTGGATAATCTTTAAATTCAATGTAAATATATTTTTTATCCTTTGTGGATCATGTGATTATCTAATAGTTGATTCTAGTGCTTTAGGTGTGACGAAGTCATCTTGAATACTCATCATTTGATAAAAAGATGAGTAAGTTGTAGAAATTTATTAAAGGATAAAACTCTACATAAAAAGTATATCTCTTTATGTTCTTAGACAATATCATGAATAAATTACCCAAATTTAGGAAATGAAACATAATACAAAAAAACGTTGTCCGTTTACTTTTCCGACTAGGAAACTAATGACCATTTATCTGATCACATGTTTTTGGTTTTCATGTTGCTATACTTATCTTGATCAGGTTTTCTATCACCCTACATTAGAACATGACACTTATTTTATCTTCAACATCCATGTTTTCTTAGATGGAATCATAGAATGGGTTATCTCAGGTGACCATTGTACTTATCTTTCATTCTTTTAAAGTGTTAGTTTTATTGACTTATTTTTCCGATGTGTTACATTAAATGATATTCCCAAGACAAATTTTAAAATTTCAAGGACAAAATTTCCAAAAGTGTGGAAGAATGTAACACCCCATGATTTAATAGTAAGTTATTTTCTTTAATGTAATTAAATAGCTTGTGCTGCACGCAACACCGAGTTCGAGCGCACCATTATTTACCAAACTAGCCATTCAAAAAGCAATAATGAATAGTATTAACTGAATTTTGAATTTTATATATTACATATACTCTTTGAACCCATATTTTTTGTTTCGTAGACATAATATAAGATCAAATTAAATTTTTTAGATAAAAGAAGTATTTTCTCAAAAAATGCAATTTTACAACCTTTTAATGTAAATCAATTTTTAAAACCTATAATTAACACTTTTATGTATTAAATTAAATTTAATTAAATTCTTATTTAAAATCGGGATGTAAAAATTTATTTTTCTTAAATTTTTGGTACTATTCTGATAACTTTCATATTTTGATAAATACTGAAAAAAACTAAATTTTTATTGAAAACAACATTTTTAATCGAAAATTCTTATTGGGTTAAATTATGAAATTGATTGGTCTGGAAGTTTTATTTGATTATATTATTATAATTTAAAATAATTTAGGTCAATATATGTAATTTCACATTAATAGTTTACATAAACACATGTCAATATTTGGACAGTTTTTACTTTTAAAAAACACGCTTTTCAGTTTTGACAACGATAATTAATTTTACATTAATTAATGAAACTTCTATGTTTTTAATTTGGAAAAATATAATTAATTTTTTAATTCTTAATATCAACATTATCTTAGGGAGAATTTTTGGTATTTTCTAAAAACCTTCATTTTTGATGAATAGTGAAAAACACTGCGTTATAGTTTAAAACAGACGTTTTATTTAAAAAACTATTTATTTTATTTAAATTTATTTATAGTAAAAATAGATATATAATACCAATATAAGTTATATGTAATATTTTGTAGTCATTTTATAATTATATTAGATGTCTAAAATTTTTATTGAACTTTTTACCGTCTTTTACCCAGCTTCAAGGAACATTTACAAATTAACATAAAACATAAATTTACCGCTTCTGAGAGTTGAATTTCAAAAATCTAAGAGACACGGTTGACATCAGTATGTATAATGTGTTTCAATAAGATGAATTTAATTTTTGGTAAATAGTAACTTTTGACTTTTATTTACCACGATTAAAAGTATTTAGAGTAATTAAGGGTAAAAATAATACATTAATTACCCTAACATAATTCCTAATTCTATTGGATATGTGTAATTCGACCAAAAAACCTTGGGATTAAAATATGTTCCTATTTTTTCTACTTGTTTTAGATTAGGATGTTTATTATTATTTTTAAATAATAGTTAAAAGAGTTAAATTCAATGTTTAATAACCAAACCATTTTTAATATATGGTTATACATAATATAAATTCAAATATAAATATACATTATAAGGATAAACCGATTTCATACATAAAGTTTTTTTATTTTTAATTTTTAGAAATTTAATAATTCAATTTATTTATGAGACAATGATGATGTAGTAATTACCTTATTAATGAAATATTAAAATAATTGATATTATAAATATAAAAATAAATGTAATTTGAGACTTTTTATGATTTACACTAATTTTCTAGGTTATTATGACATTTTAGGTCTAACAAAATAATTTTTTTCGAGGTAATCATGCTTATATGATTTTCACAAAAACTAATGACAAAATAATGTCAAAATTGACATAAATGAGTTTTTAAAAAAGTACTACATTATTAGTTGATATAATATTCCTAATAATAGAAGGATAAGCCAAATATCATAAATAATATTATATATTTCATTAATGAACTAATTGTGGTTCTCATGGATGTTTAGAGTATGTTTATTAACGATATAGAGTATGAATACAAGGAGACATAATAAAAGTTAAACTATTTAACTACGAGTTAAATCTAAAATATATGGTAAAAATATTAACCTCAACATTTATAAAAAATATTGGTTGAGAGTTTTTAGACCATTCCCACCTTATATTTTAAATAAATCATTTTGGAGCCATTAGAAACTTACAATTATTTTATTAAAAATTAATATTTCATGGTTTTCCTAAAGTGATCCTCACCTCTCTTATAAAAGCGTACTTCCCCTTCTCTTAATTTCACACATCCAAATCTATTTGGCCCAGCCAACCCCTTCCCATATATCCTCCAATTTTTTCTCAAATCATCATGAAGTCCTTACTTTGATTATAAAGCCAACCTATGGAGCCCTTTTAATCAACTCAAAAAGAAACACCCAAGGAAGAGATAATAATTTTAGCACCCTATTTCAAGTTATTTTCTTCTTCCACATCCTATTTATTTGTTTTTTCCCTACCAAAATAATACCTCCAATAACTTCTAAATACTATGATGTTATTATAAATATGGTTCAACCATATTCATTATTCTATCGATCATATAAATGAAAAAGTCACCATACATGCGTACGTACAACTTACCGTCTCCACGTTGTGGTGCAGTTTGAAATTAAAACACATAATTATTTGGATTGGTATAATTATTAGTACAACTAATATAAATAGTAAATATAAGATGATAATTATTTTGTATATATGATATACTATCCAATTACATATGATATCACCATCAATATAATGATATTGTCGCTCATGTGTACGTACAGATTATTGTCTCTACGAATGCGATGAGATTCATTCCCCATCATAATAATTCAAGAATAATTTTCATGTTATGATTAAAAATAATTTTTATGAACCTAAAATCATTAATTATATGAAAAAAATACATAATATCAATAAAAAACATGGCTTACGTAACCAAGAATATAAATGAAAATGAATCAGTTAACACCTGTAATGAAGATACTACTGAAATATTATTAAAATATAAATATTATAAGATCATATATGATATCATATTTATGTATTTCGTTCCTTTATAATTTAATAACAATGATTTCACCATTATATAGGAGTTTAACCTACTTTATACTAAGGAAAAGTAAAAGTTCATGGGTTTCTTATATAACTTTAAATTTTGTGAGATTTCTATTGTTTGCCACTAATTTATTTCATGTGGTGTATTTTGTAATACATTTGATATATATTATCATGATTATTTTTATATTCATGGTATTATGTGATTCATTTGGTTGTAATTTACTTTTGGACATACGAATCAATTTATTACAACATGGTAAGGGGTTTTCATCTCACTTATTATTTCTGTGAGATTAATGCTATATTGCCACTATTTCCTTTTATGTTGTGTATGTATGTCCAATGATTGTATTCCTTATGTAATAAAATTTAATCTTTTTCTAATTACGTCTTCATTTTATGATCATTCTTTCATAGGTTCTTTGTTTTCTAAGTCACCAAATCGGTAAGTGAATTTCTAATTTTGATTTCCACTCATTTGGTTTTACACAAACTTAATTGATTATTTTACTCCTAGAATATGTGTAAAACCACTATTTATTTCATTATGTAGTAATTTCCCCTCCCTTTGTTTGGTTATTATTTTGATACACATATTCACTCCATTGATAAATTCTCAAGTCATCGATATGATCATGATAAGAGTAATCTTAACTAAATTTTCATTTATTGAGTTATATATCAAAGTCATTGGTGTTATTGTTACAAGAATATATGTGAGTGTCCTCTGATTGTTCTACACTAAATATCCAATCATATTTAGTGTATTTATATTTTTCAGACATAATTATGTCATTGATTTACCCTTAACGTAAGGATTCGGTCTTTATAAGGGATTTCATCTCAACTTACATTCCATTGAGAATTCATTGTTATTATGAGCCAATTCATTTTTATTTGGTTTTTATACTGTATTGTGATATAATATATCATGAATCCCATTATTCTCTTGGTATTATAATGTTTTTATTACCACAATTATTTCTATTCTATAGTCACATTTTGTTAAGAACACTATCTAAAGTATCATTTTAAATGATTTAAAAATGTATTCTTCTAAATATTTCTCATTACTGTCGATGTATTAAATATGGTTTTAAGGAATTATTAAAAATGGACATTTATTTTTTAAAATTTATATTCCTTTTAAAAGTTTTAGATTGGTATGTCACACTTTTATTCAAAAATCTATTTTTAACATCTTCTTGATAAATTGTAATAATTTTAAATGTTATCAAGGAAAAGAGAGATAATTCTCTCAAATAGTTTTGATGATTATATTCATCGATGTCAATATCCTTCATTATTATCTATTGTGGTTAATTTATTATACTAAAATCTTCTATATTGTATTGAATTATTTATTTTTGACTGTGTATGGTTAATTTGTATACCATTCATGGTTTATGGTTGAAGTATTGAAATCTCGTATGATAGTTTAATAGGAATATTTGTATTATTTTACAACAATTTCGAATGATGATTGAATTTTAATTAGTAAGTGATGGGTGGAGCCCTCTATAGCTCCTTTATTCATCGGTAGGTCTAATGAGACAAACTAGTGTCTTGGAACAAGCCCTTGGAAAGATCTCATTTGTAGTCTTCGCACAAAGCCTTGACTATGTGGTTATGAAATCTGGAATTTTGAATTCCATCATTATGAAATTGGATATTGATATTACATGTTATTATTAAACTAGTATATTATCCATGTTAATAAGTAAAGGGAATTATTTTATTTATCTTTTCCATATTATTCTGATTTTTATGTTTAAAAGGATTCTGTTCTAGACTAATACATTGCCTTAAATGTTTGTTCTTATTTGTGGCAGTTTCCTCTATATTGTTACACATACTGAGAATTTGATCTCACCCTATTCTTATGTTTTATTTTTCATAAGATTCAAAAAAGTATATTATAATTATCCTGCAGAAATAGTCTAAGGGATATAAGTGTTTTCAAAGGTGAGACAATGTTTTCTTATTTCATGATGTAATGTAAAACATAAGAATGTATTTAGTACTTCCAATTCTACTAAACTGATCGATCATTCCAGACATGATTCCTTGTATCATGCCAATGTTATGTAATAATTCCCCAATTCTGGGTAACTGGGGTCAGGGCGTTATAGATTGGGAAGGATGCTGATAATGATATACCCTAGAAACTCATTCCAGTTAGAGAAAGGAAATGGAAATAGAGGATGTATATCATTAGGCATTCAAAAATAAATATAATAAGATCCCTATCAATTATTGGTGTTCCATTAAATATGTGAGGAGTTATTGGAAATGGAAGGACTATTCCAATTTACCCTATCCTCTAGTTACAAGTTCATATATAAAAGGTCCATTATTTTAGAAAAAAAATCTATGATTCTATTGTTTATCCAAATTAATGTTATATAAGTTAGGGACAATTAGATAACTAAGATAATTATTTTCTCATAACCCAAATAATGTTGGGAATCATGTCATGGAGGAAAATTTTCAAACCTGGATAACATTAGGCACAAATTTGTGGAAATAATCAGAGAAAACCCATACCTAAAGGCAGACTCTGTCAATTGGGGCTTACATAGGGAAAACCATTCTAACTTTCTAAAAAAATTCAAGAATAGTCTTGTTATTGCATAAGTCATTTCATGTCCTCTCAGTTGAATAAAAATTGTTGTTTTCAAAAACCATTATATTCAATAAGATTTGATGCCTTGATACATAGAGTGGTCGTGCATGTGGATGTTTGAGTATAGGAATGAATATTGTTATAATTTGTATTTGTTATGGAGTTTTGTTTGATGTTGTTATGTCCATATTGTTGTTTGGGTTCCCACTAAATCTCAAAAAAAATCATGAAAATAATATATATTAATATGAAGAATTAAATTTTTAATAAAATATTATTATGATTATGATACATGTTTTAATAATTAATGTATTCACACATTAGTTATATTATTGTTAGGAATGAATATAAAATCATTTGAAGGTAAAAAGTGTTATTTTTATGAAAACATTGTGTCTAGGAACAATGTGTTTTTATCAAAAAAATTATTGAAATTTATATTGATTAATTATTCAATTGAAATTTTATATCATATAATAAATAATATACATTAACATTCTTCTAATTGATTTTACTATGAAATGAATGACTGCAAATAATGTTTCATTCTATAAAATGTATTTCTATAAAAACGATTTTCATTGTATTTTTAACACTTTTTAAAATATATTTTTATGTATATTTAATAATTTATAAGTATAAAATTATTTTTCTATTTTTAATAATAATGTTTGAATTCATTGGATGATATCACTTTTTTTGTAATAATCTGTAAGAAATTTTTTTAAAAAATTAAAACCGTACAGGTTAAAATATTCTAATGAAAGGGGAAAATATGATATAATGGAAAAAATTACAATAAATACTTCCATAATATTACAGGTTGAGGTAATTTATTCCTTATGTTGTCTTATATTAATTTTTTCCCATTTTATTACTCTTTCACAAGAAAATTTCTTTGTTATATATTAATTTTTTTAATTAATTTGATGTGTGTTTGTCCCCTCACTTATAAAATTGAACCTATTATATATCCTTATTCACAAAATTTTATCCCTGTAGATAGTCCAATACATATCCAAAACATTTCTAGATTTTATACCTTCATTATTGATTAACTTTTCTTACCCTAAAAACATCAGAAAATGTCTAACGTTGAATGACAATAGAGGTCTCTAAAGGAAGAGGTAATCATCTTACTTGATAATTTCAATCATTATTTATTATTATACATCCCTAAATATATTTCGACAATTTTAAAACTAATAATTTATTATAACAAATATACTATTCACATATTATGATAATGAAACGACCAATATCCACACCATTTCCATCATATGAGTAATCAATGTATCACATGTGCATATATGTGAACTGCCACCTCCAAGGAGTGATATAATTCATCATCCATCACCTCCTCAAATTGATAGTTATATCCATGTATTTAATAAATGTATATAATATTTATGATACAATTATGATTCATTAATGATAAACAATTATTTATCTTTATTCACATATTTTCATTAGAAAAGGGAAATAGAATTCATGATTATGTACGAACTACAGTCTTAAAGAACAATGTGTTTCATTTTTATATCTCTACATTTTATGGATGGGTTTATATACATTTTTAATGAATATATATTGTAAGATCCCACTTTTCATGGAGATGTTTCCCTATATAATTAATTTTTTTTGAATCTCATTTTAAGGTTAATAAAATGTTTCATGGGTGTTTGAGGGGCCTTAGGGGTGATTTGGGTGTTCTGGAAATGAATGGATGTGAAATCGAGGGAAAACTAGGCTACGTGCATAGTTGGAACACGACCAGTGCACAACAAAGTAAACTATGTGGGGTGGGAGTAATTTTTGGATATTGGTATTTCACATGGTCATTGAATTGTTTATCAAACTATGCGGCTCCCTTGGTAACTCTACAGCCCACCTCCCCTCGTATATTGGAATGCACACGGTTTTCTGTTGGATTTGAAAACATTGCATGTAAACCATGCACCAGTGTAAAATTTTGAGATATTACAATATTTATAATACGGAATTTTATACCTTATATGATTTTCTCCTCTCATTTTCTCCATTAAACCCTATTGAAAAAAAGAACACATAAGTGCTTCCATGGGTGATCTTCCTTCATCATTAATTCATTTGATGTGTCTTAAGATATAGATCGTAGCCTCTGGTAATTATAATCTTCCCATTTAATTTATTTTCATAATAGTTCTTACATATTCCTCTTATCTCCATCTGAATATCTAAATCAGATATTTTCATATTGAATCAAGGTTGAAGCTTAAAGAGGTGGTTAAATGTTGAACTAACACCATGTTTAGGAGTGAGTTCATGAATAGATTTTAGGTTGGTTGATTGCATGTTATAGTCGACTTATTGTTGATGATTTGTGCATGTTTGGTTTTTTTCATGGCCACATCTTGTTTTGATTTGATCTCTTTTGTGAGATTTGGAAAAAGGGGTGTCTCAATGATGAAAAAAACCCATCATTTTGTGCATAAAAACTCATCATGGAAGATTATACGTATTTATTTCTAACCTTGCGGTGCACTGATATTCTGAAACCTAGAAAATAGACAACTGTGTGCGAGGTCGTTGTGTGGTAATGTGGAGTCCTAGTCGATAATTTCAAGGTGGCTAAGGGATGTGAAAATTGAAAATTGGAAATGTGTCTAGATTTGGAAATATATTGAAATGTTTCATAGAATGGAATGGAAATTGGTTAATTAGGTTAAAGTGGGGGTCATAACAAATGGATTATTAATTATATTATAAATTATTAAGAGTGTTGGTGCATTTGAAATGATGATTATGTTAAATTGTTAATGGTATGTGAAATGAAAATATGTAAACTGGTTTTTACTACGGGAATTGATGAATATGTGAAATTGGATGATATAATGGAATTCTTGAATATTCATTTTGAGATGGGTATGAGAATGAAAATTGGGCTAAATGTGTTAATTAATGAAAATGGAAAATATTTTAATGTTTTATTGTTGCTGAAAAAATATCCACGAGGAGGTAATAAAGGCAAAGAGGAAACCAATGTATAATGGAATGCCTTTTGAATATCCTACATTGAGGCATTGAACATTGGGGTCATCGCAAATCCCATCTAAACGGTGGTCGACACAAAGACAAAGCCCCCTATATGATCTCCACAGTGTAAAAGGGGTAGGAGGCTCCATGGTTACGATACAATTGACCTAAAGAATCGCACCCTTGAGGGATCCAGATCGCCTCTACGATCCCTGGGAACATGAAAGAAGCCTCCGCCAGTGACGTGAAATGAATTAAAGTGGGATCCTCTCTAAGGAGGGGATGATGTTCGACTCTACAGTTATGAAAAACATTACCGAATCCACTATAGATTGCGGAGTGCCATGTGGCTTCATGTCGAGATGACCGAGCTTCTCGCCACCTCTTACCTATAAATACCGGGATCCCCCCAAACCCAATGGATGGATACTGTGACCTTTCTCCTTCTTAGATATCAAATATTAAAGCACCTTGTGCTATACAAAACCTTCTGAAAGATGAGATCTACAGGGTACATGATCATTGTGAAGTACCTTTCCCTTAGAACAAATACAACACCTCTTCATGCAGGTATTCCCTTCAAAGAGCCCATGGGCCATTGCGAATGATGTAGATCCCTTAGGGGACTCGTGTATTTGGGAAGCACTCTTTCTTCACGAAGTACCTTCAATACACATGTGGACAACCTGTTTATGTAGGATCATTATGATTCACAAATTACATTTCTTCACAATTTTATTGTGTTCATGGTACCCATCCTTCATGATTTCCTACTCCAAGAAAGCATTTATACTTCAAGAATAACCATTAATATGCATCTATACCCTATGCCTAGGCTAGGCCCCTCCACATAACAATGCATACCCTTTCGTGAAGTCCATCTGCTATGTGGAGCACTAGATATTCACACGGTTTTTTCCTGTGAACCCATTTTCTTCACGAACCCTTCATTTATACAATCCTCCATGTTTTCACGATGAGAATTCATGGTCCCTTGGGTGGTTATTCATGTTTCAATTCTTAGCCTCATTATTTTTTTTGATAGTAAATCCAATAACTATTTCTTCTTCACATAGCCATGATAATGTTATCCACTCAATGGAACACTCAATAAAACCACCCCACCATGGAATTAGTGATGCCTTCCCTTCCCTTAGAGTGTTTGGGAATCAATTATACATATCTTAGGGGTGCAGGGTTCACCCTCCTAATTGGAGTTGTAGTACATTAAACTACCAAGCCCCACCGTCCTCACCACAAGTGGTTAAATTATATCCTCACCTCGTACAATATACAAGAGGTTATTCTTCTAAAAAATTATCCACAGTATCTCATCTCCATGGGAGTAAGATATTACTCACATGTAATGAGATCCTCTTTGTTTGAGTGGAATATTTCCATGGGTAAGGGAAACAATCTTGGTGTATTCCCCTAGCCTTTCTTGTTGGAGGTTGCATCTCTACTCCTCCTTTCTACTTATGTGCCACTGAATATAGAAGAGACGAACATCTAGACCATAGTTACCCCAACCCTCTCCCTTTGGGATTTGTTTCTATTTTTCCTCCATCATGGAGGAATTCACAATATCCATCTCAATATGACACTAACCATGAAAAATCATGTGTTTCCTATTTGGGAATCTAGCAACATGTAAGCCCAAATCCGCTTTTTGATGATGCATCATTCATGATATAATTGTCAGGTATTTTTTGCCTCTTGTTTATCACAATGAGGATGGCTCACATGGTCTTAGAGTAAGCATCGACCATGGAATCCTTCATGGGACTCAATAGAACTCAATACCCATGTCCCTATTCTGAACTACATGGAATTTTATCCTTGTACCTATCTGAGCAATGTACGAAGGAAGCCTCTCTGAGGTTCAAGACCAACACCTATTTTTCGCAACCCCTTCACATTGGTTCACCTTCATTTCACATGACATTAAACTATATCCTCCCTTCTAAACTCTATGTAATTTGATCTTTTCCCCAATACGAGCAAGGTTTATAGGAATCATACTTGAGGTTCAAGCCCATCACCCATCAAACCCAACCACATCATGTGATTTCCCCTTAGGCCTTCATGATGAAAAACTATATGCCCCCTTTTTATCCTACTTGAAGGTGAACTATATATCTTTGAATTACATCGGTTTTGATCATTGTCTTATAGGCAGGGTACTTTGGAAGCCCCCATGAGGTTCAACCACAACCAATGATAAGCTGTTGTAGAACCCATCCAGCAGTAAACCATTGTAGCCATTGTCCAATAGTAAGACATTGAATCCCCAACTAGTGGTAATTGATTTTAATCCCCTACTAGCAGTAATTGATTATTGTTTTGAACCAATGGTAAGACATATTAGTCCCCAAGTAGTGGTAGGACAATATAGCCCCAACCAAAAGTATTTCATTGTATCCCAAACCAATGGTAAGCTATTGTAGCCCTAAATAGTGGTAAGCATTTGTATCCCCAACCAGTGAGAAGCCGTTATAGCCCCAACTAGCCGTAATCCATTGTAGCCCTAACCAGAGGTAAGACATTGTAGCACCAACCATTGGTATGTCATTGTTCTCAGACCATTGGCAAGACATTGTATCCCCCAACCATCAGTAATCAATTTTAGTCTGTAATCGATGGTAAGCTGTTGTAGTCCCCTCTGATGGTACCCACATATCTTGTCCTCCCCTATGGATTTAGGCCAATCATGGATTCCAACCACACGTAAGCCCCATTATGTCATCATGTCACAGTCTTCTGAAAACACCCAGATTCAATTCCCCCATCATTAACTATGTGGACATTGATTCTAGGTGACAAGGATACGTAGGAATCCTATATTAGGTGGAATCCCAACATCAATATCATCCTAATGTTAGTTCCATCTTATTATCCACCCACTTCTCTCAACCATCCATTTATATCTTGATTCTTAATCGGGCCGCCACATCCTTATGAAATCATTTCATACACCTTCTCACTACCCCGTAGTAGTACTCGGACATCTAACTATGCATAATCCCTAATATGTATTCGAGTCATTGTCCTTTGTGTACACCTCAATTCCAAGATTCGCCCTTCGAACTACATGGGTTTTGAACCCTATCTTCTAGAGGGGCTACATATGAATCCTCCCCGAGGTTCAATCCCCACTAATGGAAAACCCAAGAGTCCCATTTTTAGGGAACCAATCATCCTCATATTCATCTTCATTGGTCATCTTGATCTTCCTATATGGTAAGCCCCTTTGGTGCTCCCTCTTGGGGTTGTACCCGTATGATCCACTCTTATCAGAATTCTGATTAGTCTGATCCATCTTCACTAGATGTAAAACTCATGGAATTACCTGTGTTAAGCATGGGATGATGAGTAAAACCTTTGTGAAATGCCTGTGGAATTTAATTCCATTTTGATGAGATGGGATGCCTCGGGATTCCGCACCCTCAAGAAGCACTATAATTTGGCGAAGAAACCCAGACACATCAGTGTTCCAATGTCTAGACATGCCACCGATGTCCACTGCAACTACGTCCCTGATCGAAGGTTGGTTCCCTAACCCGACCCATTGGAATGTCTAGAGGGAAGTAGTGTCATTAATTGACATCCATGAATTCATTAGACTAAGAAGTCTTTCACGAACAACATCATAATCATTAAGGGAGACCCTGACTAGAAATCATTCCAAGAATGTATCCACAGATGTAGAGACTCACATTCCATCATCTCATTCCATCAAGGATAAAAAAATATTTTAATAAGCTATAGATGTCTCCTACCTTTGGAATGAAGGAATATGGGGCAACAGTGTATCACGTCCTTGGTAGATGAATGTGCACACTGGAAAAAACGTCTGAAATAGAAATAGTGAACCTGACATGAATATCTTCCAATAAATGTGGATATTAGTTGCATTCAAGACATCAGTGGATTAGAATTTCACCAGATCCATGTATCCAGTGCCAGGTTCCACAAAGAAAATAGGGGGCCTGCTCTGAAACTCACAAGAAAGTAGCGAATTTGAATGTTGGACATCTCAGACAGTGAAAATGTTGGTATGGAACATTATTACCAACCATGGAAGACGGAATGGTGTTGGGGAACATGATGTCGCTTTCCTTCTTTCTGCAGCAGTGGTTGAATCTCCCTGCTTTGTAGGACCCAGGCTGCTATGATAGGAATCCTATCACCACCAACCCACTAACGTAGTGGTTGGGGAAACATCAATTTGTAAATCTTGTGCGGCTTTATCTCTTCCATGTAAGCCTCTACATCCATATCTACTGTGCACATGCACCCCATCTCCTCATATGAATTCATTCTAATAAGGGTAATTAACGACCTCGTTCGACAATATGAGGGGGAGAGGATAGTCCCAACTTGGGTTACAGCCTGAAAAGACTTAGAGTCTTCTTTGTTTCATCATCCCTGCCAACCCCAAGGGCCATGCAATGAGACATTACTCCCCACTCCGACTAACAATAATTTTGGCTACCTCTCCCTAGACTATTTTCATGACTCCCTCCCCTACTTCAATGAGGTGAGGGAAGATCGGGATTTCCCAAAAGGAATACCATTCTGGGGGAAACCAAGGAGGGCTCCCACTAGGATATTTCACCACCACCACCTGGCCCCACTGGGTGAGGATCAGGTGATTTATACACCTCTACCACCAGACCTTGTCCAGTTAACCCGACGCTAGCATCTAGAGAAAGCTGAGGAGGACGCCAGCCAAGGGGAATCAACATCTATGGCTACTGTGGCACGTACCACCGCTGATGTGTAACACCTTGATATTTTATGAGAAATATATTTTTTTATGTCTTCTGTTATATGAAACACCAAATAATGCTTTCACAAATGCAACACTCGCTTGGCTTGTGTTATATGCAAGAGAAACTTTCCTCGATAGCTTGCGTTGTACGCAATACCGAGTTATACTAAACAATGATATGTTATGAAACTATTATATAAACTAGTCGTTGTAAATATTATTATCCAAATTTTGAATTTTATATAACATTATAATTCATCTTATATATGATATGAGAAAAAATAGTTTTTTTGGATAAAAGAAATGTTTTTAAATGCACTTTTTCCGCCTTTTGATGGCGCACCCATTTTAACTTTAATTTTTGAAAAGTTTTTTATTTAGATTTTACAAAATAATCATATTATTTTGAATCGGGTTATAAAGAGTTACATTGGATAAATATTTTATACATTTCTGATAACATTTTTATTTTGATGAATAGTAAAAATATCCGAAACTTTTCATAAAAACAACTTTTTTTAATCAACATAATTTATATGTATAAATGATAAGATCTAATGGTTATATAGTATAAATAGAATATATTTTTACCATTAAATATAATTTATTTCTTTATCATTAATTTTACATTGAATTCGTAGGTAAAATTAATTGAATCTTTTGCAATGTTTTAAACAAAAAACCATTTTTTGACAATGGGATTAATTTTAAATTAATCACTGCAAATTCTCTGTTTTGAATTTGGAAAAATGAATTCAATATTTGGAATCAGCATTTCCAAGTTTTTTTAATAGGATAATTTTAATTTTTGGGCATTATGGACATTAACTACAGTAAATGTTATTTACCACAGTTAAAGGTAAATTAGGTAATTAAGGGTAAAAATAATATTATCAAATTACACTAACACTTGTATTAAAAGAATTGGATGATTATATTTGATCCTAAAATATAATTGGGTAGAAATGGTATCTATTAGAACCCACATTTATGTGATTAAGACCTTTAATTTACTTTATTTAAGTGAATGTGAAATATGTCTCACTCAATCTTTAATAATGAAATTAATTTTAATATATGGTTATACAGAATATAAATTCGGTTATAAATACTCATTTGAAAGATAAATTTTTGTTATTTATCATGGTAATATATTTGTAATTTTTAAGAAATATATAATTTCCTTAATATCATATACTTTAATGATGGATAAATTATTTATTTAGTGAAAAATCAATAATATAGTTTTTATTAAACTAATAATACCCATAATAGGCCCAAAGACGCTGACCAAAAATTATTTCTCATGTACATATAAATAATAAGCATCCAAAGGTCTAATTTTTCACCACTTGGAGCCTTATAAAAGTGATTATGACACTTTTATTATTTTATTTAAAATGATGTAAAAGTTGTCACCTTCATGATTTAATAAACATAATATTTTAATAGTTCGGTGTTTTAGAAGATAAATTCGACTAAATGTGTTCTTATGGAATCTATTATATTTATATCCATCATTTTATTTTATTTTTAATTGTTATGCAACAAATAAGTATATTAATTAATTATATAAAAATGTTGTAGTATTTATTTTATTAAGAGAAATATCAAATAAATAGTTTTAAAAATATTAAAATAAATATTATATGAACTAATTAATATTCTACATGAATTTTCTATATGAATATGACATGTTAGGAACCAATTAAATATTTTTTAAATAAAATATTGGTGTTTATTTTAATTAAATTTTAATAAATGAATAGTGTCAAAATTTACAATATTAGTATTTTATAATAATAAAATATTATTAAATTATATAAAAATTAAAAACTTATTTAAAAATTATAAATTAATAATTATATGGTATAAAGGTAATAGAGTATAAAATTATTGGAAATTTAAAACATATACATATGTATTTATAACAATTTAAAATTTAGAATATTATTACCACAAATAAAATTAAATAAATTAAATAAGGATAAATCAGAATGAGAAGGTTTAAAATAAACTTAAAACATATCTAAATGTTATTTTTTGGTGATATTACAACCCTTTATCATATAATCTTCGAATTTAGTAATTTTTGGAAGTTTTTTAGTGGGTTTGAATTTATTATAAATTAATATTGTTTTAGGATTCAATAGGTGCCCCTCTCATCCCTTATAAAGGGGAACCTCCTCCCTCTCCACTTCACACCATTTTTGAGCTTTAAAATTTGTAGAAACAATTCCCATTTCACATATCCACTTCCCTATAAACCTACTAGAGGTATTGGTATTCTTCAAAGACCATCATTAGTGCCCTAAGAGGAGGTTAAGAGGAGGCGCATCGAAGAAGAGGTAATATCCTTTAACAGTTTTTTCAAACTTATTTCTTCTCATACTTCCTCTATATGAGTTTTTTCATTATTAAGTAATAACTCCTATATCAATTTTATATTGATATGTTATTATGAATATGAAACAACCATATTCTATCTGCTATCTATCCTATGAAAAAATGAAATCACCACGCGTGCGTACGTACAACTTATCATCTCCACGATGAGGTGTAATCTTTTATTTCATCACTAACATACTTGGATGGATATAAAGATGATATATGATTTTTGTAAAGTGATATTTATTCTGAAATATTATACACCATATAGTTCAATACAATTCCCCAATCATGGAAATGATATCATCGCTCGTGCGTATGTACGACTACCGTCTCCACCATGTGATTAGACTCATTCTACATGATATTCATTGAATATTGATTATATAAATCAATTTAATGAATAAATATGATATATATTACACTAAAATCATTCTTTAAATTATGTATCTATAACCAGGAAATAGGAATAAGAATTTATTCGACAAAACACGCATAAGAACCTAAAGCAATGAACACCCGAATAACAAGTAGCGATGAAATATTACTAATTAGAAGATAATAATATGACCATATATGATATTATAACAATGAATATGACTCTTAAATAATTCAATGAAATTATTTAAATCATTATATAGGAGGTTTAGATATGGACAAAACATATCGTACCTAAGGGAAAATCTCAAAATCATAATTTTTATCCGAGATTGTTTATACTTCGATATTTAATGGGTCAAATTAATCATCCGAATCCATGATTCCTCAATATGTAATATTATCCCCCTAAAATTTTTTAAATGCAATTTTAGATATTTGTGAATTTTTAGAAAAATATATGAAGGGAATATTTTTTTGTTTTCAGTATGAGATAATTTTTTAATTTTCCGGCAAAAGTACAAGAAGAATGTTTTTTTAAGTTATCCAGCATGAATGGATTTTTATGCTTTCATAGAATATTATTTCCATGAAGCTTCATTTACATTTTTTCATGTTTATTTTCAATTAACTTCTTTTAGTTTAAAATTTTATGACCTATTGAGAAAGGAGAAATGTTTTTGATGAAGAAAGGATATTCTCCTCAGAAATGGAGTTGAAATGTTTTATCAATATTATTTTCCATATAAGATAATATAGGGTTATATTTCTATCCCTATTATAAAATTGATTTGATTATGATATTGTGGAATTATTTTTATTAAGTCCTTTATCGTATATGGATTATGTTATGATGGCACGATGTTTAATAATCCCATTTTTATTACATGGGTTATGCTATGATGTATGATTTATGATTTTGTGGCACTCATAAGAATGGTTTCATTATAAGATGTGTGGGACCTATATATCCCTCCAATGAATTGGGTAATTATTTATATCTCATGAGATATACATGGCTAGAACGGCTAGTTAATCTGGTTCAGTGATACAGGGCTGGAAATGGGAGTTAACTCGGTTCAGTAATGTACTTTTTCTGCTATGATGGTCTTGGAAATGAGTATTGACTAATATGAAATGATTTTATATGATTATGTGTTTATGCCGCAAAGATTTATTTTTTATGTTATGATTATTTGGATTACATTTCACTACTATGATTTATCCCATGTCATGATATTATGATCTCTTTTGCAGGTTATGATTTTCAAAATGATATGTTCTTATGAATATGATATGATTGATATTTCCTTTTTTACCCATACTGGGAATTTGAGCTCAACCTTTTGTATGGTTTCTTTTCCCCATGTTAGGAAGAATGGTATTATGTAGGATATGACTAAAGGGACTCTAGATATGATGAAATAAACAGGGGACGATGTAGATGATTTATGAACCAGTTGCTTATGATTCCTTGATTCTAAAGACACTATACATATATGGCCCAATCATGGTTTTGTTATATGTTGTAATAAGTATGCTTTAATTATAAAGTAATAACAATTTAAGTAATGTAAGGGTCATTATAGTTGGTATCTGAGGAAAGGTATAGTAAACATTTAGAAACTAGGATGTGAAATCCTCTGAATGAACCCTAATGATATGTCTAAGCATAGAACACAATATTAGTGTTTTATAAATGGACATGAATAAACTATGATAAGACCTAATGTGTGAAATTTTATTCTTTATTATGTGGTTTTCCTATTATGATTAGTGTTTCTCACACTATGCTTCTTGGTTTTAATCAATGGCTGGAACCTGAAGGAATATTGTTAATTCTGAATGCGACAGGAAATGTAATGATTATCCACCTGATAAACAAAACATTATGGGAGATAGAATAAAAAATCTTGTAGCCATGCTCACACAACTTTCTCAAGCTATGAATAATGCAGGACTTCCAAACGTGAAATGGAAGGAGCAACATTCTATTGATTCCTTCATGAGGGTGCGTCCACCTCCATTCAGCGGGTCTTCGGGTCCATTAGTGCCTGAACAATGGATTATTACCACTTAAAATATATTTTCAGTTCTACAATGTTCTGAACATGATAAAGTCGTCTTAGAAGTATATCGTTTGGAAGGTGAATCTGGTCAATGGTGGAATCTTATCATGAATATGCATAAAAGAGATGAAATTGAGTCCATGGAATGGGATGAGTTTAGGAACATATTTTTCAATAAGTTATTCCCTCATATTCATCGAACAATGATGGAGAAGTATTTTCTTGAAATAAGGAAAAAGGTTGATGAATCAATTTGTATCTACGAAGCAAATTTTAAAATACATTCAAGGTACGTTTCTTGAATCATTACCCAACCTGAGAGTATGATTGATCAATTCTTTAGTGTCTTAAAACCAAGTCATCTAAGGGATTTAGCTATAAGGGACTTCAATAGCTACAGGGAAATGGGTCTTTGTTCTCTCAAGGTTAAGATGGAGATTGGAGTAACCCATCAAACATGTGGGTTTTATAAGTAGAGAAAAATGGAATTAAATGGAAAATTTAAAGACCACACTGAAAGGAAGATTATTTTTCACTTATGCTCAATGTGTGGAATGAAACATAGAGTTAGTAGTCTTAAAGGGAAAATTATATGTATTAAATATATAAAATAAGGTCATTGGGAAATTTAATGTTGCAGTGATGAGAAAAAGATGTTTGCTGATGCGAACAAAGAAAAGGCAACAGAAAATGAACCTCCTACACATCAATGTTACATGTGAAAGGAAATGGGCCTTTATGACAATAAATGACACAATCTAATGGTTGTTGATGATGATTGACATCAAAAAACTCTTAAGTCCAAAGACAAAGGAAGTCACATGAAATTTCTATCGGCGATGTGGAGTATGATAACGAAGTGGTGAAAGGTACACTTACCATCCACTCTATAGTAAAAAATGTTTTATTTGATTATAGATCCTCCAACTCTTTTATTTATGAATAATTTTCTAAGGTTAACGCCATATTACCTCTGAAAATTGATATTGAGTTGGCTTTGAGAACTCCTAATGGAACAACAGTTGCATCAAGAATTTATAATTCTTCTCCGATTAAAGTTTGTGGGAAAGTGGTTACTGCAAAACATGTAATCCTTCCTATAGTGGAATCTGATGTGATTCTTGGCATGGATTGGCTTTCATTATATGGATCTCATATCAATTTCTATTGAAGGAAAGTCACATTTCATATTCCAGATCAATCAATGATCATCTATCGATGCAAGGATGAATATAACTTTCCAGTGGAAATTTCTTCCATCTTATGGGTCTTGATTCCAATAAATGAATGTTATTTATCTGAAATGGTAGGATAGAAACACATGATTAAGAATTTGACCATTGTACGAGAGTTTGAAAATTTTTTACATAGTAATTTCTAGGACTTATATAAAATCCTGAAGTTGATTTTTCAATAGAACTCATACCAGGTGCTATGCTCATTTCAAAGACTCCTTAAAGAATGGCCCCTATTTTGTTTCTGAAATTGAAGAAGAAACTCGAAGATAATCTTGATAAGGGATTCATACACCCTAGTGCATCACCTTGGAGAGCACCTATTCTGTTTGTTAAGAAGAAAGATGGCTCAATGAGACTCTGCATTGATTATCGAGAACCTAATAAGATCACTGTCAAGAACAAATACCCACTCCCACGCATTGATGACTTTTTTGACCAACTACACGGAGCTCAAAGCTTTTCCATGATTGATCTTATTTCAGGGTATCATCAATTAAGGGTCAAAATGGAGGATATAAAAAATAATACTTTCTGTATAAGGTTTGGACAGTATGAATTTATAGTGATGCCATTTTGTAATACTAATTCCCCTACTATCTTCATGGATCTAATGAATAGTGTCTTTAGAGACTATCATGATCAGTTTATGGTAGTCTTTATAGAGGTTATTTTTGTCTATTCAAAGATAATGGAAGAAAATTATGGTCACTTAAGAATTGTATTGAAATCCTTGAGAAAGGAGAAGATTTATTCATAATTTACCAACTGTGAATTTTGGCTTCAAAAAGTTTTATTTTTGGGTCACATAATCTCAAGAGAGGGGATATTTGTGGATCCCACAAATGCAGAGGTTATTGAAAGATGGTTGAGACCAACAACAGTAATTGAGATCCAAATTTTTCATGGTTTTTCTGGATACTATCGACATTTTGTAAAAGATTTTTCATGATTATCTAATCCACTCACCAGTTTGACTCAAAAAGGAGTTATGTTCGTTTGGACGGAGGAGTGTGAGGGGAATTTCAACTTGTTAAAAAGAAGGTAATATAGTGAACTTGTTCTCACACTACCTTGTACTGGAGAATGGTTTTTGATCTACTTTGATGCAACCAATAAGTGATTAGTGTGTTCTCTCATGAAAAATTATATGGTTATAGCTTATGCCTCATGAAAGTTGAAAATTCATGAGAAAAATTACCAAACACATGATTTGGAGTTAGCTGCGGTAATCATTGCATTAAAGTTTTGGATGCATTATCATTATAGAGAAAGGTGCTATATTTACACTGATCAGAAAAGGTTAAAGTATATTTTAACACAAAATGTGCTGAATATGCACCAAAGAAAATGGTTGGAGCTGGTCAGGGATTACGACTGCTCAATTCATTACCACCCTTGGAAAGAAAAAAAGGTGGCAGAGACATTAAGTCGATAAGACCATGCTAGCCTATGGATGATGAGGATCACAAAATATTCAATATTTATGGATTTGAAAAGTATGTGTCATTAATTTATAATGTAAGGGGAATATCATATATTTCACAAATAAATGATCAACCATCTACACATGTGAAGATTAAATAGGAACATAAAGAAGATGTAGAGTTTCAAAAGAAGATGAGAAATGTTCCTTAATTCCACATTGATTGTGATGAAATAATAAGATTCAGGAATCAGGTTTGTGTTCCTACTATCCCAGAATTAAAGAAGTAATTATTGTATGAGGCTCACAATTCTTCATTCTCAATTCTCCTTAGAATAACGAAGATGTATAGGGACCTAAAAGAGTTCTTCTGGTGGGACAACATGAAAAGAGATATTGCTGAATATGTCTCTCGATGATTTTTTTTCAACAAGTTAATGCTGGGAGATAGAAGTATAAGGGGATGTTACAACCATTGGACATACCAGAATGGAAATGGGAAAACAACACTATGTACTTTGTAAATGTACTTTCTAAAACATCCAAAGGGAATAATGTTATCTCTGTTATAGTTGATCATCTTACGAAGTTGGCGCACTTCATTACTATAAGAGATGACTTATCTCTTGATCATCTTACCATGATATATGTAAAGGAAGTTGTAAGATTTCATGGAGTACCACTTTCCATTATATGTGATTGGGATTCGAGTTTTATCTCGATGTTTTGGCGAAGTCATCAGTATAATCTAGATACAGAGTTGAGTTTCAGCACTGCATTTCATCGTCAGGTAGACAGTCAGTCTGAGAGGACAATTCAAACTCTATAAGAATTGTTGAGAGCTTTCTCAATGGATTTCAAAGGTCGTTGGGATTGACACGTACATTTGGTTAAATTTTCTTATAATAATAGCTTTAACTCTAGTATTCAGATGTCTCCTTATGAATCTCTCTATGGAATGAAAAGAAAAAAATCCAACTTACAACGATGAAGTTGGTGAATGAATGATATTAAGACCTAATCTTGTTGATGAGATTTCAGAAAAGGTTAGATCTATTCAAAATCATATAAGAGCAGCTCATAGTCGACAAAAATGTTATGCTGACTACTGAAGAAAAGACATAGAGATTGAAATGGGTGATAAAGTGTTTTTTTGAATATCTCTTTGGAAGAGAGTAATGAGATTTGGAAAGACGGGAAAGATGAGCCCTATGTATATTGGTCTTTTTGATAAATAGGATCATGTTGGGAATGTAGCTTGCCGATTGGCGCTTCAACAGAATCTCTTTCAATTTCATGATATGTTCCATGTACCACTCCTATGAATATATATACCTTATCCTTCACATGTACTAAGCTCATAAGATTTACCACTGAAGCAAGATCATTCATATGAAGATCAACCGATCGAGATTCTGGATCATAGAAAATGTGTTCGATGAAAAAGAACACTCACATTGTTTATTTTTTATATAGGAACTACTAATTAGAGGAAGCTATATGCAAACTCGAGAATATGATGAGGGAGAGGTATACTCATCTGTTTGTTACGAAGTGATGAATTTTGAGGGAGAAATTCATTTTAAGAGGTGTAGAATGTAACACCATAAGATTTTATGAGATATATATATTTTTTATGACTTATGTTATATGAAACAAGAAATGAAGCTTTTACTATATGCAACACTGGCTTGGCTTGCGTTACACACAAGAGCAACCTTCCTTGACAGCTTGTGTTGAACGCAATACCGAGTTTCACTAAACAAAGATATGTTATTAAAATATTTTTATAACTAGATGTTAAAAATATTATTAACCAAATTTTTTATTTTATAGAATATTAGAATTCATCTTACAAATGAGATTAGAAAAAATCAATTTTTCAGATAAAGGAATAATTTTTTTAAAAAATGCAGGTTTTCAGTCTTTTGATGGCGCAACCATTTTAAATGTAATTTTTTTAAAAGTTTATGAGCTCAATTTGAAAAAAATAAACTAATTCTTTTGATCAGGATAGAAAAATTAACATTGGATAAATTTTTTATACTTTTTTGATAACATTCATATTTTTTTGAATAGTAAAAATATGCTAAATTTTTCTTAAAAACAAAATTTTTTCATCAAGATCATTTATATGGTTAAATATTAAAATATAATTTTTTTAAAATATAAATAGAATATATTTTCATCACTAAATATAATTTGTTGCATTTTTATTAATTTTACATTGAATTTGTAGGTATAATTAATTCAATCTTTTGCAATGTTTTAAATAAAAACCCATTTTTTCAACAACAAGATTAGTTTTAAATTAATTTCTGCAACTTATGTGTTTTGAATTTTGAAAAATTCATTCCATATTTGGAATCTATAAGTCCAAATTATGTTAATATGATAATTTTTATTTTTGGGCATTACGAATAGTAACTACGGTAAAATTTATTTACCATAGTTAAAGCTAAATTAGGTAATTAAGGTTAACAATAATATAAAATATTACCCTAACACTTGTATTAATATAATTGGATGATTATATTTCATCCAAAAATATACCTGGGTTGAAATGGTTTCTATTATGACCCACGTGTATGTGATCAAGGACTTTAATTTACTTCATTTATATGAAAGTGAAATAGGTCTCAATCAATCTCTAATAATTAATTTTTTTAATATAAGGTTATACAGAATATAAATTTAGTTATAAATGTTCACTTGAAAGCTAAAATGTTTCCCTTTATTATGGTAATATATTTTTAATTTTTAAGAAATATGTCATTACCTTAATATCTTATACTTTAATGTTGAAAAAATTATTTATATAGTGGAAAATCAAAAAATTAGTTTTTATTAAACTAATAATCTCCATAAAAGTCCCAACGAACCTGACCAAATTTTTTTTGTCATGTACATATACAATATTAGCATCCAAAGGTAGAATTTTTAGTAAAATATATGAAAGGAAACTTTTTTAGTTTTCAGTACGAGATACTTTTTGACTTTTCAGTCCAATGTACAAGAAGAATGTTCTTTAACTTATATGGCATGAATGGATTTTTATTCTTTCATAGAATATTATTTCCGTGAATATTCCTTTACATGTTTTCTAGTTTATAATCAATTGAATTATTTTAGTTTAAAATTGTATGAATTATTGAGAAAGGAAAAAAATTGATTAAGAAAGGATATTTTCCTCAGGAATGGAGTTCAAGTGTTTTATCAAAATTATTTTCCATCTAAGATGATATATGGTTCTGTTTCTATCCCTATTATTACACTGATTTGATTATGTTATGATTGAATTATTTTAATGAAGTCTTTTATCATATATGGAATATTTTATGATGGCATGATGTTTAAGAATCCCATTTTTATTACATGTGTTATGCTATGATGTATGATTTATCATTTTTTGGAACACATAAGAATGGTTTCATTATGAGATGAGTGGGACCTATATCTCCCTCCAATGCATTGGGTAAAGATTTATATCTCCTGAGATATACATGGCTGGAAATCAAAGTTAATCTAATTTAGTGATACAGGAGTGGAATGAGGAGTGAACTCGGATCATTAATGGACTTTTTCCGCTATGATGGTCTTGTTAATGAGTCTTGACTAATATGAAATGAATTTATATGATTATTTGTGAATGCCACAAATTTTCATAATTTATGTTATTATTATTGGGATAACATTTCACTACTATGATTTATCCCACGTCATTATATTACGATCTCTTTTGCAGGTTATGATTTTCAAAATGGTATGTTCTTATGAATATGTTATGATTGATATTTCCTTTGTTTACCATTACTGTGAATTTGATCTCACCATTTTGTATGTTTTCTTTTCCCCAGGTCAGGAAGAACGGTATTAAGTAGAATATTCCAAAAGGGACTCTAGATATGATGAAATATATGGGAGATAATGTAGATGATTTATGAACTAGTTTTTTATGTTTCCCAGGTTCTAAAGACTCTATACTTATACTATCCTATCCTGGTTTTGTTATATTTTGTAATAGTAATGATTCAATTCTGAAGTAACAGCAATGTATGTAAAGTGTGGGTGGTTATATGATGTATATAGACAATCCCCTATATATGATGAACATGGGAACTTATATGCTCCAACTAGATCGAGGCCACAACCACATCGCAGGTAGGATGTGATGACTCTCCTTGTCACTAACACATGTGGTGTCTTACGCGGGCCGATGCGCGACAATGACAACTAGTATGGAGGTTCTCCCCATTACACCACCAATGAGAGAGTAGGTCCTTCCCACTACCTTGATCAGTGTGGATATCCTCCCCAAGCCACCATAAATATGACTAGATGTTCTCCTGGCCGCATTGACACCCAGTATGGAAGCCTCGTCCACACCTGTGACCTCAGGTATGGATCTATTCATCCTACCTTAGGTCACCGATGAGAATATTCTCCCTGTCCAGTCATCCATCAGCATGGGGGGTCTTCCTCATCATCTTAAAACAACGGATAAAGGTCCTCTTTTTTCCGTTAATTGGAGTAGTGGAGGTCTTCCACGCATGATTGGTACCCATCATCGAGATCCTACCTTTGTTCAGTTTGACCAGTACAAGGACCTTACTTCTTCCATTGCTGATAAGGGAAACAAGCATGGAGGCACTTCCCATTATCTTACTAGTTACAATAGAGGTCTTACATTATATTGTAATTTATGCAGAGATTACCTCTACACATCAGCTGGATGACACTGGGGTCCTCCCCGTGTTTCCTTTGACATATGTCCAAGTGATCCTCACACCCGAACTCATCTTGGTGGAAGTCCTCCTCACCCCAGCATCAGTTTGGTCGAAGGTACACCTTAATTAAAAAACATATCCTATCCTGAAGAACAATCCCGGTGTATAAGAGTGGTTCGCAGACACCATCAGAAGATAATCGAGATGCTTCAGAACGAGAATAATCTAGTCTTCTTCTCAGATTCTGAGGGAGATGTGATTTAGCAATGGAACCATATCCTCGATCCTCTATCTCGGTGGAAGGGGAAGTAACAGGATGTACAAGAATCACCTTATGGAATGTTAGGTCCACTAAATTCCCACCACCCTTCGCAGGTATATCCAATAGGATGATGATTTTTCTTCCATCTTGGGCCTGACCATGCAATCCTCCCAGTCATCAACATGTTCATTCTCTGCCTCGAACAGATATCATGGAGAATTATTTTAGGAACTGATGGAGATTGACCAACTACATTGCCCGCAATTAGTAACTGTAGCCTCTTCACCATAAACCATGGTATCCAGTCTATCTTACCAGAATGTGGCTGGCCAATCATTCCATTGACCATTGGATAGCTCAAGATGTGGTGGTTTATCAGCTCTCTCTATGTATTCTCCACCGACATGTATATAGTCTCATATGTCTCCTTTAGTGCCGCTACGGATCCCGCAGCCACCCCCAGTTCATGAATAGGGAATCCAAGGGCTAGATACCATGTCCAATCTGAGGATCTTGCGGGATATTATTGTGGTGGACCATTTCCGAGAGTTGTTTTCTCCTCTTTTGACCGACAAATTCAGTGCCCCAAAATCGCTTACCCTTGAGGAAGTTGTGTGTTTCCGCCAAGACCTATAGGTCATGAAAATTCATATTTATTATCAGCATGTGGATTATCCCAACATTCAAGAACACATAGAAGATACCGACCATCAATTCCACATGCTTGACTTGGTTGTGCACCCTGGGGCCCTACACCATGAGTCGTCTAGTCACCACCAGACCCTCTAGAAACGATGCATCTATAGATTTAAAGTGACCTTCAGAATTATCAATGAGACTTCCCCCATGGTCAGGTCCCTGGTTTTGGGAAATATGTTTCCCTTCATTTCAGTTCAACCTAGTGCCAACCCGACATTCCCCGTGATATTGAGGATATGCCACTAGGTATTGTCATGATTAACATAGACCACCTATAAAAATAATATAACTATCCAAAACTTCTTTAAAATAACATACCCAATGGGGGAATTCAACACCTATTAGATCCATTGGTTAGGGTTAATCACCATTATATAAATTCAATGTGTCTTCCCATCTCCAATAAGTCATTAATACTCGGTCAGAATCCCAATAAGGGAAAAGAGAATCTTAAAGTCGTTCTAAATCTTTTGAACCATCTGACTCAAAGGAGAAGATGGGAGATGATCTCAAGAAGGCCATGTGGAATCAATTGCTTTCAGATCATATGAAGATGGTTGAGGACCTCCTTGCAGAGCATGTTTTGGAGTGGTGACCAGACTATAGTGACCCTTGACTAGCGTAGTAGGGGTAGGTACAACTCCCCCCCCCCCGAGGGGATGCCTCTAGGTGTCCTGGACCATATTGTTCACATGGATATGGTAGAGTATGATGCCTAGGGAAATAAGGTATTGTATGTATCACAAACTCCACCTGACCATAGAAATAATCTTCAAGAACAGAATCGGGTTCCCCCAGCCATTGTATAGGTCATCCCACCATCTACTCCATGTGAAGTGGGGTATTTTTATCATGTTGAAGATCCTGCCAATGCACTGGTGGTTATGGATCCTTGTCAAGACCAAAATTCCCACCCAGATGATCCAATGTAGACCGTCATTTCCCTTCTGAAGCCTTTGGAAATTTAACTTGCGTAAATTCTTCCTGATGGTATATTATATTTTGGCATGGGTGGATGATATGCCTGCACATAATGGTTTTAGAAACCATAAATTCTATCCCATTAATGGGATGGGTTATCGGTTATAGAATCTGGCCCACATCATCTCAAGGTGTGGACCCATTCTAGGAACTCCATCGTAGTAGGTTGCCGCCACACTCTGGTGTTTCGTACAAACATTAGAAGGGAATGTTGTTGTATGGTATAGCCTAATACCAATTGGGTCATTCAGTAGTTGGGAAGATCACTATAGGTAGTTTCTTTACCTTTTCAACTCTACCACCCAAAAGCCGAGTATTACAGACCTCTTCATGTGTAAGAAGAGGCCTGAAAAGCAGGTTTCTGACTTTGTCTCTCTTTGGAAAGGCCTCAACTACTGCATTGATATAACACTAACATAGGTACAACTACTAAATATGTATGCAGGGAATGTCAAAACTGATAGCTTCAACTCTTTCATTACTCATAATTACCCTTGGGGATTCTAAGATTTCTATGATAATGCCCAGCGTCTGGGGGAAGCATTTCATTAGGCCAAGATGGCATGTGTGTTGCCTCCTATTTTTCCTATGAGAATAGCTTCTAAGGTTGAGCCCTCCATGGTAGCATATATAGATTCCCCTATATAGATGGATTTGTTACTAGTGGAACCCCCTACACATCCTTGTTGAGGTCTACCACCCCAAGCAATGCCTCCCTCCTAACAGTGACCACCCCAAAACCTGTAGGCGCCCCTGTGTATCACGCCACCACCACCCAGACAAGATCACCGGGTTCAACCTCATCGACATGCTCCTCTAGCCCATCCGTAGGACCATGAACCCAAAGCCCCCTTCCTGGGTTGAATAAATCAGACATACTCCTTTAATGAGTCTCATGTCCTCAGTTATTTTTGAAGTGTGTTGGAACAAGGAATCCTACGGTTACCAGAATGCAGGAGGCCCGAAGAGGCCAATCTCACGGATCTCCCTAACTACCACACCTATCACCGGATCATGGGGAAGACACTAAAAATGATATGTTTCTAAATAATGGATTAATTATTAGGTTGATAGAAACAGAGTCATTCTAGGCATAGTTTCGGTACAGGTGGCATGTGGGTTCATGGAGGCTGACATTGGCAGTAAGATTGAGGGTGAGTGGCATAAGGTTTCTAATAAGGGCTCTAAAATATATGTCGACTGGATGGATCATAGGGAAGTCACCTGTTCCCACTGTATTATCTGTGCACATCTGAATCAACCCATTCCTTCAAAAGAGGCAGCTTCACCTGCAGCCGGTACCTCTACGTTGACAACTTAGACATCTTATTCCCCGGAGAGCAATCATCTGCAACGAATTGAAAAAAAAGACCACAATGATTCCATCGTCATAGCATAATTTTGGAGACATCATGACCCCTATGTTGGATATTACCCACATAATCCATTTGGTGGTGGAGGATTCATCATTTGATGATCAATGATACATTTTAGTTAACACTATTGAGCTAGTAAAACCCTATATGGTTCCTTACAATGAGGTTAATGGGCTAGATCCTCCCAACATCCCCAACCATCCCCAGCATTGATGGATCTGTGGCTATGTGGGTTTTCAGGATTCCTTGGTCAATAAATCTATCTAGGATGTGCATACCACCTAAAATTGAAATCTTGTCCGGTGTAGAGCTCAGCATGTGCAAATTTCTCATATACTATCAACAGGTCCACCTTCACCACCATTTGTGCTACTAGACTAGGTGGTTCTATAGTGAATGAATCATGATCATACATGTTCAATTACATACCAGACACAATCATATATACCTCATCTGGTAGTCACCCCACGAGGTTCGACTATCAAGAAGTGGGACATTCCAAGCACCAGCCAACTGTCAGTTCATTAGAAGGGCCCATCATACCTCCTTCCACAGAATGTTCTCCTGTAATAAGAATTTCAGGATTAGAATGGGAGTATGATGTTCTTAAAAATATTTACATCATCCCTTTAAGGCTCTCTATCCTTGTAGCTCTTCGTCTATCAATATATATACATGAATCCCTGGTCGAGGCCTTCCGAAGCCATATCTAGTTTGAGAAGGAGGTAGTAGCTGAAGAAGCCTTCCCTTCTGAGGCAGTAGAGAATTCATAATGTCAAGCTATCATCTCTTTATCTCGGTATGATGAGTAATATCCCAATCATGGTTACATTCTCCCACTATACAACACTGGGAACATCAATGGTATAGAGGTTCATCATTATTTTATCGATACAGGTTCTAGGATCAACCTTATCCTAACCCATATGCTTCGAAATATTGTGTTGTCCGAGGATGATTTGAGCACCTCTGACCTAAAAATTCATGGTTATGATAAGATGGAGCAGACACTGGTTGGTATCATCCACCTGAAGACCATGTTCGGTGACCTGGTTGCTAGAAATAAGTTCACAACTATCTCACTGGACACCACCTATAATGCATTGAGGGTTTTCCATGCATTCACCTGCATGTGGAAGTCCCTTCATCATATCACCAATGCCTTAAGTAATCCCATAATGGCCGAGTAGGAATACTCCAATGTGACTTATAAACCTTTTCCTCTTATGGAGCCCACTATCTTCATGATAAATATTATAATATCAAGGAAAAACATATCCAGGCTGACAAATTTGAACACACTATGGTTGTAACCGACCCGTGGGAAGACAAGGATGATGCCGAAATTTTTTTAATCCACCAATTTGAGGATAAGAACATGGATCAAGGGAAATGATTAGTTCGTTCTGGAATTATGGTGAAGCACATTCGTAGATCTATGGGATGCAAATAAATCACCTCATATTCCTATAAAAATCTGGATAGGGTGATTCTAGAGCCCCATAATCCTATAAGGTATTTGTATGTCTGCCCCATGGAAATGAGAATACGACAAACTTTTTGGTTTTGCTGGGTTGTGAAATACCATCTATATCAATCATGCCACAATTGCTTTGATATCATCAAGCATGGACCCTTGGGCAGAAGACCAAATGGGATCTGGTTGACAGATATTATTGCTACGGTTTCCGCATCACAATATTCCCTTGAAGAAGTGTCTATCACTAGTCAAGCAGGATCTAGTGCTCCATGAAGATCTTTCAAATTAGAGGAATTTCGTCCCATTAAGGAACCCTCTTCAATGAATGAAGAAAATTATTTTTCAGTCTCTCCTCCCTCCTTCGATGATGGTGACTCCACCATGGATGATGAGTTGTTATAGGTGAACGTTGGTAACAAGATGGTTTTGAAACACACATTGATCAGTGCCACTATTCTTGTCAAAGAGAAACAATGATATGTGGACTTCATGAAGAACCATCATGATGTGATTTCCTAGAGTTATGATGTGATGCCATGACTAGATCCTCAGGTCATCTTCCATCACCCCAGCCTTCCTGAAAATTATCTTGGGTTCAAAAAGCCTCCCAACAAGATGAACCACTCTAAATCTGTAATGGTCATGGCCAAGGTTGATAAGCTCATCAGAGCCAACATCATAAAAGAGTTTCAACACCTCAGATGGTTATCCAACATCATGCCTATAAGGAATAAGAATGGGTATATCAGCGTTTGCATCAACTGCTGGTATCTCAACTATCACTATCTGAAGGATGATTCTCCCCTTCATATGATGAAACTGTTGATTGACACCACCGCTGGGTTCTAGGACAACATCTTCATGAATGTGTATTCTAGGTATAACTAAATTAGAATGTCCCTTGAGGATGAAGAGTCTTCTGCCTTTAGGTCACCACAAAGTACTTTATCCTACCAGGTAATCACCTTCGGTCTATATAAGGCAGGTTCCACCCATCAGCGTGCCATGCATCGCATATTTATACTATTCCTCAGGGCAAAGTATTAAGCATAAGTGGATGATCTAGGGGTAAAATCTCTCAATCACCAAGACCATCTCAAACATCTTGAGAATGTTTTCATATTCCTCTGATCCCTCTATCTGAAGATGAACATATTCATGTGAACCTTCGGGGTCACCTATGAAACGTTTCTCTGGTTAATTATTTGATACAGAGGCATTGAGATTTGTATGGAGAAGATTAATTCCATCATTCAGGTGTATCCTTGGAGAAATATTCAGGAGATTCGAGGTTTTCAAGGCCACGTAGCCTATATATGAGGATTCATCATGATTCTAGAAGGCAAGAGTAATCAGATTTCCCGGCTCATGAAGAAAGGTGTTGATTATCAATGTCATAACGAGGGATATACTTTTTTAAAGAAATCATGTAGTTACTATTAAAGCATCCATTCCTGATGCCACCCATTTTTATAAATTTTCTTGTCCGATATGTGACATCCCAGGAACAATCTCTCATTGCCCTTCTCACCCAGAAGAACAAAAATTGAACAAGGAATTGTCTATACTATCTCAACCAAATGCTCATCAATATATAGACTGCATATTTCTCTATCATGAAATGTTTCCTTGCGGTGGTATTCATAGTGTTTAAATTGTGACAGTACTTGTAACATCATTAGGTACAGTTAGTGTCTCTATTGTTTATGATGAAGTACATTCTGAACTGCCCCATATTAACAAGCCTTCTAGCTCGGTGGGTGGTGATCCTACAGAAATTCGAAATCATGTTTCTCCCCTTGAAGGATATTAACAGACAATCATTGGTAGACTTATTTTCCACCCATCCATCTCCCATGGACTAGTCTCTGGATATTTATTTTCCCAATGATAAAATCCTCTCGTCAAACCAAGCTATTCCATGTTGGAAAATACACTTTGATGGTGCTTCCCAAAGCTCTACCGATAGATGACTCAATGATTCCCCACTCAATAGAGTGGGCCTCAATATCATCTTCATCACGCCATCACTAGTGGTTCTAACACAATCATTCATATTGTTATAAGGATGTACCAACAATGAGTGAGAGTACCATAGTCTCATCACTAGTCTAGATATGGCCCTCAAGATTGATTTTCCCCACTTGCATGTGAAAGGGGACTCCAAACAAGTCCTCAAGAAGATCAATGTTGACTATTTCGTCAAGAAACTAGAGATCGTACCATTATTTGAGTGTACATGCCAGTTGATGGAAATGATCCCATCTCATCTAGAGGTTACACATGTCTATTGAAAGTAGAAAGGTCAAGATGAGGCCTTGGCCTTCCTCGCTGCATCCCTTATAGAGACTAAATATGATGATTTGATAATTCATGTGGCACATAAGAAATTCATTTATCCCATCATTTCAGACATCAATGATAGACAGCAGGGAGGACACCTGACTACTGGGGCATGCGTGTCAAAACCCCCAGGTCCCCCTACCATAGTAGTGGAGGTGACTCCCGACTAGTGGACCACCTTTATTGAGTATCTCCAACAATGTAATCTCTCAGTATATTAAGTTGAGCATGATCGAATCCAATGATGTGCATTTTAGTTCACCCTCCAGAGTGGCCCAAGTCTTGAGAGGATTCTCTACAGATGTGGGTTTGTCGGAATTCACTTATATTTCATTCAAAGAGGTGAGATTTCTCAAGTCATGTAAGAAGATCAAGACGGTTCCTGCAACGCTCACCAGACTAGGCTGAAACTCTCCCACCAGATCTGTAGATTTGGGTATTTTTGGCCCTCCATGATCTTTGACTCTATTGAGTTTTCCATGAAAAATCATGTGTGGAAAACCCATGATAATTTTATGCATTAGCTGCCAGATCATCTCAACATTTCCAATTACTATTGGCCTATCATAGTCTGGGGAACTGATGTTGTGCGATTATATCCACTGGTGATAGCCAACCAATGTAGATTCATCATGACTATTACGTATTTAGTTTCCTAGTGGTCATAGGCAGTTCTGCTCAAAGAGGTAAATGCCCATTATATCGTTGAGTTTTTCAGATCCAATATCATCTACCGATTCAGAGTCCATCGCTCCATCATCAATAATAATATCACAAACATCCAACCAGGTAGACTATGGATGTTGTAAAACATGTACAACATAATTTCACACCATACCAATCTCTATCACACATAAAAAAATGGGAAGATTGAGGCTTTCAATAAAACCCTCTCTATCATTCTGTAAAATATGGTGGGTCAAAATAAGAAAATTTCCCTAGAAAAACACCCCAATGCTCTCTGGGCTTATCTGACGATGACTCACAACTCCGCACATGTGACCCCATATTCCTTGGTGTAAAGAACAAATGTAGTCCTGCCAATCAAGATTCTGTTTCACTTATTGTAAACAACTGTCTATGATAAATAGACACCAAATAAGGTATCTGAAATCCATCTGGATGAACTAAAATCCCACGATGAAAACAACCTTTTTTCTCTACACAATAGGGAGAGGCATCCGAATAAGATGGCCAGAGCTTTCAACAAGAATGTTCACCTACGCTCTTTCTAGAAAGGTGTGTTGATGTTGGCTCTGAGAACACCAATGGTACCTAGAAGGAAACCACACAAACTAGAGACCAAATGGGTAGGACCTCATATCATTTCCAAGGTTTACCCCAATGGCGCTTACTCCCTAGTTACCATGGATTGTGAGCATATAAATCCTCCCACCAATGAAAAATTCCTCATGAAAGATGTCTCCTGAGTAAGCCCTGGTCCTACAAGACTTGAAAACTACATCCTTCATGGTGTAAATCTACTTTGTCATCCTGCGTGATGCAAAACAGTGAGTAGAAAATATACTTTTATGGATCGTGCTCTATGACCATAAAATAATATCTATATAGTCCTACATGACAAGAAACTATGATGCATTTACCTCACTATGTTAAATATCATAATCCTTCCATGATGAAGCACGTAAAACTACATGGAACTTGTCCCTCATGAAATTAAATTTTATGTCGTCTCTCGTGACGTTAAACATTATATGGTCCTGTGTGACCTTAAACTATATCGTCTTCACCACATGACATTAGAATACATGATTTTCGCAGGCAGAAGGATAAAAAAATACCCATCACCCATCCTGCATAAAAATAAAATATAAATGGTCTATGATCTATGTTTATAAACTAACTTCTCTCTATGTCCTTATCACATGACCTAAAACTACACAACATATTAAAAACTATGTATGAGTTGATTCCTATCTCATGAGATAATTAGAAACACTCAGATGATTCATCATTGAGTGCAACCCCGAATTCATATCTCTTACTACCCCATGTGTGTAGTTCTCTTAGAGGATCCCACATGGTGTAGTTTAGGCTTCTTCCCCCCCCAACTCATGTTAGGATTATGATGATCACACCATGTGATCCTCCTTGTTATTCTATCCTCTCACATCTTCACCACATGACGTAAACCTGCATGGCCCCTTCACGAACTATGTATGGATTGATTCCCAACCTAATGGGATATGTAGGAATGCCCAGAAAATTCATCCGTAGGCCCAACACCAAACATCAAGGTCTCCCCTTGGTTCAAAACACATTGTGCGGTGTAGGATTTTTCCTTCATTGACATTGAGTTCATCTTGACGGCACCATGTATCTCCCTCATTGGAGATCTCCACCTCTATCATCATCTCACATGATGTTAAATAGAATGGTCATACTTACACATCACGTGTCCCCTTCATTTAAGTCTCCATCATCATTCACATCTAAATGGACCCCCAAACATCATGGATGCTAGGCCATAGGGTTATCCTTCCATTTCAGGCCACCAACCTGGAGGGTCTTGAAAGACCATGTGATACAAGTCTTGCGTTACAAATATGGTCAGTGGTCGACACAAATTTATCATTCCCACTCCAGGTCACAAGATATGCATGTTGGGTTTCGAATACGATCAGCATCCTTCCTTCATCGTTATCACCACCCTTTTATGTATCAAATATTGGGTGAAATGATTTATTTTGTCCTTCTATCCCATGAAACATTAGTACGCCTCAAATAGGATTGTTGGTCTTGTTAGGATCGACACTACCTAATCTATTTCTTTTGTTGTCATTCCCACATATGCCTGGAAGGACCACATCACGTTCCATGTTTCCCACAACGAGATTTGATCACGTGGGCTTAAGAGCTTTGGTAAGGCAATGTATTCATAAAGTGTATCATATATATTGTTTGAGCACTATTTCCTTAAATTATGATCACCAGCATCCTCACTACAAGGAGTCAAACTAAAAACTGGCTTGGACATTCCATATTGGGTCCCTCAGCCTTTTCAGATCCCTTATCCATGTTATCATTTAAGATTTTTTTGGTGTGGTAAGGACTCTATATTCTTATTCACGTCATCCTATTTTTCCATGCCACCCATATCCCCTGGAGATATCCATCCATCCAAATCCGTACTACATAAAGGTAAACTACATAGGTCCCACCACACGTTATGCATCCCTACATTTGGGTATCCATCATCTTTCACAATCGAATGCTCCCCTCACAACATGGATGCAAGGCCTCAAGGCTCACGAACCATGTTAGGCCAACATCCCTGAGGATTTTGGATATCAATTACATATAAGTCCCGAAATAAGAATATGGTTAGTGGTTGATACTCATTGATCATCTCCATCACGGGTAACACAATATAGATACTATGTTCCAAACATGGTCTGCAGTTATTCTCAATCAGTGTCTCCATTCTTTGGTCTCCCACATAGCAGGTGCGATGATTCATCTTTCTACCCATCTTTCCCATGAACTTCACATTAAACTAGGTATCTAATGTTTGACCTCTATGACTATAAACTACAATATACTACATCATTATTGAATGATTTTAAATAGATCCGCATCTTTTAGAACCATGTTTGGCTTGATTCATGCTATCGCAGGATATATAGGAACTCCCGAACATCTCATCTTCAGGTCCAACCCTATTTCATAGAAACCTCCTCATCTCTATTTCCCATTTTCTTGTGTCATCCTAGTGGGAGGGTGTTTGGGGGTGGTATGAGCTTATATCCTCATTGACATTGGGTTTATAATAGCCATACCAGATACCTCCTTCTATATGGTGGTTTACCAGTAGGTCCAGAAGCACATTGGTTGAGGAAAAAGAGTATTGGATTCTATATAGAAATGTATATTCCCATGTCTCTGCTTCATGTTACTCTTTTTTTTTGATTTTAATCATAATTCACATCTTAATGGACGACCAAAAATCATGGATTCTAGGCCAAAAGGCTCTGCTACCATCTCAGGCCAACATCCTTAATGGTTCTGAATGACAATTTGACTCAAGTGCCACATTGAGAATGTGGTCAGCGGACGATGGTCATTTACTATTCCAATTTCAGGTCACACGATATGGGTGATATATTTCTAATATGGTCAATAGTTACCATCCATAATTATGCTATCCTCCATTATGTCCTAAATATTAGTTCAATAATTAACATCATTTTCCACTCTATCATGTCTACGGTGAATTTCAGCACTCTTGGTTCTATCCCTCAATCTTTGTTTGCACGTTAAGGGGACGAATCCATGGGGTGTTTTAATGTGAGACCCCATACAATTTATCTCTTCCATCTATGGTCCGATCTCTAATACCTTAAACTACGATCTCCCGAGGTCCTTTCTGCAAGAGGTTAAACTGCACGACATCTTGAAGAACATCTTATTGCTTGATTCCCATCCCTATGGGATTTGTAGGATCACATAGACTTCTCTTCATTGGGTCCATCTCAATTCCCAATAATTATCTATTCTGTTTGGAATTATTCCCATAATTTCATAGGATTTCGTTGGGTGGCATATATGGTCTTATGTCCTCATTCATGTCGGACATGATTTACCACACCATGTACATTGTCATTTAAAACCTTGTTTGCACCCAAGACATATGAAATTAAACTATGATTCTTAGTCCCACATGAATTTAAATAGATAAGTATTTTTTAAAGAAGTTAAAATGCATGGGTTTTTCATAGAATAAGACCCTAAACTATGACATTATCATGAAGGGCTCACAATGAAAAACAACCCCACATTATGGTGTCCTCACTTTAGGGGACATCATGTTTGATATTGGTTCTCCTTCGTACGATTTGTCAAGGCCTAAAAATGACTCTATTCTTATAGAGATGCTATTATTATATGTCTTTGTCTTGTTTCATCTTAGAAAAACACACATCAATTCTTAAGAATAAAATAGATCTATCAAATGCCGCTTCTTTAGTTGCATGGTCCAGAACCGCACGATAGTATTGTCCCTGACATTGGTACCCTAAAATTCATTTTCTAGAACTATGTTCGTCTTGATCACTATCATAATGGGGTATGTAGAAATTAACATGACCTTTTCCTTGGGTCCATACAAACTTTCATTCTTGTTCCCTTGACATAAAATTTATCTACGGAGTATATGGTGGGATATGGAATCATACTGTCCTTGTTCACGTCAGTTTTTGTAATTACTGCAAAATGTGTCTCCCTAACTCATTTCCATATATGGTCCATGATATAAGACCTTAAAACAAAGATCCACAATTCTTTTTTTCGGGAAATTAAAATGCACAACATTATCATGAACTATGTGATGCTTGTTTCCCATCCTCATGGGAAAGGTAGGAATGCCTAGACATTCTGTCTGCGAGTCAAGCCCCCAGGATCCAAATGCATTCCCATTTTGACCCCTTTGTCCCTAAAACATTTCTGAGAATTTTGTGTGGCGAGTGCCTCCTAGGTTTTCATCCAATTTATGTTTTGAAACTACCTCACCATGGGTCTCCCTTGTCACTTCCAAACTAGGTTCGAGTTCCACGACCGTAAATTTTGATCTCCCTATGGGAACTACGCATTGGCCCTTGATACTTCACCACCCTACACACATTCCATTAAACTTGGTCCCCTCTTAATGGTATACTCTACAGCTTCAGTCAAGGAGTGTACGACCCTAGAACCCTTTTTCTTTGAAAGGTATTCAACTTCCTTTATTGGAAACGCCTCATTGGAGTACTCAAATGTGTCATGGAAAAGTGAACAATGACTGTAATTTTCCAATAAACACCCCCTCATTTCGTGTCAATGCATTATGAGCCCTTTATATGGATCCCCATCCTCCTCCACATCTGAAGGGACCCCCATTATAGCCTGGATATAGCTGAAATTTACTCACCTATCGTCTTTGGCCAATGCCCTTGAAGACTCCAGACAAAATTTGTGACAGGTCCCATGTTTTGAAGATGGACAGCGGTCGAACCTCATTTGTCTATCCCAATTTCTAGCAAAATGGAAATGGATAATGTGTTTCGAACATGGTCAACATTTTTCCAATACCATCACACTACAATCATTGTGATCCAGATATTAGGGATCATGATTCAAAACATTCCCTTCCCTTATGTTTATGTGGAATTCCAACACACTTGGTTTTACCCCTTCACGCTTTTATGTGTGTTAGGCAGGCTGATCATTAATATTGGTACATAAATCAACTAATGATTCTTTTCTCCTAATGTGTGCCACCTCATACCAGGATGATCCCATCACTACCAATTGATTCCCACACTGAGAACGAATCACATGGGATTAATGGTTTTGGTGGAACGTGTACTGGCGCATCCATGCCGCACATGCCTTTTTCATCCTGAAAGAAGTTAAACTATAATCCTAGAACAATGTTTTTCTTGATTTCCATCCTAATGGGGTTTGTTGGAAATCCTGAACACTTTTCTTTGGGTCTACCCCCATGTCCGACCACCCTAGTCCTATGTAATAAATAATACCATTATGAATGTGTGGTGTGGTGTGGAATGCTTGGGTCATCATTCGTGATGGGATATGTACCACACCTCATTTTTCTTTTCTTGTTAACCCTGTCTTCAACACATGACTTCAAAATGAGGTTCTACCCTGAATATGTTTTGAATTCCCCATGATAACTATGGTATGCATCAAATTCCTCACCAGAGGGGATTTCCTCTACCCAGATTATTCCCAATCCACATTGTTCTTAAGAACTATTTTTGGCATAATTCTCATCCACATGGAATACATAGCTACTTCTGGGTATTTTTCCTAAGGCCCATCCCTAGGGTCATTACCCTTTCTAGACCCTCGGTCTCGATTGGGGTCATTTCTATATGACCTTAAACTAAGAGACTACAGTCTGTGCAATATGAATATAAAATATTATACTAGGTCCAAGAGGTATGAACATAAAACAATGTGCACCATCCTTTCCATACGATGTTAAACTACATGTCTACCATCTTAATTGGTATGATTTGTAACTTCATGTAATTCTAGATCATCACCATAGATGTCCTGTCTGCAAGTAAGAATGATCCCTGGTTAGAAAAATGTGCTTACCTAATGTGATTCCACCATGGTGGAGTTGTTCCATGAGTGTTGGACTACATTCGAAAAACCATTCACTCCACTCTCCATGATGGTTTCACTTTATTTAGACCCTCATCCTCTATCATGATTTAAGGAACCCCATAATGGTACATTTCATTGTCATATGGATCACCTACAATCATAGACTAACGTTAGGGATGATTAATGGATGAAATTTTGAGTCCAGACATGTGTTTCGATCATAGTCAGTAGTCGGCCCTCATTGGATATCCCAATATCAGGATAATGAAATAGGGATTCTATGATTTGATCACAGTCAAAGGTTATACTTTATTATCACACCACCCCAATAGTGTTCCAAATTTTGTGTATCGTTATTCACACCTTCCCCTCCCCTCTATTCAGATTGATTATAACACCCGTGGCGTTACCCCACTCATGCATTTGAGAATGTTGAGAAAATATAATTTTGACTTCTCTAAGAACATCCATCTCCAGTTAGGCCTCCATCTTTCTTACATAAAATCTGGATCGATTTCTCAGTACCAGGATGAACATAGCATGGTTGTAACTCTCATAATCGGATGGAATAATGATGCGGTAATCCCTTGTTTCTCACATCAGGCATGACCCCTATGTGCATAGGTATCAATCACTAGATATTTCCAAAATGTTATGGAAATAAAGTGAACAAAAACATATAACATAACTCATTCATGACACAAAAATAAACAAAAAATTCATGAAAGTACGTTTATGAGTTTACACACATTACAGTACCCAAGGATTGGCCCCTCCCAATGATGGGTTGTACACTTTCATAGAGCATTCCAACGCTGCCTCTTTCTGTCTAGTGGGGTCCAGGATATTCTTTCACTAGTTTAGATCCCGATCCTCATTGTTTGTGATGGTACATAGTTCATTAGCCTCTATCTGGGCCCTCTCCTCGTCGGCATAGATGATATCTATCTTCTCATAGGCTCTCCTCATCCATTCGTTAGATTTTTCAATTTGTGACTTCCTGAACGATTCGATCTCCGATTGTGCATCGTGGAAAAAGGATTACATGTTCTCCCACACCCATAACCACTGAATATCATTCTAGTACTCTTGATTCCTTTTGATGTTCACGGATTTCTCCGCTTCCAGACCACACCAAGACAATGATCAGGCCCCCGAATATTATCCACCATGAAGTCTAAGATGAGTATATGGGGAATTTTGGTATCCACTCCTCCAATGTATAGTTCACGTAGATGGGAATAAATCCTCCTTATATGGTCTATCCATTGCTCATGAAGATTCTCCCCGATTATGTTCTTGATCGGATTCCATGATAGACAACTGAAAATATTGTTATCCTCTTCATCAAAAATCATCTCATCTCAGTCTACAGTGTCAGCGGCATCATATGCAGGGAACACCTCCAGGAACTCATCAGCATGGTCTTCATCCATTGCCTGATCAGGTAAGTGATGAACCATGTCACTTGATTTATCCCTGATGTCGTATTCCTCCTCGATGAATTTAGGTTCTGTATTACTGATGGTCCCACCTGTGATTGGGAGAGCTGGGACTTGGTCAGTATGGACGTCTGCTTCAACGACCACCGGTGTTCCCCAAGGAAAGGCTGCACTGGGCTCTCTGACCATCCATGCCAAGGTGGCCCACCGCATTTGATGATATTTCCATACAAAAACGTTCATGGAAAACAGTAAACCAAATCAATGGATGACTGTTATGGTTTCTGTAAATAATACTTACAATGATCGAATAGTTCATCTCTCCCCAGAGCTATATACATCGGGACCCCGGGGCATGGACCACCGAATATGTTTGGGAAATCTAAAGATTCCTAGAGAACCAACATGGATATTTTGGCCTTTCTAGGGTTAATAATTTCTTGTTCGACGGGTGCAGATCCAGAGGTTCCCACAAATACATCTACATTTGAGTGGGAGCAGGTCTTGTGTATGAGGCCCTCCTTGCATAAATCAAATGATATTTTAGATGTCCTAAATTATTTTGATATAAAAATATGGTAATTTGGTTTAGGTTTTAACCTCAAGAGCCACCGCAAACACTTCCATATCTGGGTCTGAATTTCCAACCTCGCTATCTTCTAAGGGGCTCCCACCACTAGCCTCAACCCCTAGAAGGAATCATAAAATTCTTCTGATATAGGTAAGCAATCTATCAATTTGGAAGACAAAAACTGTGGAGGTGACATTAAATAAAGGAGAACCTTCACTCAAACCTCCGTAGGATGAGGAGGGCCCCGGTGTTGTAGAAACTCTTCTATATCGGCAATGTAATGCTCCCCATCTTCCTGATAGACTGCAAACCCAACCCTGGAATGACCGATCCTTTGCAAATGCATCCCTATGGGGTTCAGATGGAGCCACATCTTAGAAGGGTTGAGTAATTTTCCATTGACATCCCAGATTTCCCAGGTCTCTATGAAGAGAGAATCCTCAGGAATATCTATATGGCACAAATGCTTCTCCAGAGCCACAATTGGTATCCCATAGAACCCCCTGGGTGGTCTTTCCTCTGGATTACTCTGCTCCTTATGGCACCACAAGGTCCACCACTACCTCCTGCCGCTCGATTGGTGTGGGTGTCATCTCTATTGTATCCCCCACCACAGGATGTCCTCACTACCATCTGGAATCATCCATGAGGTTCAGGGGGGAATCCTTCACTGGGACAGACGGTTTATTGCTTCTGCATCTCCCCCAAGTAGGCTTCCTCCCATCTTTTGGCATACTCCTTAACCAGCCTGTAGATAGTTGTAGGTGGATGCAATTCATTCTGAATTTTCTTATAGTTTGGCATTAAAATGAGGCACATATTCCCTATCACACATGGGTGATCCCCATGGAACACCCCCAGGTAGATCTGCAGGGTGACCCTTTAAATGCAACCGAACTACCCCGTGAAATGATGTAGGGTTTATGGCTCACAGAGAGGCTCGAGGCCAACTTGTGCCACAAATATTCCGCCCTGAAATACATGGAGTTAGGACCTATTCTCCTCTGTTACCTGAACATCATTAGTGAAAACACCTATAAGAAATGTGAAAGGGTGGATTTTTTTCACGTTCGCCTTCTAGACCTAGTTCAGAACAAGCGGTAGGGTCCGCTTGGTCAGAAAACACCCCATCGCGTTTAGAATAGACAACTAGATGTCCAACCCTATAGGAGAAATGGGGTTTTTGAAATCATATATTCCCCAAATATTCCCCATTATCCATTCATATTGAAGATGTAATGGCCCACACACCCTATTGGCCTATTCCCTTTGTTTATAGGCCACAACACCATATATAGTTCTTGAGAGAATCAGTATCTCTTGGTTGAGCCGCTCCGCTATGGCCAATGAGGATACCATTATGAAATTACATGGGTTCATGCCCATGTTGGTGTCCCTCACGAGCAGAATCCATCCATATATGAGCACATATATTAATGTAACCATCCTAAGCATCATTTGTTCTTTGGTGCTAATACTGAACCCCTAATTCATCCACTGAATGTCCTCCATGAGTCGCCAGTAAGAGTGCTCCTTGTTGCACTGAACCTCCTTCGAGAAATGTTGGAGGCCTCACGAGAAACTTACCATCTTCCAGGTAATTTAGGAACTAAATGAAGCACCAAATAAATTGGGCATCCATCACTGACTGCTTATCCAACCCCACCACCAGTTCTATCAATTCGCTTTCGAGCGGTGGAATTTTCTCTGGGTCCTCCCATGTATTCGTGGAGGGGAGTAAATCGTTATACATCACCGCCTGTATCAGGACCCCTATGATTTGGTACAGGTCCCATAGGATGATACCAACCTCCCCATAGTGAAAATGAAATCTAATGGTCCTCGACATCTACCTGCTCAAAAACTCCACCATCAACTATATATTCTAGTAGATGTGGATTTGGGATTCCCAGGATACCTCATATATTCCCACTCACATTATCTCTTCCCCAAACTCCTCTTATGATGCACATACATAATATTCCAATGCCCATTCATCCGTGAAGATGTTGCCTTGGAATAGATCCTACTCATTGGTCCACCCCTTCTCTAAGTTCACCAAGGCTACCTTCATAATGCTGTGGTATACTGGGAGGATACCACTGGAAATAGTTCATTCCCATCAAAAATTTTCACATGGATATACAGGATGTCAGCGTCGATGAGTGTGCAATCCTCCCAATTATGACCGTCAACCTCCCTAAACCACTGGTGATAGAACAATGTACTCTTGAAAAAGTAATTTGGCTCATATCTTCTCACTTCATGAATGAAAACAGCAACCCTAAAACTGAATACATATAGTGGAAGCCTTTTTCACAATGGTTAGTTCTTCTGAATCTCTAACAGCAGTTCCACCAGAGATTCGTAGTCTGAGTGGCTCTACACGCACTCCTCGATACCTAGATTATCATCCTAATCTTCCCTCCAAGAAACATTAACAAAGACAGCATAGAAACTTCCTGGTGAACCATTATGTCACAATGTATTTGAATATTTTTGTTCTGGATTGCGGATCTCGGTCGTGGATCTCGTTCGCATAACTCAATCATAGAGACATGTCTTATAACCGTGCCACTAACCTCGTAGGCACAAGCTGCGTAGAACACGATAGAAAAGTATAAAGACATGTTATTCACCATAGAGTATAAATGATTGATTCACAATGTGTAGTTACAGAGTTCTAGAAGCATTTTGAATCTGCAACCCAAACACGATATTGAGAATGGAAGAATGAGGGGTCATCCTACCCCATTTAAATTCGACTCCCCATTGATTTTCGGTGCGCCTATCCATGGCCATCTTCACAGTGTTATCAACTTGCACGTTGCCTCTCTAAATCGTGACCCTACATGGTGATATGGATATGTGATTGGCCTGAAATATTTTCCGATTTACCCTTAGACATAGACACTCATTCTATCCACGGCTCTAAGTCTGGGGGGTGGCATTTTTTGGCACCAAAATGTTCACGGAGAGGGAAAGGAATGAATGAGGAAACTGGTAACGAAAGGGACACCTCATGAAGATCCGTCGCGGAGTCCCTAATCATTGTGACCATTGAGGATCCCCTCTACATTGTGGTTGATCCAAAGCTAAAGACACCCACTACAACCACGGAAATGGAAAAGTTTCTAGAGGCTCTACCGTTACAACACAATTGACTAGAGTAATCGCGCAATAGAGGGAGCTATATCGCCAATTCGATCTATTAGGACTTGACAAGAGCCGCCGCGAGCACCGCATAAATGATTCGGGAGTGTTCTACATCGATGCAAGGATGACGGTTGACTATGCGGTTAAGAAAAAATTGAAAGAATCCATGATCGTTCATGGAGACCATGTGGCCTCACGCCGAGCTAACCGAGCTTTACACCACCTCTTGCCGATAAATACCGAGCTCCCCCCTGATCCCAATTGATGGATACCTCAAACTTTCACCTTCTATGATCTCAAATCAGGAATCAACTTATTCTCAAAGAAACCATGTGAAATATGAGATCTTCATGGTACTTGAGCATTAAGAAGTACAATTACCATAGGTGAAATAAAACCCCTCCTCAAGAAAGGATGCCTTCCACGGAGCACATGGGCCATCATAAAGGAAGTTGATCCCTAAGGGGACTTGTGTCTTCACAGAGAACTCATGATTCGTGATGTACCTTCAATACACATGTGAGCCATATACTAAGGTAGGATCACCATGCTTCATGAAGTACATTTCTTCACAGTGCAATGCATTGCAAGACACCCATGCTTCGTGAAGGCCTACTCCACGCAATCCATTCTACATTGAAAAGAACCATTCACAATCATCTATACCCTATACCAAGGCTATGTATCTCTAATTAGCGATGAATACCCTTTCGTGAAGACCCTATACTATGTGGATTACTAGAAATTCATGAGGTATTTTCTTATGAACCCATTATCATCACAAACACTTCTCTCGTAAAACCCTACTGGTTTGTATGAAGTGACTTCATGGTACAGTGGGTGGTGCTTCAAGTTACTTTTCGTAGCCTCAATCTTCATTTCGTAGGAAAACTAATGGATATTTCTTCTTCACATAGCCACACTAACATGATCCCCCTAATGGATCACTCCATATCATCACATCACGAGGCCATTAATGATGAATTACCTCCCCCAAGTGTGGGTGGGTATCCGTTATATAATTTATAGGTGTGCAGAGTGAACCTTCCTTTTCAATGTTGAAGGATGTTAATAATCTAAGCACCATCATAATCATCCCATGACATTAAATTTTAGCCTCACCCCTTGCAGTATACACGTGGTGCCCCTTCTTGGACATTCTTCATGCCTGCTCATCTCGACAATATTGAGATCATCTACACATGGAATTAGATCCAATTTTTTTATAGTGTAATATGTCTACGAGGAAGGAAAACCATCTTGTTGTAATCCCCTATCATTTCTTGTATGAGTTATAATCCTTATTCCTCTCTTATTCTGTGCCAAAGAATAGAGGAGAGATGGACATCGGGACATTCGTTACCCCTTCCCTCTCCCTATGGGCTTTGACGCAATCAGGCATCCATCCAGAAGTAAGTCCCCATATCCATCTCCCTGGGCTACTAACCATGAATAATCCTTTATTTAATCTTTGTGGTATTCTTACCACGTGTGAGCCCCACTCCACTTTTCATCGATGCACCTTTGGCAAAGTGATCATCTGGTCTTTTCTGCCTCTTGTTTGTCACACTGAGCATGACTCATGTGGGAATATAGTATGAATCATGCATGGAATCCTTCCTGGGATGCCCTAGATGATAATCCACAAACCCCCATTATAGACTATGTAGACTTTGATCCTTGCCCCTATCAGAGAAAAGTACGTATGAAGCCACCATGAGGTTCAATCCCAACACCTATTTGTCCCAACCACATCATGTCTATTCACCTACGTCATGCACAACGTTAAACTGTATCCTCACTTCCAAACTACAAGAACATTTATCATTACCCATATCCAAGCATGGTATGTAGGGAGCCTCCTTGAGGTTCAAGACTATAACCCATCATACCCGACCACATCTCGTCGGTTCACCATCGTCCCACATGACGCTAAACTGTTTTCCCCCTTTTCATCATGCATGATTTTAATCTATGTACATTCAAACTACATGGGTTTTTATCCTTGTCTCTTTTATAGGATACATAAGAATCCCCCATGAGGTTCAACCCTAACCAATAGTAAGCCATTGTAGACCCCATCCAGTGGTAATATATTTCATTGCCCGACCAACGACAAGTTGTTATAGCCCTAACCTGTGGTAAGTCGTTGGAATCCTGAACCATAGGTATTACCTTTTAGTCCACAACCAAAGAAATGAAATTGTAACAATTCCAATAGATGGTTAGCCACTATATCCCCAATCAATAGTATGCCATTGTATTCCCAACCAGCAGTAAGCCATTGTATCCCCAACCAGTGTAAACTATTTAAGCACTAACTAGTAGTACGAAATTGTATCCCCAACCAGTGGTAATCCATTTTAGCCACAACCAGTGGTATTTCGTTGTATCCCCCACTAGTGGTATGCTACTGTAAGCCGCAACTAGAAGTATGTCTATGTCAACCATGATACTTATTACACACTTAAACATGATTTATTACATAAACTCTTCAAAATATAAAACATGGAAAATTGAGAGGTTTTTTGTATTTGGGGCTTAGGATAATTAAATAACAACTTAAAACATATATTACAACATATTTATTCAAAAAATCCTGTACATGACTATTACATTCCCTCGTACTTAGTATTGCATTGGATAACCAGAGGACATGCATAAAAAAAAGTGAGCTAAAAAGCCCAGAAATGGAATAAACATGGAAGAAGCCGTGGAATACAATATATATTATAAAATTGGAATATAAATGGATCACAAGAGAAACATGGACATAAAGGCATGATAAAAAATGATAATTATAACATGGAAATGTGGAATCAACACCTAACATGGAATTACCTTGAGCCAAGTCTCATTGCACATGGAGCATGAGTAAACCATCATTACACATGAATAATGATTAAACACTTGTTTTAATTGAATTATAATGATTAAAAACTCATTGCACATGATATATAACGATAATATACATTAACCAATGCATTGGAGCGCTATCAGGTTGCACCCTTCTTAAACATTTCATTTCATGCCTAAGTGTGCCCCATAGATCATAGAACATGGAATCAACGATCATATTTATTCTATAATAAAAGGATTTGGAATACACACATAAAGAATTATAATCAATAAGTAAATGTGTGTAATGTTGAATAAACCTGATAGATAAATGGGCATTGTATTCACTACACAATGACATTGTCTTGGAAAATCGTAGTAAAATTTCGACAGCATAACGACGTGAAATAAGAACTCATTAAAAATGGATGATGAGAGTGAAAGTGGTATATGATAATATTTACATGAGATGGTCAGTATGTGGGGTCATATAGATACATCTACAAACAAAAATAATCGAATTTAGATGCATAATACAAAATAATTACTTGGATGTAAAAGAGGAGAGAGAAATCCCTCATCAAATTTAAGCATGGTAAATGGGGTATAAGGGACACATTAATGAGAGATAAAGGGGTATTACATCATCAAAACATAAATATGGTTGTATTTTGGAGGTGAAAAATCATAAAAGAACATTTTTAATTGAAAACAAATGTGCATAACATCTGGATGAAAATTTGACAAAAATGAGAAAGGAAGAAATCTCTTACTTGGAAGTGTGATCCCAAAGGCTTGGGAGAGGCTGAGAGAGGCTTCATGGGAGAATGGAAACCTTTGGAGGATTATAGAGGGAGGAGGTTAGGGTTTTGTCGAACTCCAAAGGCTATTATAGAAGATAAATTGGGAGCTTGGGTGGGTTTATATAGGAAAAGAGATTAAATTCTTTATTATTTTGGTTCGGGACACCTCACATTAAACTAATCAATAACATAAATCATCCCATGGTTTTCACCCATGTTTTTTTCTAAATGGGATTGGAAAATAATTTATTATATGTTCAATGGCCTTACATATTAAAATAATAGGGTTTCATGCATGGAGGTGAGTACCACTCTCAAGGAAAAAATTTTTAAAAGACAACATGTTTTATAAGCGTTGAAGGGTCCACCAAAGCTTTGTAAAATAAATCAAAAAATCCTAAAGTCACATTATTTTAATAATAAAATATATATTGTGCGAAAATTATGTTTATTGTATTTTATTACATCACTATTGGGTCATTATGATTTCATAAAACAAATTATATATTTAAACAGTATTTAATTTTTACCCAAAAATTTTACTATCTCTAAAAATTATAAAAAATTAACCATTGGATAATTTGGAAATCTTGATTCCAAAAATAATATTCATTTTATGTAATAATTTTCTGAATAAGTGATTTTTAACATTTAAAATAAAAACTTATATTTATCAAAAATTCAGGGGTTTTGAAAAAAATAGCTTTCAAACCTATATAAAAATTACAATTGCATTCATAAAATTATACGATCATATATATTTAATAAAATATAATTGATTAATAATAATATTTTTTAATATATTTTTTAATTCAAAAATCCATTAATTTATCAAAATAGATTTATCAGTTGAATATTAACTAAAAATATTATTTGTGCAATAAAAATTATTTTTAATGTAACAGTAATAAAACGAATGAAAATTATTTATACAAAAATAATGTACATAGTCATATTAATAGGGTCTTGTTACATAAACCATTATAACACCCACATAAGACCGAAGGGTAAGGTGTGCGATGGTGACAAACTCATGGGGTGTCTCATATAACATCGCTCGAATGGTAATCTCTATTATCTTCTACTTCTCACGTAGTCGGTTCCGCTCAAGATTAACTTGTTCAATCTCGGGTTGGGCTTGGTCCAAAGTGAAGCCCAATGATGCCACCTCCATTTTGAGCTCTGAAAAATGGGCTTTGTACGGGGCAAGTAAATTGGATGAGACCATTGCTTCCTTTTTCTGAGTAAATTGGATTTGTTAGAGCTCAATATTTACACAAATCATGAGTTCACTATTCAACAACTATATTAGAAATGATCACAATTCATTATGTTATTTTAAAATGAAAAAAAATAAAACCAATGAAGTTCACATTTTATATAACCATAATAAGAAATTTAATTAGATCATGAAAAATTTCCAGTAATGCAATTTTGGGTCGTTACAATCGTCCACCCTTAAGAAATCTCGCCCTTGAAATTTCTTTTTACCACATTTAAACAAATGTGGGTAAATCTTATTAATCATTTCCTCTGATTCCCACATCGCTTATTCAAACTTGTGGATTCTTCATAACACCTTGACGAGGGGCATTGTATTATTTCATAGAACTTTTTATCTATGATTTATGATCTTCACGGGTTTCTCATCATATGAAAGATCATACTATAAATATACAACCCCTAAATAAGGTACATGTGAAGGGTCTAGTATATACTTCTATATGAGAGATACATGAAATACATCATGTACATCGTACATGGAAGGTGGATGTGCTAGTCAATAGGCCACAGCCCCAACACGATCAAGAATCTTGAATGGGATGATGTACCTAGGACATACCTTACCCTTCTTTCCAACCCTCATGAACATCTTCTACGGAGATATGCGTAGAAATACCATGTCTCCAACAGTAAAATAGAGGTATCGTGGATGGTTATCTTCATAACTGTGTTGTCGACTCTGGGCTGTCTTCATTTAATTTCGAATGATTTTCAACTTCTCCACCATTTCTTCAACCATTCATAGTCCTAGAATCTTATTCCCATAGACATCATCCCAACACGTCAGTGTTCTACACCTTTTCCAACAAAGGGATTCATATGGTTCCATTTGTATACTTGAGGGAAACTTTTATTATAGGATAATTCAACTAGAAGAAGATGTTGATCAAATATTCCTTAAATTTCATTTAGTATGCACTCAACATATCCTCAAGTGTTTGGATAGTCCACTCAGATTGGACATAAGTTTTAGGATGATAAGATGTACTAATGATTATCTCAGTATCCAGAGCATCTTGAAGAATCTTCCACAACATATAGGTAAATCATTGATCTCGATCAGATACAATAGATAGTGGTACTCCATGTGCCTTACCACTTCCCTGATATATATATTCCAGTTGATCTAACAAGAAATCCTTATGATTTGAAATAAAGTGTGAAAACATTATATTATGATCCAAAACAACATAGATATCATTGTTTCCATTGGATGTATTCGGAATTCCGATGACAAATTCCATTGTGATGTTCTCTCATTTCCATGTTGGTATGGGTAATGGTTGCATCATCCACTTATACTTCTGTCTCTTAGACATCACTTGTAGACACACCAGACACATTGATGTAAATTAGGTAATTTTCTTATTCATATTATCCCACAAATAATACTTTTGGGGGTCACAAAACATATTTCTCATTCCTAGGTGAATACTTAAATTTAAACTTTGTGCATCATCCAAAAGTTCATTCTTTAGTGTTGAACATCACGAAACACATAGTATTTTCCAAAACCTCACAATTCCATCTTCATTAACATTGAACTCAGTGGATTTCCCTTTTCTGATAGATTCCAATTTCGTATGAATTCCCACATCATCATTTTGAGTATCCTTTAACCTTTCTAAAAGATATATTTGAGCAAACATTTGTAAATGGATTGATGATTTTCCATTCCTTATCATTTCCGTTTCCATATTCACAAAGTCTGTGATGATTGGATCCTTCTAAATTCGCATCAATGATAGAATCACTGGGTCCTTTCTACTTAGAGCATCAAAATCCTTGTTCACTTTCCCAGGGTGGTATTTGATTGAGCATTCATAGTCTTTGATTAGGTATAACCATATTCAATGGTACATGTTCAAATAATTCTGTGTCAATATATACTTGAGGATTGGGTGGTCCATATATATTTCACACTTCTCCCCAATGAGATAATGCTGCCAAAATTTTAAGGTGAAGATCACTGCATCCAACTCTAGATAATTTTTTGGATAATTCTGCTCATGAACATTCAATTTCCTTGAATCATATGCAATGAATTCATCATTTTTCATCATCACATAGCCCATTCCATTTTTCAAAGCATCACTGAATTCTAAAAAAATTTCTCCACTTGTGGGTAAAGTGAGCATGGGTGCAGTGATAAGCCTCCTTTTCAACTCCTTTAAGAATTCTTTTCATTCATCACTCCCATTAAAACTTTAACCCCTTTCTATTTATCATTATAAGAGGGTTGGAAAATCATGATGAATTTTTCAAAAATTGTCGTTAATATCCAGCAAACCCTAAGAAGCTAGGGATATCCTTTGCCGATGTTGGCCTTGACCATCCCTCAATTGCATCTGTTTTGGAGGGATCCAAATATATCCTATTTCATGTGATGATATGGCCCATGAATGAAACCTCCTTTAACCAGAACTCACACATGTTGTACGTTAAATAGAGCTTCTCCTTTTGCATGGTCTCTAGTATACTTCTTAGATGCTCCCCTTGATCTTCCTTAGTTTTGGAGTGTATGAGAATATCAACATTAAAGAATACAATTTTTTTGAGGTAATCTCAAAGTACTCTACTTATAAAGTCCACGAATATTGCTGTAGAATTATTGAGTTTGAAAGGCATTACTATGAATTCAAATTTCCCGTATATAGTACAGAAGGAAGTCTTGGGGATATCTTCCTTCATCACCCTTACTTGATAATATCACGACTGCAAATCCACCTTGGAGATATATTGTGCTCCACGATGCTAATCAAAAACTTAATCAATTTGTTGGAGTGGATACTTGTTCATTATTTTGATTTTGTTAAGCTCACGATAATCAATGAAAAGGAGCAATGACACGTCCAACTTCTGGATGAAGACGACTGGTGCACCCAATGGTGAAGCACTTGGGCCTATGAACCCTTTATCCAGAATCTTATATGGTAGTTTATTAAGCTCCAAAAGCTCCACAAAATACATTCTATATACAGCCATCGATATTGGAAACTCCCCAGGTATATGGTCTATTGAGAATTCGACATCTCCTCTTGGAGGAAGACCAGACCATTACTCTAGAAACACTTCAGAAAATTCCCTCAAAATAGGCATGTCTTCAAGGATGGTTTCCTTCATAGACTCAATCATCTGGGCCAAATATTATTTCTCATAGGATAGTAATATCCATGCTTGAGATGATGGAGCTAAAGAAGATTCATCTTCCTCCATGTACATGTACAGAATTAGGGGGTTGATTCTATACATGGAGTGTGATTTCCCTCTCATGACAATTTATGTTGGATATATATAGGGGAAGCCAATCCATGCCAAGAATTGCATCAAATTCCACCATAAGGAGTATGATGAAGTTCACTGGGAAGTTTAATCCACTGATTATGATCGGGGATGAGTTATATTCTTGGGATGCAATGATTTCCCCATTATTCAAGCTCACCAACATCATTACTTCCATGACGTTTGGAGGTGTTGGGATTGTTATAATAATCATTCAGGATATAAAATAATGCGTAGAACATGAATCAAAAATTAATATCTCTATTCTTGAATGAATAACTAGAGTACCTATCACCCCTTTTTTCTGGATTCCATTCGGCAGTAGTGATGGAAAAAGCTCGCCCTTTCTGCCTTGGAGGTTGTTGGTTGTCTCCAAAAACCATTTTCTTAAGGCATTGATTTGCAAGATTCTCTAGTTCATTGCAGTTGAAGTAATGAAAAACACGTTGAGAGTGGAACATAGCATTCATATACTCTTTCACAGCTGCATATTTTTCTTGTCAGCAGTTCATGGCAAGGTTCCCTTCTCTTCCACACCTAAATCATTTCCTCGTCCCCTTCATGAAATTTCCAAGGTGTTTCTTTCTGCACCTTTGGCAAGTAGGGTAATGGATTTTTGTAGAATAGTTGGATTTATCAATTGGACTAAACGAATTGAAGTCCACCTTATGCTTCATATCTCTATGGTACCCTTGAGGTTCATCGATCTCTATTTCAACATTGAGGAAACATTGAAAAATTTCGTCCAAGCTATCAAAGTCACGGATCTCCAGGGCCTTCCACAGCCTAGATTTCAACCCACTAATGAATTGGTCAACCTGGAATTCATGGGTAACGAAAAAGCCAGAGGCATATTGTGAAAGACATATGATTTTTTCCTTGTACGCTCTGATAGATTCATCATCTTTTTTCCTTGAGGGAATAGAAGTACCATTCCATATTAAAGAAGAGGTTTTATCGGAAAATATTTAGCTAAAAACATCTTCCAGAAATCCTTCCATTCCAATGCCTCGATCTCCTCCACAATCTTCATATTTTTCTTCAATATCTACCATTGATCAGCTTCACCAGCCATAAGATAAACATCATGGAGAACCGTCTCTTTTCATAACATTGAAGGATAGAGAAGATCTTTTAAATAGAGTTGATCCATTATTCGGAGATTGATGGATCAGATAGTCCATCAAATGTAGGAGGCCTTTGTCTCATGATGCTCTCGATTGTAACGCCTTGTCCCCAGTTAACCAGAGTCGGTGCATTACTTCGTAACATTGGCATGATCACAAAAGATCAAGTCTCGAAATACCGATTAGTTTAGTAGCCTTGGAAACACTAGATACATTCATAAGTCTTACATTATAACATAAAGTAAAACAAAACTACAACATCTTCTCTTCATATCCCCTTATATTATCCCTGCAGGTCATTCATAATATACTTCTTCACATCCTGGAAAAATTAAAACATTGAAAGGGGTGAGCTCAGATGCTCAGTAAGGATAAAAATATAGTGGAAGGTTTCATAAATAATCATTAATATTTAAGGAAATGTATATCTAAAACAAAAGCCTTTTAAACTTGAACATTAGCATAATATGGAAAAAGTAAAATGAAATAATTCCATTTACTTCTTCACAAGGATATTCTACTGGTCGAATAATCACATAAAATATCAATAACAACTTTCATAATGATGGAATGCATAATGCCAGACTATCATAACCATGTATCCAAGGCCTCGTACCAAGACCACAGATAATATTTTGTCAAGGCCTCGTTCCAAGACACTAGTTTGTCTCATGAGGCATGCCGATGCATTGATGATCTCTAGAGGGATCCACCCGTCACTTATTAAGTCCAATTCATTCCACATATGAACAGGTTTAAACATATCATAAACCATTACATAATAGTATCACATAAAACATGCATAAAGGAAACATAAAATTTCCACATTTCAATCACAAGATATCAATACAACACATTGATATAATAAAAACACATTCAAAACTATTTTCAATACCAAAATAAAATAAATTTAAAACATGGTATTTATTTTTCTTTTAAAAAAAGGTATGGCCTATAGAGGAATCCGAAACTCAAATAATGGTCACGGCGGCGAAGAAGTCGTTGTCGCTGCATACGTACAAAAAACATTCCTTTTGTCATTTAGTAAAAATGATTCGTATAAAAAAATTTCTTTTGAATAAAATTAAAAGTCAAAGGGGTTTATACACCGTATAAAGGAAAGTTGTGTATAAAACAAAATATGCCTCAATGAAAGGATATTGAGATGAAGTCCCTTACAAAGATCATTTTTTAAATAAAATAGATCTATTATGTGTATTCACTATAGGTACACCTGAAAAAAGTACAAATACAAGATAGTAAATAATAATATAATGACATAATTTGAATGTAGGAGATTAACCCAAAGAATGGAAATTTGGTTAAGAAGTTCCCTTACCTTGTGTCCAACTTGACTCGATCGTTCTATAACCTCCTAAATAAAAACTAGAGTTAATTTATTGTTTTCTTAAGAACCTTTTACATGTTCATTATTCCTTTTATATCACTTATTACCATGTTATGATCATTATGTAATTATTTAGGTTAATAACGGTCGTTTTGTCAATCGTTGGTACTTGAGTCAAAAATAAACTTCTTATAATTACAAGTTGTTCATCTGGTGAAATATCCATTATATCCAGAATTATATTCATGATATAGATATCATATATATCATATATATCCAGTATATACATGCATTTATATTATTCCATAACGTTTAGAGGTAAGAAATGAAATGCACCGTTCATGGAGACGGTAAGCCATACGTACGCATGAACGCTACTTTCATTTCTATTTTGTATTTAATGAAATTATAATCATATAAAGGTATATTATAACTCTAGTATAATATAATATATTATATCATTTAATCCATCCTTTATACATCTCACATATGGCATTAACGATTCAAATCACTTTGAGGGGGCGGTAGTCCGCACTTCCTAAAATGAAAATATCGCGTTTGCCCATAATGGATCAATAAAGGTATTCCATAAATGAAAAATAAATAACCTTAAGTAAAACATAAACATATTATATATTATTTTTAAATATAGTTACATCTTAATGGCCACCTTTGAAGGTGTTATATGAGTGTTGAACAATCATCATTTTCTGAGGAAGAAATTCGCCATCCACAGAAAAAGTATGTTCTTTAACCATTAGATGTAGGTGTGTGTAAGTGTAGCTAAAATACTTCTTATAAAAACATCCTAGTATATTGAGTATACTGGTGTTGTTACAAATGAAATGAATAAAAATAGTTTAGGGGGTTGGATAAGCAAAATAAAACAAAATAACATAAGAAAAGACATTACCTTAAAATCAGGAAACTCTTTTGATTTGAGCCAAAGGCTTCCTTGGGATGAATTCTGCCCAAAGTGAGGCTTCTATGAGTAAGGGAGGGAAGTTGGGAGATTATTTGAGCAGAGTTTGGCCGAGCCAAATGGATTGAAAGTGTGAATAAGGTGGTAGAGGTTGGGGCCTTTTATAAGAGGCGAGGAGGGGTACTCTTGGAATGTGATGAAATGTTACTTTATTAAGAAATTATTTTCGGATTCTAAAGGTCCCACAATGATATATTTCTAGGATAAGGTGATAAGGGTTCGATATATCCTCATCCAATAGGTTTTTGACATGTGTATTCCTTGTATTTTACATTTTCCTTTAATTTTATTTAAATAGTTAATTAATGAGGTAATCGCGGCATCATCATGTTGTCACAAATAATTTAATTTATTTAATTTATAAAAATTATAAAAAAAATTATCATGATGTTGGAAATCATTTTTTCTTTCTAATGAATATTTATAGTAAAAAATATGACTTGTATAACCCCATTTAAAAATTGTTTTAGTAAAACAACTTATGTTTGTGAAATTTTTATTTTAACTTTATATAAAAGTTATTTATGTCATTTTCCTACCAAAGTGGCTCCATGGGGTTCCCAAGTTGACCAATGTATTTTCTTGGTCGGCCATGACTCATACAATAGGGGTAGGACAAGTGTAAAGGTATTTTCATATTTTTATAATATCATTTTTACCTTAAATTTCACTAATTACCTTTAATCAAGATTAATTAAACATAAAAGTTACTATTCACCAAAAAATTATTTTAATCCCATTAAAACAAATTTTACTTCCTAATGACAACCATGTATGTTGGATTTTCAAAATTCAAATCACATAAGTGGTAATATTTCATTTAAATTAAAAAATCAGTTATTTAACTACCACATAGTGGTTTCACTATTCAACAAAAATTGAAGTTTTTCAGAACAATGCCAAAATTTATCTCTAATCTATAATTTATATTCAGAATTAAAAAATGTTGTCTATTTTTCAAAATTCCAAACATATAAGTTGCATTAATTAATTTTATAATTAATTTCCACTGTCACAACAAATAGCGTGTTTTTAAGAAACAATATATATCAAAAGATTTACAATTGTTTATGTCCAATTTCAATGTTAAATTAATTCTAATGACCACCATTGAATAAAATAGTAAAAATATATTCTAATTATACTTTAAAAACACTCAATAGTATAAGTTACCACTATAAATTATTTTTATTAAAAATGTTGTTTTTAAGTATTTATCACTATTCATAAAAAATTGGATGTTCTCAGAAAAATACCAAAAATTCAACATAGGATAATTTCGATATACGAATCCAAAAATAAAGTCCATTTTGAAATGTAAAATATATATAATTTCAAAAGATGGTTATTACTATTCATACCTGATACTTTTATTGGTCGTGGTGTGTTAGAACTCGAGGTTGCGTACAACACACGCTGTTCTATTACTCAAAGAGGAGTGTACCATGGAAGCATGAGGTGTTACATTCTCCCCTCCTTCAATAAATTGTGTCCTCACAATTTGAAATTTTTCTTTGAAAACAAAAGGTTGAAAATAGAAAATTCCTTTGTGGAAAACCCACAATGGAAATAAAGCTAATAAAAATATAACATTAAAAGAAATAAAGATAAGTACAATGGTCACCCGAGATAGCCCATAATAGGATTCTATGAAAATATGGATATGGAAGAAAAAAAACCATTAAGGTCTGATGGAGAGTTGTAGAAAACTGGATTAGAAGAAAGATAACCATAAGAAAATCATAAACTTTTGATTGGTTAAACGGTCATTGAATCCCCAGTTGGAAAATTTAACCAGCAACATTATTGTTTTAAGTCACCTTTAATAAAGTTGAGGAATTTATTTAGGTGATTTAATAAGAATGTAAGGGAATATACATACTTGTTATGTATACTTTCATTCTTTAATAAATTTTTTACCACAAACCCATCTTTCACTCCAAATGGTAATAGAACTCAAAAATATTTTATTTATCCTAATTGTATAAGGATCTAAATATTACAACATACCATTTAGATTAGGAAAAATATTGTGTAATAACCAAGGACTTCCTATAGGCTAGTGGTAGGTAATAAAGGCCTGTCACACTATGGTTGTGGGTTTGATTCCTGCAGCTTTTTCTGATGTGACGGGTTATACCCCACCCTGTAGGTTGTCCTTTTCCTAAAACTATAGTATTATAATATTCCAAAAATAATCTTTATAAATGTTTTAACCTTAAACAATACTATCCAAAGATCAACTTAATACATTCCAACCTTTATAGTTATCCAAAATACTTCTGTCCAACTCACAATCCAAATTTTATAAGGTAAACATAATGAAGATCCCTTTTTCCACGTAACTACATGTGAACACCTTCATCATGTATTCTTTTAAAACACTGCAACATACTGAATTACCATAAATCCTTATTGATTACATTCATGATCCCTTATTCCTTATATAATACTAGATATACTCCTATCAAAAAAATGTATACAATTCATTAATCAGTTTCAAGGAAGATAAGAATATCCAATATAATTTATCCAAATCAATCACGTATTATTCCAAAATCACTATCTCAGTATCAGAACCATATTATGGTTTATCTTTCTCTCAACCATATATTTTCCAAAAATTTAACCTGCTGTGGAGTCACTTTTATTGGTTCCACACAATCTAAAGTCCTTGATGAAGTAGTACTGCAGTACAATCCTTATATACTACATAAATTTTATTACCCGTACTTCTTTTATACAACACTCAAATGACAAAATTATTTAATAACAACATAAGAAATCTAATCATTCCTCCTCATCTGTGGTAGTATCATAATGTGATTATTATCGAATAACATCATTTGGGGAATACTATGATGATTTGGACATTGGTTTGCATTGTGTCCCCACTCCTTGCAGATGAAGCATTGTACATTTGAAACCTTTTTCTTACCCTTGCAGTCACGCACTTGGTGTCCTTTTTCTCCACACTTATAACAAACTCTCATTCCGTTCAGGCAATTTCCAAGGTGTTTCTTCCCACAGTTATCACATATTGGAAAATTCTTCTTTTCCCTCATCCCTTAATCCATCATTCTTTCTACCATCATTTTCTTCACTTTCATCCTGTCAAATCCATATGACTCACATAATTCTATACTTATCTTATTAACACATGATACTATTTCTTCATATGTTGAGAACACATGGGAGACTATTTCCCTTCTAAATGATTTAATAATACCGTGAAAGATATGATACTTCTTACTCTTTGGATCATACGTATTGATGGAGTTCACATTCCTTGTACTGGGCGCCATATCTATAAAATGGCATAAACTAGGTTAGATTACGAATCGAAATACATAATAACAAACATGTAAAACACTTAAAATAAATTGAACTATTTATGGATATAATCCATAATCATAAAAATGTTTTCTTTGAGGAAGTATAAATTCATAAGCCCTTCATAATGGTTTGTAAAGAAAATGAGAATTATCCTAAGTATATCCCCCTGGAGTGTCGTAACCAAGAGTGCCGCAAGGCCCATTGTCATGCACCAGTTCCTGTTCGAGTCTAGCTCAAAGCGGTGTTTTCAGGTTTTACCCCTAGGTACATCTGTGCCAGAGCGGCCTCCACCTGATCGTATCCAGACATGGATGTGTTTCTCGGAAAACTCACAAAACCTCTATAATATAAAAATTCTATGAAGTTCTTCTATACTAATCCTCAATGTCTATATTTGGGCTATGTGCTATAATCAGAGTGTATCTAAATCTAGCTTCCAAGGTTAGTTCTAAACTGCCTCTGATACCAACTATAATGCCCCGACCCCAGTTACCCAGAGTCGGTGCATTACAACGTAACATTGGCATGATCACAAAAGATCATGTCTCGAAAGACATATTAGTTTAGTAGCCTTGGAAACACTAGATACATTCATAAGTCTTATATTATAACATAAAGTAAAACAAAACTAAAACATATTCTCTTCATATCCCCTTATATTATCCCTGCAGGTCATTCATAATATACATCTTCACATCCTGGAAAAATTAAAACATTGAAAGGGGTGATCTCAGATGCTAAGTAAGGATAACAATATAGTGGAAGCTTTCATAAATAAACCTTAACATTTAAGGCAATGTATAACTAAAAATAAAGACTTTCAAACTTGAACTTTAGCATAATATGGCAAAAGTAAAATGAAATAATGCCATTATTTCTTCACATGGAAATTCTACTGGTCGAATAATCACATTCAATATCAATAACCACTTTTATAATGATGGAATGCATAATTACAGACTATCATAACCACGTAGCCAAGGCCTCGTACCAAGACCACAAATAAGATTTTTCCAAGGCCTCGCGTCAAGACACTAGATTGTCTCATGAGACCTGCTGATGCATCAAGGAGCTATAGCGGGCTCCACCTGTCACTTATTAAGTCCAATGTATTCCTCATATGAACAGGTTTAAACATATCATAAACCATAACATAATCATATCACATAAAACATGCATAAAGGAAACATAACATTTCCACATTTCAATCACAAGATTTCAATACAACACATTGATATAATAAACACACTTTCAAAACTATTTTCAATACCAAAATAAAAGAAAAGTAAAACATGGTAGTTAGTTTTCTTTTAAAAAAGGTATGGCTTGTAGAGGAAGCCGAAACTCAAATAATGGTCACAGCGGCGGAGAAGTCGTTGTCGGCACATACGTACAAAAAATATTCATTTTTTCGTTTAGTAAAAATGCTTCGTATAAAAAGATTCCTTTTGAATAAAATTAAAAGTCAAAGGGGTTTATACACCGTATAAAGGAAAGTTGTGTATAAAACCAAATATGCCTCAATGAAAGGATATTGAGACGAAGTCCCTTACAAAAACTATTTTCTAAATAAAATACATCTATTATGTTTATTCACTATAGGTACACCTAAAAAAAGTTCAAATAAAAGATATGACTTAATAATATAATGACATAATTTGAAAGTAGGAGATTAACCAAAAGAATGGAAATTGGGTTAAGAAGTTCCCTTACCTCGTGTCCGACTTGACTCGATCGTTCATTAACCTCATGAATAATAAAATAGAGTTAATTTATTTTTTCTTAATAACCTTTTACATGTTCATTAATTCCTTTTATATCACTTATTACCATGTTATGAACATTATGTAATTATTTATGTTAATAACGGTCGTTTTGTCAATCGTTGGTACTTGAGTCTAAAATAAAATTCTTATAATTACAAGTTGTTCATGTGGTGAAATATCCATTATATCCATAATTATATTCATGATATAGATATCATATATCTCATATATATCCAGTATATACATGCATATATAACATTCCATAATGTTTAGAGGTAAGAAATAAAATGCACCGTTCATGGAGATGGTAAGCCGTACGTACGCATGAACGCTACTTTCATTTCTATATCGTATAAAATGAAATCATAATGATATAAAGGAATATTATAATTCCAGTATAATATCATTTATAATATCATTTACTCCATCCTTTATACATCTCACATATGACATTAACGATTCAAATCACTTTGAGGTGGCGGTAGTCCGCACTTCCTAAAATGAAAATATCGCGTTTAACCACAATGGTATTCCATAAATGAAAAATAAAGAACCTTAATTAAAAAATAAACATATTATATATTATTTATAAACAAAGTGACATCTCAATGGCCACATTTTAAGGTGTTATATGAGTGTTGAACAATCATCGTTTCGTGAGGCAGAAATTCTCCATCCACAGAAACAGTATGTTCTTTAACCATTATATGTAGGTTTGTGTATGTGTTGCTCAAATAATTGTTATAAAAAGATCCTAGAATATTGAGGATACTGTTGTTGTTACAAGTGAAATGAATGAAAAGATTTTAGGGGGTTGGATAAGCAAAATAAAACAAAATAACATAAGCGAAGACATTACCTTAAAATCGGGTAACTCTTTTGATTTGAACCAAAGGCTTCCTTGGAAAGAATTATTCCCAAAGTGAGGCTTCTAGGAGTAAGTTAGGGATTTTAAGAGAGTATTTTAGCAGAGGATGGCCGATCCAAATGTCTTGAAAGTGTGAATAAGGTGGTAGAGTTTGGGGCCTTTTATAAGAGGAGAGGAGGGGCACTCTTGGAATGATATGATATGTTACTTTATTAAGAAATGATTTTAGGATTTTAAAGGTCCCACAATGATATATTTCTAGACTAAGGTGATAAGGGTTCGAAATCTCCTCATAGAATAGGTTTTTGACAAGTTTATGCCTTAGATTTTACATTTTCCTTTCATTTTATTTAAAAATTTAATTAATGAGGTAATTGCGGCATCATCATGGTGTCATAAATAATTTAATTTATTTAATGTATAAAAATTAAAAAAATTATCATGATGTAGGAAATATTTTTATCATTATAATGAATATTTATAGTCAAAACTATGACTTTTATAACCCCATTTAAAAATTAATTTAGTAAAACAACTTATGTTTGTGACATTTTTATTTTAACCATATATAAAAGTTATTTATGTCATTTTCCTACTAATGTGGCTCCATGGGGTCCCCAAGATGACCCATTTATTTTCTCGGTCGGCCATGAATCATCCAATAGGGGTAGGACAAGTGTAAAGGTATTTGCATATTTTTATAATATCATTTTTACCTTAAATTTCACTAATTACCTTCAATCAGAATTAATTAAACTTAAAAGTTACTACTCACCAAAAAATTATTTTAATCCCATTGAACCATATTTTACTTCTAAATGACAACCATATATGTCAGATTTTTGAAATTCAAATCACAGAAGTGGTAATATTTCATTTAAATGAAAAAATCAGTTATTTAATTACCACTTAGTGGTTTCACTATTCATCTAAAATTGATGTTTTTCAGAACAATGCCAAAATTTCACTCTAAGCTATAATTGTTATTCCGAATTCAAAAATGATGTCTATTTTTCAAAATTAAAAAAATATAAGTTGCATTAATTAATTTTATAATTAATTCTCACTGCCACAACAAATAGCGTGTTTTAAGAAACAATATTTATCAAAAGATTGACAATTGTTTATGTCCAATTTCAATGTTAAATTAATTCTAATGACCACCATTGGATAAAATAGTAAATATATATTCTAATTATACTTTAAAACCACTCAATACTGTAAGTCATCACTATAAATTATTTTTATTACAAAAGTTGTTTTTAAGTATTTTTCACTATTCATAAAAATTTGGAAGTTCTCAGAAAAATACCAAAACTTCAATATAGGATAATTTCGATATTACGAATACAAAAATGAAGTCCATTTTGAAATTTAATATATATATAATATCAAAAAGTGGTTATTACTATTCATAACTTCTACTTTTATTGGTCGCGGTGTGTTAGAACTCGAGGTTGCGTACAACACACGCTGCTCTATTATTCAAAGAGGAGCGTACCATGGAAGCTTGGGGTGTTACATCGATAGTGACTTGTTCATTCTTAGGGGGGTTAAACATTCCACATGACCTTTGTTTCTATACAAATATTTAGATAACTGAGAGAGATGCATGAAAAAGCTCGTGCTTCCCACTCCCATCAGATTGGGTATCTCATTAGCACAATCATCACATTGATCTTCTAATTGTTTTTTTCCTGAGTCCTCCAATTATCGGCCATTTTCAGGAATAAATTAAAATTTATGGTTAGCACAAATGGGTAATCCATGGACAAAATTGATAACTTATAAATAACATATATTTCCTTAACATATGAATCCATATTCTTAAATCTATACTATTCATGATCTAAATTCTATCATATATTCTTAGAGTCATTTTTTATTCGAATAATAGTTTTCATACTAAACTTATGTATTTACCAAAGTATATCCCATGGGAGTGTCATAACCTAGAGTGTAGCAAGACATGTTCTCTTATACTAGGATACCCCAGGTGAAGCCCAAAACTCCTTTTCGGGGTTTTCACCCCGAGGTATATCTGTGCTAGAGTCTCCTCTCCCCGCTCATATCCAAACAAGGATTTAATTTCTTGATAAACCACATACTCAATACTCACTAAATATTAGGTATGTTTTTATAATTATACATATCTCTAATGATTTACAAGGATTTTATAATCCTAATCCCAAAAATAATCAAACATATCCTTTGACACCATCTATGACCACCCTACTCTTAATTACACACATAAACAAGATTAATTACATAAAAACGTAACTTGATAAAACATTGAAGATCAAGAAGACTATTGACATTGTGGATTAGGATCATTAAATAACAAATTATAAAATGAAATACGACATCTATATTTAATATATCCTTTACATGACCATTACATTCCCTCATTCATATCATTTCATGGGATAACCTGAGGACTTGCTGAAAAAAGGGTGAGCAATAAGGAACAGGATGGGAATAAACAAGGAATAACATGAGGAATATAATACATGTTATGAAATAGGATTATCAATGGATCAAAAGAGAAACATGAACATAAAGGCTTGATAATACATGATAATCGTAACATGGAAATGTGGAAACAACACTTAACATGAAATTAGTATGACCTAAGGCTCATTTCCCATGGAGCATGAGTAAACTCTCATTGCACATGAAGCTTGGGTAAAACCTCATAGAACATCAATTATCATGATTAAACAATATTTTAACATGAATTATCATGATACTATACTTTACCCAACATTTTGGAGTGCTATCATGCTGCATCCTTTATAAACATTTAATTTCTTTCATAAGTGTGCCACATGGATCATACAACATGGAATCAGTCCTCATCATTTATATTGTGATAAATGGATGTGGAATAAATACATGAATATTTATAATAAATAAGTAAATTTGAATAAATTTGAATAAATTTGAATAGCTTTGATAGATAAATAGTCATGGTATTCACTACACAATGAAATTGGCTTGGAAAATCGTTGTGCAATTTCGGAAGCAAAACGACGTGATATAAGAACTCATAAAAAATGGTTGATGAGATAGAAATGGGTGTATCATAATTTTAACATGATATTTATAGAAATTTGGGTCATATAGATACATTTACCAAAAACATAATTTAATTTAGATACATAATACAAAATAATTACTTGGATGTAAAAGAGGAGAGAGAAATCCCACACAGAATTTCAGTATTGTAACGGGTGTACATGGGACACATTAATGATTGACAAAGGGGTATCCAATCATAAAAAAAATTAATAGGTCAGTATGGGGGATGTCAAAAATCATACACCTACAATTTAATTTGAAAACAATAGGGCATAACAACATAAAGAATATTTGTCAAAAATGAGAAAGGAAGAAATCCCTTACTTTGAAGTACTATCCCAAAGGCTAAGGAGAGGCTTGATATAGGCTTATTAGGATATTGGGGCACCTTGGAAGGATTCTAGAGAGTGGCTATAAAGGTTTGGTAGAACTCCAATGGAATTGAGTGAAGAGGAAATGGGATCTTGTGTGGGTTTATATAGGAATTAAGATGGAATTTTATATTATTTAGGTTTGGGACACCCAACATCAAACTAATAAATTCCATAAACCAGACCATGGTTTTTGCCCATGGTTTTGGACAAAGGGGAGTGGGAAAAAATATTTTATAAGTTCAATGGGCTAACATCTTAATATAATAGGGATTCTTCTATGGAGGGGAGTCACACTATCAAGGAAAAAGATATAAAAAGTAGAAATATTTTTTATGCATTGAAGGGTCCACCAATGCTTTGTAAAATAAAACAAAAAAACCCAAAATCACATTATTTTAATTTGAAAACATATATTTTCCCGAATTTATGTTTATTTTATTTTATTACATCACTATTGGGTCATTAAAATGACATGAAACAAATTATATATTTTAATGGTATTTAATTTTTACCCGAAAATTTGACTTTGTCATAAAATTGTGAATAAATCACCATTGGATAATTCCACAATCATGGTGACATCATGTTGTCCACCTTCTCAATTACCTCTAGTAGTACCAAGGCCACTAGCCACATGTAATCCACGATATATATTCTGTATGATATTTTTTTTACACCATGATTCCATTTTTAATCCTTATAACTTCAGGGGGTTTGATCCCTATCTCCTATGTGGGTAATTTAGAAAACAACACTGAGTTTCAAAATAGTTTAATGGAAATCTCTGGTGTCCCCATTTTTGGGACCCCAGAATCCATGGATTCGTCTTTATTGGATGTTTTGATCCACTTATCGGGTAAACCCCTTTTCTGATCCCTCTTGGGATTGTACCCATATTATCCACTATTTTCAGTGTTCCGATTAGTTTGATCAGTCTCAGTTAGATGTTAAAATCACGGAATTTCCTATAATAAGCCTAAGAATCTGAGGAAATCCTCAAAGACATACCTATGGAATATGATACCCTACACTCAATGTGGGATTCCTTATGATTCCTCGCCCTTGAGAAGCCCTATCATAAGGGGATGAAACCTAGACACATCAGTGTTCTAGCATATAGAAATGCTAGTGATGTCCGATGTGACTAATCCACTGATTCAAGGTTGTTTCACTAACATGACCTCATGGAATTTCTAGACAGAAGTAGTGTAATTAATTAACATTCAGGAAGACTTGGAATAGTCAATAGTTTCAAAAACAATGTATTAATATTTAAGGGAGACCCAGACTAGGTAACAAGTACATAGGAGGAATCCACAGAAGGATAGACTGAAATCCCATCATCCCATTTCAGTCAAGGAGAAAACGTCCCTGAATAATTGAAAGATATCACCTATCTTTGGGATGTGGGAAATTGGGGAAACAATTCAGAGTATCCTCAACGGATGGATCTGTGCCCCAGTGAATGTTTTAGAAATAGTTATGACATAATATCTGATCCCTTATTCATTGTTGTGGATTCTGATTAGGATATGGATTGTTTGTGTTTAGTTGTTTTATGGATTCAATGTGATGAATGGATGTATAAGAAATTGAACATGTATTGAGGTGTGTGATAAAGGTCTGAGCCACTTCCAACAGGTAACATTGGACTAATTCTCCAAAGCCACCCATACTTAATGACATATTGATGTATAAAGAGTGCTATTCTTCTAATGGTTACATTTCACCTAGATTGAGTCTTCGTGGTGAGGGTATGGTGATGTTGTGATGCATTACCACTAATGAAATTGTAACCTAACTTATTCACTTATATAGGATGATAAATTCCATTATACTTATGTGAATGTTTTGGATTCTGAACCAATGGATTTCATGTTAATGAAAATCTATGTTATGAATAATATTCACATAATGAATATTTCACAATGGGTAGTAATTGGTATATATATATTTTTGGATAGGTCCCTAAAAACAATGTCCTATTTATTTTTCAGTTGTTTACTACATTCATTGAACTTTTTTATAGGATATTTTTTAGACATAGTTTTTGGTGGAAAAATGAGTTTTACTCAAACCCGTATTGGGAAACTATTGGATACCAAAGTAGACTTTAGGGTTACCAGCCAAGATAAGGGAACAAGGCATGTTCTAGGTAGCTTATTGTGGTATGGGACAACGATGGATGTGGTTACCGACATGGAGTTAGGGCCATTTTGGGGATTCCTCTGTTTGTCTTTAGTTTGGTTATTTTTCACTTTATCTCTATGTACATGACATACCATGTTTATTGTTTGTTGTGGTTGTATAATGTTTTGGGATATGTTTTATATGCATGTTTATTGGTTATTTATTGTTGTTATCTATATTTATAGTATTATCTAATGTGGATTACTCTGGTAATGAGATTATAGTCTCCCCTTGTTACTTATCTACACCCTCGATGCTAGTTAGCAACTGTTGTCATATGAGGAGGCACACTTGACCTCATGTGTCAACCCATCTCGATGCCCCAGTTTAGTTGATGATATGTATAGGATATTAAAACGTTATATCAGAGGAGGACTTTAATGTTAATTACAATATAAGAGTGGTATATTGGTGGCCATGAAGGTGTGGGGCCTTGGTAATGAGCTCATTTCTGGGTGTAAATTACCAATGTTTGATGAAAAACCCAAGTCACCATAGGAGGGAATTATTTTATATGTTGTGTGTTGATACATTTGATGATGTTTCACCCTTGGGTGATTTACTTATTGTGTGATCTAATAGTTTTATGATGTTATTCTCATTGCTATAATGGAACAAGGGTGTGAATTCATGAATCATTATAGGCTCGAAATTATAAAAGTGACACGCGTCAAGGTAGGCACACTCATATGATGGGTTTGTGGGACATAAGGTAAAGGATTCAGATGATTTTCAGGATGGTGATGAAAATTGGGTTTGATGATATAATATAATGGGTTAAAGGGGTGAATTTTTTTAATAATAATTAAATAATTGTTCTTCTTAAGGGGTCATAAGTGAATTTTTGTAGTTTTTAAGTAAGTAATGATATGTTAAACGTTTTCATATTGTGTAGAATATATGGTTTGTAGCCATGTTATTTTGTTATCCATGTTAACCGTAGTCCATGGTAAGGATGGTTGAGGGTAGTGTTCCGGATATAATAAGGTCCTTTTGGATGAATTATGTGAAATTGTCTGTTTATAGATAGTGGTGATGCTTCCTATATATTTTTGAAATCCTTATTAATTGTGTTCTAAAGATCATGTTATTCATTATTTAGATGTGCCTCTATAAATATGTGTGCCAGTTGGATGACAATAGAATGTTTCTATGATTGATCCCCCTGTAATAGTGTTTGATGATTGAGTGGTTATTGAAATTAAAAAAGACTAGTTCCATGATAACTTTTCTAATTTTATATAGATGATGGAATGAGACCCAGGGCGGGTTGCACCGATTATTTCTAAGCTAACTAGGTAATTTTTACTACAAAACCCAATGATCATTACAATAGAGGGTGGGACAGAGGTAAGAGAGTTATGTATAGATTCTATCTAGAAAAATATTGACAACATCAATACTCCTTCATAGATTAATTTCATGTTTGATTCCTATATTATTTGGGGTAAGGAAAAGGTTTGGTAGGACATTATGGTTTAGGAAAATCATGCAGAAGGAATGGAGTGGAAGTATTTTAAGAAAGAGTTTCTTGAACATCACAACACTGAATTTAAGAAGCCAGAGAAGGTTATAGAGTTTATTATTTTGAGTTAAGGGGAAACTTCAATGTTTTATTATTCTATGTGTTTCAATAATTTTCACTATTTCATTCTAATGTTGGATTGAGATGAGGTAATTATGAAAAAAATGCATCCAAGATGTGCTTAGGAACATGATTAGGTAATGGGTGAATATCACATATTTGAAGAATTTTGAGGAGGTAGTGGATTAGGCAATTATATCATAAGGGAAGCTATTAGGATCATCAGTTTTTGGAATTCGTGTTCTATCTGGGTAGAAATGTAGTATAGATTCTGAGTGAAGGAATTGTTGTTTCGGAATTTAAATCATAGGGAATGTTCACAGATTTGTAATAATATAGGGTAGGTTCCTCAAGGTGGGGATTAGGTATTCTTTTACCAGTTTGGAAGGTCAGGGCACATTCATGGTCAGTGCCCCCAACCAATATTCGAGTGCTGATCATTGGGTTGTTTGGGACATATACAGAGGTTCAAAATAAACTTCAATTTATGGGAACAAATGGTGGTCAATGGCAGATGCCAAGTGTGGGAAGGGGTAGATCATCCTATATTCAGTAGGTTGTTACAGCAAGAATGGTCATATGGGTAGGGTTAGTTTTTGTGGAACTCTAGAGTGAGACTGTCCATATTGGAAATACAGTGCAATTCATGTTGCTTAGGGTGGAACCCAGGGTAGAGAGTCAGGTCATCATCATGCAGATCAGTCGAAAATTGGAGGTGGAAAGGCCAGACCATCTACCGTATGAGGTAATATTCTTGTAGATTTAATTCTTTCTAGTGCCTTATTTGACAATGGTTCTACACATTCTATTACTTCTACATAGTTCAGGGTCGGGGTGGGCCTAACCGTTGAACGTAAATGTGTGGTAATTTTCATTAATACTATGATTGGGGTTTTATTTTAGGATACAAGATAGTGTAATGGTTATTATTTGGATATTGGTTGTTATCTTTTCGTATGAAATCAGTTTTTCCAAGATATGTCAGGTTTTGACATGATTTCAAGCATGGACTAGTCAGTGGAGTATCAAGCCCATATCGACTATAAATGATACTGGGTAACATTCATGTGTCAAAATAGAGACCCTAATTTCATTCGTTGTGAGTGAGATGTTTGAGCATGCCAGGAAAGGACAATCTGCCAGCAGTTGGGGGAATTCACATCCAATATGGCATGCACTGTGCTCGATGAAGGAGGAAGTAAACAACCTGTTTTACAACCATTGGTGGATCTATTCTAGGATGTGTTTCATGAGGACATCTCCGGGATACCACCCATGAGAGATGTTGAGATAACGATGAAGATTCTTCAAGGGGAGAACCAATTTCCATTCCACCATATCGAAGGGAACTAAATGAAATACAAGAAAAAAAGGATCAATAGGTAGAGTTGGACAGAAATGGATTCCTCCATCTTAGTATGTCTCCATGGTGGTCACCTGTGATGTTTTCTAAGAAGGATGATGTGACTTTTAGGTTATATGTCATTTATAGAATGATAAATTAGATGAATGTTAAGAACTGATACCCTCTTCCAAGGATTGATGATCTGTTTGACCATCTAAGAACTTCCTTAGTGTTCTCCATGATCTATATGATATTTGATACAATTAGTTGAGTTTGAGATGATCTATTGTACCATATATTTCATTTTATATAATGAACATGTTTTATGAGTTTTGTGGATTCCTTTTTTAATTCCCAAAGCACCTATTTTGTTCACAAACGTAATGATCCAGATATTTTTCCCATGTCTGTACCAGTTCACAATTTTCTTCATTGATGACATATTGGTGTACTCAGGAACTCTTGACCATATTTATAATAATCATGAAAACATCAAAAGTACACTAAAATGTATTATGATTTATTCCAAGGTATAAAAATTTCAGGTTATGCATTGATAATGTAAATTTCATGTCAAATATCATTTCAATGTATTCTGTATCGATGGATCTAGAGAATGTTCGGGCTGGAGAGTCTTGCAAGCAGACCAATAACGTTTTTTATGTTCAGATTTTTCTAGTCTTGGGTGGTTATTACAAGAGGATCATTGTAGATTTATCTCATTTTAAAGAACATCTCATAGTCATAACCAGGAAGGTATTTATTTTTGAGTTGTTGGAGGCATATGAGAATTTTTTTCAATATATGATGACGTGATTGATGACTACACCGATTCTGAACCTATTCATACTTCTTAAGAGGACACATTGTTCTGTGATGCATCCAGTGTAGGATTCAGTGTAGTGTTGATGTTGGATCATTAGGTTGTATCATATGTGTCATGAAATTCGATCCCACAAGAAATAAATTAACCATCTCATGATCATTGGCTATTGGGTTTTGTTTATTCATTAATGTGATGGGGGAATTATTTAATGGGAGGGTAGTTAAATATGTTTAGAGATCATAAAAGACTTAAGAACATATTTCCTCATCTGGAATTGAATCATCCATAATGAAGGTGGTTTGGGTGACTACATTATTTTTAATTATAGTACGATTACACACCATGAAAAATGAATAGCATTGTGGATTATTTGACCCAAATGTTTTAGAATTATGTGGATCAGTAATCAATCTTCCCATATAGAATGATTGGTTTGTCTACATATGTGAACCTAGAGCTGTTGGATGGTAATGGAATGATAAATATTTCCTCTGTAGTAGTTGATTCTGTACTATTGATTCGGTTCAAATAGAGTCATCTTGAGGATCCATAGTGTTTGGAAATAATGTAATTTCATACATATGGGGAGTCACCTTTGAGTCGAGTTGTGGGTTCTTATGGAATTGTTATGTTCATGGTCATGTTGTGGAATAGATAGATATATGAGATGATTTTATATGTGATTTCCATTTATAGATGTGGGAAATAAATCCATGATTGACTAAGATGTATGCTGATCTCTTTAGGCAGTATTGGTGGCCGTGAATGACAGAAGAGGTTGTAGTTTTTGTGGTGTGATGCCTTACCTGCCTGCATCTGAAGGCCAATAACCGATACCCAAGTGGTCTATTACATTGTTTTACCATCCAAGAGTGAAAATGGGGTGATGGATTGAATAGTGGGTCTTTTGAAGATTCTGTGTAAGGGTGATATAATATTGTGGGTTGGAGATCAACTGACGACTATGGCTCATTTCTTACCGATCCAGGAGGCTTTCATAGTTGATCAGTTGGGACAAATATATGATCGAGAGATTGTGTGGCTTCATGGTGTGCCGAGATACATAGTTTCAGATCCAGATCCTCATTTGACATCCCAAAATTAGAATGGGGTTATAAAAGGTTATTGATATTTAGTTGTTTTGAGTACGGACTCTCACCCATAAACGGATGAGAATACCGAACATACAATTCAGGCATTTGAATTTATGTTTAGAGCATGTTCTTTGGACATCATATGTTCATGGAAATATAAATTTTCAGTCATAGAGTTTTCAAACTAAAAAATTTATTCGGCTATGATTCATATGTAACCATTAAGGATGCTCTACAACATATCATGTAGATATACATTATGTATGTTAGAATCTGGGGTGTATGAGCTGTTAGAACTGATTCCCTTGTAGGAGATATCAAAAAATGTTCGATTGTTTTAGAATTTCATCACAATGGATCAGATTAGGTAAAATTCCGACATAGATCAGTGTTGTAGACCTCTTGAGTTTATGTTTGTTGATAGTGAGTTTCTCCAGGTGTCCCCATGGTTGGGTCACCATCAAATTCCGAAGTAGTGCATGTTAGCACCAAGGTAAGTGGGACCTTTTGGGATAATGGAATTGATATGAACTATTTTTTTAACAATTATCTGTTCCATGATGGAATATTAAGATGTGCTATGTGTTAATGATTCAAAAATCTAAAAATTTCACCTTGATTAATCTCATGTGAGTGATTTTGAAGATGTTGAGATTATAGTTGGTGCATAATTTGAGAAAAATTAAGTATGTAATGTGGACCATAGTGAGAAAGTAATGTGGGGAAATATTATGTCTACGGTTATAGATTTATGTAAACATGTGAATGTCCATGAAAAAAATTGAGAGTGAGAATCGAATCTCCGGGCCCAATTACCCAATCTCTTTTCATCGGAAAACTAATAATTCTCAAGAAGAGCATCTCAAGGAAGATCAATCATTAGGAGGGCAGGATGTAAGATCCTATTAATTTGGTAGGTAATTAATTTTTTTAGTCACTTTTGTGGGGATACAAAAATGATTCTCTAATTTTTGAGGGGCCTCAGGGGTGTTTAGGGACTTTTGGACAAAAAAGGATAGGAAAATTGTGCCAAATAGGTCAAGGCCCATGGTTGGCACATGGCTAGAACTTGGTTAAGTAAACCATGTTAGTGGGATCAATTATTGAAAGTGACATATCACACTATTGGTGCATTTTTTTGTCAATATGTGGCCTTAAAAGGTAACAGTACAAACCAACTCCCCTTTCATAGTGTCATTCACATATTTTGTGCATGGTTTGGAAAACCATGGATGTAAACTATGCACACATTTTAATTTTGGAAGCATTACAGAAATTCAATTATTGGATTTTGTACCTTAACCTAATTTTATCACCTCATTTCCTAATTTGAAATATGGTAAAAAACACAACTCTCAATTATTTAAAATTGTGATTCCCCAACATCTATAGGTTATTTGGAGTGTTTAATGTTGTGTATCGAATTCCTTGAAATGTTAAATCTTTTCCTTTCATCTCATTTTGAATTAGGGTTTACATGTTCCTCTTCTCGCCATCTGAATCTCTAAAACACTTCTTTCCTAGGGATATCAAGTTTAAATCATCTAGATGTTTCTATATATAGTCCAAATTGAACATTTAGGAGTGTTTTAACATTTGAATTCGCGTTAGTGGTCTATATGTTATATCCCATTGATTCGTGGTATATTTGTGCAAGTGTGGTTTGGTTCGTGGTATCTTCTTTTTGTTCTTGGATCCCCATTGTAAGATTTGGTAAAATGGGAGTATAATTGATGAATAGATACTATCAAGGTTCCCATGGAATGAATCAAGATATATTTTTACAATTTAGGTCATCCATGAGGTGGGAAGATATTCCCAGGCCAATAAATTATCCAACTGTGTGGATGGTCGTTATGTGGAAATATATATTCCTTATTGATTATGTCAATGTTCCAAATAGATGTGAAAATGGAATGTCAGTATTGTGTCAAAATTTGGTAATGACTTGAAGGGTTATGTGGCATTGCAGTTAGTCGGGTTAAAAGGGGGATTGTAAAACATGTCCTATGAGTTATATTAGAAATACATTTGAGGTTTAGTGTATTTGAAATGATGATTATGTGAAACTGTTAATGGTATGTGAAATGAAAATATGTTAAATGGTGTTTCATAATGGAATTGATGAATATGTGAAATAGGATGATATATGGGAATTATTGAATATGACTATTGATCTAGGAATGCTAATGGGAATTGGGATAAATGGGATATGTACTATAAATGAAAAATATGTTATTGGGATATGACCTAATATTTTCACCCATAAAGATTTTTTTGGATTATGATTATGCTATGTGTTTTTTAGTTGTTATATGGTAAATTTGTGATGAATAGATGAATAAGAATATGAACATGGCTTGAGGTGTTGGATAAAGTACTAATGCTTCTCCCAAGAGTTGAGTTGGACTGATTCTCAAACACTACCCATAATGCTTGAGTTTGAGAAGTGGATTATGCTCTTTTCCCCTAATTATTTCATTCCACCAAGACCGAGGAAACGATGTGGGAATATTGTGATGTTGTAATATTTTACCCCTATTAGGATATGAACATTACATATTCCTGTATGATGTATGATAAATGGCATTGACCTTATATAAATGACAAAGATACCTAACCCATGGATTACATGTTAATGAAGAAAATGATGAAGAAAACTCACAAAATGAAATAGGTACAATGCTTAGTAATATCTATGTAGAACATTTTATCTATGGGCCTTGATATTGAAGCTTATTTATTTTTAAATTATTTAGTACATCAATGAACTATCTATTTTCTGGATATTTTGTAGACACTGTTTGTGTTGGCCAAGTGTGTTTTACTCACACCATGCTTGGGACACTGTTGAGGACTCGAGAAGACTTCATGGTTGCATGTCGGGAAAAGGTTAAGGTCCATGTGCTAGAGAGTTGAGTTGGTAATGAGACAATAATTTATGAGGTTCCATAATTGTAGTCAATACATATTTGGAGATTTAACTATTTATCATCAGTTTGGATTTTGATCACATTATCACAATTATCGTGACATACAATATTTTATTTTGGATGTGGTTGTACCCATTATGAGGTGATGTTTCTGATGACCTCACCTGTTTTAATAATCCCAATTATGCTTCACATACTTTTATAATCCCAATTAATGTTTATATATATATTAATTCTCTCAATATATGATCAAGTTTATAATTATAGTAATATAATCTTTGACATATGTTAAACAATGATTATCTATGATTATATGACTTTTGACATTATTCTAACTCAATCGGATATGTTTTTCATAAAACAGAAATGTTAAGTCACTGATATTCTTATAGCTACTGATACAGATCTACCGGTACTTAGTCTACTGATATATATAGTCACCGATACACAGAGCTACCAGTATGTATATGTCCACTGGTAGCACATGTCTCTGATAGATCAAGTGCACTGATAAAGACAGCAACCGACAGAAACTGAGCTACCGATAGAACAAGTCTACCAGTATTCATAAGTCTACCGATACATATATCACTGATATAGATAGTCCCCGATACATCAAGCTACTATTACACCAGAGTTACCGATAGCGTAAGTCTACCGATATAAGCAAGTCTACAGATATGAAGCTACTGATACAAAACAAGCTACCGATACAAAACGAGCTACCGATTGATGAAGTCACTGGTATATGGAGCTACTAATAATCAGAGCAACAACTGCTGATACCAAGTGCTAACGATACCAAGAGCTACTAATACCAAGAACTATTTATACTAAGAGATACTGATACCAAGAGCTATAGATACCAAGAACTACAGATACCAAGAGCTACCGATACCATGTGCTACTGATACCAAGAGCTACCGAAACATGATCACTGAGCTACCGATACAAGATCTAACAGCTATCGATGGAAGGTAACTATTACATAATCTCAACCGCTACATACAGAAGGCTAATAATGAAAGCCTCACCAACCAAAATATATACTCTCAATATTATTTATTTATTAAAGAAATAGTTATATTTGATGATTTTAATTCAATTAATGTTATTTAAGGATAGTTGTTGGAATGTCAGAGAACCATACCTAGTACCCATGAAAAAGGTAATCATTTTTTTACCGTAGTTGAATGCTATAAAAGGAAGGACAAAGACTGTGCAGAAAAAATAGAGAATCAATGAACTAAGAAGGCACACGATGGGTGTAAAAGGAATGATATGAACAGTAGTGGTGAATTCACACAAAAGGAAAAAAGATAAATTCATTCTAGAAGAGAACTGGACATACACAAAGCCACTCATTCTAGAGGAGAACACAAGCTTCATCTTCAGTGAAGAACTACAATGAAATATTCATGCACTCATGCTGATAAATCTGAACCTAAAAACAAAGGAAGAAAACGACACTCTGTTTTTCAGAAAAAAACTAGAGAAGGACTCAGAAGCATTTCTGATTAATCAAATGAGTCCACAGCTGCACTTCCTATCACTAGATCATTTTAAACTATTATCTACTATCTTAGTGATTCTTTTATTTACATTTAGAGATTTTTGTATACTCTATAAATTTTATATATACACACCGTCTCCTGTTCTAAGCTGGAGGATTTCTAAATACTCATTCAAACTCTATAACTCCCTTGTATCCCACTATGGATAGTGGTAGAGGTCACGTAAGACCTAGACATCCCATGAGATATTTTTTGTTTTCCCACATATAACTGTGGTAGAGGACTTTGTACCTAGAATGTGTTTTCACTATTTTTTACCACAATCCAGGGTGTGGATCAAATTTATATAAATTATTTGAGAGGATTAAGTCTCAGCTTGAGACTAAACCACATGGATACATCTTCTGTGCATTTTCGTTTAAGCCTTAAGTATTCTACATATTTTATATTCTGCTGGTAATTACATTGAAATACAATTAGTTTTAAAGTTACATTGATTGTTAAATTAGCAAATTTTTATACTTATTGTGAACCAGTAAGTTGTTTCAGATGTTAATATAGTCCTCTGATTAAATTAACTGAGACCTAACTACTCATTGAGAAAATAATTAAATACATACAATCTGTATAAATTCACTAGAGTATAACAAGTTTTTAAATAAGGGGATTTTAAGAGAAATACTTTTTAATAGAAATTTTTATGGGAACTCAATTCATCCCCCACCCCCCCCCCCCTCTTCAGTATCCACTCCATCCAACATTTGGTATTAGAGGGTGTTTTTGTGTTTCAAAATTTTAAATAATACTCTTTTTTCAACTGTGGTTTTAGTTTCATGTTTAACGATCTAAAAGTTCAGTTAGTTCTAAATTTTATCTCTTTAAATATATTTTCTAAAATCTAGTTATGGACAATAGACTAGAAGGAGCTACTACCAACCAACCACCATTTATTAATGTTACAAACTATCCCTAGTGGAATCTTAAGATGAAAATTCACATAGAGTATGCGATTTGATATCTGGACTGCTATAGAGACTCAATATAAAATTCCAGAAACTGATAGAACTACATGGGATGAACCTACTAAGACGATATTCAATAATAATTGTAATGCTATGAATGCCCTGTATTGTGCTCTTGGGGATGAAGAGTTCAATATAATATCTTCTTGAAAAAGTGCTTATGAAATATGGGACACTTTAGATGGTTCCCATGAGGGAACAACCAATGTTAAAGAAATGAGGATTAATACCTATACTATTAAATACGATAACATTAAAATGAACCCTGATGAACCCATTTCTAACACGTAACTCATGTTCAATGAGATTTTCAATACTATGATCTCCCTTGGAATGTTTGTTCCAGCAAAATAACAAATTATGATAATATTAAGATGTCTGCTAGAAAGAAGGAGAGGAACATCTGTCTCCATAAGAGAATCGTGTGATATAAGTTCACTACCTGTTAAGGAGATTATTGCTAAACTTATGATGTATGAGGAAGAACTCGAGGTGAATATAGAAGAAGATGATGAACCAAAAAGGTAGTCAATAGATTTTAAGTCTACTGCCTCAAAGAGCAAGGATAAGGAGAAAGTTCACATACAAACTGAACGCTCAACAAGTGAAATTTCAGACTCTAATAGTGATGCTGAGATGGATCAAATAGCCCGAAGATTTAATAAATTATATAGGAAGAAGAAATTCTTCATAAAATCAAACTACAAAGGTAAATATGACAACAAAGGAAACTGGAAGAAAAATTGGAAGAACGATAATAAGGGTGATGAAGTTATCTACTATAAATGCAAGAGAAAAGTTCTCAATTATGCAGATTGCCAAAAATTGAAGTTCCAGAAGAAACATGATTACAAGGACAGAATGTATAAGAAAGAAATGAAAGAAACTTGGAGTTGTTCAGAAGACAGTTCAAGTGATTATGATTCTTCTAAGGATGAGGATTCTCATAAATCTAACAAGTGTTTTATGAAAAACACATCTGAGGTAACACTGGACACTTCTGCTTTAAATTCATAGCATTCTGGAGTTGATTTTGATTATGAATCTGAAAATATTCCAAGTAAAGAATTATTTGAATACTTTAATATGCTAGAAGTGACCTGCAATGATCTTAAGGACAAGTACAATTCCTTAAAGAAATATCATTCTTTATATAGAACTATTAAATCTTCCCCTGAGATTAAAAAGGAAAATAACGCTCAAATATTAAAAGAGAATAATGAACTAAAGTTGTCAAATGAGAAATTAATGAAGGACTTATAAAAATTGACAAAGGGAAAATATACTCTTACACAAATTCTAGGTAAACAAGTGGAAATAAAGTACACTACTGGTTTGGGATACCAAACTGGATGGAGACAGTTTACTAAAATAAGATTTATTCCAAAATCTGGACAAAATTCTACTAGTTCTAGTTATGGAAATTCATATTCATCAACTAGTTACTCACATTTTTATAGATAAAATAGAGTTTATCTTTCAAAATATATTGATTATATTGATTATATGAGACCCATAAGACAAATTTTGGTACATAAATCCTTTCTTGCTAACCTTTCTGGACACAATAGAATTTGGGTACCAAAATCATCTTCCATCTAAACATGTTTTGTAGGACACCTACTTGAATAATTCTCAAAAGAAGGTATGGTACATGGATAGTGGATATTCAAGGCCCATTTCTGGAGATTACTCATGCTATAAAGGATTTTTAAAGGTTGGTGGAGTATATTTCACCTTTTTTGATAATTCTAGAGGAAAAACCATCGGCCTAGACTAGATTGGTAATACTGATTCAGTTATAATTTATAAAGTTTTATTTGTTGATGGACATAAATATAATATGTTAAGTATTTATCAGTTATGTGATGATGGCTTTAATGTTATGTTTGAAAGTGATTCTTGTCATGATTTTTATTCAATTTTTTTAGTATTTTCTTCTTTAAGAAATGAAAATGTTTTTGCTGTTTATTTTAATTCATTATCTAAACAAAATTTTACTTGTTTAAATGATTTTGATAAAGAATCCTGGCTATGGCACATAAGATTAGGAACCTGCTAAATTTATTCAATTAGAAAATTGACGAGGAAAAACATTGTTAGAGACATACATAATCCTGAATTCCCATCAGACAAAGTTTTTAATCTCTATCAAAAGGGAAAACAACATAATGATTCTTTCAAAACAAAGAAAGAAGTTTCAACTTATCAGCCTCTCGAGTTGGTTCACATGGACTTTTATGGACCTTCTAAAGAAACTAGTTTAAATGGGACGCTCTATGTCTATGTCCTAGTAGATGACTTTTCTAGATATAATTGGGAATACTTCTTAGCTCATAAATGTGAAGCTTGTTCTTACATTATTAAATACTCCAAGCTTATAGAAAACCATAGTGGACTTAAGATTAAGACTTTGAGAAGTGATCATGGTCATGAGTTTCAAAATCAAGAGTTTGAATCTTATTTCTCAAAAAATGGCTATAGTCATAACTTTTCTGCCACTAGGACACCTCAGAAAAATGGTGTAGTAGAAATACGAAATAGAACGCTTTATGGTATTTCAAGAACAATGCTTAATGAGCATGACCTCCCTATTTACTTTTGGGATGAAGCTGTAAATATAGATTACTATATTATTAATAGAGTCTTAATTAGACCTATTCTTAGGAATAACCCTTATGATTTGTGAAACAATAGGAAACCTAAAGTTAGTTATTTTAGAGTTTTTGGTTGCAAAGTCATTATTCTAAATACCAAGGATAATATTGACAAATTTTCATACAAAAGAGATTATGGAATTTTTCTTGGATATTATTTAACTAGAAAAACTTATATAGTCTTTAAAAAAAGAACCAAATGTGTGGAAGAATCTGTTCACATCATGTTTGATGAAACTGATCCACATGAACCTATGTCTTTTCTTGAAAATCTTGAAGAAGATTTGACTGTTCTGGACCTTAATGATAGAACTAAAGAACCTGCTGTAAACCAACCAGTTCTAGAAATATTCCAGAACCTGCTTCTATTGAACACAAACCTATACATGACCCTGAAATTTATAGTCTGACCATTACTAGATCAACTAAGATTCAAAAGAATCATCCTTTGGATGTTGTTGTTAGTAATCTGGATAGAGGGACACAGACTAGAGCTTCTCTAAGAAATGAGGCTGAACATAAAGCCTTTCTTTCACTGCTAGAACATAAAAATGTCAACGATGCAATCAATGATGAATTTTGGGTAATGTCTATGCAAGAAGAGTTAAATCAATTTCAAAGAAACAATGTTTGGGAATTAGTTAACAGACACAAGGACACTTTTACAATAGGCACTAATTGGATTTTTAGAAAAAAAGTGGACGAATCAGAAAATATTGTTATATAAAAAGCCAGGTTACATTCATAAGGATATAGTCAAGAAGAAGGAATAGACTATGAGGAAACCTTTGTAGCTATAGATAGATTATAATCCATTAGAATCATTCATTCCTATGCTTCTCATCTAAAATTCAAGCTATATCAAATGTATGTCAAAAGTGCTTTTCTAAATGGTTTTATAATTGAAGTTTTTTGTTGAACAACCACCAGGATTTACTAATTCTCATTTTCCAAATTGAGTTTTCAAACTATCTAACGCATTATATGGTTTGAAAAAAGCACCAAGAGCTTGGTATGATAGAATTATTAATTTTCTTATTTAAAAAAGTTTTAAAAATGTGATTGCTGATCCAAATCTTTTTATTAAAAGAATATATCAATATGTTTTAATAGTACAAATCTATGTTGATGATATTATTTTTGGATCTTCTAAACATTCTTTACAAATTTTTTTTTCAAAGAGTACGCAAAATTAATTTGAAATTAGTTTAATGGGAGATGTCAAACATTTTTTTTGGATTTCTGGTTTTTAAAATGAAAATGGTATTATTTTGAATCAAATTAAATATAAAAAGGATAGTTTAAAAAGTTTTGGTTTGGATAGTATTAAGTAAAGTGATACTCCTATGAGTATAGTCTGTAAATTGGATATAGATGAAACTGGGAAACCAGTGGATCAAACCAATTAAAGAGGAATGATGGGAAGCTTACTTTACCTTAATGCTACTCGACCAGATATTATGTTTAGTGTGTGTATGTGTGAAAGATTTCAAGATAATCCAAAAGAATCTCATTTACATGGTGTTAGAAGAATTTTTAAGTATCGTAAACACACTAAAAATTTAGGTTTGTTTTACCCAGAAGAAAAATATTTTGAGATAATGAGTTATTCAGATGCGGGCTTTGTTGGTAGCAATTTGGATAGGAAAAGAACATCGAGAGCATGTCATTTTCTAGGTAAGTCGCTAGTATCTTGGTGTAGTAAAAAGCATAATTCTATAGCGTTTTACACTACCGAAGCAGAGTATATAGCTGCTGGAAGTTGTTGTGCACAATTTCTGTGGATGAAACACACTTTTTTGGACTATGGATATTATTTAAAGCATGTTTCAATTAACTGTGATAACTGTAGTGCAATAAAAATTTCAAAGAACCCTGTATCTCACTCTACGACCAAACACATTGATGTAAGGTACCACTTTTGAGATATCCTTACCTAAAAGGTGATATTTCTCTTGAATTTATAGGTACTGAAAATCAATTAGCTGACATCTTCACCAAACCTTTATGTTCGGATAGGTTAAGTTACATTAGACATGAGTTAGGAATGATTAACCTTGATCGGTAGGTACCTCACCGATGTGAGTACCTCATCGATGTGAGAACCTCAACAATGTGAAAACCTCAATGATATGAAAACCAAACCGATGTGAGTACCTCACTGATGTGAGTACCTCAACGATGAAAAAACCTAACCGATGTGAAATCCTCACTGATGTGAAAACCTCACTGATGCGAGTACCTCACCGATGTGAGTACCTCACCAATGTGAAAACCTCACCGATGTGAAAACCTCACTGATAGGAATTCTCTCCGGTAAACCCTATAGATGAGTACGCGTTGTTTTAAGCTTCTTTCAGCCAATTGAATTTTTATCATTATTAATTCATTTTAATTATTTTTTTATGATTCCTAAATGATAAAACAGATTCCTAGTTACTTATCAATCCACCGAATAATTCATTTTCCCTCAAGCCTTAGCTCCTGAATTTCTAGAAAACATAAAATTCATTGAACCAGATATGGAAAAAACCAAAATCCATATCATCAGAGATGAAATTGATGAGCCCAATGAAATGAAGAAGAAGTATGTGCCAGAATCTTGTGGTAGTGTTGGTCGAACAAGGTCGTGGTGGCAACCAGTGGGCCCTCATTTTAAAAATATAGTTATGGTGATAAAAAATGAGCTATGTGTGGAATGGTTACTGTCTAGAAAATCGTTATTTCTCGAGGTGATGGAAGATCAAAAGTGGGTAGATTTATTTTCGAACAACAATGGCCCCTACTATCCAAAGCTAGTGAAACAATTTTATGAGTTTGGGTGATTTGATAAACCAGATGATGAGAACCGAGTGATTTCTTTTGTGAATAGAAAGGAGATATCTTTTTCATATGTTGAGTTTGATGAATGCCTGAAGGTACCACATGAAGGTGTATCTGGATATGTCTTGAAAAAAATACCACCTACAAGTTATATATTCGATTATGAGAATGCCTTTGAAGAGCTCACCGGTAGTGGCAATCAAAGACAAGTGGTGGCTGCTAAAATGGATGGAGAGAAGAGATTTCTGGTCAAATTTGTTCATCATGACTTTATACCAATGTGAAGGGACCTTGAGAATTTAGGATATCAAGATATATATCTCCTGCATCTCTTGAGACATTGTGTGAAAGTGAATCTGTACAGATTGCTAATGTTTCAAATGGAGGACATGACCTGGGAAAACTCAAAGACTAATGCCTTATTCATTACCAAGATGATCTCAATGATGATCAATATGAAAGGGGTATCTGAGTCTCAAGATGAGACAATGGTAGTATGGAATAATTTTTGAATCACAAGAACAATTTTCAATTATATGAAGATAAACTGGATCCCATGGAGAGGAGAGTGGGTTAATGATGACAATAAGGATTATGATAAATTCAATCCTATGGATCATCCTTTATGACCTAAGGATGTGAGGGATCCATGTCTAGAACCTCATGAAAATGAACCTTAGTAACGTGATGAGACTAATGAAGATGAGACTTCTATGGCTGATGGAAGGGATTTGGACTTTCCCCCAAGTCCTGTTGCTGAAATTGTATCTTCTAGAAAAGAAACTATATTAGAAGTAGAAACTCCTGCTAATGAGGAAGACCAACCAGTCCCTGAGATTGAAGAAAAAAGGGAAAATGAATCTGAAGCCTCTGATTCTGTGTGCTTAAGTATGAGTCCACTAATTGGAAGCTCAGTTGTGCCAACTAATGAAGTAGTGGGTGAGATGGAATGATATGTTCCTCATTTAGAAGAGCCTCATGTTGTTGCAGTAGTTGTAGAGATGGAGTTGATAAAAGATGATTCTTCTGAGGAAGAAATACCTAGTGAGAATGCTCTAGATATACAAGAAAATTAACTAGTTGATTGGGAGCATCAAACTAGATTTAGTAGTGTTTCAGTGGCTGTTGATTTTTAGGATTGGGCAGAAGACCCAGGTTTTGTAGTTTGTGGATTGGACTATCTCGATTCTGATAATGTGGCATCTCTAAATAGACTAAAAATCTATTATGATGTTCAGACTGAGTAGTTACCTGAAGATGTGGTCAGAATGGATGATCTGGATAAGCTAAATTCTGATCTCAAAATCAGTTTTGTGGATGAAATAATAAAAATGGAAGCCTCACTAGTGTCATCCATTAAATCGATTATGAATGACTCAGTGTCCAGTATAGAATCTGAAAGAGCACCTGTTGTCGTTGAACTTGCTGATGTGATTACTAGGGGTGATGTTGAATCCTTAATGAATGAGGTTAAATATTATTTTAGTGCCCCTGTTTCTGAGTTAATGAAATGTTTTGTTGAAGTGATGAGCAATTTGTAAAAGTCCTTTGAACTCTCTCATGGATATAATGTCTCTACCTTTGTTGCCGAAATATTGGATGAAGTTATAGCTTTCCAGAATTAGTTGTCTAGATTAGAAGAAAGTGTTGAAGATCTAAATAAATTTGTTATCTCTTAAGAATCTTATATGAGTTCTAAATCCCATGCCGGCAATGATTTAGATTATGTCAAAGGTGTCATGAGCCAAATGGTATCAGTATTTAAAGGTTTTAAAACCTCCTTGAAAGATCATGCCAGCACCCAGGATTCCCATGTCAAAAATAATTTCAGTGGGTTGACCAAAAACTTCATTGAAACAGTAACTTTCTCTATTGGTTCACTTGACACTATAACATCAATAGAACTAAACCAAATTCAAGCTGTGATGAAGGAGGAGATTGGTTCAGCATCAACCAGTGGCTCTGTGGACTCATCCGACCTGATCAATGTGGTGATTTCTACTAAATATTCATCTAGATAAATAATGAAGATAGTCCAAGACTATATGAGAGAAGCTTCTGCCTATTAGAAAAAGGTAAAAGGCAAGGTAGACTACTATTTTCCAATGATTTATAACAAAAAATAACTCAACAATCACTTCAAACATCTGTTAGAAAACATGAAGTTACCTCCTATTAATGAATCCTTCAGAGAGCAAGTTAGCAAGCTAAGGGAGTTGACTACATACTTGGACAAATTCTTGGATAAAAAGGATGCTTTCATATATGCTATGGATAGAGGAGGAGAAATCATTATGGATTTCAGAAATATCATGTTGCCTTTCTTGCATGTTGATGCCAGACCAGTGATTATACATCCAGAGTTACCTGCCCCTGCCTCTACTGCTTCTCCTGTTCAGATGACTCCAGCCCAAGCCATTCGAAGCCTTACTCTTATGATCACTCAAAGAACTACTCAGTACAGGCCATGAATAGTTTCATTGGCTCATCCTCCTGTGATCATTTATGGAATTCCTATGCCTTCACCTGCATCCACACAATCTGAATCCTCTTCTGATCCAAAGGTAGAATATCACATTGAGGATGTGGATTGACTAGGTGGGTAAGATATTTGATATGATTCCAATGTATTTTGTTTCCTTGTACCTTTTTGAAACATTAAATAAAATTGATTTCTTTTCTCACTCATTTTTTTCATTTATTCATTCCTGTTTCCCAATTTTTTATTATCACAAAGGGGGAGAAATATTATAATAGGGATCCATATCTGGGAATACTAACTCTAATGCGAAAGGGGGAGCAATATTATCTAATGGAGAGATATTATTCTTTGTACCTTTTATACCATTGCATTTAATTCTACCTCTGATACATTATATTCTATAATATACTATTTTCTCTGATACAATTGAATTTAATGATATATCCTGTGATACATTACTGATTTTATTTTGAGATTATATTATCATTAGTTGTGATTATAAAAAAGGGGGAGATTTTTGACCTCGCCTGTTTTGATAATCCCAATTATTCTTTCACATACTTTGATAGTCCCAATTAATGTTTATCTATATATTAATTCCTTCAATCTATGATCATGTTGATAATTATAGTAAACTATTATTTGACATATGTTAATAAATGTTTATCTATGTTTATATGACTTTTGACATAATTATAACTCAATCAGAAATGCTATGCCTAAAATAGAAATGTTAAGTCACTGATATGACTATAGATATTGATATAGATCTACCAATACTTAATATACCGATAGAAATTGTCACTAATAAGCTAAGGTCACCAATATATAGAGCTAACCGTATGTATAAGTCCACCGGTAAGAACTTGTCCCTGATAGATCAAGTCCACCGATACAGATAGCTACCGACAGAAACTGAGCTACCGATAGAACAAGTCTACAGATATGCATAAGTCTACCAATACATATATCACTGATACAGATAGTCACTAATACATCAAGCTACTAGTACACCAGATTTATTGATAGAGTATGTCTACCAATATAAGCAAGTGTACCGATATGAAGCTACCGATACAATCCAACCTACCGATACAAAACGTGCAACCGATAGATGAAGGCCCTGGTATATAGAGCTAATGATACTCAGAGAAACAACTACTGGTACCAAGATCTACCTATACCAATAGCTACTGATACTAAGAGCTACCGATAATAAGAGCTACCGATACAAAGAGCTACCGATACCAAGAGCTACTGATACCAAGAGCTACTGATAGAATGTGCTACCGATACCAAGAGCTACTGATACCAAGAGATACTGATACATGATTAAAGAGCTACCAATAAAAGATCTAATAGCTACCAATGGAAGGTCACTATTACATAACGTCAACAGCTACCTACTGAAGGATACTGATGAAATACGAACCAGTCAAACTCTATAATCTCAATATTACTTATTTATTAAATAAAAGATTATATTTAATGAATTTAATGCAATTAATGTTATTTAATGATAGTTGTTGGCATGTCAGGGAACCGTACCGAGTACCCATGATAAAGGTAATAATTATTTTTATTAGAGATGAAAGCTATAAATGGAAGGACAATGACCGTGCAGAAAAAAAAGAGAATCAAAGAACTATGATGGCACACGAAGGCTGTAATGGCAAGAGATGAACAACAGTGGTGCATTCACACAAATGGAAAAAGCTACATTCATACTGGAAGAGCACTGGACATGCACGAAGCCACTCATTCAAGAGGAGAACACAAGATGCATCTTGAGTCAATAACTAAAATGAACACTTTATGCAGTCATGCTGATAAAGCTGAACCTGAAAACCAAGGAAGAAAATGACACTCAGTTTTTCATAAAAAAAAATCCATAGAAGGACTCAGAATAATTTCTGATTAATCAAAAGGGTCCAGAGCTAAACTTCACATCACTAGAGCATTCTAAACACTTATCTACTCTCTTAGTGATTATTTTATTTACATTTTGAGATGTGTGTATACTATTTATATTTTATATATACACACTGTCTCCTGTGCTAAGTTGGAGGATTTCTAAATCCTCATTCAAACTCTATAACTCCCTTGTATCCCACTATGTATAGTGGTAGAGGTCAAGTAAGACCTCGACAACCTGTGAGCTATTTTTTGTTTTCCTACAAATAACTCTGGTATAGGTCTTTGTACCTAGACAAAGTATTCAATATTGTTTACCCCGATCCAGGGTGTGAATAAAATTTATACAAATTATTTGAGAGGACTAAGTCTCAGCTTGTTACTGAACTTGTTGGTTACATATACTGTGCATTTTAGTTTTAGACTAAAGTATTCAACATATTTTATATTCCGCTGCTAATTAAATTGAAAAACAATTTTTTTTAAAGTTACTGTGATAGTTAAATAAGCAAGTGTTTATACATATTGTGAACTAGTAAGTTAGTTTCAAAAGTTAATTTAATTCTCTGATTAAATTAACTAAGCCCTAATCACTCTTTTAGAAACTAATTGAACACTTACAATATTTATAAATTCACTACAGTTTATCTTGTTTTCAAATAGATGGATTTTAAGAGAAATATTTTTTAACAGAAATTTTTATTCGAACTCAATTCACCCCCTCTTGAGTATCCACTCCGACCAACAGTTTGTTATGCATGTTTATTTTTTCTTAAATGTGGTTATTTCTATTTATCTAGTTATTAAATGTGTCTTACTCTGGTGTTGTGGGTATAGTCTATACCAGTGACTTATCTACACCATCGCTTCTAGTCAAAATTCTTTATTGTACGGGGAGTCCTGCTTGAGGTCATGTGTAGACTCAGATCAGGGAACTTGTTTAGTGTCTCTCGGGACTATGATGTTACATATATGATATCTATTTACAGAATAAAATTATATTGATGATTTAACCATGATAAATATTTAATTACGATAACATCTAAATGAAAAAAATATGAATAATGATTTAGTTAACACCCTAAATGAGGAGGATAATGAATGAATACTAGCAAATGAGTTATATGATTTCTTATGTAATCCATTTATGTTATTTTATGAATGAAAGTTAATTTTTTATAATGTATTATCAATAAATAACTAATATAAATATGTTTGATAAGACATATGAATCACGTTAGACATGTTGTATGTGTTTATCATCTCACTTTAGATTCTATAATAAATTTACCATATTTTCCAAATTTTTCATAATTATGGTGAATATAAAATATAAAGATATATTATATCTGGAATATATTTATATTCGTTTTATATATATTTTCATTTGATTTTATTTATTTCAAGGGGTTTATGATTCAATGTATACTAGAGCGATGAGGGTTTTATGTCACAATCTTACATTTTAGCAACATTGTTTATAATTAGATTTATGATGATGAAATTATAAGATATATATTTCAAAAATAATTTATATATTATTAAACTCTAATGGTTTCTATAGATAATATGTTTTACATTCATTTCACCCTCTCTATTTTTCAAAATTTTTAAAATAGTTTGATTATAGAAAACAATATTTATTTATATGTTTAAATGTTATTGTTTTTCTTTCATGTCCATATTTTCCTTATAGTGCATTCAGAATTTTAAATTATATATTAAATATATTTTCCCTTATTTGAATTTGAATTAAATGTATAAAAATTAATATTCTTTTATTATTTCAAAGGAGAAAATATATACCAATGGTGTGAAAAAACTATTTTTTTAACATATACCCCATGATATAATTTTCATTTAATACTGAATACTCTTTTCACTTAAGATTCCATTATAATTTTCAATGATTTTATTCCACGAAATTATTCTCTTCATATTATTTATATTTTTGTATTTGAAATATGTTATTTATAAATGAAATATGTATTTTCATCAAGTTATGTTCAAATGAATTTTAAGAGCATTTTAATCTATGAAAACATTTATTTGTGTTACTTATGAATCAACTTGGGTATGAAATAATGGTACCATCGTTATTATTTTCTTTAATTTTCTTTGATTATGATGATAAAATCATTATAAAACCCAATTTATTTTCAAGTATTTTGTGTATGAAGAAATGAGAAATATTTTCATTATCTTATCGCATAAATATGAGTATATTATGATTATTCAATTGGTTGTTTTGTTAAATTAAATTTTTTTTTTCATAATGATTAATATTTTTTGAGCTGAATGAGTCAAAATGTTGTTATAAAAATCCCAAAATATGGAAAAGGGTGGTTATCCCAAGGTCTTAGTAAGTACCCATGTGGTTAGCTCGAGCATAACATGTGATGAATGTCATGGTGGGTAGTAGTGACAATTGAATTTTAGGATTATAATTATATACCAATTTCTCACTCTCTTTTACATTATTTTTTATGTGATATTATCTCAAAGATCATGATATTTTATTCATATATGACTCATAACATTAGAAATTTCAAAGTATTATTCCATAACTATTATATATAAATTACTTTGATTTATTTTTAAATGTTAATTTAGTATTTTATTAATCTTATGCTCAGGTTAGGATTACATATGATCATTGAATTATATCTTCCATATTTACCATTTCCATGAATCTTAGTTAAACAGTTATTTTTTAACATTCCAGGTTAAGAATAATGGTTTTAAATAGGGGAGGTCAATGATTTGTATTATGATAGAATAATTTAATAGGAGATATTGATGATCATTCATGAAGTAAGATTATTTTTCTCTAGTCTCCAAAGAAAAAAATATTATCATTCATGGAGTTTATTAGTAATTTATTTATTAAATAATCTGTAAAATTGATGTAATATTTATGAATGTATGTTTTTGGATATTATTTTTAGAATAAAATAAATATATATATATTTTTTTAATGAAGGATAAAAAAATACTATGGGGATCCCTTTTGAATTTCATAGGTATAAGAGCGTAGAATATGTTATCATAATGTATGGATTATTGTTTTATTTTAAAATAAAAACCTATATGGAGACTATAATGTGGATGTGACTATGGAAAATATTAACATTGGGGAAAAACTCTTGAAGAGGTAAATTTAGAATTAACCTGATCATCACCATTATTGATGAGTGGGACTAGGACTACACATCAGGATAGTAAATCTAGAGGGGTATTCATAGGTTAATTAAAATTTAATTGATAATCCATTGTGAAGTATTTGAATATATAACAGCCTTGCATGATCTTTGTTAGACCAACTCTATCATAGATGGAAAATATAGTTTTAGGATTTAAAAAGAGTAGGAATATTTATTTCATGATTATTTTATTTCTCAATATGATTATTATTTCCCACACTATAACCATTTATTTTTTAAAAGGATTAAAATATTAGTAATATTGATATAAATAAATTCGGAAGACAGTGAAAGTGTTTTTATTTTAATGAAACCAAATTATTTTTTTGTTTGAATTAAAAATGATATTTTTATGCTTACATAATTTTATAAATTCAGGAATCATACTGAGCATCTAAATGAGAAAATAAGGGGAAAATATTCTATAGGATCCATCATAATGAAATATCCACATTATTATTTTTTGGTCTACTAATTAATAAATTTATGAGAAATTGATCAATACCATGGAAATTATATTCTCCATTCTCTATCACTCAGATCATGAATAATTTATTTATAATATTTATAATTTTGGTGTAGATGTAGAGAATAAGTATAATATTATCAAAAATATGAGGAAATATAATGATATTATATCTATAGAGTAGGATGAGTTTAGGAGGTTGTTTTTCAAAGGTATGTTATATATTTTATTTGTATGAGAATAGAGTAGGAATTCCTTGAGCTAATGTGTGAGGATGAGGAATCCAACACATCCTATGTAAAACAATTGAGATGAATTATTGGGAATCCTTATAGTGTTGTCATCATACCTAAAAGAAATATTAAAGAAATATTTAGTGGATTGATACCAAGATTCAAAGGGCCCTATAAATATAATAACTTATTTTCAATGAATAAATCTAAATATGTAGAATAAATTTATAAATAGATATTAAATTCAATAATATATCCCATGGTTTTGATAAAAAATTAACGATGTAATTAAAAAGAAATACTAATAACAAAATTGAATGAGGGAATATGACTAGTCATTCTTTATGATATAAATATGGAAAGAATCATGTAGTAAATTTTTATAAAGGGGATAATAAATTATTGATGTATTGGAAAGGAGACCCTTGAGAAATTGATTGTGGATGCGATTAGACGATTTTATCTAATAAATAAAATTGTTAGAATCCCCACACAATGTACCACCCACATTCTAGTGTTTCAAACTTATGGAGAATAGAGACTATGATCACTAAATACAGAATATATGGGATAATATAAATTATTTATGTATGTAACCTCTAAAGGCTAGAGACATAGTGAAATATCATTTAGTCATTGTTGTCTATGGGGGTTAGGATAATGTAGTGTTGAATTTTTTACATATCATAAACTCTAGTAATTATAATTTCTTATTTGATTATAGTTATAACCACTATTTTATATCTGAATAATATTATAATGGTATCAAAATAACAACTTTAATGGTCTTATGTTGAATTAATTGGGAAAATTATTATTGGTTCAATGATCATATCTAAAGACTATAACCCATTTATGTTTTAATATTGTGGAAATTCCCTTCATTTAAATCTTATCACTCACAATTTAAATGAATTCCATTTAAATTTATGCATGGATTGGATCACATTATATGGAACTCATTTCAACTTCCCTGGATGGTTAGTCAGAGTTCATATTCCAAATCAACCTTTAATAATTTATCAGTGTGATGATTAATACAAGATTACAAAGGGAATTACATCCATTTTTTAGGTCTTGTTTCATATTAATAAGGCATATTTATGTCATGTGGGTGGAGTGAAAAATATCACAAAAGATATAAATATTATATTATTTTTTTTGATGACTTTTCAAAATTGTGTCCTAGAATTCTTATGAATTTTTTACGTTGATTATTCAATTGAAATAATACCTATCACTATAACGATTTTATAGAATCTGTTGGTAATATGCTTTATTATTTTTATTAATTAAATGAGAAACCCCAGTAAAATATTTATAATGTAATAATTCAACCATGTATATTAAAATATGACTCACATGTTCTTTTTTAGAGAGAAATATGGATCAATGTTAGTATTTGTTGATTACCAGGAACATAATTGTATCATTATATAGAATATTTATCCCTTAAAATTTATTGATGATTTGATTAGACAACATAAATAAAATAAATACTTCTCAAATATTGACCATAATTGTGGAAACTATTAATTTTGGGATATAAGTAAAGGAATATCAAGGAAAAACATTCATACGAGGTACATTCACTATGAATATATGGTGATACCGTATCAATTTTCTTAATCCCTTGATATCTTCATGGATTTAGAAAAAATATTCTTTATATATTACTTTGATTAAGTTATTATAACCACTATAGAAAATATATTTATATGTTAAAAGTGAAATTAAGGGAATTATGATCACTTAAGTGTGCTAAAGCCCCAAAGGTAGAAAAAACTATATTCCAAAATTATAATGTCTAAATTATAGTTATATAAAATATTATACTTTCTAAATGTTATAAATTTTTGGGAATATGATTATATCATTAAATTATGGAAGATATTGAACAATCTCCTAGCCCGACAACTATTTCTCAAATACATATTTCTCTTTCATTGGGTATATATTTTGATTATTTTTGAATAATTTATCAAATTTTTATAATTATCACACCATGATAACAAGAATGGTAGTTAGGTTCCATTGAACATGTGAAATTGAATAAATTTTCAAGGATATAAATATATGTTTTCTCTATGAACCTATAAAAACAATATCATATATTTGAAAAGTTTTTATCTATTGTGATACATATAACAAGGTGTTGTGTTTTGTTCCAACATATAATGACATGGGGATAAATTATGACTACCATGAATTAATGGTTAATGAGAATAATTATTGGACTAAGTAAATGGATGTGTAAATGGAAATATGTTCATTAAAGATATAAATGAATAATATTTAATGATAAAGGTATGAAATATATATCGATCATAAAAAATGATAGTATATATGTACTGGAAAAGAATTGAATAAGTTCTTGAGAAGATGGATATAGTTGATTAAATATTATGACTAATCAATACATCACAACCATTGGAAATTGAACATGATTACATACCAATGAGTGAAAATTATAATGTAGGAATACCTATGATGAGGATGAAAATTGATACAATATTAATATGATATAAAAGGGTATAAATTGATATTTTAAATGAAGAGGTGAAATATTATATTTCTCAAATAAGTGATCGACCATATATCCATATAATGACTAAAGAGGAACATAAGGAATATATAGAGATGCAAAATAGGGATAGAAATGTAATTTTGTTCAACCTTGATTGTATATATTGTGAAGGTTTATAAATATAGTATATTCCCCTTTTATACCTAAATTGAAAATGTAGATAATGGATGATGATAATAACATACTTTTCGCTATTCATCATGGAATAATATTTATGCATAGAGAAAATAAGGAGAATTATGAGTGGGATTACCTGAAGATAGATATTTAGGAGTACAAATCTATATTCATGGAATAACAAAAAATTTAGTTTGAGAGGAAAAAAATATTTTGATTTAATTACATTTACCGACATCTATATATATTTACAAAAACACCAACATCAATATTTTTCATAATACTCCCCATGACATATAAAGTGAAAAAAAGATATTTGTGTTATAGTCTATTAACTTATGTTGTTAATACATTTTATTTCAATCATAGAAGATTTATCTCTTAATTATCTTTCACAATGATATATTATGTTTGTTTTATGTTGTATTGGAGGACCACATAATAACATATCTATTTGAGATATGAGGTTTACCTTGATGTTCTAGAGATGTATTCAGTGTGCTCTAAATAAAAAATTATGTTTTAATATAGCTCATCATCATTAGATGGATGGTTAGTCTAAGAAATACATTCAAATCATGAATGATATGATTTTATCCAATTAATTATAATTCCGTGATGGTTTGGATAAACATCATCCTCCTACTAAATTATCTTATAAAAATTTCATTAACTACATAATTTAGATATCTCAATTTCAATACCTCTATGGAAATGATTTCATTACACCATCATGATGGGATGATGTTAAATAATTAAATCTATTACCTATTATGAGAGATATGAATGCTCATGTGAGGGATAAATACATTTAGTACCATATTAAGGATTCTCAGGGTTTAAATAATAGTTATGGTGGAAATATATAGTGAGGTTTTTATTTTGATGTTGGTTAGAAGGTATTCCAATGATTCATTCCATTGGATAATGTTATGATATTCTGAATGAATAGAAATCCTAGACCAAGGTATACTATCCAAATTGAGATATTTGATTGAGTTGGGATGGTATCATGCCACATGGATATTCTACATAACCTATAAGAAGTTCATGATGTGTTCTATATATCAATTTTGAGGAAGTTTATATGAGATACATAACTTTTAGAGACTAGATATTTCACATTTGTAGTATGGTCATTCCATTAATGAAAAATATATTGAAATCATGGATCATAGATATAAATTTCTACAGAACAATGCAACTCATCTAGTCATTATTTCATTGAATAAATATAAATTCATGGATGCTAAATTAAATCGCAATGATGTGAAAAATCATATGTATGGATATTTATTTCATTAAAGAGATGAATTGCTTAGGGAGAAATTCATTTTATGTGGGGGTGTAGAATGTTACACCTTGATATTTTATTTTTATTACTCAAAATTTTATTTTCTGAGATGGGAAAATTTATTTACACACAACCTAGAGTCTAATAAAATGATATATTATAACCTTTATAAAATATTTTTTAGATTGAAATTTTTAACTAGGTTTAACCACATTATGAAACATTTATACTGATTTCATTAATACATATATATTTATTAATAGATAATAAATAATAATAAATTCTTCAATAAATCAATTTCAAAATTATATGGATAATTATCCAAATAAAGGCATTCAAAAATTATTCATATAAATGTTAGGAATGAAGATATAATAACTTGGAGTTAAAAAGAGTTACTTTTTTAAAAACATTTATTATGTGTAAAATGTTTTTTATATTCATAAATTAAATAAATATTAATTTAATAATTAATTTAATTAAATCTTATTAATACATATAAAATAAAATAATTTACCAGTCAACAATTTATTTTCAAAATTCATGGAATGATAGAAAATTGAGTTTAACAATTAAAAATTTATTTGAAAAACAATGATTTTTATTTCATTTTGTGTAACTAAATAAATTATAATTTATTCCACTTATAGAAATTGAAATTAAAAAAAAGATTAATTATTTTTATACAAAATTTAAAATTTTTTAATGCTTCAAAATTTTATTTTGGTTATATTGAATAGTAAAAAATTTAAAAACTTGTTTCCATTGTTAGGGATATAAAAAGTTAAGTGGGTTAAAATAAGAGATATGGTTAAAAACCCCGATTATTATATTAAATATTATTTATTTTTTTGATTTAGAAATCATATTATATTTCATTAGAATATTTTAAATTTGGTTCCCTTTTCACAATAAAATTTAATTATATTATTTAAATATTTTTTGTAATTCCATGTCTCTCCCTCCCATCACTTATTAAAGGGAAACTCTACCCCACACATATTCACACATTTTTATAATTATTAATCACACAATAACATCCCAACATAAATCTTTTCTTCAATACCTTCACTCTTTATCTTTTACTCTTACCCTAAAACCATTTTAATAAGGCTTCTGGTGTAAGATAAAGGAGGTCTCTCAAAGAATAGGTAATTGTCTTACCCACCACCTTTAAAGAAAAGTTCATCTTCTAATACCCCTAAATATATTTTATCCATCCTATGATAATTAATATAGTATCTTAAAAAATTTGGGATGTTATTAGTTTTACATGAAAATCATTTTCAACATCCTTTCCATCATATGTTAATTGAATTTGTCCCATTTGCGTACTTGTAGAGTACCATCTATATGGAACAATATGATTCATTTTCAATCAACACCTTAAATTTATAGATATAATGATATATTTAATAAATATATATTATTTTATTTATATATCTAATATTTTTCAAGGGTAAAATATAAATTACCTTTCTTTCCCTTTTTTTATTATTAAATTAAGACAACTTTCATGCATATATACAGACAACCATCACTAGGATTTACTTACTTCAATTTTCGATCATTGATTTATATAGATAGTTATATTTAATTATATAATTAATATAAATTATATTTATATCATGATCAAAATTATATAAATTATGGAACCTTTATCATGAATCAAGAACCATATATTCTAAATTAAAACATACATGAACAATGTAGACCGTTACATCTAAAATAATTATTATAATGAAATAAATTTTTTGAATGTGTATTAATATATTATTAGTAACCAATGTGTGTTATTATATGTATAAATATTTCTCTTTTATAGATTTATAGAAACATCAAATGTTCTATACGTGAGCAAAAAAGAACATATGAAGTCAGTAAAACTTGAGGTATGGGTTTTCTGTCTAACTTTTGATTCTCGAAGATATATTCCTTATTATCAACGTGTTTCCCTAATATGATATATATTGATCCCTATGACATTTTATTTAATAAATATATTTATAATAATGGTATTTATTGTATCATTATTTATATTTTTTGTACATGGGTCATTATTCATAAATTTACCAAAGCGCTAAGGGTTTTATGTTAAAATATAACTTTTTATAGGGACTATTTATAATTACATTTATAATGATGAATTTTTTTGATCTATAACTCCAAAATATTATTTAATTGATCATTAAAAACTAATTATTATACATTCCAAGGTTCAGGACCTTACGCAATGGGGATCAAGCCACAACTACCTCTACACCACCTCTGTTGGCCAGTGGTGAGAATCACTAAAGGAATAACCATAAAAGGATACCTTTATCAAATGTACCTTCACACAATAAAAAACACACCCATCCATATAAATGGAGATGTGAAGTGGAATAATAAATGTAAAACATAAAATTTCTAGAATATAAATCATTAATTAAAAACCCTTAGTGTGTACAAGAGTAAAACATTGTAAACTAAAAAGTAATGGGGAAAAATACAAGACCAAAAGAAAGATGTCCTAACCTGAAACCAATAGAATGTAAAAGTTTTGATAGATTGTACCTCTAAATATCTAATCTCTGACCAGTGTATATTTCGAAATTCACCAGTTATCTCTAAAATCCTTCGTAGTCACAACCGTCATTGTCATCGTCTGCATAAGACATGATACACGTGGTAAAAGAACATCCAGGCTTGAGTATATACACACCAAATAGGATTCTACACAATTTAAAGTAGGGGGGTTGTAAGAGACATGATAATAATATATAGACATTATTAATCTCAACCAAAAGAATCATAGTAAAAATACACTACAAAATGGATATATATATATATATAACACAAAGAATACCAAATGAGGGAGGGGGATCTCCATCTCACAACCATACCCTTGATATATTACTAATTTTCCCACAATACCCTAAATTATTAGAGGATATGATGTGTCTTCGCAACAAATACAATCCATGTAAAGCCACCCTTCATGACTATGTTGCACACTAGAGGGGAATAATCTCAAGGTAAAGGATCTAAGCCCTAGTAAAACAGATGTTTTCCCCTCAGTAGACAGTTATAGGGACCAAAACATATCCAGGATGGACGGTTCTTCTAAGGTAAATAGTAGAGGACCCATTCTGTGCACAGCTGGAGGGTTCCACCCTATTGGTTGGAAAAGGGCTCATACTCTACCAGTTGTAGTGATCCACTCTTTTAGTTGAAGACCTATAACCAGATAGAATAGGAGGGTTACATTGTAGTATTTTTTGACCCATACCATGATTTCATATGAGGGTGACACACGTATAGTGGACAGGGGACCCATACCTATCCCAATTTGAGGGTTCCACACATTTATTAGAGGACCCATTCCCTGACTCTGCAGGAGGCTACCACTTAGTGGATAAGTAGAGGACCCATGAAATATCCTAATAGATTTATTCAACTCTAAGAAATGATATATAACCAATTAACTACTCCATATATGTGTTATAGTCTATATATAGGTATAGGACACAATCTAATCCTAGTAGAAGGGTGACACTCTAAAGACCTTGGGTGTTCTTCCTGATCACTATCATCCTCGAGAATCACCAAAATAAACATCACACTATCAAAATATCACATAGAATTTAAATTGATGTATTGGACACCACAATCATGTTATATGTGAAATAACACTCAGGATAGTCTACTCATAGTCCAAAATTTGAGTCCAACTATAGAAGATATGAGAGTTTCAAGATTCCTCGAAATGAAAGAAGGGGTACAAAGTGTGTTTGGGGACCCACACAACTTGTAGTCATAATCCATCACCTATTTGTGTATTTATATGTACACAAAACTCTCCCCATATTTCCATAAATTGCTTGTAGGTGTAGTATACAAGTTGAAATAACTTCTCAGGGTGCTGCCCATGATCCCTAGTCTTGTACGGGTACTTTATCACATAGATTGTGCTTGCAGTATCTTGTTCGTATGTACTCCTCGAGTAAATTATGGGAAACTAGAACCTTTTTTAACTTGTCATGTGGAGATCCAACATGGTTTATGAAGCTTATAATTCTGTGAAAACCTAGCCACCCAATCCAAAACCATATATGTAGTTTGTTCTTTAGAATAAATGGCATGTAGTCAGGGGCATCAAGGATTCTGAGATCTATTCTAATAATCCCATATCTATAGAAATTTCATATGATATTTCCCTAGACCCACCCAAAATTGTTTCTATTACCTCCATTAATCATTTATGTCCCTCTGATGTCTAAAAATTGATTTTCGCTTGGTTCGTCATTTCCTTCACTAACCACACGTGTACCTCATGCCATTCCATCACCGATTCGGATTTCCAAAAAATAAATCTATCACAATAAACAAATAAATACTATAAATCCACCATTGATTTAATGTTACATTCTTAACATGTGGTTCTTCCATGAATCTATGGGTTTTATTGAGCTCAGAACCACCCTAAAAAGTCAATCAATCTCCATGTAGCACAACATAAGTGAATTCAATGAAGTGAATTGTTTGGAGAAAATAATAAATATAAAGTAGAATGATCGATGGAGAAGTTTTCATGAAAAAATAACACCAGAAAATATATCTAATTTGATATATCAAATAATAATAAAACAAATCCAGTACATGGGCATGTGAAAAGTATTTCCATCGGTGCACATCAACGATAAGAAGTGATTATAGTCAATCTATATATCTAAATGAGTTAGAATCCAGAACTAAGTATTACTTCATAGTTTTTTCACATTTCATCCTTGAATATCATACCCACCTATAGAGTAATGGCAACATTACATTCACAGCATCCTGATATACCATAATCTATATTTTGGTCATTGTGTTATTTTGATTGTCCAATGGAGGAGGAAGAATAATACTCTTGATGGACATAGGTTTATCCACCTACTACATAAAAGAGTTAAAAAAATTATTAAATATGAATTTCAAAATAATGTTAATTATTTTGTTAATTAAATTAATTATTTAATTAACCAATGGAACATACCACCAATAGTTTTTATATATTAATTCCCTAATAAAACTACTTTTATACCAATCCTATAGAAATAATCATGTTATTGACTCAACCATTGTCTCCAATATCAAATATGAGATTCAGTTTATGGTTTACCTGATTTTATGTACGAAGTTATCTGTGTGTGATATAATATTTATTTAATATTTTCATAAAATTAAATCTATGAAAAACTGGCCTCTGAATTGCACTCCATCTTAATTCCAATCACTGAAAATATACATAAAAATATTTTATAGTCTTATAGTATAAAAGGGTCTCTACAACATTTCCACCATTAATCATTTCATCCCCAAAAAGATAAACTAAGAAAACATTGAGACAATAATCTCACTTCTATCTCTCCCTCTCTAGGGAGATCTATTTCATACTCTTGGATTTCCATAACACATGAACCAAAAGAATTGTCTTTCCACATAGGGTCCTATTAAATCAATCACTAATAGCCACATGGTGCCACATAAAGGTATTTTTTTTTTTGTTTAGATCTCTAGAGGAAATAATGTTTGTGTGGTCATTTATCTATCTTATTAGCTTTTATACATTGAAGAATTCGTGCACCGACTAAAAATGTGGTGGTAGGGTGAGGCAGTAAGAAACCTCACCAACCATATGAAATTTTATGAATGGAAATATTATCAACGGTAATATCCTGAATCCTCAAAAAATCTCTTCAATCCTCATCATGGGGTGATTCCAAGGAAAAAATGTTCTCCATAATTGAACAGTAAGGTCCTACAATGTCGATCAACAAAAAATTTCTACATACACTGGGTTGTACTCATGTGTTAATAGATAACCTTTTCCTTAGCCTTCATCACCATCACCATATAAATACACATAGTACATTCCACAAATATTAATTTCTATCAAAATGGTGAACTTTTAGATCTCCCTTATATGGCCTAAAATGGTTTCATGAAAATAATATGATTGTAGATATTGTTCTATGCAAACTCTTCCAAGGGAATGATATCCCCATATACATATCCAAATGGAAACATGAAATCCCTGATCATATCCTCAAATAAATTGATAGTGTACTGGGTCTTCCCTTCCCTCATGTTGTGAAATGTTATACTCATCCTCATCTGAGTCTTGAATTTGCCCTATATGCCTCTTCTCAATATGTACCTGAACCATTCATCATGGTTGGATATAGTAGTCGATGTCAACCCATGTAGGAGAACAATTTATAGTGAGTAAATATTACCAAAATTCTCAACCGAACTGTACTCGCCAAAATAAAGGATGTGTGATATCATTGTGAGTCACTGGTGAATACATTTCCTTAACCAACAATTTGAATCCACTGTTATATGATCACAAACCATTGGTATAGCCTATACCAATGGTTAGGGAAGCCATTGGGTGAGGTGGCACAAGATAGACCTATCCCAACAGTTTGGGGAAAACCATTAGGATAGGTAAATCTAAAAATAAGTTAAAAGGGACATCTGAACCCACAACATTAACGTTATATAACATGGACACTACCACTATCCTATAGTTACCTTTGTAAATATATTTTTATGTATATATATATTTAATATTTTGATTTATTTGATGATATTTGACAAAATAATTAATAAACATATAAGGGTACCTATACCAATGACTCTCAAAACCATTGCGATTGGTACCCTAGTAAAAATAATATATCCCAAATATTTTGGAAAACCGTTGGGTTAGACATATCCATTCCCAATAGTTTTCTAAAACTGTTGGGAAAATTATTCTTAAAGTGGCATATCCCAATGGTTTTGGAAAACTGATGGGAAAAGTGTTCTCAAAGTGGCATTTCCCAACAGTTTTGGAAAAAGGCTGGGATATCCATACCCTTTCCCAATGGGTTTCCAAAACCATTGGGAATGTTGGGGTCAAATTGGATAATCCCAAAAGGTTTTTGGATAAAGATTGGGAAATGGGACCTATACCTTTGGTTTTTACAAACAGTCGGTATAACTGAATTATTATATATAGGATTTCTAGTAATTAGTCAGTCAACTATCATCTATATGGCATTGTGACTATTCACTATTAATGGATGTCCTATCATGAAGGCCATGTATATTCCAAACCATTTCCTCTCCATGATATCTGGAGGATTCCACTAACCTACTAGAACATAGCACTCAACCTTGACATGCTACTAGGTGAGACACAAATAGAAAAACACATCATCACTCTATCTCATTCCGGTTCACCAAGATATTCCAAGGGAAGGTCTATATAAATCCATCCATAATAGGGATGTACATAAAAAGTAGATGTGTGAAACTATCCCATAACAACCTACTTCATCGTGACGGGGACCACCATCCATCATTGAAAAATGATGACGTGATTCCCTCCACCATAAAATCCATCGACTAATTATGATGAGGATGTATTTTCAAGTACGACCTCACAGTCAGTCTCTCCCATCTAAAACTCTATCACATGTAGTAGGAGCAGATGATTCAACACTATCAACTGTATAAAAGATCTATCCTCAACCACAAATAGGGTCATCTTTACGAAAGCCTACTACTAAGAATCATCCCCCACCAATTTACCCTGGGAATTCCTAATATGGGAATCTTATACTAAATTACCCTTCCAAGAAGTATATACAATCTTGAAGTCATAGTGATGTATGAACTCTAACAATTTCATATGTACCATTTTCATCAGTCCTGGTGTGAATAGATTCCAGAGACTTTGATGGTTGGAGTATGATTCAATGTGCTATCCTGGAAGATCGTTCCTCCACATACTAAGAGAGATGAATATCAATTAATGCTCTAGGTTGTGATTTTGGTAGTTTGTCTCATGTAACATCAACTAGATAAACCCAATTGAAATAACTACATACTGCTGGAACAACACTATGATTAGCCTAACACCTGAGGTAACGAAATACACTATAAACTATGAACCCTCCTTTGATATTATCAAAATAATTTTACTCTTTAGCCTCATCCTAAAATCAATAATGGATGAATATAACTAATCAATTTATGTAAATGGAATCCATTTCCACATTAGTCTAATCAATAGGGAAAAAATCCTTCGGAAGTCCACTAAAAAATCTTGTACTACCCCACAAAGCAATGAAAACTCACCATGTCTGACACACTCTTAGGTGGATCAGAAAAATGATATGTATATATGTTTTTTCGGATCATGTCTAAATCACTCTATGAAATTCCATGCCCCATGAATTTTATCTCATTAATCATGATCTAAAACAAAGAAATATTACAATAGTGTAGATCCCCCTGAAATAAATCTAGGACAATCTTCATGTTCTACGCATACTCCTACTCAGATGTTGTGTATATGAGTATATAATTAATGAATATTTCCACAAATTGGAAAATGTACCACATTAAAATCTGGTTCATCATATATATAATCACATTAAGGGAATTCATCACACCAAAGGGAATCACTAAGAACTCATAGGTTCTCTTAAGAACATCAGAATTTGATCATCCAAATAACTGCCTCAAGAACACTCAATTAGTGGAATCTAGACCTGATATCGATATTTTGGAAACAAATTGCACCACATAAACTAGTCAAAGAGTTCATAATTCCTTAAAAAGGTTTATTTATATTTATTTTTGACTGATTTAATTGATTGTAATCGACAAAAATTCCGATTATTCTGTCTGATGTTTTCATGAAAAACAATGGGGCTGACCAGGGGGATACATTGATCATGATGTTACCCTTTTTTTGACGGTCCTTAAACTACAACCACAAATCTTGGGTATTTTTAGGGCTTGTATGATATGCATCATAAGATATCTGTACAATCCTGAAATTTAAGTTGATACAAAACTCCATCTCCCACCTCAGAGGAAGGGAAATCATCCATAGAGAAGGAAAAAATGAAATTGTTCTTGAAATAAGTAATCTAGATGTGGGAAGAGCCTAATACACAAAAGGCTATCCTCTCCAACTAATTTGGGATGGGTCGTAGATTCCTTCTCACAAAACCCATACATAGTTTCAGGATATCTCTCTCACCAACAATGGGGAATATCATCCCATCAGAGTGAAGGCATATGATCTTTCTACCATGATAGTCAATATGGGATCATACCTTAGACAACAATCCATTCCCAATACGATGTCATTGTTTAACCTCATGATGACTAAATGATCCCACATTGACATATTTCATACAAGAGATAGCTCAAACTACTGGTAGATAAATGAAATATATGAAGTGTTCATCATAGGAACCTTATGATGAATCTTTTGGGATAAATCATTCAATGGGAGATCCAACTCTCTCCCTATAATTTAAGAGATTATGGAATGATTCAAAATTATGTATACTAATACTGAGGTAACAGTATAATAAAAAAATCATACCTTTAATCAATTCATTGTTACTGGGTCATATACCTCTAAAGAATGTAGATGTACATGACCCATACCACTATCTACCTGAGCATGAAGTGGGAATTCTGGTGGTCATTGTGGTAGGAAATCATAGTTTCTTCCACCACCCTTATATCCTCCTCCTAGAGACCCACCTTTACATATTATAGCTCTGCCTCCCAAGGGGAATCCGTTCCCTCTCCCAGTAGATCTATGATCACAAAACATCCTCTACAGGGGTAGTCCATTAACTATTTTCCAAGGATCCTCAACATATCTGGTTGGGACATCAATCACCATATAACCTTGCATATTGAAATCAAATCACCATTCCTATCTAGGCCATGTTAGACCTTTCATATTGCCTATGCCACATACCAGATCCAGATCCCATGATGATATCTGGAATCAAGATCTTTTCAACTACCATCTAACATCTTTTATAGATGACAAAATACTTTGACACACACAAACACATCCAGCCTCCACTCATCCCTATGATAGGAATAACTCTATCACCAGTTCCCCCTCTAACCCCCCCCCCCCAAATGGTGGAAATCAACATGTGCACCACACACACTCAAATCTCTCTATAAATTCCCTACTCAAACATCCATAATTAGAAGTTACCATCCTATACCAGGTCAATGAATTATAATGTAAGTTCTATGAACACAACAAAAAATTAAACCACTGTCATCCCACCCATATGCAGCCCCATAAGCTCCAAAATATAAACTATGTAAAAATAGTTGTGGGAGTAGTTCTCCTCATGGAACAACTTTTGTATGTTGGGCCGTCATAGTATTGACTCAATGTGCATCTGAGTAATAATAATCCACCATCTCCCAACTGCTCTGTGAATAACCACATATTCCATATATTTCTATATAACCCTAAAATCATTGGCAACTGACTCTATCGAATCCTTTTTTCCACAGGGATCTATCTCACTGAGAACCTCAGTGACCTCTATCCTTAGAACTAGAAGAGTGGCATAAGACAGTGTATATAATCATCTTTATATGATAATATGATCTAATGATCAATAGGTTGAGGCTCTAAGTCCTATCCTCCTAGAAGAATTATATCATGGGATGTACCATCAACAAAAGGCTCGTCACTCATTGTATCATCTTCATGATCCAAAACAAGTAACCACTCTGGATTTCATCACGGGGGAATCCTAATAATGTAATCAAAACATACCAAGATTATAAGATCATATATATATATATATTGAACCTATCCTTTTAAAAATAATATTAAATTATTTCAATCATAATAAACAAATAATGTTACAAGACACAGATCATAATGTATATTTTCATGTATGACTAGGTACATAAAATAGATAACATGTGACTAAATAAAGATTTCCATTATTTATCATCCATTATGAGCCCCTAAATCTGTTGGAGACCCTATATTGACATATGATAACCTAGAGATAACATGAATAATGGGATAAGAAACAATAAAATTAAGTAAATATTCAAAAGTATTAAGGTTAACACAGAGGTTTGATGGAATAACATAGTGATATAAAAATTAATGGAACATAATCAAACATAAGGAGTCAAAAAATATATAATATGAGGTAAAATAATATTGGAATAACTGTAATTTATAAGAAACATAAAACAAGAATTTAAAATGATTCAATGATCACTGAATGTAGAGGAGCATGATTCATTGCACATTTCACATAAATAATCTCTAGTCAAGGTTAACCACCATGACTGTTACACAAGGAGCATGATTCTAGTCTAACCGCCAAGATAATTGCACATAACATCTCATGAGACTTAAAATTAATGAATTAATTAGAGAAATATCTATCCCCATCCATCATATCATGTTCATTATTATGTATTCCACATGACTAATCATACAAAAAATCATATATAAACATAGGGGTTACCAACAGTAAGAATTGGGTATCCTGATCTTATAAAAAAGCATAAAAGGGAAATATCATAAACGTTTTAATGAAATAATGGATTTCTGTCATACAATGACATTAATAACAGAAAATAGGAAAATATATTGATAAATAATGTCCATCTAAGTTGAATTCATATTAAAGGTGTAGTTTGGAACTTTAGATCTAAAACATTTTAGCGTAGTTTAAGGGGGAAAAAAGATAATTTAATGTATGAAATGGAATAATCATTCCCATAAAATCATAAATAAACCAAGAATGTTTTAATAATAAAATGTAGGAGTTTATAAAAGTAATGGTGCCTCAAAATATATTTCAGAGTGAACTTTATGTTTTTTAATAATTTAAGAAGTTCCCTTAAATTAGGATCTCTTATCGAGAAGAGTTCATTGTGGATCCTTTTAGAAACATTAATATCGCTAGAAACGAAGGATGAATGGACCTTGATATGCAATTATGAAAAATATTCACAATATTTTTTATTTGTATATTAAAATAAAATTTGATAACCTTTGGGTAAAATACGAGAATGAATAACTAGAATGAATAATGTAGGTTCAGGTATAATCCCATACATTATGTCTTAAGGTGTTCATAACATGATATTTTTGTCCAAGAAAATCAAATTATCGTAATTAATTAGTATGTATATAACAATTTATATATTTATATTATTTATTAAAAATTAATTATGTTTATTTATGGCCATTTTGATGGGATATGAGGTTAAATAACATTGTTTTGGAATGTGGTTTTCCTTGGTTTTCCGGATCACTTTACTTGTATACAAGTAGAAAAATTGTGTTAAGTGGGGGTAATTATCCAGAATAGAACATTTATGTAATTAATGATCTTATAGATGTCACATTGTTCTTATATATCATTTATATGTAATTAATATGAATCCTTATATACATAGTTAATGATTATTGTTTAGATTTATTTTGGCTGGTTTCTATCACAATGAACTCTTTTTCTATTATAAATTATTCTCATGTGTAAAATATGATTTCATAAAATGAAATAATATATAAATAATATATTATAAAAATTTTCAACCATATAAATGTTTTCATGACCATCCATTGAAGTAGGTAAAGGAAATATATAAATTTTTTTACCTTGAAAGTGATAAATTAAAATATCACATATTTAATTTTTGATTTTTAGTATAAAAATACAGGAAGAGAGATATGATGATGAATTATTTCATTATATAAATAAAATTAAAGTATATATAAGTTACTATAGTTATCATACTATTTTTATGAGTGGAGGTGTGGGGAGAAAATGACATTAAAGAACTTGGAATGAAATTAAATGAAAATGAAGAGGTTTTTCCCTCTTTATTCCTTCTTCTAGAGAACATACATAGGGGATTGGATTTATTTTTTTTAAGAAAAATATATCATAGATGTATTGGAGGGGATTTGATTATTTTTTATCTAAATTTGGAAAAGGCTCATGGCTCAAGGGGTATCGGGAGAAGAGGTGGTATTTTTAGTGGAGGAGAGTAATGTTTTATCATTATTTAATTCATTAGTTTATTATTTGTTCCTATATAAGCAATAGTGTTGATTCATGGGAATGTAAAATCATAAGATAATATTAGTTAAACAAAATTCTTGTTATATGCTCCATGAATAAATAAATAGTATATTTAGCTTATAATGTATATATACCTTAAATTACCTTATTTTACAATTCACCAAACATTCAGGTATTCCAGAAAAATACCAAAAAGTCACCCTAACCGTTTTTTGAATTATAGATTTTGAAAATGAACTATATTTTATAAAAATAATTATATATATATATATATATGAAATTTACTTTTTAATTAAAATAATGATTTACTCAAAAATATATATTTTAAAATTATCTCAGATATTATAACACTTTGAAAAATTGACTAAGGACTCATAAAATAATCTTATATACATAAAAAAAAATACTTATTTATGAAATTTTTTTATGAAAATATATTTTCATTTAAATTAGTAAATGAATCATTAAATTGTAAATAAATATTTATCACTTACAAAAATTCTATAACATTATTAATAATATCTAAAATATGTACTTACATAGAATTTGATAAAATAATTTCATATTGTCACTTAGAATATGGATAAAGTTTATTTATACCATAATTGGTGAGGATATTATTCAATTGTTTGGCTTACAAATTATAAGGGTCATGTTAATATTCCAAAGGTCAAGTTACTGTTCCTTTGGAATATGTTTCTAAACTTCTGGAAATGTATTTTATTTAAATAATTTTTTATTTTTATTTTTTATTGTTTTCTTAATGTCATTTTATTTTATTATAATATATGATATATTTATAAAAAAGTAATTTGAATTTATATAATTCAAGGTCATTACATTCTTACCCCTTATAAAATTTCCCCCTCAAAATTTTGTTTTATATTCGTAGTTGAAAATCAGTGTCGGTACTTTTCATTTGAATCCTACTCCAGTTCCCATGTTTCCTCATCGTGCTTATCATTCATCCATAGTACCTTTTCTAGGTGAGTAGCCTTTTTTCATAGAACATTATCTCAACTATCCAATACCATTATTGGATTCTCTACATATGAGTGAACATTATCAAACTATAGAGGGTATGGAACCATCCATCGGGACAAGCCTGTGCATGCACTAGAAAGCCATGAGGAACAGCCATTTGAAGGTGGGGAGGTGATTTCATGATGAAGATGCCAGGGAGGAGCAATGCCAAGTAGTCAGTCTGGGATGTATGTAATGTTTGAAGTCTATGGGCAATGAATTCTTCTATGGCTTATAGGCCATATAATACTTATGCCTACGAGCCTTGTAAGGGTTCCACCTCACCCCGTGATAGGTGAATTATCAAAATCAATAAAAAATAATGTCCTTAGGGCCATTAGAGGGTGGTGTAAATGTGAAGGATATATTATGTAATTCTTTAAGAGGCATACATAGAATACATCATGTATTTTAGACATGGTTGGTGGATGTTCAAGGTGATAGGAAACAACTCTGATATTATCATGAATATCAAAGGAGTTGATGTACCTACGACATAGCATCCCTTTCTTCCCAAATATCTTGACCTTTTTCGATGGAGATATTCAGAGGAATACCTTGTCTCCATCTTTAAACTCATGGTCTCATTGATGATTTTATATATAATAGTTTTTTCAAAATTGAACTTCCATGGTTTAATATTGAATGGTTTTCACATTCTCCACCATTTGATTAACCATTTCAGGTCTTAGAATCTTAGGTCCACCAACATCATCCATATATGACATTGTTCTACACATTTTCCCATGAAGGGATTCATATAGATCCATTTGGATGCTCTAGTGGAAAATGTTTTTGTCATAGGAGTCAACTAGTGAAATATGTCGGTCCCATACTCCTTTGATGTCCATAGAAATTTCTCTCAACATTTATTATAGTGTATGAATTGTAAACTATGACTGACAATCAATTTAAGGATAACATTCCGTACAAAATTTCGACACAACTCTTAGTACATGTTAGATAATATTCCTGACCATTGAGGTGAATATCAGATATCGGTCAGATACAATAGATAGAGGTACTTAATTCATCTTTACGACATCATTAATGTATATCCCTACAAGATGATCCTGTGTAAAGTCATCTCATATTACGATTTAGTGAGTTATCATTATAAGAAAATCTATAATAACTGATAATACCTAATTTCTTATGGATTTATTTGGAATCCCATTGACAATGTCCATGGTGGTGTTTTCCCATTTCCATGATTTTATGGACAATGGTGGCATCATCCCTTTAGGATTTTCCTTTCAAACTTCAATAGCTGACATACCATGATAATTAATGTGTATTCAGTGATCTAATTTTTCACATTTTCCCCCCAAAATATATAATCTATATCTTGATACATCTTTTTTCTCCTTGGGTGAATAGGGAAAGTTGATCTTTGCACGTCATTCTGAATCTCTTCATTTATCTTTGGATGATATGGTAAACATAGTTGTGACCAAAACCTTATGACTCCATCCTCACCAATCTTGAACTCAGAGGATTTCCCATTTCTTATAGCTTCCATCCTATTCTTAATTTATTCATCATTTATTTGAGAATTCATTATTTTATCTACAAATGATGGTTGATCAATACTTTGATAAATGATTGACTACGTTCTTCTGTTAATGAATCTCATGACCATCCATTATATGTCTATGAAGATTGGATACATTTCAGTTTTCATCATTGATAAAAATGCAGTATCCTTTCTACTTAGAGTATGTGACACCATATTTTCCTTATCGGGATGGTAGTGGATTTAGCAGTCACAATTATTTATTTGAGACAGTTTTTATCATTATATATCTCACACTTCTCCCCGTAGAGAGAATAGAACCCTATTTTCAATTAAAATATCACAGCTACCAACTCTAGATCATGAATATGATAGTTTGGCTCTTGGCATTTCAACTGCCTTAAGGAGTAGGCTATTAAAAAATATTTTACATTAGTACACAATATAATTCTTTTTTTAAGAAACATTATATACCACAAAGAGTTCTCCAATTTTTGGGAGTGTGAGTATGGTCACAGTTATAATCCTACTTTTGAGCACCATAAAGATTTCCTCACATTATTTAGCCCAAAAAAATCACTCCCTTTGGTATCATTTTGTTATTGGGTTTTTAAATTATTATATGTTATTAACAAATCATTAGTAATACATAACTAGACCATGAAATCAGTAGATCTTCATTACAGATGTTTTTTTAGGCCACAAATCTATTTTCTTTTTCTATCATGGAAGGGTCTACAAATATTCTTTTTCTAGTGATAACATTTCCTATGAATGTTACTTCCTCTCTATAGAACTCATATTTAATTTAAATTACATATATTTTATCCTTTTGTAAACACTTCAACATAGTATTCTAATTCTCTTTGTGTTCCACTTTCTCTTGGAGTATATGATAATATTATTGACAATGTATTCCACATAAGTTTTAGAGGTAATCTCTGAGGGCTATATTCCATAAATCCCTGAAAATATTTGTGGAATATGTGAGTAAAAATGGAATCACATTGAACTCATAGTGTTCATACCTCATATAAATTCTAGTCATGTGAATATCTTCATTCGTTACATTTAATGGGTGATATCCTAACTGATGATCCACCTTAGATAAATAAATATCCGCACATAGTTGATCAAAAAAGTCATATGTTTATGGTAGGGGATACATGTCATTTATCATGATTTTACTAAGGTCAATAAAATTTAAGTAGAGGGACATTGATAAATATTACTTATTGATGAAGAGGATTGGCACACCCCATTATAACGAACTTTGGTGTATAAAACCATTTTCATATTCCCCTATAACTGCTTATTCGGTTAATCTAGCTTAATAGTGGCCATTATATATGTTTTATTTGATATAGGTAAAGATCGATGAATAATATCAAATAAGAAATCAACTTATCAGTCTTGGGGAAGACTGGGAAATTATTCAGTGAATACATCATTGTAATCCCTCACAATCTGATATTTTCTAGCATTATCATCTCCTTTGTCTAAATCATTTTAGATATATATACTTTCTCATATGGATGTAATATCCCAACTAGAGATGATGATTCTAAAGTAGATTCATCATCCTCCTTAAAATTGTAATGAATTGGAGGATGCATTGGGATTTGAATAGTGATATTCCTTTCTTGATATATGTTTTTTGGATTTTATAACGATACCCAATCCATGCCCAAAATAGCATCAAAATTTACCCAAGGAAGAATGATGAGATTTTTTGGATGGTTCAATCCACAAACATTAAGCAAGGAGGAGTTAGTTACTTTGGATACAATAATCTCCCCACCAGATATTCTCTGAGTTAATTGAGCCTCCATATATAGTGTTGGTGTTTTAATAATGATACTAAACATGAAATATATGAATGAATGTTTAAATCCTGAATAAAATAGTATGTTCTATATTCTTGACCGAGTAACCAACTTAACTATCCCCACATCACTGTTCGAATCCACATCAGTAGTAGTTATATAATATTTCCTTCATTTTTACGTTTGATGTGTTTTTTGATAGCCTCAGAAAACCCTCATCTTTGGGCAGTGGTTAATAGAATACACATGTTCTTTATAGTTGGAACACTACAGAAATGTTTAAGTGTTGATTTTAACATTCCATTCTTCATCGAAACTACTTGTATTATTCATATCCCATTGGTTGTTCTTATCTAGATGCCCTAATCTTCCACATTTGAGGAATTTCATGGTTCCCTTCATACAATTCCCAAGATGCTTTTCCTATAATTTTGACACATGGGATATTCATCCATTTTTATATCAGGGGAATTATTTTATGATCCTCCCATATTAGACTCCATTTTAACCACATTTTTCAACTGACCCATGAGACCTTTGAATATTTCTAATCACCATTTAAACCATGAGAGAATAATGAAAAATCACCTCAAAACTATCAATGTCTAAAATCAAAAATAATTTTCATTGAATCAGCATTAGTCTACTAAATAAGTAATCCACATTGATTTCGGTGTTCATGACAATGAATGAGGCATGCATTTCCTTCTTGGTAATGTTTCCTTCAGCTCCCCCAATATACTCATCTCCCATGTTCATATGTATGATGAACTCTTATCTATCTTTAGTTGGAGTGTTTAGGGAAAATATTTGTTGGAATACATTTTTATGAATTCCTACCTATATATGGATTCAAATTCTTCCCTACATATTATTTTTTAATCAGTGTTCACCATTGATTAGTGTCCCCATCAAAACAATAAACTGAAAACATGACATTCTATTATTATGAGCACTAGAGGACAAAGAATATATTTTTAGTTGATTAAATAATCTATTCTACAAGGAGGGGATCAGAAGATCCCCAAAACCAGTGAGTCCTTTTTTGCATTAAGGATTATATGGAAACTTTATTTTTCCTTGGATAATGGTACATTCCACAAAATTTATGTAATTATTCAAAGCTTGATTCAGTTGAACAAGTACTTTCATATTGTTTGGAGACTAGATTCCCATCATATCTATAATTTATTTATGGAAATCATCACATTCCCTATCAAATTTATTACTGAAATGCATTATTATACATTCCACCATAACCATAGAAAAATAATGTGTAATAATGGGGAATAAATTCATAGCTAATAATAATTTTAATGGAAATGTGAATCATAAAGGGATAATATAGTAAATGAAATGTATATTTTAACTCATTATTCCAATGGTTTAAATATATGTTATCCTAGATCTGTTTCCTAAAATATATTCTTATGGGAATTTTCGTTGTTCCTAAAATAAAGCTTCATAATGAGATTATAAATTTTCCAAATCATATCCTCTTATAGTGTCAAACCAAGGGCACAATGAGGCCTATTTTCATGTACAGGGATACCCTTAGTAATGCCCAAAACAGATTTTTGGAGATTTCACTCTTAGATACGTCTATTCCAAATCCACATCCCATTGTAGTATCCATTTAAGGATGTATTTTCTTGGTAATACACTTACTCTATACATACCAAAATTTATGGTTGTATTCTTAGACATAGAGTTATCCCTAAGGTTCTTACTGAACTTCTCTATTCCATGTCTCTAAAAATAACAATACCATCTACCGATACAAAATATAGAGACCCTTGACTTTTAAACAATCCATTACATGATTTTATGATTAATTAAACCTCCAATTACAATACAATATTTGAAATTTCTAGTGTCTTTGAATAATAGTTATATAAATATGAAAACATGGGACTAAAAGAAACACTTATTTATTTATTTTCCATTATGTTATCCTAAATCCCTTTTAACACATACAATGACATTGGATAACCTGGGGACATCATAAACAAAGGGATACTATAAAATCCCCATAAGGGAATAAATATAAGGATAAACTTTACCACATGGGTCAGAAGGCATAACATAATGATATAAAAAGGGATAAAACATGATCAAACATAAGGATTCATAACATATGAAAGTGGGATCATATAATTATGGAATTAATGTAATCTGGAATAAAAATAAAATAATAATTTAGCATGATTCAAGGATCATGGAATAATAAGGAACACTAGTGAAGGATCATTAGATATAGAGGACTAGTAGTCAAGGCTAACCACCAAGACCGTTTCACATGGAGCATGAGTCAGGCTTAACCGCCAAAACCATTTCACAAAACATCTCTTCAGACTAAATATTACCCAATGAATTAGAGAGAAATATAGGCTCAACCATCATGAAATGTACTTAAATATGTGTTCCATATAAATATTCATACATAAGAATCAAACATAAATATAATGGTTACCCATCGTAATATTTAGTTATCATAATATTATCAAAAGGCATAATAAAAGGTTGTATCATAAAAGTGTCCATAAAAGATTGGATTTATAACATACATGGACATTAATAAAGGAAAATAGGCATATATAATGATAAATGGTGTCCCATTGAGATGAAATAATTTTAAATGAGTGTTTGGAATCATTAGAACTAAAACATTATAATGCAGTTTAAAGAAAACATTAAATATAAATTAAAGTAGATAAGGAGTAATATTTCATATAAAATCACAAGTAAAAGAAGTAGGTTTTCATGATAACACGTTTGATTTTATAAAAATAATTATCACTTAAAATAGACTATGTAGTGAAGCTTAAAATGGGAAAGCATTCTGAAAGTTCCTTTAAATCGGGCTAACTTATCGGGAAGAATCAAGTAGGGAATCATTTGAAAACATGCATCTCCCAAAAAATAGGGATTAATGGATACTGATACATGAGTATGAATCATATAAAATTAACTAATATTATTTAAAAAATAATAATTTAGAATAACATTTGGGTAAAAATTGAGAATGAATAACTCGAAGGAATAATGGATGTTCGGGTAGAATCCCTTACCTTTTGACCAAATGTGTCCTTTAACTGATCTTAGTGTGCTGGATAATAAAATTAGATTCAATAAATAATAAGTCTACAACTTTTAATATATTTATTTGATTTATTAAAATGATTTTAAGTGGATTTATGGACATTTTAATCGGTTAAGAGGTTCAATTTAATCGTTTTGGAGCATTGGGTTGATTGGTAGTAATGATCGGTTTACTTGTATTCAAGTAAGAATGGTTGTGTAATGTTTGTTGAATTTTCCATAATTTAACTTATATGATATTAGTGATTATAAAGAAGTAAAATTTGACATATATATCATATTGTTTTATGTGTTGAGTATGAATAATTATATAAGTAGATAATGAAAAATGTTTGAATTTACTTTGGTTGTTTTCAATCATAATAAATAAACTTTTAATTAATTAGTATCGCGTATACAATATTATTATATAAAATTACATATAATATATGACATATATTATAATATGGTTCTACTATAACAATAATTTCATGACCATACCTTGATTAAGGTAAAAGAAATATAAAACCCCATCATCCTTGAATGTGATAAATTAACACATCATAAACAGTATTTTCTTTTTTAGTATAAAAAGTGGGGAAAAGAGATGATGATGAATTAATCCATTAGTATAACAAACTTATATTATAACTAATATAATGGATGTTATCATATAATTTAGATATGTGAAAAAGGAAGAGAATGAAAATAACGTAACATGTAATGAAAATAAAAGAAAAATAATAGGATTTTTCCTCTTGATTCCATCTTCGTGAGAACAGACTTAGTTGGATGGTTTTGGTGTTTTGTTTAGACAAAACCTCCTAGGTGTGGTGGTGGAGCCTGGGAATAGTTTTGATCATAAGTTGGGCATATATCAAGGATTGAGATATGTGAGGAGAAGAGGTGGTGATGGGTGGTATTTATAGTTTAGTAGTTGGCTGTTTTCTCATTATTAATTCATTTTTGTGTTAGTTAGTTAAAGACAAAATATAGTGTTAATTATTGAGATTAAAAATAGTAATCAGATAATCTGAGTTCTATCCAATTGTTCTTATATCACCCATTACTCAAAGAATAATTTATTTAGTTTATAATGTACGTATACAATAAATTACCATATTTTACTATTCACAAAAATTCCCATATTTCATAAAAATCCCAAAAATACACCCAAACCTATTTTTGACATGTTGAATTGAAAGATGAACTCCATTTTTTGTAAATAATTTCTATATACAAGAAATTTAATTTTTATTTTAAATTATAGTTTACTGGGAAAATACCTATATTAAAATTATAAATATTTTTATAACACTATGAAAAATTAACTAATATGTCATAAAATTATCTTAAAAATAATAATAAATAAAAATATTAACTTATTAATTCATCTTATGAAAATAAATTTTCATTTAAAATATTAATTGATTCAAAAAATTATAATTTAATATTTTTGACATAAAAAAATACCATCAAATAATTAATAATTTTTAAAATATTTATTTTCTTATCCTATGATATAATTATTCCATATTTTCTCTTATAAGATTCATAAATTAAATATATACATTCATTGGTAAGGTCACTATTCAATTGCATGATTTACTAATCATAAGGGTCATGATACTATTTCAAATTGGAAGTATCTATTCCTTTGGTATATGTATCTTATCTTCTAGAAATACATTTTATTTCATTAAATATTTATTTATAATGATTTTATTGTGTTCATAATGTGATTTTTTGTTATTATAATATATAACATAATTATAATAATAGAATTTTCATCGACATAATTTTGGTTCGTTAATATATATGTTTATATATACAATGGTGAAATCAAATATGATTGAAAATGAGCAACTCAATCCTATATTATGTATGTACCACTGATCCCTTCAACCAATGTTTTTTGTCTATCCAGTTAATAAGTAGGTATTCATGGTTCTACTAAATTTATATATCGACTACCACACCAAACACTAGGTTCCCTCTACTGAGATACACAGTCGACACACATTAACGCTATTTCCCTCAATATAAACCAAATTCATATATGGGGAATACACCAAACACCATACCAAAGAATAAACAGGGTTATGAAAACAATATTTCAACACCCGACCCAATGGGACTCGAGCCCCAACTACCCCAAGCCCACCTTGACATGCCAAGGGGTGGTTACAATCATTTAAATCCATAACCTATATCGGAGGAATTTTATAGTTGTACCTATACACACACACACACACACCTAATAATCTCTAAATATAAATGTAGAGGAAAAATAAATTAGAAAGTTAAATAATATAGAATATAAATCATGCTTGAAAAACCTATAGGTTTACAAGGGTATAACATTGTAAATGTAATATTAATGGGAAAAAATACACACCCAACCTGAAATATTTTACCCGTATAAAAAGAACATGAAACTAAAAGTGAGGAGAGAGCTCATTTCCTAATCTCCAATCTTCGACCCTCGTACGTGCCCCGATGCACCCGATATCCCTAAGGGCCTTTACAGTCACCACTAACTTCTCCGTCATCTGTATAATACGTGGAACATGTATGAAAAAACCATGTAGTGGTTATTATATACATACATATTAGGATACCCAAAATCTAATGAGTGTGTAGTAAGAAATACAACATGATTAGATTGATAGTAGACAGCTCTACCCCATGTAACCAAGTATAAAAATCAAACCACATAGAAACAGACGTATAAATATGCTAATAAAAAACCAAATGGGGGATATGTTTGTATACATGTCACATGATTGCCTTAGAATGAATTCTTACTATTCCAGAATTCTATAAATGATGCAAAACATATCCTAAATTTACTTAGCAGAAAACCTCCAAATCTACCCACAACTCACCACTATGCCACATTGTAAATGCATATAATTTCAAGGCATTATACAACAATATGTTAAAAAATGATTTTTAATAATACATGATATCTAATGAATTCATTAAATATCCAATAAATGGGGTTCCACTCATTTAAATGATATTTGACCCATTCCCTACCCAGTTAGAGGATGTTACTATAATGGACGGTTGAGGACACATGCCCAGCCCAGTGGCCAGGTGCCACTATTATAGTCCAAGAACCATACCCGAGTACCATGGCTGGGTTAAACTATAGTATCAAATAACACATACCTTATTTCCATAGTAGGGTTCCACTCGGATAAATGATAGAGTGCCCACACCCAGTCTAGTTAGATAGTTCCACTCTAGTTGTAAAGGACGCATTCCCTAACTCTGCTGGAGGGTTCCACTTAGTTGATAGGTAGAGAAAACATAGCCTATCCCCATAATAGGTTTCCATTCTAATAACATATATATGAATCATTACCAGACCCACTTGAGGGTGCCAATATAAAGAAACTGGTGATCTATCCAGATCACAACCATCATCAAGCATCTCCTAAAAAATATTACAAATTGGACAAGTTCACATCATATCTCAATGGAAACAATGTTATAATATATCATGTTCAATATTTAATAAAAATTGAATATAGGCTACTCATGGGCTAATTCCCAGTCAAAATAAAGGATCTACAAGAGGTTTTAGTTCTCTCATATAGAAAGAAGGGGCACGTGACTGTAAAGGGACCCACATATTTTTTAGTTCCAACCCATCATATAGAAATTTCAGTATAGGTACATGGATGGATTCCCATGTATCCATTCATAGTCTGTAGGTGGACTACACAACATTCGATAGACACTCAGTGTATTTCCCACTCTCTCAGGTCATGTCCATGAATAATGGCACACAATGTGTGCAAGACCATGCCCATTCCCATGTAATATCAGAGTACATGTCGGGACACCATTATATGTGTCACAAATGGTGTGGGGGTCCTACATTGAGTTTTAATTATTATTCAATAAATATATATCCTCCCAAAAAATCTCTTTTAGACATTATGTTCATTCAACTACACGGTCTTGTAGTCATGTTTTTCACTAATTCCTTCATGCATTCCACAGTTCCCATATTTCTGTCTAGTTTTTTTATCTAACCACCAAGCCACCCTAAATTGGATAAAATTTCTTCCATTAATAAATTTTTATCATCTGATTTTTGGAAATTGATTGACATCTGGTTTATCACTTCCCACAAACATTGCACGCATTCCTTGGATTTGGCCTCCACTTATGTAAGGATGCAAACATAAAAATTACATATTATATATAATTTTATAAAATTTAGACCACACATTTTTTCAAAATAACCTTTATATTTATAGTTTTACATAATTAGAAAAAACCCTTTCATAATAAACAAATACATTACAAGTGGACCATTATAATAATTATCCATTTTTTCATAAAAAATTCCTTAAAATAATAAATTATTTCTCTTGTTGATATAACATCATAATTTTCCTTGATCTCATCCTTTCTCCAACAATTCTTAAATTAAAGTGAAAAATATTTGAAACCATGGAATTAGAAAAAATGACCAGAAAGGGGCTTAAATGGAAGGAAAACATTAGTATAGTAAAAACCCATAACATTTTTCCTTTAAAAATCCCTTTATACAATTAAAAAGGGATCATCATTTAAAAAATATTATTTTCATAAAAATATAAAATCAAAAAAAATTCAAGATCACTCATATGAAAGAGTATAAAAGATAAGTACACAAGTTGGGATATAATTACACTAAATGGAATAACCATACATTAGACTTCCATAAATTTCACTTTTAAAAATTGAATAACCCTACAATCAACATCAATTCATGTCATTATTACCAATGGAATTTCTATACAACCGACTTCTATATCAAATTAATTGGAAGTAATAATGTAACCCTCCATACATGGTTTTTCACAGAACCAATTGTCTGTTTTTTATCATGTAAAAACATTTCATATGTCAATGCACCATTAGAAAATTATAACACATAATATCTTGAAATATTCAACATTTCACTCATAAAATTTCATTTTGAATCAAATAAAATCATTTAATGTTATATAAATTATCAATCCACTTTTAAAAAGCAATTTTTTAAATTTTAAAATATATTTTTTATAAAAGATTCATATACTACACTGAAACAATTTAAATAAACTCAAAAAATCCAATTTTAAAAACATTATGTTCATATCAAAACGTTCATAACATCTATTTTGTAAAAATGTACATAAAAGATAAATATTTACAAGAATGAATTGATATCATATTTAAAATGATTTTTTAGTTAATGAATCTCATTCTATGGGACATATTTTTCATGTATGTCCTTTTTCTTTAGGAATAATAATATATTTATAAATAATTTACTTGATTTATAAATTTTTCGTATTTATTATTCATTTTATATTAGTTATTACCATGATATCATGTTTTAACAATTACATTATTTTCGAGTTCATGTTGTATTTTTTAATGATATTCAGTGGTTTAGTCCAAAATGACTTTTATATGATACCCGAGGTCAAAGTAGTAAATTTTACTTAATATAAAAATTAATATTCATGAAATTATAAAACAAATTATTCATAAATTATATTTTCAAATCCATCAACTACATATGGATATGATAAATAAACAATATTACAATCATTGAGACGGTAAACCATTCATATGCATGAGTAACATTTCCAACATTCATGATCATAATGGAAAGATAGTACGGATTACATTATGAATATAGAATGATAATAATTTTATTTATATCATCTAAATGATTTAAGTGTACATATATATATATTTCTTCCATATGATGTGGTGCTGAATAATGAATCACATTGCTTCATGGAGGTGATAGTATAGACATATTCATGAACAACGTTATCATTTTGATGTGCATAGAATTATATAAAGGTAATTGGTATTATTCACTAATAATGATAAATATTCAATAAATATAATATATAAAAATTAATTACATCATTATTAATTGTCTTTAGATAGAGGGTTGGAAAATGAATTACACCGGTCTACAAGGTTGTAGTTTTCCGTGCACACGAACGACAATTCTTTTCCCATTTTAAAGAAGTGGAGATATATTTATGTGATGATATTAAAATTATTACTTATAATGGTATTTAGGATAATTTGTTTTTAATTTTTATGTTTAAATAATATTTTATGGATCTTCAATAAGAAATAAAATAAAAAACCCTTAAATAAAAACAATACTTTTTTCACACAATGACAATTGATAAAAACCATAAAACCTACAAGGTGAGTGTTATTCCTGAAATAAGATTTATGGAATAATAATTGAGATTATAATAATTTATTTGGAATTATATATTTTTTAAAAATCATGTTTATAGTTTTCAATAGAAGTGAATAATTGGTTCCCATTTATAGAGGGACACTCTGGGAATTCTATAGAATAATAAATAAATAAAAATTATTTTTATGTTAAAAATGGATTTAACAAGATTTATTTATAAGATAAGATGATTATGGGTCAATATATATTTATAAAATTAAATTTTAATATGTTTTTTCTATTCTTTAATACATATCTTTTAGGTTTTCATGTTATTTATACTTTCGAAATGTTAACAAGTATATGTAATTTACACTTGATGGTTAATATAACTAATATAAAATTAAAAAAGACTAATAAATATGTAATTGAATATTTTTTGGGACCTATACCAGTCACTTTTATAAATTTTATATTATTTATTATTTTATATCATTTTATAAAATATCATTTGTTTTAAAATTTCATTAATGTCAGTTTTGAAACATTAAACCACATATCTTTTTTAAAATATAATTACAAAATGAAATATTCAAACTACCTAATTTAACATATAAATAACAATTCTAATCAATATATTTTTTTTTTAGAAAATAATTCGCTCAAAAAATTATTTAAAAATATTTAATATCATTTATTTATTATTTCCTTTAATTAATCAATTGTTGCATCATCATTGTAAAATCCCCTAATAGAATAATTAATTCCCTAAAATATAAAAATAGAATATATTTAGAAAGAAAAAAAAATTATTTTTAAAAATAATATACAATGTAAAATATTTCAACTATAAAACAACATATTAATAAAATTTATCATGTTAAAAACAAGTGTTTGACAAAATGTTCAATTCAGGGAATTAAAAACTATAAATAGATTAATGCCAAAAAAGTTCCATAAAAAGATCCTAAAATATTACCAAAGATTATTTTGGTATAATATAACACATCCATAAAATTATTAAAACTGTTAGTGTACTTTTATAATATTTATAATATTATTTGTTCCGAAAATTACTATAACTATCCTTAATTGTGAAAATAAAAAATATTATAAATGTTACTATTCATAATGTACAAAAATAAAAGGGACCTATTTATTAAATTTCGGCCTTATGAATAATAATATATAAAAAATTTATAAATAGTTAAAACAAATAATTGGATAAAAATAATTGAAAATTTATCTTGTTGAGGGATCAAGGAAAAAAAATTCAAGAAAAAAATTCAAATGATTGAAATATTTTCACACACTAATTCAATGAGAATTTTAATGGAATTACCTTGATTTTTTACAAGGATAAAAAATTATCAAATTATACATTTAAATAATTAATATATATATAACTAAAACTACATAATTAATTTAATTGAAAAGTATTTTTGAATTAAAATGTAATATTTTTCACTCTTCATCTAAACATGATACTTTTGAGAAAAAAATTAAAAATTCTACCAAAGAAAATAATTATATTAATAATTCGTATAATATGATTATTTTTTCAAATATAATTTTTAATTTAATGAATGAAAATATTTAAAAAATGTTCTCCATCCAAAGGACACAAAATTTCCATTTTTGAAAAATAATTATTTTATGATTAAAATTTGATTTTTTGTTATAAAAGGGATTGAAAAAATAAGAAAATTTTTAAGAATTATATGGAAGATATTATAAATATATTTCATTTATATAATCCAACAATATTGATTTGTTTTTTATGCTTATTAAATAATCTTGTGAAATTTTCAATAGTCATTTGAAAAAAATAACATTTTCAAAAAAGGGTTTTACATTCATTTATATTTAAATTTTCACAAAATAATTAATTATTTATATGTTTTTACACTATGTATTCATAATTTGGATAATCAAGTTCATTCCCACCATTATATTTCCTAGGATAAAACGGTGAGATAATAATATTTAGTTGTTCGTTTTTGCTTGCTTTGGCATGTCATGTAAGCTATAAAAAACTAGGGATGTCACATTCTCCACCACATTTGGAAATTAAATCCATGAAATTTTAATTCCAAGCTTTTTTATTATGGTTTTACTTTAGAAAATACCTTTATTGAAATCCCACATCAGAAAATGGATTAATAAAACATTCCCTTTTAAAATAAAGATAACGAAGTACAGTGGTCTCATTGGATTACAAATACTAGGGTTCTATGTGATAATACAAGGATATGGATGGTAAAAAAGCTCTAAAATACTAATATATAGTGATACATAACAAGATTATTAGAAATTAAACCATCAAAAATAATAAATATTGGATCATTCAAAAGAGTAATGATAAAAATAAACTGATAATGTTTTTGTTTCAAAAACCATTTAATATAGTTTAAGAATTATCTTATATCTTGGATTAAGAACATAAGGAATCCAATTTATAGGAAATTTAAAGCTTCAAACATTAATAAACAACCACCATAAACTCATCTATTTCTCCAAATGATTAGTATTTAAGTGGAATTTCTATATATTGAAGAACAAGATTCAACTTCTAGATAAACACATAATGTAGAAACAATTAACTATCTATTTCTTCTATCATGAATCATTAACCAAAAAAATTGTTAGGAGAAGATACAATATTTCACTAAAAATAATATTAATTTATTATATGATAAAATAATTCAATATCCTAAATTCAATAGTAATACTCAATGTTCAAAATAATACAATTAAAAAAATAATTTCATAAAAATTTCTCAACATTTTATAGTCTTATATTGAAAAAAATATAAATAAATTAATCAGATAGTCTTCTAAAATAAATTTTATGAATTATCTACAAATAAAATCAATTAATTATAAAGTCGAATACAAAAAATTAATTTCATTAATATTCTTCAGGATAAGCTAACCATTTCCATAAATAACATGAATCAAAATAAATCATGAGTAAAATAATATATTATTCCAAAGTATAATTAAATATTTACTAATAAAAAATACTTTTGTATTATATTTTCCTTTCTCTTATAGGATTCCCAAAATAGAAAAAAACTTTTTCCAAAACATTAACCACTAAATCACCAAATCATTTCCCAATCCTATGGTTATCTATTTGATAAAACATATATTCCAAAAATAACCATATTTGGATTCTATCAACTCATTTAACTAAAAAGTCAAAATATCCTAGGATATCACATAAGATAGGAGAAGGAGAACCACCCTTTCTTCCCATCAATTGTGGGTTGAATTACCATGGAATCTCCGGATACGATGGGTTGTTACCCATTCTAGAGGTTTTTCTTTTTCTAAAACTATATATGTCTTATAATGTTTTCAAAACATGATAATTCCCTTAAAATAACTGTTATGTATTATAAAAAACATTTATCACATACCTTCAATATATTACCACAAAATGTAATAATTCAAAAACCCCTAAAAATGGAACTCTCTAAAAATATCATTAGTCATCTTAAAATTTTATTAGATATTGCATAAAAATAGGTTTCTAAGACAAAAAATATATGATCAACCTACAAATAATAATCCCATAATGATATCCATAACTCATAAGAAAAAATTCTAATCTCCAATGTTTTCTAAAATGATATTTGATAAGAAATGTAATGACCCATTCTTAAACACCACATATTATAGTTATTTTAAAAAACTATGAATAAAATTCATTCCAAAATGATATTTTCGCTATAGTGTTTTATAGAGTATGTCAAAATCTTAAATAGTAAATAAATACATTATACATTGACACATATACTCAATATCAATTTTTTATTTCAAAAAACAAAAAACATTTAAAAAAATATTTCTTATGATAATATATCATTCACATTTTCCCATGATATCATTCTTATCCAGACTCTTCCTCGGACAACATGAAAAAACTATTTAAAACATTGGTGGATAAAAAAAATATCAGTAATTGGATAAAAGGGAAGGAAATAATTATTCCACTAAAAAACCATAAAAAGTTACCTAAAACCCAACATTTGTTTACATTGAAAATGGTTTATAATTTAAAAAATATTTCTATATTACCTTTTTAAAATGAAAAAACATTCATGAAAACATATAAGAAATCATGAAAATGATATGTAGTTATCTTTTTACATAATTAAATTAAATGGAATAACCGTGAAGTTGAAATCCATAGATGTCACCTTTATAAATTTAAAAACCATAAGGTTTACATCCTTAAATTTCACTCTTACAAAGGGAATATCCATACAACTAAGATACATACCCATTTTGTTGGTGGTTATAACATCTCTATAGAGAGTTTCATTATCAAAAAACCACTCATCCTTGGTTTATTTTGTAACCACCTATAAAATTTAAATGTACCATTACATAATACTAACACAAAAAATAATATTATTTAAAAATATATCTATTTAAATTCCATTTAAACTCATAATAAAACCTTTTATGTTTTATAAATAATTAATTCATTTTTCAAAAACAATTTTAAAAATTTTAAGAGGAATATTTAAATCAACGTGTCTCATAACACATTGAAAAATTTCCATGAAACTCAAAAATTACCATTTTAAATTAAAAATTTCTATAAAAATATATTTAAATTACCTTTTTTCAAACATGTATGTTTAATTTAATTATTTCTATGAATAATTCATTAAAATATTTATAATCCTGTTTTAGTGAAAGTGTCATTTATCTTGAGTTGGATTCATCACATATGTCCTATTTCTTCCAAAAAAATAAAATTATCTTAATAATGTAATTTTTGGAGAAAAATATCATTTTTATTATTAATTTTATATAATGTTTTATCATGTTCTCATTTTATAAAAATTGCATTACAATTTATGTTCATGATGGACTTTTTGACGATATTCGATGCTTGAGTTGAAAATGAAATTGGTATGATGTAAAAAGATAAGTTGTTCATTTTTAAATTAATTAATGAATAATAATAATGATATAATAATTAAATTTATACATCATATATTCTTTTAAATATAACCCTTACACATGGTTATGAAAAATGTACTATGTTACTAACAATGAGACGGAAAATCATACATTCACATGAGTAACGTTTCCATTTTTCCATGATCATTATGGAAAAATATTATGTAATATTTTATATTTCCAGAATTAAAATAATATAATCAATATCAATTTATTCATTTAAATATACATATACATATCACCTATTTGATGTGGGGTTAAAAAATGAATCAAATTGCTTTGTGGAGGTGATAATTCACATGTACACATGAATGATATATTATTTTTATGTTCATGGAAAAGATAGAATCTAAATGATATATATTTATTTAATAATAAAAAATAACTAAATAATATCATATGAAAAAATTAATTCAATAATTATAATGAATCTTGATAGAGCGTGATAGAAAACAATTTATATCGGTCCACAAGGTGGCCGTTCACCGTACACTTGAACAATAATTATTTTCCAAATTGATGGAAATTGAGATGGATTTAGGTGATTATTTTAAAATAATAAAATATCTATATATTTATGATACTAAAGTTATTCATTTATTATGGTTGAGGAATATTTTTATGATTTGGAAGAAGAAATAAATCAAAAAAAATAATTTAAAATGATACATTTTCTTCAGACACTCTCCATTGTTTAATACCTAAAAACCTCTATCGTTAGTGTATTGAATCAAATAAGAACTGTAGAATATGGGGGTAGATTATAGGAATGAGTTTTAGAATATCATGGATGAAAAAATAGTATTTTATGTTTGATTAAATGATATGAATGGATTTTCATTTATCGGCAATGAGAGGGGAACTCTTGGAATTCTAAATAATATTAAACTATTACAAAATAATTATACATAAAAAATTAGTATAAAATGATTAATTAATTATACAGGAATATTATGGGTTTAAATTACTTTATAAAATATATATTAGATATTTATTTACAATTTTTTAATCCTTATCTTTTTTCTTCAACCTATATTAAAGATGTTTTTCAAACTGATATAAGGATATTTACCCATTGATGGTTAATATAGTTACAATAAAATGTCAAAAGTCCAAAAAATTAATAATTTATTGAATTTTTAGACATATCACAATAATTTTGATGAATTTTATATTATTATGAATATTATATCATTTAAAAAATATCATTAATTTTAAAATATCTTTTATGTCAATTTCGAAACTATTAATTAATTGAGATTTTAAAATATCATAACAACATGATATCCTAAAATAATATATTTGACTCATCAATAACTTTTCAAAGTCATCCATAAAATATTATTATGACATTAATTCTATCAAATTATATTTATTTTGTAATTTTTATTATCATTTATTTGATATATTTCTAAATAAAAAATTGAGACATTGTCATTGTAAAAATCTTATATTTTAATTTTTTACTCACATAAAAAAAATGATGATGAAGATAAATATTTAATAATTTAAAATAATACTTATATTCGAACATGTCCCCTATATAATCCCATATATGAAATATTTTACATGTTAAAAACAAGTGTATGATAAATTTGAATTCTCTTTGAATTAAAAACTATAAAATTTTTAAATTCTTACATGTGACTCGAAGAGCACATAAAATGGACTGAGGTATGTTTCTGGTTTAAAATAAATCATCCAATAAAATTTTTAAAATTTTTTGGGTTATTTTATAATATGTATAAAATTAATTATACCTTTAATTACCTGATTTACCTATAATGGTGGCAATATTTTTTTACTAAATATACTATTCATAATGGAAAAAAAATAAAATAGAACAATTTAATAAATTTGGGCATTCAGATTAAAAATATGGAATCTATTTTTCAAAATTAAGAATACAAACTTTGTTTAAATTAATTAAAAATTAATCATATAGACATAAATAAAAAACATGTTTTTAAAGTAAAATCGTACAAAATATTGAAATGTTTTGATATATATGATCAATTTGAATGCACCACCTATTGTCATAATATCTAAATGCACCGCCAATTGAAAATATCTGAACACCCCACACAGAGTAATTTTTGGTCATTGATAGGATAAATATTAGTTTCCAGACTCAACCTTTGTGTAATATTTTTTTTATCCAATATTCATTTTAAGAGTTATCCCTTTCAATTAAACTAAAATATCGTGGGTGATATAATAAATATTTTATATTTTAATAAAATTGAATTTTGGGACATTGGGCTTTAAAATCACAATTATTCTAAGCTCTAGGTTTCAAAATTACATGGATAAATATTCAAAAGTTCAAATTTTCCATAATAGAGTCTCCACATTATGTTTTCAATAAATTTTTTTTTACAATAATGTCAATGTTATGAATGATTGTTTTTGAGGAAGAAAAAATTTATTTCTATTTTAAAAAATTATTCATTTTCTTAAATGTGCATATTTTATTTACATTGTTATCCCGAATGTTTTCGATACTTTGAATATATAGATTAAATTTATTTTTACCAATATTATATTTTTATAATAAGGATTAAGTAGAATATTTTTTTCCAATTTATGAACAAAAAACATTTTAAAGATGGTGTGAATATAATATTTGATTGAACATATACCATATGAATGTATTTTCCCCCAGTCATGAATCCACTTTTATTGTAATATACATTAACATTTTCTGAGATTATTTAAAAACAAAATTCACTAGTTTTTTATAAATTTTAAGATTTTAATTATGTTATATGTAAAATTGAAGGACACATTATTCATAAAATGTTATATAGGTATATTAATAGATTTTAGTGTATGAGAAATCCATTGTAAAAAATTATGATTCACTAAAGATATGATCCAATTATACCATATATATTATTTCAATGGATTGTTACTCATTTTGATTTTGAAATCGTGATGATACCCGCATTCTCTTCCATGAGATACTATATGGTGAAATGATAAATATTTTCTATACTATGTGGCATATATCTAAAATGATTATGATCATGGTAATGCTGAATCCATTATAGACCTCCAATGAATTGGGTAGGAACTAATGTTTTATGAGCATTAATGGGACATAAGTCGTTTTCCCAAGCCCCGAAGTGAGTACATTGATGGTCAACTATAGACTGAAGAAGTTACATATGAATTTTTTGAATAAATGTGATGAAGGTCATAGTGGTTTTCAATTATATATGAAATTAATATTTATGATGTTTCCCCGATTGTACTACAACTCTATATGAGATGTTCTTATTCTTATGATATAATCTCATGGATCAGGATCTATGATTCTTATATGTAACATTTATAAGGAACTAAAAATATTTATTCCTTTCTTATGATATATGAATTGATGTATACCAGTTTTAAATGTTAATATAACATACTTATAAACTTATTTTCATGTATTTTACATATTATCATCGATTAATATCTCCCATTTTAATAGATATTAATTATATGATCGAAAACAATCTTACATTTTATTTCCCAAAATTATGATGAAAGGATCTGTATTTGGGATCTATAAGAATATTATTATGTCAGCTGAATATTGTCAAGGATGGCATAGATCCTTCATGAAATAATTTTGTTTTGAATTAAATATATAGAAACACTAAACCATTATGGTTTTTTGGTGTTAATTATTATGAGGTATATTGCATATTCATCTACAATTATATAAGATATATTTATATATTGTTTCAGTTGACTCATGGGGTCATCTTTGAAGAATATGAGATGATCTAAACTATACATAGCATGTTTTGATGTTATATATAAATTTATAAGTCTTTAAGTTATTATTAAGGTATTATTATATCCAAATGAGTACCAGATGACAGAAAATCAGATGGATTTTCCTATAGAGGTAATTATAGTGAATGAATTTGAGTTATGGTTTTATATATTACTCAAGTGGAAACACTTCCCAAATATCATAATCTACCATCAAATTTTATTCTATGATTCTTTGATCTCTATGAAATCCTCACTAATAATTCTTGGTGAATATGGGTTTATGTGTGTCAAAATTATCAATGAAGTTGTATGTCGAATCGAAGAAATTGATAATTTAATATTTCAAATCGTAGTATAATGAGAATCTTATTTTCTGGGGAGGTTCCATCAACCTAATGAAAAAAGTATTATTTCCATGATTTTTTTCATTATTAGGTGTAATTATGAATTATTTTCCCTATTTTTCCTTCAAACAAAATTAGTATTGATAACAATTATAAGTATATATTGATTCCAATGTGTCCTAAATCACTAAAAGGAGAATTTTATTAATAAATAGTGGATTAGTTGTTCTTTTATTAAATCATGTATCTCAATATGTAATTTCTTGTTCATCTAGTCATCCAAATTGTTCTTTTATTTGGTCAAAACATCATTCCATGGTCTTTGTTTATATGGGCTAGTACATAGATAAGTAACCTACAATGGGGGTTTAATAATTTTGAAATATACTATGTAAATTAGTTTTAAAATTATTTCATTAATGATGATTTATAATTTGATGTTTTCTCAATAATTCAGTTGAAGGGGAAATAATTAGGTTATTTAGTTATCCCAAATTCATTGGGCTTCCTAATGTCTTGAAATATAATATAATACTCCTTTAACCATGCGATGAAATATCATCAATCATTCTCTCTTATAAATAAACATTATTATTAAATTCATTTATTTTATTATATTTTTTTTCATTATTAGACTTATATTGAGTTTATTTTTACTACCATTATATCTAAATACGATGTACCACATGATATTGAGTGATCATTAGATATGGAGTGGTATCCACCTTATGTTTTTAATGTGTTTATCTTTAATAAATTTTTATATCATCAATAGTCTCTAATGATAGAAATGACAAAATAAAGGGAAAAATTAATTGATGTAACAAAAATTAGAATATATTAAGACATAATTAAATGAAATGTAATTAGTTAGATAAATTATTATAAGTAAAATATTAATTATTCAAAGCTCAAAAAAATGTGTATTTAAAAATATTTAATTAATTTTATTTTATATATGTTTTATTAGAAAGATAAATTTTATAATTTTATCATTTCAGTTTCAATAAATAAACAGTATTTCATTTGTACATGTGAAATATATATTAAGGTGACTTTTTTTATTTGTATAGAAAATGATGATTTTTTGTAGAGTTTTTAAAAAATGTTAATTTTACAAATACTGTAACATTGTGGGATTCATTATTAAATTATATTGCTAAATAAATATGTTAAAATTTTGATTGAAAAAATATATGTATAAGGATTAAGAAAAATAATTTAAAACTATTATGTTGATTTTGGAAACCAATACATGAATTTTCTGAACCTATGTTCAATTTTATTATAATAGAAAACTATTTTTGATTCATTACCTATAATGTTTTGGTTGAATGATTCAATATTATTTTTCATGATTATAATATAGAAACCCAATTTTATTTAATAATAATAATAAATATCTTATAAATCACCACTACTCAGAATTTATTATCCTGAATATGTATAATTTATTCCTTTCATCAAAAATTAGTTTTTTTCTTGAATTTTTTTTGAATTTTTATAAGAATTTTTTTCTACATCTCATAATAATATTATCTAAATTGGATTCAATATTTGTAATAAAAATAAAAAATATTATGTAAAAACCTCTATGTTTTGTTTATAATGAATAGTAACAATAGAAAAAATCGTATTCAATGGTAAGGGTTAATTTTTTTTAAATTTCAAGTCATTCAAAGAGATAAGGATAAAAATAATAAAAAAATTTTATTAAATACCATTTAATTATTTTATATAAATACTGAACTTCTTTTTTAGAAAATATGAATATTATATACCACTTCACTTTTTTATACTTATATTATATTATAATGTTATCGGTATGTCCATGATTCCCCTCATAATCACTTATAATAATGAACCTCATCTTTTCACTTTTTCAGAAAACTTATCACTCCAATTTTTTAATTCCATAAAATAATCCATTCCTAAATCCATTGTTGTTTATATTTATTATTAACAGAAAAAAATCATATCAAGAATTATTAATTTTTATGATAAAGGAATATAACTAAAAAGTATTTAATTGATTTTATTGATCTATTTAGAGTTTCTTTATTCATTAACATCTTCCTAATATACTAAAATCATATTAATATGGGAAAAATATATATTTACTATACTAAATTTACTTATCTTAATGGTTCAAAAATTTTCCTCCCCATTTTATCTTATATAAAATAAAACCATCACCTATTTGTACATACAGATTAACATCTCTATATATAAATATAATTTAGTTTTTATCAAAATCATCAGGAAAAGTTATAGAAATGGAATTAATGGATATATATTATTTTTATAATGTAATTATATTCCTATAAACTCATAATATTATCTGTAATATTAACCTCAATATATATTTGAAAATGTTGACATCACTGGCGCTTACATTTGGATTACCGCCTCCATAAAGTAATGTAATTCCATTATCACTTTTACATAACATTGATTGGAATAATTATATATTTAATAAATATATATTATATTTATGATATAATTGATGTTCATGAAATATATATTATTATTTACATTTCATTGTATCAATTATTTGGAAAATTAAAACAACACTTCTTCGTACAAATGAATTATTGTCTCTATAAAGTTATGTTATTCATTTTTCATTACAGATTCATATTAATTTTTATAAAAATTATATAATAAATAAAAATGATAATTATTTACTAATTATGATTATTTATATAATTAAACTACAACCATTGATCAAGGATCGTTACTGTGAAACTGGAACTTATATGGGAATTAGTGTAGTTAAAACCCAGAATATTTATTTGAACGATGAATTATTAATATATGGGTATGTTGAAATTATATGTAAATTATTTATTATATGATATTTAATATTATTGTTCTATTATATATTTAATGGAAATATAAATTTAATCAATATGTGTTAAAGAGTGGGTATGAATAAATTTTGGACCACTAGTACAAGTTTATGTTTCAATACCAATTTTTGTGGGATTATATATGTTTTAATTTCCATTAATGGAAACAATTAATTGATAATATACTAAAGATATTATATTTTTTTATTTTAGGGTTATTTATGTGGGTATATTGAATTTGTATCATATTTGAACTTTTTATTACTGGAAATGGAAGAAATAATGTATTTACAAAAATCTAACCTTATTTTTACTCTTTAGTCATGAATATTTATCATCTATAAGCATTTTAATAATCTTGTTTTATGGTTGTCTTCATAAATACATGTGTTTTTGAAAAAATTATACAATATTACCCATCATTTACATAAAAATTATTAATATTAAAAAATTTTATTGTATCCATATAACACTCTTTTGACTTATTATTAAAGCGTGAAAGGTATGTTTTATTTTAAAAATATAAATCCTGAAATTGTTTTTACCAAAATCATGTTCTTTATTCATAGAAATTATTCCTTTATATTTTTTAATATTTTTTCAGTAAAAAATCTATTTCCATTAATATGTGAATTTTTCATTGTAAAAGTTTTAAAATGAATGTTCTATTTTTAATTATTTTTTAAGGAACACAATTATTTCTTTTTAGAAAATATATTTCATATATTTCTAATACATTTATGGATTTTTATTCCTTTGTAGGGATTTGATATTATTATGGCATATATATTACATACGTTGATGGACTATGATGATGATATTTTAATGATATTTTAATGAAACACATTTCATTATCACCGGTTAATTAACATATAAAGGAATGTTGATTTATAACATGTTATTAAGATATATATATTTGTGTGTGTGTGTGTGTGGTTTTTATTATTATGTGACAGGTGTTTTCTTTATATCCCTTAAATAAATTGGGTAATGTTTAATGTCTTATGATTCTAAATGGAGATTAAAGTGTACATAGGTTGTTATCCTAGGCCAAATAGGGCATACATATATTTAACATAATCCCAAGATTGTACAATAGTGATTAACTGAAGACTAAATTTTGATTAATTTTGTAGTGGTTATTCATGAGATATGATGTGATGAATTACAAGGTGGGTATCCCTTGATTTTTATTTTTACTCTCATTTTTTTACCACATTCTTATACCATATCCTGATTCCATTATTCATCTATGAAGGATTATAATTATTTTATTATAAACACTAATTTGACTTATTTTTGATATTTTGGAAAGTAATAATTCGTGATATCATGATTTTAGATTTGTTTGTTTTGGTATGACCTTCTTTGAATAATTATTATATCCACAAATAAGTACAAATATAATTTTTTAAAATACCATCATTGAACTAATGTCTCTTATGTTTTCTATTTCTATGAATTTTTGTTCATCCCTTATTATGTTTCCATTTACAAAAGATATAATGAAGCGTAATAAGTAAGAAGATTCTATAAATTTATCATATAAGTAGCTTTTTTGTAAGAGATACTATATATATTTCAGGAAACAAATTATTTTATATCTAATCTCTAAAGACACTAAACAATGATTGGTTTATTCATTAATGTGATATATATTTAGTAATCATATAAAATGTTATAATCTTTAGGTAAGTGACTAACACCATTATTTGTTTCATACAAGTGTTTTGTTATTTTAAATATCTGGATTAAAAAAATTTAGTAAAAACACTATATATAAGAATATGTATATGATACAATCTAAAATTGTGGTAAAGTATAGATTTAGGGATTAAATGGAAATGAAATCCCACTACGGATCGAATTAAGGGGATTACAGGTTTATAATACATACACCATTCATGATAACACTAAAAATGGTGGTTGGATTTTAAGTCAACCTTCACCTGGTTAATGATAAATATTCTTAATAGTAGACCTGATATGATTCTCTTAAGTTATATGATGTTGTTTATTTACATTATAATTATAAACCATTATGAATAATGAGAGGAGATAACCTGTCATAATATTATTTAAACCATATTTATTTTTGATATTCATAACCAATAATGGGTAAATGAAAATGAATTATAATTTAAGAAATCGTAGAATATTTCCCATTATCATATGATTTCTCACTCTGATTAATGATGCTTGATGCTCATACTATGATTTTTTAATTTATTCAATCAATAGAATAAAATGGAATTATATGAACAAATAATGTATAAACAAATGTGATGAATATAATCATGATAAATAAAATATAATGGGAGTTGTAATGAAAAATATTTGGGTAACAGATTATTAGCCATCAAAAATATTTATTAATATTATAAATACTATCGACTGTATAATAACTAAAACTGATGAAAATAGATATTATTTTAAATTTTTTGAAAATTAAAAAATAAGAAATAATATTAATATTTATATATTTAATTAATGTTGAAAAAATCACCTAGGTAAATGTCTCAATGTAGTGTTGAGAATTTTTATGAGTGTATTAGAAGTACATAAGGAAACTAATTTCTGAGGAAAATAAAGAGTATGATTTATGTAAATAATATTAATCCAAAGGTGTCACATATATTTAAATTTAATTAAGGTGGATAATATATGAATTATCTTGTAAAGTCCACAATATGATGACAAAATCCTATAATATGGTTACTTGGAAGGGATTATTAAATATTAATAACTAAATTTGATTAAGATAATTAAGTCATGATTATCCAATACTATTGATCTAGGGATGTTATGTTAGAATTTTTTTAGGATGACCCATATAAACATATTATTATTAATCCTTTACTGTAATTTGATATTATTTTTAGCAATAATTATCTCCCTTTACAAGAGACCATATAAAATTTTGAAGGATGAAATTCACATTTAATACACCAAATCATCCAAAAATCAAATATTTTTGTGTGTATTAACATGAAAATTCAATGGAAGTTACTATCATTATTTGAATCATAAAACATATTTCTTGGATGTATATATCTCAAATATATTGGGAGAAAATCCAAATTAATGGTATACCAATTGTTTCAGAATATGATAATTTATTTCTTATAGGTATTCTTAGTCCTTAATGAAAATGTGATTTTTATTTTTCAATATAAGTCATACATGTTGTAACAACTCTTTAAAATACTAAATATATAATAAATTTAATTGAATTTCATTAATCAAGGAAGCTACTCGTGACGAAACTATAAAATAGGATTATATTACTGAGTGAATCGCTATGGGTTTCACATATTATTTTTTTAATGAATGACAATCTATTGAATATCTTCGTTGATTATTGAAAAAATAACATGGTCACTATAAATAACAAGTATCATCTACCTCATATTGAATACATGATTGATCAATTGGGTGGGGATAAATAAATTTCAACTATTGATATACATTCTCGATAGCTATAATTGATGGTCAAGGAATATGATCTCAAGATAGAATACATATTGAGGTGTGGAGGTAATGAATTTATATTAATACCATTTGGACATACAAATTTTTTTATCTTCATGGAAGTAATGTAAAAATTTGTTAGAGATCACCTCATTAAATTTGTAAAAATATTTAATAATTATATCAATACACATTTATAGTGAATGTAAGTGCCTGAATATCATTTATGGATAGTGCTAACGAACATTGGGAATGATAAAATATATACTCAATTTAGAATTAATATGTTTTTTGTAAAAAGTGTCATTCTATGGTCATGTGATTACATTAGAGGGTATGTTAGTGGATCATTCAAAGGATGACGTAATTAAAAAATGTCCCATACTAACCACTATGACTTATATTAAAAGTTTTCATGGAATTGTGGGATGTTAATAACACATTATATGAATTTTTTCTTATCCATCAACTCTAAAAACAAATTTTATGTTGAAAGGTGGTAAGTTTATTTGGACAAATAAATGTAATGAAAGATTCAATGAACTAAAGAAAACATTATTTAATTGACATATTTTGAAATTACACTACAATGGAATGGGTTTTGTGATATGGATTTTTTTAAAAGAGTGTGTCATATGTTTTCCTGTAAATAATTACCTAGAAGTAGCATAATAATCATTAAATAAATTGTTTATGATAAAAATTACCCATTGAAATATTTGAAGCATGCTTCACTAACTATTTTATAGAAAATATTGATGCATTATTTATATGGGGAATGAGGTGACACAGATACTAATCCTAATATCATAAAGTACATATTCTCATAGAATGAGTTGAATATTCATGAAATGAAATGGTTTGTATTGGGTAAATATTACGACTTCTCAATATATTACCATACATGGAAGGAAAACAAGTTGGTTGATCCTCTATGTTATAAGGACTATACTCAGTTTTCTAGGTAGGCATCAAAATAGATATAATACATAACTAATTTTAGGAGAAATACCATTAAATATTACAGAAAGGGAAAATATCACATATTTAAAAGATAAATGATTAACCCTAAATTGATTTGTTGAATAAATATTTGAAAGGGAAATATTTTGAGCTACAAAGTTAGCTAAGTATTGATTTAGAGTTCATCCTTGACCATGATGGAATAACAAGAATAAAGAAGATGATATGTGTACGTTTAATACCAAAATTAATCAAAGGGTTATTGAATAAATGACATATATCATCATTATCTATTTATACTTGTTGCCCGAATATGTATTGCAATCCCAATGATTGTTTTTGGTGGTTTAATCTGTAATGAAATATTACAGAGTATAGGTCTTGATACCTAGTATGATAGAAATTTAAGGATAAACATAAAAATTATAATGTGATATTATTAAAATTACAAGTACTAGAATGGAAATAAGAAAATATTGTAAAAAATTTCATTTTAGGACTATTAAAGTTACATAAAATCCATAACATCACTTTGGTTATAGTCTCTTATGTTAAAAATTCAACACATTTTATTACTATCGGTGAAGATTTATATCTTGATAATAATTTTAGGATATTCATTATTGCAGTGGTAAGGCTTCATGGTGTACCAAATTTTTAATTAAGATTTATGGTTTACCTCAATGGTTAGATAGTGAGTACCATTATAATCCTATTAATCATTGTTGAGAGAGTTCTCTATGTATTTCATTGGGGGATGATATCCACACCACCACTTGATTAATATTATAATATATTATAACTCACCTAAGAATTAAAATGGATTAATATTAATCATAATATAGGAATAATTGAATGAATATAATATACAAGTATGAATTTAGTGAATTTATGATATTGGGATGTAATAATAATATGGAAATAGAAGAGAAGGTTAGATTTGTTCAATATTATATTATATTAGATCAATGTCAATCGAAATTCTGTGATGGAAATCAAATATGAGATCAAGAGATTGAAATTAGTGACATGGAATTACTTTTCATCACTACATGGATTTTAACATCCCAAGGTTTTAAAAATACATTTAAATGCATGAAACATTATTTTATTTAGATATTTATAACTAGAATATAAACATAATTTTTCTTCTTCGATGTTTTGAATTTCAAAAAATAGTCATCTGTAACAGTGTTCAGTATGTTAGTTTATGTCTAATTGAACCAATATGTTTTTAATGATTAGTAACATACCCTTGAGAATAGTAATATGAATAGTAATATGACCATAATCAATAGTAAATTTTATTATTATTTTATTTTCATAATGATTTAAGATAATTAAAACCTTTTTAATTTTGATAACGCGATATAAAATTAATTATATAATTAAAAAGGTAAATTTCTAAATTAAGTAAGATTTTATTTAAAAATTAAATTTATAATATTTTGAAAATTATTTTTCAAAAATGGAGTTCATTTTTCAATATAAATGTCAAAAAATGGTTAGGGTAAATTTGTAGGATTTTTCTGAAATTCATGATTTGATGATGAATAGTGAAATAGGGTAAAATACAGAATATTCAAATTATCAGTTAAATGCAGTATTTAGGACATCATAAGTGATTTTAGACCACTTGGTCTAAAATCACATTAAATTTTTACTATTTATGTTCACAAGAATTAAGATTATTCGTTTTATTGAGTAAAAATATTATAATAAATATTAAAATAATGAAAAATATCTCCCCTCCCCCATTATAAATATGCCCCTCATTCCAGCCTTCCTCCCACACCTGTCAAGTATTGGAACATACAAATTTTCTTCCCAATACTCATCCTAATGAACTTTCCCACGTCCTAGTGTTGCTGTTCTCATGAAAAGGCCAAAACCATAGGCCTTAAAGATGATCTCAATGAAAAGAGATCATGGGGAGGTTAAAACATGTTTGAATTAAGAAACTCTGAGGTAAGGGAATTCTTAACCTAAAATCAATTATTTGGGTTAACCATATACTTAATAATTTATGTGGTATTAAAATTTATTTTTTGATTTATTTTTTTTATATTATGATGAATTATGTGTCTTTATAGTGTATATACATATTCTATCCACTAGATTAGGTTTCTCTTCAATTATATGATATTTATATGGGTCTTTTATTTTAAAATCCATTTTAAAATTCAAATTTAGAAAATTAAAAAAAATGTTTTTATGAAATTATTCATGTAATATGATTTTGTTATAGTTCTTTTGCATTGTTTATAATTAATTTTTGGACTTATATTCCCCCCTAATGAATTTGGTATGTGTGTGTTGGAGGTCAGCCATATGGTTACACCTAGTGTAACATCGATGGTTACACAAATTCTATGGTAGTCGTGATAGTTACAAATTATAAGGTAGCAGAGAGGGTTAAATATTTTGTATGTAATTCCACAATATACTAATATTATTCAATTTATGTTCTTATGTTTTGTGTTGATCTTGTGAAATTCTCATGTTTCACAAGGTTATAAAATATGGGTGATATGTACTTCTTTTGAAAATGTTTTCATATATTACAAGTATACGTGGACTAATGTTGTCTTTCATTCTTTTTATATACCTTATTGAGTTTTTTTTGCTCATCCCAATTTTATAAATGATTTTAACTTGTTATAAGGATGTGTAAGAAAAAAAATAAGTAATGTTAAATGTTTTTTGAACTGTTAAATAAAATATTTTTTATTTGAAATGATTTATATTTTGTAAGAAATGAATAAAATTTTAATGGTATCAAATCTGTAATAATGTGTCATGTTATTAATGTATTGTGTCTAAATTATCTAAATATATAATCTTGAAATGGCCATCAATGTGAAATAAATTTATTTCTTGACTAAATTCATGATTATGAAATTTAATAAGGCCAGGTCCTTATAGTATGTATAAGAGGATAGTTTAGAAAATGTTAAGGGTTAGGATGATGTTAACAGAATACCATACATGAATATTAACTCTATGAATAATTTGAAATGTTATAAAATTTAATGATTACAATGTAGCTTTGTCTAGGATATGTATTTTTATAATGGTTTTATGTAGAAGGAATTAAGAAACTGAATAGGAGAGGCACCAAAAAAAGATATCCTTCCAAATCTACAACCCAGTTTGGTAGGGATTGAAATTGAGAAATTTTTTATATTAAAGGATCTTCTATTATAGGAAATAAATGGTTGTCTCATAAATGAAATAGAACAACTAGAGTTATCATATCAGAACATGACAATAGTAGAACATTTTTTAAGACAACACCCTCCTTCTTTTAATGGATCTTCTGACCCAATGGTGGTAGAAGGATGGATTAAAGCCTTTGAAAAGATATTCATTATTATGGGATGTTCAGATAATCAATATATATGTCTTTACATTTATCCTTTTGAAGGAGAATCTAATTATTGGTTGCTAATGGTAAATAATTACAGGGATAGAGAGGATATTGATGACTTAGAGTGGGATGAATTTAAAAATATTTTCCTAAAAAAATATTTTTCTAAATGAGGTGTGACTTAGGATGGATAAGAAATTCATTAAATTAACGAAAAAGTAGGACGATTTAGTGGCTGTTTATGAAGCCAAATTCACCTGACAAGAATGGTATGCTCCAAATCATATTTTGGATCATGACAGACAAATCAACCGCTTTTAAATAGTATTGAAGCCAAGGTATAGAAGGGCGTTGGACTACTGTGAATTCAAATGTTATGAGAAACTTATCTGAAGTGCCGAGAGGGTAGATATTGAGTTTTCTGATGATCATGTTCATTTAGGAAACTAGGAGAAGAAGAGGTCCAAATGGAATGTGATTTGAAAGAATCAACTAATGCCATATGGTGGTATAAAAATCCAATTTCAAGATAGCGATAATGTGTGGTAAGACGAACCATTGGGAATGTCTTAATAAAACTATTAAGTGTTTTTGATGAGGTGTATTTGGAAATATTGACCAATATTGTAATGAAAATGATCCTAAGAAAAATCCAAATAAGAAAACTGTTAATGTTTTAAATTTGGTAAGATGGGTCATTATGAAAATTCTTTCCCCAATAATGATCTGAATGACACAATGAAGCTAGACTATAATAAAAATGGTGTACTGAGATTCTTTTCAACAATGTCAGCAGATGGAAGGCCATCCAATGATGTTGTATCAGGTATTTTTGTTTGTTTACTCAAATTATTCTAATGTTTTGTTTGATACATGGTCAAAAAATTCCTTCATTTCTAATAAATTTTATGTTAAATTAGAAATATCACCTCAACAAATAAGAACAAGACATATTGTTAAAAAACCTACTGAAAATATTATAGTGAAGATGAATTATAAGAATATTTCTGTTATGGTATGTGGAAATACATTACCAGAAAAGCTTTTTTTACTGTTATTCAAGTTTTATGTTTTTCCTGGAATGGATTGGATATCTTTTCATCATTCTAATATTGATTTTAGATATAATGAATTTTTTTTTCAGAATGATTTTTAGTTTTTATATAAGAAGGAACCCATAAAATTGATAACATATCAGGAATCTGAGAAACTATTGAAAGATTGAAAATAATGTTATCTTGCTCATATTGTTGATATCAAGGAAACTTATTTGATTAATGATGTGCCATTGAAAAATGAATAACTTTATGTTTCTCTTGATGAGTTTCCAGGTGTCATACAAGATTGAGAAGTCGAATTCACAATTGACTGAGTTTTGTATTCGAATACAATTTCAAAACCCCCATGTCATATAACTCAAATAGAACATCATTAATTGAAATTTGTTTGCTGGATTTTATGGATAAAGGCTTCATTCATCCTATCACTTCACTATGGGGTGGTCCTATTTTTTTCGTTAATAATAAATATTGTTCAATGTGACTTTGTGTTGATTATAAACATTTGAATGAAATTAATATTTAAAACAAGTATCCTTTTCTTCATATCGATGAATTGTTTGATTATATCCAGGGAGCATAGTACTTTACCAAGATTTTCTTGAGTTATGGATACAATCAGCTGAAGGTGAAGAAGGATTATATCCCAAAAACAGCCTTTCGTACAAGTTATAGGAATTATGAATTTGTTATTATGTTGTTCGAATTAACTAATGCACCTACTTTATTCATGAATCTTATGAATATAATATTTCATGAGTACTTGGATATCATTGTGGTTGTTTTTTAATGAAATTATGGTATTTTCTACGAGTGTAAAATATCATGAAAAAATCTTAGGGCTATTTTGATATCCATAAAAAAGAGAAATTGTATGGATAATATAACAAGAGTGATTTTTGGTTAATTTTTTTTTTTTATAAGAACATTGTAAATAAGAATAAAACAACATATGACACACTGATTCACCCCTCCCCTCTTAGAGTGTTCTATGTTTTTAAAGTGGTATATGAGGGAAAATATTACTTGATTTAAATATTCCATTCACTTCTACCATGGAAAATATTGTTTTTATTATAAGAGTTCTCCTCTTTTATGGAAGAAACATTCATTTCTAGAAGAATAGGATAAAATCCCATTTATGATCTCTTATAATTGATGTATTGTCTTCCAGTGCACATGGAATATTGATCACAGATCAAATTATGATGTCTTTAACAGATACAGAAAGGAAAATTCTTGATGCAGATGCTAAAACAAAGAATTCCTCACTAAATATCTTCCTTATCAGATATATATAAATGTAATTATATATAAATCATCAAGGTTTATGTGGAAAAAACTACTGAATATATATGAAAGATACAACCAAGTAAAGGGGGTGGAACTCTGTGTTTTTTAGAATATGGTCGATGATTTGAAAATGAAAGAAGATGAAAATGAAGACGTGTTTTTTAATCAAATTACTAAAGTAGTTGGAGAAATATGAGGACTTAGAGAAGAAATAAATGACATTGATATTTTAAGGAAAATATTTATAATATTTCCACTTATTTACAATGCATGAAATGTCAGCCCTTGATGAAAATGGATCATTCAAAAAAAGGGATGATTTGTTGAAAAGTGTGGTGGAATGTGAGATTAGTGTCAAACCAGAATACGAAATGACTCGAGTAAGAAAGGAAATAGATTTCACAGCCATTGAAATATTAGAAAAATCAGGGGATAGTGTTGACAAATATGGTGATAAAAAATAAACTCTATCTTTCATTTCCATGAAATTCAAGAAGGGAACAGAGGTATTAGAAGTAATTTGCCTCTAGATTGTTTTCATTATGGACGAGTTGGGCACATTTCATCATGATGACTAAAAATGTTTGTTTATGAATAAAGAGAAACTAGAGACATTCATAAGCCTTAGATAATATTTTTCAAAAAGATATACTTTATTCCTGGAATGAAATTACAACAAAAGAGCTATTTCTATGATGTAAAATATGATTACAATGAATTGTATGATGAATAAGAAGAAATAAATTACATTTGAATCCATGCTCCCATGATATATATAATTGAAAAAGAAAACCATGAAATGATAAGGATGGAGATAATAAATTGACCACTAATGCTAATCCCAAGTTGGAACCTAAGGATTATTTTGGTAAACATTGGAATAAATGTAAGAGATACAAAAACAGGAATGAAATTTTAAATTAATCATCAGAATAGGTTGATTATATTGAAGATTATATTGAACAACTTGAGAACATGTGAAAGTACAGTCAGCACTCATTGAAAGATCAGAACTTTTAGTGAAAATATAACTTAGAATTGAAGAAAATGGATTGTTCATTAATGACCTTACCTCTAGACTAGAAAAGAAATTTGAGACTATAGAATTTTTAGAAGAATACAATGTTACTCTAAGTAATAAACCCTAAAGTAGATCAATATAAAAAGAGATAAAGAATAAAATATTTTTCAAAACATTCTCAAATGTGGAGTCACTAGAGATAGCTCAGTGTAGTTCTGATGGAGTTGAAATGATATTTAATGACCAAATACCAAAATGGATGGGTAACAACAGATTTTCTATTGATGCTGAAACATCAAATGATGGTAGTAAAAAAAGGGAAAATAAATGCAAGATTAATGTCAGAAATATCACAGAGACATGTGAATTTAAAACAATGAATTTCTCAAAATATTACGATTGTAGAATTGAAATATATACTTGAGCTTCGCAATATTATAGAAAGTCAAACTATCTTTCTATAAAAGGATACATGAGGAGGAAAATAAGTGAAAATAAATTTACTCTTATTAAAATGTCATTTCAATGGTTATCTAGGAAGTATTATGTCATACAATGAAGAGGAAAGTATCAATTTGAATAGTTAAGATCTAAGAAGTAATAAAGGATAACTAATTCATACCTTTATACTTTTAGAAGAAATATTTTCTAAGGATAATTTTTTCATTGATATAATCTTTTCCATAATGATATTGATTCCAGTTATATTAATGAAAGGAAAAATTTAATAAGGAAGTCTGAGACTAGTGAATACCCTCCTATCAAATGGTATTTTTCCTACAAACATGTTATGTACCATATAAGAGAGGGGATAATATTATGATCATACACAAATGGAAAATAGTTTTCTAAAAATATCTATATATTTCACTCAAACTAATATTTCATGGATGAAAAAGATGAAAATTGAAAAATCTAACATTAAAAAAGTATCTCCCAACGCTACCAAGAACTACAAAACATCAATTATTAATAGTGTATGCTCGTCTAATATGATAAGAAATGAAGACCTATTAATAATTCATGAGAAAAAGGTTGATGGAACATTGGGATTCAGTAATGATGGTTCTTTTATGATCAATAGAAGTATATATACTGAACTAGCCAATGATGAGCTGAATAAAACTAATGTTATTTATATAGATGGGTTACATCAAAATATCATGAGTTTGTGTCAACTCTGGGACTAAGGAATTATAGTGAAACTTAATAAAAAGGGTATAACTATAAAAATAAGAACATTGGATTCCCTCATGAATGGTTATAGAATTGATGGAATCCTATATCACTTTGATAGTAAAGAAAACATTTGATACATGACTATTGATGAAGAAAAAATGTATGACATCGAAGGTTGTGTCACATCAATCAAATCGACAAGGAAAAGATATATAAGATGAAGATAGTGATGGATATCCGCAATCTGATACGTGGACAGAAAAAAGTTTGTGATTCTTTCATTCAAGGGTGGATGGTTGGAAATTTAAATCGGCCAAAGTAGAAATGTTCATCAACTGTTCTTGATCTCGTTGTTACATTTGTATGATGTCTGATAAATTTTAATTAAACTCATAAATAATGGTAAATTGCTATTTTTATTGATGATTATTGTTGAATTATTTTTGGGATGGTTATATGTAGGAAAAAGACAGTGATTGGTTTCCTAAGAACATATCTCTAATTAGTTTTTAATGATACTGGAAGTATAAAAAATGTTTTGCCGTCTAGAAATGGTGGAGAATATATATCCACTGTGTTTGAAAAAGACATGTAGAAACATGGGATACAACATGAGGGGGATTTTGTGAAAAGTACATATAAAAATGGAGTTGTTCATCCCCAGAATCAATAGGGGAACAATATGGCCAAAACTATGTTGATTGAGAGTCGTGTCTATCGTCATTACTAGAAAGATGTTGTTCAAGATTATATTTATATTCAATAATGAATCAGGATTTAAATGGGGGAAAACGAAGACACCATATGAGTTATGGCATGGAAGGAATCTCTCCTTGATATCTTTTCATGTTTTCAGAAGTAAATGCATTATCAGAAACAATGATTTAAATCAATGCATGTATGTTGATGTTGTGGATGATGTAATGTTCCTATGATATTAAATGAATAGTAAATACTACAAAATGATTAAATAAAATTCATCATAATATTATTGAAAGTAGTGTTGGGAATATCAATGATGATAAACCATAAATAGATCAATGATTTCGTTTTTTGGTACAGTAGAAGATATGGATGACTGTGGAAATTGATTAGGTCAAAATATAGAAATAGAGGAATTCATAAATAACATATAGGAGTCACATCATGATGTTGACTTAGAAGAATAATCAAAAGGCACACCGATGGATGAAGAAAATTCTTTTTACCCTCATAAAAGAAATCAATGAGTGTAAATTGATTGATCCAACATCATTTGGGATTAGATAACTCCCACATAGAGAAGGAGAATGATAAAAAGATCACAATCTTCACTACACTCAATTATTGAACCACCCTAATTTGAGGAATCTATAAAGGATGAATCATGTGTTTAGTACATGAATGAATAAATGGAATCTTATTTGAATTTTATGAAATTTAAAATGGGGTGAGGAGATCACAATCTTTAGGTGATGAATTCCCAGAAAGATCATTTAATGGTCATGTGGTACATAGATGATAATATATTTCGAGGACGTTGTAAAGGATAAAGGGATAAATTTTTAAATCACAAGAAATCATTATTTGAAAAGTATATGAATAGTGAAAAAAATTAATTCTATGGATTCCAAGTGATTCAGTTAAAGGACTACACTTTAATATTTAAGAAAAATTATGTAATAGAGTTGCCGAAGAAATTCCATATGAATAAATTCAAACCAATGGAAACTATGATGGTGGTCGTAAATAATCTTTGAGATCATGAGGATGGATATTCTATAGATCCTAGACTTTACTGTAGAATCATTGGAAGCTTATTTTACTTGACAGAAACAAATACAGATATTGTCTTTACAACATGATTAGTGGCTAGGTTTCAAATTAATTTAAATGAAAAATATATAGAAGAAGTGAATATAATCATGAGTAATATTCAATGATATCATAATTATGTCTTATACATTACTGCAGAAAGAGACAATGATCTAACATCATTATCTATACAAACTGGGCATGAGATGTTATTGATATAAATTCAACATGTGGTGGAGAATTATTTATTGCAAATAAATGTGTGGGTTGGTTCAGTAAGAAAACATAAAGTAATTCCATTAGTAATAGTGAATCTATTTATATATCCCCTACACTGGCTTTCACTGTACTACTTTGGATAAAGGAAAAACTGACTGATATATGGGATGAGGTGAAACCACCAATGGTGATTCAGTGTATTAACAAGAGTACAGTTGATCTTATAATAAATCTAATTTATCATTCTCATATGAACCATATTGAAATCAAATATAACTTCTTAAAGTAAAAAGTAGAAAATGGGATGATTAAAATGGATCATGTTGGAAGTTATGATCATGTTGTTGACATACTAACCAAGAAATTCTCAGAAAATGTATATGAGAAGCATCAAGAAGACATTAGTGTTAGACCACCTTTTGGTGTATGAGGAGGTTAAGAGGTAACCTATCTCTAGTAATGTTAACTATTTGAATATGTTTTCGAAAGTGTTGTAGGTTTATAGGGGAGATACGATGCAAGGGGAGTGTTCTTTGACCTCTTAATGTCAAAATTTTATTCTTTGGGATTATTTTTATCGGGGAGTGGGGGGGGGGGTACTGAAATTCAATAATCATTACATGTTTTTCTAGTTGGTTGAAAAATGATTCAATGTGGGAGAATGATGAGATACAATACATGAGAACCCAATTCATGATCCTCTTGTTTTCTATATTGATATTTTCTCACATTAACCTAGAGTGTTGGATGATTTATTTCTTATGTATTGAGATTTTGTTGTTTCAGTTTCTTCATTGAATTTATCTATAGATTTCCAACAAACCCAACTTGTGATATTTTTGGAACTAAGATGCCCTTTACTCAAAATGTTGTATGGTTTCTGTTTGTTTTCAATCCATATTAGGTTGATCAAAGATATTTCAAAGAGGGTGGTCTTACCATTGATCCTGAAATTAGTATTGTAGGTGGAATAGTTTCCCTGTATTTTCCATTTTTTACTCAAAATCCTGATATTTTTTTTTCAGAAATGGATGGTTTTCCACAAATATGGTATATAGAAAGGGGTTTCTAGGTACAATTCAAGGATCTAGTAATTTTTTATATAGAATGGGGAACCATGAACCATTAATCAGGAATTGTAAGCATACCATGTAAGTGGAATTTTTCATGGAGTGAAGAGGATGGAGGATAACTTGTAGTTTGCAGGAAGCCACACAGTACACGGAAGGCGTGATGGTTCAGAGGATGTCGTGTTGTGTATTTAAATGAGGGATAGTATTGAGAAACTGTGAAGGGTGTTGTTTATTGAAATTAGGTGGTGGTTTGTGATAGAATTTTTGGAGAATCATGGTATATGAACCATATAATGTATATGGTTTGAATGGGATACCTGATACCCAATGAAAGCGGTTACATAATAAGGATTTATTAAATCTGAGTTTAATAGATCATTAAAAGAAATTTTCAAATTCCAGGAGAATTGATCCCATCATTAAAGGGTAGATATTGATATTAAAATAATATGAGAACAATTCAATGTAATATTGGTGTATTTATAGGAAATTAAACCTGTTAGAGACATTAATTAAAATCAAAAAGGAATTTGGTGATATCTAGAATAGTTTGTAGAATAATGTATGTTGTGGAGAAGTAGTTCGCGAAATATGCAGTCTTCTTAAGGAAGTTGAATGTGTATGGGAATCATTACATGGAACAAGAACATGGACCATGGTGATCTTTAATTATGTAGAGTATGGGAGGTGGTACGTGGAGCTAGCCCGTACACAATGGATGACATTAAAAAAAGATGGTTTACAGAGGAGAAGTAGGTACATGGAGAAGAAGTTGTATGAGAGAGAAGAAGAAAAAGTAGTTCACCAACGCAGTTAGGAATACGTGATAAATAGTTGAGGTCTATAGAGGTGGTATGCAGAAGTGGTATGAGGATCACTCCAGTACATGGTAGAATAAGGTTGGTTTTGGGAGGATGGGTTCATGAACAAAAATTATGTGGAAAAGTATATTACATATATAGGGACAAATGATATTTCAACATAGATTCTTTCTATATTTAAGGTTGTGTAATTTAATGCAAACACATTGAAGTGACCTTGATGTTAGTAAACATACTTCTAATAATTCCCAATGTAATGTTAAAGGGGGATTCAACGAAAGTGATCTATTGGATACAATGGGCTATTTCTAAAACCTTATAATGGCTGTGTTCCAAGAACATAATGATTGTGCTAAACTTTTGTACTCCACACCTACTGAATATTAGAAGAATTTTTTATTACTCAAAAACTATCAGTGCATGCTCCTTAAACATGTCCCTTAGTGGTTAACCTTGTAAAATTGATGTCCCATCACTTTTCATGTGATTATTTTTATTCTGCACATTATCATCAGTCATGTTTAACAGCGTCTAACCAACTTCAATAAAAGATCCATTATTTAAAAAAGAAACATTTAACATCATGATTCACCCCTCCTCCTTCATGGTGTCTTGGGGTCCTTCATTAATGTCTATAAACCCCACTCAAAACCAAAATCTCATTCCGTAACATTCCTGAAAATATCAATTTATAATTTTCTCAAATATAAATAAACAAGAAAATTGAAAACCTAGATTGATACAGTTCTACCAAAAACATTTATGTGATACCATCCAATCTGACACCCGACTCAGTCTATGTCATGAACAAAAGGGAATTCATGACCCCCATGGGAGAGAAATTAGTGATTGGGATTTGAAAAACCAATTTTTTAATGATTTCCCACATTATTAAGACATACAGAAAAAACATTATAAAGAACATCCCCAATAAGTACGATTAAATAAGGAACATACAATTCATTATGGTTTAAATCCATGAACTAGTATAAAATTAAACAAAAGGAATTATGAAACGAAATTGACCTATTAATCTCCCTATGATGTAAGGTTCAACATCCATTTTTCTACTATCATCACTTATCCCAAAAATCATTTATAATGTTTTCCAGCTAAATCCATATGGAGCATTTCCGTTACCTAATTTAAAAAAATAAAGGGCTACATACTTCCTTTATTTGTATATAGGGTGTGAGTATACATATCGATTAAGATCCCAATATGTGCTACATGCATAGAAATTATGAGGAAAATAAATATTCCAATTTTAAAGTGAAAGTAAATTATTTGGATTTAAAACATGATTTAATCATTAATTTTGTTAATGAAAATAGGAATAACAAGTAAAAAGGTAAAAAATATAAGATAATCACCATAGGAAATACCTTTATAGGTCTGGTACCCAAGGACCGTGAATCCTTGTACTCTATGTCATCAAACCATGGATGTGATTGTTCATTCCTCTGATTGAGACATAACAAATTCAAATAATCATCCATATATTATTTATTTTTGTAGTATAACCTATCATGGTTTGATGGGGAATTAATGAAATAGTTTTCCGAGTCTTCCTACCTTGATACCCAAGATACCAATTTGTTTTCCATCATCTTTTACAAATCATACAAATCAACTTTTAACACTTGAAAAATACCATATCCCGTATAATGTAATATCATACAATTTTTATAGGGGGAAACTATTCCAAAACCTTTCACAACCATCATTTCACTTTTAAAATCACCCTTTTATGCACAATTATTTTTAGAAAACTATTAAATCTAGAAGAACAAAAATATATGTTTTCAAAAAAAGGCCTACCCAGAATCCACCAGACGATTTCCTTAAAACCACTAGGAACCGGTTAGAAATAGAAATCTATGTGCAAGGGATATCTAATAGAATAATGAATTAAACAAAAACATAGGTACCCAAGAAAAATATTATGGACAACACTAAACATACATCACCACAACCACTTGGTAAAATAAAAATAAATAAAGAAGAAATAATAACCCAAACCGAAAAGAGAAAATGGACATACATGAGGTATTCATAATGAAACTATTTCAAAATCAACCCAAAATATATATAAGAGGTGATATTATATGGGAGACTAATCCCCTAGGGATGGATGGTTTGGAAATGAGATGAAATAAAGGCAGAAAAGTAATAAATTGGTGAAGGGGTTATTTAGGAATTATAAATTTTATTGAAAGATATCAGTCAAAATTATTTTACAAACTATGTGATAAAATAATAGATGCTTCTATCTCAACTAGAAAATGATACATAAATTGGGTTGCTTGTTTTCTCAAATTGTTCACCTATCCATGCGGAAGATATTATTCCCATATCTCATCTATCATGGTTTGTTGTGGTTTTCAAATTATTTCCTCTAATCATGTAGAAAATGTGTGGCATCCACTGTCTCCCTAAAAAAATAAATTTTTAATGAAAACCCTAAAAGAATTATTGAGGAAATGAAATAAAATAAATTAATGTTTAATACTTAAATATTAAACTATGTTTCTGATAATATGTGTATGTTTATGTGTTTGTATATAATTTTACATTTAATGAATATATTTGCACATATGAATGACTATGATCCTGAATTTATGAATTTTTATGTATATTTATTTATGTGTATTTGAATATTTAAGTATGTGAATATGTATTTCTATGTGTTTTCATGAGTGTATGTGCATGTATATGTGCATGTATATATATGTTTATATATTATGTGTAAATATGCATGTGTTTGTGTATGAATGTGAAAGCACCTATTTATAATTATATGTATGTGTATGGGTATATATATGTGTGTGTGTAGACATTTGTTTATGTGTAATCATATGTATTTGTGTATGTATATCAACATACATGTAAATGTCTATGTGTTTTTATGTGTATGTGTGAATGTGTGTGTATTTTTATATATGTATATGTAAGTGTATGTATCTGTAAATGGATGTAAATGGGTATGTATGTGTGTATTTGTCTGACTTTTTACTTATTTAATATTATTTATGAAATTTTAATTTTCCTCTATATTTGGTATTTTTTATAATTTAATCATTTTATTATTTATTTAATTTTAATATATCTTCATTTAATATTATAATAATATATTCTATTTTGGTATTATCTTTTATATTATAAATTATTTATATATTTTATTAAAGAATAAATTTTTTAATTTATATTAAAAAATTAAAATGCTATTCCTTATAAAAATTTTTTATATAAAATAAATATTGTTCAGGAATCAATAATTAGAAATAATATTAATAATTTACACTCCATTAATCATTTTTATGTGTTTTTAGTTGTTGAATATAATTTTATAACTTAATATTATATTATATTATTTTTATTATTTTTTTATTTACTATTTTTGATTTTTTTGGAATCTATTAATTATTAAATTATTATACAGGTTTATTCACAATGTTTTAATAATTTTTATTTGCATGTAATATATATGATCAATATGTATTCAGTTCTAATTATTATGCTTTAATTTTTTTAATATCTTTCATATTTCAATATTTTATTGTTATAAATTTATTTTATATTTAAAATTTCTTATAATCTATATAACTGATTTTTAATAATAATGTTATTTATATAATTAATGTTCAAATTTATTCGTTTTTTACTTATAATGTTTCTCTAATTCATATAAATAATTACAAAAAATTACTTTTTAATTTTTATTTTGTAATTATTCAAATTTTATTTATATATTTTTAATGTTTTTTCAATTTATAGTTTCTATTGATTCAAAATATTGATTATTTTTTAAAAAAATTCTATTTTAATCAAATTTTAAAATTTACTTATAAGAAATTATTTACTATGGTTAAATATATTTCAGATGAATTAAATTATTATCATAAATATTAATTCAATTTTATTTATTATCTTGTAATACTTTCAAAAATTTTGAAATTTATAAAATTAATCTGTTTGATTTCATTTTTTAAATTTATGACATTTTTATACATTTTGAAGATTTAGGTAATTAATATCATGAATTCATTATTTAAATATTGTTCATAACAATTAAATTTTAATTATTTAGTTTTAATATTCATTCACTTATTATTATTTATTCATTTTTAATATATAAAAATTTTAATATTTTTTTAGAAATACTTATTTTTTAAAAAATTAATTTATAAAAACTTGTATAAAATGTTTTTAATATGTTTATTTTTTTAATTTATATGAATAATATTTATCCATTTTTATCATGTATTAAAATTTATAACATGTTTGGAATTTAATTAAATTATTTATTTACGTTTCATTTTAAATAATTTTTTATTTATATCTTTAATATTATTCATTTTAATTAATTTTGTTATTTATATAACTAATTATATATATGAAGTATTCTTTATGCGCTTCTAAATTAACTAATTAATATTATGAAATCAATTTTTTTAATATATTTAAATTTTATTTAAATTTATTTATTCATTTTTAATAATCATTCTCTAATAATTATTTATTAATTTTTAATATTTATTATTTTCAAATAATTTCAAAATTTATAATTTTCTTAATATTTATTTAGACATATTATTTTTTTATTTTCAATATTATTAATATGAATTTTATTTATATAATAATTTCATTTAAATTATGTTTTATAATGTTTGTAATTTAAATTTTTTATATATTATATTTTTAATAATTTTATTATTTATATAATTTTTTTTCTATTTATATTAATGGGTGAAATTTTTTTACTCTTCTTAGTTCTTTTTAGCAGTGATCATTATTATGATTTTTTAGCACCTTAGAAGCACTGAATAATGTAGTACTAATCAATGCTAAAATATAATAATTAGAAATACTACATTTTTCAGTTCTTTCATTTCATTGATAAAACATAACATTTATCAACGCAAAACAAAGTTCTTATAATGATTATATTTCAATACTCATGTTTTCCGCACTAATAAATCACATGTTTATCCGTGCAGATAAGACCCTTTACCCAACTTACAAAAGAGAACTTGTATCAGGTATTCATCGAACCATACTCAATCTCTCTTGGAACCAAAGGTCTACTATAACTTAGTTCAATTATTTTGGGATAATCAAAAATAAAATCCAATTTTATGATATTATGATATTTTTTATTTTTAGTGTCCACTATAATTGCAAATTTTGGTTTTACCTAAACCTTGTAGTCTCTATAACACTATAGTTCTTGTTTTTCATATTGCTACTTTACCTTTCCTATGTACCATGGTTGCGAGGTACCTAACACATTTTTTAGTTTTCCTACATCCCGACTGTAGATTCCATTGACAAATAAATAAGTACAATCATTCATCAAATGAAACAATATTAAATTTTTTTAATGTATTCAATGAATAAATTATTTCTTATTATTTCTCATATTCCCAAAATATGAAAAACTATATGTTTTTTTATATAAATGTATGTTAAGTGAAAATTTGAAATTAGGTATCAGTACAACACATTATGGACAAATAATTCCTCTCTTTGTGTGAATATATAATATAAAATCCTTTTAGTTTTCTAACCTCATACATTTCTTAAATTTCATTGTTTTATTAAATATGAATTTTTTTGAATCAAATATGTTTTATATTAATTGAAAATGGATGGATTCTAATTATATAAATAAGTTTATGGGGGATATGGTGAATGTTTTTTTTTAAAATATTATGCATATGACCCTTCTCAAATCCTTGTTCTTTGAATATTCTGTTGTTATTAACGACTAATATGTACAACGTAGTTAGAAGAACACTTGATCTGTCAGTAAATATATAAAAGTTATAAATGTTTAATTAAAATTGGGAAGAATTTAATATACCTTGTTACTTGGATAACACTATGTTTCATGGATCATCAAATATGATTACTAGTGAGAAACAATGATGTAGGCTATATCAATGATATGGTTTTAGTTGTTAATGAAGATGAATATCGTTTTCATGAATTGAAAATGATAATTTAAGATGAATTTATTGATTTTCCCAATATTATTCCAATGATAAATCGTTAAATTGGGATTCCATTGTATAAGAGATCTACTAAATACATAAAATTTTAACCCATATGGAATCTATATAATGTGAATCATGAAAATAGATGGCATGGAACTGAATTTACTGAACTACATTCTCTCTTGAAATATATGGTGACAATGAGTTTACATGGTGAACAGATAATTCAAAACTAATGATTCATTCAACTGGTAAGCTAACAATAAGAATTTATGTCAATCTTAAGTACATCAAACAATTTTCACAAGGTCCATGAATCATATAAAAAATAAATAATTATGGTGTGTCCCAATTCAAGAATGATTAATCAACCCCTTAGAATGTTGTATGGTACTTTCCAATAATTCCATTGTTTTGGAGAATATATAAATTTGAGGATACTATAAGTAAATTCACAAGGCACACAAATATATAATATAAAGAGGGAAAACATTTTCACCCAACAATCTCTCCTCAATGCATCATAATTGATAATGGGAATATTGGATTTGAAGAGAGATGAGAAACTTTTTTCTTACAATATCTAAAAATAAATTGAATCATTTTAGTTTAAAAAGAATCAATCATAGAATATGGTTGGTTATGGTGGTAAATTATAACTTTCAACCGTGTTTATTCTTGAAGTGAAAATAAATTTTGTATTTACTTTTTATATAAGGACCAACAAACAAAATATTGATATAGATGTTTATTCAGATCCATTGGTCAATGATTTGTAATTCATATGGGATTCACGGATTATATTTTATTATGTATAAAAAGGTAAATATGTAATTTTGAGAGAAATGTTTTACAGAATATTAAATGAATTTCAATCTTATGGATGTTTATATAGATATATTACTAATAGAACATAAGAGTTTCACATCTGTGACCATGGTAAACGCATAGTTAGGTTGAAACATTCTTCACTAAATTTGTTTCTATGTAATAAAATATTTCTACCCAATTTCATAAATTCTAATCTTATATGATATAATTAAATGGTAATTATGAAGAATGTATAACATTTTGTCCACTAATAGGTGATCATTAATTTCCTAAATTAAATTATATGGACACCAATTTATGGAAAAATACTTCAAAGAACCATAAAAAAGTTATTTGTTTTTTTAATTATCATAGTTCAACTATTTGTGCATCAGAACTTTTATTGATTTCATGTATGAGGAAATAAATTTATGTGATAGGGTAATATTTAAATTTCTAAATGCGCCTAAAAAAGAAAGTATGGAATTAATGCTATGTTGGAAAATATTGATATGGTGAAATGGGAAGAGTTTGTGATAATGAAAGGCGGTAGATGTGATTTTCATTCCCTAACTACATACAAGTATTCAAGGAATATAAAATATCTATTATTGAACATAATAAATGATGTAATGGATCTATATGGGTATTCCTCAAATTTTAAAAATATAATTTCAATGACTAGTTTAATTTTAATGGGATTGACACTACATTACTTTATGGTATAATGAAATATCCAAGGCATGTATCGATAAGATTCATTTTTCCAAATAATTGTATGTATACATAAATCAGGATCAATTTCTTTCTCAATGTTTTAAATAGTATAGTTATATACTAATTAAAATTTAATTCTATGTTATATGAAAATTAAATCACATAATGTGGATTGTATATTGCATTCCCACAGTTGTGTGGTTCTGGGATCAGCGAAAGTGTGTGATGGGTTATGTCCAAATTTTCATTTTCCCTGATGGATGATCATTTCACGATTTAAATGACATTAAAAACCATGAACAATGAAATTGAATTAAATATAATAGAATGAATACAAAACATTAGAACTGGGGCATATGATCATCACATAAAATTTACAATTAATTTAATTAATTATTGAATTACCTTATAATAATTATCTCATTATTGGTGGATCTAGAAATAGATCTAAATTGTACCATAATTGTATCTAAATAATCAATAAGAGATTCCCTCTTGTGGTGATCTACACATGTTTCAAAAATCATGGAACCTCACCATAGTAATCTACTATTGCATTCAAAGAGGATCTTATTTATTTTGTCATTCGCATTAGATCCCCAATGGAATCACTTCTAAATAATTATCTTGGATCATGCTACACTCAACAGTGGAATATAGAGGAAGATTAATATCCATTTTCTGGATCATTCATTGAGAATAGAGCTCTCTAGGGCATTAAGAGGTTTATAATGATTTATTTTTCACAACAAAACAAATGAATTGTCTATGTTGAAATGTAATATTGATGAGTTAAAACACAAATAGAGATTTGAAATAAATATTTTACCGATTTTGCAATAATATATATTTAATCAATATATAATCCCATGTATATAATAATAAAAATATTTATAACAATTATCATCATTTTCGTAACATGAAAAAAAAATTATTAATTTTTTCAAATAATATTCAATATATATTATTTCTCACTTGACCAGTAAAATTTGTCCTCTATTCCTCAACATTATTTATCAGTCGATGAATAATTCGTATTAATTTATTATGTAAATATGAAATATTATTCCCCAATAAATATGAAAACAAATATTAATGATTTTACTCACAAAATATTCATTTGAATAACTGGTGACATAATATATACGATCAATAAAATAGGAATAATAATTTAAAAAATTGTTTGAAATTTGTTTATTTTACTTTTCAAGTAATAATTAATTATATATTACATAGTTTATATTATGGATACACTTTTTGTGTCATCATCTAGGCCTCTTTCACAATGGGATTAAGATAAGGTACCTAATTTCCAAAGGATTCATCTAAAAGCATGAAAAGGAAACCATAGAGATTGATGCTAAGTCCAAATTGACATAATACCTCATATAGATTCTTAATATGTAATATAATCTATTTATCCTGATATCTATAACCAGGAAGGTTTCATGATGATTCAGTAATGTATGTGATGAATGCCACTTTTTTAAACAGCACAAAAATCAAATTTGTTGATTGAATATCATGGTCATGGATTTATATGGTCTATATCATTTCCATTAAAGGGCCTGAGATATCAGCTTATGTTAAATAACATAAGGGAAAAATCATTTATCATATTATTTTTTAATATAACATTACATGTGACACACCCCACAAATCCTAACTCATCGTGAACATATTTCATCACTAGAATCACATAGTTTATTTATTATTATAGCATAACCCAACATAGTTTGGTGGGGATTTCCTAGCACACTTTTCTTAGTATCCTACATTGATACCTAGGGTTCCCATGTGATTTCCCTCTTTTCATAATCATAAAAATCATCTTCCGACACTAGATGAATACAATATTCCAAATAATGAATTTCTTAATAATTTCCATTGGTGAAATATATTGCAAAATCTTTTACACCCATCGTATCACCTTCGAAAAAACCCATTTTCCTACATGAACAATTTAAAATATAATCTAATCTTGAAGCATGACCATTTATTTTGAAAAATAATGTATAAATAAAAATACACCAAACATTTCAATTGAATCCACCATGAATTTGTTGGAAAATTCATGCTGAATGAATGTGATATCCAATAAAATAATGAAAAAAAACATAAACCTCAATACCCATGATAAAATTTCTTTACTAGACAACCCCAAGGACACTACAACCACTCGGTTGAATGAAAGTCAATAATTAAGAGATAATATCCACGGGATACAATAGATGACTCACTAACATGTATTGTTCATAATGAAACAAGGTCAAAATAATTAAAAATATCTAAGAGAGGATATTAGAAGGGAGATTGAGCTGGTAGGGTAGGAGGGTTTGGGAATGAGAGAAAATAAAGGGTGAAATAGATTAAATTGGGGATGAGGTTGTTTATGAATATCAAATTTTTTAAATTCATGTTACACCAAATGATTTTGTAAATAATATGATAAATGTATTTTTTCTTCTGGCTCCACTAAAAAATTATACATAAATTGGGTTGCATGGTTTCTAAAATGGCGCACCCAACCATGTGGGAATTATAGTTCGATTATCTCATTTCTCATGGTTTGCAGATATTTTCATACAATTTATTCTAATCATATTTTAATTGTGTGACTTCATCTATCTCCGCAAAATGTTAAATTTATAATGAAATCCCTAAGACAATATATAGAGAAAAATGAAATAAGAAAATAAATGACAAATACATAAAAATTCCACTATGTTTGTGATAAATATGTGAATGTGTGTATATTTATATAATAGTTTACATGAAATGAATACAGTTTCAGATATTAATGTCTATCGATGTCTATGTATATGTGTGTTTGTGTGTTTGTATATGTATATATGTGAATATGCATGTCAATCTGTTTTCATGAGTGTATATCCATTTATATATGTATGTATATTTGTGTGTATATAGTTTGTGTATGTATGCATATGTATGTGTATAAATGCGCTATAATGTGTTTGTAATTATATATATGGGTATGTGTATACATTTGTGTTTTTGAATGTATATCCATATATATGTGTATGTGTATGTGTATATATGTGTATGTGTGTATGTATGTGTATTTGTATATGTGTATATATACATGCATGTATCCATAAATGTGTGTCCATTGGTATATATATGTATACGTGTCCGACTGTTTATTGATTTAATATTATTTATTTATTTTATGTAATTTTCTATATTACATATTTTTAGTAATTTAATATTTTTTAATATTTATTGATTTTTATTGTATATTAATATAATATTACTATAATCTATTCAATGTGGATAGTTAATTATATATTACTAAATATTTATATATTTTATTAAATAATTATATTTATAATTATTATTAAAAAAATAATTTGTTCATACCTAAATATAAAATTTACGTAAAATCAATATAGTTTAGGAATCAATAATTTGCAATATTATTAACATTTTATTCTCTTTTATTCTATTTATGGGTTTTAAATTCATGTATTAAATGTTATGAGTTATGTTTTTAAAAATTTCATTAATTTTATTATTTCTCTTTTAATATTATGTAATTTTATAGTATTTTTTTTATTTTTTTTATTTAATATGTTTTGAATTTTTTTTGAATTTATACATTTTTTAAAATTTATACACATGTATTAAATATGTTTTAATACATTACAAATTTATGTAATTAATATTTTCAATATAATTTCATTTCTAAATATTATTCTTTAGTTTTTTCTAATATATTTGAAATTCAGATATTTTATTCTTATTAATGTATATTAATTTCATCATTTTTTATTGTCAAACTAATTGATTTTTAATGAATATGTAATTTAATAAATTAATATTTATTATTTATTCATTTTTATTAATTTTTAAGTGTCTTTAATTCAACTATTTAATTATAAAAAAATCAATGTTTTTTTAACTTTTCCAATTTTACATGTCCTTTTTAATATTATCTATTCAATTAAAATATTTATTTAATTTTTATAAAATTTCAAATATAATTAATTTTTAAAATTTATTTGTATATAATTATTTACTAATGTTTAACATATTTAACATGTTTTTAATTAATATCATTAATCTTACTTCAATTTTATTTATTCAGTTGGAATGTTTTGAAAATGTTTGATATTTATAAAAGTAATTTATTAGACTACATTTTTTAAATTTTCTACATTTATTTACATTTATAAAATTCCTTTAATTTATTTTATTATATCATTTTGTGAATAGTTCTATAATCAATTATGTTTTATTTATTCATTTTTAATATTCTATCACTTTATATTATTTATTCAATTTTAATAGTTAATAATTTCTTTATAGTTTTTAATTTAACTATTTTTTAATATTTATTCATATATAATGGTTTACTATTTTTTAAAATTTTATATATATTTTAAATTTATCTAAATAATATAAAACCTTTTTTCATTAATTATTAAAATTTCTTACACGATTGAAATTTATTTAATTAAGGAATTTTTATTTCATTTTCAATAATTTTGAAATTTAAATCTTCAATATTATTCATTTTTGTTAATTGTCTTATTATATATGTAATTATATGTCTTATGTCATGTTTATGTTCTTCTAGGTTTTGTAATTACTATTATGGAAGATGTTTTTTTTATATTTTTTGAAATTTATATAAATTTATTTAAAATTTTTTAATATTCATTAACATAATATTATTAATAAATTTTTACCATTTATTATTTTTAAATAGTTCCTAATTTTATAAATTTTTTAATATTTATTTTGACATATTTATTGGTTATGTTTCAATATTTTAAATATGATTTTTTTGAGGAAGGTGATGACATGAATTGGTTTCCCAATCCATGCCCCCAAGGGAATTTATTAAAAAAATAAAAGGTTACAATACAAGCACGAGGTGTAATGCACTTACACCAGCAGGGAATAAAAGATTACAAGATAAAGCTTTGAGTATGCCAATGTCAAAGAGGGAACCAGTCCAAATTAGATCGCCAACATATATCAGTGCATAACGATCTTCCGAATCCATCTAGCTGAAATATTAAACTTCAACTTCCAGTTATTGATCCAAACATGGCAGAATCTCGCTGCATCTGGTAGCCTCATATCAAAGACAGCAGCCATAAAATTGAGTTGCATCTATGTCCAGAAACTCCACATTATTAGCCATCAACACCATGAACTGATGAAGAAAAGAAGCAGAAATCTTTAGGATCTCTTCAACACCAGACTTCACCATCGACACTTCTGTTTCAATAAAAACTCAATCCAGCAAAACAGTGAAAGAAAATAGAGTCAAATCTGTTCAAAAAAGCCCAACTGGAAACTGGATAGAAGGAAACAGATGCAAGGATGAGCAGAACTATCTCGAGAAGAATTCCACACTAAATACCACCAAGAAACACTGAAAAACAGTCCGATAGACTAGCAGAAATAAAAAACAGAAGAGCCAATCCAACCCATCCAAAGCCAGAAACGACCAGAAACCATTAACAGATGTAACAATGTCAAAACACCTCATTGGTCTTCATTCAAACAGTTTCTAGTAAATGTTTCCAACATCATAGAGACTGTGAAACACAGATTTCATAACCTCATAACTGAAAAACATTCAAGTCCCTGATCAGAATCAGAAGCCGTATGCAGAGAGGCAAAAAAACCGACAAGCCAGAAATCCAGATCAGAGCAGTAAGAAATGAAAAATTGGTAGAAACCAGAGGTCTGTCTAGAAACAGACTCGATCAGCACAGTACACCATTCAGTTTTTTCAAATCTGGATCTTTGAAAATGCAGTCCATCCATATAATCCGCAAGCTAACCACAGCAAGACTGATCAGAGAACTTCAACCGCATCAAGGATAGATAATCAGCTTTAGAGGAACACAGATCAGCTAGAACAGCAGGAATTTGTGACCAAAAAACCAGAAAAAAAGACCACACAGAAAGTCTACAAACAAACATCAAGAAAGTGGTGCTTTCAACTTCAATCTCTCAAAGTAAATGAATTTCATAGCATTCTCGAATTGATCCTCATTGATAATCCCTTTTTGTCTCTCCTGTTTCAACAAATCATGTTGCTTACTCGTATGAGCAAGCCACCCTTGCTTTTCCTCTTCCGTGAATTGAAATGAGAAGTAATATAAAACAACGCTGGATTTCTCGCAAATTAATTCTCTTTGCTCTTTTCCGGGGTAAACCATTTTATTAGCTTCAGTCAACCTAGTGTTGATGGTTCTTTCCACTTGTGAATAATCCTTACGTCTTCTAGTCTTTTTTGGGTTCGGGGTGATGAAACCATCAGCATCTACCACTGATTTTTTTCCTTTCCTAGCCATGGTTTTCAGGTATTCTTCTTCTAATTGTCCAGGCTTATCCGCCTCTTCAGATGATGATCCATTACAAAAGGATCCATCTTTTTGAACTTTTTCAGAAACCTCTTGATCTGTGTTGACAGAGACAGGGTTCTCTTGCTGTTTGTTGACATCAAGACCATCCTGAGCGAATTCTGAAGGTTGACATTCAGGTGCTTGCAACTTCAAACCCATTTTATCTACATCCTCTCCGTCCTTACAAACATCTTTAGAGGGCTCAGACACAAATATTTGCTTTCCTTTATCCTTTTCTATCCACAATGAATGTGGTTCACCCATGCAAATAGGAGGATGGGCAGTGAGAGCCTCATGCGCAAAATCTGAAAGCTGACATCCAGGTGCTTGAGAATTCAAACCTCTTTTATCCTCATCTTCTCTTTCCATGCAAACACCTTCAGAGGTCTCATCCACAACTTTTTTCTTACCTCTATCTTTTTCTATCCATTTTGAAGTTGAATTTTTGGGGCAAATATTAGTTTTTCCACAGCTACTTGAATTATGCCCTAACCTGCAACATAAATGACAGTAGTCCGGGACACATTCATAAATCACCTCTTGAGAAAAACCAAAGTCTCCACTTTGAATCCAAATAGCTGAGGGCAATTGTTGGGAGACATCAACTTCGACACATGCTCTTGCAATAGAGGGTCTAGAAAGTGTTTTGGTTGCATAATCAAGTCTCATCGGGGAGCCAATGAGTGATGAAATAGAAAACAAAGCACTTTGCTTAAATAAGTGTAAAGGTAATCCAGGAAATCAAACCCAAATAGGTACAATTGGAGATTCAGCAAGAGGATCAAAATCGGGGGTCCATTTAAGGATTCTCATTTGGCAGCCCCCAAAGGACCATGTACGTTTGGCCCAAAGTCTATAATAGCTCTCAACGGAATCAAATCGTAGCACAATGTGCGAGGAAGTGAGGAGACCGAGTTGGAATCCCGTAAATCCAATGACTTCTAAAGCAGATCTAAGAAATTTCAACGATGGCCTTCTATATTGAAACTTCCCAACCAAGACAAATCGGAGATCCGAGGAGAGTAAACTAACCTCATCGGTTGAGAAGGCGATGGCGAGTTGACCACGATGCCGATAGGTCTTTGGTTTGATCTGGATGTTCTGGACCGCATCAGCATATGCAGTAGAGTCTACGGACGATTTACCGGCAACAACTTCAGCGAAAGTGCGAAGATCTGCGTTAGGGTTTGCATCTCGCGGCGACGGGTTCGTTCTTGGTTCACGACGGGCCTCCCCCATCTTCCTCCTATCCCCTCTTTTAAATATGATTTTAATTAATATAATTATTAGATTTAATTTATTTGTATTGGTTATTTAATTTAAATTTTTAGTATATATTTTTAATAATTTTATTATTTATATAATTTTTTTTAAATTTTTATTAATGTTTAATATATTTTTTAAAATTGTTAATTCTTTTTAGAAATGATAATTATTATGATTTATTATCAACCTAGAATCAATGAAAAAAGATGTACTTATCACTGATAAAATAAAATCGTTGTATAATACTACTTTTTCAATGCATTCATATCAATGATAAATCATAAATTTAATTTATAAAAAGTTCTTAAAATGAGTATTTTTCAGTTCTCATGTTTTCAGTATTGATAGACCACACTTTCATCAATGCTAATAAGACCCTTCACCCGGTTTATAAAAGAAAACAAGTATCACACATACCTTGCACTACACTTAATCTCTCATAGAACAAAATGTCTTCTATATCATAATTCATTCAATTTAGAAAAATAAAAAAACAAATCCAAGGTATTGATATTCTGATCTATTTTATTCTCTTGAGTTTTCCCTATAATTAATTATTTAGCATTTCCCCAAACCTTCTAGTCTCTACTCTTCCAATAGTATTGTTTTTCCTATTTTGACATTACCTATCCTGTGTCTCCAGGTTGCATGGTTCCAAACACATTTTTTAGTTTAAACCCAGTCGGACTATAGATTCTACTCACAACGGTATAGGTTCAATCATTATTCAATTAATAAAATCAATAATTTTTATTGTATTTAATGAAATAATTAAATTATATTGCTTATTCCATTCCCCAAATATAGGGAAATATATATTTTTAGGGATAAGTATGTTAAATAAAATTTTGAAATTAGGGATCATTTAAAAACATGAGGGAAACAAAATTCCTCACAGTTTCTTCATCCCCATATGGGTATATGTATTCATGATTTTAGGAATAAAATCTATAAAAAATTTAGTTTTTCCACAAATTTTCTTGAATGAAAACATTTGGAGTTTTAAGTATATTAAATTAATCATTATCAATGAAATAAAAAAGAATATATTCAACTATGGAATATAGGATTATTATTCAATAGGTAATTGTTTTATAGTGAAAAATCCCCCATATTTAGGTTTTCATTCATACTTATATGAATGTAACCATTTATTATGTATTCGGTTCCTCTAATAAAGGACATAACTTTTTCTCATTAATGATTTCATATTGAAATCATATATGTTTGATATAATTTATTATAATTTAAGGAACATTCAAAATACAAATCTATCCATCAAGATTCTAAATGCCTAAATCTTTCTCCATCAGTTGAACTTCTATATTCTCTGTGAGAGATATCTTTTTATTTTGTGGAATCATTTCCTATTCTTTACATTACTATTGAAGACACAAAATTAGGATCCATGGAGTATTCTATTTCCATTCTTAAATTCATCTCCTGAAATAGTTATTCAATTATATCTTGTTTATCCTTTACATTCTTATTCATTAATGAAATGGTAAACATTTAATTTACCTATTCACCCATCAAAATATTCATATATTCTAAAAAATTTTAAAATATCTATAATCTTTTCCACTATTATATGATAATAATTTCCCTTTAATTATCATAACTTTGATCATCTCTATTCAGTTCCATAGAAAAAGTCCTTATTTATAACAAGACGTGATTACTTATTTTTTACCATTATCCTTCAAGTATTTAGGGGAATATAATATATAAATATAAGTAATTTTCATGATATTTTTTTAGTGGAATCTAATAATATATATAGTAATGTTTATCTATTTTTTAAAAATCCAAAGTTTTCATGTGAACTTTTATAGTAACAGATTGAATTATCTCATGTAATGAATCCATTACAATAAATAACAATTTATTATATTTTACATATTATATTACAAAATATATTATTATTATACACTAAATTCATAGAATTATTGGTCTTTATATGTTTTAACAATATTTTCACACACCAATAATTTATATCAAATATGATGAATATATGTGTGCATATAAAATTAATAAACATTTAGTGTTCTATCCTCATACTTTTCATGTATTCCATTATTTATTTAAATATGAATATAATTAAATCAAATCTGTTGGAAGTTAATTGAAAATGGATAGATTACAACAGTATGAAAACAGAGTATGAGGATATGGTGAAATATTTCTTCTTGTTTTCAGAAGAATGTACATATGACCCTTCTCAAATATTTGGTCTATGTTTATGCTATTGTTATTAAAGACTAATCTGTCTAAATGATTTGGATGAACACGTGATCATTCAAGGAATATATAAATGTTATATATGTTAAATTAATTATAAGGAATAATTTAATACATCTTATTACTATTACAACACTATGTTTCGTGAATCATTTGTTATGATTACAAGTGTGTAAAATGATGTAGCCTATATTGAGGATATGATTTCAGGTGAGAATGATGATAAAGATCGTATTCAGGAAATGAAAATGATAATTGAATTTGAATTTCTTGATTTTCAAAAATTTATTTAAAAGATAAATAGTTATATAGGGATCCTATTACATACTTTATTTTATAAATATAAAACATTTTAAGCCATATGGAAGTTATATACTGTGAATAATTGAAATATATAGAGTGGAACTGGGTGCAATGAACTACTTTCTCTTTGGGTAATATGATATTATAAGATAATGGGTTTACATGGTGAACATATAATTCTAAACTAATGGTACATTCAATTGGTAATATATATATAAGAATTAATTCTAGTCTAAATGTCATTATCCAATTTCCAAATGGTCTATTAATCAAATAAAAAATAAAAAATTATGGTGTGTCTCAATTCGAGAATGATGTACCAAGTCCATTTAATGATGTATAGCACTCTCAAATCCTTCCAAGGATTAAGAGCCTATATGGAATTGAGGAAATTATATGTAAATTATCATAGAACACAAATACATTATATAAATAGGTAAATCATTGTAAACTAAAAAACTCTCCACAAATAAATATAATTCATCATGAGTATCTTCCCTTTGGAAATGAGCATAAAAACATTCATCTAATAGTATCTACAAATGTAGCGAATCATTTTGGTTTGAAATGAATAATTCATAGTAAATGGTTGGTTATTTTGGTAAATTGTAACTTTCCTCCATGGTTATTCTTGAAGTGGAAATACATTATAAATTTTGTCCTTATATAAGGAACAAAGAACTATATAATGATATAGATGTTTATTTGGCTCATTTATTCAACGATTAGAAATTCATTTCATATTAAAGTGTTGTGTTATATGATTTTTTTATAAAAAATTTCTTGTTTAGATCCATGTTTTACAGGAAAATATATGAATTTCCTTCTTAAGGAAATTTATTTCGATATATTATTAATGGAACTCAAGAGTTCCTCATTCTGAACATGGTACACAGTAATTTAGGTTGAATCATTCATTGAAGACTGTGTTTCTACGGAATCACATATTTTAACCCAAATTTCATAAGTAATAAATATGAATGAAAAAATTCTATTGTAATTCTAAAGAAGAAAAAAATTCTCTCAACTAATAGGTGATAAAATATTTCAAAATGTATAATATTTGGACACCACCTTTGGTAAACCTTCTATAAATAACTATAAAAAAAGATATTATAAAAAGTGATTAGTTTTTTAAAAATTATTGTACTCATTCTTTTTATGTGATAGAAATTATATTGATTTCAAGTATTTGGAAATAAATCTATGTGATAGTCTAGTTGGATCATATCCTAATGATCCTAAAAAATAAAGGATGTAATTAATGAAATGTTGGACAGTATCGACATTGGAATATAGGAAGAGTTGGTGACAATGATGGGTGATGGATGTACTCTTCATACTACAATTGATTACAATATTTAATGTAATTATAATGATCTATTATTCAATTACATAAATTATGTAACGGTTCCATATGGATATTCATCAATTTTAAATAACAGCACATCAATGACTGGTTTAATGTTAAAGGGACTAAAACCATGCTACTTTTATGTATTAATGAAATATCTATTGCATGTATCGATGCGTTTCATTTTTCATATTCATTTTATTCCTACATTAATCAGTTTTTTTTTTATTTTACAATGTTCTATGTATTATAGTTATATAAAAATAAAAATTTCTAACTTTGTAAAAAGAAAATTCCACCATATTATGTGAATTTGATTTTTTATTTGCACATATTTGTGGTTTTGGGATCAGCGGATTAATGTGATGGGTCGTGTCCAATTTTGCTTCCATGTTCGATGATCAATCCATGATTTACATGATAATATATTCCATGACCAATGAAATAGAATAAAAAAAAATAAAAAACAAATAAAACATCGGAACTAGAGTGCATGATCGTCCAAAAAAATATATAATTAATTTTATCAATTAAATAATTACCTTGTAAAAATTATTTATTCATTGATTGATCTAACTACAAATACAATTTTTAACATAATTATGTTTAAATAATAAATATGATATTCCTTCTTGAGGTGATCAATACATGTTCCAAAAATCATGGAACATCACCGTAGGAATCTCTTGGTGCATGCACAGAGGATCCTATTGCTTGTGTAATTCTATTTGGATCACCGAAATAATCACATCAAAATAATTATCCATAATCACTATAGACTCAAGCATTGAAGGAGGAAGAATATTTTTCTCAATTATTGGGATCATTCCGGAGAATGGTTCTCTCTATGAATTTGAGAGTGTTATTCGGATTCATTGTACACAACAAAACCAATGAATGTCTCTACTGAAAATTAATATAAATTTGTTTATATACAACTAGAGATTTGAAATAAATATTTTCACACATTTCCTTTAATATATATTTAATCCATATATAACCCCAGGTATATAATAAAAATATTATTATTTTTATTTTTTCTCATTATCCTCTTGACATACAAATTAAAATTAAATATTATTTTTTCACATAATTTTCAATATATATTTTTTCTCACTAGACCAATAATGTTTTTTCTCTATTCCTCAATAATATATATTAGTCCATGAAAAATGCAAATTTATATAATAAATATTTATCATATCATCATTCATTAAAAACTAAATAATATATTATATTAATTAAATAGAAAATAAATATGTATTAAAGATTCTACAAATATAATAGTGTCTTGAATAACTGGTGATGGAATATATTCAATCATGAAATCATTAATAATTATTAAAATAGTTTTTTGAATAATTTTCCATTATATTTTTAAATAATAATTAATAATATATTACATAATTGGGGATTAGGACAACCATAGTGTTTCATTCTATAGGCCTCTTTACAAGTGGAATTAATCAAAGACACCTAAATTCAAAGGTTTTCATCTATCATCAAGAAAATCCACCCATGTGGAAATATGTTATGTATAAATTGAAATAATACCTCATATATATTGTTACTATTTAATATAATCTTTTTAAGTATGTTTCATGCTAGTTCCATCAACTTATGTGACAAATGTCTCCTTTTTTACTCTCTAAAAAACAAACTTGACTATAGAAAATCATGTTCATTGATTTATTTAAGCTATATCATTACCATTAATGGTTCTGAAATATCAACATCAGTTACATATCATAAGGGAAAATTCATTCTCACATTATTTTTTATTGAAATATTACTCCTAATGCACCCAACATAGCCAATCTCACCACGAACATATGTCATCATAGTTTTCATAAATAAATTAATGTGAGTAGCTTACAATATTCAATAATAATAATTATAAAGTAAAGTATTAATTCAAACACCTACAGGTAGTAAAATATAATAAAATGTATAAATTTTTATTTCTGACTAGATGTTCTCATTTTCATAATATCCTACACTAGATATTTCCAAGTGAGTATATAATGAAAAGGTGACTCAATTTCTTATGAGTATTCAGCCCCAATAACATGTATCATTATTTTCCCTCAAATGAAAATATATTTTTATAAAATGTAAATATAATAATATTTCCATGGTACTTCTTGGTGCTCATTATAGAGATTAACTTCCATAATCATGTATTGTGACAAATACTCGAAAGACCTTATCACATGATATTTTGTGTAGTTGAAAAATCATGTTATCATAAGATTTTTATTTATATTGAAAAAATATGATTATAGGTTATCATAATGCGAACAAAATTGATTCTAGGGAACTAACTCAAATATACTCCCACTTGTACTATATCCGAATTCTAATAACCTTTATTCCCCTAGCTATACGATAATAATCATTTTGTTTTTGATATTGTCCTTTAGTCAATGGGTGCACCACAATTTCTTTTTTGTGAACACAGATTACACTAACATCACCTCTTTCAAAAATGAATCAAAATAGGTGATAATTTTAGAGTATAATATTCTTCCATTGGTGTGACCACATATATTTTTCAAGGTGAACTACTACAATATTATCATAATACAATGTTATTGAATATTTAAATCTAGTTTCTCTATCAAGATCCTAAACAATGATTCACATCCAAATGTATTCCTTTGAGGCATCATTAGCATTTATATACTCATAATACACTATAGAATCAATGGAGACTATATTATTTGAATTATTATCCCTCAAAAACCCCCCATTGATATACAAACCATATATTAATGGGTACCTTAGATCATTTTGTTCTGATTGAAATCTAGAATAAACACAAATACTAATGACACATTCCTCCTTAACTCTATACACCTTGAACATAAACACTATTGTTCTCAAATACACAAGGATAACTTTATTTATTGAATAATTCTATTCTCATGGAGCTACATGATATCCGTGTACCATTCTCAGTGCATAGAAAACATAATTTCTAGTAAGAAACATGGAATATATGATTAATCCCATCATTGATGCTTATGTGATACTTATGATAATATCATTATCATTTTGTGTATGAGGACAGATTTTTATATAATGATGTATACCATGTGTCACTAGAAATCATACGCTCTTTTATTGTTCCCAAATAAATCTATTTAGTATGTGGAAAATATACATACATTGACTTAGTACAATAATAATCATGGATCTACCACGAATCATCATGATCACTATAATATAGGAAGATTAACTTAAGTCCATTCTGGAGGAACACCTATTTAACTGGTCCTTAATAGTTGGTACTAATGGTATATCATTTCCTATAAGTAATATTTCAACATCATAATCAAATAGGATAACAATAAAATTATCCCTAATCTTATTCAAACACATGGCTCAAATTCAATATCAATTAATCCAAATTATTTTATACCTTTATCGAATCGAATGTTCAATGAAAAACATGACTTCATAAATCTATAAATGGATCTTTGAAATATGATAATATATTTGGAATCATATATAGTCAGTAACCCTTCTTCTTGTGTCATATTGAAATATTCGTAAAGGATCCCAGAAAGGAATGCAGTATATATATTTGTCTACTAAATTTTATTGTCATGTTAAGCCGCTACATCAAGTATAAATATAATCAATTTAAAAAATGAAATTGGTTGAAATGTTTCATAACAGTAAATTCCTTTACATTATTTAAAGCCTTTGAAATTCTATGTTTAATTCTATTTACATTACCTTTTACGACCATTTTTCTCTTGAATAGTCATTTTCAACCATCGAGATTTACATCAATTGGGAAATCGGCCAAAACCCAAAAATTGTTTTGATACATTGATTATATTTTATAATTCACGGATTCATGCAATATTTTTTCATATAGGTACTCTACTTCCTCATTATAGGATTTATTATCGAGATAATCAACTAGTAATGGGTCACCATATTTGGTGACAAGAAAAAAGTTATATCTATAGTTCTCGCTCCTTTATTTTTCATTAACACATTACTTGCATTTCAGGAATTACTTCTTCGACAGGGACCTATGGAATCAATTCATATACCAACACTTGTGTATATTGATTATTGATATAATCGATGTCAATCTTACTTCTATTATCAATTTTTCGGATGTTCTCCCTATCAATAAAGATGGATTGTCTAGTGACTTTCATTTTCTAATCTGAGGGGTTTACAAGTTGCATCCTGTTATTTCATTGGGATACAAATTAAATATACCCTTTGTTCTCTGAGGATCTTGTTTGATTCATTAAAATTCCATAACAAATAAATCACCACACTATTTCCCTATAGGTTGAAATAGTTTTTATTCCACACCATAAATCAAATTGAATCCATTTTTTCACAATATTTAGTAATCAGTATAATTTATATTTGGTATATTGTAATGTATATACCCAAAATAATAAAAGATGATATTCATGACTCATCGTTGACCTTACCATGTCTAACAAGTTGCATTGCCTCTATTCACTAGAACCTTCAACTATGTTGTGTAAGGAGAAGTGAATTGATAAATAATCTTAAAATCAAATATTATTTCAATGAAATCAATGTTATCATATTCACCACCTCAATCCAATCAATGATTCTTCGTCTTATTTAAAAAGTTATTCTATATATAATTATTAAAATTATTGAATTTATTGAGGAATCTGACCAATTTCTCATTAATTAGACATAACCATATCTAATAATTTCATCATATATGGTTATAAATTATGATTCCATACTATTCGTTTCTAAGTAAAATGGTCCAAAAACATTAGTGTGTACCAATCCTAGAAACTCTGTGGCACTTTCCCCCAATCCACCTAAAGTAGGTTTAGTCATTTTTATATATAAATTAGCATGAAATATTTCAATTGGTTTTAGCTATAAAGAGTGTATGTAACCATATAAATAATGAGTTTTCAAGTGCTTCTCATTTACATAACCATGATGGGGATTCCATAGAAGGTTGTTATATGAGTCATATGAAATTGATTCATTATCTATTTCTAATACATGGTTCATTAATTTAATAGATAAAAAATATTATTTAAATGTTCCATACCATATTATATTTTCCATGTATGAATGAAAAAAAAATTTTCCAAACAAAAAAATAAAATCCATTACATCATGGAATGATACATTATTTTTTTGGGTAATAGTCAAAAAAAAAATAAAAATCCCTTAAAACCAATATAATTCCCTTAGGAAATGAAAGGTGGTAGTCACAAATGGATTGAAAAACTATGCTCATAAAATTGAAAGATTTTAGATCCACTGATACAGTAGTAATAATTTGAAATATAATTGTTTCTTATATTAGGATACAGATGGGAGAACCACAGGATGTAACTAATAACTAATGTATAAATATTGAAAGATTTCATTAGAAAATGAATTCACCATTATTGTTCCTTGATTTGGGTCACATTACCTCTTCTAGTAGACTATATTTCTATATGATATACATAATTCCTTCTTTTACTTTCCATTCTTATAGATTTTGAAATTTTTTTAGGATAGTGCTCAAGATATTTATACTTTTATTGAGTCTTTGGACCAATTTTCTTGTTTGTCACATTCCAATTCACCATAATGACAGTGGTTTTATCAGGTTCCATTCCCTTATCCACATGGTGACTCAAAGTAAGATGTTCCAAAAGACTATTCTCATTATTCAAAATTATATAATTATCACTAATTCTATAGAATGTATTCGGTGGTGATGAATGTATGTGATCTATTTGAAATTCATCGATGTATTTATTTCCTAAGAAGTATGACCATTTAATATTGTTAATTAGTGGACCACACGGGGCCCAAATGGTACCAACTCTCCATGAGTAGTTATATAAAAAGAGTTGGTGATCTCAAACCTATCTTGTATTGCCTTAGATTGATATGGATGTCAAAGGTGAGACATCATGCTATATGGTTCCCTATCCATATGTTTCTTCAAAATCACATTAGTCATGGATTATAAAACAAAACATTGAATTTATATGGAATCATTAAAATTTTATCATAGGGAGTAAACTCTAAATCAATAGCCTCGTTTCTAGGAACATTATGATTATTTTTTTTCATGCACATACATAATACTTTCATGGTGACGGATAACATATGTTATCATTTTCCACCATTGAAATTTTGTGTTGGTTAGATGGATATCCATATAAAGTACGGATCATTGTGACAAGTTTGAATCCATTTTATTGTTGTTTCAAAAATAATATGAGTATGATATTGGTATTTGTTTCTAATAAAATTTAGATGGATAAATAAATAGTATATTTATTAATTTGACACTATTATATCAAAACACAATACCCCTCACAAGTGGATTTGGAATATCATGTTTCATGTTTATAATAGGGTAAATGACCCATATGACCATTCTCATTACCCCATATTCAGTTCTTCAATAGAATTGAGTGGTTTTATGTAGGACTTACAAGTCCCAACTGAATTAAATTGTAGATCCTTCATTTTTAGTGGTACTCCCTAATACAAAATATCCTAAATTTGGATTATCTCAACCCTTGCCTCCCACATAGATAATTCCCTACATTTTTTATTCAAGCCTTGATGTGAACTCGGTTATGTTAACCAAAAACATCATGTTTGAACTCCCTATAAATTGAAGGTACATATACTTTTTCTCGTCAATCACTTTGAACATTTGTTTTATATTTACAAATGTAGTGGAAAAACTATACTGACTTAAAATATAATTGATGTATTTTTTTCAATTTATTAAAAAATTTACAATTCTTATCATAATTAAATGATTATTAATATTAAGTGGATTTGAATTAGTAACTAACCATATATTATATAATATTTTACATAAGCTTATTTTATTCTATCTTATATTATTTTAATTCATTAATTCATTGGATCACGAAAAACATCCATGATGAAATAACTATAAAACATGAAAGAAATAAAATAATGATGTTATATGATCATGGGGATTTTATTATAGGTATATTATCTATTAGATGATAAAATAAGTATCAACCAAAGGGAAAACACCTTGAACCAATTAAGGTTCATGTTAAAACTTCTATATTTCCACCTTTATATCTCTCTTAGATTGGATTCTTCTCAGTTCTGAACATAAACCACTTCCACTAAACTTGGTGCTCCAAACATTACATATTCTATTACTCAAACCCATGTTGGGGGGAAGTGGTTCATATTTAAGTTACCAAGGGAATACAGTCCCATACATAATCAGAGGATTGAATCCACACATCTAAAACAATTAATATGATAAATATTAAATGAAACCACTTACATAAAAAGGTCTTTTTAGAAGACCATAGTCATCAATTTTTATGCAATGAAATATGAATTTAATGAAATTAGAATTAAATTATAATCGTTGTTATTTAACAAAAATAATGCTTGAGTCAAATTATTTTCCTCAATAATTAATCAATTATTTTATCCAAAATTTCACCCTAAGTTCGTTGATAGTCTCATCCGAAATAATTTTAATGAAATTAAATATATTTATTGAAAATTAATTATGTACATAAATGCACCATGGATGAATCATGGTTAATACTTATCTGAATTGACCAATAATTTATTATGATCACATACTATTTTATCTTGCATTATGTGGAATACATGATTTATCACATACTTTAATGATATGTAGTATCAACGAAACAATTACAAAGGATGCAAAATTTTTCAATCACATTTTATTCATCAATGAATGTATACTAATACGTGTAATGTTACACATACATGATATTCTGATATAAAAATTACACAAAATTTAATTAATCATTTATATATTAATACCCATTACATGTTCTTCCCTATAAACATTATGAACACACACATGCATGTGATGATAAAAAATACATAGAATAAAAAATTAATTTTAATTCGTCAATATTTGGTAAATGTACACTTTGTGTAAAACTCATCAATATGATGTGTTATTTTCTCACTATCTTTCCACAACACTTTCCTAGGGATTATCCATGTAAAATATGCCTAGAAATATATTAGATTACAAATCATGTACATAGGGATACACATCATGTGGTATAATATTTAGATTGTAACCAATTAGGTAGGAAATATATGAAGTTACAACACCCATCAGTGACTAAGTATTATATTCCATGAATGCCAATTATATAATGTGAACTCCTACTGACCATGTGCTAGGATGTCCTGGTTAATACGAAATGTATATTTAAAGACACCATGTGTATACAATGAACAAGACCTAAATTAATTATGAAATAATTCATGGTGTATTGTACACCAGTAAACAACATGTACCTTGGGGTAACAACATATTACTATTTTTTTATCCAGTCAGATTCATCAACACCTACAGATGAGATCATTGATTTTGTTTGAGTCATAAAATTAAGTGATTTGATTATATTTATGAGAAATGATAGGGGAAGAAGAGGATCTCACAAATATAATTCAATAACGATTAAATTTGAATTGAAAAACTCATGAAAAATACGTAAATAAATCAAATAAATTGAAACTGTTATAAATACTTATCTTACCCATTTGATTCTACTTTTTCATTCCAGGATAAATAGAAAAATGTGATGGGTCATGCCCAACATTTCAGTTCTCATGATGTTTGATCAATAAAAAAAATAAATGGAAATATATTCCATCAACAATGTAAATTAATCAATGAAAATAATCATCAAATAAAATACTAGAACCAGAGTGCAATATTGAAATTTATTGTTTGTAATTTATTTAATTAATCAATGAATTTCCATGTGCTAATTATTTCTTTATAATTTGATATGAAATAAGATCAACATTTTACAAATGAATCGTTTAAGGAACAAATAGATGATTCCCTATAGTGGTGATCCACACATATTCCAAAAATATTTGAACCTCTTCATTGGTATATATGGGTTCTAGCATAATTGATTGTATATCATTAGTTATTAAACCTTGATCACCATATGAATTTTTTCCAAAGCATTCTCCTTGATCTATCTTGCTTTAAATGTCACATATGGAAGAGGATTTAACTCATTTCTTGGGATCCTTCTTAGAAAAGGGATCAATCTAGGGTTTTTGAGGAATATCCACATTCCATTAGAATTAGAAAACAAATGGATTTTCTCTATTAGAAAATAATGTAATTGTGATTATATACCACATCAGTTTAGATATAATGATTTTCACCTAGGTACTATAATATTTATTTAAACATGATAAAACCCTGTTTTAATATTCATAATAATGATATTATTTCTCAATATGAACTCAATATGATAACTAAAATTGAATATTATTTATTAAAATAATATTATTTATAAGTGAAACTATCATTGACAAACATTCCTCTAAAATAATTATTAGGCATTGAATATATCATCAAATTAATAATGTAAATAACACTAAAAAATTCTCAAAGAAATAAATTATTACTTTATTAACTAAATTGAATATACATATTTTTTATATATTATGTTTACAGAAGTTTTATTCAAATAACTAGTGATGAAATATATGTGGTCAAGGGAAAATGATAAATTATAAATTTTGTGTTGGAATACTATTTATTAAACATGATAAATTTAAATTAATAATATAGTATTTAACTATGATTTTGGATACACATAGTTTGTAGACCTCTTTGAAATGTTCTCATTGGAATTAGGTGATGTTGCCTAAAGTCCAAGGATAGAATATAGATTCACACAGAGGAACCCATTGAGAATGAAGTTAATGTGAAATAATAGAAAACATTTTATGGATGCTTAATATACAATATAATCCATTTATTTTGATATCTCTAATCATGCAATTTCATTGTTGGTGAAATCAACTTGTATTCTTGATTTCAATTTATTTGAAATTCAAAACATAGAACACATTGGCCATGGATTTATTTAGAATATACCACTTCCATCATATGTGATAAGATATTACTTTTTTAATGAACACAAGGGTGAAGTATTTTCTATAATTAATCATTAATGAAATACTTCTCCTGCCACACCTAACATAGAATACGTCACTGTGAACATATGACATCACATTTTTCATCAATAAATTAGTGTACAAAACTTATAATATTGATTAAAAAATATCTCTATGTCTCATAATCAATATAGATGTATGCAGCTTAGAATATCCATTGACGCAAATAAATATGGTTTTCATACCGGCTAGTCCTGTTCAAATAATATCATAGACTGGATATTACCATGGGAATAAAACATGAGACAATACATAAATTTCCTATGAGTCACTCACCAAGATAGGCAATATCATCTGTGTCCCCCTAATGATATAATACATCTATATGGCATATATTTAGGATTAATTTCATGCAATTTTCGGTTTTCATCATAATGAGGATCTACTATTACCTCTTTGTGTGGAGGATACCTTTATGACATTATCATATATTATATTAAATATAATAACAATAATAATGTTATAATAAGTTTATAAATTTTCTAAACTATAAATATATGTTATATTAAAGTACATAGAAGTTGCTTTTAGGGAACCATCTCGAATAGTATGCTATTTGATATGATGGTTTAGTTCATTACTCAACATAGCCTATGTGGTACTTAAAATTGTATATAGATATAACCTAACTAATAATATATAAATATATTGAATTTATATATAAAAAACAAATGCTAATGAGAATGTAATATTATAGAATGATATATTATAGAGAAATTTATTGAATTATTTACTAACTAATAGTCTGATGTGGTAAGCATTGTTATACTAATATATCATCACACATGGAATCCTATAGGTAAAGGAATTTTATGAATTTATTTTGTCTGAATTATAATTATATAGTGTGATAAGTTCACTTTAACATTTTACATGATTGTTTAGGGGTTTCACCATATGTTGAAACCCACTAAGTACTTACTAATCATTTAAATTCTTCATTGGATGAAATATTTATTTCAAATACACATAATGAATAATTTATATGATATTTTTAATTATGTATTTTTATATTCTCAAATGAAAATCAAAATTCAATTTCATGAGGATTTCAATGAATACATAGAGGACCAATTTCAGTTGTTTTATCTTAAAAGTGTTTTGTCATTAATGTCTAGAAATTCTTTATCTAGGAAAAATGATGAACATTGTACCATGAAACATACTAGGGAATATACATGTGGATAAATTGATGAATTTATTTTTTATTAAGGGTATAAATATAATTTATTTGAATATGTTGTACTTTTTCATAATTGAAAGAATATGGTTGTTGGATTATAAAAAATTGGAAGAACCAATTTATAAAATAATTTTATTTGATAATAGGAATTTAGTTAAAATTTATGAATAAGGATTCATGATAGTTTACTTCAGCATGTAAGCGTATGTGGATAAAATATTTATAATTGAATAATAATTAGTAAATGTATTTTATATTCTAGATTCTACTAATTGAAATTTGTTAATTATTTTGTTATCGACCAAAACTACTATATTCCTAGATGTTAATTCAACTGAGGATGGACCATTCATTAGGATGTCTCAATCATTAAATGGTAGCCTAAATATAGAAGGGGACCTTTATATCAGAGGATACCTCAACGATGGTATTTGGATACCGAACAGAGGGGTAAAATAAATTAAACTATTAATGTAAAATATAGTGTAAAATATTTAGTTTATGTATTTTTTTAATATATATTGTATTTCTACAGATTATTAAATTTTCACTGTTTTATTTATATAACATTAATTAAATATTCAACCACGTCTATAGAAAATAAATTTTTTACATGTTGATGAGCCAAATATTGTGGAACAACAGGTTTTATAACATTCATATCATCCCATTGAAATGTAACAATATGTTTTTCCACATTTAAATGCTACCAATACCATGAAAAAACATAATAAAAGACTTCATGGTGATAAAATGGTAGATGTTAAAAAACCTATACCCTATAAAAAATTTGAAATATTTCCAAAGGTATTTACAAAATTATTATGGTTAGAATGACTAGATTAAAATTCTCATCTGTATGGAATGAAATTGATCGACCAATTAAACCCATAATATCTATTTTCAATTGTTACATAAGGATCACCACTCTGATTCAGATGATGATTGTCATAGATACCTAGAAAAAATTATGATTAGGATTAGGAAATTGTTTTTGAATATATAAGGGTTTCATTATTATATATATTCAGTATTTTACAAAAAATTGAAGAAATAATTATTTACACTTCATTATCCCTTGAAGTGTAAATTTATAATATTTGAATACAAATGAATTTTTTGTTTATCATCACTAGAATGGATCATAGAGGATTTTAGAATATTAATAAAAATCATAATATTATGGATACTAATGGGAAAATAATCTAATATCCACCACATTTGTATTCAAATATGATAAAAAAAGAGACATGAATTAATCTTATTAGCCATCGTGGGGTGGCATATTTTTAGGGACATTTTTATTCATAATACATTAATTTAAAATAATATTAACTAACATTTCTTTATAATTTATAATTTAGGGAAAACAAATTAGTGTTGAGAACAATTATCATGAAATATAACTGATGTACCCCAACCATAATATAAGGTTGTGGTATGCTTCACTAGATAAAATGGTATGAATTTTAAATATAAATTAAAAATTTATGTATAAGGAAAAAATATCTATATTACATTATTAATGTGTAGATTAATGATTCAAAATCTAAATCCACTTTAATCCCACATCATTTTCTGTGGAATGAGTTTAATTTAAATAATGAAAGTAAAATAATATATGAAAATTCAAAAATGTATGGGAAACATGTGCATGTTTTACATAATAAAATTTTATACATATTTATATCGTTATTACATAACTTCTATGACATATTTTACTATATATATATTATTTATAAGAAATAATAATTATCAACTTTACTCAATGAACAACTACATTCCATGACCTTGAAGGTGATAAAATAAAATATATGCATCAAATGTTTAGGTTTTTGAGTGATTCCATGAACATATATCTTTAAAATAAATCAATTTTTGGATAACTATAATAAAATGGAGGAGTTTAATACCATAATAGATTCTCTAGATGGAAAAGTTAATTTTCACCCACAGTTGTTAGATAATTTTTTGGGAAGGAATTATTGATATGAACCAACACAATAACGACCACTACATGAAGACCCCTTATATTTGAGGAAATTAATACCCAATAATTGGTTTCCTTAGATATGTGAAGAAATTTTTTCATAACTATTTTATTAAAGTGTAAATCTGAAGACACTAAAACGTTTCTTATCCATACAATAAATTTAGGCTATAGCAACAGTTTGGAGTCGTGTCTCTAAATCAAAAAAAAACTCTGTCTATCTGTTATAGTCGTGGTTTAATGAACAATGGGTGTTTTTAAGAAGTATAAAGGTCAAGAACTACTGCCACATTTTGAAACTGTGGAGAAATCCCTATACCCACAATTTGAACTGTGGATAAATCCATAAATCCATGGTTTGAACCCGTACTCGATGCCTAAGCCACATAATACAATAGACAATGTTTGAACTTGTGGATATAAGCCTTCAAATTTCATTAAAAACACCTCCACCCTACCATTACTGACGCACCCAACATTCCATGTAGATTCCCACCCCTACAAATCCCCCCCACACACCATTCCACCTATAGCCCCCTTCCCCTACAAAACCCCTTCCACTCCCCCTGGATAACCCCTCCATCCGTGGACAGACCCCCTCTATATTACTCTCCCTAAAGCAGCCATCCCCTAGAAAAGCCCCACTCCCCCCCCCTAGACAACCCCCTGTCCAGAACATACCCCACCAACCTCCAGGACAGACCCATGAAAGACCACCCCAGGAAAAACCCCCACCATTGAGATACAACCTATATAGGCTCCCCCCAATACACAACTCCTGTTGCAGCCCCTCCCCAATTACGAAGCCCCAACCCCCTGCCAGTCCCCCTGGACAGACCCCCCACCCCTCCTAAGATAAAGCCACCTAAAAGACCCCACCCCCGAGAGAGATCCCACCCCCGAGATAGACCAACCCCACCCTTCCCCTGCAAATCCCTCCTCACCTCCCCCTAGACAACCCCCCTTCCTAGACAGACCCCACCCACCCCACCCTAGACGCCTCCTTGTTGGACAGAGCCTACCCAAACCCCATGTACAACCCTCTATAGACCCCAACAAACCCCCCACTTCCACTTGGAAAACCCCCTCCTTGGACAGACCTGACCATCCCTCCATGGAAAACCCCCCAGAATAGACTACACCCACCCACTGGATATACCCCTCCACCCTACATTGGTTCACTCCTATGCATTTAAATCATGATAGAAGACAATTCTCTAATAAATGACCAACTACTCAATAGAAAAAACCTGCCTGCTCAAAAAAATAAATGTCCTAGTGGTCTAAAATATAATCCACTGCTAAATTTCAATAAATCATCAACTACTCAATAAGAGTACAAATAGTCTAAAAATTGATTCAAAACTAATATAAAATATAATTAAAAGAAAGTATTAACAAAAAAACAAATGACCCATTACTTGAAAATATACCCTTCCACCATTCATTCATGAAAATGTATTTATCTAAAATATAGTGTTACTCCACCATTTCACCTTTTATATATTATTGAAACCCTCCATGAATATTGAAAATACATAATATACTAAAAACATAAATTTTTGGTACAAACTATTTCAATAAATAGGTATAAAACATGAGTAAGCTTCATAAGTTACATAAAAATTAACTTTGAATTCATTGAAAAAATATCACTAAATGTAATAATAAATTTAGGATACGGTTCAAGTTCACTAATTACACTATTTCATTGATAAAAATAAAAAATTACCTTTAAAAAGATATATGCTTCCCTAAATGAATGATTTAGGTCATCTAACATATGTAACATCTGATTATCTATATATGATTATATAAATTTATAAAACAAACAAAACAAACATATAATAGAATATCCCATGAATGCATCACCGAAAATCACTGATATTCCTAGGTAATTTATTTTATTAAATAATCATAAATTTGTTTCTATTTTAGTGTATTTAATCAATTAGGTGTGTTTGGAGTTTAATGATTTACTATAACATAATATCACTCTATAATAGGGTTAATTTTTCATTGATGATGGGGTTTCAGATATGATGTTTGTGGATCACCCAATAATGTGATACATAAGAATAAATTCATCATCTCATAGTGGTTCTCCATTTCCTACTTCCTTATATTGTAGATATATATATATATAGAGATTTCACTACACTCACAAAGATTTTCCACTTCCTCAAATGCATAGCGCCCCCAATTTCCTTTTGGTAAACTCACTAAATATGTGAAAACCAGTACATTTACTTTTCTATATTCTAATTTTTCTTCTAAAATTATTTTGTCCTTTTAAACTCACCCCATAATAACACAACCCAAAATATATTTTACCAAGATTTTATGCAATTGAACACATGTTCTGAATCTATCCTAGAATGATACATTAAATCTTGTGGGTTTGATCTTACATACTCACTTCTTACATGCTGTATGGTGTAACAAATTCTCATTCTACCTCTTCAATAGCTTTAGTAATCATAGATACTAATAATTTTCAATACATCCAACCACACTACATATTCCCCACCCTACATAGCCCCAAACCTACACTACGCCCATTCATGTCCCCCCAACTACTCTTCACAGCCCCCCCCCCCCACATGCACCCCTCTCACCCAGCCCCATGCACACCTCATGCCCCTCCCCATAGCCACACCCAATTTCTACACACAGTCCCCCACCCATCCCCATGAACACCCCCAACCCCCCCCCCACCAAAAAATAATTTCTGAACTGTTTATAAAGGATGATGTGAAGTTAAATGGAATACCGTGTACTATTTTTAGTATCTGAGATGAATCATTAAAAAAATAAGACAGTGAGGGAACTGGTCTATTACTATTTTGGGATGTAAGTCTTTCCTTGGGCTTGTGGATGGGATTATTTCATTCAGTAGTGACAATCATTCACTAAAACATTCATACTGAAGTAGATATCTAAATATTGAATATAAAATTCTCCCATGATCATTGAATTTATATAAAATAATTTCAACTGTGTGGCCTAATAATTGATATGTAGAATTGAACAAAACATGTGAATCCCAAAAGAAATGGTGGTTCAATAGCAGTATTTCACCATGACTCATCTGTATGTTATAAGTCCATGATGAAGGAAAAGAAAACAAAAGAAACACTGTATAAAGACAAAAAATTGAAACACACCAATTAATCTCTCCACTACCCCAAACTAACTCCCCTGTAAATAAAACCATGTAGCAGCATCCAGTGGCGTTTTTCCCCCGTCGTAGAATATAACTACCCACCATTTATTGAAAGTAGGAGAAGAGATAAGTGGTCGATGTGATAAAGAGAATAAAATAAAAACTAAACTAAAACATAGATATTTATTATAAAGAATTATATATCTAGCCTATTGAAGTTTTCTATTGAAACCTAATAACAAGGTTGAAATCCACATTGATTGCTACATGTTAGGAAAAATATTGAGAATAATTCATACCATTCATATTAAAAAAGAAGAACGAGTGTAGAATCAGACTTATTCAATGATTATTTTATTCAGGTTGATGTTTTAAGAAGTCCAGAGTCTTTCATTTTCAGAACAAGAAGACCATCTATTACAATTGTAATCAATGTATTCATACGAGTGATAACTAATTTTTTAATTCAGTTATGTACTTTTAATATCCAAATCCGGAATGAATCCCATAATATTGGAGGATGGAAACATGTAAACTTTGAGATGATATTGAATGTATAAATATGAATGAACTATAAATAAGCATAATCATATTATAATGATGTGAGTAATGAATAACCATATGAATACATGAGAAAATGTATACAGAAAACCCTACACACCCCCAGAACACCCCCTTCCTCTACCCATAGGATTCAACATAACCCATCACACCCCCTCCCGTTGCACCAATCACACCTGGTACCCCTACCCCCTGCCCCCTCCCCTTCATAAGGGTAATTGGGGTCCTATGTATAATTGAACTCACATTTCATAAAGTTAATTTATTGATTTCCATACATAAATAAACATATTCTAGGAAATGTGTAATGGCTTAGAAAGAATATATGGGCTACTTAAGTTAATGTTATGCTACGTAATGGTCATTCAAGACCAACATAAAGGTCGCACTAAATAAAATGGGACTATATCAAGGAAATTAGTGACCTACATAAAGGTCATATAAGAAAGATGATGGATGCATAAGGGTCATCTATGAATTTTAATAACTACATAAAGCTAACATTGGGATTACATCGGAATCCTCAAGGTAATTTTTATCCATAAACTTATGTTTGGGCTATTTTTAGATGCATTTAATGTGAATTGTAATGTTTGAGTGAACATCCCCCACCCCCCATGACCACCATCAGCACTACACACCACCCTATGAAACCCCCTCTTCCACCACCCCTACATCCCCCAACACCCAAAAACACTCTCTGAATGTCCCTTTAAACCCCAATAAAACTCATATAGATCATAAAAAAAATACCACACATGATAATCTACCATGTAATACATTAATTATAATAATATAACATATAACTCACTAATCAACACAGGATAACTCTTAATAAAGTGAATGTATTATCTATCCCACATCATATAAGGGAATCTATTACAATTTGTTAAATACAATATATTTAAATTCTATACCTATAAAAAAAGACTCATTACCTTTTCATCTATAAAACATACAATTTTTCAAATCAATATAACTACTAATGTTCGTCTCTTAATATCATATATTCAGTACAACTTCAATAGTGGTTACAACCAGAAGGTGTATTCCCAAAACTAGCTCATTCACCTATGAATTATATTAATCCCATAAAAAAACCAACCCCTCAATTGACCCATTGGATAATTACTAACTCATTCCCACTGTGACACTAAAGGATTCCCCTCACTTGTCATGCCTTAATAGCCATTGTATCTTTCTCAACTGAGAGATCATCTATTAAGAAAATCATTACGTCAATATGATTTTTATTTATTCTATAAGGAGATTCATTTTCATGAAATTTTATGACATAAGGTGAAGACACGGTATAGTTCATTCTATTTCTAACTAAATTCTAGACCCTTTGGGCGCTATTCCTCAATCACTTGAACATTAAACCTTCAACCAAGTATGGGGAAACTAAAGAGAACCAATGAAGGTGATTAAAAGAATACTAATTAATTACATACTATCAATTGAATTATTCTTGGCATTATAGTCAATTTTATCTGGTCAAATTTCACAATGATGTTACTTAAGAAAGTGTCATGTTATCAAGGGTGATTTTTTATTGTGTTTGATGAAATGAAAACAACGAATTTTTTTTGTTTTATATTTTTAGGAGAATTATCAGTTCATGTTTTCACAAAATATGGAAAATGTCATCTCTAAAGTGTAGGAAATATAATTTTCTACTATTAAAATTGATGAGTGTTTATTCTAGTCCTCATTGAAGTCTTAAAGAAATCATGTAAAAAAAGTGAAAAATTATTTTAAAATGGCCACAATGAATTTTCATAGAATATACACATTATATAAATATGATTTTTTAAATACTTTTGAAATTATGGAATTTAATAAAAGGTTTAGGCATTGGGAACCTACCACAACCTGAAAGAGAGGTAATTTCACTAATGAAAACAAAGTTCTTCATTTTTTCCGATTGCACATATATACACCTTCAAACACACACACACTCTTATATATATATATAGAATCTTATCCCATATGTATATATTTTCATGGCCAAATATGTACAAGGGGGTGCCTAAATATCTAATTATATATGTATATACACCTTTACACATAAACATGTAATCATTATACTTATCCATATATAAGCACACATAGCCCCAATATATATATATATATATTCATACTACCATGATTGAATATATATAAAGAGGGAACTTATATATGTATATAACTACCTATGCATACAAATTTATTTCACCTCCAAAAAGAGGCTAAAATCCCATTCAATGAGCTCCAAAATAGACTAAAAAATATAGGAATCCCAAAAGTTACAAAATATCTAATTAATAATGGGCCAAATAATTAAAAAAGTGGAAACCTTACCCAAAATTTTTTGTTGAACCCACTGTCTTCGATGGCGGTGGATAAAACCGTCCTAATCATAAGAAACCACCTATATATAAATAATGGGAAATGATGTGAAATATAATGACTTGTTAATATCTATCATTATCTGATCATGTTTTTCAAAACAATGCTGATGAACCTTCAATGATTTATCCCATATAATAATCTATAATCCTGGTAAGATTTCTTATAGATCCCTTCCATGTTTAATATTCAAGTTGAATATTCATTAAAATTAAAAGGGATAAAAAATATTGAGTGTGGGGTTCTCCCTTCTATGAGTAGTAGGAATGTTACACCAATTGAAACTACTACATGTACTAATTGGAATTTATATTCTAATGAAGAGCATAAACCCAACCATTTATATGTTTTTCTGCTCCCACCACAAACTTGATGAAATAAAAATCCCTATTATAATAAGAAATTATATTTATTATATTCAGTTGTTTTTCTTTATTAGTTTTCTTATAACAATCCGGATGATTATAATCTTCTTATATATTTTCAATTTTGTAATTATTCTCTCTTATGTAAGTCTACTAATTTCCTAGTATGAAGAGGAGTTATTTAGAAACAATATAGAAGGGTAATATGAATGAAATTTCACTAATATTTATAGATTTTCATATACCCCTCCCCCTACACCTAGGAAATCCCCCTACCCCCTCCCCTAGTACACCCCTTACACCCTGCCCCTCTAACTACAAACCCCCTTCCCTCTACACACCACGTGGACCCCTACACCCTTCCCCCACCCTCCAACCCCAACCACCACCCTCCATATACCCACTCTCGCTGCCCACCCATTCCCCAAAACACCCCTATTACCTACCACTTGGCCCCTCCCCCTTCCCCCTACAACTGCCCTTCACAACAACATCCTCATGTATACCCCTTGTACCACTTTCCCCCTCCCCCACCTCAACCCTGCAATTAGAAATTCCCATTTTCTATTTAGGTTCGATTTTGTTTTAAAAATATTTCAATATATGTTTAATATCTATTTAATATTGTTTAATGATATATATATATATATTTGGAATGTTTTTCAATTAAGATACATTTCATATGGTTTATTTATTATAGCATCGACTATGTATCTCAAGCTTATTGGTACCCTTCCTTGTATGATTTTTTATGTTCCTGTTTTAAAATTTTTTTATAGATATATTTTAAAAAGATAACCATATTCCATTTAAATTATTGTATAAACTAAATGAGAGAATTCATTATCCCAATATAGGTTAATTATCCCTATTTGATTATTGAAACCTTTAGAATTTTGGTTTTGCACCTAATATATTTTGAAAATATGTTTTCTGTGGTATTTGAATCATAATCATTGAACATGGTAAGCCCTAAAACCTTCATAATCATGAATATTAACCTTACATATATGATAGTGAATCTCTATTGGTTCTTTCACCCTAATTGTTAAAGAAGAGAATTTCATCCCCTATATCCATAGTTGATCACTAGCCCCAACAACATAAAATGATTATCATGATAAAATCACACTTATACATGTAAAGGATAAACTCAAGAATCAAAAAACAAAAATAATCATTCTATAATTCTGAAACCATGAAAAAATTCATTGAAAGAACATGTATATCTTACATCTATGATAGAGTAACTCTATTGGATCTTTTACACTAAAGGGTAATGAAGAGAATGCCTTCCCCTATATCCAATGTCGATCACTACCCCCAATAACATAAACTGTTTATCATGATCAAATGACACTTATTCATGTAGAGGAAAAAATAAAGAATCAAAAAACAAAAATAATCATTCTTAAAATCTAAAACCATGAAAAATTTAAAATTAAGAACATGTGTATCATACACTAATGATTGAAAATAAAAAAATCATAAATCACACAATTTGATATAGATCACTTAGTGGGAACAAACAGGAAAATTCCAATATGATGTAACAAAACTGAGCTCAATCACTACATAAATGTGTGGTATTATCATTTTTTCCGTTATATTCTAGTACATCGAGAAAAACTAATAATAATAAGAGAGTATAACATTCAAACACATTAAATTAGATTGAAAATATGAGATTTCATGTACAATTTGCAGGGCCTTTATCCACGTTTTATAGGTTCTGGTGATGCTGCAAAATATTTAAATGACATTAATAAACATAATAAAATTATAGAGTAACATCCTTAGTCATAAACCATTAATAACCCTCAAATAAATATATATCCAATATATAAATTCATTCATGTTACTTCAATACATTTCATTATATGAAATGTTAAATATAATGATATATTATATAGAAGATCTATCAAATGTTAAAATATTACATTAATATCCTGATTTCATCTATATAATATAATTAATCAATAACATATGATTTATGATAATTATATATCAAATAGAATGATATATCAAATGGATGTGGTGAAATATTTTAGTATCGTACCATACAATATCTCTATCCATGGTATATGACATGGCTTGGTTATACTAATATCATATAAAATGATATATATGTATATCATCAAATGTAATACATAGAAAACACATCATATATAGTTACAGGTTTGGGACATATCTCAAAATGTGTATATATAATTGATGAATAAAATATTTTATCCAATCGTTGACTCTTATAGTTTTATTTTTTGGGGGATATTACATTGTATTATAAGTCCAATAGAATAATTATTGATATGATTGAATTGGGTTGGGTCTAGCTGATATGAAATTGTATTTCAAAATATTTAAATAAGCTATTTATATTTCCAATGTCAATTTTTTTGGGTCATGTTGTTTCTGATTTTGGTATCCTTTTATATCCTAAGATAGCGGAAGTAGTAATGTCCAATAAGGTCCCATAAAACATTTCCAAGGATAAATATAACCTAGTGGAAATAATTTACAATTATCATTTCATACAATATTATTCTAAAATATAATCTCCAATGAAAACATTTACAATGAAAATATAAAATATTAATTTTTAAAATCAATGTAATTAAATATTCATAGAAATTAAGAAAAGGATGACTATAACTTCTATTATTATTCTACCTCAGCTATGTGTAGAGTTTGAGTTGTTTTGGAATTATTCCTTTTTCATCAGAAGCTATGTTAGTATACAAGATCATTAGATTGTTAATAATGGTACTCTAAATATACAATCCATGATTAATAATTTTGCATTATTTTGTATGTTTTAATGTTATAAAGGAACAATTTATTTTTTGAGTGGTTCATGGTATGAACATATCAAATGTTCCTCAAGTATATCTTACTCTAGAGAAATCCAAATATGAGGATATTCCACTAGGGTAAATAATTTCAATCATTCAATTTTATATTCAATATACACATGGGGCTCGAAACACTATAGTTGATTCTCTGGAAATGATAGTACTTTTTTAAAGGGTGTAAGAATGTAATGATGAATATTGGATAATATTATAATTTTTGAAAACATCTAGATGTAACTTAAAATTGGAATGGGATATCATTATTAAAGTTGAAATGAACTTAATATATTAATGAAAATGTAAAATAATTTAATATATCTATCTTTGATAATATCATAATAAGAAGGAAATTTGATAGTAGGGAAATCATTAAATATAAGTATCAAGATAAATGATCTTTTGCCTTTTTACGTGGAAGGATTATTATTTCTACTAATGTGGATAAATAAGTAAGGTAATATTATCATGCACTAAATATCATGTATATACCTAAGAAAAAATGATTTTTCAGGAAATAAATATGGTTCAATAACTAACTAAACATATATTATAGAAGAATACAAATTAGCTTATATGGGAAATAGGGGGAACAATAATTAGTTATGCAGATTAAATTCGATATAAGAGCAGGATGTAGATATTTTTCATGAAAAATCATATAAGGGAGGGTTACACTAGGGTCGGTCAAATGGGGTTTGTAATTTATCACTTGAGGAGGAGGATGGTGAGGTTAGGGGTTGGTTCGAATGTGAAATCATGGTGATGGTGTCTCCACATCGGATGATAACGTTCGGGGGTGGACGTGTCAAAGGAGGATGATCCCGAGAGGTGGGGTGGCCATGTCGGATTAGCATCAGAGCCATTATGATGCCTCTTTGGAGAAAGAGGGTCGCACGGAGGTGAGGTGGTCATGTTGGAGGCATCGGTAGAGGAAGAGGATCATGGGGGAGTAAGAGGATTTCATGTGTAGTGGGGAGGTGAAACTCATGAGGGAAGGGGGAATGGGGTAGTGTTTCGGGGGGGGGGGGGGGGGTCTAGTTCCATATACAACTAAAAAACGTGGGAGTAAGTGAGCTATATCCACAATCTTTATTTTCAGTGGATATTGGTCTTTGGCTATAGGTCCATATTCTAGTAGTGTACAATGATGATATATAAGGTGAACATTATTAGGATATATATCAATCAGAACCCACCCAACGGAATTTTTAAATGGGTAAAATGTTAAATATCCAAGGGGATATTATACACAACAAATAACCTCTGAAATGTCATGTTAGAATGTGGACACATGTATTGCATGATTCAGGCACTATGATAACTATTCTCCATGATGATCCTAATGTTGACATGCTAAAACATGATATTGGAACATTCATAGAGTGGCCATTTAATGATTTAAAAATACATATCGATAAGGAGTCATTCCATTCCAATTCATATTTTATGAAAATACTTAAACAAGTAATGAATATAAGGTATAGACCAATTAATGTCTTTAAAAATAGAGAAATTGAAGCGGAAAGAAAAGGTCGAATACAAATAATATAAAGGATTAAACATTCAATTGAAAATAACATCCAATGATACCGTGACCATACTAGTTAAACATCCACAATTACTAATAATTTAATTTCATACAAATAAAATGTTAAAAAATGGTTATACGACAAACATTGATTTTTAAGAACAAATATATAGAGTGGTTATTACACACTTTCTTGGACTTGATAATTAAGACTAAATAATCATGAATATATATAGAAGTATCAAGAAAATATTTACATTTGGGTTGTGTTTTCATAAATAATTTTCCCAATATGTGATATATTTGGTTATTTATAGATAAAAACATTTCATATAATTTTCTAGATTATATATCATTAGGATTTGAATAGAGAAACCTGTGAATTTTTTTAATAAATATTTCTCAAATTAATTCAACACAATGGAGGTCACTGGTATAATAGAAATATTTAGGTATTTTCGACAAAAAATATAGAATTTTATGAAAACAAATTGATGATAAACTATTCTTGGTACCCAAAACATAGGGGTCAAACTATATAATTTAATCATATTAAATATATTTCCATTCCTTACATTACATATTAATTTTTAGGGAGAATTAGTTGATCATTTTAATAAATTATGATATTCAATATTTTTTCTAATTTAATGCATGAATACCAGAGAAATTGAAAGACATATAAATTTTCAATACACAAAATTAAATTTTTTACAAATAAATATCTATAAATACATTTTTTTATCTTTTAATGAATGTAATTTTTATTAGAGAGTAGTGTAAGAATTATGAATGAAATCATTGAATGAGGACATTCTAGGAGGACATAAATCTGATTGACATTTAAAAGTGGATATTTATTAGGGTATATATAATAATATTTCACTATGAAAACATATATCAACACTAATTACTTATTTTTTTCAGAGATTATATAGCATCCCAAAAAACTAATGCAAAAAATTTTCATTATTAAATATGTAAACATTTTAAAAATATAATATTAAATAAACAATAGGTTTATCTGAGAGGTAATTTTGATGATAGATAATTTTTTTTAAAAAAATATTAATAAATGAGTATATTAAAATTTTTAATGTACTATGTGGAATATTAAAATTACCAGTGTGTATATTAAGAAACATATTTTTTTTAAATGAATGGTAAGAATACATCGTGTTAGAATATATGTAGATATCAAAAATATATGAACTCCCACTAATTATTTAGATATTATTATCATAATTTTATCAACTAATTTTGTGTCAATTTCATTATCATTTTTATCTAATACTTATTTATTTAATTTTCATATTGCTCATAATGAAAGGGAATCATCCTAAATTATTTTTATGAACCATATTTTATCTATTATGAAAAAATAATGAATTTATAATAAACTATTCATGAAAGATTATTCATCGATGATGATTTACTCATGTACTATTTATTCTCTTCATAGAGGTATATGATATTTATTTGATATATTTAGGTTCAGTATTGCATGTTTTTGGTTTTAAATGACATAATTGGCATCTTATTATTTTAAATTTTTAATTTAGAAAAATTATTTTTTAAACACACAAAATTTAACAAACATAGTCGAATTAGTGTTATACATTAGTAGAATGATCCATATGTCATTTTTAATGTTTAGGAATATGGTTAACCAAAAATTTAATACGTGGTGTAACAATTATAATTCAAAATTATTATTTTCTTTTTAGATATTATATAATTTTAAAAACAATTCACTCAATAAAAATTTGATAAAATGATATCATATATTCTTGATACATTAATTAAATGTTAAATAATTATTTTATAAATTTTGACAATTATTTTTACCTTAGTCTAATACATGGTGGGACTAATATGAAAAATTATGTGCGTACTTTGTCAAAAACTTATTTTTTTATTAAAAAAAATCATGTCATAACAAATACTGAGGAAAAATATTTAGATTAATTTTATAATATATAAAATTGATCCATAAGTCATTATTGATTTTTAGGAATAATTCACACCCAAATCCTATATAGGTTGAGACTAGTATGATTTAAAATAGTTGTTTACAATTTAGAAATTATTTTTTGGTAAAAATCATTTGTCACGAACTAGAAACAAAGTCAATAAACTCATATTTTATTGATAATTTAGGGAAACAATACATAATTAATTTTTGATACATCATAATAATGGGAATTTACATCTAACACAGGGTGAAACTTATATCACTCAAAGATCATGTTTATAATTTAAAAATGATATTTTTTTAAAAAGAAATGTAACAAAATGGAAATAAAGAAAACACAATTTAATTTTTTAAAAACATTAATAAAAAAATAAATTACTCATTTTTTATGTGTAATAAATAATTACAGTTCAATATAACTCACATTGTCACATGTTTAACTCAATCATAGTTTTTATTTAAAAATGAAATTGTATTTAAAAATATATGTAACATTCCCAATTAAAATGAGAATTTATAAAATTTATTTGAGACATTGAAACACCCTTATATTTTATGAGATAGATTCTTTTTTAATTTAATTGATGTATTGTTTTGTAGGAAAATAATCTTTCTCTTTACGCAACACCTTATTTGCTTTCATTATATGCAACAGTATTATTTTCTTCTCTTATACACAATTTCTATTTTTTTTTATAAATTTCATTTCACGCAACAATGAGTATATATATTGGTCTATGTATAAATAATCTATTTTTGGATTATTTTATATAAAACACTGAAGAAATATTTCACTACATTCAACAATGACATGTCTTGTGTTACATGCAAATTTGACCATCCTCGATAGCTTGTGATGTACGTAATACCGAGTTTCATTAAACAACAATATATTATTAAAATATTATTATTTAATTTCATATAAAATAAATATTATGAATAGTATTAACCACATTTTTTATTTTATGTAACATTATCATTCATATTACTTGTTTTCATGATCATCATATGAGAAAAAATTCAATTTTTTAGATAAAATAAGTGTTTTTCAATAAATGTTGTTTTACCACCTTTTAATGTAGCACCCACATTAAATATAATTTTTAATACTTTTATAAGTTCATTTTGACAAAAATGAACTTCTTCATTGGAAATAAGAAATAAAATCTTACTTTGTCTGAAATTTTTATATTTTTCTGATAATATTTATATTTCAATGGACTATAAAAATATGCTAAATTTAATAGAAAGTAATATTTTCAACAAAATAATTTATATCGTTAAATTTTAATATTGAATGGTTTGAAATTAAAAATATAATATATTTTTAAATTTTAATAAAATTTAAGTCATTTTCGTTAATTTTACATTAAATTCACATGTAAAAAAATTTCAATATTTTTCAATGTTTTATCTTTTAAACAAAAATCTGTTTTTCTTATTTCAAAAACAAGATTAATTTTAAATTAATTACTGAAAATAAATTATTTTAAATTTTGAAAAATTGATTATATATTTGGAATCAGTGGGTCAAAAATATGTTACAAGGTTTCTTTTTTTGATATTATACACAATAAATATGGTAATTTTTATTTAACACAATTAAATGTAATTCAATTAAATTAGTGTAACAAATAATATAATAAAGACAACACAATTATCCCAAAACCTTCTAAAAAACTATTTGATGAATATAATTATACCATTGTCATATTATGTTTGAATTATAGTCATTTAATACCCACATGACAATGAAGATGAAATAAATATTAATAAACCTATTGAATGTCAAAAAATGAAAAAATTGCATTTCTTATTAGTATAATAATTTTAACATAGGGATAAAGAGGTGGTAAAATAAAAATTCAATATTACATGTAAAGATAAATTAATTTCCTAAATCTTGAAAATTTATTCTCAATTTTTAGGAAATAAATAATTACCTTAATGTCTTATCCTTTGTGGATGTAAAATTTAATTAATTTATTATAAATCAAGGAAACAATTTTTATTAAAATCATATTAAAAATAAAAATTTACAAAACCATAAAAAAATATTATTGGTCAAATATAGAACGACCATAATCATCCAAATTTCAATCTAGGGACCATTTGGATCCTTATTGAATAGATTATGACCGTTATATTATTATATTTCATGTAATGTTAAAGATGTCACATTCATACTTTAATAAGTATAACCTTTTTAATGATTGATTTTATATATAATAAATTATACTACATATATTATCCTAAAATATATTAAATTTATCTTTATTATAGTATTTTTTTAATATTTACTCAAATAATAATTTTATTAAATAAATATAATATATCATCGATGTAAATACTTTATTAATGGAGATACTAGTAATTGTTATTAAAAATATTAAAATAAATATATTTTTGGATAATTAATATGTCAAATGAATTTATATATACACATGACATAATATAAATATAACATAATAGTATTTTAAATGATAAATTGTTATCTTTATTTTTTAAAATCAATACATTGAATCGTGTCAAAATTTACACTAATGATTGTTTATAAAAAAATTATTTTAATATATTATTTAAAAATTATAAAAAGTTTTAAAAAATATATAATAGTTATGATATGATAAAAAATGTTCTAAAATTTTTACTTATGATCTATGTGACATCAAATAAATAATTATTTTACGCATTTAATATTGAAATATGTATTATAATAGTTAACATGAAATATAATAACTGAGTGATAAATTGAAATGATACGGTTTGAATGGACAATGAAACATGTATAAAATTTATAGTTTTATGATATGAAAACCCTATCTCATATTAACATAACAATTGGGACATTTTGGGGGGTTTGGATTGGGGTTTGATTTTATTATAAATTAATATTTTTAAGGATTCTAAAAGTGATTCTCTCTTCAATTATAAAAGGGAACCTACTCCCTCATTTCCCTAAAACCAATTAGTTATTAATGATCATCCATTACATGCCAATTTATATTCTCAACTTACCTATTTACATTATATAGGTTTTGTTCTTCTCAAAAGACCAACTCTAGTTCCATTAAGAGGATACATAAAGAGAGCATGTTAAATTAGAGAAAATCCATCAACCGATTCTTTCATATTTCATTCTACTTATACTTCTACATCATAAGTTGTATATTATAAAATAATAAATTCATAAGATCTTATATAATAATATGATATTAAAATTATTAAATAACCATATTCCACTATATATCCATCACAATAAAAATGATATCACCAAACATGGATACGTACAACATACAATCTCCACATTATGGTGTAATACATTTTTTAACCACCTCCATTAATGGATGGGTATAAAAAAATGATGTATTAAATATATATTTTTATTATAAAATTATATTTACTCTTAAATAGCGTACACTATACAATTAAATACCATTCAAGATTTATGTGAATGATATCACCGCTCATGCATACATACAGTCTACCGTCTCCAAGACACGATGAGTTTTATTCTTCATGTTAACCATTCAAGGTTTATTAAGATGTATATTTATTAAATAATCATGAAATATTTGAAATAATAGTTCTACTATATTTATTTAAATATATATATATATATATATTATTTACTTACTTTCATTCAATTAAATAAGGAAACGAAAATAGTGTTCATGCCAATGTACGGCCTGCCGTCTCAATGAATGGGGTATTCCATTTAATTTATCTATATATTATATATGTATTTATATAATGAATATAAATGATAAATAAATAATTTTCTACATTTTTTATGTAAATAAGTCACGATCTAGGAAATAATATCGAGAATAGAAAGTGAAAACATGTATGATAAATAAAATGATTATTACACAAAACGTTGTTTTCACATAGAATTGATAAGTGAACAGGTAAAATAAAGTCATAATTGAATTATATATGATATCATAAATATTATTATGTCCATGTTAGTAGTTAATAATATGTTAAAACACACTATACTAGTGTTTTAGACACATATAGAGAAAATCATACCTAAGGTATGGGATACTTTTACAATCTCATTATTAAACAAGATGGTTTATTCTTAAGTAGTTTTTGGGGTATATTTATCATTAAAATCAGTGTTTCATAAATATAAAATATTATTTATATTATTATCCAATTTATTAACATCAATTTTAACTATTAGTGAATTTTTATTAAATTTTATGGAATGAATCTTTCTTTTGTTATCTAGTTGAGGTACTTTATGACTTTTTCGGAAAATGTATAAGGAGAATGTTTTTTAACATATATGGAATGGAATTATTTTTACATATTCTTAATGCCTTTTTTAAATGATGTTTATACTGCATGATTTCAATTTTATTTTAAACGAAATTTAATTATTTTAAAATTTCCTTGTATTTTGAGAAAAGAAATCGTTTTGAAGGATGTTTTCTCAAGAATTACATTCATGTGTTTTATAAAACTTATCTTCCATATATGATGATTCTATTTTGATATGGTTATGTTTATATCACTATTATTACTATGATTTTATTATATTAATGATGGAATGATATTTTATATGGATTATTTTATGATGGAATGATGTTTAGAAAGCATATTATTTTTATGAGATATGCTAGGATGAATGATTTATGTTTATTGGAACATGTAAGAATGATTAAATTATGAGATGGGGGGACTATATCTCCCACAAATGCATTGGGTAAACATTTTTATCTCATGATATAGACATGAATTGAACAGAAAGAAAATACGGTTCTATAATAAAAGGTTGGAACTACAAGTAAATCCTGTTCAGTAATTCCTGGCTAGAATGACCTGTAAACCCAGTTCACTAAAAGACTTTGTCCACTATGATGGTCTTGGAAGAAATTCCTTGGACACTATTGAAGTTGTATTATGTGATTATTTTTTTTCTACAATTACATTATTTTTTCCAAATCTATTTTATCATGGTTAATGTTTTTAATGATCTATTCTTTACACACAGCCATGAGTTTTTTCTAACTCATGATTTTGATATTCAAAATTTCTATTCATGTTTTCACATTCTTATGTTTATGATTTGTAAGACATTCTACATGTTTACCCTTACTGAGAATTTTTTCTCACCCTTTCATATGTTTCTTCTACCTATTATATATAAATGTTTTTAGATATTAAAAAGGGGATGATCTTAATGGAAGATGTTGAAAATCCTTCACCTATATAAGGATTATATTCGAAGATACCAAATACTATAAAATAATACGATCTTTGGGCATATTTTTGTGTAATTAATTAACTATTCCTTAAAATATAATGTTTATTTACGTCAATCATGGGTCATTATAGTTGGTATCAATGTGAAGGTTTAGTTATTATTTGGAAACTAGTATTTGAAAACATTAGTTAGATTTCAAGAGATATTTATATGGTACATCTAGGGATGTATTTTAGGATATGTCTACCTTTAGGAGATGGCCCTAGAATTATAGTAAAGATCATGAAAAACATAGGATTAAACCTACGAATTTTGAGATTAAAAATACCCCCTTGATTTGGTTGTTTTCCTAGTATAAATTTTTCCTCTCAAACAATTCTTTTTAGGTTTTATAGAATGGATTGAAACATGATGATTTATTTTAATGTAGAATATGATAGACAATGGAATGATATTTTTAATGATGAACCAAATGAAATTGGAGTTTGAAGGAAAACATCATTATTATGCGTAATAAAAAATCTCATAATATGATCAATAATATAAACATTGGTGAGTTTCCCGACCAAGATAATAAGATAAAGATGGAGTTTCAGGGTGATCATAGAGGATTGAATTTTCAATTTTACTAATGTAAATCATGTTGGAAGAGGAATCAAGGAGAATGTATCAAAATAACTACAAGATGATGTGGCTGTGTAAAAGAAGGAAACAAAGCTAGTAATGGGAAAGGAAATGTTTCAGTTAACATAATGGACAAGGATAATCGAATTTCTAAGACATTAACAATGGTTAACTGATTTATATGTTGAATGTATAATCATTATGAAAATATATCCCCTAAAGGAAAATCTTATGGAGAGAATCAGCATGGTCATTTGGGTTGTATTTATGTTGATGATGATAAAGAGAATTTAAATGATATATTAGATAAAAGAAATGTTGTGGAATAAAATGATGAATCTAGGTAAATGGATTATGAGGATAGAGGAATTATAGCATATTTATAGAGAATAATTTTGTATATGAAATTTTATGGTACAATGGAATAAAGAAACATCTATGGATTGTTACACTATTTTTTTCCATAATTATTTTTATGTATATGTTAAATGGTACCAGTAACCATGAGAAAAGATTCAGAGATTTTTGGAAATCAAATGATATGTGAATAATTATTGGATAATGAGATAATGAGATATTTAATAGTCTTAATGACCTCAAGACATATATAAGGACAAATTGATATCATGGTTTGAGTATATAGAATTGTTTTTATTTTTGGTGGGTGGAAAGAGTTAATTTTTACAAAGTGCATGTTTTCACTATGGTTTTATATAAATTCCTATTATAAAAATGTTTCAAGAGAATATATGATTAATGTATTCACATGACTGGAATATCGCAACCAAAAAACTACCTTATGAGATATGGGGAAAAATATCAGTTAATTTAGTTGACCAGTTTCCAAAATTTTCATATTTTTAAAGGATTTTAAGGATATCCATTTATGGGTAGTATGAGTTATACACCAGTTCAAATTTGATAGATAAATATATTATATCAATGTGGGTGGACTTATGAATATTTTATTACCTATGTTGACCTTTTTGTTGAGATAGATAGAATGACATATCATTCTATCATATGATCTGATAACACATTCAAAATGAAAAATTCCAATTCATATAATTAAATAAGTCATGAAGAGGAAATTATTTAGGGAATGCCTAACATTAATAATGTACTAAAATCAAGTTTGTATTTATCATGAATAAATTCCTCAACATTAGCATATGGATCTTGAAACAAAAAATGATATCTATGTACCATTTTATCCAACGAATCACATGGTCCCTCAAATCATCACCTATTTATGGCATTCTTGTTATAAAATTTCTCCAAATATTATTCTCTATAACTATTCATCATAACATAATGGATAAATACCTCTTCCATATCTAAGTATTCGATTACCACATATGTTATACTATGTGGAAACCCTGTGATGAGTTACTTTCAGTAACCATTATGTTTCTAACATTCTCTTTTAAAATGATGTTTTAGTATTCCTTTGTACGATGTGGGATCCATGATAGAATCTTTCATGTAGTAAACAAGTAATAACCCCAACGTTTTTCGAGGGATAGATTCATTTTATGGGGGGTAGAGTGTCACACCTTGATATTTTATGAGATTGAATATTTTTTAATTTCATTGATTTCTAGTTTTGAACAATGATTATCTTGAACTATAAACAACACCATATTAGCTTGTAGTATATGCAACACTATTCTTGGCTCGTGTTACACAAAGATTCTTGTTTATTTGATATAATTAATTTCACAAAACACTGAGTAAATATTGTGTTAATTGTATAAATGAAATAAGTATGTATTATTTTATATGCAATAATAAAGGAAACTGTCGCTACACCAAACACTGACTTGACTTGCATTACACGCAAGTGAAACCTTCCTCAATAGCTTGTGTTGTATGCAATACTGAGTTTCCCTAAAGAAAATTATATTATTAAAATATTATTATTTAATAGGATATAAAATTTCCATTACGAATAATATTAAAAAATATTTTTTATATAAAATTAGAATTTCTTTTAAGCATTTTCTAGATTATTATATAAAAACAAATTCAAATTTTTTGGATAAAAGAAGTATTTTTCAAGAAATGCAGCTTTACCACATTTTGATGGTGGACAAATTTTAAATCTATATTTGAAAATTTTATACATTTTATTTGAAAAAATAATCATCTTATTTGGATGCGGGAAATGAAAGTTTTATTTTGATAATTCATTTATATTTTCCTGATAACTTTCATTTTTAGATGAACAGTAAGAATACGTAAAATTTAATTGAACAAAACTTTTTTCATCAAAATAATTTCACTTGATAAATTATATTATAGAATTTTTTTAAAGTATAAATATAATATATTTTTATTTTTTAATGCAATTTAATTGTTTTTCAATAAATTTATGTTGAATTTCTTTTTAAAAACATTTCAGTCTTTTGGAATGTATTATCATTTGAATAAAAACAGGTTTTTTTATTCTGAAAAAGGGATTATATTAAAATTAATTACGGAAACATCAATGTTATTAATTTTGAAAAATGTATTCTATATTTATAATCAGTGGGTCAAAATTATTTTAATTTGGTACTTTTTTTGATATTACGAATAGTAACAATGGTCATTTTTATTAAATGTGGTTGAAGCTAAATCATGTAGATTGGTGTAACAAATAATATTATAAGGACAATAAAATTATCCAAAAAAAACTAAAATCATTTTTTATGAATATAATTCTACCTTTAACATCATTCGTTCGAAATAAAGTCATTTAATGTCCACATGAAAACTAAAATGGCATAGATATTAATAAAAAATGAAAGTGAGAAAATGTTGAACTCAAATTTCTTGTAAGTATAATAATTTTAATATCAGGATATCCTGTTGATATATTCAAAATTTAATATCCAATGTAAAGATAAATTTATTACCAAAATGATGGTAATTTATTTTTGAATTTTAGGAAATAAATAATTACGTTGTGGTGTTATTATTTGATGATGTAAAAATTAATTAATTGATGAGAAATCAATGATTTTTTTATATTAAAATACTAATATCCGAAAAAGGTACAAGAACATAAATAAATATTGTAGTTAGTGAATATCTCAACAATAATCCTAAAAAGGTCAAGCTATTGACAATTTGGAGCCTTATTTAATATATTATGATCTTTAAATTAATTTATTTAAAGTAATATTAAAGTTGCCACATTCATACATTAATTAGTATTAAAATTTTAAAAATTAATATTAGACTAGATAAATTTGACTAAATATATTCTCATTAATGATATTAAATTTATATTTTTTATTGTATTTTTTTTTTATTTTTAATCAACCAATAATTATATTTGAATATTTAAAAATATCCTTGCAGTAATTATTTTATTAATTGAGTTATAAAATAAATGTTATGAAACAAATTAAAAAAAATATTATTGGATTATTAATATTTAATAGGAATAATATATATAACCTTGACCTCATAGGAATATAATAAAATAGTTGGTTAAATTATATCTTGTTATATTTATATTTCTAAATAAATAAATTGAATTGTGTTAAAAGTGACTATATTGACTATTTGTCAAAAAAATGTTTTATTAAATAATTAAAAAATTAATTTTTTAGAATACACATCGAATAATTATGATATGTATATATGGGTTCTAAATTGTGTATTTATGATCAAATTTACATCAAATAATTAAATATTTCACCCTATTAAAATTCAAATACTTGTTACCCTAGTTAAAATGAAATAGAATAACTAATTGTTAAATTGAATTGATAAGGTTTTAATGGAATAAAAACTTGACTAAAATTTATTGGTCTGTGCAATTCAAACCCTATCTCATCTCAGCTTAAATGTTGGGACATTGTGGATGTTTTTTAGTGGGGTTTTAGTTTGGTATAAATTAATATTTTTAAGGATTTCAAAAGTTCACCTCACCTCAATAACATAACGGAACCACATCTCTCATTTATACACAACTAATTAAGACTTTAATATCATCAATAACCTACACATTTCTCTTCTCATCTTACCTAGAGACATTCTAGAGATTCTGGTCTTCTCTAAAGAACAACTATTGTTCCCTTAAGAGGAGATCTAAATAGAGCACATCAAATAAGAGGTAAACCCCATTACCGATTCCTTCATATTTCATTCTACTTCTACTTCTACATAATTTGTTTTTTAAATATAAAATAACAACTATAGTAAAAATAATATACTTACATGTCATTATAATTATTAAAAAACCGCATTCCTCTTTCGGCCCATCCTAAGAAAAATTAAATCACCACGCGTGCTTACGTTGGGGTTATCGTCTCCATGCCATGGTGTAATCCGTTTTTCATAACCACCTTACATGGATTGGAATAACAAATGGTTGTAATAAAAATATATTATTAATATAAAATTATAGTTATTATTAAATATAGTACACCATACAATTAAATACTATTCCATAATTATGGGAATGATATCGTCGCTTCTGCGTTTGTACGACCTACTGTCTCCACAATGCGATGAGATCTACTATCCGTGTTAACCATTCTAGAAATATTATAAATTATATATAATAAATAATAATGAAATATATGACAAAATAATATATCTTTATATATATATTTCATTTAATTACTTCCATTATATTCCTTAAGGAAACGAAAACAACATTTTGGCATACATATTTCCTACCATCCCCATAAAAAGTGTATTCAATTTAATTTTCCTATCTATTATAAATAAATAAATATATATATACAGAAAATATATGATATATAAATAATGTTTTACATTATAAAAGTAAGTAAATTATGATCTATGTAAAAAAATCAACAATAACAAGTCAAACACGTTTGATAAATAATACAATTATTACCTAAAACGTTGATTTAACATAGAAATGACAATCCAAAGGGTAATATAATGTCCTAATAGAATCATATATGATATCATAAATGTTATTTCGGTCTTGTTTCTAGTAAGTAATATTTTAAACCCACTATAAAGGAGTTTCAGACACATATAAAATATATTAGACCTATGGTATAGGAAAATTTACAATCTCATTATTATCTGATATTTTTTATTTTTAAGTTTATATTGGTGATTTTTTATTATTCAGATTCATGTTTCCAAAATATATAATATTTTTTTATTTTATTCTATTTTTAATTTAAATTTTACCCATTGGATAATTTTTATTTCAATTGTTTAGACGTAATTTTTCTTTCGTTTTCCATATGATGTAATTTTTTTCTTTTCCACGAAAACTATGAGGATAATTTTTATTTAACTTATACGACATGAAATAATTTTCATGTTTTATTAATAAATTATTTCAATGAATATTAATCTATAATATTTCACTTTATTTTTATACTAATTTATTTTCATTTATAATTGTGAGGGACATTGAGAAAAGAAATAGATGTTGGTGAATACTTTCTTCAAGAATTAAGTTCATGTATTTTATCAAAATTATTATCCTTGTATGATGAAGCAGTTTAAATAGGGTTAGGTTAATATCCCTATTATTACTATTATTTTATTATGTAAATGACGTAATGATATTTTATATAGATAATGTTATGACGAAATTGTGTTTAAGTGGCACATTTTTTTCATGGTTTATGCTATGATGAATTATTTTTGTATTTGTGGCACTCTAAAGATTAATTTCATTAGGAATTGTGTGGTACCTATATATACCTCTAATGAATTGGTTAAATATTTATATCTCATGGGATAGATATGACTGGAATTGAAAGGGAATCCAATTTAGTAATATAGGGCTGGAACTGCATGTAAAACTGGTTCTGTAATGCATGGTTGGAACGTATAGTAAACCCATTTTAGTAATGGAATTTGTACACTATAATGATTATGATAGCAATAAATTGGAAAATAAAGAAATCATATTGTGTTTTAATTTATTTAAAACAATTCTACATTTTATTCAAATTATTTTTTGTCATGGTTAATGTCTCTCTATGATATTTTCCTTAGGCACTGACAAGATTTAATTAATGACTCACAATTTTGTCATTCCAAATGTATGTTCTTATATTCACATAATTATATTTATTTTTTGTTATATGATATTCATGTTTTCTCTTACTGGGCATTTTATCTAACCCCTATCATATGTTTCTTTTCCCTAGGATATAAATAATGGTTTTAGGTAGGAAATCAAAAGGGTATGATGATTATGGTAGATTTTCATGATCATTTACAACGACAGAAAATTATGTTCCATATTTCCAATGACACTAACCTAATATGGCCTTTGGGAAAATTTTTGATTAATTTATTAAGTATTTCTCAAAATAAAATGTCCATGTACGTCATGGTTTGGTCATTTGAGACATAACAAAAAATATCCATATGTAATTTTGGATGTTTTAAAATTAACACAGCTCAATGTTTCACATAGTTTGAGAGGTTTCAATCAAAATATGTGGTTTTAGTTTAAAAAATTAAATTTATGCAAAAATATGATTCAATTATTGTAACAAAAAAAATCAATGAATTATCATTATAATTTTGGAATTAATACATATATCATTTTTGAGATTTATGTGTATGTATCATGTTAATATGAAACATAGTTTGATCGATTTATTTCCATTTTTTCATTCTTAGTTTAAAAATAAATATTCTGTTAAAAACATGATTGAATCACTAAAACCTATAAAACATAGGTATAATGTATTATTACACTAATAAAATGGTCCTCATGTCTTATTTATTTTTTATAAATAAACCACATATTAATCAACTACACAATATGATTATTATGATTGAAAGTGTGTATTTCCTATTTTAATTGAATATTTTGTTCAATATAAAATTCACATACTCAATAAATATAAAACAAATTCATATTGTTTTTATAAATTATTATAATGATAAATACATCATTTTTTATGAATAATAATAATTATTACCAAAATTCAATAAATGGTGTACCTCGTATGACTGGAAATATGTGTTTTTAGTTTAAAAATAGAAATTTAGGTAAAAATATTGATGACAAACTCAAAACTAATAAAAAAACATTCATATGGTGGTGATATCTTAGTACAATGTTAAAAAAATCATTTCTCCTTTTTTGGAATAATCATTTCTCTAATATGATACATGGTGTTCCTTGAATGACTCATAATTTGTGTTTTCAATTCGTAAATGAAATTTTAGTTAAACACAACATCACTCACTAAAAACTAAGAAAATATTATTACTTTATCAAAATAATATTGTAACATGATTCAAAAATCATTTGTATAGAAATTATTCACATTTCAATATGACATATGATGTGATCAGTATGGCTCAACATGGAATAATTTAGAAGATAAATGACATTTTATTTAAAAAAACATGTGACATACTAAAAAGTGATAAAAATGATTCATATTATTTTGATAAATTATGAAAATAACCTATAATTAATTTAAATTGTGTAAGAATTAAACATTATCTAATTTGACACACAGTGGGATCAGTATGCCTTAAATTTTGTGTTTTTATATAAAAATAAAAATATATAAAAAATAGAATGACATACCAAAACTGGTAATGCAAATGTAGATTATTTTAATAATTTTTAAAAGTGATCAATATGTCATTTTTTATGTATATAAATCATTCACACCTCGATCTGGTATACAATTTCATAAGTAATATCCAAAATTATTGGGTATTGTTTTAAAATGATATTTTAGTTAATAAGAATTTATAAAAATGGAAAAATGAGAAAACATACTTAGATCATTTTTTTTATTTTCAAAAAATGATAAAAATATTATTTGTTACATTTATTAGTTATCCACATGTAAATTTTACACACAACGTTACTAGTATTACTCAATTATTGTGTTTTCCATTTAAAATTATTTTTAGTCCAAGACATGTTTCACTCAATAAAAGCCAATAAAAAGAGTTTTATTTTATTGGTATATTACCAAAATTATCCTTAAGTAATTTGTGATGTGAAGAAATCCACATCACCTCAATTCAATTCACTACGAGATTCGTATGGTTGATAGTGTGTGTTTTTTTAAAATTGGAATTTTATTTAAAAAACCAAGTCACATACTAAAAACAAATCTAATTGATTTATATTGTATTATTACTTATGTTAAATGATCCATAAATCATTTCAAAAAAATAAAAAATTGTCGTACCACAATTTGACATAGAGTGTGTTCAATATGACTGAAAATGTGTGTTTGTAGTTGGAAAATGGAATTTTTGTTAAATAATCATTCAACATAATCCAAACCATGAAAACACATTAAAATTTCATATAAATTAAGTAAATGATATGTATGCCACTTGTGAAATATAATAAAAATTTGTACCTCATAATGATAAATGGAGATACTAGTATAAATCAAAATGTGTGTTTTATGTTAAAAAATGACATTTTATTTAAAAACATGTGTAACTAAAAATAAATAAAATATACTCATATTGTCTTACAACATTGGGAAAATAACTAATAAGTCAGTTGGGATTTTTAGGAATCATACACACATCAATCTTACATACGGTGTGTCTGACATAACATAATGTGCATGTTTTTAGTTTAAAAATGAAAATTTATTTAAAATAAGGTCTCGCTGAGTAAAATCCAAAAAATAATCTCAGATTGTTCTGATACTATAAGAAAATGTTTCATAGGACATTTTTGTAGTGTAGAAAGAAACCACACATAAATTTGACACGTGGTGAGAGTGGTATGACTCAAAAAGCATGTTGTATTATTAATATACATTCTCTTCAATAGAATCATCACATGCACAAATACAATAAATCACAATTATAATTTTTTTACTTTACAATAATTATCCATAAGTAATTTGTGACGTTTATGAATAAACCACACATAAATTTGATTCATGGTGTGACTGGTATGACCCAAAATGTGTGATTTTAGTTATAAAATGACATTTTACAAAATATACAAATGTAATACCAAAAACTGATAAAAAATATTCATATTAAGTTTATATTTTATAAAATCAAAAAATATGTTTTTTTCTTTGAATTAGACATACCTCTATTTGATACATGGTGTGTACTGTATGACACAAAATTTGGTTTTTTAGTTTAAAAATAAAATTTTAGTGGAAAACATGTGTTAGCCTTTGAAAACTCTAGAATTGGACACATATTGTCTTAAAACAGTAGAAAATGAATGATAAATCATTTGTGACTTGTATTATACAGTTACACATCAGTTTGAGAGACGATGAGATAGGTTAGACACAAAGTGAATGTTTATAATTTAGAAATATACTCTTATTGAAAACACATGTATTTCATTTAAAACCTAGAAAACACACCCATTTTGGCATTATAATTTATAAAAATGATTCCTCTACCATTTGTGACATGTAGAAACAAGCTCACATTATTCTAACATATGTTTTATTTGATATACTTCAATATTTGTTTTTTTAAAAAAAAATTATATTTCAGTTTAAAATACATGTAACATAATCAAAACATAGATAAAAAATAAAACTTTTGTATAATTTAGGAAAATTATGACTAATTAATTTTTAAAATATTATAATTAGTTGTATGAAAATATTATACATGGTAGGGATGGTATGACTCAAAATATGTGGTTATAGTTTAAAAATAACAATTTAGTTAAAATGACACCTGTCAAACTAAAAAATAAAAGAAAACATTTCTATTATTTTGATATTTTAGAGATATAATTCCTATATTATTTGGGATGATAAAGAGTCATATGTACCATAATTTGACACATAGTTTGACGAATATGACTAGAATTATTATATTTTTATAAAAAGACTATTTAGTTTAGAATGTATTTCACTTATTATAAAATAATAAAACATAAATGGATAGTTTTGATACTATATTTAAATTAAAAACAAGTCATTTTTAACATGTAAAAATTAACTAAATGTTAATATGATACATGGTGTGGTAGGTATGACTCAATGTGCATGTTTTTTATTTAGAAATATAATTTTTGTTAAAAATTTATTTTTTTAAAGATATCCCTCCATAAATGAAAATCTGTTAACCACACACCAATTATCTGAATAATACATGACAATATTAGTTATGTAATTTACTATGTATAGGAATCAACATCATGTCAGTCAAACATATTGTGTGACCAATTTGAAAAAACGTATATTTTTTAAAAATTTACATTTCATTTCAAAACACGTCTGCCAAACATATTCCTGTGGAAAAATGTTAGAATAATATTTTCACATTTTTAAATGATCCAAAAATTTAGTTGTGAATTTTAGGAATCAACCACACATTAACATACACATGGTGTTACTAATATAACTCAAATATTATGTATTTATTATAAAATTAAGAATTTAGGTCAAAACAAATTTTAGATACTTAAAATTGATAAAATGTACTCATATACTCTTAATACATTAGTAAAATGATACTAAATCATTTTATACTTGTAAAACATAAACACACATTTATCTATAAACATAGTGTGCAATGTATGATTCAATGTTTATGTTTTAAAATTAAAATTTACATTTTATTAATGTATTGTTTAATATTTATGGTTTGTTTTTTTTCATTATAGTATTAGTAACATACGATAAATTTTTAAAGTTGGTGAATTATTTTTCTCATATAGGGTTGATTTTATTGAAACTACTTTGAAAAAAAATTCTCTTTTAAGGGGGGTTTGGGGAAAAAATTTATCTAACATTTATATCTTTATATTTTTGGTTTTTTTTTGGGAAATTGTAATTACCTGTGTAATTTTAAATACCAATGTTTTAAATTTCTATAATATTGTGATTTCACTTTTATTTTTTATTTGAATATAATTACAATTTATTTTATATTATATCATGTAGTATGATATAAGTTTGGCTTCATATTGGTGCATCATGGACTTGTTAACGTTATTTATAACATTAAATAAATTTCCCTTTATCCCCATTAAAAACACACTAATAATTGTGTCCTTGATAAATGAAAAAAGAGTTTATAATTGACCCTTTATTAGCTTCAAACTAGTAATGACAATGAACCCCTTTTATTATTCCATTTTTTAGTTCCAATGATGTCCCATATTATCCTTGTTATTTTTAGCACTGAAAAAAGATGTCAACATTTAATGTCACTGTAACAACCCAAATGTTTTCAATGGAAAATTCCATTCTTATATCTATGTCATAAAAACACAAAATAATGAACTACTAAGTGATAATTGACCTTTAAACATAATTTGGTCACCTCTATGTTTGGAGTTTTAAAAATCCGACATACACGGTTGTGTTCAAGATAGTTTTTGGAGTCTAATGAAACAAAATTTTTTTGATGATTAGTAACCTACCCTTATAAACAGTAACCCACCCTTATGAATAGTAATATGACCCTTATGAATAGGTAATAATATTAACATTACCTATGAATAATAATATAAAATTTAGACATCATAGAAAGTGATAATTTGACCTTAGTAAACGTATTTGGTATTTTATCAGTCATAAATAATTAATTATAATTAATTAATTAATTTAAATAAATATTTAATTTCTTTAAATATATTCATAAATTATTTAATCAATGTCTAATAGTTTTTTTATAATTTTATTAGACTCTACGTAATTTTTGAAAGAACTGCAAAATCAGTTTAAATTTTAAAAACTATTTTTTAAGTAAATTTTGATTTTAATTAAATATTAAATTAATAATATTTAGAAAATTATTTCTGAAAAATGGACTTAATATTTTTATTCTACACGTCAAAAAATGGTTGGGGTAAATGTTTTGGAATTTTCTGAGATACATGAGTTTTTGATGAATAGTGGAATCCGATAATTAACAATAAAAGTTAAATAATGTATTAATTGAGTCATCGATGATGTTCTGCTGATGTAAGCCCACTTGGTTCGGGATTACATTATAAAATTACTATTATTGGTCATCCAAGACTCACTATTCCTTGTTTTTGGTGAAATTAATAAACTAATCAATTTTATATTAAGGAAACCCCTCTCCCCTCCACTATAAAAGCCACCCTTCACTCCCTCTTTTCCTCACACCTATCAAGCTCCAAGACTTCCTTAAAATCTCCCCAAAAACCTTCCCTAGCCTCTCCCCCACGTCCAAGATCTCCTGTCTCATCAAAAGGCCAAGAATAGGCCCTTAATGAGGTTCTTAAGAGGAGGATTCTAAAGGTAATTTCCCTCCCTCTTCTCCTTTAATCTCCTTTCAAGTTCAAGACCCATTCTTGATCTCTCCCTACCTATCTTCATCCAAACTATTTTGTAACTACATTATTATACATATACTGTAATCTTATGATTCTAATGGTATATTATATCACCCCACACCCTTTCCCTCTTCCTTTTATTTTATTAAAGAGAACGTTGTTCATGTGGTGATAATTTATCACCTTCAAAAACAACATGCTCTCTTCATCCATTTCTACCTTCAATCTGGTCATAAAACCATTTTTATGGTTGATACATAATATTTTGTATTTATTATGCTCTATTTTAAGTTCTGGAAATAACCCATGGCCATATTACTAAGTGAAATATTAAAACAAGATCGTTGTGATCCAAAAACCGCCCAAATTAACCAAAATAACCATCATTAAATTTTTATCTAATGATTCGTCCACTTGGATATAATATAATTAACTATAAAATTATTAAATCTACTGTAATATCATTAATAACAAGTATTATCATTTCTGGATGTTTACCCATGATCTACCCAAACATCAATTTAAGAATACAAGTGGACCGCTCAAGAAAACCATAAAAATGAACATCCCGGAAAAATGTTTTTAAACTCTATAAGTCATCAAAAGGAACATAATATGAAATAATGAAACCATAATAAACCCTATTAATGTATAAAAGGTTATGTAATTTCTAATTAATGAATATAATGTCATTATATAGGACATTAATGAGAAGGAGGCATTCGAGTACAAGGTAAGGGGAAATCTCGAACCCAATTTTCCTCCTTCGGGTTCTCCCTCATGCACTCTATTTTTGATATAGTTACTCCTCAAAGATCATTTTTTCATCATTTCCTTTACTTTTCTGGGATATAAATGTTTTTCACTGGTTTTTATTTCCATCAAAATTTTTTCCAAAAGAACTATTCTTTCAAGATCTCACCCTTTACCTTTCATTCATGTCTGATGGTTCTTGTTCAAGTATGTTGTTCCCTCTTTCTTTTGGGAACCCAAAGCTTATGAATATGTTATTTTGAGATTAAACCCATTCCATTACATGGGTTATTTATGTAAATGTTTGATATGTTTTTTATGTGGAAAGCATGATAATGATAATGTTATGATGTGACGGGTGCGCCCGGAATTATATAGCGCAATATGAATGTTTAAATGTGACGGGTGCGCCCGAAATTATACAGCACTCCAATGCATTGGGTAAAGTGACGAATCTCATGAGTAAATGTGAAATGATGTGTGAAAAAGATGCTAGCATTGTTCACAAGTATTTGTGGTAGTTAACCACTAAGACATGATGTTTCATTTTTATGCATTGCCACATTTCAAGTTTATTGTTTATGCTCCTCTCATGTTCATGATCTTTGCCTATGTCATGATTATGCTCACCCCATGATGTATTGTTCTTATCTATCCTCTTACTGGGATTCTAGATCACCCCTTTTGATGTATATCCTCAGGTGGATACATGTACTAAGGAGAGTAAAAGTGCTACTAATAATCTAGTGAAGAAGAAATTAAATAAATGTTTATGGATGATGTTGTATTTGTTATGTACGGTCCTAGTTTTCCCAAGACACTAAACCATTTGATACTCCATGTGTAATACTATTATGTTGTTTATATTTGAAATGATGTAATAGTAATATAAGAAATGGCTGGGTCTCTATAGTTGGTATCAGAGGAAAGGTTTAGTTAATTTGGGAATTAGGATTAGTAAACCCTAGAGAAAATATCTAGCATGAGTAAGTACAAATATGCACACAAGGATATTTAGCTAGGGATCCCATATGTTATGTTTTTGGTATAATTATTTAAATGGATATGTTATTCATGAATTGTTTACTTATTTTTTGTTCTAACCTTTTCTATTTTAGAAAATGGTGGGAACCAGGAGAAATCAGGCCAACAAATCTTATGAGGGACAATGCAACGATTGCCCGAACGACATCCCCAATGATTTTGGTGGAGGACTTCAAAACAACATGTTTATTCTTACCCAATTATCTCAGGTTATGAATAATAACCATAATAATGGTGAACTTCCTCCTTCACCAAATAGGGAACAACTAGCTATCAAATGTTTTATGTGGCAACGGCCACTGACGTTTTGTGGATCTTCTGATCCACTAGTTGCGGAACAGTGGGTCAACTCCATGGAGAAGATATTTTCTGTTCTTTACTGTTCTGAGATGGAGAAGGTGACTCTAGCCGTTTATCGTCTAGATGGAGAAGCCGATCAATTGTGGGATTTGATTAGAAAACCAAGCCAAGGGAAGAAATTGAAGAGATGAAATGGGAAGACTTTAAGATAATGTTTCTTAATAAGTACTTCCAAAGAACTCTTCTCACGAAGATGGAGAGAGAATTCATAGAGATCAAGAAAAACGAAGGAGAATCTGTCACAACCTATGAAGAAAATTTCACATGTCTCTCAAGGTATGATTTGGGTTTTGTTATCAACAATGATAGAAAAATTGATAGATTCTTTAGTGGATTAAAACCACATCTTCGAAAGGCTCTTACAATTCGAGACTTTGGGAGTTATGAAGAAGTTTCTTGGTGTGCTCTCAAAGTGGAGATGGTGTTTAGAGAATGGTCCCATGGCTATGGTGATAAGAAAAGAAAGATGGAGTTTCAAGAAGGTGGATCTAGTGACAAATGTGGGAAGAAAAATCGACCCACATGCCAAAAATGTGGGAAGTTGTACCATGGGAACTGCTTCAAAGGTGCTGCGAAATGTTTTAAGTGTGGGAAGGAAGGACACCAACCTCAAGAGTGTTGAAAATACATGAAAAGGAAGGATAATGTCTCTGATTAAAGGAGGGAACCACTCGTGGTTCAATGCTACGACTGTAGGGTTCTAGTGAACTATTCAAACCAGTGCACTAATCCTCAAGCTCTCAAGGGTAATCAGCACCAACAACCACCAAAGACAAAGGAACAAGGGAAGGCTTATGCCATCACTACTGTGGCGGTGGAACATGATAATGAAGTCGTACAAGGTACACTTCCTATTCACTCAAGAATGGCAAAAGTCTTATTTTATTCTGGTTCTAAGCATTCTTTTATATCTTCTAAGTTTTCTAGAAATATAGAATCAAAGCCCTGAAACCGTGAAGTAGAGATATCTATAAAAACACCAACTGCTACAATCATTGTAACCCAAGTGTTTGACTCTTCTCCTGTTGATGTATGTGGGAAGATTCTTCCAGAAAATCTCATAATACTTTCCATGGTGGAATTCGACGCTATAATGGGAATGGATTGGCTCTCGTTATATAGAGCACATATCAACTATCTGTAAAAGGAAATATATTTTCATATTACGAACCATCCCATGCTCCTCTACAAATGCAAGGAAGATCATGAATTTACTTTGAAAAATACTTCAATGGTGTGGGTGATGATTCCCTATGAAGAAGCATACCTCGCCCAAATGTTTGAGTCAAAGGAAAGTGCCAACATTGAAGAAATGCCCATCGTGAGGGAATACAGTGATGTATTTTCCAAAGAGTTACCCAGAATTCCCCGGGATCGTGAGGTAGAGTTCTCAATTGAACACATATCCGAAGCTACTCCTATCTCGAAGTGCCCCTATAGTATGGCTCCTATCGAACTGGAGGAGTTAAAGAGGCAGCTGTAAGAAAATCTGGGCAAAGGGTTCATATGCCCTAGTGCATCACCTTGGGGTGCACCAGTGCTCTTTGTAAAGAAGGATGGAACCATGCGGCTGTGTATTGATTATCGGGAACTCAACAAGATCACAATAAAGAACAAGTATCCTCTCCCAAGGATTGATGACTTGTTCGACCTGTTAAGAGGAGCTCAATACTTCTCAAAGGTGGATCTTCGTTCTGGATATCATCAAATAATGGTGAAGAAGGAAGATATTTAAAAGACTGCCTTCCGTACACGGTATGGGCACTGTGAGTTTTTGGTGATGCCCTTCAGACTTACTAATGCCCCTACAATATTCATGGATTTGATAAATAGAGTCTTTAGACATTATCTCGACAAATTTGTTGTAGTGTTTATTGATGATATTCGAATCTACTCCAATAGCAAGTAGGAACATGAAGAACATCTAAGACTTGTGTTGGCGAAATTGAGAAAGGAGAAGTTGTACGCCAAGTTCAGCAAGAGTGAGTTTTGGATGAATCAAGTCACGTTCTTGGGACATGTGATCACAAGCGAGGTAATTTCTGTGGACCTTTCAAAGACAAAGGCGATTGAGGAATGGCCCAGGCCCTCTAGTGTCACAGAAATCCGTAGTTTTCTTGGATTATATGGGTACTATCGATGTTTTTTGAGAAACATATCATGATTTTCAAGCCCGCTAACTATGTAAACAAGGAAAGGGGTAAATTTTGTCTGGACGGATGAATGTGAGGGAAGATTTTGGGAGCTAAAGAGAAGGCCGAACACTTCACCTATACTCACACTACCGAAAAGTGGAGAACGTTTTGTGATATAAAGTGATGCATCAAAGAAAGGATTGGGTTGTGTACTCATGAAAAATGATAATGTGATAGCCTACTCCTCATGACAGTTGAAGATCCATGAGCAGAACTACCCGACGCATGATCTAGAGCTGGCAGTCGTGATTTTTGCCTTGAAAATCTGGCGGCACTAGCTTTATGGCGAGAAGTGTGACATATACACCGACCAAAAGAGCCTAAAGTATATATTCACACAAAAGGAGCCCAAAATGCGTCAAAGGAGATGGTTAGAGATAATCAAGGATTTCGATTGCTCTATTCACTATCATCCTGAAATGGCGAACAAGGTAGCTGATGCTCTAAGCAGGAAAAAACCTTCTACTCTATCCATGTTGAGGATTGAGAAAGACCCTATCTTCTTGGATATGCAAAGGATGGATTTGGGAATCGTAAGGGAAGGGGATACATCCTACCTTTCCCAAATGATTGCGTAACCATCCATCCCACAGATGATTAAGGAAGAAGAAAGGGATGATGTGGAGATACAAAAGAGGGTGAATACAGTAAAGTAAGGGAAGCTACAAGAGTTCCATATCGACGATGATGGTGTGATTCGGTTTGGAACGTGGCTTTGTGTGCCTTCACCACCCTGGAAAATGAAGGAGCTATTGGATAATGCACACAGCTCAACTTTCTCTAACCATCCTGGATGTACCAAGATGTATCGTGATCTCTGAGAACACTTCTGCTGGGATAACATGAAGAAGGAGATTGGGGAATACATATCTAGGTTCTTGGTATGTCAGTAAGTTAAAGCTGAGCGGAAAAAATCCAAAGGTATGATGCAGCCATTGCCAATACCCATGTGGAAATGAGAAAATGTTACTATGGACATTGTCATGGGTCTCCCGAAAACATCAAGAGGAAATAATGTGATATGGATTGTGGTTAATTGACTAACCAAGACTTCCCATTTTATTGCTATTTGGGAAGGCCTCTCACTTGAACAGATTGCTAGGATAAATGTGAAGGAAGTAGTGAGATTTCATAGTGTTCCACTCTCGATTATCTCTAACCATGATCCAAGGTTCGAATCTAAATTCTGGAGGAGCCTTCAACATGCTTTGAGTACTGAATTAAATTTCAGCACGACCTATCACCCCCAAACTAATGGCCCGTCTGAAAGGACCATTCATACACTCTATGATATGCTAAGAGAAAGCTCTCAAGAATTCAAAGGTGGATGGGATTAGCACCTCCCATTGGTTGAGTTCTCATACAACAATATCTTCCACTCAAGTATTCATATGCCTCCTTTTGAATTTATTTATGGGAAGTGATGTAGAACTCCAACCTGTTGGGATGAAGTTGGAGAAAGAAAGCTACATGGACCATATCTTGTGCAGGAGTTGACCGAGAACGTTCAAGTCATCCAGAAACACATCAAATCTGCTCAAAGTCGGCAAAAGAGCTATGCTGACAATCGTCTAAGGGACTTGGAGTTCGACGTTGGAGATAATGTCTTCCTTCAAATATCTCCATGGAAGAGAGTCATGAGAGTTGGGAAGAAACGGATGTTAAGCCCAAGGTACATGGCCCCTTTGAGATCCTTGATCGTATAGGATCTGTGGCCTATCGTCTGGCACTTCCACTGAATATGGCTCAAGTTCATGATGTGTTTCATGTATCACTACTGAGGAAGTATATACGAGACCCCTCACAATTACTAAACTCAGAGGTGGTACAGCTGGATGATGATCTCTCCTATGAGGAGCAGCTGGTAAAAATTCTGGACCGAAGTTATAAGGTTCTACGCAACAAGACAACCCACCTTGTCAAAGTGTTGTGGAGGAGCCAGAAGTTTGAAAAAGCAACTTCGGAACCAGAAGAGGCAATGAAGGAGAAGTATCCTCACCTGTTTGTGTAATGTGAAATTTCAGGGGTGAAATTTCTTAAGGGGGGAAGAATGTAGTGACCCAAATTTTTTCAATGGAAAATTCCCATCTTATATCTATGTCATAAAAAAATAATAATGAACTACTAAGTGATAAGTGACCTTTAAAAATAATTTTTTCACCCCTATGTTTGCAATTTTAAAAATACGACATATACGGTTGTGTTCAACATAGTTTTTGGAGTCTAATGAAACAAAAATAATTTTTGGTGAATAGTAACCTACCCTTATGAATAGTAACCTACCCGTATGAATAGTAATATGACCAATATGAATAGTAAATAAGATTAACATTACCTATGAAAAATAAAATAAAATTTAGACATCATAGAAAGTGATAATTTGACCTTAGTAAACATTTTTTGTATTTTATAAGTCATAAATAATTAGTTATAATTAATTAATTAATTTAAATATATATTTAATTTCTTGAAATATATTCATAAATTATTGAATCAATGTCTAATAGTTTTTTAATAATTTTATAAGACCCTACATAATTTTTGAATGAACTGCAAAATCAGTTTTAATTTTAAAAACTGTTTTAAGTAAATTATGATTTTAAATAAATAATAAATTAATAGTATTTAGAAAATTATTTTTGAAAAGTGGACTTAATTTTTGGATTCTACACATCGAAAAATGGTTGGGGTAAATTTTGGGGAATTTTCTGAGATACTTGAGTTTTTGATGAATAGTGGAATCCGATAATTCACAATAAAAGCTAAATAATGTATTAATTGAGTCATCGATGATGTTCTACTGTTGTAAGCCCACTTGGTTCGGGATTAAATTATAAAATTACTATTATTGGTCATCCAAGACTCACTATTCCTTTTCTTTGGTGAAATTAATAAACTAATCAATTTTATATTAAGGAAACCCCTCTCCCCTCCACTATAAAAGCCACCCTTCACTCCCTCATGTCCTCACACCTCTCAAGCTCCAAGCCTTCCCTAAACTCTTCCCAAACACCTTCCCTAGCTTCTCCCCCACGTCCAAGAGCTCCTGGTCTCATAAAAAGACCAATCATCGGCCCTTAAGGAGGTTCTTAAGAGGAGGATTCTAAAGGTAATTTCCCTCCCTCTTCTCCTTTAATCTATTTTCAAGTTCAAGTTCCTTTCTTGATCTCTCCCTACCTATCTTCATCCAAACTGCTTTGTAACTCCATTATTATACATATACTGTAATATTATTATTCTAATGGTATATTATATCACCCCACACCCTTTCCCTCTCCCTTTTTTTATTAAAGAGAATGTTGTTCATGTGGTGATAATTTATCACCTTCAAAAACAACATGCTCTCTTCTTCCATTTCTACCTTCGATCTGGTCATGAAACCATTTTTATGGTTGAACCAGAATATTTTATATGTATTATGCTCTATTTTATGTTCTGGAAATAACCTATGTCCATATTACTAAGTGAAATGTTAAAACAAGATCGTTGTGATCCAAAAACCACCCAAATTAACCAAAATAACCATCATTAAATTTTTATCTAATGATTCGTCCACTTGGATCTAATATAATTCACTATAAAATTATTAAAGCTACTATAATATCATTAACAACATTTAGTATCAGTTCTGGATGTTTACCCATGATCTACACTATAAGGCCCCAGCCTTAAACCTTACTTAATCTTGAGTTATTACAAGATTACACATTGATGATTTTTTCGGGTTTAGAGTTTTAGAGAATTAGAACATAAAACCTGCATTAAATTCCACATATAAACAAAGTGGTCACATAAAGATAGTATTCATTTTTCCCATCAATGGAAACATATTTGAAATAAAACATGGATTCATTCTGGACACTTTCTTGACACTATCATCATATCATGTACCTTTTCCTTGACATGTGAAAAACATTTAAAAAAAACATGGGATGAGCATAAAAAGCTCAGTATAGGTTATAAATATATGGAATGGAAAAAGGGTACATAAATACATAAGAATGAAATCATACATTACCCATAAAACATAATCACTTTAACATACCTCATCAAATCATGAATAAATCGTAGAAATCTTAAAACATAAAGGTATCTTCAGGCATTCATATCATTCTTACATAGGGATTAACCCTCTTGGTTAAGATTGGAATACCCATCACAGTATATTCCCTAAATCTCTTCGGAGAAACCTTAAAATTTCACTCCTTCACGTTACCCAATGCATTGGAGAGCTATATCGGGCTCACCCGCCCTTAGTTTATCACGGAACCACCCGTCTATATAATAATGCCCAAGAACCTCAACATAATCGAATCACATAAAAATGCATAAAGGAAACATAACATTTCCACCTTTAAATAAGAATATATCAATACCACAAATTGATATAAAAACATTATGAAAACCATTTTCAATATCAAAATAAAATAAAAGTAAAACATGGTATTTATATTTCTTTTAAAAAGAAGGTATGGCTTGTAGAGGAAGCCGAAACTCAAATAATGGTCACGGCGGCAGAGAAGTCGTTGTTGCCTCATACGTATGACAAAGACATTCCCTTTTGACATTTAGTAAACGATTCGTATAAAAAATATTCCTTTTGAATAAACTTAAAATTCAATGGGTTTTATACACTGTATAAAAGAAAGTTGTGTATAAAATAAAATATGCCTCAATAAAAGGAGATTGAGACGAAGTCCCATACCTCTGGTCCGACTTGACTCGGTCGTTCTTTAATCTCATGAATAATAAACTTTAGTTAATTTCTACTTGATTAAGAACCTTTTTCAGGTTCATTATTCCTTTAATATCACTTACATCTATGTCATGAACACTATGTAATTATTTAAGTTAATAACGGTCGTTTTAATGATCATTGGTACTTGAGTCAAAAATAAACCCTTTATAATTACAATTTGTTCATATATCCATTATATCCAGAATTATAATCATGATGTATATATCATATATATATCTAGTATATACATGCATTTATAATATTACATAATCATTTAGAGGTAAGAAATGAAATGCATCGTTCATGGAGACGGTAAGCCGTACGTACGCATGAACGCTACTTTCATTTCTATTTCGTATTTTATAGAATGGAATCATAATTATATAAAGGTATATTATAATTCCAGCATAATATCATATATAATATCATAGTTCAATCCTTTATACGTTCCACATATGTTATTTAACGAATCAAATCACTTTGAGGGGGCGGTAGTCCGCACTTCCTTAAATGAAGATATCACGTTTACCCATAATGGAAAACATAAAGATATGACCAAAATGAAAAATAAAGAAGCATAAGGAAAACATAAAAATATTATATATAATATATAAATATAGTGTCATCTTAGTGGTCACATTTTAAGGTGTTAAAGGAATGTTGAACTGTCATTGTTTCGGGAGGCATAAATTCCCCATCCACGGAAACAGTATGTTCTTTAACCATTAGATGTAGGTGTGTCTATGTGTAGCTTGAATCCTTCTTATAACAACATCCTAGTATATTTAAAATACTGGATTTGTCACAAAAGAAATAAATAAAAATAGTTTAGCGGGTTGGAGAAGCAAAATAATACAAAAGGACTCAAGTGAAGACATTACCTTAAAATCGGGTAACTCCCTTTGGTTTGAGCTCAAAGGCATCCTTGGGAATACTTCTGCCCAAAGTGAGGCTTCAAGGAGTAATAGAGGGAAGTGGAGAGAAAAAATGGGTAGGGGATGGCCGAGCCAAAGGCTTTGGGAGTGTGGGTAAGGAGGTAGAGGTGGGGGCCTTTTATAAGATGAGAGGAGGGGCACTCTTGGAACGTAAAGAAATATTACTTTATTTGAAAATGATTTTAGGATATTAAAGGTCCCACATTGAAATAATTCGAGTATAAGGTGATAAGGGTTTGAAATATACCCACCCAATAGGATTTGGACAAGTGTAGGTCATATATTTTACATTATCTTCTCATTTTATTTATCCCCTTTATTAATGAGGTAATCGCTGCATCATCATGATGCGATAAATAATTTAATTTATTTAAAGTCTAAAAATTATAAACAAAATACTAAGATGTAGGAAATATTTTTATATTTCAAATTAATATTTATAGTCAAAAATATGACTTGTATGACCCAATTTAAAAATTGTTTTTGTAAAACATATTATTTTTGTGTCATTTTTACTTTTTCATTAAAGAAAATTTATTTATGTCATTTCCCAACCAAAGTGGCTCCATGGGGTCCCCAAGTTGACCCATGGATTCTATTCATTGGCCATGACACATCCAATGATGGTAGGACATGTGTCAAGTTCATCTCATACTATTAAAACACTATTTTTACCTTAAACTACACTAATTACCACTAATCACGATTAAAAACATAAAAGTTACTATTCACCAAAAAATTATTTTAATCTCATTGAACCACATTTTACTTCTTAATGAAAACCATGTATGTCGGATTTTTGAAAATCAAATCACAGAGGTGGAAAAATTTCATTTAAACAAAAAATCAGTTTCTTTAACTACCACTTAGTGGTTTTACTATTCATAAAAAATTATAGTTTCTCAGAAAGATACCAAAACTTCACCCTAAGCTATATTTGATATTATGAATTCAAAATTAAAGTCTATTTTACAAAATTCAAAACATATAAGTCACATTAATTAATTTAATAACTAATTCACGCTGTCAGAGCAAATAACGTGTTTTTATGAAACAATATGTATCAAAAGATTGACACCAGTTTAAGTCCAATTTCAAAGTGAAATTGATTCCAATGACCACCATTGGATTAAATGGTAAAAATATATTCTAATTTCACTTCAAAACAAATTAAAAAGATAATCTAATCATATAAATAAATTATATTAAAAAGCGGTTTTGAATTAAAATATAACATTTTCACTATTAATTAAAAATGAACTTTATTGGAAAAAACTCAAAAATTCACATAAAGTAAATTTTGATGTCCCAATCATAAAGAATAAGTTTATTTTGACAAACATAGCTTATAAAATTGTCAAAAGATAGATTAAAATATGGTTTTCTATCAAAAGGCCGTAAAACAATCTTTTAAAAATATTAGTGTATTCCATGATTAAGATTGGATTTATTTTCATTTTAAGCCTCTAAAACACTCTCTAATTCAATAATAGACATAGATAAAAATATCTATTATTCATTACTTACTTGGCATGTTACATCCTTCCCCCTTTAGAAAATTTCGTCCCCACAATTTATTTACTTATCAAATAACTGGGGGTACTTTTCCCTCATTGCATTTTTAGATTCCCATGTTGCCTCTTCCATCATGTGGTTTTTCCATAAAAGCATTACCTGGTGAATCACCTTATTCTATAACACTTGCTCCCTGTGGTCAAGAATCTAGACCGATTGTTCCACATAAGATAGGTTCTCTTCCAGCTGAACTACCTCTGGACTCAAAACATGAGATGGATCTGGCATATACTTTCTCAACATCGAAACGTGAAAAACATTGTGTACCTGAGATAAACTCGAAGGTAAAGCCACTCAGTAAGCAACTGATCCAACTCTCTCCAGAATTTCATATGGTCCAATGAACCTTTAACATAGCATTCCATTCTTACCAAATCACATCAATCTTTTCCAAGGAGAAAACTTGAGAAAAACATGATCTCCTACCTCGAAAGATAGATCCTTCCTCCGGTTATCCGCAGAACTCTTCTGCCTGCTCTGAGCTGTTCTCATGTGTTTCTGTATCAGCTGAACTTTTTCTACCAACTCTTCTACCAAATCTGGTCCCATCAACTTCCTTTCACCCACTTCATCCTAGAAAGCTGGAGTTCGACACCACTTCCCATATAATTCTTCAAATGGTGCCATCTGTGCACTGGAATGAAAACTGTTATTATAGGAAAATTCAAAAAAAGAAAGATGTTTGTCCCAACTTCCTTGATACTCCATAGAGAAAGAAAGTAGCATATCCTCCAATGTATGAATTGTTCGTTCTGACTGCCCATCTAATTGAGGATGAAAGCTGTACTAAAATTCAATTCAGTACCCAATGACTTCTGAAGGACTTTCCAAAAGTTATAAGTAAACCTGTGATCTCGATCGGACACAATGGAGAGAGGAACTCCATGTAACCTGACTATCTACATAAGATATAAATTGGAAAGTTGATCTTGGGAAAATGTATCTCGTATAGTAAGGAAATGAGCAGATTTGGTCAAGCGATCAACAATAACCCATATTGCATTATTACCTCAAGATGTCTTCGGTAATCCCACAACAATGTCCATGGATATATTCTCCCATTTCCACTCTGGAACTGGTAAAGGCTGAAGTATCCCTTTTGTTAACTACCGCTCTGCTTTAACCTACTGACAATTCAAACAATTCACAATAAAATCAGCAACATCTCTTTTCAGTCCATCCCACCAATAATACTCCTGAAGATCTCTATACATCTTAGTACTACCTGGATGAACAGAAAACGGAGAACTATGAGATTCACATAACAACTCTCTCCTCAATTTTGAATCACAAGGCACACACAATCTCTTCCCAAATCTCAAAACTCAATCATTATCAATGATGAATTCAGGAAATTAACCTTTCTGAACCAGATCTACCTTATCTGCAACTCACTCTCTTGCTTCTGTGCTTTCTTGATTCTGTCTGATAGAGAAGATTTCACAGATACCTGAAACAAATCAGAAGAACTTCCTACACCAACAACTTCTATTCCAATGTTCATCAAATCCTTAACCAAAGGATCACGTTCCAAATACAACATTGCTAATGAAGCTTTAGTTTTTCAACTCAAAGCATCCGCCACTTTATTTGCTTTTCCCGGATGGTAATGAATTGTACAATCATAATCCATGATTAATTCCAACCATCTCCTCTATCTCATGTTAAATTTTTTTTGAGTGAATATATAATTTACACTTTTGTGATCAGTATATATTCCACTCTTTACTCCATACAAATGATGCCTCCAAAATTTTCAAGCGAAAAAACAGCAGCTAATTCCAAATAATGTGTAGGGTAATTTTCCTCATGAGTTTTCAACTGTCGTGAAGCATAAGTAATTACCTGATCATTCTGCATTAGGAGTCCTTTCAATGAAGCATCACTGTATATAACAAACTCACCATTCCTGGAAGGAAGTTCCAAAACTGGAGCATTCACCAATCTTCTTTTCAACTCCTGAAAACAATCATCACATTCTTTTGTCCTTATAAACATAACACCCTTTCGAGTTAGCTTAGTCATTGGACTAGATAACCGTGAAAAATTTCTAACAAACTTTTGGTAATAGCCTGCCAAACCAAGGAAACTACGAATCTCTGTTACATATGTGGGTCTTGTCCATTCTTCAACAACCTTTGTTTTTACAAGATCAACAGTTATCCCATCTTTAGAAACAATATGACCAAGGAAAGAAATTTATTGCAACCAAAACTCACACTTGCTGAATTTACCATACAATTTATTTTCTTTTAAGGTTTTCAAAATAATCCTTAAATGTCTTTCATGCTTCTCTTTATTTTAGAAAACACCAAAATAGCATCAATAAAAAAACCAATATTTTTCACCTGAGTCATCTGATCCATCACTATAACAAACTGTTTAGTTCTGATTCTGACCATCTCAGGATACTGATTTGAAGGGTCATTTCCCTCAGTACGCCTTCCCAGAAAATCTGTTCTATTTCCTCTATGAAAATCCATTTTTAACACAGAAATATCTTAGGCGAAGCAACATGGTAATCTGTAAATACTATATCATTTCAATTTGACCGTAAAAAAATATTTTTGGACAATCATTTAATAGAATTCTATTCTTAAAGTAATCTAAACCAACCTCTGATACCAACTATAAGTCCCCATCCTTAAAACTTACTTAATCTTGAGTTATTACAAGATTACGCATTGAGGATCTTTTCGGGTTTAGAGTTTTAGATAATTATAACATAAAACTTGCATTAAATTTCACATATAAACAAAGTGTTTACATAATGATAGTATTCATTTTTCCCATCAATGGAAACATATTTGAAATATATCATGGATTCATTCTTGATACTTCCTTAACACTATCATCATATCATGTACCTTTCCCTTGACCTGTGAAAAACATTTCAAAAAAAACGTGGGATGAGCATAAAAAGCTCAGTATAGGTTATAAAAATATGGAAAGGAAACAAAGGTACATCTATACATAAGAATGAAATCATACATTACCTATAAAACATAAGCACTTTAACATACCTCATCAAATCATGAATAAATCATAGAAATCATAAGACATAACGGTAACTTGAGGAATTCAAAACATTCTTAAGTAGGGAGCAGCCCTCTTGGTTAAGTTTGGAATACCCATCAGAGTATATTCCCTAAATCTCTTCGGAGAAACCTTAACGTTTCACTCTTTCATGTTACCCAATGCATTGGAGAGATATATCGGGGTCACCCGACCTTAGTTTATCATGGAACCACCTGTCTTCATAATAATGCCCAAGAACCTCAACATAATCGTATCACATAAAACATGCATAAAGGAAACATAACATTTCCACCTTTCAATCACAAGATATCAATACCACAAATTGATATAAATAAATTATGAAAAACATTTTCAATACCAAAATAAAAGAAAAGTAAAACATGGTATTTATTTTTCTTACAAATAGAAGGTATGGCTTGTAGAGGAAGCCGAAACTCAAATAATGGTCACGGCGGCGGAGAAGTCGTTGCCGCCGCATACGTACGACAAAGACATTCTCTTTTGTCGTTTAGTAAATGCTTCGTATAAAAAACATTCCTTTTGAATTAACATAAAATTCAACGGGGATTATACACGATATAAAAGAAAGTTGTGTATTAAATAAAATATGCCTCAATGAAAGGAGATTGAGATGAAGTCCAATACCTTGGGTCCGACTTTACTCAGTCATTCATTAATATCCTGAATAAAAAACTTGAGTTAATTTCTAATTTCTTAAGAACATTTTTCATGTTCATTATTCCTTTTATATCACTTACTTCCATGTCATGAACACTATGTAATTATTTAAGTTAATAACGGTCGTTTTAACGATCATTGGTACTTGAGTAAAAAATAAACCCTTTATAATTACAAGTTGTTCATGTATCCATTATATCCAGAATTATAATCATGATTTATATATCATATATATCATGTATATACATGCAGTTATAATATTACATAATCATTTAGAGATAAGAAATGAAATTCACCGTTCATGGAGACGGTAAGCCGTACGTACGCATGAACGCTACTTTCATTTCTATTTTGTATTTTATAGAATGGAATCATAATGATATAAAGTTATATTATAATTCTAGTATAATATCATATATAATATCATAGTTCAATCCTCTATACATCCCACATATGGAATTTAACGAATCAAATCACTTTGAGGGGGAGGTAGTCCGCACTTCATTAAATGAAGATATCGCGTTTACCCATAATGGAAACCATAAAGGTATGCCCAAAATGAAAAATACATAAGCTTAAGGAAAACATTAACATATTATATATCATATATAAATATAGTGACATCTTAATGGACACCTTTTAAGGTGCTAATGGAATGTTAAACAATCATCGTTTCGGGAGACATAAATTCACCATCCACGGAAACAGTATGTTCTTTAACATTTAGATGTAGGTGTGTGTAAGTGTAGCTCGAATACTTCTTATAAAAACATTCTAGTATATTAAAGATACTGCATTTTTTAAAAAATAAATAAATAAAAAGAGTTTAGGGGGTCGGAGAAGCAAAATAATACAAAAGGACTCAAGTGAAGACATTACCTTAAAATCGGGTAACTCCCTTTGGTTTGAGCTCAATGGCTTCCTTGGGAAGACTTTTGCCCAAAGTGAGGCTTCAAGGAGTAAGAGAGGGAATTGGAGAGACAAAATGTTCAGGGGTTGGCCAAGACAAAGGCTTTGGGAGTGTGGGTATGGAGGTAGAGGTGGAGGCCTTTTATAAGATGAGAGGAGGGGCACTCTTGGAAAGTAAAAAAAAATATTACTTTATTAGAAAATTATTTTCAGATATAAAAGGTCCCACATTGAAATAATTCGAGGATAAGGTGATAATGGTTCGAAATATACCCACCCAATAGGTTTTGGACATCTTTAGTGCATAGATATTACATTATCTTCGCATTTTATTTAAATCCTTTATTAATGAGGTAATCAGTGCATCATGATGATGTCATAAAAAATTTAATTTATTTAAAGTCTAAAAATTATAAAAAATACTAAGATGTAGTAAATATTTTTATCTTTACAATGAATATTTATAGTAAAAAATATAACTTGTATATCCCAATTTAAAAATTGTTTTCGTAAAACATATTATGTTTGTGTCATTTTTATTTTTTCATTAAATAAAATGTTATTTATGTCATTTTCCAACCAAAGTGGCTCCATGGGGTCCCCAAGTTGACCCATGGATTTTCATGTCCGGCCATGACACATCCAATGAGGGTAGGACATGTGTCAAGCTCATCTCATACTATTAAAACATTATTTTTAACTTAAACTACACTAATTACCACAAATCGCGATTAAAAACATAAAAGCTATTATTCAAAAAAATATATTTTAATCTCATTGAACCACATTTTACTTCTTAATGACAACAATGTATGTCGGAGTTTTGAAAATCAAATCACAGAGGTGGTAAAATTTAATTTAAACGAAAAATCAGTTTCTTTAACTACCACTTAGTGGTTTCACTATTCATCAAAAATTGATGTTTTTCAGAAAGATACCAAAACATCACCCTAAGCTATATTTGATATTATGAATTCAAAAATGAAGTCTATTTTACAAAATTCAAAACATATAAGTCACATTAATTAATTTAATAATTAATTCACGCTGTCAGAGCAAATAGCGTGTTTTTATGAAACAATAAGTATCAAAAGATTGACACTAGTTTAAGTCCAATTTCAAAGTGAAATTGATTCCAATGACCACCATTGGATTAAATGGAAAAAATATATTCTAATTTAACTTCAAAAACAATTCAAAAGATAATCTAATCATATAAATAAATTAGATTAAAAAGTGGTTTTGAATTAAAATACAACATTTTCACTATTCATTAAAAAATGAACTTTATTGGAAAAATAACAAAAATTCACACAAAGTAAATTTTGATGTCCCAATCATAAAGAATAAGTTTATTTTGACAAACTTAGCTTATCAAATTGTCAAAATATAGATTTAAAAATGGTTTTCCATTCAAAAGGCAGTAAAACAATCTTTTAAAAATATTAGTGTATTCCATGCTTAAGATAGGATTTATTTTCATTTTAATCCTCTAAAACACTCTCTAATTCATTAATAGACATAGATAAAAATATGTATTATTCTTTACTTACTTGGGATGTTACATCCTTCCCCCCTTTAGAAAATTGCGTCCCCGCAATTTATTTACTTATCAAATAAATGGGGGTACTTATCCCTCATTGCATTTTTAGATTCCCATGTTTCCTCTTCTATCATGTGGTTTTTCCACAAAACCTTTACCTGGTGAATCTCTTTCTTCCGTAACACTTGCTCCCTATGGTCAAAAATCTGGACCGGTTGTTCCTCATAAGATAGGTTCTCTTCCAGCTGAACTACCTCTAGACTCAAAACATGAGATGGATCTGGCATATACATTCTCAACATCAAAACGTGAATAACATTGTGTACCTGAGATCAAATCGAAGGTAAAGCCACTCGGTAAGAAACTGATCCAAATCTCTCCAGAATTTCATATGATCCAATGAAACTTAGACTTAGCTTTCCTTTATTACCAAATCTCATCACACTTTTCCAAGGAGAAACCTTGAGAAAACATGATCACCAACCTCGAAAGATAAATTCTTCCTCCGGTTATCCGTATAACTCTTCTGCCTGCTCTGAGCTGTTCTCATGTGTTTCTATATCAGCTAAACTTTTTCTGCCAACTCTTCTACCAAATCTGGTCCCATCAATATCCTTTCACCCACTTCATCCCATAAAGCTGTAGTTCGACACCGCTTCCCATATAATGCCTGAAATGGTGCCATCTATATACTAGAATGAAAACTGTTATTATATGAAAATTCAACCAAATAAAGATGTTTGTCCCAACATCCCTGATAATCCATAGAGCAAGAACGTAGCATATCCTCCAATGTCTGAATTGTTTATTCTGACTGTCCATATGATTGAGGATAAAAAGCTGTACTAAAATTCAATTCAGTACCCAACGACTTCTGAAGGCCTTTCCAAAAGTTAGAAGTAAACCTGGGATAACGATCAGACACAATGGAGAGAGGAACTCCATGTAACCTTACTATCTCCTTATGATACAAACATGAAAGTTTATCTTGGGAAAATGTATCTCATATAGCAAGGAAATGAGCTGATTTGGTCAAGCGATCAACAATATCCCAGATTGCATTATTACCTCGAGATGTCTTCGGTAATCCCACAACCAAGTCCAAGGATATATTCTCCCATTTCCACTCTGGCACTGGTAAAGGCTAAAGCATCCCTTTCGGTATTTGCCACTCTGCTTTAACCTGCTGACAAGTCAAACACTTCAGAGAAAAATCAGCAATATCTCTTTTCATTCCATCCCAACGGTAATACTCTCGAAGATGTCTATACATCTTAGTACTTCCTGGATGAACTGAAAACGGAGAACTATGAGCTATACATAACAACTCTCTCTTCAACTGTGAATCACAAGGAACACACAATCTCTTCCGAAATCTCAAAACGCAATCATTATCAACGTTGAATTCAGGCAACTTACCTTTCTGAACCAGCTCTACCTTTTTCTGCAACTCACTGTCTTGCTTCTGTGCTTGCTTGATTCTGTCTGATAGAGAAGATTTCACAGATACCTGAAACAAAACAGAAGAAATTCTTGCACCAACAACTTTTATGCCAATGTTCATCAAATCTTTAACCAAAGGATCACGTTCCAAATGCAACATTGCTAATGAAGCATTACTTTTTCAACTCAAAGCATCAACCACTTTATTTTCTTTTCCCGGATGGTAATGAATTGTACAATCATAATACTTGAATAATTCCAACCATCTCCTCTGTCTCATGTTCAATCATTTCTGAGTGAATATATAGTTTAAACTTTTCTTGATTAGTATATATTTCACACTTTACTCTATACAAATGATGCCAATAAATTTTTAAAGAGAAAACAACAGCAGCTAATTGCAAATCATGTGTAGGGTAATTTACGGCATGATTTTTCAACAGTCATGAAGCATAAGCAATTACCTGATCATTCTGCATTAGGATGCAACCAAGTACTTTCAATGAAGCATCACTCTATTTAACAAACTCACCATTCCCAGAAGGAAGTTCCAAAACTAGAGCATTCACCAATCTTTTAAACTCCTAAAAACAATCATCACATTCTTTTTTTCCAGATAATCTTAAAACCCTTCCGAGTTAGCTTAGTCATTGGACTAGATAACCATGACAAATTTCTAACAAACTTTCGGTAATAGCCTGCCAAACCAAGGAAACTACGAATCTCTGTTACATTTTTAGGTTTTTTCCATTCTTCAACAACCTTTGTTTTTGCAGGATCAACAGTTATCCCATCTATAGAAACAATATGACCAAGGAAAGAAGTTTGTTTCAACAAAAACTCACACTTGCAGAATTTACCATACAATTTCTTTTCTTTTAAGGTTTAAAAAATAACCCTTAAATGTCTTTCATGATCCTCTTTAATTTTAGAAAACACCAAAATAGCATCAATAAAAACAACCAATATTTTTCACATGACTCATCGGAGTCATCACTACAAAAAACTGTTTAGTTCTGATTCTGACCATCTCAGGATACTGATTTGAAAGGTCATTTCGATCTGTATGCCTTCCCAGAAAAGTTGTTCTATTTCCTCTATGAAAAACCATTCTTAACACAGAAATATCTTAGGCGAAACAACATGGTAATCTGTAAATGATATATCATTTCAATTTGACCATAAAAAATTTTTGGATAATCATTTCATATAATTCTAACTCCTAAAGTTATCTAAACTGACCTCGGATACCAACTATAAGGCCCCATCCTCAAACCTTACATAATCTTGAGTTATTACAATATTACACATTGAGGATATTTTCAGGTTTAGAGTTTTAGAGAATTATAAAATAAAACATGAATTAAATTCCACATATAATCAAAGTGGTTACATAAAGATATTATTCATTTTTCCCATCAATGGAAACATATTTGAAATAAAACATGGATTCATTCTTGACACTTCTTGACACTATCATCATATCATGTACCTTTCCCTTGACCTGTGAAAAACATTTCAAAAAAAACATGGGATGAGCATACAAAGCTCCGTATATGTTATAAAAATATAGAAAGTAAACAAGGGAACATATATACATAAGAATGAAATCATACATTACTTATAACACATAATCACATTAATATACGTCATCAAATCATCAATAAATCGTAGAAATCATAAGACATAAAGGTAACATGAGGCATTCATAAAATTCTTACGTAGGGAGTAACCCTCTTTGTTATGTTTGGAATACCCTTCACAGTATATTCCCTAAATCTCTTCGGAGAAACCATAACATTTCACTCCTTCACGTTACCCAATTCATTGGAGAGCTATATCGGGCTCACCCACCCTTAGTTTATCACGAAACCAATCGTGTTCATAATAATGCCCAAGAACCTCAACATAATCGTATCACATAAAACATGCCTAAAGGAAACATAACATTTCCACCTTTCAGTCACAAGATATCAATACAAAAATTAATATAAAAACATTATGAAAACCATTTTCAATACCAATATAAAAGAAAAGTAAAACATGATATTTATTTTTCTTTTAAAAAGAAGGTATGGCTTGTAGAGGAAGCCGAAACTCAAATTATGGTCACGGTGGTGGAGAAGCAGTTGTCGCCACATACGTACGACAAAGACATTCCCTTTTGTCATTTAGAAAACGCTTCTTATAAAAAATATTCCTTTTGAATAAACATAAATGTCAAGGGGGTGTATACACCGTATGAAAGAAAGTTGTGTATAAAATAAAATATGCCACAATGAAAGCAGATTGAGATGAAGTCCCATACCTCGGGTCCGAATTGACTTGGTCGTTCTTTAGTCTCTTGAATAATAAACTTGAGTTGATTTCTACTGGCTTAATAACCTTTTTCGAGTTCATTATTCCTTTTATATCACTTACATCCATGTCATGAACACTATGTAATTATTTAAGTTAATAACGGTCGTTTTAACGATCATTGGTACTTGAGTCAAAAATAAACCATTTATAATTACAAGTTGTTAATGTATCCATTATATCCAGAATTATAATCATGATGTATATATCATATATATCCAGTATATACATGCATTTATAATTTTACATAATCATTTAGAGGTAAGAAATGAAATGCACCGTTCATGGAGACTGTAAGACGTACATACGCATGAACGCTACTTTCATTTCTATTTAGTATTTTATAAAATGGAATCATAATGATATAAAGTTATATTATAATTCCAGTATAATATCATATATAATATTATAGTTCAATCCTTTATACATCCCACATATGGTATTTAACGAATCAAATCACTTTGAGGGGGCGGTAGTTCGCACTTCTTTAAATGAAGATATCGCGTTTACCCATAATGGAAACCATAAAGGTATACCCAAAATGAAAAATACATAAGATTAAGGAAAACATAAACATATTATATATCATATATAAATATATTGACATCTTAATGGACAACTTTTAAGGTGTTAAAGGAATGTTGAACAATCATCGTTTCGGGAGGCATAAATTCAACATCCACAGAAATAGTATGTTCTTTAACCATTAGATTTATGTGTGTGTAATTGTCGCTTGAATCCTTTATATAAAAACATCCTAGTATATTTATGATACAGGAGTTGTTACAAAAGAAATAAATAAAATGTGTTTAGGGGGTTGGAGAATAAAAATAAAACAAAAGGACTCAAGTGAAGACATTACCTTAAAATCTGGTAACTCCCTTTGGATTGAGCTCAAAGGCTTCCTTGGGAAGACTTATGCCCAATTTGAGGCTTCTAGGTGTAAGAGAGGGAGGTGTAGAGACAAAATGGGCAGGGTTTGGCCGAGCCAAAGGCTTTGGGAGTGTGGGTATGGAGGTAGAGGTGGGGGCCTTTTATAAGAGGAGAGGAGGGGCACTCTTGGAAAGTAAAGAAATATTACTTTATTTGAAAATGATTTTCGGATTTAAAAGGTCCCACATTGATATAATTCTAGGATAAGGTGATAAGGGTTCTAAATATACCCACCCAATAGGTTTTGGAAATGTGTAGGTCATAGATTTTACATTATCTTCTCATTTTATTTAAATCCTTTATTAATGAGGTAATCGCGGCATCATCATGATGTCATAAATAATTTAATTTATTTAAAGTCTAAAAATTATAAAACAAACTACTATGATGTAGGAAATCTTTTTATCTTTCCAATTAATATTTATAGTAAAAAATATGACTTTTATAACCCCATTTAAAAATTGTTTTGGTAAAACATATTATGTTTGTGTCATTTTTACTTTTTCATTAAATAAAAAGTTATTTATGTCATTTCTCAACCAAAGTGGCTACATGGGGTCACCAAGATGACCTATGGATCTTTTTGGGTGTCCATGACACATCCAATGAGGGTATTACATGTGTCAAGCTCATCTCATACTACTAAAATAGTATTTTTACCTTAAACTACACTAATTACCACTAATCGTGATTAAAAACATAAAAGTTACTATTCACCAAAAACTTATTTTAATATCATTGAACCAAATTTTACTTCTTAGTGACAACCAATTATGTCTAATTTTTTAAAATAAAATCAAAGAGGTGGTAAAATTTCATTTAAATGAAAAATCAGTTTCTTTAACTCCCACTTAGTGGTTTCACAATTCATCAAAAATTGAAGTTTTTCAGAAAGATACCAAAACATAACCCTAATCTATATTTGATATTCTGAATTCAAAAATGAAGTCTATTTTACAAAATTCAAAACATATAAGTCAAATTAATTAATTTAATAATTAATTCATGCTGTCAGAGAAAATAGCGTGTTTTTATGAAGCCATAAGTATCAAAAGATTAACACTAGTTTAAGTCCAATTTCAAAGTGAAATTGATTCCAATGAACACCATTGGATTAAATGGTAAAAAATTATTCTAATTTCACTTCAAAAGAAATTCAAAAGATAATATAATAATATAAATAAATTATATTAAACATAGGTTTTGAATTAAAATACAACATTTAAACTATTCATTAAAAAATGAACTTTATTGGAAAAATACCAAAAATTCACACAAAGTAAATTTTTATGTCACAATAATAATGAATAACTATATTTTGACAAACATATCTTATAAAATTGTGAAAAGATAGATTTAAAAATGGTTTTCCATCAAAATGTAGTAAAACAATCTTTTAAAATTATATGTGTATTACAAGCTTCAGATTGGATTTGTTTTCATTTTAAGCCTCTAAAACACTCTATAATTCATTAATAGGCATAGATAAAAATATCTATTATTCATTACGTACTTGGGATGTTACATACACAAACATCAATTTAAGAATACAAGTGGACCACTCAAGAAAACCATAAAAACAAACATCCCTGAACAATGTTTTTAAACTCTATAAGTCATCCAAAGGAACATAATATGAAATAAAGAAACCAGAATAAACCCTATTAATTTATAAAAGGTTCTGGAACTTCTAATTAATGAATATAATTTCATTATACAGGACATTAAATGGAAGGAGGCATTCGAGTACAAGGGAAGGGGAAATCTCGATCCCAATTTTCTTCCTTCGGGTTCTCCCACTTTCACTATATTTTTGATATGGTTACTCCTCAAAGATCATTTTTTCATCATTTCCATTACTTTTATGGTATATAAATGTTTGTCACTGGTTTTCTATGTCCATCAAAATATTTTCCAAACGAACTCTTCTTTCAAGATGTCACCTTTTACCTTTCATTCAAGTTCGATGGTTCTTATATCAAGTATGTTGTTCCCTCTTTCTTTTGGGAACCCAAAGCTGATGAATATGTTATTATGAGATGAAACCCATTCCATTCCATGGGTTATTTATGTACATGTATGATATGTGTTCTATGTGGAAATCATGATAATGATAATGTTATGATGTGACGGGTGCGCCCAGAATTATATAGTGCAATATGAATGTTTAAATGTGACGGGTGCGCCCGGAATTATACAGCACTCCAATGCATTGGGTATGTGATGAATCTCATGTATAAATGTGAAATTATGTGTGAACATGATGCTAGATTTGTTCACAATTATGTGTGGTAGTTAACCACTAAGACATGATGTTTAATTTTTATGCATTGCCACATTTCATGTTTATTGTTTATGCTCCTCTCATGTTCATGATCTTTTCCTATGTCGTGATTATGCTCACCCCATGATGTATTGTTATTATCTATCCACTTACTAGGATTCTAGATCATCCATTTTGATGTATATCCTCAGGTGGTTAAATGTACTAAGGAGAGGACAAGTGCTACTAAGAAGCTAGCGAAGAAGAAATTAAATAAATGTTTATGGTTGATGTTGTATTTGTTATGTACGGTCCTAGTTTGCCCAAGACACTAAACCTCTGGATCCACCATGTGTAATAATACTATGTTGTTTATCATTGAAATGATGTAATATTAATATATGAATATTCCGGGTCGCTATAGTCAAATAATCAATAATTGTTGTTTTATAATTGTTTAATGATATTGATAACATAGTTAAATCAGGTATATTCCATAGTGTGAGATTTATGAAGATATTATTCTTCAATAAATTTGATGGGATCGATTTATTATGATTCATGTAACACCAAAATAAATATAACAATACCATGTTACCATATAAAAATTAATTTATTATTATATAGTTAATTAAAACAAAATATATTAAATATATTATATGAAATTCCAATTTATTTATTCATATCTCATAAAACTGTTTTGGTGAAAACATTATTTTTATTATATATTATTTGAAATCCGAATTTATAATATTATAAATTTTATTTCTAAAAAATGAACATCATTTTTATTAGATCTGTATTTAAGATTAATTATAAAGTAAATGTTTGGGATTTATATAAAAAGTTTAATTTTTTTGTGGATTGAAAATAGTGTTTTTATGAATACCTTAAGCATGATGATATCATTATGACATAATAATGACTTTAAATATTTACTAAAAAATTCCATTGACTAATGTTATGTTTTATGAGAAAAATAAATAATTTATTATATTAATTTTGAAATCTCATTTATTCCATTTGGGGACTTATGATATATTTTGTTTTAATAAAATACTATTTCTGAATCGTTACCATCAATAGATGGTTAAATGATTCCATTTAGTTATGGAATGTTTATAATGTATATAAAACATAAATAAATTAAAAATAAGTTATTAAATTTTCATGAAGAACCACTACTCAAGAATATTTTTCCTAAATGATTAGGAATTCTTGTTTATACATAAAAATATTTTTTATTTTCAAAAAATCATTTTTCTATGTTTATATTTGAATTAAGTATTCCAAATAATCAGGATTAATTTTTTGAAAATATATAAAACATTATGACTTTGAATAATTAATTTAATGTAATAATTTAAACTATGTTTTCATATTTCATAGTTTCCATGATTAAAATGATGCTACAACAGTATGGGTAAATATGGTTAAAAGAGTGGTTAACCAAAGGGATACATATTAAAATAAAAAACATTAATAAAAAACATTGTTTGATTTTATTTGATGATTAATCTTATTATATTCTATAAAATTAAAATTTTACACATATTTACATGATTAAGACAATACTATATAATAATTTTTCATGTATTTACAATTTTTCAATAACATAACTTATAAAACGACATTGTATATTCTCACATCTATACACACCTTAATATTTTTAGATCATAAAATATATTCCTAATTCTATTTCCAACATCACTCCCCTCTTCGTAGAGGCACTGGTACCATATAATGATTATCCCAATAGGCCTTAAAGATTAATCGTACGAAAGACACCTAGAGAAGTGGTACGTAAAATTACTAATCTATTTTTAGTTTCTTTCTTTCTTAGCCCACTAAGAATATTTTATATAACAATTAACATGATTACATAAGTATATGTACTACAGTAAAATGTCTTCATGTTAACTATGAAACAATTTAAGATGTATTTTATATCTAATGTAAAATAAAAACATCACTGATGTGTATTTGTGTACAACCTTATCCATGAGATATGTATTCTGTTTTTCATAACTATCTCTCATAGATTATTATATATATGGACTTCATAAATAAGTATTATTTTTATAACAAAATAATGATTATATAAAGGTAAAATATTATTTTACTTATTACCCACATATATATAAGAAAATGATAATGTTCCTTATGAAAATTTATGGACCACCAACTCTACAAGGTGATGTGATTCGTATTCCTACAAGGTTAGTAGTAAGGATAGAAATAATGAATATGCATGATATTTATGATAATATACTGAATATATAAAATAATAAATCATTTACCTTCTAATTCAACATCTTATAGTTCACTCCTCCATTGACCAATAGTTTTGAAAAGCACCTCTAAAAACATTAGGCGACTATATTTTTTATGGTTCACCATAGCTATCACTAAATAATTTTGAGGGATTATAACCCAATATGATGAATTCATTTAGTTGTAGTGTCTACCTAAAAAGGACTGTAAAAGGGATATACATAATTAATATATATGATATTTATTATAGTATAATTATTATCTAAAAATATGTGTTATTTACTTATTTTCCATCTTATTTATCTGATAAGAAAACAACACTGTTGCATATATTGGTCCCACCATCTCGTTGAATTTATGTAATTCATTTTTCATTAAAAATTTATATTAATTGGTATAAAATATCACATAATTAATAAATATGTTACCTATGACATTATTAGTATTTCGGGTGTAATGAAACCATAGACAAGGTACACCGACATGAACTATGAAACTCTAATTTTAATGGGAAACAGAGTAGACCACCCTCTTAATTTTTATTGTAAAATAAAATTAATATCAAATTGAAAATTGATTATTAATAGGCTTAATTTATTATAATATCAGTTTTTGTTTTGTTCTAGAATATATTTTTCCTAAATATTAATTTATTTTTTTGGAATGTAAGAGTCCTTTTAGAGAATTTCAGAACCTATGGTTCAAGATTACATTATAATTTCATTTTTATGAGGATTATTTCTATTCAAATTGTAATTATTTGCAATTATATTTTATATATCTCTTAAACCAAATATATTTTATTTTACACTTTTAATTTATATATTTCTCAAATTTCAATTATATTTTCTCCTCTTATTCCCTCAAAAGGACTAAAATGATATTTCTATAAAAATATGACTTTATTTTTCCCCCTTGGTTAGGAATATTTCTATTTCAAATAAATCCTTCGTAAATATTTATATAGATTTTTCTCACTATACATAAAAATTTGATTAATCTATTTTATACTATCATTATTTTTTATTAGAAATTATAAAAATGAATACTTCCAAATGATTTTTATATCACTCACTTTTGACTTTTTTATAAAAGTGACAAATGGATTTTTTTTCTTTTTAATCAATATTCCATGTTGATATTTTTGTTCTATCATGTTATTTATTAATAATTAATATTATCACCAATGTTCTTATTGTTTTTTAAAAAAAATATATTTTATTTAGTCTGGAAATTTTTAGTTTTAAAAGTTACCAAAACAAAAAACCATTTTTTTAATTTTTTTAAGCAAAATTATTATGATTTTTAAAAATATATTTTGAATATATGTCATCTTCCTTTGAGTATTCATTTGGTATAATGGGGATATGATCTTATGTTACCATAAAAATTCTATCTATGAATGTTATTTGAAGATGTTTTTTATTATGATGTTTTCAAGAAACTCATTTAATTTTCATGTGTAAAATAGGCTAGGATGAAATTATACAGCCTATTATGTTCTTATAAAATCTATTTATGAATATATTTTTAATATGTAATGGGTGGGATGATTATGTCACAATAATTTATGGGGTAAATATTTATGTCTTATAATCATAAATGGTACATCTATTATTATCGAAATCATATGAGGGTATTTGAGTATTTATCCTAATCCGAAGAAGGTACACGTATAGTTGACAAGATAATATTATGAGATAAATTTATTCTGAGTATCCTTGATATATGATTTAATGATTTTTTTGGTTATCCTTCACCACCGATTTCTAGTATTTTATTTGGTCCATATCTTATGACTAGGTTATACACTCATTGATTATGATTATTTTATGCCCCACACTATTATGTCTTATATCTCATGTTATGATGAATTTTCATGTCGTGACTCATGTTTTTTGATTTATTCCTTTTTAAATGACCTTAATGTTCTGTGATAACAATCTCACACCGTTATAAATACTTCTTTTTACAATTGATATGTAAATTCGTACCTCATGCATTTAAAATTTATGAGAATTGGAGATCATCCATATTATATTTCAATTTCCAAATTTTAGATGGAGTATAATAAGTAACATAAGTCCATAAGGGTAGAAAATGAGAAGAATGTACATGGGTGATATTGAATACCAATAATTAAATTTGTGGATTATGCCTATAGTATCTAAAGATTCTAAACCATTGTAGGTATGAGGCCTATATTGATAATAGATTTATTGAATATTATTGGATATAATTTTATATTTTTAACTAATTCAATTGTTTATTCATGTTTCGATATTAGGATTCTCAAGGTCGTGACAGTACCTATCTCAATATACTAGTCCTATTATATTGTTTTAATGTTTTTATTAGAGACTTGGAATTTAAAACATGAAGAGAATCTTCATGGATTTTTTTTCATTATTAACTCTTAGAAAAAAATAGGGTATTTCATGTGAATAAGTGGTGATTAATGTTTATCACAAAGTACCTTTCTAATAACATCAAATTAATTTTATTTGGGAAGATTCATGTAGATAGAGTATATCATTCTCTTCCACATAGATACTATTTTTGATAATCCATCATTGTCACAATTTATACAATTAAATATATTATAGATCATTTGATTTATAATAATGGAGATTAAATAATATATGAACAATAATTAAATATATTTTTCCAATTTTATATATACCCTCTTATTAGTATTTGTAACAAAAAATAATTGATCCTTATATTGTTTTCACAAAGGTCCTATGATTTGTTATCTTTTTCTTTTTTGTGTTCCAATTATGGAGCCACACTGAGATGGAAAATACATGAGATTCTCTTCCATATAACACATACTATTGAATATTGGGATGTCGGATTCTTAATGTTGGGTGGTGTATGAGTAAATTCTACCAATTTATGGAAATATTTCCATTCTATACACACTAGTGGGTTTATTATTTTCATGTATTCCAAGTTTGTAGAAAGGGGATTAATTGAGTAATCTAGTCTTAGTGGAATAATATCTATATTCAATATCCAAGTAGTAGAAGTAGTTTGAGGCTGTTATGATTGCTTCTCCTATGATTGTTGTTGATATTAGGCTTAATTCATTCTATGATATATTTTTCAAATGGTTGTTGTTATTTCCCCAATAGATGGTATTATTAGTATCCCTGAAATAAAATGGTTTGGTAGAATATTTTAATATATCTTAAATGGGATAAATAACTATACTAAACAATTAATGGATATATAGTATGTTTTTTAATATGGGATCCACCTGATATTTAATATTGATATCAATATGGAAGATTCACTTATTTGGAATAATTCCCAAAAATTAATACATTGTTGTTATTTTTTATCGTCTCTATCTCGACATCACCAAAAATATATATTATAAAAAGTGAGAGGCTTGAATTTTTTGTGTGATGGGTGTGATATAATCATGAATTTCCATTTATATTTACATAACACTATTAATGGAGGGGATACTAGTTTTTTTGAGGTAATACCCCATCATGAGTTTTCATGTGATGTTGAGTGAAGAAACCATCATCATAGGCTTCGTTATATACCACTTTAGGAGAATATATATCCAGAACTTTTTTTTATATTAGTTCATTCTCTTGGTTATTTGTGAGGAAAATGTTTTAATAAACACTAAGGAATGTTACACCATAAGAGTTCATTTTTAATTAGAGTTATTGTCGAGATATCATCCTCTGATTGTATATCAACCAACCAATGATAATCCTCCATGATTTTCTCATTTTTATGGAGAAAAACTATATACGACCTCTACGAGGATGGACTATTTATCCTTAATATGTCCCAGTAATTGTTTTATGAATAGTGATCCTATGGGAATCCAATAAATATTTCCTTTATTGTGTTTTAACTAATGAGGTTGGATTTTAATGTAGAAGTAAATATGATTTTTTTTCATAGTAATCATCTCTGAATTTGGATAATGTTGAATTCTTCAATGGAGGTTGAAGTGATAATTACCATATCCATATAGTAAATTGTTAATGTATTTCTACATCCATCACATCTAGGATCTATTATAAATTATATAATTCTAAGGGTGGTGGTGGTGCTAAAAGTTATCCTAGAACCATGAAATTTGTTTGATCTATAATGATTATACGGTTATAATATCACTAACGTTTCACCTCTTTGGTTCCTCATTATTATGATTTCGATGTAGATCATGTTCAGGATAGGAGTTACTCACTATTGAGTGTTTATTTACTGTTTTTTACTTTCAATATTGGGATATGATTCTTGTTTTACCTTCTTGGTATAATGATACACGAGTCAAAAAATGACTCTCTCCCCCAATGTACACATTTTTGTGCCTTTGTAATAGAGAAATTACACTGAATAATCCAACATGTATACATGATCATTGAGGCAGAAACCTGGCCCATATTGATGACATTATAGGTCACTTATCAAATTAAACATCAATCTACATTGATGGTGGTAAATTACATAGCTCCAAAATCACACACCCCTTGATATACACATCATACGAATGTTGTTGACTATTTGGTAGAGTGACTTCATACATCAATTATAAATACATCGAAGATACCAAAATTACATTCCATTACTATGGGACTGAAGAAAATGAAATACATTAAGATAAACATGGTGAATGAGGACATTTTTTCTAGATACGATTAGTATACCATCTATAATGTAGATAAATTTTCTTGAGATTTCGTATAGTATTTCATGGGTAGGGATGAAATAAGGGTACATACTCTTCCTTCAACTCTTAGAGAATATCATATTACGAAGATAAAATGGGTCAAAACATTATTGATATTCTGTCATTAGCAAGCATCGTAAACATGATGATAACATTAATTTAATTATCTTTGAGGATTTTATCAAACATATACATCGATTAAAACTATATCTAGTTTATTTTTTGGAGTAATGGGAACAATTGGCATGTACTCATTCAAATTAAATAGTATATAATCTATCAGATTCCCATATGACGACCTTGACCAGATACTATCATTTCACTTGGATGACATTCCATCATTGAATGATTTTGTTCTTTATGTAGGTAGCCTATATTTTTTATGTTTAAATTAATATGAAGGAAATCATGAAAAACCACAAGAAATTTGAGTACCAATGTGTTAAGAATATTTTTTATTATTTGGAGTGCCTACATAGTGAGAACCATATAGAGGATCTCAAATTATAATATTAGATTCTTCATTACAAGGAAGACATATAATTTAGATATTATCCTAGTGAATATGAGGAACTATATGTCCTATAATATGGGGAGGACATTTATATTTATTACCATGGTTCTTTTGTGGAGAACATTGTGGTTTAAATATCTTGAATCATTGTATACTGGAGAACAACATGTTTGTTTGATATTAAAATTTTATAGAGTAACTCGAATGTAATGTGATGAATATGAAATTCATTATTAAACAATATATATGTGATGGGTGGACATTGGTGGTGGTTACTCTATAGAGTACCTTCAAAATTTTTTGTCATAGTACCACCAGGAGGACATATATATATATATATATATTTAATCCCCTATTGATGTGGAGTTGAAATATTATTGGAACTATAATCGAATATAATAAAAAATATCAATAATATTATTCTGATGGGGTTATGGATTCTAATATTTATCATAGGCTATAAATTTTCCTTATATTTAATTCCTTTAATTCATTCTGAATTGTGTGATTGGTTTACTAAACATGATTATAATCCCCATAAAACATTGTGGGATATGAATCTTTTGAGTGGGATTTCTACTAGGAGACAATACAGTGTCCATCGAGATATGTTTATAACCCTCATAGAATCCAGAAGCATTATTATCCCACTCTTAGGGATTCATCAAGACATTTAAATGATATTTAATGATTAGATAATGAAAATGAGAATACCCCTTGGAATCCATAGGAACATTCTAATTGAATACTATGGTGTGAAGAGAAATAGGGGATTTTGAACTAATTGACATTAGTATAGGAAAATGGGATTATTGAGATTAGGATAGAATATATTCCAAACCCATTTTTTACAGTATATGAAATTGAAATATCTAGGAATGGGAAAGAACATGGATTTCTTATTTGGTTACAATTAGGATATATTAATTACATCTTGAGATCAACCATGAATATGAGGATACAGTGGGATAATAATTGAAATATTTTTTCATGAAATGGGAATAAAACTGCATATACGAGATCACTCTTGTGTGTTGATGGAAACCAGGATATACAAACACATCTAATATTTTTAATCTCATTCCACATGATGGGTCCTCCTCGAGGATATCACTCTTAGAACAAAATGGGGAGGAAACGTTGATGGTAACTCATAAAAAAATTTGTGGGAGGTCATGGATGTGTATTATTGTTCAGGACAGTGGTTGATAGAATCCCTCCATGTTGACTCCTAATTAGTTGTATTGATGTAGTCAATATCCTCCTCCACCTACCTATGATAAGGGAGGTAAGTTTGTAAATCTCTGTGGAGTGACTCCAAAGGTATTTTTAGGTGGAAAAAAATTACACCAAATTCTTCATTGATCAAAATTGATAATATATTCAATGAGTATTTATCTCCTAGTGTATCTTTCATTCCACATCCATAGACTGAAATTAGATACTAAGGTGGTAATCCTAGACCATGGAATTAACCAAATGAAATTTCTAGCAATAATTTGGTGATAGAGTATGTTGCAGCACTAAGTACATTGAATTCCTCATGTATATGGCATAACATTGGTGAATTGTATAGGGATTCATTATAAATTGATGTTATATGAGGATACAACAAGTTGGTTAATGGAGTTTGAATTAAATGATGTATCTGATGATGAAATTTGGATTGAAGGGAGTTACTAATGGAATAATAACAATAAAATAGAAACTCTATAATACTATATCTAAAATTAAATAATTATTGATTAACATAATTAAGGGGTAACAGATTTCATCCGAGTTCAACATACTACATTTTATGAACTCCCTTTTCTATATATTTTTATGTATTGTGGAACTACTTTACAATGTAATGTGAACATTGATTCATAAAACTAAAAATTTTGGTTACTCACTGGTTGAGAATGTTGTAGGCCGAATCATTTATTATGGGTATAAATTATCATTATGGGACACTATTTATGCTTAAGAAATTCTTTCAATCCTTATATGTAATAATATTACTACTTATTATCATAAGGAAAGTGATAGGTTAATACAATTTTTCATATTAGTAAGTTATTCAATAGTGTATTGTGGTATGATTTGTAACCCTAGAATTGACCACCATCTATTGAGCGATGAGTTCTTTTTAGTTGGGATTAAACCTATAAAATTGAATTTTTATTCATCCCTATAAAGGATATTAAAATCCTTGTAGTTTTCTGCCCAATAACTGGACACATATTACCTTTTATGCTAATGAGTTAAGGATCTATTTTGTTACTTTATAGGTCGTGAAAATGTGACCATGTCAAGTTCCTTTTATGTTCAAGAATATATGACATATTTCAAGATGTTTTACATCATTAGTTGTTGGATCTGAATATATAGATTATACACAAGAGGGGGTTGAATTGGTTCTTTTCAAATTTTTTTGGTAACTATTTGATTGAACAAGTTCTGTCCTTTATACATTATTAGATTTTATTGTGCAGCGGAATAAGTAAAAAGAAGAACACAAAGTTGTATCATGGATCAGAGAATAAAAGGCCCCTATTCCACTCCACCAATGCTAAACTCCACGAGATTGGTGATTTTCACTATCTATTCCTCTTTTCTACAGACCGGTTCACAACTGAGTACATTCAGTTGACACCTTTACAATCATCAGGCTAACAAAGCCTTCTAGTTCAAACAAGAACCAACACAGCTTAGTACAAGAAGTTGGTTACTCTAGATAAAGATAATTTTTAACAAAAACATTTCCAGTTGATCTTCACAATTACAATATAAATCAATTGACAACAGATGGATCGTAGTCTCTAGAAATAATTATTTTCAATAAAAAAATAAATTCTATGTCGATCCGGTTGTAGTAGATATTGAGATATAGTTCACAACATCAGCATTAGTAGATCCACAGTATATATTCGATGTAGAACAAGTGAATCTTCTATCGAGTTCTTTTTCCTAAACAAACAGATCTTTGATTCTAAAATTGAATTAGCAGAACTGGGTGCACATTAAAGTCTATATTTTCACTTTTATGATAATAGATTGATTACAATACACACTTATACCTGGTGTTTCAGAGAAAGCCTATATATAATAAAGCCGAGTATATCTCCTGCACATTTAGATCAAAAAAAGTCTCCTTTTTTATTCACGATATTCAAAAAAAATGAATTTACAGAGAAGTCATAACTTCCTTTTGACTAAGCATAAAAATCTCCTTTTAATTCCATCATAAATCCAATAATAAAACAGCTTTGAATCGGTCAAAGTCGTGTTTAAAAAATGACTATAAATCCGGAATGAAATCCACCCAATAATTACCTTACAGATCACTGCTTATAAATATCGTATTTCAATATTTTCAACGCCAATCGTAAGTTTGGTGATGTGGCCTCCAAACGTAGGGTTGATGACATAGTCTTCAAACATATGGTTTGAAACATAAGGTTGAATCATAAACGCAGGGTTCATGTTACTTTCTTCAAACATAAGGTTGATCTTAAACATAGTGTTGATCTTCCAATCATTTTCTTCAACTCTCAAACGTATGACAAAAGATCATTACTTTTACATGATCAATACTTTTCCAACAACATATGGTGTTTACAAAAGTAAGGTTGATAATCAATAATTTTGAGAAAAAAACGTAACCTTTAGTACTTACGTATGGTTCTCCTTCAATATTTTGTTGATAATCAAAACATAAGGTTCCTTCCTAACGTAAGGTTCTTCTTCCATAATTTGTTGAAAACGTATGGTTATTTAACCATACTTTTCACTTATCTCAAAAAGTATACACACTTTTCATCCTTACGCTACATTTATCCACATATGGTATGAACAACGATTCCAGAATGCACTAAAGCATATTCCGCACTACATTTATCCACATAAGGTATGAATAGTGATTCTCAAACGTGCTAAAGCTTATTTTGAACAAGTAATAAATTCTCATTATTTAAATAGTAAAATAAATTAATAAATTCTTGCAAAATACTAAATAAAATTATTAGAAAATAACTAAGGGTATTTGTGAGAATCAAAATTATCATAAAGAGATGGAGTATTATTTTAAATAATCTCCCCCTTTAAATAACCTTATTATATATTTTCAAAAAAAATAATTTTCACAACAATATCCACTTTTTTATGATCACAAAACCCATAATATAATAAAATTATTCAAACTAAATTAACATTTAAAATTAGTTACATAATGTTATGAAATTTTTTAATCCATTTTTAACTTCTCCACAAAAAAACATTTCTCATGTAATTCTACCCCTAAATAAAAATATGATGTTGCATGTATCCAAATTCTCCCCCATTTGTGATAACAAAAAGAATAAAAAAATCATGGATTTTAACACTTTTAATATTTCACTAAACTGTTAGTAAATGATATAATGAACTGTTTAATAGAAATATTATCTGATATTCTAGCATATGTTAAAATAAATGAGTAATAAACAAAATAGAGAAAGAAAAAAATAAACAATGGTGTAAATTTTTATTCAAAAATATCAGTTTATACATGACAATGATATACACAAGAATCAAGGTTTGGGTAAGATATGCAACAGGTTATATCTCCTCTGGATTGCAGACTTGATTTCTGTGAACTGTTCCTAGATCCTCTTCATCATCCCATCTCCATGTTTGATAATGAGCTATATATTCTCTTGATTCATATGAATATCCTATATTAAATTGACTCTGAAAAAATCATTCACCCTTTCCTATTTTTCGACAAACACTGACATCTTCTCTGATAACCGATTTAACATGATTCTGATCGATGGTTCACTAGATATCAGTTGATCCACTAAAAACGTCTGATTGTCCAGAAACACTGATAGAGGAGCACTGTTACATTGACGATCTTGTATCCTGTCATTCATGTTGCTCATCACAGCTGTGATAGCTTGAATCAGTCTGATTAAATCAGGTGAAGTACCTGATCCACTAGCAGCATTATTTGCAACTGATGCAAATTGGTTCTCTAAAAACAACTTTAGATCTGATAAATCTGACATCATAACAATTTCAGATTTCAATTGAGCAACTACAGTCAGCATATCATCTTTAATCATTTCAACTTCTTTCCTTGAGACTGTACTCTATTTTATCTTTTGAAATCTACAATTTTTAAAGGTTAAGGAATTTCTCAGAGTAACATTCTCATATTCAAACTGAGACACCTTTTTGTACAGTTCTTCAACTTCCCTCTTCCTTGTATCAGAGGAAACCTATGTTTGATTCATATTCTCAGGATCTAGATGATGCAGTAGTAACAAATGTAATGATTCGACATCGTATTTCTCTTTTTCTTTGTCCTGAGTACGTTGGTCCATATATTTTTTCTTTAGAGTCTGTAGACTCATCCACAGAAAAATATTCTTTAAGTACTTCTTTGTGAGATTTATAAACATGCTCACCACAAACATTATCATCTTGGCCTTCCACTGGATTTTTGAGAACAACATTTTCAAGAGTTTCCTGAGGTCTGGCCACTTCCCCACCAAGAACTGCCTTTTTATCTTGGTTCTGTTGAAGTGTAACTTCAACATCACCTGAAATGTTGTCCTGATTCTCACTTTGAAATTCTTCATGAGCTCCTGATCCCTATATTGGTGTGTCCTTTCAATAAAAACTTACATGGTCTTATCAATAACAGCTTATCTTACAAAAGAATAAGAAAATAACTCTTCTTTTGTTGTTGCCATTGTAGGTGTAGTAATTTCCTCATTAAGAGCTCTAGTTCTTCGAGATTCAAGTCCCTCATGACTTCTTTCTTCTTCTGCATCTTCCACTTCAAATCGGATCCTTATTGATACATTGCTGACTCTTGATTCAGCCTGTCCCTACTTGGACTTAGAAGGTTAAGCCTGAGCACTCTCTAAGTCTTCCTCAGCTCTTACTGGAAATTTTTTTCCTTCAATGGTGCTCCAAAAACATCCAATCTTCATTAATGTTCCAGAATTAAAAACATTAATGTGATGATTGTTTACTCGAGCATCCACTAATCACAGAATGTCTTTATTAAGAAGCAGTTTAGAAATAAATCAACCTAAATGATAGAAGTTCATCCGATCATCACTTTGACAACATTAATTGAGATACCTTATCATATACCTTGGGATGTTCAACTTGATATCACTTAACAGAAGATATATTATGTACATATTAGGGTACAAAATCTTTAATATTTCTTCCATTTTGGGAGTTATTCCTGTCTGATCAAATTTAACTAGGATCTTATGATCTGGGTCTAAATCATTCACCATCATTTTCTTAATAGTAGATGTTCCAAACAAAAAAAAGATGTAATATCCTCGGATTTATGCACAACATCTCCTATATTCTTCAAATAAAAATGAAAAACTTCCTCATGAGGGCAGTTGAGAATCTGACCAATCTCTACTGATGATATTGAGAAATCCCTATCATCTATCTTAGACATCATATTTTCCTTAGTATCTCCAAGACTAAACTGTACATATTTGAAGAAGTATCTAAGTTATACTTCATAAAAAAATTCTGAATTTTCACTGTAGAACATATTTTCAAGATTCTGAAATGACAACGCTTACTTCAACAGCAGATTTGTTTGAAATAACCAGTCTAGATTGATTACCTTTCCCTGTAAGATTTTTCTTCCCTCAAAGCATTCTCTCTTGGCATTGCTTGGCTCAACATCACTGGCTCTTTTAGTTCTTAACATCTCTGTGAGAATATTTGAATGTTTGATGGTTAGGGTTTTAGAGGATCGAAGATTAGGGTTTAGGAGCAGAAGTGCGATTTTCGGATTTTGAAAGGGTTTCTATAGATGTGAAACGGTTTAGATGTCAAAAAGGCTCTGACAGCCTTGATTCTTATGTAATCACTAATCATTACATATATTTAGATAAAATTATCATATGGTGAAAAAAATCTTAAATAGTATTAAAAAAATTACAAAAATAAATAAAAGTAAATAAAAATAAATATTATTTAAAATTAAATAAACCTAGCTCCCATTTAATAAAATAAAACCTTGCAGTGGGAAGTGGTTTTTAAAAAATATCTGCTAATTGAATTTCAGTATTTATAAATTATAAAAATATATCTTTTTTAATAACATGATCTCTTAAAAAGTGATGCCTTATTTCAATGTGCTTAGTTCTAGAATGACTAATAGTAATTTTTGAAATATTAATTTCACTTGTATTATCACATAAAATAGGTGTATTATTAAAATTCAATCCAATGTCTATAAGGGTGTTTTTCATCCACAACACATGTGCCCAACAACTACCATCAAAAACATATTATGCCTCAGCTATTGATAAGGCAATTAAAAGTTGTTTCTTACTAGACCATGATACTAAACACTTTCCTAAAAAGAGACATGTTCCTGATGTACTTTTTCTATCTAATCTACAACTTCCAAAGTCAGCATCCAAATATGAAATAAAATTAAAATCGTATGTTTTAGGATAAAGAAGAGATTGAAAAATAGTTCCTTTTAAATATCTAAAAATTCTTTTACTAGCTGTTAGATGCGATTATTTAGGATTTGATTGAAATCTATCACAATGACATACTGAATACATTATATCTGGCCTGCTAGCAATAAGATATAATAAAATGAAAATCATACCTCTATATAACATGTTGTCACCTGATTTCCTAGTTTCATCCAAATAATCTTTTATATTAGTAAACATAGGAGTTGTAAATGGATTGCTGTTTTCATGTCCAAAATTTTTTAAGTAAATTAGTAATGTATTTGCTTTGATTCAAAACATTTCCAAAATCTTTTTGATAAATTTTAAGTCCTAAGAAGAAATTTAGTTCTCCCATCATACTCATTTCAAATTCTTTTTGCATTGACATTGAAAACTCATGACAAAGGGTTTTATTAGTTGATCAAAAAATTACATCATTATCATAAATTTGAACCAATAAAACATTATTTTTTACAGTTATATTAAAGAGTGTTGGGCCTGCTATTCCAAAAGTAAAATAAAATTTCAAAAGGAAAGAACTTAGTCATTCATACCAAGCTCTAGGTTCTTGTTTAAGGCCATAAAGAGCTTTAGTATGTTTAAAAACAAAATAATATTTTTGAGAGTTTTTAAAAATAGTTAGTTTCTCAACATAAACTTCCTCCATTAAATAACTATTTAAAAGGCAGATTAAACATCCATCTAAAATAATTTAAAATTAATATATGATGCATAGGCTAAAAGGATTCTAATGGCTTCTAACCTAGCTACAAGTGCAAAAGTCTCATCATAATCTATTCCTTCTTCATGATTGAATCCTTTAACTACTAATATTGCTTTATTTCTAGTTATTGTGCCTTGGTAAACTTGTTTATTTCTAAAGAACCATTTGGTTCCTATTACAGGATAATTCTTAGGTCTTTCCAATAATTCCCAAACTTCATTTCCTTTAAACTGGTTTAATTCATCTTGCATTCCTACTACCCATATTACATCATCTAAATATTCTTATATAGTCTTGGGTCCTTGTTGAGATAGAAATGTTGAGAATTCCACTAGGTTTCCTAAGTTTCTTCTTGTTTGAACTCCTGTATCTATGTCACGTATCACAGTATCTAAAGGGTGATTCTTTAGGGTTCTAGAATATCTAGGAAAAACATTTAAAGGTTCTTCAGTATCATGTTCCTCTAAACTGGACTGAATTTCATTTATATCATTTTCAAAATAATTCATTAAGTTCTCAAGTCTCATGTTATCATTAGAGTCAAGTTCATCTATTTGATCTGTCCATTTCTCAAAGGGATCATATTAATCAAATCTTACATGAACTGATTCTTCAAAAATCCTTGAATTATTATTATAGACTCTATAAGATTTTGAAGTCACAGAATATCCTATGAAAATACCTTCATTAGATTTTGGATCGAACTTACCAATATTATCTTTGGTGTTCAAGATGTAAACCTTACATCCATGAACTTTAAAGTAATTTAATTTAGGTTTTCGGTTATTCCATAGTTCATAAGGTGTCTTTTTCAAAATAGGTCTAATTAAAACTCTATTAATTATATAGCAAGCTGTATTCACAGCTTCTGCCCAAAATTATATATGTAGGCTATATTCATTTAACATAGTTGTAGCCATTTCTTGAATTGTTCTATTTCTCCTTTCTACAATCACATTCTGTTGAGGTGTTCTGGGTGCAGAAAATGTATGTTTAGTACCCATGTTTGAGAAAAAGGAATTAAATTCCAAATTCTAAAATTCTCCACCATGATCACTTCTTAATGAGATTATATTAAAACCTTTTTCATTTTGAACATATTTGTAGATACTTTCAAATAATGTAAAAGCTTCATTTTTGAATTTCAAAAAGAAACTCCATATACATCTGAATAGTCATCAACTAAAACATATATATATAATTTACCAACTAAGCTTTATACTCTTTAGGTTCCAAAAAAATCCAAATGAATAAGTTCTAGAGGATTAGATGTAGAAACTTTATTTACAAATTTGAAGGATAAATTGTGTTTCTTTCCAAGTTTACATGCATCAAAAAATCTGTCACTTTATATTTGAGATTAGGTAATAGATAAATTATTTAAAACAAATATATTTCAATGTCAAAGGCTTCTATGCCAGATCCAGGATTCACTTTAGCAGTCAAGCAGTTTACTTGTTGTTTACACAAGAAATTTAATTCCAAAGTATAGACATTTTCAGTTTATGGTGCTTTATATTTAAACAGTTTATAATTAGAAATAGTACAACAATTGTTAGTAAAATCAACAGTATATCCATCATCACAAAGTATATAAATACTTATCATATTGTTTTTTAATCCTTTTACATAAAGTACTTTTTTGATTGAGACTATTTTTGGATCTCCAATAGTTCTAATGCAAATGATTTTTTCACTTGGAATTATTACCAAATGTTACAAGTCCACCTTCCTTTTGAGTGAGTGATGAAAAATTCAATGAGTTTCCACTCATATGTCTTGAGCAGCCATTGTCCAAGTACCATATATCTTTTCTCCTCTAGTGGAATTCTACCAGCAAATACATTCAAACAAATTGCTTTGGCACACATGTTTTGTTGGGTCCAGGGGTGTTAGCTATTAATGATCTAGGTATCCAGATATGTGTTGATCTATTAAATTCAGCTGAATCATATAAGTCTTTTGAAACATAGGCTTTCATAATACAAAAAATTTGAGGTTTTCTTAAGAAAATGTTTTTAACTATATGTCCCTTTGACCAAAAAAAGTTACAATTAAACTTTTTAGAGCTAGGAACAAAATAATTTTTATATAGCTTAGGTTTTTCTCCTTTTCTGCCAATTCCAAATATCTCATTTTTAATGATTGTTTTTCCAAGAATTTCATTTAATGAATTTTCTCCGTTTGTAATAACCAATGCATCCTGTTTGTATGATTCTACTTCATCCTGCAGTGTTTTTATTCATGATTCAAAATTAATATAGTTAGTGTTAATAGAATTTCATTTATCAGTTAATTCCTTATGTTATTTCAGCATTTTATATCTTTCATCTGAAACGGATTTATGTTTTTATTTTAGTGAAATATGTTTCTTAAATAGTGAGTCATATCTTTCTTCAAGCATATTTATGTAGGATTCAAGTTTTTCATTTGTGTATCTTTATTCAAAATTGGATTCATTTTTTGAGTCAGAGGAGTAATATGAGTGTACCTCATCAGTTTTTTCCCTGAAACACATGTTTTCCTTTAGATTGACTTCTTCTTTCTCTGATCTTTATTCAAGAGAGCTACTGGAGTCTTCAGATACACTCCAAGTGTCTTTCATATCATTATTGTCTTTCTTCTCATAGTCATTTCTCTTGAAAATTTTCTTCATCTTTGCATCTTTCAATTGTGGTCAATCTGGTCTGATATTCCCCATCTTATTGCATTCATAACATCTTACTTCTTTATCATCTCTCTTAAAAGATTTTTTGAAGCCTCTTTTATTGATGTAAAACTTTTTAAATTTCATGGATAGCTGAGCTAGCTCTTCATTTGAGTTTGATGAGTCAGAGCTCTTTGATTTATCTTTGACTTCCCTATTTTTTATCTTTCTATTCTTTTGTTGTGATGTGTATTTCAAGGAAGTATCTTATTTTTTGATAAGCACTTTATGTTAATTAGCCTCATCTTGCATTTCATCTTCATACATCATCAGTGTACCAATCATCTCTCTCATGGTTAGATTTTTGACAGGTGTTGATTGTCTGATTGCAAAAGAGATACCATTCCATCAAGTAGGAAATACCCTTAGTACTTTTAATTCTTGATCAGCCTGTTTGATAGGTTCTCCTAGAGCTGTTATATTATTGACAATTTTTGTTAATCTCCAATTAATTTGGGTAATGCTTTCTCCATCAAACATTCTAAAAGTATAAAATTTCAGATTTGCAGTTTCATATCTCATTTTTCTCACATTTCTTATTCCTTCACATGCCACAACTATTGTTTGCCACATCTCATATGCTGTTGGGCACTGAGATACTCTATTAAATTGATCTAGTAGTAGACCGCATATGATTTCATTCATAGCCTTCGAATTAATATCATACTCTGCCTCTGTAGTAGAACTCCATGTCGCAGGAATTTCAGGAATTTCATAAGGTCTCATAATCTTTGAATAGACTTTATATCTGAGGTTTTTCAGATATATTATCATGCGCGATTTCCAGCAGCCATAGTTGTCTCCCTTGAAATATGGGGCTCTGACCATTGACATCCCTTCTCTTGAATTAGTCATGATGCTCTGTTATATAATCTTTTAAAATCATCTAGCGTGCTAAGGCTCTATCAGAAGCTCCTCCTTTGATACCAATTGTTGGATCTAAATCTATAAATTATACACAAGAGGGAGGGGGAATTGTGTCTTTTTCAATTTTCGATAACTCTTTGATTGAACGAGTTCTGCCCTCTATACATTATCATATTTGATCGTGTAGCGGAATAAGAAAAAACAAGAACACAAAGACATATAGTGGTTTGAGGAACAGAAGGCCCTTTGTCCACTCCACCAACGCTCAACTCCATGAGCTTGGTGATTTTCACTATATGGTCCTCTTTTCCATAGACCGGTTCACAACTGAGTACATGCAATTCACACCTTTACAATCTACAGGATAATAAAACCTTCTGGTTCAAACACGAACCTACACAGCTTAGTACAAGTACCTAGTTACTCATGAAAAATATAATTTTCGACAAAAACTATTCTAGTTGATATTCAAAAGTGCAATAGAAAGAATTTGATAGCAGATGGATCTTAGTCTCTAGAAATATTGATTTTCAAAAAAAATCAATTCTGAGTCTATCCAATTTCTATAGATATAGATATATAGTTCAAAACATCAGCAGTAGTAGATCAACAGTAGATATTCAATGCATAACAAGTGAATCTTCTATCGAGTTCTTTTTTCTTAAACATATAGAGCTTTGATGCACTTATTGAATTAGCAGAACTAGGTTCTCTTTGCATTGTCTATTTTCCACCTTTTTGATAATAGATTGATTACTATAGACTCTTGTACCTGGTGTTTCAGTGAAAACATATATATAATAAAGATCTGCATATCACCTATACATTTAGATCCATAAAAGTCTCATTTTTATTCGCGATATTCAACAATTTGAATTTACAGAGATGTCGTAACTTCCCTTGAGAATCGAAAAAAAGATCCTTTTAATTGGATCTTAAATCCAATAATAAAACGACTTTGAATCGTTCAATGTTTTATTTTAAAAACGACTTGAAATCTGGCTTGAAATCTTCCCAATAATCAGGTTGCTGATCGCTGCATAAAAATATCATCATTCAAAATTTTCAATGCCAAACGTAAGGTTGACGATGTGGCCTCCAAACGAAGGGTTGATGTAATAGTCTTCATATGTATGGTAGACAACGTAAGGTTGAATAATAAATGTAGGGTTCATGTTACTTTCTTCAAATATGAGGTTGATCTTAAACGTAGGGTTGATCATCCATACGTTTTCATCAACTCTCAAACATATGGAAAAGGATCCATACATATTCTTGATCCACACTTTTCCAAAAACATATGGTTGGTTACAAAAGTATGTTTGATAAATCATACTTTTGAGAAACAATCGTAACGTTTGGTACTTAAATACGGTTCTCCTTCCATAATTTGTTGATAACCAAAACGTAAGGTTCCTTTCTAACATAAAGCTATTCTTCCATAATTTGCTGAAAATGTATGGTTGTTTAACAATACTTTTTTCTTATATAAAAAAGTATACACGCTTTTCATCCTTACGCTATGTTTATCCACGTAAGTTACGAACAGTGATTACAGAACACGCTAAAGTAGATTCTGCACTACATTTATCCACGTAAGGTATGAACAATGAGTCCAGAACGAGCTAAATAAGATTCTGAACAAGTAAAAATTCTCGTTACATAAAGAGTAAAATAAATTAATGAATACCTGAAAAATAATAAATAAAATCATTAGAAAATAACTAAAGGTATTTGTGAGCATCAAAATTATCATAAAAAGATAGAGTATTGTTTTCAATTATATCCCCCTTTAAATAACATTATAATATATTTTTGAGAACAATACTTTGATCAACATTAATAATAAATGTTTTGATTTGATATTTTAATCTAATGTAGCTAGGAATAATAAGACATGATCAAATAAATGGATCGGGATTGAAATATTCATGTGGGGCCTTTTTTGTTCACAGTTATTTTAGTTACTAGAATGTATAGAATAATATCATACTCATATGAATGTATCCTAGTGAAGAATAATTGGGGCTTACCCATGGGTATCCTAATCATAGATAGAAACAATTGACTGCATTGGGGATGTAATTACCAACGATTATATGATTATTTATTACATATATAGGGTTCCCATTTCTTGAACTCCACGGTATTTTTATTCTTCGATAATGGAATGGAAGGGTCAAAAGACTCATTAGGAATATATATTAATTAGAAATTGTAGTAAAATATAGAATTTTCACTATTATAGGTAGTTTTTAAGACATTCATCAGGTCACATTTCTATTTTTGGTACCTAGAACATTGAGATGATGTAATATGAATAAATAATAAATTAGATAATAGTATTCTTTATATCTTCCAACCATGGTGAGTATCTTAAGATAGGGTAGGTTCGATCAATATAATTGTTATGGAGACCCTTATTATCATTGAAATGCAATATTATATACATCCTTATGGTGGTATCAATGAATGAGTAAAACTATGAGAAATTCATTTATCAATAAAATAAATAAAAAAAATGATTCAAGTTGATCCTAATAGCCTAACGATATATATCAAGAGGACATGTCAGTGTAATTGTTGAAACATGTTTTTTAAATATGTGGCACTGGAAAAAGGTGATAAATGAGGTCATTTGGATTATTTAACCCATTTAGATTAAATATTTCGAATAATGGACATAAAATAGTCCTTGTTAACCATACTCAGGTTCCTTAATGTAGTTCAATTCATTATGTAAAATCTTTCATGGTCACAGAACATCAAGAAAAGAATAAATTATTCACAGGAAGTCTAATTAGTGACAAATATTTGTTCTTTTATTTGACTACATATGGTTCATGGATGTTATAAATTTTAAATACTAATTTTAAATTCATTTAAATGAATGGACCCCTATTAAGGAATATTTTGGGGGGTCTTCCATTGACGATATTATATGTAATTCACCTAGAAGGATCTATGTTGGTGGAATATAATCATGTCCTATTTTTTAGTGCTTCATCACCTTTTCTCACAGTATCGAAGTCACAATTTTTCCAATGTTTTATTAAAATTCATACATAATGACAATGATCTAGGAATGAATATAATCTTATATAAAAGACCGTAGTACAAAATAAATGAAATATCGAGGTTTATTCTCTATTCAAGTCTCAAATCCCCTCAACCTACAACTTTATGTGTCCATTGGGTATTTATATGTAGTACATCATAACCATAATATCAGAATACAGTATATAATATGGGTTATGTGGCCATGTTTTCTTATATGACCCATATATTATAAACACTGCAAAACTATATATATACTGTTTATAATGACTAGATATTTTATACCCCTTAATTTAAATTCTATGATATATAATCTATGTCGAATACTACACTCAACATAAACAAAAAACATATTTATCATAAATTATTAATATATCTATAATAAATTTTAACATATAATCTATATATTGTTATCACTTTTAGAAGGTAAATAATTAATATGAGTTAATATTGAAATATTTATAATAGATAAATTAATTTTATTCACAATAGATATTTAATTTATAAAAATTAATAGTAAATATTTATAGTTTAAATTTGATAATGAAAAATTAAATTTTAGAATTCATCACAATTGAATTTTCATAGGATAATTTTTTAAATATTTCTAAAATAGTTGGTATTTACATGAATATTGAAAATACTAATTTTTCTACTACCTACAACTTTATATTACAATAATTTTCTAAAATCATTATTATAAATTATTATATTTTAATGTATAATTAATATATTTTAAAAACTATATTGAATTTCTACACCCATCATCAAAATTTAGAAAATTTATGTAGAGTATTAATGAAAATTGTAATTTGTTTTGACTATTTTGATTAATTAATTATATCATCATGATATAAAGGTTTTGATAAATTTTAATGTTAAATAAATAATATTTTCATAATATGTTTTATATTATATTATTCGGAATAAATTTCATTTATATTTCTATTATAATCATAAATATTTTACTCAAAATTAAACTTTTTTTGAAAAATTGGGTATTACTTAAAACATATACTAATGCTAATATTTGTTACCCTACAAGTAGAATGTTAGTTTTATAAAATTATTTTTAAAGTCTTTGTAATGATGTTATTATTATTTTATATTTCAAATATTATATTTATGTATGAAATTTAGTTTATTCATATTAATGATAATTACCATAATAATGGTGAAACAATTATCTTAAAATTATTGTATTGTTAATATCATGGAATTTATATAAAATAAATTAAATATAAATTCATTATATATTGAATCCAATATGATTTATGAATGTTTAAATAAACATATTAACACTAATTTAACTGGTAAAAATAAAAATTATAATTATCAATATATAATGGTCACAATGTCATATTTTCAACAAAAACTATGTTTCTACAATTTTTCTGTTTTAATTTAAGAGATATTTTTTAAAATATTAAGATATATAATAATATTAAATTAATATAATATATATCTCCATCAATCCAAATTTTTTTATACAGGTTATTATACCTTATAAACAAATCATAAAACTAGTTAGTTAAAAACTTGATACACATTTAAAATGTATTGGTAAAAAATAAAATCATATTATTATAACATTATAAAATTTTTAAAACATTTTTATATGGCCTTTTTTAATATTTATTAACCCAGAGACACTAAAAATATACTATTTTTATTGTTTGAAACCATTTCCCATTAAATAGTTCCATGTAAATATTGAAATATTATGGGTACTGGATGAAGTCTCTATTTCACCTTTATTAAAATGTGGCAAAAAAACCCATTCAAACACACACAACGCATTCAATATTTCTTTGATACATGTGAATAAATCCAATCCAATAATTCCCCCACACCTTATAAGTACTATAGTCTAACTATGCTACACTAAGTCCTTCAACTTCAAGGAGAATTCCATGGAATGATAATGTCCCAAATGAGGCTATTGTGTAATCCACTAAACAATGAAATTATTTATTATTTTCATTTCCAAATCTTCATATTTTATACATATTTTCCTTTATGAATATAATTTATATTTAATTGTGTATATATTGAAATTGGCATTTAAAATATCATGTATTAAATTTCTTATTATTTATAAACTTCAAATTCAATTTATATTTCTTTCATTATGTTATTATTAGAATTTTTATTTAGTTGAAAGAGGGGTTTCAAAAAAAATTCTTTTAATTAATTTATAATGGGTATTCATGATATACATTATTATAATATTAATTATTTTACCAAATGATTTTTTTTAAAAAAAATATTCTTTCATTTCACATGATCTATAATTCATTATAATGAATTCCTTCATAAGTGTTCCTTACATCAAGGAATGCGATATTAAAAGGGGTTTCATTGAAAAATAATTTTAATCCCTTAAAAAATTATTAATTTATACACTATATTTCCTTTTTAATGTTTTAAATAATTTTAATTTTTCATGTTTTTAATATGATACCAGATTTTTCATGATATTAAATGTTATATTTGGTGTTTTACCACTCATGTGAATTTTATTCATAAGTTACAAAGTTGTTACAAGGTTTTCATATCGAATTATATTCATTGATAAATTCTTTAATGTTATGTACAAATTTCAATATTGTATTGTCTATATAATTATTAGTATTTTATTTTTTCATAATCCCTGATTTATGTCATTGGATTTACAAAACAATATGATTTTTAAACTTCTATTGACCATTGATTCCAAACCATTTAGTAAAGTTTAATGTGTTTTCATGACCCAATTTACTTATATTGGTCATAATCATTCAAATTTGTAAAGTATTTTTTAATATTTATCTATTATATCGAATGTTAATTTTATAATGTTTCTACAAATTTTTTTCTACAGAAATAATGTTTCGGAATAATATTCAATTCATAAATTATTCTATTTTATTATTAAAATTCGATTTTTAATAATAATTACTACATCTTTTAATAAATTTACATACATTTCCATGTTTTTTATTTCCACTAATGGTCTAATTTAACTAGTGGAAAATCAAATAGTTTCTATCTCCAATCACCATTTTTATTACGATGAATATATTTTAAAATAATGGTTTGACCATATTTTTAAAAATGATTGTTTTCAACTTGGTTATTTAAATATGTTCAAAATGTTTTTACATATTTTTAAAATAAAATATTTTTCAACCCCTCTCAATTTTATTTGGAGAACATGTATGAATATTTTAAAGGATGAATTATTAATTACTTCTTTTAAAGGTAATATAATTTTATGTATTTTCAAATATAATTAATAAAATATTTAATCCTTTAATTATCTATATTATTAATGATTCATTAAAAAATAAATATAATTCAATTTTTTTTCAAATCCCATTTGAAAAAATTTTATTTCACACATTGGAACACTATTAAATATTATTTTTTGAGTAATAGATTTCAATGTTTTTTCAATAATCCATTTTCAAACGCACTATTTCCATTAATGGATTTTTGATTTAAATATATATATATATATATATATTAATGTTTTTACCAGAATTATATTTATTATAAAAAAATGTGTTTTTAATGAAATGTTTAGATCAATGTATTTTAATAGTTTTTTTGAAAACATTTGTGATTGAATTTATATTTTACATACTAGAATTATATTTCATAAAGAGATAATTAGATCACACTTTTTTTCTTATAACGATATAATTTCATTTTGAAAAATAGTTTTTTGATGTTATATGTTTTAATACATATGTATTATATTAATTTATTGAATGTTTTGATAGATAATTTTTTTTCATGGGTTCTTATGAGATGATGAATGTTTTATTTTCATGTGGTATACAAATATATGGATTATGATATTTTTAGAGTCCTATATATATATCATTTTCATCGGGTGAAGGATTGTATATAAATATATAGAAATGTTATTTGAAGAAGTAAATTAGTATATAACTTCACAAATATTGATTTTCATGGAGTAAAATCCTACTCATAAAATTACATGTGAATAGGATAGTGATTATTTAGGTCCACAGACTGTGAGGGTGATGTTGTTAATATCATTGGAAAACATTATAAGTGAATAAATTAGAAAGTAGTTAAAATACAAATGGTTTTATGTTATGGTGAAAATATCTACTCACAATTTTACATGTGAAGAGGTTGGTGAGTAGCTAGTTTTATAATGATAAGAATTAATATATTCAAGATTGTTCCATAATTTCATGTTTTTTATCATGTAATGTCTTGTTTTCTTAATTACCTATTATTCTTAAAATATTGTTATACTTTTATTTCATGATGTCATGTTTTTTGTTGAAAATATCTATTTTGAGCTATGTAAAAAACACTTACACATCATTATTTTGATAATTATGATCTTAGGTTACTTTTTCATATTATATTATTATCAGATACATTATTATGATATATTTTTAATAAAAATAACTTATTTTAAAATTATGCTTCACAGTTAAAATCTAACTGTTTTTGATATCAGTTATTCGCTACTAAGCATGATATATCCCACCTCTCTATTATTTTAATTCACCAGGTAAATAATTCGATTATATCTTTTGATATGTGTAGTAAAATGTCTCTAGGAGCACGATTATTGAGAAATTATTTCAAGTGTAGAAAATTTTGAAGTTTATATAGATATTTTATAAAAAAAACCTTTTATATCATTGAGTTATGTGATTAATTATAGTGTGGGAAATAAAAATCATGGGATTAATGTATTATTTATTTCATAATAATATTTTTTGTATTTAGTCTCTATCAGGTAGAGGTTTATTATTTTTTTGAAATTAGTAATGTTAATTTTTTTTGTGTTTAGAGGTATTTAGTAGAAACCCATGAGATGAGTATAACTATATGATAATATTCTAAAATATTGGAAAAGTATTGACTAGATGGGTTTCCATATAAATACACAAGTGAATGGATAATAAAATGGATATAATAGTGGTATGGATTTTCTTTAAGGCAATCACCCCAAAATGGGTTGGTCATGCGCTGAATCGATCATCATCACAAGGCATGATGATTTATCCTAAGAATAAAGTCCTGTTCTGACACACCTAGGGGATATTCATTGGATGTTTATAAAATATTTACAATACACTCTGAAGTATATAAATCCTAGTTACATTGTGGTATTAGGTTTGGAATTATATTAAAACCCACCTTAATATAACCAATATTTAATTAAATGGGTTATATGATGAATGAATTAAGGATTAATAAGATTGAATGAAACATGGTATGAAATGGTGGTTTCATTAGAGAAGACATCATTGAATTATGTTTTCATATTCATATGGCCATTTATAATGATTTGATCTCATCCATTTTGTTTGAAATAGAATTATGAAAATGAATCTATGAATGGTATGTACTTATGATTTCCTAGGAAGCATATTTTGGATAAATAGATTCCAATTTTTAATAAGGATTAGTGTGGTTGACATCTTTGTTGAAGATATATTATCAGATTATTATATATCTATAATGTTTTTTCCATTAGAAAATGATGATTATAATTGTTAGGAAACAATATTATTTTTGGTAATGAATGTAATGACAAAAGATTTTTCAACCATTAAAATACATACTATGTTCAATAACTGATGCCATATGCTACAATCAACAAAAACAAAACAAAACATATAAATATATAATTATTAATAAATCTATAAAAAAACTTATGATGGAAAACCATTAATAGTGTTTACATTTAGTGTGAAAATAATTAATGTTATATAATATTGGAATGTTATTTTATGTAGAAGTCATTTTCTTCATATTATATATATATATATATTAAAAATGATAACTTTAAAATATTTAGTATTTAAATTAGTTCACATAATATTCATTTGTTAATTCAACAAAAAAAATTATCTTAAGAGGTATTTTTTATATTTTGTAAATAATTGGTTTATAGGGGAATAACAAAAATATTAATTCCAGCAATACAATAACATTAATATGGAAATGGTTTTTTGAATGCATTCCTATATAAATATATATTATATATTATAATAAAAAATATTAAAATAAAATTTTGAATTTATCAGAAAAAGAAAAAAATTTGAAAATTTATGTTGTTTTTAATGAAAACTATTTTGACATCTTTTTCCTTCATTATAACATAGTGAAATAATATCTTAGATTTCATTAATTGTTCAATAAATACTATTTAGTTGATAATAATAACTTATATATTTTTTGAAATTAATGGAAATGGTAATTCAATCCTAGTAATAAATCCTCAATCATAAAAATAAACTAAATAATGGGGTTTTACATGATTCATGAGTTGACATTATGATTAATTTCCCTAAAAATAAAATGTTAAGTCGATCAAATTATTATTATTTTTGAGATAATATGGTTAATATTATTTTAAAATGATAATTTAATTATTATGTAACATATATATATTATAAGAATTAATTCTAATTGTGATGATAATTGTGAAATAATTATTTTAAACCTATTTTTTATTGATATAAATTAATTAAATACAAATAAATAAAATTTGGATACATTAAGTAATTATTATAAAAATACGTGTAAAATCATAATTAAATTTATTAACACGCATTCATTTTAAAATAAGTAATACATAATATTAAGAGACCATAATGAAAAAAATATTATTTTTATACAAAAATAGATTTTTTACAAATTATATATATTACTTTAAAATATCATTTAACAATATGCTAAAATTTCATTATATTAGATAGATGAAACATTTATCTCTAATACACTAAATTCTAGTTATATGAGTTATTACATATTCGTAACAAAACAAAAAATCACTTGGTAAGAAATTGCTTATGTAGTTTACAATTCAGAGTAAAACATATACTCGTAAAGGAAAAATACCTATAATATGTTTAAAACAAGTGTGGAATGACTAGAGTGGTTTTCATTTATAGAGAGACACCCCAAACTATATTATTTCATAAATTTGGAACCATTGACCTTGTAAAATTTTCATTGATTGTTGAAATTAAAAGGTTTCTTTCAGTAGTGTCATTTCCTTCTCCAATAAATTGGGGTATGTTACACCATTTCGAACACACCAGTCCAATTACAATTTTCCGTGAATATTTAGTAAAATATACACACATAGAATTCTACACACATTCTAAAGTACCTAGTCACACTAATTTTAAGTGATCCATAAAATTATAATTAGTATTCTAAGAAAAATCAACTCTCCAATGAGGTTTGAGTGTGGTCAACTAGGAAAGAAAACATGTAAAATGTTTCATCAAAAAAACAACATTCATTGTGACACATGTTATTTTTTAAACCTAATTTATTTCAAATAGAATATATAATTCCAATTGGATATATGATATCCAATACATCCCTTATCAATGGTATATTAACTTCAAAATCAATATCTCTTTCATTCCAGGTTTTTTTATTATCACATTTCATAAGACCTATAGATTTTTCTTAATTCAGTTCCTACTCTTTGAGTTATAATGGTTATTCTTGAACCCCATTCTTATATGTTGGATTATTTTAACATATTATTATTTTAAATAATATTTCAAAAAATAAATATTTATATTTATAATAAGTTCCAGTTAATTAAATTTTAAAAGAACACTAATTCAAAGAATGTAATATTCATAATGATTTACCCTTTTTGAATCATAATCCCTTAATTAATGATTATTTTGAACACCATGTTTCTTTTTAATAGGTCTAAATAGTTCATTTTTATATGTTTTTAACATAATTATTATTTTTTAGATATCAAATGATGAATTTATTATTCTACATCTCATTATGTTTTGATTCAAATGATAGAAAGGTTGTATTGGTTTTCTATCTCATCATATCTTCTCTGTAACATTTTTTAATGTATTACATCAATTTTCTATACGGTTTATATCATTACCAAGAAGATATTTTTGAATAATCCATATTTTAATTCCAATGGTTTAATGAACCATAATATTGTAAATCTTCCTATGATAAGTTTTTTCTTCAAATTTACTAATGTTGGAAGGCGTTTTCTTGACTCAATTATCTTATTTTATTAATCATCAACATTAATTTTCTATTATTTCTTAAGATTCATCAATTATATCATTTAATAATTTTATAATGTATTTCTACCTTATTTGTTTGGAAAATAATGTTTCACCCTGATGATTTCTTCTTGGATCAATATATTGTTACATGAAAATAATTTTAATATAAATAATAATTTCTATTTTAACCTTTTTTCATATACATATCATTACCTACATAAACTATTACCCTTTCACTAGTGGAAGCTCAAATTTTATTTGTCTCTAATGATCATTTTATTTAAATTTATTAATTTTAATTATTTTTTTCATCATCTTTTGAATGATGTATGTTTTTAATAAGGTTTTTTAGAAAATTTCAAGATTATTTTTTAACTTTTCAACAAAAAATATTTTATCATCCATTAAAGATTTTACTTGTATAGCCATTATGTATTTTTTTAATGATATAATATTATATATTATTATTAAAAGTATTATTTTCAAATTATTTGGAGTTATTGTTTCATAAAAATTATATGATTTTTTAGTTTAGATTATTAAATTGTATTTTCAAATTAATTATTTTGAAAACTTTTTTCATAAACCCTTTTGAAAATATTACATATTTTCCAAGGATACATTATTTTGGATTCATTTATAAAGGATTTATTTTTTAATATTTATTAAATTCTATTTTTTTATAAACATTATTCATTTTCAAGGATATATAATTTGAAACTCTTGATATTAGGGTTTTCATGAGTATTATATAACCATTTAAAAAAATTTATTCTAGAATGTTATTTTTACATTAAGGTTTTTAAATCATTTTTAAAAAACAAGGGAATTTTCAAATATTTTTACCCTCCAAGGTATAACGCTAATAAAGAGATGTTTAGATCACCCAAAATATAATATTATGATATTATATCATTTGTAATAGAATTTTTTTGATATTCATAAATATATTGAGTTTGTATTATGTTATGTTTTTGAATATTTTAAGAATGTGAATATTTTGTGCATGCATTATATATTTGATGAGGAATATTTTATTTTTTGGTGACATAATAATGTAAAGCTTATGAGATATGACGGACCTATATCTACATGTAATTTATTTGATAAAGTTGTTAGTATATTGAGATATAAATTAAATATAAGTTGTTTAGTGAGTATCTGGGTTCACAATTGGTGAGTGTGATCAAATTAATTCATAACCATAATTTTATATGCGATCATGTTATAGAGTATCTTGGTTCAATAAGGATGTGTGTGATGGAATTATGATCTAACATATTTTATACATGTTAAGAGAATTACTAGTATCTAGGTTCAAAAAAGGTGAAACTCATTGCTTTAGTATAAATTCATAATACTACATGTAAATGGGTTTTTGAGTAGTCATGTTTAAAATGATAAGAATTCCTATTTTTATGATTCTGGAAAATTTTCACATTTTTTCATTGTATTCCATTTTTTTATTATTATTGTTCATTTTTAAATTATTAAACATTGAACTTCCATTTTCTCATGTTTTCACTTGTTAATAAGTATTTTGATCCATGTCATAACATATATACATTCTTATATTTATATTTATTATCATATGATAGTCATGCATATTTTATAATTATAATTTACAATCTTATGATATCATAAGAAGATATTTAATTCTTTATCACATTCATCTTCATGTTTTTGATCTAACACATTATGATATGTTTTTACTTTACTGAGAATATTTTCTCACTCTATTTTTATTTTTCTATTTCTTCAGGTATTATTTTACTTATATCATTTGATATATATTTTAAATGGTATAGAGGATCAATATTATAGTGAAATTTTTATTAGTGTCAAAATGTACCATTCTTATACAACTGTTCTCCAAGATCTCAAATCCTTTTAGTCTTTGAGTTACATGGATATTTATAATATGTATATTATAATTCCAATTATTTATATATTATTTTAATCATGTTAATCTTGGTTCAGAACTGTGTTATCATGAATATATGTACACCAAAAGGATCTTTATACATTGGATAAGGGATTCCAAACCATGAAAATTTCATCCATTCATTAAACATTCCAATCACCCAATAATAATTCAATATTTCCTCCATAAAGTCTTAAAATCAAGGATTATTATTTGAAATTCATGATTTATTTCTCCATAAATCATTTTTATTATTCAAAAATAATATTTTTTCTTCATATATATATTCCCTTTTTCTTTTTTTCTCGAAATATTATATGTATGTGACATCATATCTTCTTTGAGTGTTAATGATAAGATTACATTGATACCATCAAAATAATATTATTCCACTTCAATCAATAAATAAAAACAACATGTCATATTTTGGATATTATATAAAATTAGTCTATATGGACCCTATTTCATATGGTTGTGTTTGCCCGTATGGGTATATTCAGCATTACATTTGGGTAAAATCCACGAAATAGTAAAAAAAATAACAATCCACTCATGGAGTGATATATTTGGTAAAATCCAGGTCTTCCTCCCTATTTTCATGTTAATATCTATCTACATCCCCTCACCAAAAGTATGTTTCTGTCAAAATCAATCGATATAATGATTTCACAGAGAAAAATATTTATAATTTCATTGAGTTTTGATATTTTTTTTCCAAATAAAAGCACAAAATTCTCATTAGATGCTGATTATTTTATATATGAAATCTGGTAGTAACTGGATAAAAATAGTCGATCTATTTGTAAATAAGGACTGTGTGTTTATATACTAAAAACAATTACATATAGTTCTCCTCATAAATCTAAACTATGTTCAACATGACGTTAATATCCATATAGACATTATAGACCTTGTAAAACTATTAAAATTACTTAGTTTTGTTTCATATCTATAAAATATCATTTAATATTCTCCACCGTCATCATTAATTTATCATTATGGAATTAATTTTGATGATGAGATCATCAAATATTTATCAATTATTTATATTGACATATTTTTAATGATTCAATAACATATTTATCCCCACAAAAATGAAATATTGTAGTATTTCCATTATAATATCATGTTGGATTTAGTATAATGATAAATTTTCCATTTTTTGTTTTATTTTTTATGGATTTAAATTAGTAATTGATGTTTATAACCTATAAATTATGATTTATAAAATTATTACTAATAAATCAAAGGAATATATAACATACAAGTGAAATAGTGGTTAGAACATAATGAATTTCCTTATGAGAACTTCCACATTTTTCTAAATAGATAGTTCTAACTATAAAATCTATCATTATATAATAAAAACAATAAATTTTACACTCACATTTTAGAGAAATTTAAAACATATTGTGAAAAATCAGTGTGAGGATTCTTTGTTATTTATAGATAATTATTATGTTTGACAACAACTAAATCACAATTATATAATTAAGAATCACTATACTCAAACTCTTAATCAAGATATTAAATTTTAAATAGATCATTCAAGATTGATTATACTATATCCATGTAATGGTAACATTGACCTCAAAATCAATATTTCAGAATAATCCATTATATATAATTTGAATATTTTAGAGAGGAAGTAAATAAGTTAAATATGAATGATAAAAATGTGAGACATCGAATATGAAAGCATTACTTTATACAAAAGAAACTATATAATGAATTATGTTTAGTCAAAATTGGAAAAACATAGGTATATTTGAGATATTAGAAGTATAATATCTCCAATATATCAATTAATATTTTTCCCACCCAGGAGAAATAGCTCTATATATAACTTCCTTATGGTACCTATAATAATATACTGAAAACCTAAATGATTAAATATACAAATAAAAATGGAAAATTTTATAATTTGTAAAAAAATTAATATCATAATAAACTGACAAAATATATAATCTATACTCATCCTCACACTAGAAGAGAACCTGTGCCACAAAAAATTATGAATCACTCAATCAAGTGAATCCTGTGTAACCTAAAAGTTCTTTTCAAATAGAAGTTTATCATCAATAATATTTTAAATCATATCCACATTAGAAAATTTTAGATGAAATAATGGTCTATATTTATTCATTAAAGGAAATCCATTATTAAATTAGTAATAATAGAAAAACTACTCAAATATCATATTTAGATAGAATATACATCACATCTATATTTATCAACAGCTTTAAATATTACATTCTTTTGAGTTTTATGAACTCAAATATACTCAAGTGGATTTTATCAATGTTGATATTTTTTTTACTCACTTTAATCAAATAGCTAGTAATGTTTTTTAGTCAAAAATAATTTTGACTGAATGGTATAGATTATAAAGCTATTTAATAGAATCTATAAACTCAAGTGAGGTATGAAAATTAACTTGTTACTAGTGAATCTCCGTCAATATGTATTATTTAAATAATGAAATTTTTCTTTGGTATTATCTCTTCATGAATAATTTTTCCAAATATGAATTATTGAGATTGACTTACACTCTATCAATATAATATCAAATCCTACATGAAAATATAGGAAAAAATAAAAAGATCTATACTTTAGTGAGAAAACCTAAAACTAAATTTATACCCCATGTAGAAAAAATAATAATTCCTTCAAACATTATCCCAACAGAATAGAAACCAACCATACAACTCCTGTCTCATATAAGAAGTGATAAGACCTTGATCCTATATCCCATCTCACATATTATTTTTATATAGAAATCGAAATCAACATAGGATATCATTTCTAAAATTAATAAATCATAAAAATGCTATCAAATTGATTTATTTAGAAATAAATATAAATTAATAGGTCATAAATTATAATAATATATTATGTATTAATATATTTATATTAAAAGTTCATCATTTTTCAATGTTTGAATAAACACCATCTTATATATCTTGATCCTCTAACAATAACTCTATATCAACATCTACAGTTTCTCGACAAATGGATTATTACTTATGATTATGCTCTATCTAGTACTAGTAGGATTATGATTAATGAAAAATAACAAATACTAAAAAATTATCAAGGCCCATGTTATGTTTTCCCATTTTAAATTTACCATCATTAATTGCCTCTATTTTACATTTATGTTTGTAATAATTATTATCAGTTATCATAAAATAGAAATGGGTTAAAATGAATGTTAATTAATATAGTGTTCAACAATGAATTACTTTTATTAAAACACTTTATTATTTAGGAAATATTAATATTAATTAAAATATATATTATTATAAACAACAATATTATTTATAACTAATGATATGAAATTGAGAAATTTACAATTAATAACATATAAATATATCTAATTTTTTATCATGATAAATTCCATCATAGAATAATTTTGATATACTATTAAAAATGATAAATAGATTTCAAGGGAGACTCTTTAAAATAAATATGTTAATTAATTTTTTAATAATTTAATACATATTATTATTAATTTATTAAAAAATATATTTAATATTTTTACATTTTATATTATCATATTTTCATCTTACACCAATTTTTCACTTCACCAATATTCCTAGGAAAAAATAAATCATTCACATAATAAAATGGATAGAAAATATGGATCCCACAATTTATGAAAAAATAAATTAATTTCTATAATAAATTTTTATAACATATTGTAATATTCATTTACAAAAAATAATTATTATTAAATTAAAATATTGAATGTATAATTCTATAATTGAAAGTTTTATTTCTAATTTTTGTAATCAATTTCATAAAAGATAAGTTAAAAATGTAAGTAGAATTCATAATAATACAGTTCACGAAAAATATAGAATAATATTCTTTTTATCCTGTTAAAATTGTCCCAAACTCATTCTCCTATCTTTAGTAATTAAGGGTTCGAACAATAATTGTGTTTTATATCACATATCAAATCACGACCCATCCTCGGGGCCCGTGTCGTGACTACCCCAAGCCCGCCTTCCACAGGCCAGGGGCAGGCGACTAGTACCAAAGGTGTAAATCCCGATAACTGGGAAGGCATTTCCTTTATAAAAGTAAACAAAACACCACAGAGTACTAGAGGATGTAAAACACTAAGTACAAAAAGAAAGTACTAAAAATTAAATGGGCCAGAATACAAACCCAATTGAAAGTACAACTACATCTGAACAAAAGTACAACAGAAAAGACAAACAGCTGAAAGAATGGAAACAGCTCCTGGGTTGTCCCCCTCAGATCCTATTTTAAGGGTAGGTACAGATAGAATAGCTCCTAGATCATCCACAACAGATCCTACTTGAAGGGTTGGTACAGATAGCCTCCACAATGCTCTAGCCTCTCAACCTCCTCAGAGTGTCGTCTCATCTTGAAGTCCAACTCTGGATACTGACTCATCGTGAGGTCCACCTCCAGGTACCATCTAGTCCTCGAACACTTGGCCTCTGTCAGCATTTCCCGTCATCTACAACCAACACAACGAGGTGCGGGCATAGCCCGTGTAAGGGTGAGTGTAACGATACTCATTATGGACCCCGAGGCCCTCAAGGTCTCACTAAATCCAACAAGGTTAAACACAACGAAGATCTCAATAGATAACCTCTACTTAGGTATATGCCCATACATATACCCAAGTTATCAAGTAACCCATCCCAATCATGAGGAAACACAAAGATTAAGAAATCAACGGATAACCAATACCCAGGTATTTTCCCATACATATACCTAAGTTATCGTGTGACCCATCTCAATCATGAGGTAAACACAAGATCATAGACTCAGCTCAACATGGATTTTATTCATGACATTTAACCACGACTACTAGAGATCTCATCCTCTGTCGAGTACAGTGGGCCTGCCGCTACAACCAAGCGTGCCGAACTCCTCCTCTGTTGAGTACAGAGGGCCTGCCGCTACAACCAAGCGCTCCGAACTCCTTGGGCTGGTGTAGTACTCCACCTGTAGAGTTTTGTGGTCCTGATCCTACAACCAAGATCATCCCACCATTGGTATGCCGCTACAACCAAGCTCTCCCCCTCATAGGTTCCAAAGGTACTCCTTCTGTTGAGTACCGCGGGACTGCCGCTACAACCAAGCGCTCCTCCGTCATGGGTCTGCTGCTACAACCAATCGCTCCCCCTCATATGTTCCAGAGGTACTCCTTCTGTTGAGTACCGAGGGTCTGATGCTACAACCAAGCGCTCCCCCTCATATCCTCCAGAGGTACTCCTTTTATTGAGTACTACGGGTCTGCTGCAACTACCAAGCGCTCCTAAACCGTGGGTCTGCTGCTACAACCAAGCGCTCCCCACTCGGCTATCTGAAACACACCAAGTCGATAGATCAGCAGTCGTCAAGTCTCAACCAGCTACTAGGTTTCTAAACTCTACTAGCTCGTTACCAGGAGGGTCTGCTCCATGAGCTACTGGTTGATACTCTAAGTATCACAATGTTCCATGAAGAAGTATCTCAAAGGAACCCCTCGTCATAGGGGTCTCAACGCAACATATGGTGCGTTAGTCGGACGCCCGGTCTGTGAGTTACTAGCCTTTTCATCCCAGGGGCCCGGTTTGTTTTCTGTGCGTACCAACCCTACGGTATCTCGACAGTACCCCAAACTCTCATAGGGTATTCTCATAGGGACCATTTTTCAACGTGATCACCAACACCGCTAACGGTTCGTCAAACGGACGTCCGGTCTGAAAGTAATCAGTCTTTCCGTTCTAGGAGCCCGGTTGGATTTCGAGTACAATCCAACCCAGACACTATCCAACTACATCCAAAACTCAGTAGAAGCATGCCAAAAGATTAGTATCATCATGATTAATCCAACAAAGTCGACGGTACATCAATCGGACGTCCGGAGCTCAAGATATAAACGTTTCTGCTCCGAGGGCACGGTTGGTTTCGTATCCAAACCAACCCGACCATTCTCAATGTTCTTCGAAACCATGAGTGTAATAAACCTAAATGAACGACTCGATCCAAGGATCAAATCGCAACTAACGGTGCATCGATCGAAGCCCTGTTTCCCATGTTATTGGTGTTCGAATGGAAACAATCCCAAATGGGGTGTTTGGGCACGGCCCGGCACGGCACAACCCCCCCTGGGTCGGCCCGAACTGGGTCGACCCGGCTGGCGTGGCCTAGCCCGGCCGCATGCCCAACCGCGGCTCGTCCAGTGTGTCCTATAAGAATCCTTGGAGTGGGGGGGGGGGGGGTGGGGGGGTGGTGCACGGTCCCCTCGCCGTTGATTGATATCGGCGGCAGTTTGCACCGACGCCGTTCTTCCGGGATACCACGCGGCCATGGGATCCCCTACGGCACACCGCTGCGGCAAGCTGTGGCGGTGTGTTTCCTCTAGCTGCGCGCTAGGGCACCGCTTCCTCCTGGCGGCCGGACAGGTCCGGCCACCGCACTCGGTCGCCGGCGGCGCCGCGCCGGTGACCCGCGCCTCCAGGGTTTCTGTGGGCCACCAGAGTTGCTCCGGTGGTCTGTTTTCAATTCTTTCTGTGTCGGCGTTCATCTCGGGTCTCGAACATTAATGTGAAATTATCAAACCACCTCTGCAGCCCATTCTGTCATCGCCCGATGATCCTCCATCAATTAAACGGTCTACGGAGCCTTCGAATTGTCGCAACGGGGTCGCGTGACGGTGTCACGCGATGGTGTCGCGCTTCTTCGCCAGTTCCCCAATTGTTTCCACACGGTGTCGTTGTACCGTTCTGCCTTTAATCATGCCACAACAAGAACAACCATCAAAGGGGGAGGAGGGTCAGCCGTGTTCGCGTGGTCCGACCTCCTCCTGTTATTTCGATAATAGGCGGCTCAAATGACTATGAACAACTAAATCAAGGCCGAGGATATAACCCACATAGATTTAATTGAACCAAAACCCCCTACCTCGTGATGTGATCCCTCGATGGATCTGCGGAGAGGTAGCTTCGTTCGTTGATGTCCGAAGGTGACGTTGTCGTTTGTGATTTTCCCACGGTGGTTTCTCCCCCTTTGATGGAGACTGGGAAGCATTCTTCGTTGAAGGTCTTGGAAGGCCCGACATCGCCCAAGTGTACTCAAAGATGTGACATATCTCCTCCTGTCGCAGAAAAGGATGAAAGGGGCACGTCACTGCTCTTTGGTGTCGACGTTCTATGTCAAAGAGTTGCGTTCTTCGCGTTCTTAAAGAAGGAAGAAGTTCTTAAAAGCTTAGAGCTTTCTATCCAAATCCTCCTCACACAACAACAAAATCTCTCAAATAAAATAATACTTATCTTATTTTATTACATCAAGCCAAGAATTTTAAATTTTAAAAATCAAACACTTAACTCACCTAATTAATTAAGTGAGTTGGCATGAATAAAGAAGAGAGAGAGGGAGCTAAGTGGTCTCACATTAAAGGGGGGTTAAACATGTTAAGAATAGTTACCAATTAATGAGAGGAGGGGTTTAAGGGAGTTTATGGAAGATGAAATGGGTGGGGTTCATGTGGGCCCCACATCACCTTTAATCCTATCATGGGTAGTTAGGGGCTTGTATGTCCCACCCTAACTACCCCATGTTGGATATAACCATTAAGATAAAGAATTAATAAAAAATTGTTCCACATGTTTTTTTATTCAATTCTTTTTTAATTCCACAAATTTTTAACAACTCCTCCTGAGAAAACGCAACTCCACAAAAGGAGTTCTTAAGAATTTACCAGCGTTGCGGTTTCATCGGTGCCCTTGGATATTGATTCTGAGCACCGGTTTAAAAGTTAGAAAAACCCTCTCGTTCGTTCACTGAACGTACCTGAGCTATACTTCAGAAATTGATTCCAGGTACACCGGGCCTCAGAATCAGGTGCCGTCAGAATCATTGTTCTTGTAAAATTACAAAGAAATTAAGAAAAAGTTTACCTTGAAATTTCCTGGTCTTTAAATTACTCCCACCTCAGGGATTTACGTCCCCATAAAGCTTTAACACAAACTAGGGATACAAAAGTGGTATTGAGCATGCATCTGAGCCTCCCGCTCCCATGTGCTCACCTGGAGGTTCCCGTGATGCCTACAAAAATGCACAAGAGGAATTGACCATCCTTGTAGGACCCGCCCCTGTCGATCCTCAACCTCTACTGGAACCCCGAAAAAGTCACCCCATCGCCAGCGTCCATCTCCCCATGGTCTATTAAAAGTGAAGGGTCGAGCTCGTATCTCTTTAGTTGAGATACATGGAAGTCATCATGCACCTGGTGCAACTGAGGTGGATGGGTCAAACGGTAAGCCACCTCGCCTACCCTACTGTGGACTTGAAAAGGTCTTCTGAACATCGGAGATAACTTGCCTCCTTGGCCACATCTCTGTAAACCTCATCGAGGTGATACCCATATAAGGAAGTGATCGTCATCCTCGAACTCAAGAGGTCTCTGCCCCCTATCAGCACAAGACTTTTTCCGGCTCTGAGCTGTCCTCATCTGCTCTTAGATGACTTGGACCTTTCTGCTCCTACAATATTTGCTTATATTTCGTCTTTTCCAATAAGCTAAATCTTGTCTCATCCCCTAGATGAACCACGTTCTTTGCCTAATATAGTCAATCCCGACATGGAAGATACTAATCCATACCAAGGATGATGTCGTAAGGCCTTGACGCTACTACCAATAGATCCAACCGTTACTCTCGCCTCCAAGGGTTGAGTCACACTGTCGGCATCAGTGTGTGGTCACTATGTCTCCTCTAGTATCTATCTCAATGTGAGGGTCAAGTCAACGGTTTTTTAAACCGGAACCTCTTAGTAATAAGATAAAAAGGGGACAGAAAGGTAAACGCCACAGGAAAGGTGTCTTTTATGAATACAACTCAATGTACAAAGACACAAACCATCTACAAAAAAACATCAACAGAGCTAGAAGCAACATGAACAAAATTATCAATGTCAGGAGCTAGTCCTGCTCTTATCCATATGCTCCCGGAGCTCCATGATCATATGCCTTAGCTGCCTGAAGCTGAGCTCTTCCACGTCCACCTGTTCCATGCGGTCGGGGGTGGACCTCCTGGTGGTGGTGGTGGCAACACCTTGAAGCGTCGTCCACCTCTAGTTGCACGACCAGCACCCCTTCCACAGTCTCCTTCTCCATGTCATCCTCCTCAATCGAACCTCTGCCTCTACCCTAGAGGTCCTTCATTCATCTACTAGTCATCTTTATGGCTGGTCGGACAGTCACAAGCCTTGTGTCCAACACCGCAGCAAGAGTAACACTGTCCGTGCATGGTAAGTCGTTCTCCACCCTGGGTGCCTCGCACAAACTATCCTGTGTCATGCGGTCGACCACCTGTAGGTCTTGTCCTCTTAGACCTCTGCGTCATCTGTCTACTGCCTGCTGTAGAAGACTCTGCCGCAAGCCGGCTAGTGGTGGGTCCTGCTGTTGGACACTGCTCTGCATGGAAACTCTCCACTAAGAGGGCTCGCTCCAACACCACTGTCTGTGTTGGAATGCTTTGAGAAACAACTGAAGATATGATCTCTCACCTGAGCCCCTGATCGAAGGTTCAGGCACTGAAGAATGGGTCTCGTACTATGTCCGTGGTATAACACGAGAGATCAGTAAACCTCACCGCGTACTGTGCTACTGTCATGCTGCCCTGCCGTAGTTGTAGCAGCTCCTGGATGCGCACCGCTCGGAGGGTGACTGGGACGAACTCTGAGCCAAAAAGGCTCTCAAAGACCGTCTAAAGGAGAGATGCCTCGTCGTGCACCTGGAGCATCATGCTCCACCATATTCCTGCTGTCGCGTGCAGGAAGCTTGCTGCAAGGACAACCATAAGGTCAGATGGTGTCCCTAACAAATGGAAAACTCGAACAACAGGCTTCCAGCCAATCCTCAGCTGCCTGAGGGTCTGTCTCCCCATGGAACCTTGGTGGTCACTGACGCTGAAACTCGTGCAGTGCACTAAGGTGACGTGCACCGTCAGCGGCTGGGGCTGGTAGCATCGGTGGCTTGGCGGGTAGAGGTACCGCCGGTGCCTCTGCTATCAAAGGGGCCCGGTAACGAGGCCTCGTCGCTCGGTGGGCTGTCGTCATGGACAACTCTTGGAACCCTAGCTGGCTGCTGTCTTGGGGCCATCTTTAAAGGAGACAGGTGTGCCACGGTTAGAACAGTATACTTGTTGAGCTGACACAAGTAATCATAATGAAAACATGAAACACACATGCAATAAATGTTTTCGTGCATTAAGTCGGTAATCAGAAGTCAGGGTCCTGGTGTATGGATACGTCAGCTACCGCACCAACACTGGACTCCCTGGACTGATAACCACACTCAATACTCTTTACAATATTGCATCACATAGAAGAAATATCAGAGTTCAATGTTCTGCGGTAGAACCGAAATCCTCTGATACCAATTTGTCACGACCCGTCCTCGGGGCCCGTGCTGTGACTACCCCAAGCCTACCTTCCATTGGCCTGGGGATGGAGACTAGCACCAATGGACTAAATCCCAATAACTATGAAGGAATTTCCTTTATAAAAGTAAACAAAACACCACAGAGTAAAAGTTGAAGTAAAACACAATGTACAAAAAGGAAGTGCTGAAAAGTAAATGGGCCAGAATACAAACCCAATCGAAAGTACAACTACAACTGAAAAAAAGTGCAACAGAAAATACAAACAGCTGGGAGAATGGAAGCAGCTCCTCTGTCGTCCTCCTCGAATCCTAAATGAAGGGTAGGGTACAGATAGCATAGCTCCTAGATCGTCCACTACAGATCATACATGAAGGGTAGGAACAAATAGCCTCCACAATTCTCTCGCTCGCCAACCTCCTCTGAGTGACATCTCGTCTTGAAGTCCACCTCCGGATACTGACTCATCGTGAGGTCCACCTCCGAGCACCGTCCAGTCCTCGAACACTCGGCCTCTGTCAGCGCTGCCCATCATCTACAACCAACACAATGAGGTACGGGCATTGTTCGTGCAGGGGTGAGTATGAAAATACTATGTTGGGACCCCGAGACCCTCAAGGTCTCACTAAATCCAACAAGTTTAAACACAATGAATATCTCAAAAGATAACTTCTACTTAGTTATATGCCCAAACATATACCCATGTTATCATGTAACCCATCTCAATCAATAGGAAACAAAATGATTGTGAAATCAACAGATAACCACTACCCAAGTATATTCCCATACATAAACCTAAGTTATCAAGTGACCCATATCAATCATGAGTTAAACACAAGATCATAGACTCATCTCAACCCGAATTTTATTCATGATGTCGAACCACGATTACTGGAGAACTCCTCCTCCATCGAGTACAGTGGGCCTGCCGCTACAACAAAGCATACCGAACTCCTCCTCTGTCGAGTACAGCGGGCCTGCCGCTACAACCTAGCGCACCGAACTCCTTGGACTACTATAGTACTCCACCTGTTGAGTACTGTGGGCCTGCTGGTACAACCAAGCACTTACCACCATGGGTATGCCACTACAACCAAGAGCTCCCCCTCATAGGTTCCAGAGGTACCTCTTTTGTTGAGTACCGCGGGTCTGCCGCTACAACCAAGCGCTCCTCCACTGTGGGTCTGCCACTACCACCAAGCGCCCCCCATCATAGGTTCCAGAGGTACTCCTTCTATTGAGTACCGTGGGTCTGCCGCTACAACCAAGCGCTCCTCCGCCGTGGGTCTGCTGCTACAACCAAGCGCTGCCCCTCACAGCCTCCAGAGGTACTCCTTCTGTTGAGTACCATTGGTCTGCTGCTACTACCAAGTGCTCCTCTACCGTGGGTCTGCTGCTACAACCAATTGCTCCCCACTAGGCTATTTGAAACACACTGAGTCGATAGATCAGCAGTCTTCATGTCTCAGCCAGTTAATAGGTCTCTGCACTATACTAGCTAGCCACAAGGAGGGTCTGTTCCACGAGCTACTGGTCGATACTCCAAGTATAACAAATTTCCACGAATAAGAATCTCAAAGGAACGACTTGTCATAGGGGTCTCAATGCAATAGACGAAGCGTCAGTCAGACGCCCGGTCTGTGAGTTACTAGCCTTTTCATCCCAGGGTCCCGGTTGGTTTCGTGTGCAAACCAACCCGGCCGTATCTCGACTGTATCTAGAACTCTCATAGTGTATGCTCATAGGGATCGTTTCTCATCGTGATCACCAACACCACTGACGGTTTGTCAAATGGACTTCCGGTCTGAAAGTTATCAGCCTTTCCGTTCCAAGGTCGCGGTTGGATATTGGGTACAATCCAACCCGTCCACTATCCTACTACATCCAAAACTCAGGCGGAGCATGCCAAAAATTCAGTCTCAACATGATGAATCCAACATAGTCGACGGTACGTCAATTGAATGTCCGGAGCTCAAGATATAAATGTTTCCACTCCGAGGGCTGGGTTGGTTTCGTATCCGAACCAACACGGCCATTCTCAATATTCTTTGAAACCTAGAGAGTAATAAAATGAAATGACCGTCTCGATCCAAGGATTGCATCGAAATTGACGGTGCATCGATCAGAGGTCCGTAGCCATTGTTATGGGCGTTCGAACGGAAACAACCCGAAATGGGGGGTTTGGGCCCGGCCTGGCCAGGCCCAACCCCCCCCCCCCCCCCCCCGGGCATGCCCGACCGGCCCGCATGGCCAACCGCGGCTCGGCCAGCGTAGTCGAGCAGAAGCTGTGGAGCAGGGGGGGTGCGCGCCCCCCGCCATTAATAGATGTCGGCGGCGTTTTGTGCTGCCTCTATTCATCCGGGATCCCGCGCGGCCGCGGGATCCCCCGTGGCGCACTGCCGCTGCAAGCCGCGACGGTTTGTTTCCTCCGGCGGCGTGCTAGGGCGCTGCTGCCTCTTGGAGGATGGATGGCTCCGGCCACCACCCCCGGTCGCCGGCGGTGCCTCGCCGCTGACCCGTGCCTCCAGGGATTCCGCGGGCCACTGGAGTTGCTCCGGTAGTCCGTTTTCCATTCCGTCTGTGCCGGCATTCATCTCGGGTCTTGAACTTTACTACGAAATCATCAAACCGCCTCTGCTGCCCGTTCTGTCATCGCCCTATGATCTGTCATCAATTAAATGGTCTACGGAGCCTTCGAATTGTCGCAACGGAGCCGAGCGACGACGCCGCACTTCTTCACCCATTCCTCAATTCTTTCCGCACGGTGTCGTTGTACAGTGTTGCCTTTAATCGTGCCACAACATGAACAACCATCAAAGGGGGAGGGGGGTCGGCCGTGTTTGCGCGGTCCGACCTCCTCCCATTATTTCGATAACAGGTGGCTCAAACGACTATCAACAATGAAATCAAGGCCGAGGATATAACCCACATAGCTTTAATTGAACCAAAACCCCCTACCTCGTGATGTGATCCCTCAATGGATCTGCGGAGAGGTAGCATCGTTCGTTGACGTCGAATGGTGACATTTTCATTTGCGATTTTACCACAGCGGTGTCTCCTCCTTTGATGGAGACCAGGAAGCGTTCTTCGTCGATGGTCTTGGAAGGCCCGACGTCACCCAAGTGTACTCAAAGATGGGACGTATCCCCTCTTGTGACAGAGAAGGAAGAAAGGGGTACGTCTCCGCTCTTTGATTTCGGCTTTCTTCGTCGGAGATTTTCGTTCTTCACGTTCTTCAAGAAGGAAGATTTTCTTCAAATCTTAGACCTTTCTCTCCAATTCCTCCTCACAAAACAACCAATTCTCTCAAATAAAATAAGACTTATCTTATTTTATTACATCAAGCCAAGAATTATAACTTTTAAAAATCATACACTTAACTAACTTAATTAATTAAGTGAAGTGGAATGATTAAAGAAGATAGAGAGGGAGCTGAGTGGTCTCACATTAATGGGGGATTAAACATGTTAAGAATAGTTGCCAATTATTGAGAGGAGGGGTTTAAGGGAGTTTAGGGAAGAAGAAAGGGGTGGGGTTCGTGTGGGCCCCACCTCACCTTTAATCCTCTCATGGGTAGTTAGTGGAATGTAATTCCTACCCTAACTACCCCATGTTGGATATAACCATTAAGATAAAGAATTAATAAAAAAGTTGCTCCACAATTTTTTTATTTATTTCTTTATTAATTCAAAAAATTTTGAACAACTCCTCCCGAGAAAACGCAACTCCAGAAAAGGTGTTCCTAAGCCTTTACCGGTGATGTGGTTTCATTGGTGCCCTCAGATTTCAATTCTGAGCACCGGTTTAAATGTTATAAAAACTCGCTCGTTCATTCACTGAACGTTCCTGAGCTAAACATTGGAAATTGATTCTTGGCACACCGGGCCTTGGAATCAGGTGCCGTCAGAAATTACGTTCTTGTAAAATTCAAAATAAATTAAGAAAAAATTTACCTGGAAAATTCCGAGTCATTAAAAATCATTCCCCTTTAATTAATCTCTTTCAACACATTTTAATTTAATTTTTATTTGTACAAAGAATCACCATTATTCTTCAGTTTATATAATTTATTCATTTAATTATTTAGATGAAATTCACAAACAAGTTTCAATTATTTTCACCACTTTAACATGAATATAAAATTATACATCCTCTCATATATATAGTGTTCACATTATATATAAATTTTATTCAATGAAACCCTTAAATTAAAATTTATCATTAAATATTTTTCATATTAAGGGCATTCATTTTATCATTGGATTAAAGAACTAGCGGATGTGTTATGTATAAAAATAATTAATAGAATGGTACTCAATTAATGGTATGATGGCCTTTATCGTTTCAACACATATTGAAAACCTATATATTGAAAAGAGTAGAAAAAATTTATTGAATCATCCTTATACATCAAGTAACAATAATGAAGTAATTTATACATAATAATGTGATTGAAAAGATTATAATCTTTCTATCCATGTCAAATTAATGTTGGATAATTTTTATTCTCATCTAGTACATAGTTAATGAAAAGTAACAGGGAAATAGATTTCATACACATAAAAGGATCATATTAACCATGATATGTATTTCAAGCTTAATGAAATAATAAATTACAAATATGAATCTAGAAATAAATTTGAAATGACTTTTAGTTCACCATTTTCAATAAAAATGTAATATAAATATACTAAAAAAATTAAAATCAAAATTTGAAATGATGAAATAAAATATATTAATAGATAACTAGTTATTTCATCACCAATTAATATTTTTTTATTATAATAAATGGAATATATATAATTATATTCCTTTTAAGAATATTATATACGAGGAAATAAAATAAATATATGATGATGAACAGATCCCATGTTTAGTGGTACTTAGTTTCTTGATGAATAAGCTCGTCCCCTAGAGGTTATTGTAAAATATCCATATCAAATTTTTTAAATTTCATTCATTATAAATATATTATTATTTAGGATGTTTTTCACCTATAAAACACATAAGGTAAAAACATGCATAAATATAATGGGTATTGACTATTGGGATATAATTTTTCATATTTATAAAATTAATTTAGCATCAAATTCTGAATGAAATTTTCCCCTACTTGAGCATTGTATTCATGCTCAAATAAGTGTGAATGGACGAAGTTTTCATATTGATAAACAACAAATATTCATATCCATTATTAAAAATTACTTATAAAACCATTAAATATAATTTCATCTACTTCCCTACTTTAAACAGAAGTGTATTATTGCTTCTAATCACCAAGTAAGCCTTATGGTTCATCTGACCATAAACATACCATCATATCCTGTAAAATATCATACATGTGTACACCCCTAATAGATTTTATATTACTTCCTTAAATGTATAAATAGAATAATTTAATTTTAATCACTAAAAAAATCTATATAGTTTCAAAGTTTTTTCTATAATATGTTCTGTTTTCCCATTTTAAACATTAAGTGTTCCATATATTTATGTTGGTAATGTATATCCACCATATGTATCAGTATTGAAATTTTAAACACCATATATAACTTTATATTGTATAAATAGGTCCCTATTTAATATATAATGAACATCAATTTTCAAAATAATTAAAATACATTTCTTTTCAAAATTGGAAAACTACCTTATCAGAATCAATTATAGTAGAAAATATTTTAACCATATATAAAAATAATAAAAAACATATAGTATAATGATGTGAGGACATTAATTTTTAATGAACATAAGAAGTATATACCCCATACCTAAAACACAAAAAAAGAGTTTTTGTGGTGGTATATTTTTTCTCATAAAAATAATTCTCTAATACTACAATATAACTATACCTTTTAAAAAAGTAATAAATAATGATAATAGGATACAATATTCTTCAATAAATGATATTAATTTAAATTCATAATTTCCCATTGTGGCCACTATAACCCAATGTATTATGTAAATTCAAATATAAATGGATTTTATAATTAATAATGTGTATCGTAATGAATTTTTTATTCCCAAAGTTTCATAATTATGGTTTATCTCATTTATATTTCCAATTACCACTACCAATCATTGTATCCAACTACTTAAAAATCTATTGTGGTATTAAATTGGTTTCAAAGTAGTTTACTATATAAGTTATCCATGATAATATAATTTAGAAATATTAAATTCATTATTATACAAGGTTTCCATAATAGGATAACATATATTTCTACATATCCTAAAAGAGTTGGTAATCTACTCAAATTTTCTTTTAATAGGTTTTCACTATACCTTAAATTCCTTATTTCGAAATAAAATTATTTTAAGAATGAAAGTTACATATACTTCTTTAATTTAACATGATGTTTACTCCTGAGATATCCATATTAACCGTAACATGAATAATCATACAATACATGAGCTAGGATACCACTATCCCAATAGTTATCCCTGATTTCTTGGGAATTGTGACTATAACCATGGGTTTTGGATTATCATTTCGGAAATAATTACTCACTTTACATAAAATTGTAACTCAGGTACAGACTCTTTTGAGGATCTGACATTCTCAATCCATTAATACATTGTATTCTAAAATAATTATACAATACACTTTTCTATAACTAAAGTATAATATATTGGAAATTATTATATCTAAGAATTTTATATTATCCACACATATTAACTATTCAAATGTGACACACAGTTGGGGATAATCATAAAATAAAAAAATCAACCTAATTCGATTAAGAAGGAATTATACCAAAATCTATCCCTTCAAGCATTTTCTCTATCATTATTATCTCATTGAATCAAAACAAATGATCATAAACTAAAATCCATAATTTAAACATATATTTCAATTTTTATTAAAATATTAATCATAAAAAAAATGTTGAAAGCATTATTTTACGACAGTCAAGGTTTTCATGAAGTCAGTGAGCTGAAATACTCAATAGGGGGCTAAAAATACTTTTGAAACTAAATAATAAATATATTGATGTATTTATTAACATTATTTCTCATTTATAAAAATATAAACTGTAGTTTATGAGTATGTAAAAAACCATGGAAATAATTAATAGGTATCTTAATGTAATTTAATACAAATGAAACATGTAACTCAATATACTAATATGGCGAATACCTATAATAACATCTTAATGTCTTATCCTAGAGATAGATAAGATAATATATAATTATTCAAGTTAAATAAACCACCCTATGAAAATTATAATTCTATAAAATAATTATGTTCATCAGAAATCATTATATAATATGCCAGGGTCATCACCAATTCTAAGGGAGAGGGAAAATTAAATAAGTTGTTTGTAGATTTATATCCCATATATTTGGAAAAGGGGAGGGTCTAAAATGAGGCCATAAAATACACCCCCATCCCAATCTATCATATGATTGTTAATAATATTATTTAATATAAAATTTTTATTTTCAACACTTATAACATATATAGTATTCTGATAACATAAACTTGCATAATAAAAAGGAGATAATAATACATTATATTGTGAAATAATAAAACCACTGAATATACATGACCCTAGTATCTTAATATAATGATATAGATCAACATAATATTAAAACATGACAATAATAGAATCCATTCAATATATATAATATTAAAAGGTATGATTTTTTTTCCAAAATCAATTATAACAGGGTGTAATTCAACGAATATCCAATAAAATTACAAATTTCAAAACAATTTATCTATATTCTATAACCAGACATATGTAACAATTTAATTCATATTATTATTATCTAAAAAATGAATTAATTAATGTAAATGAAATTATATTCCATTATAGTGAAATATAAATTTATTAAAAAAATAATAGAATCTTCTAAAAGAAATTAACATTCAATACAGTGTAAACAATACCTAATAAGTGACATATATACAATTTCTAGACACAATATTTGGGAGGTTAAATATCATACACTAAAAATACTTCTATATTATAACTGATTTAAAATAAATTATTCTTTTTTTATAGAAATATTTATTTTGAAAAATTATATTAAAATATTTTAGGTGGAGGTATTTTTTAGGAAAAAAGTAATTTTTAAATAACAGAAATGATAGATTTATTAAAGAAAACTGAATTTCAAAATCAAACCAATTCTATTTCTTCTAATTAACTAATCCATTATTTGTACAACATTGAAATTTTATTACAAAGTATAGGTATAAATAATTTCCTTATAATTCACATAGCTTATGGTGGATGGAAGTGAACTTCATAAAAAACATGATCAAGGGAAAATAGTGTATATAATTTCTTAAAATTGTAACAATTACTATGCTAGTGTTTTAAAGGGCACCTATTATGATTTAAAAAAACAACAAAGTATCTTTTTAATATATATTTTGAAAACAATGAAGCATTGTTATTTTTTTGTAAAGGTTATTCCATAAATTAAATAATGTGACCATATTGAATGAATAATATCATGAACAAATCATACATAATAAAGGATTTCAAATCAGAAATAAATACTTAAATGGAGTTTAATATGTATGAATAAAATTAAAATATGATTAAGAAGTTATTTCTTGAAACAAATTACAATTTCAAATTATTGGTTCCATTTAAGAACATATAGTGATATTATATTATATCAACATATAGAAAATTTTATCAACACCACTATCCTCACACTTATATTTTTATTCTCTATAAGAGTCACAATGTATTTTTATGTTTTCCCATAAACTAAATAACAATTTATCAATGAAAAATTTGATTTAATATTAGAATTATATTTTATAAAATAACTTATTTTAATAATACATATATGTTTTCCTTCAATAATTAAAACATTTAAAAATAATTTTTGGAAAACACATCACCAATTAACATTTCAATGATAAATTTAGTAAAAAATAAGATTCATTTTGAATGTTACTACGTAGTACATTTTGTATAAAGATATATTTATAAAAATGATTATATAAATCTATTTTAAGGAAAAAGATTATCATTTATAATTTATAATAATAGAACTAAATATATAATAAATTTTATACAAAAATATATAAATTAAAAAACTAACCGCAAGATGTTTACCTAGATTTGAATGTGTCCTTTAAAATGTGTAAATAATTGAAAGAATGTAGAATTATTATGTGAAAAAATAATCTCTACATTTTAATAGTGATTTTGATATAATACTTTATTTTTTTAATCGTGATAATTTTTATGATATAGGAATAAATAGAAAACATAAATTCTCATTCTTTTTTTTTGTTCGTTACACCATAATATTTGGCATTTATTAACTGTTTTTGAGTTTTTATTTTTTTGGGGTGAATCCATGGGACATTTTTTAAATGAAAAAACGTGTCATATTAGAGAGAAAAATATTTATGGTGGACAATTAGTGCATATTTTTATAAAATTTTGTGATATTATCGAGGAAATATATTTAATTATGAAAATGGAAAATATTATAGTTGTTGTATGGTTTAAAATACAATATAGGGTAACCATGTGGATACCCTGATGAGGTAGGAAGCCTTTAATGCGTACTAAAAAATATGGTAATCCATTAATTGTAAATAAATTAAATTGAAAAATGGAATTTAACCAATACCATCCATAAAACATTTAATTATTACTTCTACACCAAGGGATATCAAACCAAGGGGCACTAGTGGCGGTAATTAGGGATTACCCTACATTTGATCTCAAATTCTATGGGATATAGATACTTTTCCCCATAAGAATTCAATTTAATAAGTTGTCACCCTAATGTTCATCTAGATTCATCAAGATTTATATTCCTCCTCTTGGATTGAATAAATTATTTTATCTATTATGGATAGATGTAGAATTTACTTTTTATCTAAAAATTTATTATAGATATATCCATCGATATCGATCTAGATCAAGAGTGTTGTTTCCTTCAATTAACGATTCTTGATCCATTGGATGTGCTAGTTCTCCTTGACTATTATTAATTAAATAGAAGAACATATTTTTTTATTCTTCTTTGATATTAATTCAACAATCCTCATGTTATCAATTAAGGATTGTTTTTTGGATCATTGGGGTGAATGACATGTTAATTTTCAAATTTTTGGTGTTGGAGATTCATACTCATGGGGATTCATGTCCTTTATTCATAGAGACATCTTATAAGTATTATTGGAATAATTATCCTTTATTTTAATGCATTTGTGGTCATTGTGTGACATGGATTGAATTTAATTTTTAAATGTTTTTATTGAATGACTCGTAAGACATGTAATGGTGCTGTATGATTATAAATTTCTTAATATAACCAATTTTATATGGATGAATAGACAATGGAGGATTTTATATATTAACATAGGGATGAGTGGGTTTTATTAGAATTTTTCCGCTAGTGGGGGATAATGTACCTTTTTTTATTTGGTGATGATGATGATGATGATATATACTAGTGATATGGTAGTGGTATGATGAACATTGTAGATGGAACGAAGATAGATGATTGGGTATGATTTAATTGAGGCATGTCCTAAGGAAAAATAAAGTGTTTGAAGAACTATTTGGACAACATAGTTGAAGAATGGAAATGATTTCCTTATTTCCTAATCAGATTTTTATCCTTTCCTGAAACATGGATTTAGCCTTACATGAGTGATGATAATTTATAGGATTAGATCATTGATTTTTCTTGGACTTGTGGAATGACTGGCCACACAATGACGTAGGATACATTGCTTCTTATATAGAACAATGGAATTTTAAAATGTAGATCTAGAAACATAGTTATCAAGTAATTATACAACATATCACAGGTTTCATATTTCTTATTTTACCTACAATCATGATATATACCATTACATACTTGTTCACTTTTTTCATCAACACATTTTTTGAATCCTACTAGGTTCATAGTCACACAATACATGGGAATCATAGTGCATGTGATGATTTCATAGTCATGGATTCAGCTAAGGGTTACAGACCTACTTTTGGAAGCTGATCATGTGGTTCTTAGAGGGTTGCAGAAATAAAGGAAACTACCCCAGAAAAATGCATCAAATATTTTAGTTTAGTTTCATAGAAATGATATATTTAATGACTTACCACACATGGATTATTTCTATTTATATCATTTTACATTGAATACATATAATATAACAAGATGTTATTTTTATAGTTTCTAATATTTTTTCACCATCCACTCCCCAAAAATTGTACCCATCCTATTACATAAAAGAGAGATTAGATTTAATGATGCCATAGTCCAGCCTCTAGTATGCCACAAGTGGGATCTAACATTGAGTGTATAGTAAACACACATATGGGAGGAATTACCCTCTATGAAAACAAATTTGAATGAGAGAGATAAGATAAACACCAACCTACATCTTCTCAGAAAAAAAGTAAAATAAACCCATGTGCACATATGTAATGTCATGAATGTACTAATAAAACTGAATTGAAAAATTGCAAGTACCAAACGAAAGTTAAATAGTAGTGACCATGAAGTTTTAGTAGCACCTACAAAACCCCAAGATTGCAGTAACTAAAATGGTCTCCAACCTACTCAAGGTGACCTAAAAACAATTTATATAATGTAGGGTTATTATAACAGTATAATCAGTAGGATACTCCTAGGAGACACTCATGCAAATGTAAAGAAATCATGCCAAAGAACAGTTAATAAAAACTAAAAATCTCTCAACACCAAACTGGTATAGAATGTTCCCAACCCCACCTTGGATACTCTCACCAAGTATCACATATAAGAGGATATTATATAATAATGGATATCAAGGGTACCATGCTACCACTGACCCATAATTTTTCTACATTTTCCCAATGTTCCACATCTTGAGCATCTCTTTATAAAAATGCTAGCCCGAAGAAACATGGGTGAAGCACCACAACATTAACCTCTTGAAAAAAACCAATACATCCACATAACCCAAAGTATCCAGGTAGTTTTCAGGAGCCACCATAGATCAAATATCATGTATCATATATCAGTAGTTGTATGTTATACAATTACAGAACACACACTGAGTAAGGATGCTCAATTTATTAGAACCAAAACACATTATACATATAGTAGTCCATAAGAAACTATATGAAGAATATATGTGTGTGAAAAAAACACAATCCATTAAAACCATATACACAATTATAAGGGTAAAACTAAACTTTGTGAATACTAGTAAAATTTACTACCATGATATTATATGGGGTCAATGGTGGTATTCAATCATCCATCCCCCCACCGAGATTTGGGGGAAAACACCCCCAGGTCTCAGAATCACTAGGGTTTTAATATACCTGATCTAAAGGGTGGGGTAGCATATAGAAACAGAAAATGTATAGTATATAATATATCTCAAAACCACAATAAGTAAAAAAATTAGTCATTGAATCAAATACATCTAACATATCTCAGACTACTGGATGCCACTAATAATACTATATATCCTGTAAGCACACAACCATTTAATATATATACCTTAAGTTACATGGCCATTTTTATCAATTATATTTTACGTTAATTATCTCTATAACCATTAATTAACCACTAATAACATAAACATCGCATTACATTAGAATCAAAACAATGCTTCATTCCCTATAGGCATACCCAAATTGAGTTAAAAACTTTTCAAAAATATAACCTCAACATTGGTTAACAACAACACCAACTGCATGGGTTAAATATTAATTCATTTATTTAAAAATATTACCACATTCCCTATTTCTAGGTATTCTATGAAAGCATTCAATGCTACCAAACGTAAGGGGCTCAACATGGTGTGTAGATGAACAACCAGTTGAATCTTTTCCACCGATGATAGGAGCAGAGACCCATCCAACCAAAATAATGTAAAAACAGAAATCATGTGGCTTACCTAATGCACCTTCACCTCCCATGGATGTAGGGTAATAAAAAACAGCCACCTGACGTAGTGGGAAAAGTATAAAATATAAAAACATAGATTCAACAAGAACCAAACTTTTATATCTATGGTTATTATGAGATTCTACCCATTCCATCATATTTGGTGTCCTCTTTTACACCACATGCATAAAATGATGCATCTCACTACTTTACATATAAATTACATCGAAAATACTGGGCCTCCTAGCCCCACATACCACAACAGCACTCCAGGATCATCCATCCCTGGCACACATCACATTCGGGTCTCCATACCCCATATACCACAAGTCTTGTATCAAGAGAAGTTCACAATAAGATGAAAAAAATCATAGAAATAGGATCTCATACCCCAATCAAGGCATTAGGTCTCTAAACACAGATAACTCTCACTGATCCAAACCATAAGGAATATGGACTTTACAAGAAATAAGGAAACTCATACCCACCAATGAATTATATTTTAACAAACAACTAGTTCTTTATTCCATTTTGAATTTACTGATTCATTATTTAAATTCATATTATGGGCAACCTAAGAGACAAGCTATAACTTCTATAAAAAAATTATTTATCATGCCGCTATTTATTCTATCAACAATAATTAACATTCTATTGGTTCATTATCCAGTTATGTTAAAAATTCCTATCTGAATCGATATTATTAACATCAAATAGTAAAAACAACATCTGGATTCATTAATGATTCCTCTTTGTCTTTTATACAATAAATTTACAATTAATCATGGCTTTAAATTCATTACCAGTTTCCATTAAGAACAAAATTAAAAATATGAGAATCATAGATATCACGCTATCTAATAAATAAATATGAAATTGTTATAATGGTATTAAGACACAAAATTGCTACGTGATCATTACCAATTCTTTTAATTCATTTAAAATAATTATTTTTCTACTTTCATTATGATCCAATGGTCTAAATCATGCTAGATCATAGATTTCATGTAAATAAATATTTAATCATTGAATACCCAACCTCAAAAGATCAATTAAGTTCTTAACATGAGAATTAATTTACATAGTAGATCTCAATCACCTTTCCTGCAACAACTCCATCCACCCATGGATGCCATGAATCCACCACACTAACATCAACCAAGAGACACTCCATTAGAATTGTCGAGATCACACTCCAACAAAAGGAAAATAATAATGGGAGGAAATGGATCAATGAACGGAGAAAACAAGATGTAGATCATACCTTATACCAAAGACAAGTCACTAAGGATCAAAGGCAGGATCTAGGGGTGATTCCATGATGAAGGAATCCCCAAAAAACTGAATACAGGGTAGTTGGGTCTCCTAGAGGCGGGGGATAGATTCTGAACCCATAGGATTGGAAAATAGCTGAGAGGATGGGAAAAAAATAAAATATTTAGAGTTGGGTAATACATGACATGAGATCCCCTTTCACATCATTTATCCTTCAGGTTTCGGGTTTCTGTTAAAAATGTTTCACCTCATCGCCTTATATTATTGTTTAGACACTGAAGTATTCCAAACTATGAATCACTCTTTCATATACTATAAAAGTATTCATAATGTGGATATTTCCCAGAAAACCCATTAAAAAGGATTTCAGACTATATAATATATTTACAAGATGTGTAATCCTAATCTCTATCATTAACATAATCGAACATATCCACTCTTCAATCGATCCACCTCTAAGTATTTCAATCATTGAAAACATGAAAAGGGTTGATCAAAGCTGATCTAGGCCATTACAACAGATACCAATAAAAACATTATCATCCTCGAAAATCCAAATTGACCCCATTGAGGAAATTGAAATGGGTTATCCAATCTGTAACCCTGGGAGATACCTCTCAAATAATTCACCACCACAGGGTCTCACCACCTCACTAGAATAACAAGAACAAAATCACTAAACAACCACAACCATCTCATAAACACTCTCTCGTGGGAGATACATATTAAAAGAGACAAAGACACAATAAGAAACAAGATAAATGCATATAATAACCAGAAAGTGTTTACAACCACTACAGGAACAACGTTAGAAGAGAAGATAAAAACATCAAACAACTTTGGGTATTAAGAATGTATTTGTGGCTCATATTCCCATGTACTCTCCTCTATACCACCATGCTGCCAAAATAAATGAAAAAAAGGGATAACATGCCTACAAAAAAACTTCTCATTATGGTCTTGGATGTCTACAGGACACTCCCCAAAGGTTTCATCATCACCAACATCGATATCTCCCCAATTGATGATGTTATTGTCCTCATGAAGGTAATGATATAGTTGTGATATATGGAAAACATCATGTATCCGACTCCTCTATAGTGATAATTTATACCTAATATTATATATATCCAATACAAGAAAACACCTCAAAAGGCCCACAAAAATGGGGAGAAATCATACTCCCATGACCAATCCTTCTCTATCCTCGAGGGGGGAGTCACCTTTAGGAACACATGATAAATGATGTTTAATTCTAGAGGTTTCATCCTATTATCAACATTGGACATATGGTGATCTTGTGAAGCCCTCACCCACTCATGAATCACCTGAACCATATCTTTTAGATTCTAAACTGGTTCTAGCTTGATTAGGGATTACTCTTATACCCCTATAAAAAAGAAACAAGAATGGAAAGGTTGGTCATACAAGGTTTCAAATGGTGCTATACCAATGGTGGGGTGCAAGATATTGTAGTACGGGAACTCTATAATGGGTAGGTGACTCATCCATGAAACTCCAAAATCTAGGACACAAGAGAAAAAATGTATTCAAGATTCTAGATTGTATGAACTATCGAACAATGCATTTATGGATGAAAAGTATTGTTAAGGCATAATTGATAACCAAAAGCATACTGGATTCCTCTCCACAGCTGGGAGGTAAAAATGAGGATCTTGATCGTAAATGAACATCATAGGAACTCTGTGGAGTCTCACCACCTCCTCCTGATACTGCCTTGTTAGAACCTCCCATGGGATCAACACCTCAATCACTATAGTGTGGGATGATTTAATCATATGACGTACTACTACACATTTAACTTCATATCCTCCATGAGCTTGACATAATTGGGTAAATTGTCCATCAAGATGTCACCCATACAATGATGAATGTCTAAATGCAAGAGAAACCCATCAGGAACACATTCATTAGCCTTGATATTCTATAAGACCAAACATCAAGACACGAACATTGAAATTGCATCTTTTAATCGAAGCCACCAAAACTGACCTCTCAAATCTCGATACATCTTCATCACTATAGTATGTACTGCTAATGGTGAACTGAGGAAATCTTTGAGATCCATCTCACCCATTGAAATTGGATTGAAAAGCCTCCACTGAAACAAGAAATAATGTTATTCAACTTCAGAGTGAACATTAGGGGCACCTCCACAAACAAATCATTCTCTCCATACCTCAAGATCATGATCCCCCAACTAGGCCACTTTCACATTCAACACTAGAGATTACTACAATATCATTTGAAAAAGATAACCTCTGCCCCCAAATTCTCCCATATCATTATTTAATGATGAATTATATTCCATTAATCTTCAGGAATCACCAAAATCAAGCATTGTATTACTGCATCACATCATTATCAGCACATATGTGAACAAATTTTCCTTCCAAGGTGTGTATGAAATATTGAAGACATAATCCTGTAATAAAAAAGTCCACCGATGGCAGGACATGTTAAATTTATGATGGTAGAAAAATAACCTCAAGATATTTTGATTAGTGAAGACCTCAAAGTACTATCTAATGAGGTAATGTATCTGCAACATCTGGTACAACACTACTCATGAAATCTCAATATCGTGGGGGGAATAGTTACATTCATTAGGACGCAACTACCAATACCCATATGAATCATCAGATCTTTTCTTCAATAGAACACAAACTAACCCCATATGTGAAGCATCAAAGAACCACTGAAATTGTACTCTTTCTACTGGGAGACAATGGAATAGAGCACTGAACAACTTCTCCTCCAAATAATTGAAATCCCCCTGACAATGATCCACTCATACAAACTGATAATATTTTATGGTCAAAAATGTCAGAGGGGTCTCAAACTGAGATAAATTATCTACAAACCTCTAGTAATAGCCTTCAAGCCCTAGGAAACATCTCACCTCTTCCACTGTCTTGGTGGATTTCCAAGACAACACAAATTATAACTTTCATGTATCCACATCATCTCCCTTCTAGGATAGAAAATTTTCCATGAACTAAACTTCTGGAGCCAAAAAAATTCACTTCCAAAACATCCCAAATAGATTCTAATGGTGATGAACTACCAAAACAGAATATTGATTCTCTTGATCATCCTCCGCATACATGGAGTACATATGTATTTCATTGATGTATAACACCATGAACATGCCCAGTAACTCATGGAATACAGTTTTCATTGACCTTTATGAACATAGTTAGAGAATTCATCACACAGAGTGACATGACACCCATATTTTAATGAACAAGAATATAATAGAAAATAGTGTTCGAGATAACTTCATACATCACACACATCTGATGATATACTAATTTCAAATTGAACATTAAGAAACAACCTGTACAATACAGTTGATCGAATAAATTATCAATCTGAAGATGATGATATTAGTTCTCTATGGAGACATCATTATAGGAGGCACACCCGACTTTATCACGATATAGGGTTGGTTATAATTGTGTATTCAGTTCCACATAATAATTTTTATGTTATTTTGGTGTCTTTATTTATTGAGATAGATCAATTTTTTCTATTTGGGTCTCATTTGTAGTGGCCACATGAGTTGAACTACCCTAAAAATGATATAGTGTTGGTTACAGTGGTACATTCCTCATGAGTTTGGTGATATTTTCTATTAATTGAGAGGATTTTCCTCTACACACACCATATGACCTCTATAGAGGGTATTGAATCTCTAAAAGGGATTTTGGGTAGAGTATCTATATAATTGTTTATCTTAAGATGGATTATTTTCATGATATTGGTAATATTGTTTCATAATCTCTTAGTAATATTATAAAAGAGTTTATATAGGAGTCATTATATATGAAACAGATATAGATGACCTTGATGTATAAATGGTCGGTTGATGTATCTATGGAATAAGGGGGAACACCTGTGATCCCTTATTTATCATGAATTCCATGGTGGACTTGGTGAAATCCATCAATGATAAGTATTATGAGATCATAGTGATGTGGAAATGGTTGGTGGGGAATAATTTTGTTCTATATTTTTCATTAGATGCTGATGACATGATATTTGTTTATGGAATAGTTATAGATCTTCTTACTATGTGGGAAGACATGATATGAAAATATCAAGATTCACAATGTCTACTGAACCTAGGATTAATGAAGATATATCATGACATCAAGAGACTGTTTTGGTTACTATGTATGAAGAATAATGTTAATAGATATGTCTATAATCATTATACAATTCAAAGGATTATGATCATGCATTAGTGACTAGGTTATTTTTATCATCCTCATTTCATAGACATGTGGAAGTTTGACTAATTGATGATAGGATTTGTAATAGTATTACTAAGGATTGCGAGAGGTTGAGAATTTATTTAAATTGTGGGCGATTGGACGAAGGGGGGGGGAACAGTTTTTTGATATGAGAGAATTATTCCATCCATGAAATAGATAATACAAATTTGAGAGAGATTTTTTGGATTCATTTTATAGCTATGATAATAGTATTTAATTGGAATGATCTTTTCAGATCGCTGTTTTTTAAAAGGAATAAAACACCTTGTGGGGACTTAGATGAAGAAAATAAAAACCTAAATTCATATACTTATGGGTATTTAGAAATAATTTTCAATATTTTGTAGAATATACATTTATCATGTGTCCTAGTGTTTAGGGGATCTTGGGTTGATCATCAAGAATTTATAAAGTTTCATTAAATCAGATTTAGTAGTATATGTTTTAGATGCAACTATATGATTATATTTATGGATGGTAATTTCATTTATCACTTTGATGGCCTGAATTAAGGGAAAAATACTTATTTTAGCCAATTATAGTAATGGATAATTTTGATCAGGTCTAATTGATTCTGAATCAACAAGGACTTATGATTTCAATAATTACTTTTACTAATTTATGTACATTTTTACTTTCTTATCATGGAATAATATATAGAAACTAAATGGTGGATATTATTTCCTTTACAATCAATAATTTTTAATGTTCTATAAAAATTATCCACAATATAAAAACTATAAAAAATTGTATAAAAACATATGTCATTTTATGCATAAAAAATATGTTTCTCAAATTTATTATATGTGACCTTATATCCAAATTATGTTAATCTCCTTTAGATTATAAAAATTATAAAATTAGATTTATATTTTGATTTATCTAGTCCATTTTACCTTATGACGGTTTTTTTTGTACTTTTCTAAAACATTTGATTTTTTGGAACATTGTGGATTTTTTTTTGAAATTACCATATCATTTAATATATATTCATAACCTAAATCATAGTGAAGAATTTTATAGACCTAATATATGGATTTTATGTTTCATTATATATGTTAAAATATCATATTTGATTTACAAACACATAAGTGGTAATTTATAACATAATTTATATCTCCATTTTTTTAAATACATGAGTATTTTTAATTTAGTTTTTGTCAATTGAATCAAAAGAAATGGGTTTTGAATTTATAATTAGTGTGTACAAATTATATATTAAGGGGAAATTTATTTTTAGGCATACATATTATGTTTAATTGGTTAAATATTTTCTACCCTATAAAACAATATTTAAAAAGAATAATATATCTTAAAATAATGTGTATTTTTTGAAATTGAAGTGAATAAAGATTGAGACTGGCATTAAACATCATAAAATATTGTTTTTTAACTCATAAAATCATTATCCATCTTTTAAGGATCTGTTAGGGTAAATATTTGTAGATAATTATTCCATAACTATTAAAACATGAACCCATATATTAAAAACGGACATGTATAATAATTATCAATTTTTTCTTCTAAACGAAACATTATTAAAATTTAAAATGTTTTCATTCCATAACAAATTAATACAAATTTCAACATGAATATTTCCTTTTCCCTTAACAATACTTAAACCTTTTGAAACAAATTGAATACATGTGACAATAACTAAATTATCAATCATGGACTTAAATGGAATAAATATATATATCATATGGAAACCTAAAAAATTTCAATAAAAAATTATATTTTACCACAAAGGAATCTTTTTTTTTCAAAAATAATATTATCATTAAAATTATTTAAATTCGAATGATTTTCATTCATTAAAACACATTAAGGATTGTATAAAATGCATATAGTTTCCATGGAAGCCCATAATAATGGATGAATTAATAGAAAACTTACTTGAACCCTTTCAAAAAAACGTTACATATTTGAATAACCATACAACTAACTTCCAATATATCTATCTGAGGAACTGAATCATTATGCAATGAATTAGAGTTCTCTCTTGGTGAACTCCCAATAAAGAATATAATGGGAACACCTATGATATTTAATCAGTATCATCCCTTAATAAATAATTAATAAGTACCATAACTGGAATAAAAACTTTTATAACTTTTCTTAAACCCATGTACAAAACACTTTCATGTCTCAAAATAACCTTTTTCTTAAAATTCACATAAAAATACATAAACATGGAAAAAATAAAGAAACAATTTTATTTGAAAATAACCATTTAAAGTTATAAAATAAATATAAAATAATTGATGTTTCACGATGGAAGGAAAATAACCTCATTCTATATTAGATACAAAAAAATTCTTTATAATATTTTAAAAATGTTGAAAGATGATCTTTTAAAGTGGGTTTTCAAAAGAAAGTCCCTTAAATTATATTTGAATTATCACAAACATTGTTTATCATTTAGAAATATAAGCCTTCCTAATTATTTATTTTCATATGAAATTTTTTCAATATTATCAATCCTTTTCACTTATTACTATTTCATAACAAGAACATATAATATATGTTCACTTTAGATGTCTTGACGATATTCACTTCATAGGTCCAAATTGACATTAGAATGTTTATTATGGTCAAAAAAATCATAATTAAATAATCCCAGGAATATTAATATTAGAAAAATTATTAGTTTTATACCTATATCATACATTTATCTCTAAAAATATATATATTTTATGAAAAATGATGATTGTTACATTAATTGAGACAATAAGACATATGTGCTTATGTGTAACATTTATATTTTCCCATGATCATTTGTGGAAATAAGGTAAGTATTATTTTATCTATACAGAACTATCCTAATATGATAAATATCACATTAATTCTCCAAATATATATATATCATTCATGTGATGTGGTGATTAAAACGAATCACATCACTTCATGGAGGTCGTAGTCCACATATAATTAATGATGATGTTATTATATTTCTATGCATGGAAAGGTATGCATATAAATGATAAATTAATTCTTCAAAATGATAAATAATCGATTATTATCATATATAAATATTAGTTCAATCATTATATTCATTCCATGATATGCAATGATGGAAAATAAATTACATCGGTTCATGAGGCTGTAGTTAGCCATACTCACGGATGATAAATTATTTTCCCATTTAATGGCGGTAGAGATGAATATAGATCATTAAAATAACATAATAAAAACACAATATACAGATTAGTCTATTTTTTATCATAGTTTAAGAATGTTTGAGTGATGTGGATGTATAACCAACAAACAAATACTCGGTTAAAAAAGATACATGTTCTTCAGAATATCCCTTTTCATACCACCTAGAGAACCATAATGTTGGTGTTATATAGAAATTAAGACCACTATAATGTGTGGAAGGATTGTAGGAAGGTATTTTGACATCGATTATCCAAAAAATGGGCTTTTATGTATGAATAATTGAGAATAAAATTTCACCTTTTATTAGATTTGAGAGGGAACTCATGTATTTTCTCAAAGTATTAAGCTAATATAAAAAAAATTTCAATTAAAAATATCTAAAACTGTGATATTTATAATATAAGATGATTATGGGTCATAATAAACTTTTCTAAACAAATGTTAATATGTTTTTACCATATATGTATATGTATGTTTTTGGTTTTAACCCTTGTTTAACTATTGGTAGTCTTATCTTGAATACATGGATTTTTACATCTCTAGGGTCAATATAGATAATATTAAATGAAAAATGTCCAATAAATGGACCATGGAGAATATTTTAATCATATCCCAATACATTTTATGAACATAATATTTATATGGATTTTATATCATTTAATTAAATATTTTTTTTATAAAATACTAGTAATTTCCATTATCAGAACTATTCATTACATTGAAATTAATAATATAAATAGAAATTCAATATCTCCAAAAAAACTATTTTACTATATATATATATATATATCAAGTCAATAAAATCTATAAAAATATTTTATCATCGCATTTATTATAAACTATAGATATTTTAATAGGTATAATCTAATTTATTTGAATTTTCAATAATTAATGAATTAATGCCTTAGAGTTTCTAAGGATGTTAAAGAAATAATTTCATCTCTAAAAATAAAAAATAAAATACCATGATAATAACAATTTTTTTATATCAAAATTCTATTTATAGTCAATCATATCCTCTTAATAAAAAAATATTTAAAATATAACACTTATTAAAAAAAGACTGTGACTCAATTTTCATTTCATTAAATAGAGCATTATAATGGTCATAATGATATAATAATGTAATTAAATACACATATAACCTTAAAATAAATTACTATGTGGGATAATTACTCATAAAATTAAATTTAAGAAACTTACAATGTTAATTTATAGTCCTCATCATTTTATTTTTAATATTTACTACACAATTTCCCCTTTATCTTGGAAATAATAAATACTATGTTTACTATTCATATTGTTCCAAAATAAAATGTAACAATTTAATAAAATTGAACGCAATAATTGCAAATATGAAATTCAATTTTTAAATTTCAAAATATTGAATTTTTCTTATTTAATATAATATTATTCTGACCAAATGAAATGAAATACACTTGTAAAAAGATTTCCCCTTTTTAATATTAAGTTATTTTATTAAAAAATACATTATAAATCCTTTTATAAAACCGTAATTTAAATATTTAAAATAAAATTGATCTTTATAATGATTACAACTAAGATAAAACATAATTTTACAATTGAGATATTTTAAAATAAATTACACTCTTTAATATAAATATATATTTCTCACCATTAATAAAAAAATATACCATTCAATCTTATATGAAATGATATTTATAAAAACATATACCATTTGATTTTAAAAATTAATTGATATATTTATAACGAAAATAACTATTTAATTAGACATGATAAAAATATTATAGTCTTTATTGGGTCGTTACATTCAATACTTATTTGGAAATTATGTCGCCAAATTTTTAATCAATTAATAAAAAAATGGGGATATATTTCCAGTATATCATTTTCAGTTTCCCATATTCAATTAACATGTTCAACAATTTATTCTATATATGGACAAGAATATGAATAGTTAATTACGTATAATAATCCTTATCTTCTAAAAAATAAATTTCATGGATCAAAACCTGAGTTGAATAAGGAATATATTTCCATACCATCAAAACAAAAAGTGCATAATGTTCTTAAGATATAAATGATGTCAAGGACGCTCGATAGGAAACTGATCAATGTTTTTCCAAAAATTCATTCATTATAATTAATTATGTAATTAACATTCCCATTTTACAAAAATATATAACACAATTCATAGAGATACATTTAGAAAAACATGATCACCTACCTCAAAAAAAATATTTCTTCTATGTCAAATCTTGTCTATTCTGAAATCATTATTCTATCCTCATATATTGGTAAATCATTTCAACTTATTATCCAATTTATGAAATATATCCCCATAAATTTCCTTTATCCAAATTCATCCCAAAGTAATATATTTCAACAATAGTTCCAAAATTATTCCTCAAAATGTTCTTTCTATGTTCTAGAATGAGAACTGTTATAATAATAAAACTCAAATAATGAATGATGATGATCAAAACATTCCTTTTATTCCAATAAAATAGAAAAAATCATGTATTCTAAGCTCTCATTAATTCAATTCAATAGTCTATCAGAATAACGATGAAAATATATGTTGAAATTCATTTTTGTACCCACTAAATTATTATTCCCTTTCCAAAAAATAAAATTTATGCTGAAATCATTGGTAGATACAATATAGATAGGAACTCCATGTAACCTGACTAACTACATGAGATATAGTTGAAAAGTTGATATAAAATAAATACATTTTTAATCCAAAAAATGTGAATATTTAGTCAGTTGATCAACAATAACCCTAGTCATGTTTTTACATTGATGTGTTTCAGGAAATCCCACTATAAATCCCATTGATATTTTTTCAAATTCCAACACTTTTAGTAGGATATATTGAAGCATCCCATTATTTAATTTCCATTATACTTTAACATAATAACTAGTTAAATATTTCATGGTATGTTGAAATATATCTCTCTCCATTACTTCCAACTCATAATACACTCGATGGTCTATGTACATCTTGGTGCTGTTAGGATGAATTTATTATAGGGAACTATCATATTCAATTAAAAACTCCATATTCAAATGGGAATATTAAGGTACACATAATATATATCCAAATCTCAAAAAAAATATTTATAAACCTTAAATTCGTGAAACATACCCTTATTATCCTATTATACTTTTTTTGTAACTCACAATATTCCTTCTAATATTTCACAATTTTGATGGATATACATTATTGTAGTGAAACAAGAAACAAAACAAAACAATTTACAGCACCCAAAACATCCAGGAAAAAATAATCATATTAATAACCAATGGATAATGTTCCAAAAAAATGGATAATGTAGAATTATCTTTCTTGGTCAGGAATTAGCTAACTTAAGTTCATTTCCATGATAGTAATGGATCATGCATGCATAGTCCTTCATCAGTTTCAACAATTTTCTCTACCCCATGTACAATTCCATCTATGTGAACTTATACTTGAAAATTTCATGATCAATTTATATTTCATAATTTTATTCATAAAAATGATTCCTCCAAATTTTCATTGAAAACCCCACAATAGAAAATTTTAAATCTTGTGTATAATATTTTAAATCCATAGGTTGATGTAATAATGAATAAATAATGATTACCTAGTAATTAAAAATTAGAATACAACCAAATCCTATCAATGAATCGTCACTTTAGATGAAAAAATCTTCATTTACTACGGGAAATGTATATGATATGGAATTCAAAAATATTATTTTTAATTACTGTAAAAAACAATACATTCTTTTCAAAATTATAATTTTAGTCCATTTAAAATTTTCTTATGTAGTGGTTTTGATAACAGTGAAACGTTTTAATGAAAACACATATTATTACATGATAATCGATGAAAACATTGAATCCGAGTAATGTTCATAGGGTTTTTAGAAAAATGATCACATATCCGCATAGATAAAAGTAATAAAAGTCTATATGAGTTTGAAGGAAGGAATTATACATTTTTTCTGGATGAGTGAGGGGATATTGTCACAAGGAAGAACTATAGAGAAGATATAATCCTCTATGTTTGGACCTCTACTTTCCATACAATCAGTAAGGTGGTTTTATTGTCAGTAGGTGTTTGTTATTACGTATTTCATAACAAAAAGTTGTTCGAGATAGTTTTCCCACACATATATCAGCTTCTATGAGAGGTGTATCATTCACATTCTTATTACTTGAACAATGGTAGTTGAATTACAGTCGAACAAGATGTTATTCCAATTTATTTGACATGTCAGATAAACTGATCTGATAATGACCATAATTCAGATTCCAAGTCAGTGACATAACCATTAGACCCATAAATAAATTCCATGATATCCCGATTATTGTCTAAGAATATAATCCAAAAACCTGATGGCCATAGGTTTCCAACCGAGGCCATATCGTTATTACTACTTAACCATTAGTCAAATGGGAAAGTCAAATGGAGATTGAGTTATCCCTGAGCTTGAAGAATGTTACCTATCAGATTTAGACATTTCAGGACCATGAGATCACCATATGTGTAGCTAAAATTTTAAAAGTGATGTGAGTTAGCTTGTTGCACTGCCAAAGGTATATCAGTACATACTATAAGATCATTAAAGGAATTTTTTTTGTTTAACTATATTCTGTCCCTTCTATATTATGTTAATGAGTTCAGAAGTTTCCACATTACGAAGAGTTGTAGCCTATCTGAAAACTTGAATTATAATAATATTATTTTAATATGTTGAAATGAGCTATTTTGTAGATGGTGCAAACCAAAAATCATGAAATCATTATTTCATACGGACAAAGTGGATTTCTAGTATAATAAGTGATGATTAATGTCTTATATGTATTTATGATATATCACTCGGTAATATTTGGTAGTCTTCACTCATCATCAACCACTTTTTTGTAGGTATTAGATATATTTTTATATTTATATACAATGTTCCCATTGAACTAAATATATTTTAACAAAATATTTACATTTTCTAAATTTTTTATATAACTTATTTTCATTATGGGTTTATAGAAAAAAAAATATAGATGTTTTTCATGATCGACAACATTTTAACAAACTAAAATCACCTCAATAAAAAAATAAAATCTAATCGGAATATTCACGGATAACAATATTTACATGATCCTCAGATATGTTGGGGTAATTATATAAACCAAAGTGCAAAATTACAATTCCAAAATTTCAATATCTAGTCTAAAATTATATCTTTAGAATATCTTCCTCATTCATATTCAACTGATTGTACCATACATGAGATCAATATTATTAAATTACTACACTCCTTGACACTGTTGAAACAAATAACTGATATGAGGCACATAATACATGTTCATAAAAATAATGTTATTCAATGACTTATTATATATTTAAACATCCCATGGAACCATATTTGATTCTAACAAAAAAAATAATGGCACCACAAGGTGAATTAATCAGATGAATGAAACTTGTATATATAAATTCATGATTTTTTTAGTTCCTAATGTTCAACATGAGACATTAAATAAGTGGGTTTCTAAATAGGCTTAGAATTAGAGACTAATTCAATACTAAAATCAACCAATAAATCTAGAATAACACTATGGATTTATATAGGAAAAAATTATATATATTAATAAACTACTTGAATAACACTAATATTTGAGGTTTTATTCTTTTCAGATACAAGTGAAAAATAACCTTTTATTGTACTTCTAATCAATTTCAATGTTTCTTAGTAGGATGATAAAGGTATGAAATCATTGTAAATACATTCCTAGATCAAGAATATATCTTATCATGATAATCTAAAAGCCGATACATAACCAAAATAATTTCAAAAAATCTTTTTCAGTGTAGTTCAACAACATTTATAAGAATGTAAATTTATGTAATAACAATTGAAATAGTTATATATATCTTGGATGCATTAAAATTACCACATTTTTGATTAGTAAAAGTTTTGTCATAATTTCATAATGTGATATTATGAGTTTTCCCAAAATTAGCTAAACAATTAATGACTAAAATGATCCATAATCAAATAATGTATTGTAATAATATTAATAAACAAGTCAAATACCTCTAACCAATTAATTTTATGGCCCTTTATCAAATATAGTTGTAAAAAATAAATTATCTACACCTTTCTGTTTTTGATCATAATTATATCAATATTGTGAAACTATATTCAAAAAAAGTTTTGATAATGACCCAACTCATTTCAAGTAAAACACATCATTATTGAATTGATATTAGTCACCCCAATATTTGGTTTTACATTATTCCTTTTTTTATAATCGCAATCCCTATGATCAAGTGGACCGGACTGGAAACATTTTCCAAACATCATAATACATTCTTCTGGTTTTTTGTTACCACACTTTAAACAATATTGGAACATCATTTTTCCATACCAATATTTATTTAATTCATTTATCCCAATTAATTTCCATCCATAATTTTTCATTATTTTTCCATCATGAGGCAATATTGTTTCACAAAACTGTAAAATAACATTTTTAGTATAAATAAAAACATTTTCTTATATTTTAAATTATTATGTTTCCAATGATCAACATTGACATTGTTTAATCCCTCAATATATTAATTATTCTATTAGTTCCCAAAAATATGCTACAAACCTAGTTATTCTTAAAAAATTCCTTTTATGAATGGTTATTAAATCTTGATCCATTTTCATTAATTTCATAATTTTTTTCCAATTAATGTCGAAAAACCATTGTTAAATAATTTTCAAATAGAACATCCTTAAAAATGACACATTCCATGGAATTAGGATAATCATTCTCTCCAGTGTTATTAACTATAGACCTCCATCAATCAACTACAACTTCAATATGATAAATGGGAATGGTTATCTATTGATGTTTTTAATACTGCATGACTTCAAATATCATGTCCAAGGCATTGATCCATCATTCCACTACAACTGGGACTAATGATCCACTGAATGCTAGAGTATGTCTTCTGATAAAATTCTCTATTGTAATCATGTTCCTAAATATTATATTTTCTTTCTGTTTATCATGGATTCCACTTATATTAATATTTTTAATCAATTGATCCATCGCCACAAAATACTAATCAGTTCTAATACCAATGATTTCATGTTTTTGATTTTGAATGATATCATCATCATCATCATCATCATCATATTTTTTTATTTATTAATGTCATGAATATACAATGAAGGAAACACAGAAGACGCAAGTAGGCACATTCCCTCCCCCCATTATCCCAGCCTTATCTAAGGAGGTCTAAAATATTATAGACCAAGCACATCCCACTTAATATAATCGATCCCCTATGCCTTGATGCTCACTACATTGTGAAGGAACACCTCTAGTGTGCTGGAAACATCCACTAAATCCAAGTAGTCAGGAACATTGTTCCCCTCCCTCTATTTATGAAGCACATGAGATTTTCTATTATGAAACTTTTTTCATTTTCTGATAATATAACAAATCCACCAAGGCACGTCACTATAACCTTTAAAGGAATTGTAAAAAATCATAGAGTCTAACTCCCCTTCAGATATTTCTAACCCTTTTTTACAGCATAACTCAAGATAAATATGCTTCGTCAATGTCTCTTCCTGAAGGGAAGACCTCAAACCAAATTTGGAAGAGAATGCTAGGTAGACAGATCCACTACTATCTCACACCACCCCACCTCCTCGTGCATACACCAACTCACAATAACCATCTGTGTTCATCCTTTAACCCATGGTAGGTATCTGCCAGCATACCCATTCACCCCTCCAATTACTGGACATAGGGACCACTCCACCACTTGACTGAAATCTGTGCATAGATGGCACATTCTTCCAGGATCCAACTGCCTTATTAAAATTAATCAATAGATTACTATCCCATGTTATAATAGTCTGGCTTGTCACCTGCCCTCCCTCATGCCTCAACCTGTTACATGCCTGCCAAATACACCAGTACCCCGCATGCATCACAACTGAACGCACTGCCTACTCATGGCCCACATACCCTGTACCTCGGAACCATCTATCTACAAAGGGCTGGATATTCCAAGCCGTGGTAAGGAACACCATGAATTCCCCATGAACCTTCCATACCTCACTGCTCCATTCACTACCAAAATATACACGTGCAATGGTTTCCTAATTCTTATTAGTATAGCACACACCTAGATTCCAGATGAATACCACACCTACAAACTTTTTCATCAGTCGGGAGAGCGTAGTTCCTTATCCTCTATGTGGGGATGTTATACATGGTGTGAATATTTTTTACCCAAATGATCTTGTCTCACCCTCCATTCTGCACCTAGCCATGTAAAATGTGGCGAAAGTCTTTGGATGAGAAACGGCCCGATGAGGAAGCAGTGAAGTTGCACTGGTCCTCATATTCATTCAGCTCAGTGAGATGGATAATCTCTTGATGATCCATATCCAACACCGTTTCAACAAACTCAGGAAACCATCTTTCTTCTATGAAGGTGATCTCAGGTACTAGATATCCTACGAACCCAATAACTGATCTGCACCAATTCTGGTTCCATAATGGGACTTCGCGTTTCCCAAAATACATCATAAAAAAGGTTGTATAACAGAAATAATTGGTCCAACAATCGACCATATCAGAGAGCAATGTCCCTTCCCAGGTTCCCAAAGGCATGATGTGTACCTGTGCATTCTAATACCACACAACATATGACATTCTAGTACACTTAAAGCTATCCTCTCATGTATTAATTAAGAGGAATTGTTGAGGTTTTTCATATTAATGCCTCCCTCACACACTAGATTCACCATTTTACCCCAAGAAACCCGGTGCCTCCTTCCCTCCCCACCTGGATCCCACATAAAATTTTTCAATATCCTTTAATTGGATCTAATCACTTTTTTCAGAACCCATATGGATGAAATACAATGAATAGGATCGGCCACTATGACATTATTGACAAGGGCGATCCTACCACCAAAGGAAAAAAATTATTCTTCTACTTCATCACCCTATCAGTGATCCTTGAAATAAGGTTTTCAATGACTTTTATCCTAATACTATTATCCAATATAGAAGTTTCAAGATAAGACATTGGGAATTATCCTCTTTGCATACCCAGAAGCCTACTGATAGTCTCCACCCTAACCATGGAACACTTGTTAGAGATGAAGAATTCACACTTGAATTTGTTTATAATATGGCCGCTCCATCATGAATACTCACCCATAACATTATTCAGATTGTGTATTGATCTACTTCCAGCATTATGGAATAGAATGGAGTCATCTTTAAACATGAGGTGAGAGATTTCCAGAGCCTTCATCAAGATGATGGTACTGTACAATCCCCCCTTCGTTGATACTCCACTGAATTAGCCTACTCAAATCATCCTGCATAAGAATGAACAGAGAAGGAAATATGGGATCTCCTTTTCATAGGCCTATGGTGGCCATGAAGAAGCCAAAATATTTTCCCATGAACATGACAGACAGCCAGGAAGAGCTGATGTAGCAAAATTTGATATCAACATTCCAGGTAGAAAATACCATACCTAAAAAGACTCTGATAAGGATGCTCCATTCTACCCTATCATATGTCTTGTTCATATCCACCATAATGACCATGTTCGATCCACATGTTTTGAATCCACTATCACTAACCATCTCTTGAGCTAGAGTCATTTCTTCATGTATCAAGCGACCTTTAATAAAACCATGTAGTTCCAAGGAAACCCATCTAGGGATATGCCTCGCAATCCTATATTTAATGATGCCAGCTAAGATTTTGTATGGGAGGTTTCACATGTTCAATGTGTGGTAATTTGAGATTTTAGTCGGGTTCTTTGTCATAGGAAGTAGAACCATGGTGGTGGATGAAGCAACCTAAGGTATATTTCCACCCCGAAAGTCATCCTGGATGGATGAAATAAGATCTTCTTTCACTATCTCCCAGGAGTTCCTATAAAAGGAGGTAGAGAATCCATTAGGACATGTACTTCTATTCGGGTTGAGCTGCATGAGGATCTGCTTGATCTCAAGTTCTTCGAGCACAGTTCCTAGGATTTTATTAGTCTGTTCTGACTCTACTTTAGGGACCACATCTTTGATGTCCAGGAATATCGAAGGATAACCATTGGAAAAACTATCTGAAGGACTAGCCAAAATATCCTTAATAACGTGTTGGGCAAACTAACCACTATATCTCTATCATCCATGTATGAACCATCCTCCAAATGAATATTGAGCTTCATTTTTCTTGACCACTCCTTCAAACATGCATGATAGAATGCGGTATTACTATCTCCCTCTCTATGCCATTTGATCTGAGCCCATTCTCTAGCCAGTCGTTCTTCCTTTGGGATCAGTTCCTCCATAATACCCTACTTCTCTTAAAGATCCCCATACACCTGATCCTCCCATGCCTCCAATAAACTATTCTCTAGGCACTGAACCTCTTTCATGAAGTCATTGAGAACTGAGTTTGGAGGAACAAGGCTTTTAGACCATTCAGTGACCTTAATTTTCAGCATCCGTAGCTTGCAGTGCAAGATGGTCCACTTGTTTCCTTGAATGGGGGCTACCCATTCAGAGATAACAAATTCATGGTAACCTATGATATCCACCCAGTATCAGCCATACCTCTACTTCTCAGCAGGGCCTCATGGGGGATTTAGTGTGACAAGGAGAGGGGAATGATCAGTGATTCCCCTAATAAGATTCTCAACCATGGCGCTTGGAAAAGTCGATATGGAATGAATATTGGACATGTAGTGGTCCAGTCTCCCCCATGACCTATAACGACCCTGATGATTATTAAACCACTTAAATTTATGACCCCCAAAACCCATATCTGAGAGCCCCTTAGAATCCATTAATTGGGTAAAGTCTAGACTTTCCATCTTAGGAATTATTTCCCTTCCCATCCTTTCAACCAGATCCACCACCATGTTAATGTCCCCCCCAACTATCCACGGGTCCGGGCCTGGGTTGAAGGCACTGATGTCCTTCCACAAGTTCTCCTGGGCATTAAAGTCACATCTCTCATACACAAAATAAGATTAAATAGAAAAGGGTACATGAGATACTTTGATAGTTATAAACTAATCCCCTACTTGAATCAAATCCACCACACACCACCAATTCGAGAAAATCAAAATGTACTTGTTAGCTATGCCGCCTTCATGTGTCCATGCATTTCAAGCTTCCTAGAGAACTCCCAAATCATGGATGATTTTTATTTATGCTCATGTATGGATACTAGAATATCATTGTAGCTGGCTATTTTCGAGGCTAGGAAGTCAGATTTAACCTGGGCCACAATCCAACGAGCATGCCAGATGATCAGTGGAATCATTTCAAAACAGAGGGCCCTGGGACTAGCTCCACAGCATGTAGCCTTTAAAAAATGAGAGGTTTTCCTCCATTGCTGTATCCTGTCCTTGGATCTAGTAAACACACCTGACTCCTGGAGTACCACCCTACTAGGAGTAACTGAACTCCCCTTCACCCCCGAGCCACACATCCTCCTGTATCTAGGAATGGAAAAAGATCCCTCTATCCTCATACCCACTAAACATGGAGAAGAAGAGGCTATGAAAGATTGAGGGAATGTGCCTGTAGGAGAGGAGGATCCTCCACAGACAACTACTAAGTCCCGATAAAACACCACCAAGGCCCACTCAATGTTCTTTGAACTAATTGTATCATCCTCAACCTGGGGGACTGAAACCAACTTCTCCATGTATGGAGACATAAAGACATTCCCTTTCGGCATACTGGTTGCCTGATAGAACTGAACAATGCTACCAAGGACTAGGCTCTCCATTGATTCCATGGTAGCTGGGGGACCCCTCGGGATAAAAGGAACAATATCCATGTTGATAATTACTCTATCTGTTACCTTATGAACAAACCATTGAAGGATATCATCATATTTAATTATCCGTAATATAATATCTCAATTTATTATACGATCAAAAATTCTGAACAAACATTTTTTAGTCAAATAAAAATGGTAACCATAAGATAATATATCATTTCAATTAAAAAATTCGAAAAAAATCAATTATAAGTATTGTATTGTTATTATCCTAAACCCAAATGTTATCTAAACCATCCTATAATACCATGTGTAATGACTCAACCATAACCATCACATAATATTGAGTTTTATGTAATTAATTTTTTATCATAAATTTTAATATATTTTTATGTATATAGTTTTGGATAATTAGGTATAACTCTTAAAAATTGGGGTAATACATTAGAAATGTAAATTTATACTTATTATACATTTATTCCAAAAACTTAGTTTTCTAAATAAAACCTGTTTTATTTTCGTAACAGATCTTCACAAAATTCAACTTGAATAATTTTTTTCAATTACCCTTACATAAATCCTGTAAAAAACAAAAATACAGGGATGTGCATAGATAGATCATTAAAAGAGAGAAATTAATAAAAAACCATTAGTTAAATGAAAAACTGTAAAAAATTCATAAGAACAATCTTTTTTCTTCAAAAAAATCATCTTTTTCTAAATGTTCATTATCATAGCATTTTAATAATAAAAAATTCTTCACGAAAAATTATTAAAATATTAAAAAATTCGTATAGATGGCTTGGTTGACCATAATCAGAAAAAAATATAAAATACTAACATTAACCCTTATAAAACACCTAAAATGTTAAATAACTATATTTTTTACTTCCAATATTGTTCTCTACAAAATGAAATCTTTACCAAATTCCATGGAGTTCTATATTGGTGTTCCCATTGCATAAGATATAACAGGATCAACCTTGATCTATAATATTGATCAACACTTATTTATAATTTTGATGAACCATATCATGAGAAAAACACTTGAAAAATTAAATTAAACAAATTTTCAAAAAACATCCAATTGATAAAATTAACAGTTTCTTATAAATTTCATTGAAAATATTTAAAATATACAACAATTTAAGAAACCATTTTATTTGAAATTATAATTCAAACATTATAAAGGAAACTTAACATAATTTAGAATCCATGATGGTAGGAAAATCCACTCATGATGTATATGTTAAAAAATAGTGGTTTAATAATTTGTAAAAAAAGTTGAAAGAGGAACTCTAAAATAGAGGTTTCTTAAAGTAGTCTTTTACCATGACTAAGAATCATAACATATGATGACTCACTTAATAAATAATAAAATCCATATAAATAATTTCATTTATGATATTCATGTTTATCATTCATTTTATTTCACCTATTTCTATGTAATAACAAATACATAATTATTTATGTTCATGTAGGATGTTTTGAAGATATTCGGTTCATAAGTCAACAAGAACATAGTACTTTGACTATGGTAATAATAATAATTCTTAAATATTCTAAATAATAATAATAATGACATAATTATCACTTTTAGAAATCAATATTTCATTTAAATCCATCCCTAAATTATGACAATGAAAAATGATCTATGATTCAATCATGGAGATGGTAAGTTATACATACGCATGAGTAAAATTTGTATTTTTTAGTGATCAATATTTATATAAGGTATGTTTTATATTATAAATCCATAATGATCATGATTCAATAAAAATAATTAAAATTATTTATATAAACTAATATTAATAATTCCTAGGATGTGGTGATAAAAAACATATCACATCACTTCTTAGAGGTGGTCGTCCACATGAAGACAAGGGCAATGTTATAATTTTTATATGTATGGAAATATATCAACATAAATTATTCTTTTAATGAAAAAAATAATTCAAAAAGTTATAATGGAACACATTCCATAATCATGTGTATTTTTTTCTCCAAAAAATAATAGAATAGAAAGCAGATGACTCATACATATTGTGTAACATTAAGATGGTTACATTATCACATGACGATCATAAGGTATTGTGAACGGGGCATGCATAGCATATGACATGAGTTTGATTGGGAAAATCCCCTTTCAAAATCCACCTTATTCCGACAAATTCATCTTGAAAAGAATTGGTGATCATTCATAGGTTACCATATGTGTTCATCTGAATTAAATGACTTTTCAACTAGTGGACCCAAGACAATCATCTAAATACACCTAATTAAATAAAGGCAGATAAATTCATAAACATCATGAGATATACTCCTATGATCGATAAGACCTCATGGATCATCAGGTATCAATACTACCTTATAAAAAAATTATTTTATTATGTCACATTCATTATAGGAAGGACATCAAATTCATTCATTCAACCATTTTATGCCCATTCCGCACTATAAACAAGAAGAATGGTTGTTTGTGAAAATAATCACATGTCAACATGAGATCCATCATCAATAATGTGGCCCATTGAATAAAAGGAGATTGATTTTCCATGACATCACTCACACAGCATCATAAGACCCTCTTCCATTGTGAAATAGAGGATGAAAAATTGTGATAATGTGGAAGCTTCTCATGAATATCATTTATGATGGCCATTACATGAATGGTTTTATACACCCTGGGTGATCTCCATTGATAATGCGAGTGTCCCTAAATAATACATCATGATATCAGGAGGGAGCTTATGCATGTCTACCTAATCATATTGATCCCCACTTGACATGACCCCTCAGGTTCATGAATGACCACAACCACATCCTCTTCCATCATTGGAATGCCTTTCCATGTCTTTCCCAATCTCACGAAGACTCCTGGGCATATCAATCTTACCTTCTGGATTATATTTGACAAAAAAAATATGGATTTATGTAATCCATTTGATTTACTGTGGTCCAATAAACATAGTGATAGGGGAAAATTCTCACAGTCACATTGATCTTGTAATTCCATAGAAGACCCCAGAATGGATTATGCAAAACACATGAAAAAGGATCCCTCCATAACCACCATCTCATATCTTTAAGATATTTTCCACACAATAGGGACATATAACTGGGGTTGAGAGGACAAAAAATATATTTTCATGAACAAAAACATAAATAATGGATAATAGATGATTGACCATGGAAAACTATTATACGAGATCACATGAGAAGACATCTTAGAGTGTACAATGACTAGATAAAAATGTTCATCCACATTGTAAAGTACCATGAATGTCCAAACCGATCAAACATCCTGATTTTTCACATCACGTGATCAAAAAAATCAATAAATGTACATCTTGTGTGTCTTCTAGATTATGTTATGGGGGTCCCTCATGTTTACTAGGTAAAATAAATTATGAATATGTTGACACTGGGAAAACCATGAGGCATATTTCCAAAAAAGGATTCAATAAATAATGAAAAATATTTGATACTTATAGAATGATTGATATTTTAAAATCCATGTTCCTCACATGACATTCAAATCGCGTTTGAAAACTCCAAGGAATATTTCCCAAGACATGAGACACTCCCTGAACACACAATTGGGATAATTACATATTTCATGGTGAATTCAACAGACTAATGTGACTATCTCGAGGCATACCACACTAGCCATGTGAATTCCACACAGATTTCTATCCAATTCATGACATGTACTCCATAAATTAACCCATATTATATGGTGACACCAGGACATTTCATCCAAATCTTGAAATTTTCTTGAGACATATGACCAATGTTATATAGCGGAACTAGGAATATTCAAATCAATTGTGAGATGTCCTCCAGTTGATCCATTTGTGATCATGTGATTTCTTCCTATAAAGTCAACCATGTCATACAATAACTTCCATGCACGTCATCCTTGATCATGTAGTGACCTTCAAAAACGTCTTCCATGTCATGAAACACCCTCAAGACATGTTGACAATGATTATATAATTTCATGTAAGTCATCCTTGTCATACAAAACCCCCATAATGTATGAATTTATCAATGTGATTTCCTATGGAATAGTTAGCAAAGTCATTCAGAACCCACCATACATGTTTTCTTTGATAATGCGATATCCTTCAAACATGTCATCCATGTCATGAGGCTCCCTCCATAAATGTCTGCCTTGAACATGAGATATCATCTGGACAAGTAATCGAGGTCTGTATCACCCTCCAAATATATCATCCTTGATAATTCATTTTCTTCTTGAAATTACTCTCTTATTATGCGATGTCCTATAGAATTGTCAAATTGTCCATGTGATTTTATTTGGAAATGTCTACTGGGAAACTAGGATGCGTCCATACATAACTAGTATTATCCAATAAACAATAAGAACATTCCAAGAACACAATAAAGACATTAAAAGATGATATCCAATGTTGTGATAAAATTGTCTAGAGAACATATTCTGGTATTCACAAAAATAAAATTTGATATCTCTAATTACTTATAAGAAATTATATGTTGGATTCTTTCGTAAGGCGCTATCTTGAAATCGAATCCACCTTAGTTGAAATCCCATTAAGTCTATAACATTCCAACCATCGGTACCCAATATATCCTATTAGACTATCATTCTTCCTCATCAACTGTTGGGATGAGAGGGTCCCTGAACATTGATGAATATAATTCCTCACATTACTATATATAAGTAAGATTCCTTCATAAGGCTCGATCTCCATATTAAACACCCCAAAGGTTTGGTAGAATGATTAATTCCAATATACATATACAATGAGCCTAATTATATGATATCCCATGTTCACCAAAATGTGCATGACTCATGTGGGATTAAGGATTTCTGTTGAAGAAATCATTTTCATGATGAATATCCCCCATCTATTGAGTGCATAGTGAATGAGCCCTATTTATTTGCATGATACGAATACACATGTATAAGGGAATCCACCTTGGGGTACATCTCTGGGGTGAAATCGAACTCCTATAACTCTGATTCCTGTCATAATCAGGATATATAGAATTCCTTCTTAATAATTGTTCTCAGTACCATGTTCCATTGTTCCCTTAAGTAAATATTTTATTCTTGATTCTAAACAACAAAGGATCAACGAACGACAAGTGTTTTTCTTATTTCCATAATAATGATATATGGGATGCCTCATAAAGGTTCAATCACATCCCCAAGATATAAATCCACTCTATGGATGACAGGGAACTATAAGAATCCTTGTGATATGTATTCAAAAATTTATCAGAAATCCATTTCTCAAAAATATTGGGAAGATAATGAATAAACATAGATACCTAAATATGTAATCATTAATAGACCCCCTGTTTATACATGGGAGGATTCAGTACTTATTTTTTTCTATGGTTACAATTTTTTTATTTGGTTTTGGATGAAATTCTACAACACATCATAATTCAATCAGAGAGTCTTAGAGTTGGATAACATTTCCCTCAAAAGGGTGTGATGATCATGAACTCTCATTCATCAAACCAATATTATTTTCTAAGCGTCACAGAGCCTAAAAATTAAAATGATTGTATTCATTGGGAAATAACTTTCATTATTATTTACGGAGGAATGAACCATTGGGAGTTTGTATGGAGGATTAATACATGGTACAACTAGTGTGAATGACATTAGAAGAGATGGATCCCCCAATCTAAATAAAATAATAGAAAAACAACCTGATTTATCTTCACTTGAATAAAAAATGGTGACCATTTTGTAAAACACTAAAATAATATAAATGATAGGTTGAACGTGCAACAGTATATTTCATTTTGTTCCTCCTACAAAAGGGACATTTCATTCCCAATTTGAAATCCTATGTAATCATGGTTTTCATGAAATAAGTCTTTTTCCACTATAAAATGATAAGACAATCAAAATTATAAGACCAAGAATAGGAAAGGACTATAGTGTTACATATGAATATCTGATTCGGCATGTATATTTCTTTTGGTGTTGCGTAGATTAATAACATTAGCCCTTATCATTATTATGACTATAGATACTACTCTCAAAAACAACACCCTAACCTGATATCTTGTATTCATCCATCCACATTTATGGAGAATCATCTAGGATATTAACCATTTCAAGTCTTAAAACAACCTCACTCAACATCCATCTTTAGAATCAGGTGATTAATTGAATGGTGTAGTAATACTATCAATATGGAATAATATTGACACAGAATGATATACTCAAGGGTATCAATATAATAAATCTATAGAGACCACATCATCTCGAGAAAGCTCTATTGAAACCCTAGGAACCTATTTCCACCAATAACTACTTTATAAGATTATTCTCATAGAAAAAAATTACTAAATTCAATATCTGATGAAGTGGGTTCAAGGTGTCATGTATGGATACCATCATTTTCAGGGTCCACTGTGGAGGGATCCTTTAATCATCATTACATGTACTATTCTTCTAGTTCCCATTAGTTACCTGCTGAGGAAACCACCGAACAAATTTCCACCAATGATGTTGGTGAACTAGAATACAAGATGTAACATCATGCACATAGTGTTTTATATAACCAGGTGTGGGATCATATCCCAAAATCTGTTGAAAATGCATGCTGGAATATTCTGGAAGTATCTAGTGAGAAGAATCATATGTTTGTCCACTCTGAGTTATTCACTAGTCAAATTATTATACTATGAACTAGGGGGTACAAATATTTATGACCATAAATGAATCACATCATCATATTCTTATAGAACAAGGAATAAATGAGGGGGATATAACCTCAGTTCAATTTAAGATAACCTCTAGTAATTAATGGGTGAAAATATTCATGATTATATTTGTGGGAACAATTTTCATTAACATCACTAAATTCTACAAACAATATGAATATATCCCCTATCATATTATATCACTGGTATAGTTAAAGAAGATGGAAAATATTTCAATCACTACCACGAAGTAATCACAACACTCTAATCAGTATGAGAAAATGGATTTTCTATAGAATGGAAAAAGTATAGCTCCTATCTAGGAGGATTATCACTATATTATATTATGGATAAGTCATCATAGTGGAATCATAATTACATTCCAACTTGAGATTTCCATGTCATATAGAAACACGACTCCAGATAGTCACATGGTCTTTTTGAAAAAACAATATTCAAACACTAAAGGTTCCCAACCAAGCTCATATTTCCATCCCTATCAAGGATCACTAGTTGAGAGTGGAAGTTCCCTATGGAAAGGCTAATCCTCTTATAAAAAATCCATAATTCACATTCTAATGGAACCACACTAGGTTCATATTTTTTTTCTAATAGGGGTTTACCAAATGTGAGAAAAATAAGGCTCTTAAAAGGCTCATATCCCTATAGAAAAAGGGTAATAATTTTTTTAAATGTCATAGTATTGGTACCATATCCCCTCTCCTAACGATGATCACTAGGTGAGAGTAGAATATTCCATAGAATAGGTTTATACTAATGTTAGTGAAGTTATATGGAATTTTCCAGTATCTCATTGATTTCAGTAGTATATCTCTACGTAAACCGATGAATGACTTCTCTAGAAGCCTTAAGAGGATATATTAGAAGACGATCATATAAATTATTAAATTATGGATGTATTTCAATATATTATAATGGAGGAAAAATTTTCAAACAATGTTTATATACCCTCCTCGGAATGGGTTGACTAGTTTAATCTGACAACAACCTAAATGTAGGCTCATATTACTACTGATAATGAATAGATCAAAGAAATATTCTTGAAGCTTCTCAATAGTAGGCTAATATTTCAATAAAACTATATGATTATCAACAAAATTTATAAATAATCATTTAAGAGGATAATATCTCTAAACAACCCAATGGAATGGTTGTCATACTTTTGACCTAATGCAGAATGAGGCTCATATCCCCAATCTTCCTAGTGCGAGGGTACTTATGTATGTTTTGGGAATATACGCAATTCTAGAATGGAATATATACTAGTTAATGAATGATTACAGTGATCATTACAACATTTTTCCTCCATGTTGTAATGTAGATATTAGTTTCAATGACTATACTTCTCATATATATTGTTTCCAACCTCTCCACGGTGTTATCTCCCTCAGAAAAGGAAATCCCCCCTTTCCCAGATACCTTCATATAGAGATGTGATTGAAACATAGATTATATCATATTTAAGGATCTTGAAGAACATGGTTTAGATTTATTAGATCCATGTAAAATAATATAAAACCATCCCCATAGTCCATATAAAACCTAGAGGGACAACATATGTGGTATGGCTAGGTGGATGTGTGTAATCCTAATGAAATAAAACCCTACAAAGAAATATGGAAAGGGATAACTAGAAAAGACATCGTAAAATTATTTTGGATCCTCACAACTTATGAATATGATATCCCATATGATATAGTTGACTTCATGCCTTAACATTACAGAAATATATGGGATATTCATCAAAGATTGAATTTAAGATAAATATTTTATCTAGAAGACAAGGGTATCCTTTAGACAATTAATAAAAAAAATTTCAGTTTGATATGGATTCAATTTTCATTTACCTTTAACCCAGTAATGGAATAGTATGAAAAATGACTACGTAGTTTTTTATCCATCTTTTGAACACTCTCTATTGACTACTTCATAGAGCCTCATTAGACGTATGAATCTGAGGATAGGGAAATTATGAATTATTTCACTTTAGAACACCCATATAATAGTATATCACCTTAGATACAGAACCCTATAACATCATACCCCATTGAGATACTAGGGTATTAGGTAATGTATGAGACTATTGGTTACTAGAATGAAATAACCCAGATAAAATGATGTAATGACATCAAAAATATACTGATAATACTACCAAATAATCAAAAAAATAGGCCCCTCAAAACAATGGGAATGAATTTCATACATGGAACCAAATCAATGTATGATCTTGAAACATCCCATATAAAATTAATCCAATCATGGACATCCAATACAATTAGATCACATATGATCTAAAAAATGAAAAATCAAATCGGTCATAGTAGCAGCTGCCATTAAAATCATAATAAAGGAACCAACACACCGGTTTGGGGAATATATACCACTGCCTCTACCAATTGGATCATCAATCCATAAGATGATTCAAAATGTATTGGAAATGTCATAGAAAAAAATCAGATAGGTTTTGGAAATTGTTTATCAACCACTATTCCTTGGGATATCACATCCCAAGGGGCCCATGAGAAATCATTGATAGTTCCCAATCCACCATAAATGAAATCTCTAGGGGAATATATATCTCTATTACAATCTCAAGAGTAATAAAAACATAAACTATAATCATAAAATCCTCACCAACATGACCAAAAAGCACCAATGGAAGCCTAGAATAGGCTTCATCACATAAGGATGGGGGAATTTTAATCATCAACAACACCATAAATTGGATCAGCATTCTCGGGGTTGGGAGGTAATTATCCATTGTTGGTATAACATATGTTCCTCCCATCACAAGAAGAACTTGTTATATTTTGGATGTATTTTAAAAACAGGACAACAAACTACTTCATGGTCACTTTTTATATGTTGATATGAAATGATCATAAATAGAAGTTAATCATACCCTAGAGGGGGTATTATCAAAACAATCCCATGTGGAATAGGGTACAATAGTCAACCCTTATTAAATCTGTGTAGAGTCATTATATTATGTTGAGAATAATGGGATAACTATCATTTCCCTATATTCCTCTGTTAATTTGTTCACAATCAATATAACAGATTATGTGTATAAAGAAACAAATGAATTGGGATAGAATATTGAAAACATTCCTAGATATGATCGCGATCTTGATGTTATCTCTCAGGATCTACACACATGGAGACATTGGATAAACATAATCAAAGTAACCATTGAATATGGATTTTCCACATCTTCAAGAGGAAAACTGCTAATGATAATGGGATTTAAGTGTTCATATCCTAATTTTCACAAAACAATTCTGAATTTCCTTCCCTAGAAAATAATTTTTCATAATATTATAATGAGATACAGAATCTCACAAAACTCAATGAGGATCTACTTAGGGGATAATTTTCAATAGGTATCATCATTAGGATGATATGAATATCCCAATTAAAAAAATTGTAATGATAATATCTTCCTAAAAGGGAGGAATATGAGAATTATAGAAACTAAACATTAAGGCATTTAGTATACCAAAATAAAAAATTCCTTGATGACTATAACTTCCCTACATTATAGTGAGATCAGCTCCCCCCAGGGTGATGTGTCAGTCTTATAACGCATCATGAATCATTGGGAAATGAAAATGAGGCCGTCTCATCATATCATAACCACTTCCTACAAATAAGAGAAATCACAAATAGAAGAACCCCTAAATGAATTAATTTTTATTAAGTATATATATATATTAAAATGGAATCCACAAAAGGGACAAGATTACCAATGTACCATGAGGAGAATCCATATATTGAATGAGTGGATTAAATATTTCACTAAAAATTTTAGAAAACATACATTTTATACCATTGATGGAAAATGAGATCCAGAATATAATATCCTGAACATCATTTCCCAATATGGATTGATAATGGTCCATTGAGATCATTAGGAGGTGACAATGTTGAGGAACATTCTATAGACCCAGATAGGAACACCAATCGTATAGTTTATTAGATTTCCAATAAGATCTAATATATTATGGGAAGTCCTCTATCTCTAATTCGGTTATCATTTTATCTATATATTAAGTAAAAGGATAATCATCAACCTGAAAAACTGAATGTAACACAAAAATGAGTGGATATCTAACATTATAGAATATTTTAACAGATTAACCTATTCACTCAGTATTCCACTATTGAAAGATCTATTGTGGGATCTTTATGCTTATAAGTATCTAGATATACTATAGAAACATATAATTCTAATTAAATAACTTGGAATATTTTAGGAATTCTCAATAATGGAACAATGTTTATTAGAGTATATTCTTTAATCCCGAGATAAATTTGAATAAAAATCCTTAGAAAAATGGGAAAATCTATTAAAGTAATATACATAAAATTTTACCCTAAAATAAGTGGTGGTTCCCATTTAAGAACCTAGGAAGTCCCCAAACATCACAATACCATTTATTGAGTGGCATTTACCAAAAAAATAAACCATGACTAGAATAAAAAATAATCAAGGTATCCAAGGATTTGTGGAAGAGATAAATTAATCATACTTCATCAAAAATGAGCATGTACCGAGTTATTTCATTTTATTATTGGAAAATAATGCACTCATGTTCCCACTTCCCTAGAAACCCAACATGGAAAACTTCACTAATTACCGTAAGTAATTACCTTTCCCTTAAATGATGGGTAAAAACACATATGATTGTTTCATTATCAATTACGTCCCCCAAAGCATGGTCGATTCTGGATAGATGATGTTTGGAAACTCTAAAGTAGAGGTGAATTGTGTTAATGTACTCAATCCGATGAATAATATAATTATCAAAACGTTCTATCTAGGCATGGGGAACATAGAAACAACTGCATGGTTCAAAAATAATTAAACATGAAGGTTCTTACATGGAATAGAAGTGTTAGATGGTTCATGCCCATCATTAATTTTTTCAATATCAGTGATCAATCCATTATTTATAGGATAATAAATTTTTCTATCAATGAAATTGGAAAAAATAGAAAATGGATAAAAATTAAAAACCAAACCGAATTATTGCCACATATTACATATAATTATTTTAATCTATTAAATAATTTCCTAATGAGATATTATTTCTTAATTTATGGACCTAAAAACAAAAATACATCCAAAAATCATTTCATTGAATGAATGAACAATAGTTTCCCTATAGTAGTGATCTATACATCTTCAATATGTCCCTGAAGGTCACTGATGGAATATCTGGATTTTAGCATGGATGATCTAATCCTTTCTTTCATTCACTATTGAATATCCCTGAGATTCGCTTACAAAGGATTTTTTATCTCATTGGACTTAGGTATAGATTTTATGGAATGATTTCTCTCCTTTAATGGGATAATTCTTGGTGAAGGGATATTTCTATGGATTTAAGTAGAATATCCATATTTTTTTATGCAAACAAATATGATTTGGTTCTATTAAATAGTTATATAATTGGTTTTATATAATTTTCACGTAAGAATCAAAATTTTTAACAAGTTACCATTAATATTTTTTAAGCTATGTGGAACCCCTTGTCTACAATAATAATATTATAATTATCTATTTATATTCTCTAAACTGCTGAATTAATTTAAATATTATTTAATCATATAATATTTACTATATATTATTTCTCATGAGAACATTAAATTCAGTCCACCATACCTCTAAAATATTTATCAAGCCTAGAATATTTACTATTTATATCATAAATATATATCACCAAATTATTCACCAATAAATAAATAAATATTATATTCATTAAATAGTAAATAATAATTTGTAGATTATTCAACTAATAATATATTCTCTCAAATAACTAGTGTTGGAATATAAGCAATAAAATTAAAAAGAATACATATTAAACTACTTGTGGGAATAATATTTATTAAAATATTTAAATAAAAAATAATAATATATTAGTTAACTAAGATCCTAGATATGTTTAGTGTTTGACCGTCAAGGCCTATTAATTATTAGAATTACATGAAGCATCCTATTGTAAAAGGTTATCATCTATAATCCTGACATAGAACCCATAGAGATCAAGATAAATTACAAAAATAAATAAAATGTCATATGTATTCTTACTATGTAATGAAATCCATTTTTACTGATATATCTAATCTTTTAGGTTTCATACTTGTTCCATCAACACAAGTGCTCAAATTTTCCTTCATTAAATTTCTAGAATTTTAATTTTCCAAAGAACACCATGTCTACTAATATATTTATGAAATATCATTTCTATCAAAGGGTCTAACATTTCATGATCCAGTATAGAATAGAAAGGACAAATAATTTCACAAAATATTCATTAGTGAAACATTACTTGTGACACACCCAACATATATTACCTCACTGTGAACATTTTTCATCATGTTGTTCGTCAATACATCAATGTGTGTGGTTTATAAGATTAACTAACATAAATAATAAATTCTATGTAAAAAATAGAAACATCAATGGTTAGGAACATCCAATGACACACAAATTTTGATTTAAGATCGGTGGTTCTTGTTCTCATAATATCCTATATTATATTCTAACATTGGAATACACCAAAAGACGGTTCATCAAATTCCTATGAGTCTCTAAACCTAATATCATGTATCAATTGTGTCCCAAAAATGATATCATCAGGAAGTATAATATATAATTAAGAATACTACAATGTAAATTTTGGGTCCTCACCGTAGTAAGTAATTTTTATGGCCTTTTAGTGAGACATCCACTCATAATACATTATCACAAACTATGCAACACATAAGTAAAATCATTATGAGATAATATGTTTACTAATATTCAAGAATTTTAATATTTGTTTCAAAAATATATATATATGGCGGTTCTATATAACCAACTCAAATAGACTCCCACTTCAACTAGAACCAACAACTAACAACCATAAGTCCACTAGCTCTCACATGATTCTAATGATTCTTGTAATATTGGTCTTTATTCAATGGGTCAACTATGTTTTATTCTATGAGTATTTTTCATTCTAAAACATTAACTCTTTGATAAAAATCTCTAAAGTGATGATAATTTCAATGTTTGTATTTTTTTTGGTGTGACCTTGGATATTTTGAATGAGCTACTACTGATATAGTGGTATAATACAATGTTATAAGGTCTCCACTAATATTTACCACATTAATCTCTTGGAATGAGTTTTTTTTCATATGGGTTCTTTGGAAGCATGAAAATATTTTATATACACAAAATCATCTGTTAAATAAGTGATAAATTTAATTTATTTATCATTTCCAGTGCATGGCCCCTCTACTAAGATAAAAAACATATCTTAACTGAAACATCATATCATTCTAATCTATTTTAAGAATAACATCAGTATAACCCATAATGACTAGCCAATTTCCTCTTCCAAACACTAATGTCATATCCTTATTTATTCTAATATAGTTGAGGATATCTTTAACAACAGACTAATGTTGTTCTCATGGATTGAATTGATATCTAACTACCATGATCAATACATATGAATCATCATTTCAAATACATAACATGGAATACATGATTGATCACATATCATAAATGTATATGATAATTCCCATTCTATTATTCTCCACTTGTCTCTTTGGATAAATTTTATTAGAATGATATATACCATGAGAAATTGTAACCAAATCCCATATTGGATTTTTTCACACTAAATCACATTAGTTTTCAATAAATGAATGTATATTGGTTAAGTCCATGAAATATCATGGGTATATAATGAATAATCTTGATCCCTATAATATAGGCTACTTCACCTAAGTCCATTATTGAGATATATATGTTCAACCATTCCTTAATAGACTATAATAATGGTATTTCATTAAAAATATGTAATATGTCCCCAATAATTACAACTTGGATGAGGATATCATTATGAATAAACCTATATCAAACACAGGGATCACATTCATTCATAATGAAACAAAATTATTTTATAGGTTCATCAAATCGAATGCTTCATGACCTAGATTCTTATGCCAATCAATAAATATATATTTAGATCATGAAAATATTTTTGGCATCACCATTATAAAAAAACTCTAACAGTTGTGTCATATAAATCTCTTCTTGACGGTTCCCATTAAAGAATTATGTTTTTACATCCATCTTATGAATTTCATATTCATGGTACATTGCAATAGTAAGTATAATTGTCATGGATTTATATATGGAAACATGTGAACATGTCTCATCATAGTCAATTCATTGACCCTCCCTTTATTCCCTAACCATGATTTATATGTATTTAGATGACCACCCATATTCAGTTTTATCCTGAATACCCATTTTAACAATATTGATTTTACATCAAGTAACATATCAACAAGAACCCAAAATCCGTTTTAATACATGAAATCTATTTAATAATTCATGGATTCATTTCATATTATATTATCTAATCCCATTACTTCCACTTTGTTGGAGATCAATTTATAATTATTAACAATTAAGTAGTCACATTCATCAGTTACTGGAAAAAATATCATTCTTGTTCTCTTACATCTATTGCTCCCCTATATAGTACTTTAGATTTAGGAACATTATTCACCATGTTGACTTATGGAATCTATTTGTATACCAACTCTCTTGTGTCTTGAGAATCAAAATCATCAATGTTAATCATGAATCTACCATCCTTTTTGTGGATGTTCTCCCTCTCATTAAATATTGATTGTATTGTGAATTTCACTTTCTTATATAAGGGGTTGTGTGGGAAAAATCAATTTGATTCCATATAATAACATATAAAGACACACATTCTAACCTAGGGTTCTATTTTGATGCATGAGAAGGCCTTATGAAACTTCTCTAAACCACATACATGTTCATGAGAAAAAAATATGTTTCTTTTCTCTCCATAACTCAAAAGTAATTATATTTTCCAATATAGATGGTACTCAATTTAATATAATTGTCATATTTTGTAATGAATATCCCCAAAAGGATAATTTAATACCTTCATTTATCCACCTCAACCATAACATGTAAAAAATTTACATTTTATCCATTCCCTAACATCATTCAACTATGTTATATATGGTAGAGTGATATGATATAGAATCCCAAACTCCCAAAAAAATGATAAAATCATGGTGATAATATTTACAACCTTGATCTGATCAAATCATTCATATCATATTTATAATTTTATTCTATATATAATTTTATAATTATTTTAATTGATCAATAGAATAAAACATATACCTCATCAAATAGATATTCAAAATCTAATTAAATCATTAGTAAAATTTATAATGAATACCCACCTCTAGACTACATATTAAATATTCCACACACAACCTTGTGTATAAATCTGAAATTCTCCGTGATTCATTTTCCATGTACATTGAATAGTGGTTTGGATTTTTTTAACATTAAAATAAGAATTAATTATTTCATTATGATTTAGTTATGAAGATTATAATAACCTTTTGAGAGATATTTTCATAATATTCTCATTTATATAACAAATATAGTGATACCATATATGGGTGTTTTATGAGTAATTTGAACCAAAGTCATTTTATATTTCTAATACTTTGTTTTCCTAATATAATATATTAATAATTATGTTTTATTGTTCCATAAGACAAAAATTCTTGTATTTATATGTGAAACCAGCTTTATTTATGAGCATGAATGTAAAACCATCCTCCTTTATGCATGATAAAAAAAGAATGTTCAGGGTAACAGTTTGTAAATACTAATAATTCCTTAAATTTGATATGTTTCCTCTCAGTAATTAATCAGGGAAAGTCACTAATTTGTAGGGTATCTGACCTCACACCACTGGTATCTTTCACATCCACCTCTCATGAAATATTTTATAATCTTCATGGTTCCAAAATTTGGATACAAATGTATGCACCACAATATGTATCCAATAGTCAATGTGTAGAAATTGAAATATTACACTCGATAAAAAATTCACCATTATATTCATCATGTTTCAAGGTGTATTTATTCTTCTAATGGCCTTTTATACATCATAAAAAAAAATACCCCCTTTTATTTACCCAACCTATTGATCATTCCCTTCTTGGACATATGATTATCTATAGGGTTATATTTGTTATGATTCATTGGCCCCTCTTCATTATTCTAATTGTTATTACTCCCCAAAGAGAATATGGTTTGTCATGTCCAATTTCCATGTCCACTTATTGAATCATAGTTATATGTTCTGAATGTCCATCCACATTATTTATCAAGTTTTAATTCAAAAAAATAGGTGAATGTTCTTGCTAGTGAGAAAAGTACGAGATCTGTGTGAAACACCTTTATAAATGTAATCCCTAAGATGTATAAGAGTTCAATGTAGCCAATATTCTTAACTACATGAGGCCTAACATGAATATACTCTCTAATATAGTTTTAATAAAATATATATAGATCTTGTATATCCCTTTTCTACCCTTTTCATAATAGAGATATTGAAGTTGAGTTATCCTGCAATATGAATCAATGTACGCATGTTGCATCAAAAGTATATTGGTTGTGGATGATATCATAAAACACCCAACATATCTACAATAATTAAAATGATTCTCATAGAGATATTACACTTCCTCACTAGACTCATTACCATGTTCATTGTAAAAAATTTCTTCGAGTATATAAATATTTTTATGGTATGTGACAATCCATAAGTGCCTTTTCCATTATTATAAATGTGTTCGAATGAGAATCTTTTTCATCGCAAGTACGGATCTCAATGATATGTTTGATGATATTTTATTATTGATTCAAAAAATAAGATGAAATTATTATTTTAAATTTATCTAATAAAATTTATAGAAATAAATACATATTATATTTTTAATCTCCCAATATTTTATCACAATACAATAACCATCGCCACTAGCTTTGAAATATCAAGTTACACTGACATTCTTATGTAAGTTATAAAATATACCCTTATAATAATATCATATTTGGTTGGTAATATGATTTTATATTTTTAGGAAGTCATTCTAAATTCAACATTCATTAACTCAACTTTTTTGACATGTTGATTGGACTCCCCAAACCTAAGATCCCTAAATTTGACTTCCTCAATCATTTCATATTAGCCGCACATCATCTTTCTTTATAAAACCAAATGTAATTAAAATATTTTAATTTTTCAATAAATTTTATTTTGATTCTAGAGTTATTTATATTGAACACCATGTTAGGATTATGATACACACAATATTGAGTAATCTTATGCTATATGAAAGATTGAGATTTGCATCCATTTAATAATGTACCTATTTTAAAACTAAATTTTTTCACTTTAATATATTTTATATTTTAAAATAAACTTCATTTTTGAATTTGGATTTTAAAAATTAGTATATGGTTATTTTATGAATTATTTTTCGTATGATTCATTTTTTGATAAATAATAATAATTAATAAATTTTAGTTAAAAATTGTCTTTTCAATTTAATAATAGTTTATGTTAAATTATATATTAATTTTATTAAATGTAAAAATAGGAAAATTATATATATATATATATATATATATTAATTAAATTTAGTTTATTTATATTATATTTTTATTTATTTCAGACATAAAAACTAAATTATCTTTTGAACATTTTCACAATAAAATCCTACTTTCTCACCATGTCTACGGGATTAATATTAAAATTAATTTTTCCACATCAATGGATATAATTTGTGAAAAAATAGATACATTGTTTTAATAAGTATAATATTTATAGTATAATAAGTTCTTTTTTCACAAAAAGATATTTGAAATTAATTTAAATTAATTACACCAATTAATGTAAAATTAACCATAATGATGGACTAAAAATTAAAATTATGTGATAAAATAAACAATACAATTTATCAAAATCCATTATAAGCAATTAGTTTTTAAATATCCCCTTCCTAGATATAATGTAATGTGTTATTATGACACATTTTCGTGAAGGCATCCCATATAATTAGTTAATTAAGGAAAATGAAAATGAATGAACTTTTTTTACCTTTAACATTTACAATGCATCAAAGTACAGATAAAGATACATAGATTCAGTTATAAAAATTATTTTGAAATCTGATTGAGTTTTTTATCATAATAATATAACTATAATTTCTATATAGGATATAATTACATCAAATTCTTAACAAATGCCAACTCAAGGATTATTTAATTAATATTTTAAAGACATAAACAATGTTAAAAAAATTGTATGTAAAGTAAATTTATTCAATTATTCTGTTACAATAATTGTTAGATAAATATATATTGTAAAAAAATTAAATTAATATATATTAAATCCAATAATATTTTCATATTTTTTACTTAAAAATAAAAAAATAATGTAAAAATATACAATAATGTTATTTTACAATGAAAATATATTTTATTATATGATTTAAATTGAATAAAAATACTGTATTATTATAACTAATTTCTAAATGTTAATTAATGACCAATAAAATAAATTAATGGTACAATCTATTTATTATAATAAATATATTTACGCATATATAGTTAAAATATTTTCAGTGCGGTACATGTTAAATAATAGTTTTTTTGCACATGACAAGAGACTGTTTTAAATTTAATTCCAAAATAGATGATATTTTTATTTTGTAAATTAGATATAATATTTTGAATTTAGTGAGTCCATTTTTTATAATAAAAATCTCAACAATTTATTTTAAATGGATAAATTATTTAGGATTTAAAACTAGCTACTTTAATTAAAATAAAATTAGTGAAATATGTGAAACATAGATAACAAGGAACAAAATTATAAAAATTCACATGTTTTTGTTTATTGGTGGTTTTTTAGAATATAATTACCCTTTAATACATTATCAATCCATTTATATGAACATGAGGTCATTAAAACCTCACAATAGTGTATACCATTTGTTATTTTTAATGATGCCCCTCCCCCTCCATTACAAATCGAAATTCACTCTTGTCATTCCACAGACCTCTCAAAAAAATTTGGATCATTAAAAATATACCATAATAGTCTCCAAAAATACCTCCACTAAATCTAAAAGCCTAAATTTGGGATTAAATCTAAGCAATAAACTCCGTTGGTTAAAAACAAAATGAGTTTCCCAAAAAGAGGCAGCCTTCCTCAAATGTCCATTTATATTTTATTTGTTTATCCATGAATACAGTTCATATTATACATAAATAATATAATAACAAAAGTATCATAAATGTATTTAAATGTTTTCTTATTATGGGTTTGAACAAAACTGACCCACACATCAATCAAATATGTAATTAACTTACGGTTCGTTTATGAAAAAATGCTGCCTCCGGAAAAGATGATTGTCTATTTTTACATTATACCTATCATGGTGTGAATTGTAATGGAAAATAATTGTTTAAATAATATATATGATATTAATGTTTTATTTATGATTATTTAAAATTTTATATGACATATACCTTTATACATTCTATTTAGTGTAAATACAATTACTTTGATTGTGGATTCCCCTTTCTCAAAGGGATGTGATGCATTAATACATTACATAGAATTTATTAACGATGTTTTAATTAATGAAATGTGAGATAAATGAAATATATATGTTATTCATAACTTTTTTACATTTATATGAATATAAAATATATTTGTCTATTTTACCATTTTCACGCACCAAAAAAAGGAGATAAATTCACTCGTGGATGTGTGGAAAACCGCCTCCTCAATGCGATGTGATTTATTTTACATATCTATAATAATATATAATAATATAATATTAAATAAATTTTATCTATTATATAATGGAAATTATATGAAAATATATTGTTACTTTCCTTTTTCCATGGTGATCATCGATGAAATGCAATGTTATTAACGTGTATGTACGACCAACCATATCTATGATTGTAAAAATGGTTCATTTTTTACAACCATCGGTCATGAGTAGTAATTAATATTCAATTGATGTATAAATATGATAATTATTCCACTATTATAATTATTTATATTTTTATATGGTGACATATTTTGACCATTTTTTGACCTACAAAAATTAATTTTAACACATGAACCAAATTTTTTCAAAACACATGACATGAACAAAATCCTAGAAGTGATAGAATAAAACATTGTAATATGTGAATTAAAATTTAAATACACTTAAAATGGTTATTAATCATGTAAATAATCAAAACTAGATTAATATTCATTATTTTAAAAACACAAGTGACATGACAGACTCATGTTAAAGGATTAATATCACACTTTTCATTTCGTGGGGCATTCACCTTTTTTACCCCCATAATTATTTTCTATGATGTATCTACTTCACTTATTGAAATATTGTATAATTAATTACATAATATTTATTTTATTTAAAACATTAATTTAATATTCTACTTTCATGTGTATTATGATTCAAATGTATCAATGTCTCATTGGAAAATTTCGAATGATTAAATATTATATTCATCAATAAGTATTTTATTGATCTTTCAATGGTATTTCCAATTATCAATTCCAATAAACCTTATTATTAGTTATCCTATACTGATGAATTATTTATTTATACTAATTTTTTAAATATAAATATTTGAAGATAGGTATCATTTATTTTTTTATTAAATAGAATATTTTATATATTATGAGTTCTTTGGAAAAACAAGACATGAGATTTAGACTATTTAATGTAATTCCCTTGATGTATCAGTATATTCTTGAGATGAATTTAGTTAGAAAAAACATTTACATTTGTAACTTGTATATTTTAAAATATATTTTGAATGGTATTGAATGTATAATTAGGGATAGAAAAAACAAATTCATTTGTACCCAACAGGTTCTAAATAGTCTTCTGAAAGTTTTTTAAGGTAATGGTTCCTTCTACCTAAGAAAAATGGTGTAAAATAATTAAAATTTTCTTTTATTGAGTATTTAGTTGTTATTATTATTTTTTTCCATGATATTTTTTTAATTGAAATTATAATGTATTTATTTCGGTTTATTGAATATATTTTTTTCTGTTATTTACCATTCTTTATTGATTTTTCATAATCCCATAATATAAAAGTATTGTGTGCTCAGTTATTTAGAATTACCTATTGATTATACTCATTGATTAATTATTTAATATAATTTATTTATTCTAACTAATAATTTTACATCACACTTATTTGGTTTCCATTCCGGAATAATATAAAGATGAATTCATGGAATGAGTTTTAAGAATAAATTTTATGAGTCCTTGTTATTTATTAGGTTTTATTAGGTATTTAAAAATGTAATATGGGTAACATGTATGTTATTTGGGTTTCAAAAACAACTAACATGATCATTCCTTCTGGATTTGATTCCTTATAATTGTGCCAATTTAATAAATTAATGCACAGACTTGGGGATTCATTGGTCCGGGTATTATAGATGTTATAATAGGATGGTTTATCACAAACCATGGAATCCAGATTTAGATAAAATTTACTAGAGATCATAACCTATTGGCATACATTGGGTAAATGTGTAATAACATACTAATATTTTTTGAATGGTAGAGAATATGTGGGGCTTCCTCAAAATATATCTCAGTATGGATACTATAAGTGGACATGGTTCTGGAATAGATGTACATAGGGTAAACGACTCTAATGAGGTGCAGCAGGGGTATGTTGAGAGTAACATAGTACAGAAATGTAGGCATTACTACACACCTAGTTTGAAACACTCAAGGGAAACACTTAGGCGAATTAAAAATTTATTCAAAAATCATTAGGATGGATTTCAAAGTATGTATATGAATAAAGAAACCATGTTTCTAATTTTGAGACTATCTATGAATAAATTTTTCAATTTATCTCAAATGATAATCCATGTTTATAATTATGAAAATATAATAATTTTTTTGGTAATCTATAAAATTTCATTATTTTGAAATGGAACCTAGAAGGAATATGTGTATCAAAAATCATGGATACTTTTAGGTTTCTATGTTGAGAATGTTAATGTAGCTGATATTCGATCTAAGATAGTTATGCATTTATTAGGGTAACATAATTAGTTTATGACACATATCCATTCATATTTGGAGAAACTTGTTCCTCAATAAGGGTCTATAATGTTTGATCGCTTTATGCGACAAAGGATCCCCTCATTTAGTGGGACAAGTGATCCAATGATAGATGAGAAATGGATTGATTAATTAGAGAAGATGTTTATCAATTTTGGATTCATAAAAAAGTTGAATCATACACATGAGGTTTATTTTCTTGAAGGTAATGTTGATCAATAGTTGTATCTGATAAATAAAATTAAAGAGGTTGATGAAATTAAACTCAAGTAATATAATGATTTTATTGAGACATTATTCGATAAATATTTACCCCATGAGAAAAAAACTGTTTTGAATTGGAAGTTCCATAGCTTCCATAAAAATAATGAATAATTTGTTTTAGATTATGAATCTATATTTACGATGTAAGACATGTATTTTTTAGATTACATAAGAATCATAGTTTCCAACATGATCATTTTTTGAAGGGATAAAACAATGTCTTTAAAGGGAACTAGTCTACTGAAAATTTTCATCATATAGTAAAATAATGTTTTGAGAAACCAATTTATATAAATAATTATATAAGTATTAGGGATTATAATGGAATCTATATAATAAGATGATGTTAGATCCTAAAATGGATAAGGGAATGAAGAGAATCAAAACTTTTACTGCATGTGATAATTGTGGAAAAAAACACCCTAGTACTTTCATGAAGGGAATGGGGGATTGTTATATGTGTGGAAAAATATTCCACAAAGTTCAAGATTTCTTGGGAAATAAATAAAATTAATATGTGAAATTATTACACTATAATGATATTTGGATCTATACAATTCAATTCCCCAAACATAATGCGAATATACCGTAGAAGAATCCAAGGGAACGATTTTATTCTAATGTTATTGATACTGATGTAGTGGAATTAGTCATGCTTCTACATATTTAGATCCTTGAGTAATGTTTTAAAATTATATTTTTAGTGATATAGCAGTTATAAGATTTATGAAAATATAAGGATATTATTGTAGTACGATTTCAATAAGGATATGAGTTCATATGATGGGTGGTAATAATAAAATTGATTTAATATATAGTTAAAAATTATGAAAAAAGATAGGTTGAGGGATTGATAATCCTTAATATGTTCCTGATGTTGATAAAATGATTGTTGGATAATGGGATGATTGATAAGGATAATTTAAATTGGATAGAACTATCTAATATGGATGTTATTATAATGTTTTAGATCATAATACTTGGAACTTTCATAAGTTTATTAATCTATGGCATTTTTTATGTAGATAATTAGACGATGTTTTAGATATTATAGTATTACATCACTATATGAAGTATCTTGTATTAAGATATGATGTGTAAATAGTTCACCGTGTAATCAGTGTAAAATGTTATGTTTATTGAAATGTATATTTACATATATATTTACAGTGTAAAATAATTTCACACCTCTAAGGAAAGTTTCATCAAATATTTTTTCCAATCATCATAATTTATTATGACATAAATTACCTTTTTCATAACTATAGATTATTACATTATAGTCATTATAATTTATCTGGACATTTTCTCAATCAATCTTCATCAGAACATGATAGTTTGATTTCACTTATAGATCCTTATTTTCACTAATTTAATCCTATTTTAATGGTTAGTTTTCTATCCATCACCTTTTATTTTCCATCTTACCAATAAAAACTGTTATTAATCTTATTTATAATGTTTTTTAATAAAAAATATTGTTTTAAATTATAAATTCAAAGATTACCGAGATCATATTTAAATTAAGAGAACACAATTTAATTTAGGTGGGGAGAAAGTGACTCCCCAATACATTTAAAAAATTTGAATATGAAAAAACTTTATTTTTTTCAATATTTCATTATAAAAAACATCATGTTTATCTTAATCTATACACAATTCTGTGTAAGCATATGTTACACGCCAGATTGGGTTTTACCTCATTTTAATGGATAACATATTTTAAAATTAAATTTTTTAATCAATAATATATTTTATTGATCAGAATAATCTTCATTTTTGAATGTTTAATTTCAAAATTAGCTTATGGATATTTCTTGTATTTTTATGATAGGTTTCATGTTTTAATGAATAATAAAAATACTACATTTTGGATAAAAATTTCATTTTTGTATAAATAATTATTAATGATAATTTAAAATTAAAATATGTTTTGAATCACAATATATCAATTATATACCTATTAATATAGTTTAGGAAATTTTAATCATTTTTATATTTGATTTATATATAATGACTAATTGATCATTTGAGCATTTTCACTTTAAAACCCTGATTTCTCCCCACATCTATGTGATTAGCATTAAACATAATTTAATTACATTATTGAATTTAATTTCAGATAAAGGGTTTACAAAATTATAATAAGTATACTATTTATTTTCTAATATGATACATGTATTTTTTGGGAAATAATTATTCCTGAATGTAATGGAAATTAATTACAATGATTGAGGTAAAATTAACTTAAAATTGGACTAAACCATAATCTTTTGGTCACAAATGACCTAAAAACATTTTAAAATCCATTGGATGCCAATATTTTGAAAATATCACATTTTTTGATTAATTTTATGAGTTAATGGGAACCATGTTCTAGAAAGTGATCCATATATAATTTTATGTAATAAAATGACAAAAAAAGAATCTTAATTATATTTATTATTTATAAAGCATTAGTTTCTGTAATAAAATAAATTTTTTCCATTATAATTTGGTAAAAATTAAAATGAGTTTTTATATTTTGGTAATATATCTATTTTTTTAATAATTATACAATTAAATTAAATTCTTAACACTCACTAACGTATTGATTATTTTGTTTATAATTAATTTAGATAAATAATGCTAAAACATTAAAAGTAATGTAAATTTATTGAATAATTATATTCGATTATTTTTTATATAAATATATAATGTTAAAAATATTTTAACATAATATATTTGATTCTAATGTTTTATGGATAATTTTAAAATAAAATTAAATAAATTATATCAAAATTGACTTTAATGTTATTTAAAAAATAAATGATATTTTTTTAAAATGGTTTGAAATTAATAGAAATCATATATTATTATATGTGATTTTAATGATTAAATAAATTCCACAAATGGTCCATTGATGGATCAATAAGACTTTTATAACTAGAATATTTACCCATAGAGAGTAAAAACATTGTTAGCGTGGACCAGATTAAAGGCACTTTTTTCTGTGTTACAGACGTTTGTTTTAAAATTAAATTCAAAATAACATGGGACTTGTTTTACCTATTTATAATATATATAATTCATAGGGTCTATATTTTCTATTAAAAACATTTTAATTTAGACTAAGTGAAAAAATTACATCAGATTGAAAAATAGTTACTTTAATAAAAAATGATAAAATTGGGGAAACATAAAAGATAATGAACAAATTTATGAAATATGTACATATTTTTATGTGGAGTAGGTTTTTACCAAAAATAATTCCCCTTTAATACATTATTAGCAATTTTTTATGGAACTTTAGATAAGTAATACCTTCATAGAGTGTATTTGTTTTGGTATTTAAATCAGTTCCACTACACCTCTATTATAAAAAGGCATTCAATATTCACCTCCATCACACATCTCATGGTAGTTTCTATTTTTAAAATATACCCTAAATAATTTTACAATATACATCTACTAATCCTATAATCATAAAATTAGGAATAAATAACCCCATGTAATTCTATTAGTGCAATCAAAAAAGCGTTACCCAAAAAGAAGTAACATTCTATAAATGTGCATTTATGTTTTATTTGTTTCTCCACCCACTAATTTCATATTATCGCATGATTATAGAATAAAATTATTATCTTAAATATACTTAAATTTTTTATGTTAATTTTTCTACAAACCCATATTCAAACTTACTTCAAATGGGTAACAAACATACCATTCATGTACCGAGAAGAACCGCCTCACAAAAATATGGGTGTTCTCTTTTTCTTTACCACATCTCATTGTTTGAATTATGTTGGTAACCATATTTTTATATTATATATTTTAAATTTATTCTATATTTTTTTTTTAAAATTTTTATAAAATACATATGTTTATTCATTAAATTTTGTGTATATAAGATAACTTTGTTTGTGGACGTGTGGACTACCACCTCCTAAATGTGATGTGATGCGTTCTCAAAATTAATGGAATTTGTTAAGGATGATTTTAATTAATGATATTGGAAATAAATTAGATATAAATTATATTTATATTATAATTACCTTTCTATAAATAGAAATTATAATTTTCTTTATTACGCTTTTCATAAATAAAAAACATTCGTAATGTTGATTGCAGGCATGCGGACTACAACCTCCTCGATGCAATGCGATACCATTTACATAACAAGAATTATATATAAAGGTATATATTATTAAATAACATGGTATTTATGTTATATTTATTATTATATATAGATATAATTTTACTTTCCTTTTTTATAAATGTTTTTGTAAAATTGGAATGTTACTCATGCGTATGTACAACCAACCGTCTCTAAGATTATAAAGTTGGATCATTTTTTCTAACCATATATTATGGGTGGTTCTAAAAATAACTTATTTTAAATATAATGATAATTTCATGATCATTATTCTATATATTATTATATAATGAAACATTTTACCATATTCGGCCTACCAAAGTAATTTTTAACACATGAACTGTATTTTGTCAAAACACCAGACGTAAACATAATTATTATAGTAGTTGTATACAACATCAGAGTAAGGGAATTGAAATTGATTATGAAATAGAAAAACTTTATAAGTAAAGTAAATAATTAACATATTTTTTCTATGATAAATAAACGTGTGACAAATCTAATTTAATGTAAGGGATTGTTGTACCACATTTCTTTCTGTGTAGCGTACACCATTTTCAAGACTTTATTATTTTGTGTGGTGTATCTTCAACAACTTTTGATATATTATATAATAAATTATTATATCATATTGTAATTTGAAACATTAATTTAGTATTATTTCATTATAAGTCTTATGATTAAAAATATTAAAATAGGAACGGGGCAATTCGTAATATTTAGAAATTATTTTCTGCAAGAATAATTTTAATGTTCTTACAATCATATTTACATTAATAAATGTAAAAAATCTATTTTTTTTAATATCATTCATCTAGGAATTATTTATAATTGAATAATATTTATTCTATATTTATTTTTCATGATTTGGAACATTTTTTTATTAATTTAATTAATTACTTAACATTTTAGAAATTCATTGGACCTGAATGAATTGTGTTGGGCACAAATTAATTTAATCACATTGATGCATATATATTATCATGCGATGAATTCAGTTGTGAAAAAAATTGGGATTGATAATTTTATGTTTTAAAATATCTTGTGAGTGGTCTTAAATGTATATACATGCATGGTAAATTGAAATTTAATGGTAATAAACATGATTTAAATAGTCTTTTGAAAGGATATGATAATAATTTTTCCATTTACCTAATAATCATGGTGAAAAATAATAAAAAATATAAATTATTGTGAATTCAGTTTTTATTATTATTATAATTCATGAGATTTTTTATTTGGATTTATTCATATATTATTTTCATTTAATCGATCAAATGGAATTTGTTTCAGTAATTTACATTTATATATTGATTTTTCTTTACCTAGTTATATTAATTGCATTTTTAATAAGTCGTTTATCATTCCATGTTCATTAGACTCATTATTTCATTTTTTACTCTACATTACATATACTTATTTATATTTTTACATCTCCCTTATTTTTTTCTTTTCCCCATTATATTACGATTAATTATTATAATGAATTATAGTGATGGAATTTATTAATTTGTGTAATATAAAATGTTTTATTTTCTATTTCCCATTGTAATATTGCAACCATGTACATAATTTTATTTTCTTAAACTGCTAAACTAATTTCAAAATTTGGATTTGATTACTTATAATAATGATAATGTAATAAATTAATTCACCCAGTGAAGGATTCGTGGGTCAAGGTTTCAAACATTATATCAAAGGTAGGTTTAGTAGTAACTCAGGGAACTGGATATAGAAAAAATTTATATGGGAAAATGACCCTAAGTCGTTCATTTGAGGATAAATATGAAAAATTCATATTATTTTGGTGAGGATGTTATTATGTGGATATTCCTACTGTAAAATCCATATCTTGATTCTAAAATTGGATGTTTTTCTAGAAGTATGGTACCTATGTGTAAAAATTGTGACAAGGTGCATCAGGCCTAACTTGCGCGTAACCTGGTACATAATAGTAGGGCATACTATAAACATGATATGAAAAAATTATGGTATAACCATAATATAATTCTAATATTCTATATAAATCATTATGAATGAATTAAAATTAATGATATATCTAACGAAACTATGTTCATGATTATGATAATAACAATGAATATGTTTTTCAATTTATGTTTAGTGTTATGATATATTTGGATTTATAAAAAGACAATAATATTATGATATAACATACTATATTCTTTTATTTACAAATGGAACCTGATGGACTAACTCTATAATTACTCATGGACAATGTTTATGTCTCCTTGATAATAATGTTAATGTTAATGGTACTAGAACTAATAATGTTATGGATATATTATGCGATCATAATTGGGTTATGACACACATCCTTCCACGTATGGATCATCATATTCCACAACGTGAATATCTAATGTTTGATTGCATTATGAAATAGAGTCCCCCATCCTTTATTGGAAATAGTGAGAAAATGGTTGTTGAGAAATGGATTACTTATTTGGAGAAGATATTTATGTCATTGGGATGCATTAAAAGGGAAATTCTTACACTTTTGGTTTGTTGTTTCAAATGTGATGTTGATAAATGGTGGACTCAGAACAAGAATAATTAGGAGGATATTTAAAACTATATCCCCTTATTGAAATATATTAAGGAGGATTTCATTAGAAAATATTTCCCATGTGAGAAAAAAACAAAGATGAAGATGAAGATCCTTATCTTAAAGAAAATGGATGAATAAAATGTTCCATTGTATGATGTTCCATTTACAATTATAGATAGGTGTGTTACAGATTACATACACAAGAAGGAGTGTAGTATTGCCCTTTTTTTATGGGTTTAATGCATGACTCTAAGGGAATTGGTCTCTTAATAGGTATATTCATATAGTGAAATAGTTTTATGTGATATCACGACATGGAGGTAATTATATAGGTATTATGGATTTAATGGGAAGTAAAAAAATAAGAGGAATGGTAGATCATTAAATGGTTAAGCTAAATAACAAAATGATGTATTTATTTACTAGTGGAAATCGTGGAATGACACACATTGGTAATTTTAAGAAGGTAATTAGAGTTTTATATATATGTGGTGAAATCATTCTTCATATTTTTTTGATTTCATGCTACTAAAATATAATTAAAATGTGAAAAAATTCTTGGATAAAGAGATTATTGATATAGGTAATGTTAATTTTATAATTACGACTTCCATGAAACTGATTCTAATTTTTTAGGTAATAATACATGGATGTTTTATAAGGTTTTTCATTTGTGAAATATTTTAATTTGATCATTGGATGAGGTTTTAGAGATAATTTTATTACTTTAAAATATAAAACTTATGTTACCATGAGTTGAATTTTGAAATATTTAAGGTGTAATAAAAGGAATATATTATGTTTATATTAATTTAGTGTTACTTATATTTATAGAGTGTGAAAAAAAATTAAACTATAGTAAAAGTCACATGAAAAAAGTTTTTTCTACTATAATAAATTTTTATGATTTCAATAAACATTGTCATAAATCTAGTCTATGACATTGTGGTCCTCCAATTTGAGCTATACATGTTCTCTATAAATCTCTATCAAAACTTGATAGATGTATTTATATTCCATATACATGTTTTCACAAATTTTCTCCAAATCAATGTCCTAGTTTTTTTGTGACATTCAAATTTTCTATTCAATATAATTTTGTTGATGTCTTTTTCACACTATTTATGAGTTTTTGGTGTGTAATATTTAAGGGAAATATGAACCACCCTGGGATATAATCTACATTATTCGATGCTATTCAATAGAGATTAAAAAAATGAAAATTAACCACTATATTATGTTAGAATAAAATTTTTCAATAGATACATTATCTTGAGAGAGAGAAGGGAAGAGGAATCTCTTATCATTTACACGAGTTGGGGTTCTCTTTTGCTTGAATGAACGATTTTGGATTAGGGTGATTCCCTTGGGCTCCACCATATAAGAGATCATTTAGATTAACTTAGTTTCTCAATGATTGGTACCTTTTTACAATCCAATAATAAAAAATAAATTTTGTGTCAGTTGTTTCTAATATCAAACCATATATTTATGAGATATATTTTAAATTGTTAGGAAAAACATTAATTATTGGTGTGATAATGTAATAAACCATGAATTTACAACATTTTTATGTTAGAATAAATTTTATTTTATTATTAGAATAATTTATACTCAAAACCATGTTAATCTTACACTACACACAATACTAAGTTATCTTTTGTTACCTGTAAGATCATGTTTTACTGTATTTTAATTATGCACCTATTTTAAAACTAAATGTATACAATTTTAGAAATAATATTTTACAAAAATAAACTTAATTTTTGAATTCATAATTTCAATATTTATGTAGGGTTAGTTTATTCATTTTTCTAAGATGCGTCTTTTTTTATTAATACTAATAAATAATACATTGTACTTACAAAATTTCTTTTAATTTAAATACTTAGTAATATAAAATTATATTTTAAATTTTCATTTAATTAAATATATAATTATTATATGACTATTAATCCAATGTTGTTCAATTAAATCATTTTTATAATTAATTTTGTTATGAACACATTATTAAATTTTAATCATTTTTACATTAAAACCCATATTTATCACACTGTCATTCGTATTATCTTTAAACCTAATTTTTTGACATCTATAAATTGAATTTGGAAAAATAACCAGACATGGTTTTTCTATGTATGATATTTATATTCTAATAATATCATGTAATTCTTTGACCAAAATTTTTTGTTATTGTATTTTAACTTAATTATATTGATTAAGTTAAAATTATGCTAAATAATATACTAAACAATGATCTTAATAGAAACAATTTCCAAAACAGTTGTCCAAAATTATTTGGATACTGATATTTAGACAATTTAATTTCTTTGTTAGAATTTTTTGAATTAGTGGGACCCATTTTCATGAAAATGTCCAATATAATAATATATGTAAGGAAAAAGACAAAAAGGAACCTTCCTTTTTTTGAACATTTATTAAAAATTAGGCTGTAAAAAAATTTCATAGTTTTTATTTTAATAAATATTTTGAAATATAGATGATTTTTTTCAGGATAATTTAGCTATATTTTTTAAATATTATATTATCATATTATATGGTTAACACACTCAAACACATGGATTATTTAGTTAATAATTTAATTTCAAAAATAATTCTAACCACATTAAATTGAATTTCAACGTATTATAATTTTTTGTTTCCTTATTTTTAAGATAAATATATTATTTTAAAATAATGATAACACAATTCATTATAATTTCAATAGTGTTTTGATATTTTTAAATTATAATTAAATAAATAATGTGAAAATTGGCATTAATGATATTTTACAATAAAAGATATTTTATTATATGATATAAAATCAATAAAACCACTAAATTTTTACAATTAATTTGTATTTTTCAATGAGTACCAAATATATTACTCACATGCACCAATAAATATCTTATAATTAAAATAATGACCCATAAATTTTTAGAACATTGTTAACACGATATAGGTTAAAGAAGTGTTTTTTTGTATTACAAGCACTTGTTTTAAATTTTATTTTCCACACACATAGTGATTTGATTTTATATAATATATATTATATTTATAATTCATTGTTTCTATATTTTATAACATTTCACACTTTAATTTATTATTAATGGTCAAATTTTATATGATATTAAACTAATTAGATTAATAAAAACCAAAATCTTGAAATTTTGTAAACATAGAAGTTAAGAAACAACATTATTAAAATGAACATATTTTTTTGTTTTGGAGGGTTTTTGACAGTAATTATTTTTTAATAAATTATCTATCCCTTATTTAGGAAAATGAGATAAGGGATTCCTCCCAATAGTTTATACCCTTTGGTATTTAAAAGAATGCTCTTCCCCCTCCATTATGAGAAAACATACATTATTCCCATTCCTCACACCTCTAGAGCCACATTGAATTATAAAAAATCTACCAATATAGCATACCAATATACATAAAATCAACCAAGAAGTATCAAATTGGGATGGAATCCATTCAAGGAATCAATTTGGTGATATCCAAAAGGACTTACCCAAAAAGATATAACATTAATAAAATATTCATTTATGTTTTATTACATTATCCACCAAAAATTTGTAATTATTTAATTACTATATAATAAAATAATAATAATAAATATATGGAAATGTTTTTAGGTTATGCATTCATCGAACAATTATACACACTTCCATCAAATGGTTAACTAATATACCATTCGTGTGTGGTGTACTTGCATCTCACAAAACAATTATTGTTTTTTTTTATTAAAAACACACATGTTTGAAATAACGATAGGAAACATAAATTTATAACATATATATGATATTTATACATTATTTATGCTTCTTAAAATTTTATATAACACATAACATTATCTATTCTATTTGGTGTAAAGATGATAACTTCATTTGTGGACATGTTTCATACATATTAAATCATTGTGATACGTTAAAACAATACATGTAATGTATTAATGATGGATTAAATTATATGGGACATAAATGAAATATATATGATATTAATGATATAATTTATTTTTTTAAATATAAAATATCACTTTATGTATTTCAATTTTTAAACACTAATAAATTTACAACCTCATTCGTGTACGTGTGGACTACCACCTCCTTGACAAATGAGATTCCATTTACATCACAAAAATTATTCATATAATAATATATGTTTAAATAAAATTATATTTTTTATATTGGTATCATTATGGAATGATATAATTACACTTACCTTCATTCCATATCAATTTCTAAAAAATTGGAACGTTACTCATACATACATACGACCTACCCTCTCTAGTATAGTAATGTTGGAACATTGTTTATAACCATATTTTATTATTGGTTTAAAAAAATAAATAATATTAAAATAGTACATTTTTACCAGATAATTATTCTTGATATGGTTAAATAATGACCACTTTCTCTATAATCAATCTAACAATGTTTTTTTCTACACATGAACTAAATGTTGTCAAAACAACTGACATAAATTTAATTGATTAAGTAGTCATATAAAACATAGTAATAATTTTTGTAAAAGTAATAATAATCCATAAAAATTCAATAGGTAATGTAAATAATTGACATATTTTTTTTATTAATGAATACGTACACACGTGAAAAGTTACCCTAAAGGTAAAGGATTCTTGTCTCATATTTTTTTACAAGGAATACTTCATTTTTACCATTTAAATCTTTTATGGTGTGTATCTAAATCCCCTTCTTATGTATTATATCATGAACACATTTATATTCATGGTATTTAAAACAATTAATTTTATGTTATAATAAATTTTTCTGATGATTCAAATGTTTCAACGTGGTGTGGGACACGTTGGAGTATTTAATGATTACTTTACTTAAGAGTAATTTTAATGATATATCAACGGTATTGCAAATGAAAAAATTCACAAAACATTGTTGTTATTTATAATCCAATGAAGAATAATTTATATCTCTATATTATTTATTAAATATGCATATTTGTTGTTAAAGAACATTTATTTTTTAATTTAATAGATTATTCGATATGTGGGGAATACTTTTAACATACAAGTCATCAGTTGTAGAACTATTAATGTAATCCCCCATTATGCATCAATATTATCATGATATTATTTCTGTTGAAAAACCCCTCAACTTTTGAAACCAATGTTTTTTAAAATTCTTTATAAAATTTCATGATATTAGTGTTTAGGATCAAGAAACAAAATTGGTTTGTAACCAGTATGTTTCGAATATTCATGTGAAAGGTCTTCGCAATAATGGTTCTATATACCTTGTAATCAGGGAACCAACAATTATAAATTTTTTTATTGACAATGTTGTTTTTATTTTTATTTATATCCTTGAGATATTTTCTTTGACATTTTCTATCAATTCATTTATGTATCTCGATTAAATGATATGTGTTTCAGCTATTTACTATTCCATATTGATTTTTCCTTATCCTATTATATAAATGAATTTATTTTTTATGCATTTATAGTTCCTTGGTTATTATTCCCATTTATTCATTATTAGTGTTGTTATAATTTCCTCTACTGATCATTTGAGTTCTCCCTTATTTTGATTCTTTCCCCCTGGATATGAATATAATTTCATGGAATGTCTTTCGAGGATGTAGCTTATTAGTTAATTTTATATATTATGTTTTTTTTCTATTTCCCAATTTAATATTGGTATCATATATGTAATATGGTTTCAAAACTTCTACATTGATCTTTCCATTTTTTATTTGATTCCTTATAATCATACTAATGTAATAAATTAATAAACCAACATTAGGGTTCTAGGGTCATGGCATTGCATAAATTGGAAGTCAACCATTCATGTGAACAATGTTCATGAATACAAAAAAATAATTTTATAATTTAAAGACAATTTAATGCAACCCAACATTGGATTGTCTTGCACATTGAATAATAGATTAATTTTAACTGATATAGTGTACAGTTTTAAAGATTTAGTATATATTATTTTATGATTTTATCTTTAAGAATAAATTTCAAATTTCCATCATTAATAAATTCTTGTTAATATTAATTAGATTTATTTATGTGATCAAAAAATTCTTAGAATATATTTTTGTATAATATAGGTTATATTAGTTTAATATTGCATGATTGTATATAATAAATTCATTTGATTTTGAAAAAGAATCTATATTGAAATAAATATGAATCATGAAAGAAATTAAATAATAATGTGGTATGATCATGAACTTTTACTAGTTGTTAGTTTATATGATGGATTTTAAAATAACCATCAATATATTTGCAAAATCCTGAAGCATTTATGGCTCCTGTTTTAGTTTTCCCCATGTCCATCTATGTATCTCTCTTGGAATAGTTTTCTTCTAATATACAAACATTAAGAACCTCAACTAGATTGGGATATACATCCATTATATATGATTTTACTCACTTAGTGGTGAGGGGTTTGACTATTCCTAATAGAAACCATAGGAAAACATCACCTTATATAAATAGACGAGACATGGTTTACATGCCAATAATTTAATATGATAATAAATTAAATGAAACCAATCAAAAACAACAGTCTGGGCTAAGATCATGGTCGAAAATATTCATACAACCATCCTAAATTTAATAAAATTAGCATTAAAATTTTAATCATTCTTATTAATGATAAATCACCCAATAATAAATTATCTATATATTTAATTAATAAAAATTTTAACATATTTTTTATCTAATTTTCCATGATACTCTCAAACATTTTAATTTCAAATAAATAAATAAATATAGTTAAAATTAACTATTTTGAATAAAAAATATATCATAGAGGAAACACGGTGACTACCTAATTGATTTACCCAATGTGTATTACACACATAAAAATTTTACTCTAGAGAAATGTGGCATAAAATACATATCACAAATTATCTTTATTTGTATGATCAACTTAATTATCACATTGTTTTCATGACTCCTTTTTTAATGTATCATGTTATACTTCAATTCATAGTGTAATAAAAGTAATTAAAATTATTTATGATATGTAGTTCCTAATGTTATGAAAAAAATAATTGAGTATTTATATATTGAAACCAATCACATGGAATGCACTATCTATTTAATGACCACATTCAATCATATAATGATTTGGATAATGTAGTATAATAAATTCATTTTAGTTCAATGTAATTTTATATAAGTACATGTTGTGTACAAGATAACTACATGAAATGTAATATTATCACTATCTTCATGAGGAACATACCTTGGGAATTGGAATGTAAACATGGCATGTAAAATAATTTATTACATCACTTTTAAATGGTCTAAAACGTATCTTGTCTTCATGTTACTCAGTTACCAGTTAGGTAGTCCATGTAAGAAGATACATGTCATGTTTTTGACTAATGAAAACACATCGTGCAAAAATGTTACACAACATGTACTCCACATGATCATACACTAGGCTGGAATTGTAAGAAAATAATGTTTTTTTAAAATCTCTAAATTTATTAAAATCACATTCCTTGAATTAAATATTTATTACTTCATGGTTTATAGAAAACTATTACATGAAATATACCTCTGACTTACATATTGTTTGCTCTTGTGTAATGTGGAGACATTCATTGTCACATACAAAATATATTGTTGAATTTATTAAATTCAAAAAATTATTCTATTTGATTATATTTAAAATAAAAATAATAGGAATAAGTGGATCTCACAATTAATATTTATGTTTTATTAAATGGTAGTTGAAAAAAATCAAATGAGTAAATCAGTCAATGATTTTAAATAATCATAAATAACTATTTATCTCCTTTCAATAACACATATAGGATCCACGTGCAGTTTAATTGGCTATTAGATCTCTCTAAATTTTCTTTTTGTGCCGATTGATAATAAATACATGATTTATAGTGAAATATACTCCATGATCAATGAAATTTAACCAAATAATACATACAATAATTAAAGCAGCAAATCCAAATCACAAGATCATCAAATATTATTATAATTAATTTATGAAATTAATGAATTACCTTGTGATAAATTCAATCTTCAATGATAGATATAAAAAAATAGGATGTACCAATTTTTTTGTGTTCTCCGAATCATGAATAGATTCCCGATAGAATTGATCTAGGGGTGTTCCACAAATATATGAACATTATTGTTGGAATCTCTAAGTTCTAGCACAAATGTTCACATAAATTATTCCATTCACCATTGAACTAGCTTTGAATCACATTGATATTATACTATTTGATATCTCTTATTTCAAAAGTGGAAGGTAGAGGATGATATATCTCTATTCATGCAAGATTTATTAAAAAAAGGGAGATCTATATGGCATCATGAGGATTCTCAATATTTCATTGTTCATAATAAACGAAATTAATTGGCTCTATTTAAAAAAAAATATAATTTTGATTATATCCCACTAGGCGTAGAATAAATTGATTTCACAGGCCACCATTATTACTTATTTAATCCATAAAAAACATATGTCTATAAGTATAATATTTTTTATTTACATTTTTTACACACATGAATTAAATGAGATATTTTTAATAAAAAATATTGGACGTATTTTATTTCTCACCGAACCATTTAACTCATTGAACCATTTCTCTATAATATTTACATGGACTTGATTAAGATAAATTTATTTATTTAATAATTATTACTCCATTATTTTCTTATAATTTAACATAGATAATGTTCACTAAATTGTATATAAATATTTATTAAATATTTTTCTCACAATATATTCTCTTTAATTTATTGTGAATGAATATATGCGATGAATATGACATGAATAATTCTAAATAATGATGGAATATTATTTATTGAACTATTTATATAATATAAATTTATATATTATTTAACTATGATTCAAGGTACACTAAGTGTCTGACACAATAATCCTCTATCATAGTGGAACTATAACAAATCCTAAAGTTCGAAGGTAGCATCTACCAACACAGAAAGGTTACCATAGATATTGAAGTTAGTGTCTTAAATACATAATATTTCATAAAGATGCATTCTATGTAATGTATTCCATGTATCATAATATCTCAAATCAAGTTGGTTGTGCTTCTAGTACCATCAAACTATGTTCTCGAGGTCACGTTGAATTTGAATAATGAATACATGAAAATTCAACACCACTTCCATGTATTTATTTTGGTTATATCATTTCATCAATATTCCTAAGATGTGAACATATGTTGAAGAATAAATGGCTCAAATCCTTTCTCATATTATTTATTAAAGTAATATTACTCTTGACACAAAAAATGTAACCCAACTCACTGTGAAAATATGTCGACACATTTTTCATCAATTTATAAAATTAAATTACTTTTAATATTAATTAATTATAATATTTAATTTTAAATATTAATACCCACATACTGAGTTATGAAAATATAATGACACATATAAATATAGATTTCTAACTGGCAGATCTCATTCTCATAATATCCTACAATGTAAAGTACCATGGTTCTAAACAATGATAAGTTTCCTCAATGACATATGAGTATCCCCCCTTATATTCTATATCATTTCTATCAGAAAAATAATTTCATTTTCATATAGAACATATATTGAATAATACTATCATGGAACTTATGGGTTCTCGTCAATAAGGGGAACTTTTGTGACCTTTTAGTGAAACAAATACTCTTATAAAATAATAAAATCTTATATTATGAAAAAGAAAAATAATTATTTATGAACTGGATTAATAATATTAAAAAAAATATATATACTAACAAAATTAAACTAATGTTGGTTCGAGTAAGAAAACTCCAAAAGACTGAGCTCATGAAACCCTGATATCACAACATCTCAAAGCCATAACAGTTATGTCACCTAGAGTTTCAACAACAAATAAAACTCTTAAGGGCCTTCATATTCCTAGGAAATAGGAATATAAATAAGAGGTAGAACCATATTCTTCCCTGACAAGAGTTGGGACTCATAATGTCTTCTTCCCAATATGATCCAAATAACATACTCTACAACACAAAGTGGAACCCTCATCAGATAATGAGAAAATATGTTTTTCTATAAACATAATACACATGGATGAACCCTTCTGTGGTAAAAAATATCCCACCATGTACGAGTTCCGCATTATTAACTAGGGAACTGGAGGCTGAAGGTGCAGGAGCTGAGGATACATGGGAGAGCGCAAGCATGGTAAGACCAAATAACACAATCACATCTCTACATAGGAAATATATAAAGATGAGATTAAAGATAAAACTATCCATAAAACCCAATTGAAAAATAGGTGTCTCATAAACCTCCTTAATTTGTCAATAAAAATTTATGATAGGTCATTATTTTACTAGAGTGAAATTTTCTAGTCATCCCATACAAGGGGGATGGGCAATGCGACCTACACCACTTGAAGAAGATGACCCCACAACCATTTCCCAAGAATTGGGGAATTATAAATCAAATTCACATTCAATTGAACTATTTAATAAGGAGTAATCATCATTGGAAAGGACCATACTAATTCATATATGTACAAATTTTAAAATTTCGACTTATTCTATTGTAAATGATCTCAATTTGGGTTGTGCCCCATCATTCAACAATGGTTTTGGTATTTACCTAATCTTAATTTGGAAACTAGACATCTGGGATATATTAGAGAGGACATAAGTCCCACAAATATATCCGTTTAAGGGTTTGATAAGGGCGAGAAAATAATTCTAGGAAGACCAATATAAAAATTCAGTTTTATGTATTTCACATCTAATACAAATTTCCTGGTTATTTTAGAATGAACTACATATAAAGTCCTACTAAGATGGCCATGGTTTCTAATCCACATGTAGGTACCTCCAATATTTATACAATGCTACAAATTCCCATTTATGGAATTTTAGTAGACTACATAGTTTGATTCCTCAATTTGAGTCTTGTAAATACGCATACGCTGAGGTAGTTTTCTATAAAGTGGTGGGGGATAACCAATGGTTGAATCAAATATAGGTTTCATACCAATATATATTGGGGACTACCCCTACCATAACCTATAATTTGATTGATAGAATATATGATCTACCATTAAATCCTATTGATGTAATATAATTAATCTAATACATCCACGATCATTTTGTCACCTGAAAATATGTTAATAAAAATAAACTTCAATATCACTACGCAATTAATCATGTATTAGTGGATGAGAATGTATCTACTCACAGAATCTATCGTCCAAATAATAAAATAAAATCCATCATATTTTCTACCTCACATGAATATTCATTTACATACTCAAAGGTCGAAGAAGAAGAGGATGACCTCAAGAACATTAAAATCATTGACCGGATATTGTCTATATTTGGTTCCCCAAACTGAGTATCCACATTTACTCATTCGTGACTCCTTAAATGTCTAAAGATTCCAACATTAAGTGAGGTTCTAATGGAACACATGGGGATACTATTCTCTTTGTATCCAAGTATGAAAAATAAGATAAAATTCAAAATAATCGATACACGAAAAAAATAAAAATGTATTTAAATCCACTTCCAAAAAATGAAAAAAGGAGAAAAAAATATACTATGAAAATTCACACATTTCAAAATGAATAGAAACCCCAATGAAATGGAAAACAAAAGAATCCAAAAAACAAGTCCTAAAATCTATGAATATCTCCCTCATCAATGCACATCCCATGACTAAATCAACAATCTAACATAGGGATTATTCCATTGTTTGGGCCTACAATGAGAAATTATTCTTAGGTAAAAAATGGAAGCTCGAGTAGGGTGATAGTATAACTCAGTATTCCACCACTAACTGCTTTTACAAAATATATAGTTTAAATAGATAGTGTATGCATGCACATAATTAATCCAAATATAAACATGTGATAAACAAGGGGAATTACTTATCAATTTTCCCGTACCATTTTCATTATTTATACCATTGGTTAATCATTATCCCCAAATACACATTATCCTATTAACAACATATACTAATATTATGGGGATGGAGACATCATCCCTACATCCCAATGGAAAATATTACATATAAAAACACATAACTTACTATAGATCCTCTATTAATGTATTCATAAGGATATCCATGAAGCCTCAATGAATGTATTCATAAAACTAAACATGGAGCCTCTATCAAGGTATTTATAAAACATAAATTGGAGCCTCTATCCTAGTACTCACATCAGATGCATTTTTTGGGGTATAGATCCCCAATCCAAATCCATAACTGATGAATTATGGGTAAAGTGATTAGAGCCTCAGTGTACCCTAACCCATGGGCATAGATATAGAATTATAATACCCCACATACCAAAAATACAAGTGAACATTCTTAATTAACCATTTATCACACATACCATTTATATACCATAACTCATTAAACACACTATATATTTAAACAAATAGTTCATTAAACACATATATAATCTTCAAGCCATAACCCATTAACAAATTTTTTATTAAAATTTAATAATGAATTAAAAATAAAAACATTCATTTTAATTAAACCACTATAAAACATCATCCCTAGTTAAATTCCATAAAACATTTAAACATCTATCATATAAAATAGATAATTCATTTAACACATTTATAATTGTTCAAATCTATCCATTATGCCAAGTGAAAAAAATCCCAAAATTACCATTAGATCAATTTCAAAACTAAATAAAACATATAAATATATTTATCATAATATATATCTCATAAAAAATCAATTATACACTTTACAACTAAATTCAGTAGTTGAAGAATGCATCACACACAATTGGTGGCCCTTAATCCTGTCTATTCTACCACAATACATTCCATAATGATCACATGGGGTCAAATTTATCAATTAAAAAATTATTTTTTCATTTATACCATCTTAAAAAAGGGTGATATAAAAAAGACACAAGTTTACAAGTACACACATATAAACTTCACAACATGCCCTTGTGATAAAACTTCTATACCACCTACCACAATTCCTAAAAATGAACATCCATCAAACATTAGACATTGATTCATAAACAAAATAACATCAAATCCATAACCTGAAATATATTGGAAGAAGATGGATTTTGAGATTTATAAAAACAAAATATTGATTCAATAAGACATAATCTATAGAATGTTTGTAATAACAGTGTTAGACTATCCAAAATCATCGATCTGCACCTGACACCACTCTAAATGTTTTAGAAATGTGGGAGATCAACCCTTATGGAATTTTGGGAAGAAGGGTTCATCCTTATTGGATGTGATAGATAGTAGGAGGAAGAATATTTTTTAAGGAATCATAAACCATGAGGGGTAGGATAAATGGTATATTTACCCCTTTCAATAGAGCTTAGGGTTTTGCTGCATGGTTGTCCAAGAAATGTGCCAACCCTACGCCACCCTCTATCCAAATGGGGGCATGGGTTGCATGGTTCCCTTGGGATACTTCACTATTTTAAGACTAATAAAATATCCATGTAGGATGAATATATCTAATCCTTAATGTTTTCTCATTCCAACATTAATGTTCTTACCAACTGTTCATCCCTACACTTAATAAGCATGGTTAGGGTGCACTATTACTAATAACCAGGTCCGAACCATTTAAGTGGCACTCGATGGCCCCTTTTACACTTATTTCAAGTCGTAATCCCATAAGACACCCTTGTTCCTCATCATATACATGAGAAAATTTTAATTATCCATATTAATGTGATCAAAACAAAATATAAACCATAACATACATCATGTGAATTCCAAGAACTTACAACCCCCTTGGCTTATAACAGCTTCTCCTCAAGACACACCTTAACGAATCAATGAGTTTACATGTTAAAATTACTAGGACATTAGTCCCAAATATCTATCTATATATACAATGTCTATAATCAAACATTAACATGATGACATATCACTCAACCCAACAACACAATATTACCTCATAAAACCTTTTCAATATGATAAATAATATAAAAATAGTGCCCTCAATGGATTAATTATTCCAAATATCAAATAAAATCAATATCAATCATATGATATGGGTTAGGGTGATACTACTGATTCTATGAAATGTTAAATACATTGTATAAGTCAAAATAATGTAGCAGAAGATAAAATTGGTGCGCCACCAATCCAATCCTATATTCAATCTGAAATTTCCCCATATACATGGGTTCCAATATTCTGTATTTTGAAATTAAATAGTCATCCAACCTTTGTGATAACTGAAGGAATACACAATTTCCCACTATTAACTCAAGTGGTTGACAATGTCGATCAATATATGAATTTTTAATACTCTAATCCATAGAAAAATGGTTCAAAATATACTGATACTTCTTTATTTCTCCAACATGAGAGTCAATCCCAAAAACTCTGATTCCCCACCCTCCGTCAAACTTACTAATGATCAATACATCCTGCCACTAAACTCCAAATATGGTTCCATATGAATCTTCTCCTAATAATTGTTTTAATGGGTGATCTCACCAATCATGTACTTATTCTCCCAAGTTCCATCTAATTCTAGGATACATGATCTAAACATGTCCTCATGAACTAGAATAGTAATTACTAACAGTCCATCTGTCAGTTGGGGGAAATCCATAATAAAAAATACCTAGCTACTGAATTTTATTAAATACAATCTAAAATAATGATACGAAATGTGGTTTATTATCCTAATATATAAACTATTAAAACTTGTGTATCCAAACCACCTATCAAACAAAAAAAATCATTCATCTAATCCATGTTCATTGTATCTCAAATCAGTAATAAATGATGCACCTTTGTAAAATGATCCCAAACATCCCATATCGCACCATTCTTTTGGGGAATCCATGAAATACCAACCAAATTATCCATTGTGGTGATGTCCCACATCAACTCAAGAATAGAAAATATTTTAATAAACTACCAGGTCACTAATGCTAGGCATTAAACTACAAAAAATTGAAGTATTTCAGGATGAAACCGACATATTCATTCATCATCCACGGCCACAAAATACTATATTTTATGAAAACGATAAATTTTGGTCAATTAAGGACGCATTTCCTAATACATAGTATGAAAATCACACACCAACTCTTACCAAATTCAAGTAGGAACAACAACACATCTCTGAACATAAAAATCTCATCATCATAAATATTACCAAAGAAAGATGACTCCCCAACCAAAAATAATTCTATCAATGAAAAGTACCCTAGATCCACATGTTTCCTCTCCAATATCTAGCTCAAAATCAAAGACTTAATTTCTATGTATGAAAGAGTAAAATTATCTTTTCCATAAAATACATCTAGATACATCTTAGAAAACAGAACCATAACCTACATTTTGAATAAGACTCATAAAATACCTGATTTTGAGACTTCTGACATAAAGAATCTAAAACGCTTATTCACTTTCCCGACATGTAGAACAACATAAAATCAAAGAACTAGATGTTCGCAACCAATCTTCACTATGAATGATTCTAATCACCCAGATAGAATATGTACTTATGGTTTTAATGATCAGTATATATAGTAAAACATTCTCCTAGTAATTAATTCCACAAACATGATAAATAATATGTCACCAATGCCAAATTAAGATCTTGTTTATGGTAGTTTCATTCCAAAGGACTCGACATATATGACCCATAATCTACAACACCATCATCTAATATCAACACATCTTAATCCCAACAAAAAATTAATGAAAAAACACGGTATTATTTATACACAATTCCGGTATGATTAAAATCAATGTGGTGGTCATCCACTTAATTAGATCATGGAAATCATAGTCACATGCATTAGATAATACAATCTTAATTCTCTACTATGGGAATCTCAAAAGTGGTGTTTCTTAATTGGATAAGTATTTGATGATCCTCCAATAACAAACTAATAAAGAAAAAAATCATTAGATATCCCAATCATTCATGGGAATATCATAAGATACCATTGCATTCTATTTCTCTAGGTCCACTAAAACACCTTACCCATAGATTATATGACCCATATAATGTACTTTATCAATTAGGAAATGATATATATATATATTAGAATATATAATATTCTATATTTGTGTACTCATGATGTTGTGAATATTATTTTCATGATCGTCATGAGATTGGATTACACCATGATTTTATCTAAAACATAACAACACACTAATCTAGGTTTTGAGAGAAATATTTGGTTCACGTGGACTATAAACAATATTGGAGAATTTTTCAATCCTACAAATATCCCCAAAAAATTATATATACCATTACCTCTCCTAAGAGCAGTACATTGTATATCAGAAGATATCATCATTAGCTGATGATACCTTAATCTCAAGTTAATTTCTAAGAAAAAATAATAACCTCCTATCTGGTGAAAAACATAATTGATACAGTGAAGAGGGTAGCGATTATTTTACTATCATCAGATACAACCTCTGATAATTGAAACACAACCCAATGTCCAACCACACTTCATAGAAAAAAAAACTATGGATCCCCAAGGTAACATTCTAAAATATATAAACACATTTCTATCAAACTCCTACAACTATATTTTATGTTCTTGAATATTTATGGGTGGAATTCAATGTAGAGAAATAGAAAAATGATTTTCTCCAAGAAGAAACAAAACAGTGTACTCAAAATCCCTCTTGGGTGGAAGCCTCGATAAATCTTCAAGGACCAATTCCTACAACTAATCTAACATAAATGTAAGAAAAAATTATCTACTCAAACATCATGAAGTACTTGACATTCCAAATGTTCTATAAAATAAAAAAATCGATGAAAAAAATTCATGCACAACAATCCTTGATATCCAATTCCCCATTGTGAATGTAAGTATCCCCCTCAAGTGATATTATTTTATCCAATGATTTTAACAGTTAAAATGGGAATGATAAAAATCCATATAATCCATCCAAAATACTATATGAAAACATGACATATCAATAACAAAATATCAGAATGTAAATGGTTCATGGTGACCTCAAGAGTACAATGATTACATAGCCAGATGTTCTGTTCTCATACCCCAAATTATGTGTAAATCAACATAACCCCACACATATATTCCACTACTAAACCAAAAATAACTCATAAAATGATTAAATATAAAATATTGAGAGAAACATATTTTAAATATTCATATTTGGAATAGGAGAAGGTACAACAATTGTACACATAGATATCGATAGTCTTGCCTCACCACCTCCAAGTGTATGATGGAATCCATGAAGAAAATTTTTACCTCTACTATGGGCTTCCGTCAGAGTATATGGTGATGCACTACCCTTCTGGTAAGGATTCCCTTTGACATGGAGTACCAAATCTTCCACCCTATCTGGAATGGTATGTAAAACACCAATTAAATTCCTTCTATGAGAATGTCGACCCCGTTCCCACACTCTCAATCAATCATGAACCTCTATCATTTCCAATCTAACAAGGTTTCCTATAGATCCTCTTCACATGTATCATCCTAAAACATGATTGAAACTCAAATGGTGGTTAGTGATATTGACCATGATTTTGTCTCAGCCTGCTAAACTGATAGAAGAAAACTAGATCACTAACCTAATAATCTATTTATATTCTCTAATTAATATTTCTACAATAACCATAGTTAAAACAATAGGAAATCTACATACAACTGTCAGAAAAATCATCACTGAATCACCACAATGAAACATATTGTACATCACCAAGAGCCTCCTTGAGGTTCCCTTATCAAATAATGGTATGATCCACCATATCCTAAAACCACTTTATGTGGAATATATACACTAGAACATAATCTCATGTCTAATCCCTAACTAGAAAAATCTCACCAAACTTACCTCAGCCCTTGCCAATGCTAGAACAATTCATTTCATGGTGTTGTAGTGGCCAATATGATCCATTACTATCATTTCCCCTTTTTCAACCTCGTAATCTCTAGACCCTCCTCCTACCTGAATGCCACCATATATAAATACTCTAGAGAATTTTCATGGAAATATTTCCATAACATATCTTTATAATTCTCAGTCTAAATCAGAATATCCCACTAGTACCTTACGTATCCTCTAAAAAAATACACCATCCAAACACTATTCTATGGAGGATTCTCTTAATGATCCTGAATCATCTAGATGTACTCCATCCAGAACTTGTCTACTTCAATTCCACCCTCTCTTGAAAATATTATATTTTTATATAACAAGAAATATCTTGTCAAGTGAAATATAATAAATAATACCCACCAAGGTCTCATTCCATCACATGGAAAAATTGAAAATTTCCTCATGGAACATCCTCCCCCCTCTATAAACCTAGAAATAAGAGGACTCTAGTTCCACTACAGGAGGATTATTCTTGGTGATATCCTAATGTCAGACCACCAGCACACTTCGTCACTGTGGAATCTCTCTTTAATTCAAAACACACATATCAGAAACTATAACTTAAAGGATCCATAGTTTTTTTAGAAGAAGGCTCCCAAGTAGACTTCCATAACCAATTAATTAAATAATATTTAAGAAAATATAGTGACATATATATCACTAACATAAACTATCTTTTCAATGCTTCATGGTTAATTTGGGGAAAACCAACTAACATTATAACACATATTTCTTTTGAAATCTTATCTAACGATTTATCTTGCAATAAACTAATATTTATTTATTTGGAAACATTTTATATTTACAATCATCCAAAAAAAATTTAACCAATTTATGACTTTTATTAGTGAATTAATATTTTCCCACTCTTCAATGGTATTCCTATTAACCCAATTTGATCATCATTATTAGACGCAATTAATTTCAAATTTCTATGAAAAAGCATTAAAAATCAATATATAACTCAAATCTGATGTGGTATTATCATATATTCCTACCTTTTTTCATGTCACATAAATCATTAGGTTACTAAAATTATATAATCATTCAAAACCTCATTCCATTTAATCCATGAGAAAAATACCATAAAATATTCTCATCAGACAATAAGTGCATCACCCAATGTAACATACCATCCAACCATAACAATAAACATTGGGAATAAAATCCAACAATAGGTACACTGGTTATTCCTTATTCATTGTTTAGCTACTTCCATGGTTGATATCATTTTCTATGTCTTTTGGTGACTATGTATCCCACATTCCATTCAAAAATAGTAATATAGTTCAAAATAATATCTCTAATAACTCTCAGAAGCATCCTTATATCTGTATCCACAATATCTAGTTCCCCAATATAGCTTACAACATGACGTCAAGAATGTCTCCCCTTAAACATGAATATGTTGAATACATTTGGCTGCCTGATAGGATAAATTGGTATACTATTTCCTCTTTATATTTGAATTCCACAATAGATAAAATTTGAAATAACAGAATTAATTAAAAAAATAAGCTTGTATCACAAAAAATGATGAATAATAGGTAAGAGCCGATAACCCATCATTAAAATTTATATTTCATTTCATAAAATGTCAAATTTTGAGAAAAATGAAAATAAATTCAAACTAAATAATCCCAAATGTGGTTCCTGATTCCATGTTCAGATCCCTCATCCAAACACATCCCATGCCCAAATAAAATATCAAGAAAATGTTCTTTTCCTATATCTTGACCTATACCATGAATCCTACACGGGTATCCAATAGAGGATAGAGAAAGGTGTCAGTAAAAATCAGTTGGAAACCGATAACAGTGTCTACAATATATCTTTTGAAAACAAATAGTGTATTCAAACACATAATGAATAAAAATATTAAATGATTATAAATAGGTTCATTCAGTAATAAGTGATCGCCTATCTATTTTCATCCTTTTTAATATAGGATACTCATTTATAGAAAATATATTTACTCCCATACATATAAAATGCTTATGGGAAAATAAACAATGTACATACATCACTAGGGAACCATTACACCAGCAATACATAGAACAGTAATTGTAGCCATAGTCTAGGTATCCACAAATCATTCCACGGAGGAAAAATCAAGTTATTTATAAACCATATCATGGATCCCAATTCTCGGAATTCACAAAACATGCATTATATCCTTAGTCCAGGTACTCATATCACATGATTTCATTAGGGGCATAAATATTCACTCTGACTCCCATAAAAATATATTATGGTTTATAGGTTTAGAGCCCTTGTCTTACAATACCAGGGGGTGTAAAGAATCAGGTCCAATATCCCACATTCCACTCATCCATGGGAATATTATTCTTCATCCCTTTAACACATATATCATTTATAAACCATAAATAATTATAAAAATAGTCATTTACAGCCACAGTTCATTCAAAACATAAACCATATTCCATTCTTACCTCATTAACACATTTCTTAGTGACAATTCAGAAATAATTAAAGCATATATCATTCATGTACCTGAACCCATTATCATAATCCTTCCCCATTTACATGTCGTAATCCAATTACACATTTATCATTTATAACCCATAATTTAGATAACAAATTTACCATTTCACCAAAATCTGACATATATCATGTCAAAAACTATAAAAATATTACCATTAGTTCCCTTTTATAACTAGATATAACTTATCTATATTTTTATTTTGGGCTCTATATCCTGAAAATTAAAGTCCATAAATAGCATCAAAATTATTGTTGTTCCTGAAAGAGTCACACTAAATGGGGTAACCTTATCTATTTATAATGAACCTTAATGCATCCCCCAAAGATCGTGAGGGGTTATATATATCAATTAAAAAATTAATATTTCATTTATAACATTGGAATCCAAACATAAAAAATTATATAATTTGAAAACTAAATAAATATAAATTAAACCACAAGACTGTGTGATATAACATGTAGACTACTAACATAAATTCCATATAGAAACACTATCTTTACCTTCACCATCAATTTAGAAATAACCCAAAATCAAATACACTAATTATAATCCACTTTATATATAGTGTTTGTGAGATTTTTAAGAATAATAATTATTCCAAAATACATAATCTATAGAATATATTGAATAATATTGTTAGAATTACATGTAGATTTTTCCCACACATAACTGCACTCCAAACAACCTATAAATGAGGAGCATCTATCCTTGGGATGTTTGGGAGGAATGGTTCATTACCCTTGGATGCTATAGTAGAAGTGGGAATAAGTCAACGTGGGGATTCATAAATAACATAATTGTAAAATAGTAAATTTACCAATTTTAATGCGGCACGCTTTTTGGTATTAGGATTGGCCAAACCAAGCAATAACTATAACCCCCCCTATGTAAGGTAGATCATATTTAATTAATGGTTCATTGGGGAGCCCACATAGTTTGATAAATAAATGGGTAACCATAAAAGAAGGTTTTATCTATTTATAAATGATTTCCCTCCCCCCATTCTTGGTTTTACTAAATATGAACCCCTCCCCCAAGCAGGAATGGTTAGGGTGCACAAATACTAATAACCATGAACAAACCATGAAACATGAATTGGATGGCCCATTTTCAATTTTTTTGACCATGATCCCTAGGAAACCCTAGATCCTCCTCATAAACATGATTATTAATTCATTTCCCAAATTCAAGGTATTTAATGAAAAATTTAACAAGAACAAACATCAACAGATGCCTGGGATCTTACCAGATTTCCCCTCCCCCATTCATGGAATGTATCTCCACCACAATTGATGAGACTGTATAAGTAAATATGGGATCATAGGAGGACAAAAATAAATTATTTATTAGTTCCTCAATGCCTCTTAGGGAGTAGGAGGTGTGCATTTAATTTTCAAAGAGATATTATATCTGTTCGGCTGTAATTATATATAATTTTCGTAAATGAACCAAAATGTGTCAAAAACTAAATTATGGTTATCCTATGACCCTTGATGTTTAAAGAAGGTATCCCAGAAGATAATCCCCTATCCTGTTATGTATGAAGAATAAAAGATTGAATATTTTATGAAATCCATTTTTCTTATGGGATGTGAAATACCCATGGTAGTTCACCAACATGATGAATATCAGAAAAAATAATGGGTAGATTTGGGTCTGGAACAATTTCAGAGGCCTTAAAAGAATTAAAAAAGTATGTTATATTTCCAATAATATATTTTTCAAAATAGATACCATATTTCTTATAATAAATCTATTTTATTTATGGTTATTAAGCATTCAATAAAAAAATACCCATGAAGAGGAAGAATCCACTTCCTTTAAGAAACCCTAGGGGATCGTTTACAAACAGATCAAGCCATTTAGGTTAAATAACAATTGTGATACATATCTAGGCATTGTGAATCATGCCATTATGACCTTATTTGAATGAATAATATAATTTTATTTCAAATACCTAGTGGTCAAATATTTATAGTGATTTCATTACCTCATTTTTCATTAAACTATCTTCCACAAGTTGAGACAATAATGAATAAATACAAACATGATTAAATTATCATTCAATGTAATATCAAGGAAATTACATAGAACTATTTTATGAAACCAAGTAATTAATGTTGACATTGAAAAAACAATTCCAATAATGGTTATTTCGTCCCCATAGTATCTCAATGAACTGACGGGGATCCAAGGGAAACTCACCAAAAGTTATGTGTTTCATAGCCATCCTAGTAGGAAAATATCTCCCCTTCACCGAGATATTGAATAATGGAGTCAAATTATGATGTGATGAATACTTCCAAGAATCCATTGAGATTATCATGTAGAACCTACTACCCCCATTGTTCTTAATGCCACCAGTAATGTAAATGTAAGTCATTTTATATGTGGCCATAATGAAATGATCACATCGATCTATCATCTGATAAAAAAGTGATGTAGTGAATGAGAAAAATATGTACAAATTCAGATGAAATATGATATTTACTATTACATAATATTCTTATGTTGATATGAAATTCCTCATGCTAATGTTTGTAATGAAAAATAATAGGCATTACATGGAGAACTATGAAGTCAAATTTTCTCTTGTATTGACCAGTTCAATTACATTATTAAATATTTAATATTTTCCATGAATTTGAACTAATTGTTAGTGATTATAAATATTTTAAAATATTATTCATGTCACAAAATCCAATTAATGGGAATTACCTAGATGATTTATACATAGAATGTCCCACCATGAAATGTACATGAGTGGACACTAGTCATTTGGATGGAGAGGGTTTCAATATATATGAATCTCCATTGATATGAGAGATGTATTTATATTTAGCAACCTAATGTCGAGTTGGAAATATACAAGAAAACATAACACTCAATTAGGTAGTTTATGTATTTTATTTTATTCTCTCCATAATTAATTTTTCAAAATTATTTCTCACTATCTAAAAGCTATATGAAAAATGAGGTGAATACCAAACCCTTATTGTTGGCTTGAACCTAGCCCTACATCTTCATATTTCCTATATGTACATCAAGGTAGATTTAAATCTCATTATAATGAAGACAAATGGTGAATACGACATAAATAATGGAAAATTAACCCCTCTCACTGAAAATGTTTAATAATTGATGGTAGAGTTCCCTTTTGAACCCACATTTCACCATGTCCTATGATCATATAATGATTTTGATGACACACTGGATAATGAACCAATCGATATGGAAGACCCTGGTCATTATAAATTTATATTATTCATCATAAAATGAAGTATGGATTCATCTTTCATCATTTTAGACATGGAAGAAATCAATCTGAACAACATTTCTCCAGAACATAATGAACTGATATATACACCTATATGGATTGTGAGAACAATTGATTATCTCCAAAATAGAACTATCATGATAGGCTGAGTCAAATGTGAAGGAATTCTTCCCCACGTAGTGATCATCAACCCATGGGATGGGGAAAATGATTACAAAAATCAATATAAAAGAATGTATTTTATGGAATCCACCATAAATTCAAATCATAAATAGAGGATCCCACTATATTGAAATTAGTACATTCTAGATCATGTATCAATCATTAGTTTGGGACTAATATCTCCAACTAAATCTGTAGAATTGGATGCTATGACAATGAAATGACACAGGACTATGATGAATTCACTATGAAATTTCATACATCCTATATTCATGTGATCTTTATCTATCGAACAATGGAAAAGATAAATAGCCCTATATATTCCTTTTCATTCTCTATAGGGTTAGTGTATATTTTGTGGAAATATATAGAGCTTGAGTAAGATATATTAAGCACATACTTTATTCTATGGACATATTTTCCAAACGGATTCAGGAAACAATCCTCTATGAATTTTTGATGAAAAATATCATCAACTTCATGGAGTCCAATATTATCACTATAAATGATGTACCTCACACAATATGAACAGATATCAGTACGAACATCAATTATACTAAATTTATGAAATTGTACTGATAGTACAATATTGAGTCGAATAATTCATCCCGCTATCTTGCAGGGGAAAATGAAAAATGATAGGACTTATATAAGTATTATTCAAATTTAATACATATGATGGAGAAAAAATACAATACTTCCATTCCAGGAAATATCCACCAAAATTTATGGGCCTAATGTACCACCTCATGTTATTATAAAGAAGAAACTACTTATTCATTTGTTAACAGAACCATGGTAGTTTTTCCGATAGAAGTTCAGTCGGCCACGCTTCAAATAACTATCTATAGAAAACTATCAGATTCTAAGCACCAACAAAAGTGGTTTGATGAATTTGAGATGCTTGATGAGGGAAGGTCTCACACACCACACAACCTTGAGGTACATTAGAACCATCATTCATTATCCTTTAATAAAAGGGATCACATCTATTCATTCCTTCATGGAGAACATGTATTGGATCTCCGAACCCCAATGATACTAGGAATGAATCATCCTAACATGGAACAGATATTGGAATGACATTATATTTTACATATTTCCTATCCTGATAATGATTAATCATTCGATTCAATAGATGAATAACATGTCACTTCCCTACTAATGCAAGGTTTCTAATGAATTATTTTGCATATATTCCAGAATGAGTCACCTTCATATTTATTCCATGCTACTAAAATCACCAATTAATCTGAGGCACATGAAATTAAACTCAACAAAACACATCCAAAAAACAGGATATTAAAATATATTGAAGAAATAGTATCCACATAACATTAAATAGTGTGGAATATTTTATTAACACATGGCACTAAACTGCATGGGAAGCATCATTTCGCTGACAATTCATCACACAAGATCTATATCTATGAAACATAGAAATTATGTCCTCTGATCCTTGTGTTTGAGTTAGATCGAAATATGTTATTTCACATCAAATAAATACGTGTGGATTAATTATTATCAACTTAGGGTATATAGTGATAACCATATCTCCAATCCCCAATACAAAAACAATAATCAAGAGAAAAATCATACCTATGCATATGGGTCAGACTTGCATGGAGAATTACATGTTCATGAATTTTATCTGGAATGATTCCTCTAATTACAATGTATCTATTAAACCATATTTCCCAAATTTGGGGACTAGACACAATATATTCATCCTTATATAAACGAATTAGACTATGCAGTGATGTTCAAGCCTTCATTTTTGATATTGGTATTCACCTTAATCATTAACATGTGATGTTAGTCATGATGTTTGACATCATTACTTCATTGTTCTTAACAACATGTTTTTACATAACTACATATGACTTGATTCTTAATCCAATATACTACATATGGATTCATAGATCCTATACCATTTCCTACCCACAAAATAATACAAAATTTCATAGTCCATTCCCCAACTTCCACAATGTTTTGAATGAAACCATTTAAAATTCCTTGATTTCCAAACCATGAATAGATCATGTGAGTATTGGAATTTTGAAAAATGATTACACTCATGATCGAGATATAGATTTTCATTACAGGTCAAACATGGTCCTGGATGCAACACCTTAAATGTCACACCATGAGTCCATGACGCTTAATGATAAATTTTGTGGTTCTTAATATTGATTGATTTAAATCTATAAATTAGCATGCACCCCATCAAAGATGAACACTTTAATTTGTTTCCCCCACACCTACATTTATGAACACTATATGGCCAAATTTATATCGTTATAGGATACTTAGTGGCACCCATTACTCTATTCTTGAATCCAAACAATATATTTCCTTTTCAGGTTGATAAACCTACATTTTTTCAATATGAAATTAAACTACATAGTTTTTGAGGAAGAGTGTGTCACATTATTCATGTTATCATAGGATGAGTAGTTACTAACAAATCTACAATACTATGTCAAGATAAAACATTTAATGGGAACAATTACCCCATTTTTATATGGTTCATATCTACATGGAGAGATTTCTATTCAAGAACAACATGTGGAAAAATTAATATTATAATAGGATAATTATTGAGGTGTAGATATCTAATCCTAGGTATATCCATAATATATACATAAAATATGTCTCCCTCCATGTGTACATCACATACATACATTGGGATCTTCTAGAAAGAGCATATACGATGATATAAAGGAACCCATAATTGTACCTATGATTCATGTCCAAGAAGAAGGGATTTAAACTATATGGAATATATATACCCTTAATATATTTTTTTAACTACATGAAGAGGTTAATTTAATTATCACATGACATTAAACTGAAAAAAAAAATCCGTACTTAATTAATTTAAAATGTGCTGGTCTTCAACAGACATCATTCTTTATCAAAGGAACAGAAGATATTTACCTTGATCAACTAAAGTTGGGGTGATTTCATAATCTTTTAATCCCCTTGGACCAGAAATCACACTTCATTCCATGATCACATAAATTTTAAGAAAACCATTCATAGCCATGGGAATGGAAAATATATATCTCTATCTAACCATGATATCAATGCCTAATTAGTTGATTCCTTCCAACATGAGACATTTTGGCCTTATAAAAACAGAATTAAAGTCATTGTGATCTTAACAACACCATGGAAGACCTCAAATCCTGAGGGTGTTTAGGGACATACATGTTATTATTATTCTACATCATTACTCATGACCTGAGATCCTTGAGCCATAGTTTTGAACATTTTCATCATCCGATTAGAAGGATATTGGATTAATCTTTACTTTGGGTATAATAGTTTTGATATTGTGAGACACTCCCATAATACTATGTCTATGTAAATCATGAACTTAAACTTCATGAAATTTTGTCCAAGATATATGATCATAAAATTTACCATACATGGAACAAATCACAAAAAACCTAAAACTAAAAGTGAATGAGAAAAAACATGTTAATTTGAAATCCGAAAAGTGGGGAATAAAAATTTTCATGGATCTATTTTATAAACTCGTAATATCCAGAGTATAGACCAATATTAGAGCATGAATAATGAGTTAGAATATTCATAGGAACAACATAGACAATCTAATAAAATAAATGTCATGCTAACTAGGCCTCAATCCTTATGAAATAGGTAGAGAAAGGAATTTTCACAAATCCTCAACTTGATAACAGTTTCACTAGGAGGCCATATAACCTTTAGAATTAACAAAAAAATATTGAATATTTTATTATACAAATATTAAACTTTATTATTTGAGTACCAATGATTTTTAAATACTGTATTCGGACCTTGGAAGCAAATACCCTTCTTCGAGAGGTCGTATGTTTGACTATGAAGGCATGTCTATGGAACCATCTTTTGAGATCCTTTCTATCAATCAAATGTGTCCTTATTCAGAAAAAATGGAATTTTGATAGTAGTGATCCATTACATCAAATTTGTGGATCACAACAACTTAGTATTTTTGGGTCATCCTTATCATTATTGTCCCATATCATCATCATGATTTGAACACATTGGGTCATGATTTCCAATCAATGTAACCATAATACTCAATTATGTAAGACATACATGATGTTATATAACCATGTTTTTACCCTTTATCGAATCATGAATTCAATGTTCCATTTCCGTAAGATTTGATGGCTTAATCCCAATGATTTGAACCCATAGGGATTGTGAACCTTCCTTCCCATATATGACCTAAAATCCCATAGAATCCAGAACCATTCCTTGACAGTACATGTCTTCACAACCAACATCATTTTCCATATGTTTTTTTCAAAGAAAATATTTAATTTGTTAATATAAATGAGTGGGGACCAACTCTAAATAACTATGCATGTATTCCCTATGGACTCAAGAATAATGGATTTGAATAAAAAACAAGAGGAATATCCTTCATGGATGAAAAAAGATCTAATCCTCATTATCCCTGATGACATTAGAGAATAACCCAACACCTTTGGGTTTTTTATTTCATTCATGGTGTGTCTACCCAATTCCATATCCATTTATCAAATCTTTTGGGTTATGAAATTTTCCAACTATCCAGCTGGACTCATTTTCCCCAATATCACATCATCCACTAATAACATATCCAAAAACATTCATGTCCCTTGGAAAAATTGGGGAGACCACTGTTTGACCATTCAAGTGAATGCTAATATCTTTGACACACCTACCATTGATGTATCCAACTTGCAAGAACATAACTATAATCCTAATGAGACCTATAAACATTGTGTTGGAAATAAGCACCTTACCATGTTTGGTCATTCCTGGTATTTCTTTCCCATATTCTATATTCAACCATAATGTCCTAGAATAAAAACATTAAACTAAAAAATTTTTGATGTCTAAAAAGTATGTCATTAACCAACACAATATTTTATTTCATGTTATTAATACTCTAAAGTTCTTTGTATTTCATTTCTTATAAGCAAGAATTTAAACTAAATTTCATATTTATGGCCTTAATGAATGACATTAATATTCATGTTAAACAACCACACCAAGTGAAATTGAACAAAACAGAATAATACCATACCACAATACATTTAAAAAATGAAATATATCCTAGTTTCAAGAATTTAAATTTCATAGAATGATTGAATGCTTATTTCATGACATTAAACTTCACGAAAGGCGTCATAACGATAGGAAAATTAAATTAATTAAGAACAACACTTCATAAAAATTCTATTTCCCATAATTAAAATTCTGATCTATAAGAATCTTAATAATGAGAAATAAATGGTAAGAGGTAAATTACACCAAAAAAACATCACAAGATGGTCTAGATAATAAGACCTAAAAAGAAACACTTTTTGTAATGTTGAAAATATAATAAGGGACCCCTAATAAATAGTCATGGTTATTATTTCTATACATGAAATTTTAATATTGCAAGAAATATTATGCATTCATAAAATAAAAATGGAACACGATATTTAAACATGAAAACTCATAAGAGGTAAGCCTATTATAAAGACGAGTCTATTCCATCTATTCCTTCCCAACTATATAGAGTAGGTAATCATATGGAAATATTAATAAATATATTTAAATGTTTAATGGATCATCATATTTTATTATAAATGATAAAATAATGGTTACTAAGTCTATTATAGTTTTCAAAAGATAGATATTTATTCCTCTAAGACATACAATTTACGAAATTTATGATTATTCAGATTAGGTGATCTCTTGAAAATTAGAGTTGGAATGTCAATAAATAATATTAAGTCTTTGAGAATTCATGAGCCTTCATCAAGGAATATTTTTTTCTTTATTTCAATAATATAATATATGTGTCATGTATACATGTTATTATTGTAATTAATGGTATCGTTGATTGTCTATAAAAAATGATTTCAATGAAATTTCTGGAACATCATGAATTAGAGAAAACTATGAAATGACAGAAAAAATTCAGATAATTTATTAATTGATATGGTAAAAAAATGTGAAATCTCCAAATTTTAGAACCTTTCCATGTATTTTTCAAAAAACATAATGGTGAATATACTATAATACGATTTTATTTTCTCAATTTTCCATGTCGGTTAGAGACTTACAAGAGGCGTTGATTTACTGTCGATGCACTGCCCACACTACTTCGTTTACTACCTCCCAGACATGAAGTTTCTCAATAAAAGAAGAAATATACCAAACACATTTTTTAGTATTTTTTAATGAGGATGGTGGTGGAGTATGATCATACTTTTTGTAATATCTAATATACTCATGTCATGTTATCTGTGTAGTCAGGGAATCCATTTGGGGGGTACTCAGATATTATCAGGTGACCCTATTGCAAGACCTCCAAAGAGTCCTTAAATTGTTTTTCTATGGGATTTTCATAAATAATATCACATAATTCACTCTATATTTTCATATTGATGTAGATTCGAGACAATTTTATACATGATGTCATATAATGGTTGGATGTCAAGGCCACCACCCCCCATAACGTCAATAATCCAATGATGATTTTATTCATGGTCATGGAATGATTCAAGAGGAGTCCTGGTGTTTATGGTGTGAGCATACTTCTATATAATTCTAATCCATTGGTAATCCATTACAACTGCTTGATTGGGTACATTAGAATGTGGAACAATTCGCTAATCTTATAAAGAAGCATGATTGGAAGATGCATGTGTTATTATCAGACATGATACATTATTCAGTTCTTGTATAAAAAGAATAAAATCCACAATAAAATCTACCACATAATGGGATGGTTGTTTCGAGGATGAATATTATTCCTCGAACGCTCACCAACTTCATGGATCGACCCCATTGTTGTACAAATAATAAGGTCTTAGTGAAGCCCAAGGTTTTCCAACCCGATAAACCAACCTATCCATCACACAACTTGGGTGGGATTCCACCCATCACTAGGAATTATCATAAAATAGGAAGGTATGATATAGAATGGGTAGAAGGATAATCTCATCATTTTTGAATATCTCATGCCAAAATTTTGCATATTTTGTAGCTGAGATATTATTCTCCCTAAATTCTAGTTGAGGGGAAGAGAGAACCAACTTGAATACATATGAATTTTATGAGTAAACAATAACGGGATTATCTCTTGATAATAATCATATTTTCAACATGATTCATGAGAACCCCACACCAAAGAGAGATTTTGTACTAATGTTCGTCAAAACAACTAGCTCAATTATCAATATTTGGCCTAGTTGGTGTGGGATAGGGCATAAATTTTATGAAATATGACCATTTCATCAAGTTAGTGACCTTAATATATCTTTGAAACATTTAATCAGCCATATAAATATTTTGAATCGTATGGAGAAACAAGGAACCTTGGATCCCAGTAGTGTTGTGTATTATTTATAGCAGATGTGACCCCCTATCAAATTGAATAAGAATATAAAAGGATTAAAAATAAAAAATTACACATTCAATTTGTTACATGTGGTCCAAGAGCTAGTAGGGGAACTAATGAGTTCACATATGTAGAATTAGAGGCTTCTCGATTTCTAACAGAGCTTCAATCACAATCATTCTAAATCGAATTTTTGAGAGTTTATCCCCAGCTATGAAATTACACCCTTTCAAAAACCTATTTTTAAACCACTCATCATAAGTTTGAAAGAAATCTACCGTGTCACCCAATAGCCCCATGTGGTATACTTCTCAACTTTCTTGAGTTCCGAATATGATCCAGCATTATCATGAAACTTCTGAGAAAGGCATAGGTTTGGGTGTATAGGGGTCATTTGAGCTCTACTATGGTAAAAAATACGTTGAGACGGTTATTTATATATTGAGTGACTTAAAATTCCACTCCTTAGATAGTTTTTCTTTTAAAATATTAATCATTTTCAGTTAAAAGATTGTATTTTTCATGGTATCATACCATTCATTCATTACAGGAAGGAACTAAGAATACAACTCCTTGATGGGGGATATCAGACCAGTTGGTAAATATTCCAATGGATTATTCCAACATATCCATCGAATAGAGGAATCAATTAGTTCTATGGACTCATTGGATAATCACATAAATACTGATATTTGACGAACGAGAAAAAATGCAGTGGGAAATCTATACGACCTCATAAATCACAATATTTTATAACTGATGCGCAAATATTGAGACTCTATGTTTAATCCAAAATGTCCATGAGAATTCATTTGAAATGTTTCAACTAGTCTACAAGTCAAATTTTCATTTCAAATTGATTATCATATCCTTCCTGTTGGAGACAAATACTATTTAATAATTTGAGAAATCTATTAGTTGGCCATATAAAAACCATCAAGAACATGAGGGGAGTACGCCAACATATAGCAAAACCCCAAAGACTCTATAAAAACCCATTTAATGACTTCATAATCCTTTTCCATCAAAATAATCTAGTGATGATTATAAAAATAAACATAGAATATTGTAGTTTGATGATGCAATTATACAATCATATAGTTGCACAAATCTATACAGCGAAAGCCAATGTTATAATGGATATTTATGATGTTAAAATAGGATAAACCTCTTTCGAACCTCATTTCTAAAGTATATATAATACCACAGATCAAAATTACGATTACCAACCATCATACACCTCTTTCATGATGTGGTGGAGGAATAATAAGTACAAAAATCCTTCAATATAATGAAAATAACACATGCTAGATGAGTAAAAAATCCCATCAAGGGGATGTAAGAATCTGGGAGAATCATGAGAATCACATGATCCATGAAGGGATTAAAGGTTGAGAAAATTGATTCAAGTCTTATAAACCGTATGCCCCATGAAGATCATTAATACTGCATGAATCACATGGTATATATCCATCAAGTTCCACCCCTTAACCCTCATTATAATTTATCCTTAGGATGGTCATGTGAACCATATGGTGGTTAAGTGAACACGAAACGGAACCAACAGATCCTTCAAAGCTAACAATATAGCCATACGACTAAGGAACATGATGAATTTATGGTCAATTACTAAGAAGTGATTCATGCTTGGATTGAAAATGTTTCATCCCAAACCTATCGAATAGTGTGAACACAAGGAGATTTCCATCGAAATAGTTCTCTTGAAATAGCTTGTAAACTTTGTATTATGACTTTCTCTTTTAAATGGATCATATGAAGAAGATCATGATCAGAGGACTTACAATGGTGTCACATAATTAGAGGAATCACATGATCAATGGTGAATCTATGTTAATATTGTAATGAACTACTCCTCCACCACATATTTATAAGGAAATATATAGAAAACAGAAGCTCACATGGAGACCAAACATCTCTCAAAATATAGATTTGAGGTAACACCAAGGGATCATACAAACATTAATTTCCTCATACGACATTCCTTATAGTTTTGGAAATATCTCATAAGGGGTGGGGGGGGTGGTAATTTGGGGATTCCTATAAAATAACCATAATAAAATCTATAAGGTAAGAAATACTCAATGTATTTGTATTATTTTCACAGAAAAAAGGTATGGAAGCCAAATAAAATAGATTACATAACCTTTAAAAGGACATGTGATTTCATTAAAATATAATGGTCATGTAAAGGGATATTAAAGAGTATATTGTCTTTTTTGATTACATGGAGACCCTTTTATAAGCCTCTTTATTCTTGTAAAGGTTTCATGGAAGGCACTTGTGGTAATTCAAATGATTCTATATGAGTTCCTCTGAATCATGTGAAAAATCATCTAGATGACGCTTTAATAACCACCAAACACATTATGAAATAAGTGGGGTGAATGTAATAATATTCATTTTTTTACTCTTGTGATTAGTATGACCTTATGATGCCCCTAGCAGCATTTACATATTTTCATTAAAATGAAAATCAGTAAGTGATCTTTAGAATGAGAATAACATTGGATGCATATTTTCCAGAAATTGATACCCTTGTGAATCATCATAAATGTCAGTAGTTTGTATATAGTAATACCCACACATCACCATGATATTCATTATTAATCATGGTGTTCATCATAGCAATATCAATTTAATTTCAAGTAAAACACTCTAACAATGTCTTGAAATCCCTTACCCTTGAAAAACAAGGCATCACTAGAAAATTTAAATAGAAGAAACTTCTTGCAAAAGGGATATATGATGAACTCCATTAAAATGGGTTATAAACCATGTTCAATCACCACTAATCATAAAATTTCCACTTACAACTTTAGTATGACCATTACAGGTCCCTTATACATGTCAACCTGATCTAATGAAGGATCCCTTAACAACCTGAGTTGGGCATGAGAATGACCCCATAAAATTTATCTTCAAGTAGAGAAATGCCACTCCACAAGTATCATGATCTCACAATGAATCCAAGACATGCCAGCCAAGCCATTTGAAAGATATTTTACATGGTATAATAGGTAGGTTAAAACCCTTTGATTGGATAGATTCTAATAAACAAGTAAATGAAGGAACATTATCATAGTGGTTTTCATCTTGAGGCATCATGGATGATCCACAGTAAGATCATGTAAAGTGTGTCGTACCGAAATCACAACACATAATCCAAATTAGATATGAAGGATAAATGATATGAATGGTGGAATATACATGGGGTAATGATTATAATAAATTCCTCCCCATCTGAATAAAATAAAAGAGGATATGTGACAAATGTTGGGTGACAGTTATTTGGGTTAGAAACAGTAGAATTCTCTGAGTATCTTGTAACTCGATCTTAACGTTCATACAATAAGAAAAATCTAGGTAATAACCTATGAGATTATACAGTATGAATGTGTTCTTCAGGTTTCACTCTATGGATCATTTTATGTACTTCTAGAGTTCCATTATGATTTGGAGATGGAGGTCATGTATGTCAACTAGGTCAAACAAAACCTAAAATAAGTTAATGATGAAGAAACATTGAAGACCATATTTAAAAAATCATTGAATAAGTGATAAAAAATATAGTATAATTGTAATATTATTTATATGGTAATTCTACCACACTTTTCATGACCTACCCAGATCATGTGACAACACTTGGTATTTGTCAAAAGTCATGGGACAATATCTCATCATTCAATTTGGATTAGGAAATATCCATTGGACATGTAAAGAGAGTTGTGTGATGACCTCTGGGAATTAATCCCATGACTTAGGATATACTTTATAATTTCCATCCTAATCATGGGATTTCCTCTAGACATGTCACCCATGTTATTTGGAGACACTGAGACAACTTATCCAAATCACAAAATATCCTCGAGACATGATGACCATGTAATGTGGTCGGACATTGAAAATTAAGCTAGATCATGTGATTTCCTCGATACAAATCATACTTGATTATGAGATTTCTTTCTTACAAGTCTTGAAAGTAATTTAGTACCGTTCATGAATGTTATACATTATCAATTGTGGTCATCTAGACTAGTCAACTTGGTCATGAGACACCATACCAACATGTTGTTCATGATCATGATATGTCCTCTGGACAAGAAAGTTAGCAAATGTATCACCCTCGTAACATGATTTACTTTATTGTTAAATATAATTTGGACATGTTAGCCTATTCAGGTTACACCCTCCAGAAATGTAATCAATAATCATGTGATTTCTTCTATAAAATTCAATCAAGTCAAGCACCACCCTCCAGACATGTATGCCTTCATCATTCTATGTCCTCCATAAATTCCATCCAAGTAATATGGTGCCCTCAAGGAATGTCATCCTTGATAATGAAATTTTTTACATACATGCCACTCATATTATGATTCATCTTTCAGAAATGTAACCTGGATCACATTTTATATTCAGATATGTTCCCTAGGAAACTCGGTCTTTTTAAGAAATCATCTTTCCTATCAAGAATTAAATCAGAACATATTTGGATGATAATAGGGACATGATAAGAAAACATACAAGTACATGATAAATTTTTCTACTTGAAAAATTCATTCCTTCCAAAAACGTAGCTTTTAGAAATATGATTCCTTATATGATGAGATACGTTGGAACTATTCCTATGTTCCAAGAATGAATAAGAATCCGCCACATTGTAAGCATCATTATGCCCAAAACATTCCAACTATTTGGACCCAATCGCTCCAATTATCTTATCATTATTCCTTATCCAAAAAATGATTGAGAGAAATACTAATATATGATATCATTGATCCGTAACATGATTAGGCTAAATAGGATTCCTTCCTAGGGATCGAGTTCCATATTAAACAACTCATAGTGATACCCCAAATCATATGTCCCATATCTAAATGTTGTGAGACTAATTAATTTATATCCTTTTTAAAAAAAATTATCACTCATGTATGAATATAGATTTTATAAGATCATATCGTTCACAAAATGAATCTCCCCCTACAATGGAACCTTCAGTGTGTATGTCCCATTAGGTAGAATGATGTGATTACCCCCATATAAGGGCATCCACCACGAAATATGTCCAAATAGTATGATCAAAATATGATGACTCTAATTCATGACATAACACGATATTTAGGATTCCATAATATTGTTTGACAACAATATATATTATTTGGGTTCCCATATTTCCTTAATATATGATGATAAAATACACTGGTTAAATAAACTATGTTAGTTTTGATTCGGGTTACAATACAGATATGAAAGAATGTTCATAATGGTTTATTAACATCCTTGATATATTAATCAAATATATAGATAGTAGTGAATTTTATATTTCATGGTGGAATGTCATTAAAATATATGTACAAATTCATTTCTCATCAATAATAAGAAATACATAAATATGCTCAGATGCACATTGGTAGAATCATTAAAAGGACCACCCCTTTTTACACAAGGGTGGATTGAAAGCATAATCATTTTTAGGGTAACAATTTTTATATCATGATTAGGAATAGATTCATAAAAATATATTAAACATGTGATGGAGGCACAAAGTAGAAAATAATTACCCCTAAAATAGGGTATTGTTCCAAATATCCAATCCACTCGACCGACGTTAGTTCATACATAGCCTTTGTTATAAAACCCAAAATAAATTCCTATAATTGTAAAGAAGGTACATTCTAAATTATGGATATTAGAACTACTGGGAGTGTCTATAAATGATTAAAACAGGGTATACCCAACATGAATAATTGTAGATGACATTAAATCCCCAACAATTGATCGTCGGGGGAAACTGAATGTCATATCATCTAATGAAATATATGTAAAACGTTTTAAAAATGAAAAAACATATACAAATATCATATAAAATTATTAATTCCATCATTATAATCCATCAATGGGTGATCATGATAGAGAACAAATTTCAATGATTCATGAAGCTATACTCCACCCTAAACATGAATGAGGAATTCTTTACCTTTTGATGGAATTGAAAATAAATATTGATTATAAAACTAACATAATAACATCAAATTAATTTAACAAATACTGATGGTTTTGTGTTATCATGGTTTAATAAGGTTATATGAAATTTAATAGTAATGAAAAAAAATACTAAATTAAATATGATTACACTTCATCAAAGAAAATACAATTTTTAAACACATTGAGACCACTATGGTTGCTGTTATGGGTAATATATAAACACTACAATGTGGGTTGAGAATTTCCAAAGAGAATTTGGTAGTTATTTTTTGAATCAAATAGTTTTTGAAGGGGGATTAAATGATAAGAATGTGTTTCCTTTTATAAGATAGGGGAGGGGCACATTGGAATTTCTGAAAATATTAAATTATTAGAAATTAATTTTAAATTTCCAATGGCATAAAATTTAATTATTTCTAAGGTTATATTATTATGGTTTTAAATACCATATTTAAATAAAAACTAGATATGTATATGAAATTATTTCTACCCCTATTTATTTATTTAAACCATTATTTAACCAATTTAATTCTCACCTTGATGACATGGGTCTTTTACACAACATTGGTAAATATAATTACTATAAAATGATAAATTACCCATTAATGGGACATAGTTGATATGTTTAACCATATAATAATAAATTTCTGAACAATTTCACTTTTAGTGATTTTGATAATTTAATAAAATATTATTTACTACAAAATATAAATAATATCTCTTTTAATAAACATTCAATAATTAAAATTTTATAATATCTTGATAACTCTTATATCATGAGATAACTATTTTATTAAATTCCTAAAAATTTCAAGGCAAAATAAAAAATCTTTTAACCAATTATTTATCTTATATATGATATATTTTTAATATTTTTAATATAATTTATTTTATTCGTCCACTAATTGAATAAATACTACATCTACGTTGCTAAAGAATTAAATATAATTATTTGTTTCATAAAATTGATAAATAAATTTGAAAAATGAATATCTATAAATTATATGTAGATATTATGTTTATAGTAAATATAATACTCTAGATAAAAAATTTTTGAAAATATAAAATTTATTAGAAAAGTTGGTGATATCGTTGTATTTTTTTAAATAAAATATTATAATGGTTATAATAATATCCAAATGGAATAAAAAGTTTATTTAACCTAAACATGATACATTTTGAACAACAATTACTCATAATATTTGATTGGGTAATGGTTTATGATTTTCTTATAGTCCTTATCATTTTATCTTTACCCTAAATTTACGATTTTAAACATTATCGTGCTAATATAAATTACTTATTTAACTATTCATGTTTTTCGATATAAATGAAAATGTTTACTAAATTAGGACAGACTGATTAAAAATATGAAATATAATTTTTAAAATAAAAAAAATCTTTATAGAATTTTAATTATAAATGTAATCAAAAAAATGAAATGAAAAAAAGTTTTTTGGGGAAATGCCCTTTTTTAACTATAAAATGATTTCATTCTAAATTAGTATATAAAATAAATTTAAAAACTGAAAATCCATTTATTTAAAATTTAATTTAACTAATGAAATATTCAAACAAATTGAAAACATAATTTTACCTTCTAAATACAAAAAATTATTTTTAGTTTTCTATAAAATCGTCATTTTTTCACTATTCCTTTTAAAATCGTTATTTTCATAAAATTATCAAAAATCATTTCGATGATTTAATTAAAATATGGATCTAAAAAAATAAAATCAATTTTTTCATATTAATAGTATAGAGTTTTAATATTAGTCATTAATTATATTATTTTATGGAATGAGTTTAATAATGTAATTTCCTTTTTAAAATTACGAATTACATAACATATTTATCATGCTAAAACTTTTTAAATAAATATGATAATAGTTATTCTAACTGTACAAGGGTTATTATATATAAATTTTAAATTAATATTATATTATTATTTTTAGACATATCTAAAATTTAATTAACACTCATTTAATTGGTAACTAATGATAATGAAGATTAAAAACATGAATGGTTAAAGAAATTAAAAATAAACTTTAAAAAAAATTATATGTTTTCATTTAATAGTTAATATAAAACTATTAAAAAATTGAATAAGGATAAATAGATATTTAATTTTTTTTCTTCAAATTGATATTGTATAGTAGGATTCTATATAAGTTTTCATAATAAACTAATTTACATAATTAATATTTAATTGTGAGTAATAACTATTTAACTGAATAAGAGAATGTGGCTAAAACATTTGTAAATAATCATTAATTATATATATTCAGTAAAATTATTTTTAGGTTGTATATTTTTATCACCATGTCTTACCAAACTTATATCACCTAACTCCTAAATTTCATTCCATTAAACTTTATTTTCTAAAAAATATCCCACTATTTAAATTAATATAAAGAATTCACTTCACCCCTTTAATACAAACACATATGTGGAAATATATTTTAATTTATAACAAATATTCGCTCTCTATTTAGTAATTTTTTGGCCATAATGCACCCATTCATTGAAAATTAACCTCTATACCTAAAATATAAGGACTTATTCAAGAGAAGGTTCGAATTCTCAATGTTGGTATCAAATCACTCATAACATATCATTATTATTATATAATTTCTACACCATGCATAAAAATATAATAATTGTTAAATTATTATTATTTATTAGTTGATATATTTTTATAATAATGGTACAACTATTATTTATTATTATTCATTTATTATGAAAAATGAGAATCATCATTATTGTGTGGGAATATATTTTCACCTCTATAAAGAAATGAATATGGTTTTAATCAAAACCAAATATATATAGCATTGATGATTTATTTTATTAATAAATATTTTCTAAAAAATTTATTTATGATTTTGAAATGACCCCTCACTATCCACCTTCAACCATCTAATTTTTTTGGTAACAAAAGCGTTAATCATATATTGTGGGGACTACCGAATACAAGAATTTACTTGTTTCATTTTCATTAACATCTAAAAATTTACATTTTTTGATTTTATTTAATAATTATATGTGATATATATAAGTAATAAGTATCATAATAATTGTTTTGGTATAATAAAAATTAATCGATGATCGATATAATGTAATATGTCAATGTTGGTTACTAACCCAAAACTATTTCAATAATATTTTAGTTTTCTGGATACATCCCAAAAAATATAATTTAGTTGTATTTTATCAATATATTTTTTATAAAAAATAATATTTAGAAATTTCATTATTTTAAATTTTGATATTTGAGAGAAAAAAAGAATGATCCACAATTTTTTCTGGTTCTATTTCAATTTTATCATGATTATTAACATGAAATTTGGAATAGAGGTTATTAAAATATAGTGTTGGAAATGAACTATTATTAATGTGTATTAGAAATAGACATGTATATGAATAATGTTTTTAAATCGATAATTCAGATGAGTATATTTGTAAATACACTGAACATAGTATCCTAGAGTTGTTAAATACATTAAAACATTGACATAAGATAACAGTAATTTTCTCCCAAATGACTATACAATTTAATGGTCTAGGTAAATTAGAAACAATATTTAACAGAACATTAAAATTTTAAATATAAAATAATACATTTTATTTTCTTCAAATTATTCATTATTTATTCTTGGGAATCCCTGTAGTTCATGAATAATAAACATATATTTATCTTGGGGGTAAGAATAATAAGAAGTGGGAGAGCTAAAATTCCCTCAAATGGTAGATTAAAATGAATGGTATCATGAAAAAATAACAATATTCATTATGTATAGGTAAATAAATAAACCCATTAAATTCAATCGATTACTTGAGCATAATATGGAAGATATAAATGATGATTAAATAATACAATATAAATAATCACATTATCGACAAAACATAACTATTTGTTTGCTGAGTAATATAATATAAAATAGAACATTATGAACTAATATCATTTTTATTGAATTCATTATTCTAGATATAATAATCGTACCATCAAGGACTGATTACAATGAGTGTTACATAAACGGGTTAGGCATTGACTAAAAACAAAATCTATTTTGACACATGAGACCTACCAATGCATAAAGGGTAAATAGAAATCCCCTACCATCACATATTAAGTCCAATTAATTAATCATATGAATGGGTAGAGTGATATTCAAAATAATAATAATTATTGAAAATATATCATAGAAAATGTAAATAAATACAACTTTAAATAATCATAATCACAATAAACCTATTGTAATTTAAATGTTATCAAATTTGTACATCCCTAAAAAATGATCATAAAAAATTCATGTAAGAAATAAATATGGTATAATTTAAATATATCCAATTTTTCCTATAAATAAAATATATCGTTGATATCAGTGAAGAATAGAAATTCCATTAAAATATCATTAAATCAACTATTGATGTGAAAATTATTTTTACACTATAAATATTATTAAAACTGAAAGATAATTTTTTTTGATAAAAAAATTTATTTTAAAATAAATTTTGAATATTATAATGGATTATTTAATACATTTAGTGGTCATGAATGAAGAAATTTCATAAATGTTGTAGAAGTCAAAATAATGAATCCATTAAAAGATTTAGGCATATCCAAAAATCCTTATATTGAAAATGAAATTAATATTCAATTAAACAATTTTAAAATGAACTACATGTGTAAAAATTTCTTTAGTAATTCATTTATAGAATGTTAAAAAAATTAATAAAAAATATATTTTTAAAAATATATATTTCTTACCGAAGAGTAAAATAATGTCAGATTTTATAATAAACATTTTCATAATATTTTTAAGTATCAAATAGAATAAAAAAGGTATTATTACTTGTAATGGTTTATTAATGACTACAGGGGAAAAAAAATTTTAGGAATTTTAAAATAATACCACTAACTAAGATTTAAACATTAAACAAACCTAAATAATGTAAAAATTATGAAATACACCTTTATAATTTTTCTATCATTTAAATCCTAAGTTTCATAAATGGAATAACATAAAATAAATCATTATGTTCCATAAATAGAAACAAATTCGTGATATTAAGTATCAAAATGGATTATATACACACAAAAAAATGGAATACATGGTGATGAATGAATACATCCCATGGATGTAAACCTGACATTTGAATCCCTTACTTGAGATCTAATTTCCATTATACGTGTTCATGTCATCTATATAATAAATATAAATTTATTATAATTATATTAATGAAATATAATAATAAATTTTATTCCACATAAATTTAAATTATAGTCTTTTATGTCTAATTTATAAACAATTCATTCCCTAAATAACAATTTCAGGTGATACTTGCTTCGTTTTTCATATATTTTTTTGGTAATATCAATCCTTTTACATGACCATGGTTATATCATCTACATGATTTATAAAATTACATAGATATCATATCTATTATTTTTATTATATATTTTTATTTATAAATAAATTTTGAGATAGAAAATTGATACACCTTTCATGGATACGATAGGTGGCACATACGCATGACCATAGTTTCAATTTTTTTAACAGATGCAATGAATGGAAAATTAATTTTATGCAGTAATTTTAGATTAAATGTTATGTTATATATACAATTTATCTATATAAAATAATATATAATTAAAATAAAAGTAAAAATTAAATGATAAACATTTTACATCGCTATGGGTAGGAAATAGTACATACATACACATGAGCAACATTGATGTTTTCCAAAATATTGGCAGTTAATAAGTTAGATATGATTTTATAATTTTATAAGATTTTTTATGTCTTATGTATCACATATATTCATTAATTTTAACCATAATACATTTTATTTAATGGGAATGATAAAGTAGAATCACATCACTTCGAGAGGTAGTAGTTAGTTGCTCAAACGAACATTGTTGTCATATCCACCATAGAATGGAATGTAGGAAGGTATATGACATATACTAATTATAAAATTACAACAATTTCGTTAATTTCATATAAAATATTTTAATACATCATTTTATCAATCCATGAATACTGGTTAAGGAAAATGAATTAAATCAGTTCACAAAGCGATAGTTCAACGTACGCAAGATCGAGAGTTGAGTTTCCAAATTTTTGGAAGTATCAATTAATATCAGCTTTTAAATTAAAAAAAATAAAACCATAGTATATAGTAATTGGTTTATTAATATGACTATATTTCCATATGATTTTATGGGGGGGGGGAAGGGAATAAGAATCAAAATAAATAAGGACAAATAATAATTTTACTGATTTTTTGGAGAGATTATTTAGGATTATACATAAATACTATTAAGAAGAGTTTCATGATCAAAATAATTTATATACGATATTTTTAGTGTTTCTATTAATCGATTTTTTATCTATTTTCTTAAAAAATAGATGTGGGGAGACTTCTAGAGAAGGGGTGGCCTTTTATATATGGTGCCGAGGACACATATTTTATTTTTTGAAAAGATAATATCATAACCAAATTATAAAATGAAAACATTCTCCCAAATGGGTCATTATTAGCTCATAATTTATATAATGTCTCAATATTTCCATAAAATTGATTTTTAATATGTTTTATGCCATTTTAATCCATTATCTTTTTAATTTACTTTATGATAATCCCATTTTACTCTTAACTACGGTATATATTTTTTACTCTTATAATTATTAAATAATGATAAAAAATAAAAAATATGTTTAAAATAGTTTAAATTAATTCTATTAAAAATAGAAAATTAATGTTTCCAATTTCAATTCACAGAAGTTGTTAAATAGAATATAATTAACCCCATAGAGGTTATGAATGAGTGGTTTTCGAAAGAGAAAATTCAAATATGTATAGAAATTTTTAATATCAGAAATATTTTTATAACTTATAAAAATTACCTAAATTATATGAATTATAATATTATATAATTATTTCACTTTAAAAAAACAATAATATATCATTTAACGTTGTAAATAATTTAACTAAAAAGATACTTAATAAAAAATCAGTATTTTCTATATTTATTAGAAAATTATTCTTTTTGGAAAAGTACCTAAAATCACGAAATAATAAATTTGAAAATTAGAAATAAAAATTTTATTTTATTTTGTAAAATATATTTTATAATATATTGAAATAATTAAAATATGTTTGCAATGTAGGTTTATTACATCTTCTAGAAACATACATTTTTACCAAAAATACTTATTTTTCTTTAAATAGATTTTTATTTTTCTTCAAATATATATATACCCAAAGAATTTATTTTATACCATATTATTTTTAAAATTTACATAGTCTTTTTCATACATATAATCAAAACATATTGGTTTTAATAGAAAATTTTAATGAAATATATGTTTATAGAATATCATGTTTCGTTTAAAACCGAAGTGTCATGAATCAGAATATGTCCATAAGATATCAATTATTTAATATTAAATATATTATATAGTATTAGGGTTCTGATTTCTATAATAATCTTATTGGTTTGTGTTATATAAACAATCAAACATGATGCTACCATTTAGAATCATGGGACTCTATATTATACCTCACTTAAATAAATTTCTATACCCTCAATTTAATATTGAAATAAAAAAATTACGTATATGACATTTGAAAACACAATTTATCTAAACCCGCATATTCCAAATTTTGTATAGAAATTAAAATTGATATGTGATAAAGGGATGTACATATGTCAATTATAATAACCCTTAACTAGGTATCTAATTAAGAGAACACTGGTTGGAAGCTAAGATATGGGCCTGAACGAAGAGAATAAATAATTATAAATAGTGATAGATATCATCGATGAAAATAAGGTGACTGTGAAATGATAAGTTATTGAAGTAAAAACCACTAATCTGTTATGATTTATAATATAATTTTATTCATCAGATATACATGAAATCTGTTAATATTTTCTTCAATTTTCTTTTTTCTTATTATTGAGGAATTATTTTACTATCTAAGAAATAAAGAATTGTACTTAATTAAAATAAATCAATTTCTTAAGAATAATTTCAATAGTTGGGTTGTGTTTTAATCAATTTCCACATCATATCTATATATATGAAATGAATTTCTAGAAATTTTTTTCCACTAAACCACAATCATTAACTTTAATCATTCCATTAGATTCATAAAACATTGAAAAGTCCTTTTGTAAGACTATAAATATTCAAGAAAATCAATTTGGTTATAAGATGTCATAAAATATAATTAATTAATATCTAAACATTAATAGTATAATTAAATTTTCAACATAGTCCATTTTATAAATATTTACTCATCAAAAATATGGATTAACAAATTCTATGCCGAACCAAATTTCGATGGAAAGTGAAGAAATTTTCCAAATCAACTTAACAGTAGATTTATCAAATTTAGACAATTATATCTTAATTTAAATTACCAACTACTACAATTACTTTATTAGTGTACAATGTTATTTAATAAATTCATAATTCCTGAAATAATTTTTTATCATGTTTCATAAACAAAATCTCAAAATTTTTCCCTCTAAAATATTAAAAATATCTATAAGAGATGAAATAAATAATAAAATTTCCAAAAAAAATTTATTCTTAAAAATAATATATAATATCTATTTATAATTATTTCCTCAACATTTGGAAAATATTAATTGTTATCCTCCATTAATCATGTGTTTTCTAAAAATATCAACTTGTAAGTGTATATATTTTTTTTGGTCGTTAATATTATTGAACATATTCTCTAAAATACTTAATGCAAAAATATTATACTACATTCCTTATAAATTTGATAATTAAAATTAATAGAATATCATTGGTAGAATATTATAATAAAAAAATTTGTGAATAAAAAATAACATTAATCATTAATCTTCCTTTGCAGTAATAACATATATTCCAAAAATATCAATTACCTGATTTTGATATAGATTACCTTGGCAAATTTTTAATTAAATTTTGTAGTTCCCCATATCCTTACAGTGGAATAATTATACATTATAAAATTATTTATTTCCCTTCGAATTGCATTTTTGGTGTCATTACTCTCTACAATCATAGAAAAATATCATACCATTTATGAAGTACAAGGTTATTTTATATAATAATAAAATGGTTGAAATTCCTCTTTCACTTCTATATTTTTTTTTCATTTTTCTATATTGTTATTATAATATCATGCTTCACTTATATTCCATATTACTTCTCTAACTCTCTCCCTATATTTATATAATATGATAATACGGCTTTTATTGTATGGTTTGGGATACTTGTTCCCTTGAATGTATTAGCATAATACCATCAAATAAACTATAAATATATCTCTTTGAAATATGTATGTTGTTTATAGAATGATTTTTAACATTTTAATTTTTGATTAACACATAGAAAAAATTTTATCTTCCTTTTTTCTCAAATTCATAAATTGTCGCCCCATATCCACTTGTTGCTCACAATTAACATATTTCTCATGAAAAGGATTCCTAAAATCTGGAAACTCCATGATCACTATTTCCCCTTCATAATTATTGCATTGAATCAATGTAAACCATTGATTTTATTCTGTTGACATATAGTAATTCCCATGAAAATATTCTTCATTTCATAACTTTATAGAGTCGGAAATATATTCTCTATTGAACTTATCCATTATGTTACTACTGCACAAATTTTATTCCCACTGAATGATAGAGGTTTCTAAAAAATAAATATATCTATTATTTGTATACTATGTGATGGATCAGTCGTATTATCTATATATATAATTTAATTTCTCACACACTAATTTAGTTTCCCTAATGTGGTTATAAATTGATTAGTTCTAGCTACATATCCAAATACATCTTCATTATCATTCACATTAGAGAAAAACCCGTTATGGCGTATGTGTAATTACATAGTTTCCATTCCTTCCTCTAGGATCCATTTTTAAATAATGGAATACACAAGATTATATCATAACATTATGTATTATAATTTATATTCTCAATACACGTGATGTACACACCAAAATTTAATAAATTTATATATACTGATTTTTATAATAATAAACAAGTATTCTTTTGGAATATTTATAAATAATAAAAATAACATCAAATCCTTCTTAATGGGTTTTAAATAACATTTGAATTATCCTAAGAATATACACCGAGAGTGTCAAAAATGTAAAAAGTAAGGCCCATACTTTTGTAACAGAAAATGCATGATTCATGGCTGACAATACTTTTTAAGGGTTATTACTCATAGCTACATATATTCCAGATCCATGTCCACTTTTAGAATCCATACATAGATGTATTTATTTGAAAAAAAAATATAATTAATATCGTAAAACAGCTTTTGGATGTTCTGTTATACTTGTCCTCAATGATTATCATGGGGTCATGTTCAGTAAACATATTTTACAAAAATATAGATCCCAATATTCCTATTTAACATCCATTGATACCAATATTAAATACTATAAAACTATTATCCAAGTTTCAGTGGTCAATTCATTATATATTAATATGATATAAGTAATCAAAGAATGATGGATAATATAATTTATTTTTCTTGTTAAACTAGATACATTCATGAATATCAAATTATAAATAGTAATGTAAAATAAAGCATTTTATTTTCATTGATTGAATTTATATTTTCTCTATCATATCCCCATATAACATTTAAATAAAAATATTAACATCGTAAGTAAAAATGATAAGGGCTGATCTCAAATACATAGTATAGGTATTAATAGAGTGAAATCGTTATTAAATAAGTAATAACAATCAATATTGAAAGATAAATATCTGAAATACCTTCCATTTAATCAATTAAATGTGTATAATATTTATGGACCAAATAACAATAATATAATACTATAAAATTTTCAATTAGATTGAAAATTAACTATTTATATTTTATGTAGTAGAATAATCAAATGGGACATCAATAAAAAAAATATAATTGGTGAATGTATAATTCCATAAATCATAACTATACTATTAAGGCCTCAGTCTAATAAATCATACATAAATAGATTAGGCATCAACGAAAAGCCCTTGATAATTTTTCTCAGGAATCCTATTGATGCATCAAGGGGATATAGAGGAACCCAAGAATTATTTTTTAAGAATAATTAATTAATTATATATAGTGGTTGTAACATAATGAATATAAACATTCGAATTCAAAATCTAGAAAATAAAATGATTCAAATTTTCCCCAATCAATAAAAATTATAATAAATAATCCATTGTAAAAGGAATGATATCAAACTGGTACATCTCTAGTAAAATTGATCATAATCTATCTTGATAAATAATATGTAATGTGTTGTTTAATAATATCCCAGGTAGATAATAATGATAATTGATATTTGATGACATTGATGAACAAAAATACATTAATAAATTTAGTAATGAAATTATTGTGGAAAATAAACTTTTTACAATTAATATTTCATTAAAAGTAAATGTTCAAAAAATAATAATAAAATAACAATCATTAAAAATTAAAACTGAAACATATATAGGATTATTTAAATAATAAATTGGTCATGATGGTGTAAATTCTGTACATGTAGTGCAAAATAAAAAATGATTCCTTTCACATGTTTTGTAAAATCCAAGCAGACCATATTTAGAAAAGGTCATGAATATAAATTTAGTTTTTCAAATGTATGTCTTGGTTAATAATTCCATTATTAAATTATTTAGTGTTTTATAATAAAATTAAATCATTTTTTGAGTATAAGGTTCTATAAAAAGTAAATTTTTATCGAAGAGATAAAGAAAGATAAATTTTATTAAAAACATTTTCACAATCATTTTTTGAACCAAGGAGAGGATCATCGTACATTTAGATAAAAAATATTACAAACTACCATAAGTGATGTATATTTATATATTTTATAAAATAGAAAATAATTTCCCCAACTGAGTGTTAAATATAAATAATCTCCAATAATGATAAGATTTTGAAATGCACCATTAATATTTTGGAAAATTTTGAATCCTAATCCCTATCAAAGGTATAACATAAAAAATTTTAATATCATTATGTGATATATATTACTGATAAAAAATTACAAAAGGGTTTTTATAAAAACCACAAAAAGGAATAAGTGGTTTATACGACCTATGTCCCATGTATATAAAAGTAATATAAGAATCTATTTTCTCTTATCTGATTTGCATAATACATGTTTTTTCCTCATATATAATTAATATTTACTTATTGTAAATATATTAAAACACATAAAAATATATTTTTTACTATATATTATTTAATTATAGTCTTTTATTACTCGTTTAACAATAATCATGCAAAAATCATTATTTTAGTTGATAATTTCTTCATTTTTCATGTCTTGTGGTTCATTAATATCAGCAAATTTACTTGATCATCAATAAATCATCCATAGAAAGTTACAAATGATGTATATATCATATAAAATAATTATATATTTATCTGTATTAATCAATAAAAATTATAGATGGAAAATGGGTTAATGCATTCATAAAGACGGTAGGCTATGCATATGCATGAATAATGTATCTATTTTTGTTGATGGATCGAATTAAAAGAAAATAGAAATTAATTCATTATTATAAATGAATCATAATTTCATTTATTTAATTTAATATAATAAAATATAACTTTATTACCATATATATAAAAATAAAGTTAAAAAAATAAAATTTAAATGTTGTGGTTGTAGATTACACATATGCACATGCGACATTATTGTTTTCCAAAATATGGAAATGTAAAGAGTCATATGTGATATTTTTTATATAAGAATATTTTTGTTATAAATATGAAATTTTATTTTACATTACCCTAAATAATTTCTTTGTAAATCATATGTGAAAAAATAATCGCATCACTTTGCGAGGTATTAGTCAATCATACAACGAAGAAACACATTAATATCTACCACAGAAATGAATTTCGTAAGTAATATGTGATATAATAATTAATTAAATATAATAATTTCATAAATATAATACATATAATTTTAAATCCATCTATATATCAATCATTTAATGGTGATAATGGTAACATATTTACATTGTTACATGAGGTGGTAGACCATCGTACAAACAATTTCTAGGTTCATTTACCTTTTGATTGATGTTGAGATGGATTTTAGTTTTTAATATAATAATATATAAGTATATCGGGGATAATTTTTCTAATAAATTTTTATAGTTGAAAATTATTTTAATTACGTGGAATAATAATTAAAATAATATGAAAATTTAAGAATTTGACTCGTTCTTCAAACAGATTCTTTTGGTTTATTCATAATCACATCATATAGTGGTTTCCAAATCCAAATATATATTATAGAATGTGGGTATATATTTTTTGAATGGATTTGGGTACACCCTTTTAGAACCAAGAGAGTTTGGTTGTTAGAATAATGGAGGATAGGTGGTGTCATTTTATAAGTGGGTGAGCGGACCGACATGGAATTTTTGAAAACTGAAAATGACTAAGACATTTATCTCATAAAAGTCTCCAAATAGTTAATTATATACACTTATAGTTTATATGTTATGATTATTTCCATAAAAGGTTAAATTTATAAGTTTTAGGTCATTTGTAACCTTTATGCCCTTTTTTTAACCACTAGTAATCCTATTTTACCTTAACCACAGTAATTAATTTTAATAATTTTGAATATTAATTATGCTGCAAAATTAATCTAACTATAATATATTATATAAACTATTATTATTATATATATGGAATACTATTTTTTTTAGTTCACAGAACTTGTATAATTCAATTTAATATTAAACTCATAGATGAGATGAAAGAATGATTTTTTAAAAAATAACGTTCTTATTAGTATAGAATGTTTTAATGTCAAAATTAAATATGAAATTGATTACAATAACATTGTTTTAAAATTTTACTATAATGAAAATAATTTTAATTTTATTCTAACTTCTAACATAAATTATCATTTTAAATAATATTATCTAAAGGTATATTTAAATAAAAATAAATATTTTTCACTATTCATAAAAACATTAATCTTTGAAGAAAAATATGAATAATTTACCGATTTATTATTTGGAAAAGAAGATATAAAGAATTTAATTTATTTTTTCATATAGATTATTTAATGTGTCAAACAAATAAAATTATTTTTATAATGAGTGACTATAAAATCGTTTAGATAAATATAATTTTTCAAAAAATAAATCCTTTTATTTAAAATGTTTTTTATTTATTTTTCCAAATCAATAGATACCAACTAAATTAAATTTATAACAAATTATTTTCATAATTTAGTTACTCATATTCATACTCATCACCTTAATGGATAGGTTATAATGGTCACATGTGAATAATAATATGTTGGATTATCGTGATTCTATTAAACCCAGAGACATGTGTATCACTAATTATTGATGAGATCAAATTTATTTTAGAATAAATATATCATTACATCATGGAGTGTTTCATTTCCTTTTTTTTCATTGTGTTTTGTGTCATATATTATATTGAACAAGATTTTCCAATTTTAATATTTTAGGTAATTATAATATTTATCACACTAGAGGCTAACACACATCCACAAAATAAAGGGTAAATCCAACCGCAACAATAGAACAAGATTCATTTTTTGAATCATACAATTTTTTGTTTAAACTTCTTTAAAAAAATATATTATAAATTATGTTATTTTTTTTGCATTTGTGTAATGGTGCTTTAAACCAATTCAATTTCAATGAAAAGATACATTTTCATTGTCTTTAAAATCAATGAGAATTTTGGACAGAGGCTTATAATTATATTTTTACAATGATGATACAAATATTTTTTAAAATATCATTTTTTTAATTTGTTTTTAGTTATATTCAATATTATCTACTTATATTGGAGTTAGTTTTCTTTTTTCTCCATATTCTACTATTCCATTATGTGATATAATTTGTGATCAAACATCATTATCATGAAATTTACTTTATCTTGTAATTTGAATATTTAATGATACTCATATTATTGTCTAGTTTCGTTATGAAAATCGAATTATGTATTTCAAGATAATCTATGAATCCCATTGATCTCCACGGGTTCTTTATATAATATTTGGATATTTCATGAATTCTATTTTTATTTTCATGTGATATTATGTTGCAACACCCCAATATTTTAATAAATATTTCTCCTAAAAAATATTTATTTCTTTATTACCTTGTGTTCCATTCAACCGTGACTTTAAACAAATCGTATGACACAATAAATCTATAATGACAGTTATAGACAAGAATTTGATATTTTGGGAATAAATGTGAATAAATGATTTAGTAAATAAAAATAAAGGACCAACTCTATATTAATGTATTTATCTGTTTATAGAAAATAATTGCACAATATTATTTAAATCACCACATTCTACAAAAAAGTATTTTTTTCTAAACTGGTTTTTTATATTTTTATATATAAATATAAATTTTTATTAGTTCTATAACATGGAATTAAAATTTTAATTTCAATTTTTAATATATAATGTTAAATTTATCTTATATTTTTTTCTAAAACATATATTTTTATGGAATATTTTATAAACTCATTTTTAATGAAAACTGTTTTTTATTATAAATTATTTAATTGTAAACTAATCTCTTATATTTTTTTAAATATTCAATAAGTTAAAAATAATATTATTATAATTTATTAATAGATTTTAATAATTAATTTATTATAAAAATAGTTCATGTTTTTAAACAGTCATTTATTTAAAAAATGCTTCTCATGGAATATTAATTATTTTATTTGAAATAAAACACTAAAATTGTTTTACATTGAATTTTTCAAAATTGATTCAAAATTTTTATTTATGATGTCCAGATTTATTTAATGGGTTTATTTTATTTTTGTCTAATATGAATATTTATCTTGGAAATTGTTTTTCCATAGAAAAGGGTAAATTGGAAAACATTTGTAAAAAATAAATTGAAAAAGAATACATGATGACCCTAACACATACATATGTTTTATTATAATAACATTAAAACATAATGATATAAATCGATTTTTTCTAATGAAAACTTTTCATTTAAATGAATTATTTAATATATAAATGAATGAAAATAAATAAAATATCACTTTCGTTCTCTAAAATATCCCTTTTTTTCACACATGGGGTCAATGGTTTGTGGTGAATGAATATAAATGTAAATTTTTATCTCGTTAAATTTATATTCATGAAACAATATCTATTTTCATATTTTTTGTTCCACTAAGATAAGATTACGATATTTAAAATATTTTATTTAATAAAAATTTCAAGATGTCAAATTAATGTTTGAATGACTATATATTTTTAATATAGGGTTTCCAAAAAGGTATATTAGATTATAAATATTATTATAAAATATATAAGATTTAAATTCATTATTTTATTTTATATTTAATTTTTGTGATCTTATAAGAATGTAATATTATTACACAACATTGATGTGAAAATTATTTTATTAATAAAAATATGAAATAAATAGTATTTATAATAATAGGATGAATACAATTTTTTAAAATTGATGATATAAATGAATTATCCTCATGCCCATGAAATTATCCGAATATAATAATATATTTGGTTTGATGATAAATTTTTATCTTAATATTTATAAAAGTAAAATTAACTAATAGTGTCAAAATTGACATTAATGATATTTCCTCAGAATAATATTTTATTATGTCAATTGAAAACCATCTAACATATTTAAAAATAATAATTACAATATGGTCTCAAATTTTATAAAATTTATATCTATGGTATAAGTTAGATCATATAACTAAAAATTACATCCTGTTAATATTGAAATATTTTTCACCATAGTTAAAATTAAAATAGGTTCATAAAGTGTAAATCAAAATGAAAAAGATTAAAATAAAACCAAATATTGTCAAAAATATATTTGTTGATGAGAATAACAACTTATCTAATAATAAAATCAAATAATTCTGATTTTTAGGTTTTTGTATTAAGGTCTAATTTTTTATAAATTATTTTTTAAGAATGTTCCCATAGTGCCCCTCACCCCCATTATAAGCAGGAACCTCCTCCCTTACTTATAAACACCACATTGAGCATTAATATCGATAATCCCCTAAAAAGTTCTCTTATAAACATCCATAAACACATCTTAGAGGGTATAGTATTCTCATAATACAAACCCCAGTGTCCCTACGTTGATATCTAAAGGATGTTCAGTAATTCCCCGACTTTAGATACCCAGAGTCGGTGCATTATTACATAACATTGGCATGATCACAAGAACGATCCAGTCTCGAAAGACCGATTCGTTTAGTATCCATGGAAACACTATATATATTCATAAAGTTTACATTACATCATAAAATTAAAACTAAAACAATATAGTCTCTATAGTCCATATTCTTATCCCCTCATACTATCCCTGCAGGTCATTCATAAATTACTTCTTCACATCCTGGTAAAAATAAAACATAAAAAAGGGGTGAGATCAAATGCCCAGTAAGGATAACAATATAGCGGAAACTTTCATAAATAAGAATAAACATTTAAAGCAATGTATAACTAAAACAAAAGCCTTTAGCTTGAACTTCAACATATTATGGAAAACATAAAACGAAATACTGCCATTTACTTATTCACATTGATATTCTAATAATCGAATAATCACATGCAATATCAATAACCACTTTCATAATAATGGAATGAATAATGCCAGACTATCATAACCACATAGCCAAGTCCTCGTTCCAATACTACAAATAAGATTTTCTCAAGGCCTTGTGCCAAGACACTAGTTTGTCTCATGAGACATACCGATGCATCGATGAGAAATAGCGGGCTCCACCAGTCACATATTAAGTCCAATGAATTCCCATATGAAAAGGTTTAAACATAACATAACAATTCATATTAATACTAGCATACTAATTGTAAATACAACATCTATAAACCACGAATGTTGTAAAAATAACACATCCACAGTCAAACACATCACAAAAACATCAAAACAATATGGAAGTTTTTTATCATAAAAAATAAACATCAAATAAACATAAAATCTATCAAAGGATGACGACATAGATGAAATAAAAACTATTTTAGAGAAATATCTCTTTTGTTGAAATCATATAAAAGTCACACATTTAATAAAGAAGTACTTTAAAATAGAATTTTGAAACAAAGTGTCCCATACCACTTCGAAACTTTTGAAAATAAATATCTTTTCAAAACATTCTTGTAGATATTAATAAATCCTTAAAATCATTTTGAAAACATGGATATAAATTTAAAAGATTTAGAAAGATAAATATTTAAAACATTTAAAATTCTAATTTTGATAAAGATTACATTTCAAAAAATCATAAAATATTCATTCTGAAATCATTTAAAAATCACATAATTATAATATAAAACATTTAATTTGAAAATATCTTTATATTCTTGTAAGGGAAGCTTCAAAAATTTTATAATGGTGCAAAATATCCACACCCTCCGTATAAGTAAAAAAATACATTCTAACCTTAATTCTGTTGAAAATTTAAAAAGGACCTTGTTTGGAAAATGACGGAAATATTCCTTTATAAACTTCTTATAAAAAGTCATAAGATGGTATAAATAACTATAACCAATATTCTGTAAAATAATAAGAATTTTTTTAAATACACATTCAAGAAACATGGATGTTGATGATAAAGAGGTCTTAGTAGATAATTACGTATAAACAAACTCGGATAATGAAGAGATTGTGAAATAACCCTTACCTTGTACTTTTCCTTGGTTGGTGGTAGGCTAACCACCTGTATAATGGTGAAATAATTGTTATTAAATTATAAAAGAATCATATATATTAATATGATATCATATATGATCTTTTAATATTGATTTGTTAATAATATCTTAGTATTATTGTTGTTTCAGGTGTTAACTTACGCGTTTTCTTTTATATGTTTTGTTACGTAAGCTGTTTTTTTTCATGGATAGGTTGTATCTTAATCATATACATAATTATATCATGTCAATAGATAATATTATTAATCATCAAATTAGAATTTTACTTGAATGGATACAATGGAGAATGAATCTCATCGCGTTCGTGGAGACGGTAGTCCGTACGTACGCACCAGCGACAATATCATTTTTTGGATATTAAAATAAAATAAAATTGGATGGTTTGTAATACATATGGAATCACTATCATGTTATATTTATTATTTACATGAATTACACATCATTATTATACCCATCCAAATAATTATTTATTGAATGACAATTACACCACGGCGTGGAGACGGTAAGCCGTACGTATGCACGTATGGTGACATGTCATTCAAAGGATAGATAGAGTACTGAATATGGTTGTACCATATTTTTAATAACATCATAGTCTATAGAATATACTAGATTTATTATTTTATAATATAAATAACAAAGAAAAAAGAAGTTGAAGAAGAAAGGAACTTGAAAGAGGGTGGTGAAAACCTTACCTCTTCTTCGGGTTCTTCCTTTTGATTTGATCAATATGGATCCTTAGGATAGCTTTATGATCAAAATAAGTCCTCTAGGTTGTAGTGAGGGAAGTTTATAGAGTATTTGGTATGGTTTTTGCCGATCCAAAAGGATTTTAATGTTTTAATTAGTGAGAAGGGGGAGTGCCCTTTTATAAGAGGGGTGAGGGGCACCTTTGGAAAAGCTAAAAATATTATTTTATAATAAATTCATATCTGTTTCTAATGGATCCAAAGTGTATTATTTAATGGTAAAGGTGAGTATGGGTCGAAAAACACTCAACCAATATAATTTATATAGGTTTGGGTCATTATATTAACCTTATATTTAAGTATTAACTCGTAGTTTATTAGTTTCACTTTTACAATGTCTCTTTTTGTTTTTATATTATATGGTTAATAAAAATACTTTATATACCCAAGAGACACCCAAGTGGTCCATTAATGATAAACCTATCATGATATAAGTCTCTTGGATGAACCTTATATTTTTATTAATTTAATATCAATTAATAATATAATAATTTTTTAAAACCCTTTTATGTCAATTTTGACACTATTCAATAATTGATTTTATAAAAATTAATAACAGAATGATTACTTATAAATAAGTTAATTAAATCAATCATAACATGTCATATTAAGCTGGAAAATTATTTTTATTTATAAAAAGTCTCAAATTACATTTATTTGGTAATTTATAATATAAATTATTTTAATTTTTCATTAAATAGGTAATTATTGCATCACAATTGTGTCACAAATAAATTAAATTATATAATGTCTAAAAATTATAAATAAAAAACAATTATGTAGGAAGTATTTTTATATTTATAATGAATATTTACAATCAAATTTATCTTATGTATAAAACTATATTAAAAATGTCATAGTATATATACTTTGATTTTAACTCTTTTAACTCTTTTTTTAATTAAATAACAATAAATGTCCTAATATAATAAAAGTGGACATAAATGATAATAGTTTACGCCTAAGATTTATTATGGTCGAGATACACTTGTCCAATTGAATTAGGACATGTTTTAGGGTAATATTAATATCATTTGTACCCTTAATTACACTATTTACTTTTAACCGTGGCAAATAAAAGCAAAAAGTTACTATTCACCAAAAATTATTTTCATCTCATCGTACCACATTTTACTCCTTGATATTAACCGTGTCTCTTGGATTTTCGAAATTCCACTCATAGAAGCGGTAAAATTATGTTTTATAGAAAATTCAGTATTTTAACTACCACTTAGTGGTTTCACTATTCATCAAAAAATGAAAGTTTCCAGAAAAAAACAAAAAATTAGGCCTAAGCTATATTTGATATTGTGAATTCAAAAATTATGTCTATTTTACCAAATTATCAATATATCAGTTGAATTGATTAATTTAAAAATTAATTCCCGACGTCAAAACAAATAGCTTGTTTTTAAGAGATAATAACTATCAAATGATTGACACTTGTTTATGTCTGGTGTAAATGTTAAATTACATCCAATGACCAAAAATGTATTAAATGGTAAAAATATATTCTAAATACACATTAAAACCCTCAAATTAATAATTTATCAATATTAATTATTTCAATTAAAAAAAATGTTTTTAATTAAAATTTAGTAATTTGCACTATTCATCAAAATATGAAAGTTATCCGAAAAGTACCAAAATTTCACCCAATGCTAATTTAGATATTATGAATCCCAAAATGAAGTCCATTTAAAAAGATAAAATTTTTAAAATTTCAAAAAGTAGGTATTACTATTCATAACGGCTAGTTTGATAGGTTGTGGTGTGATAGAATCTCAAAGTTGCGTACAATTCACGGCATTGCATTATTCAAAGGGAAATGTACTTTGGAAGTTTGGGATGTTTCATTGTAAATTTTTGATGCCCCCATTCTAAAAAGAAATTTTTTTTAGTCAAATTGAATATATAATAGTTTAAAATATTGGATTTAAAATGGGGTCACTATAAAATGTTTGTAAAAGTGCAATACTGAAAATGAATTTGTTCTTACATTATGTCTAAGAAACTCATAATATGGATTCTAAAATTATAAGGATTATATAATGTTTAAATTTTAGTTAATACTATTCATAAACTATTTTGAACGGCTTGTTTAATAAGTCATGGTGCACTTGAACTCGTTGTTGCGTGTAGTGAAAGTTATTGAATTATTTTGAAGAAATAACACACTATGAAATCTTGGGGTGTTACATTCTCCCCTCCTTCAATAAATTGTGTCCTCACAATTTTAAATTGTTCTTCAAAAATAAAAGGTTGAATTCAGAGAATATCTTTGTGGGAAAATGTAACGACCCGAAATTTTTAAATAAATTATGTTTCCTAATTTTATGTGTTATTGTTATACTCAACAAAAATGTTTTATTTGATAAACATGATTATAATTAAAATGAGATTAGTGGGTTTTGACTATTATATAACCATCGGTCAACATGACCGCTTTGAACAAATTTTTTTGATTATTGTCTCTAAATATAAGTAATCTTGGTTAATTATTATAGAAAGAAGATTCGATGGCCTCACCTAGTAGTCTTGGACCGATCGAAGCCCATCTAACAGAGCTTGGGAAGGAGGTAGCACCACTGGGCTTTGCTCTGGATCAAATCCAAGCCGAACTTCATCATGTGAAGCTGGAACGAAATCTCCTTCGTGAGAAGTTCAAACTGATAGAAATTACTACTCGGGCAATGTTGACTGAGCCGCCCCAAGCTTCTATCACCCTAGCACACCTTACTCTTAGGTCCTATGCTGGTATTATAAGGGGTTATGTAACGAGACCGTAACTACCTTGTGTAATCCTTGTTTTAAATATAAATTGGGATTTCTTCTTATGATGAAGTTTATGAATTTTGAGATGACCGGATAAATATAGTATGCATATTTTTAATGAATTTTAGAAAAAGGATATTTTAAATATGTTTATGTAAACCCTAAATAATTAAAAATGTGTAATGATTTTCAAAAAATGGTCTTCTGCAATTATGTTCAGTACTAAATTTAGTGTCTAATAAGATCAACTTGATTTTTGATGAATAGTAAATTATGAATAGTGATTTTATGATTAGGATTAGTAATATGACCAAATGGATTAGTAAACTCACTTAAAGAAAGTTTTAAAATAATCTAGGCACCTTGATTAAGTAATGTGATTCAATAAAATAGTTAAATAACGGTTTCATTAATTATTATTCAAGTATTAGTTTTTTCGGGTGAATAGTGTTTTTTAATTAAAAATTTAATTAAAAATAATTAGAAATTTTTTTTTATAAATATGACTTTATTTTTTAACTCAGAGCATCGATATTATGTTATGGTAATTTTTGGGGTTTTTTCTGAAAAAAATGAATTTTCGATGAATAGTGTTTTTATTTAAAAATTAAATTAAAAATATTTAGAAAATTATTTTTATAAAATGGATTTCATTTTTGAAATCAGAGCATTGATATTTGGTTAATGTGAAATTTTGGGATTTTTCTGAGAAAGTTGAATTTTCAGTGAATAGTAAAAATACAGTTTTAGGGTTTCGGTATGTTTAATGACATCATAACGGTGTCATGATGATGTCATGAGATCTTTTGAGGGTTGGCCGGCCAAGGGTGATGAATTATTGTTTTGGGGGGCCCATGTGGCCTAACTCCATGATAAATGACAAGGGAGAGCACATGGGTTTGAGAAAAGCACATTTGAGGTGTCCCTTGGCCATTAATGCCTTGTCCCCTCACTTTCCCTATAAATACCAAGCCCTCCTCTCATCCATTCGACTCCCCACTCATTCCCAACGAATTTATGGTCTCATTACCTCCCAAGGAGTCCTCCCAAGGTTCCCCCAAGCCCTCATGGTCCCAACCTTTGAGGTTTAAGAGTTACATTTTAAGGTAAGGGATCCGACCTCTCCCTTTCTTTTCAAGTAATCTCTTTTATGTCTTTTCTTTTATACTTCATGTTCTTATGATGGAGGATGTTCTTTTATATTCATCCTACTGCCTATTTCATTTTCATATGACGAGAGACCCCCCTTTATCTCATCAATTCGTTTTAAGAATGTTTAAGTGGCGCCGTTAGGCTGCCGAATTTTTAAGGGATTCTTTCACCTTCCTCGTTTTCAAGTTCTATTTTCATTCCAGTCTTTCATATTCCTTTTTGTTATATTGGGGTATGATCTCTATATATATCATACTGGACTCTTATGTTCATATGATGAGAGACACCATTTGATCTCTTCAATTCAGTATTTTGATGTTTTAAGTGGCGCCGTTAGGCTGCCGAATTTTTAAGTGGTTCTTCACCCTTCTCGTTTTGAAGTTCTACTTTCATGTCAATTATTTCAAGTTCCTTTTTGTTATATTGGGGTATGATCTCTATATATATCATACTAGACTCTTATGTTCATATGATGAGAGACCCCATTTGATATCTTCAATTCAGTATTTTGATGTTTTAAGTGGCGCCGTTAGGCTGCCGAATTTTTAAGTGGTTCTTCACCCTTCTCGTTTTGAAGTTCTACATTCATGTCAATTATTTCAAGTTCCTTTTTGTTATATTGGGGTATGATCTCTATATATATCATACTGGACTCTTATGTTCATATGATGAGAGACCCCATTTGATATCTTCAATTCAGTATTTTGATGTTTTAAGTGGCGCCATTAGGCTGCCGAATTTTTAAGTGGTTCTTCACCCTTCTCGTTTTGAAGTTCTACTTTCATTTCAAATCATTCAAGCTCCTTTTTAATTATGTTGGGGCATTGTCTATATATTTATCATACTGAACTCTTATGTTCACATGATGAGAGACCCTCTTTGATCTTTTCAAATCATTTTTGTTGAAGTTTAAGTAACGCCTTTGGGCTGCCGAACTTTCATAAGAGAAATCTAATTTTTGTCTTCCTTCCATGTTTTTCATTTCAAATGGTATGTCCTTGAAATTTCATTACCATGATCATGTATCCTTCTTATTCTGTCCATATACTGTTTTATGGGTCATTTATGAATGTTTGACCCATTTTCCCTCTCTTTTTAATGTCTTCTAAAACCTCGTAACATAGCCGTTATGCTGCAGAATTTCCGTCTCAAAATGCCTCTCTCTTTTTCTAAAGTTCATTTACATTATTGAGTGAATACTCAAATCACTTTATTCTAAAGGGGTATTCACATATATACCAAAATGTTCTATTTTAAATTCTGGGATTTACATACATGAGACCCACCTTCCTTTTCTGTGGGTTTTAAAGTGATATAAAGATCATTTCTTTAAAGCAGTTTTTAAAAAGTTATGATTATGAAATGAAACCCATTTCCTTTATGCTATATGGTTTATTTATGAAATGTTTGATGATGAGATATGTGGCTCACATGATAATAAAGAAAAATTTAAGGGTGCGCCCTGATAGCGCTCCAATGCATTTGGTAATGATGTAACCACTAGAGATTACAATTTTCACGATACCTTGGTGAATAACCTTGGTAATTTTAAAATGACACCTTGGGGATGGACCTTGGTGATATGTTCATGATTGTCTATGTTAAATGATGTATCCACATCTTCAAGTTATGAAAAAGTTTTATTTTTATTATGATAAACCTCATGATTTCATTTTCATGCATTAAAGTTCTTTTCATGACTTTATTGATGTATCTCAAGTTCATATGTAAAATGTTTCACTTGTTTCCCTTGCTGGGCCTTCTGGTCACCCTTCCTTTTGATGTATGTCCCCAGGTTATGAGATGCAGTAATGAGCCTAGGGTGAACATGAGGAGATTCCTTTCAAGGGTTTAAGAAGAATGTTTTTTTTTTGTTTCATGTTTTATGTTCCTTGTTTCCAGGACACTAATCCTTAAAGATCCTCAGTTCCGTGTAATGGAATGAAAAGTTATGTTATAAAAAGACGGGATGCTATAGTTGGTATCAAAGGATGGTTTAGTTATTTGTGGAAATTAGGATATGAAAACTCTAGGAGGAACCCTATATAAAAGTTTAATATAGGAAATCTTTCTGGTATTTTGGTGAGTATTGAGTAAGGGGTTGCCAAGAAAATACATCCCTGTCTGGATACGAGCAGGTAGAGGTGGCTCTGGCATAGATGTACATAGGGGTAAAACCCGAAAACACCGCTTTGAGCTAGACTCAAATGGGAACTGGTACACGGCAACGGGCCTTGCTGCACTCTTGGTTACGACACTCCCGGGGGATATGCTTTGGTAAATTCATAAGCTTGGTATGAACCATTGTTAATGGAACAAAGATAAAATTAAATAAAGGTTCACATAAGAATATATGATCATTCATAACCTAGATGGGAACCTAGGAGATCACAAGTTAGGGTATACCTTTCATATACAAGTTATCCTTATATGATTTCAGTTCCTTTTCATGATTATTAGCTAAGTACTTAAGCCCATAATTATGCTTTCTCTTCTTAGTTAATGGTGGGAAATGGAAAAACATGTTCTGACAACCAATGTGATAGGAAATGCGACGATTTTCGTATTAATATGACAGGGATGATTAGGGGATTAAAATATGATTATTATTTTGGAAGACGTTCATTATTTTGGGAACCATATTTGATTGAGGTAAATAGATTACTACGGTATTTTCATTGAGGAGTAAGGTTGACTTATATTTTGAAGAATCGATGAATTTAAGGTGAACTTATAGTAATTTAGGTTACCTATGGGAATGACTAACCTATCTTGGGTAAAATATGTTTAGGTTAGCTACTTTTTTATAAGATGTTAGGAGTGGTTGATGTTGTCTGGAGATGAACAGTGAAGTTGTTTTGGAAGACTATGTTATCAAATCCTTATTGTATTTGGGCTTCAATCTTAGTTTGGTTTGTTTTGAGGAATTTTAAGGACCGTTATTTATGGAATGGTCTATGATGAAATTTGGGTAGTACCATGGAACTTTGATGATTTAAAAGTAGTTTCCATTCCTATGAGATTCCTTCTTTTTGAAGAGTTGTTTTACCTTAACCTTTCTGTTTTTGGGATAATGTTTAAAGACAGAAGAAATAGATAGTTAATCTTTTGTAGATTATGTGATTCTATAGAAGATGATTCTTGTGCTTTTATGCGACCAAGTGTTTTTGAATTCTCATCATTTGGAGAAAAGATTAGTGTTGGTAGGGACTTGTTAAAGGATGAAACTCTACTTTAAGGTAGGTATATTTTCTTAAGTTTTTGTTCTATGTAGTAAATGAAATCCTCAAAATTATGAAAAGAAACGTAAAACAAAAATGTTGTTGGTTTAAGTTTCCTACTAGGTAATCAAAGACCGTTTACACACATCATATGTTTGGGATTTTCTCATGGTTAACTTCCTCCTAATCATGTTCTCTATCACTCTCCCTCAGAACTTGACCCTTGTTTTTTCCTCCATGTCCATGTTTTCCTACATGGAACCCTAGTGTGGGTTAACTCGGGTGACCATTGTACTTCCCTTTCTTTATTTTAAAGTAATAGTTTTACTGACTCCTTTTCCGATGTGGGACTTTCAATGAAATTTCAAAACCCAATTTTAAAATTGCGAGGACGCAATTTCTTAAGGGGGGGAGATTGTAACGACCCGAAATTTTTAAATAAATTTTGTTTCCTAATTTTATGTGTTATTGTTATACTCAACAAAAATGTTTTATTTGATAAACATGATTATAATTAAAATGAGATCAGTGGGTTTTGACTATTATATAACCATCGGTCAACATGACCGCTGTGAACAAAATGTTTTGATTATTGTCTCTAAATATAAGTAATCTTGGTTAGTTATTATAGAAAGAAGATTCGATGGCCTCACCTTGTAGTCTTGGACCGATCGAAGCCAATCTAACAGAGCTTGGGAAGGAGGTAGCACCACTGGGCTTTGCTCTGGATCAAATCCAAGCCGAACTTCATCTTGTGAAGCTGGAACGAAATCGCCTTCGTGAGAAGTTCAAAGTGATAGAAATTACTACTCGGGCAATGTTGAGTGAGCCGCCCCAAGCTTCTATCACCCTAGCACACCTTACTCTTAGGTCTTATGCTGGTATTATAAGGGGTTATGTAACGAGACCATAACTAACTTGTGTAATCCTTGTTTTAAATAAAAATTGTGATTTCTTCTTATGATGAAGTTTATGAATTTTGAGATGACCGGATAAATATAGTATGCATATTTTTGATGAATTTTAGAAAAAGGATATTTTAAATATGTTTATGTAAACCCTAAATAATTAAAAATGTGTAATGATTTTCAAAAAAAGGTCTTCTGCAATTATGTTCAGTACTAAATTTAGAGTCTAATAAGATCAACTTGATTTTTGATGAATAGTAAATTATGAATAGTGATTTTATGATTAGGATTAGTAATATGACCAAATGGATTAGTAATCTCACTTAAAGAAAGTTTTAAAATAATCTAGGCACCTTGATTAAGTAATGTGATTTAATAAAATAGTTAAATAACGGTTTCATTAATTATTATTCAAGTATTAGTTTTTTCGGGTGAATAGTGTTTTTTAATTAAAAATTTAATTAAAAATAATTAGAAAATTATTTTTATAAAAATGACTTTATTTTTGAACTCAGAGCATCGATATTATGTTATGGTAATTTTTGGGGTTTTTTCTGAAAAAAATGAATTTTCGATGAATAGTGTTTTTATTTAAAAATTAAATTAAAAATATTTAGAAAATTATTTTTATAAAATGGATTTCATTTTTGAAATCAGAGCATTGATATTTGGTTAATGTGAAATTTTGGGATTTTTCTGAGAAAGTTGAATTTTCAGTGAATAGTAAAAATACAGTTTTAGGGTTTCGGTATGTTTAATGACATCATAACGGTGTCACGATGATGTCATGAGATCTTTTGAGGGTTGGCCGGCCAAGGGTGATGAATTATTGTTTTGGTGGCCCCATGTGGCCTAACTCCATGATAAATGACAAGGGAGAGCACATGGGTTTGAGAAAAGCACATGTGAGGTGTCCCTTGGCCATTAATGCCTTGTCCCCTCACTTTCCCTATAAATACCAAGCCCTCCTCTCATCCATTCGACTCCCCACTCATTACCAACGAATTTATGGTCTCATTACCTCCCAAGGAGTCCTCCCAAGGTGCCCCCAAGCCCTCATGGTCCCAACCTTTGAGGTTTAAGAGTTACATTTTAAGGTAAGGGATCCGACCTCTCTCTTTCTTTTCAAGTAATCTCTTTTATGTCTTTTCTTTTATACTTCATGTTCATATGTTGGAGGATGTTCTTTTATATTCATACTACTGCCTATTTCATTTTCATATGATGAGAGACCCCCCTTGCTCTCATCAATTCGTTTTAAGAATGTTTAAGTGGCGCCGTTAGGCTGCCGAATTTTTAAGGGATTCTTTCACCTTCCTCGTTTTCAAGTTCTATTTTCATTCAAGTCTTTCATGTTCCTTTTTGTTATATTGGGGTATGATCTCTATATATATCATACTGGACTCTTATGTTCATATGATGAGAGACCCCATTTTATCTCTTCAATTCAGTATTTTGATGTTTTAAGTGGCGCCGTTAGGCTGCCGAATTTTTAAGTGGTTCTTCACCCTTCTCGTTTTGAAGTTCTACTTTCATGTCAATTATTTCAGGTTCCTTTTTGTTATATTGGGGTATGATCTCTATATATATCATACTGGACTCTTATGTTCATATGATGAGAGACCCCATTTGATATCTTCAATACAGTATTTTGATGTTTTAAGTGGCGTCGTTAGGCTGCCGAATTTTTAAGTGGTTCTTCACCCTTCTCGTTTTGAAGTTCTACTTTCATGTCAATTATTTCATGTTCCTTTTTGTTATATTTGGGTATGATCTCTATATATATCATACTGGACTCTTATGTTCATATGATGAGAGACCCCATTTGATATCTTCAATTCAGTATTTTGATGTTTTAAGTGGCGCCGTTAGGCTGCCGAATTTTTAAGTGGTTCTTCACCCTTCTCGTTTTGAAGTTCTACTTTCATGTCAAATCATTCAAGCTCCTTTTTAATTATGTTGGGGAATTGTCTATATATTTATCATACATAACTCTTATGTTCACAAGATGAGAGACCCTCTTTGATCTTTTCAAATCATTTTTGTTGAAGTTTAAGTAACGTCGTTGGGCTGCCGAACTTTCATAAGAGAAATCTAATTTTTTTCTTCCTTCCATGTTTTTCATTTCAAATGGTATGTCCTTGAAATTTCATTACCATGATCATGTATCCTTCTTATTCTGTCCATATACTGTTTTATGGGTCATTTATGAATGTTTGACCCATTTTCCGTCTCTTTTTAATGTCTTCTAAAACCTCGTAACATAGCCGTTATGCTGCAGAATTTCCGTCTCAAAATGCCTCTCTCTTTTTCTAAAGTTCTTTTACATTATTGAGTGAATACTCAAAGCTCTTTATTCTAAAGTGGTATTCACATATATACCAAAATGTTCTATTTTAAATTCTGGGATTTACATACATGAGACCCACCTTCCTTTTCTGTGGGTTTTAAAGTGATATAAAGATCATGTCTTTAAAGCAGTTTTTAAAAAGTTATGATTATGAAATGAAACCCATTTCCTTTATGCTATAGGGGTTATTTATGAAATGTTTGATGATGATATATGTGGCTCACATGATAATAAAGAAAAATTTAAGGGTGCGCCCTGATAGCGCTCCAATGCATTGGGTAATGATGTAACCACTAGAGATTATAATTTTCACGATACCTTGGTGAATAACCTTGGTAATTTTAAAATGACACCTTGGGGATGGACCTTGGGGATATGTTCATGATTGTCTATGTTAAATGATGTAGCCACATCTTCATGTTATGAAAAAGTTTTATTTTTATTATGATATACCTCATGATTTCATTTTCATGCATTAAAGTTCTTTTCATGACTTTATTGATGTATCTCAAGTTCATATGTAAAATGTTTCACTTGTTTCCCTTGCTGGGCCTTCTGCTCACCCTTCCTGTTGATGTATGTCCCCAGGTTATGAGATGCAGTAATGAGCCTAGGGTGAACATGAGGAGAAGCCTTTCAAGTGTTTAAGAAGAATGTTTTTTTTGTTTCATGTTTTATGTTCCTTGTTTCCAAGACACTAAACCTTAAAGATCCTCAGTTCCGTGTAATGGAATGAAAAGTTATGTTATAAAAAGACGGGATGCTATAGAAAACCCACATCAGAAATTGGGTTAATAAGATTTAGTCTTAATAAGAGGAAAAGAGAAATGAAAGGGTCACCACAAAATTATGATCTCTATTAGGTGAACATTGGTGCAATTAGAGACATATAATTGGAGTTAAAAAGTAAATATTTATAGGTAGATATTGAGGTCATCAATCACAAACATGTGTAAAATTGAGGGCCTTATATTCATGAATCTAGGATGATTTTAAATACCATCACTTCAGCAATACATATGGTATTAGGATAACACATTTTTTGTTTTAAGATCCCATCAATATAGTATAAGAATTAGTTTCTTCATTGAATAACAGAAGAAGATATATATATACTTGAAAAGTAGAGTCTCACCCTTTAACCATGTTCTACCACAAACTCATCTTTCACTCTAAGAGATAATAGAACTTAAAAATAATATTCTATTTACCCTATTCATATAGGGTTAAAAAATGAATTTATAATTCATCTAGAAGAACCATTAAGAAAACGACATTATTCAATCCCAGACATCACGTGGGTTAGTGGTAGGTGATACACCCTTGTCGCCCTTCGGTTATGGGTTCAAGTCTCGCGGCCTTGCCGGACACGATGGGTTGCCGCCCGACCTCCGGGTTGTCCATTTATGGAATCAAAAATAATCCAAACTAGAACAATCCAAAATACTTCAGTCCAAAATTTATAAGGAAGTTAAACACAATGAAGATCCTTTTTTCCGCGTAATAACATGTGAATGCCTTCATCATGTATTCTTTTAAAACACTGCAACATCCTGAATTTCCATAAAACATTATTAATTACATTAATGATCCCTTATTCCTTAAAGAATAATAGATGTACTCCTTCAATCCAAAAATGTTGTAAACCCAAACAATGATATAATATAAAAATCATTAATCAGTTTCAAGGTAGTTAATAATATCTAATATAATTTATCCAAATCAATTATGTATTATTCTAAAATCATTACCTCAGTATTAGAACCATATTATGGTTTATCTTTATCTCAACCATTTATTTTCCAAACATTTAACCTTCTATTGAGTCACTTTTCTTTGTTCCACACAATATCAAGTCCATAATGAAATAATACTATAATATAATCCTTAATACTCCATAATTATTATAACAAGTACTTTGTAGATACAACACTCAAATGACATAATCAATATAATAACTCTAATCATTCCTCTTCATCAGTGGTAGTATCGTAACATGATTATTATCCAATAGCATCATTTGCGGCATAGTTTGATGACTAGGAAATAGGTTCGCGTAGTGTCCAAACTCCCTGCAAATGAAGCATTGTACATTTGAAACGATAATCTTACCCTTTCATTCACATAATTTGTGCCCTTTTCTTCCACACTAATGACAAACTTCCATTCCTTTTAGGCAAGTTCCAGGGTGTTTCTTCCCACAATTATCACATATGGGAAAATTCTTTATTTCCCACTTCCCTTTATCCATCTTTCTCTCTTCCATCCTTTTCTTCCATTGATTCCCTTCAAATCCATAGGATTAATAATACTCTTTACATATCTTACCAACACATTATATTATTTCTTCGTATGATGATAATTTAAGGGAGACTATTTCTCTTATAAATTCAGGCTTAAGACCATGAAAGATATCATCCTTCTTTCTCTTTGGATCATGTGCATTGCTGGAGTTCTCATTCCTTTTACTAGGCACCATTTCTAATCAATGGCATACACTAGATTAGTTTATGAATAACAATACCTACTCCCAAACTTGTAAAACACATAACATAAAATAAATAGTTTATGGATATAATCCATAATCATAAAAATGTCTCCTTTTAGGAAGTATATACTCATAAATCCTTCATAATGGTTTGTAATGAAAATGAGAATTATCCTAAGCATATCCCACGGGAGTGTCGTAAACAAGAGTGTAGTAAGGCCCGTTGCCGTGCAATAGTTCCTGTTCGAGTCTAGCTCAAAGAGGTGTTTTCGGGTTTTACACCTAGGTACATCTATGCTAGAGCCGCCTCTACCTGTTTGTATCCAGACATGGATGTATTGCTCAGAAAACTCACAAAATATCTATAATACCAAAATTCTAGAAATTTCTCCTATACTAATCCTCAAAGTTCATAATAGGTCTACGTTCTCAAATAATAGTATATCTAAATCTAGCTTCTAAGGTTTGTACTGAACTTCCTCTAATACAAACTGTAACGCCCCGACCCCAGATTCCCAGAGTCGGTGCATTATTACTTAACATTGGAATTATCACAAGAAGGATCAAGTATCAAAAGGCTGATTAGTTTAGTAGCCTTGGAAACACTATATATATTCATAAAATTTACATTACATCATAAAATTAAAACTACAACAATATAGTCTCTATAGTATACACTCTTATCCCCTCATACAATCCTTGCAGGTCATTCATAAATTACTTCTTCACATCCTGGGAAATATAAAACATAGAAAAGGGGTGAGATCAAATGCCTAGTAAATATAATAATATAGTGGAAACTTTCAAAAATAATAATAAACATTTAGGGAAACTTATAACGAAAACAAAAGCCGTTTAAACATGAATTACAAGATAGTATGGAAAAAATAAAATGAAATAATGCAATTTAATTATTCACATGGTTATTATACTATTAGAATAATCTAATTAAATATCAAAAACCACTTTCATAATGATGGAATGCATAATTCCAGACTATCATAACCACATAGCCAAGTCCTCGTGCTAAGACTACAAATAATATTTTGTCAAGGCCTTGTGCTAAGACACAAGTTTGTCTCATGAGACCTACCGATGCATAGAGGAGCTATAGAGGGATCCACCCGTCACATATTAAGTCCAATGTATTCCCATATTATGTGGTTTAAACATATCATAACCATTCATATTAATACTAGAATATGAAATGTAAATACTACATCTATAAACCAAGAATTGTGTAAAAATAACACATCCACAGTCAAACACATCACAAGAACATCAAAATGATATGGAATTTTTGTATCATAATAAATAAACATCAAATAAACTTAAAATATATCAATGGATGTTGACATAGATGAAATCAAAACTATTTCAGAGAAATATCTCTTTGTTTGAAATCATTTAAAAGTCACACATTTATTAAGGAAGTACTTTAAAAAGGGATTTTTGAATCAAAGTGTCCCATACCACTTCCAAACTTTTGAAAAGAAATATCTTTTCAAAAAATTTATGTCCATATAAATAAATCCTTTCAATAATTTTGAAAACATGGACATTAATTCAAAATATTTAGAATGTTAAATATTTAAAACATTTAAAATTGTAATTTTGATAAAGATTACCTTTCATAAAATCTTAAAATCTTCCTTTTGAAATCATTTAAAAGCCACATAATTATAAAATAAAACATTTACATTGAAAATACCCTTATAAGATTGTAAGGTAAGCTTCGAAATTTTTATAATGGCAGAAAATAGCCACACCCGCCGTATAAGTTAAAAAAAGACATTCTTAACTTAATTCTGCCAGAAAGCATAAAAAGGACCTTGTTTGGAAAACGACGGAAAGATTCCTTTGTAAACATCATATAAAATTTAAAACAAGGGTATAAATGACTTTAATCCATATTCTATAAAATAGTATGAATTTTTGGAAATACACTTTCAAGAAACATGGACTTGGATGATAAACATGTCCGAGTAGATAATTACGTATAAACAACCTCGGATAATGAAGTGATTGTGAAATAACCCTTACCTTGTACTTGTCCTTGGTTGGGGGTAAGTTACCTCCTGTATAATGGTGAAATAATTTTTATTTAATTATACAAGAATCATATACATTAATATGATATCATATATGATCTTTTAACATTGATTATTTAATAATATATTAGTATTATCGTTGTTTCGGATGTTAACTTACTCATTTTCTTTTATATGTTTTGTTATGTAAGTCGTGTTTTTCATGGATAGGTTGTATCTTAATCATATCCAGAATGATATCAAGTCCATAGATACTATTATGAATCATCAAATGGGAATTAGACTTGAATGGATATGATGGAGAAGGAATCCCATTGCATTCGTGGAGACGGTAGTCCGTACGTACGTACGAGAAACAATATCAATCTTTTGATTTTAAAATAATATATAATTTGATGGTATGTAATATATAGAGAATAATTATCATGTTATATTTTTATTTACATTAATTAAACATCATTATTATACCCATCCAAATAATAATTTATGGAATGACAATTACACCAAGACGTGGAGACGGTAAGTCGTATGTACGCACGTACAATGACATGCCATTCAAAGGACGGATAGAACACTGAATATGATTGTAAAATATTTATAATAACATCACAGTATATACAAGATACTGGAGTTATTATTTTAGAATAGAAATAAAAAAAAGAAGTTGGAGAAGAAAGGAATTTGAAAGAGGGTGGTGAAAACATTACCTCTTCTTTGGGTTCTTCCTTTTGATTTGATCAAAAGGGCTTTATAGGTTAGCTATATGATCAAACTATGGCCTCTAGGATGTAGTGAGGGAAGTTGAGAGAGTATTGTGTTAGGGTTTTTTGGAGATAAAAGGCTTTGAATGTGTGAATTAGTGAGAAGGGGGAGTTCCCTTTTATGAGAGGGTTGAGGGGAAACATTGGAAAAGCTAAAGATATTATTTTATAATAAATTAATTTTCGGTTTATAACGGCTCAAAAGTGAATTATTTAAAGGTTGAGGTGGTTATGGGTCGAACACCACTCAACCAATATAATTTAGATAGGTTTGAGTCATTATATTAACCTTATATTAAATTATTAACTCTTAGTTAATTAGTTTCACTTTTACAATGTCTCTTAGTATTTTTATATTATATGGTTACTAAACATACTATATACATCCAGGAGACACCCAAGTGGTCCATTAAGGATACAAATATCATGATATTAGTCTGTTGGTTGAACCTTAGATTTTTAGGAATTTAATATCAATTAATAATATAATATTTGTTTGAAAAACTCTTTTATGTCAATTTGGACACTATTCAATAATTGATTTTTAAAAATTTCATAACAGAATGAGTACTTAGTAAAAAGTTAATTAAATCAATCGTAACATGTCATATTATCCTATAAAATTATTTTTATTTATAAAAATTCTCAAATTACATTTATTTGGGTATTTATAATATCAATTATTCTAATTTTTCATTAATTAGGTAATTACTGCATTACCATTGTGCCATAAATATATTAAATTTTCTAATGTATAAAAATTATAAATAAAAAACCATTATGTAGTAAATATTTTTAGATTTCTAATTAATATTTACAATCGAATGTATCTTATGCATAACCCTATATTAAAAATGTTTTAGTAAATAAATTTGATTTTAACTCTCTTAACTCTTCTTTGATTTAAATAATAATAAATTTCCTAATCTAAAACATGTGAACCAAAATGATAATATTTTACTCCTAAGATTTTTTTTGGTCAAGATACACTTGTCCAATAGAATTAGTACATGTGTTAGGGTAATAATAATATCATTTTTACCCTAAATTACCCTATTTACTTTTAACCGTGGTAAATAAAAGTAAAAAGTTACTATTTGCCAAAAATTATTTTCATTTCATTGAACGACATTTTACTCCTTGATATTAACCGTGTCTCTCGGATTTTCTAAATTCCACTCACAGAATCGGTAAAATTATTTTTTATGAAAAACTCAGTTTTTTAACTACCACTTAGTGGTTCCACTATTCATCAAAAAATGAAAGCTTCCAGAAAATTACCAATAATTAGGACTAATATATATTTTATATTATGAATTAAAAAATTATTTCTATTTTAACAAATTTAGAACATATCAGTTTCATTAATTAATTTAAAAATTAATTCCCATCATCAAAACAAATAGCGTGTTTTTAAGAGATAATAACTATCAAAAGATTGACACTTGTTTATGTCTGGTTTAAATGTGAAATTACATCCAATGACCAAAATTATATTAAATGGTAAAAATATATAATAAATATACTTTAAAACCACTCAAATTAATAATATATCGCTATTTATTATTTCGATTAAAAAAGTTGTTTTTAATTAAAATTTAGTAATTTTCACTATTCATTAAAATATGAATTTTATCCAAAAAGTACCAAAATTTCACCCTAAGCTAATTTAGATATTATGATTCCAAAAATGAAGTCCATTTAGAATGATAAAATTTATAAAATTTCAAAAATTATGTATTACTATTCATAACAGCTAGTTTGATTGTTTGTGGTGTGTTAAAATCTCGAAGTTGCGTACAATGCAAGCCATTGCATTATTGAAAGGGAAACATACCCTGGAATCTTGGGATGTTTCATTGTAAATTTTTGATGTCCCCATTCTAAAAAGTAAATTTATTTAGTCAAATTGAATATATAAAAGTTTAAAATATTGGATTTAAAAAGGGATCACTATTAAAAGTTTTTAAAAGTGCAATACTAAAAATAAATTTTTTCTTACATTATGTCTAAGAAACTCATAATATGGATTCTAAAATTATAAGGATTATATAAAGTGTTAAATTTAGTTAATACTATTCATATCCTCTTTTGAATGGCTTGCTTATTAAGTCATGGTGCGCTTGAACTCGGTGTTGTGTGTAGTGCAAGTTATTGAATTATTTTGAAGAAATAACACACTATGAAATCTTGGGGTGTTACATGTTCTCCAATGATTATGTAATCTTCTTTTCCGATTCTTTCAGGATTATTTATTATTCTACATTATTTTCATGTGGTGTTTTCATTAAAAAGTAATAACCATGGAATCAAGTATAATTTTATATGTTATTTTGATTATGTAACATCCAAATTTTACATTTTAGTCATCATATGAAAAAAGCAACGTGATTTTGTACGTACCTAAAACATAATATATCCACATCTGTTATAATCTTTTTTCATCAAAACTTCATTTGGATGGGAATAATAATGTAAATAATATTTAAATATAACATTTTATAAATGATAATTATAAAATTTTATTAATTATGTGATGAAAATGAATAAACCATCCTCAACCTTTCTACTTTCCCATTAAGGATATGATACCATTGCTTATGCATTTGTACGGACTACCATATCCGCTACATTATGAAATTATTTTTTTATACTCACCAATAAAAAATAAATATATAAATAAGTATAGTGATGTAATATTTTATTTATTTCCGTAATATCATCCCAAAGATTACATAACAATATTTTATGATTACTATCTAGAAATTATATAACAAAACCATTCATATGAAAATGAAGTAGTTAACACCGGAATGAAGATTAATAATGAAATAATAATAATAAATGGGTGATAAGATGATATTATAAGATCATATATCATATAAAAAATATTAATATGGGTATATAATACATTAAGAACAATTACAACACCATTATACAGGATCTCCAGATTCGTGCGAAGGAAAATCATACCTAAGGTAGGGGTTAATTTCAAAATCTCAATATTATTCAAGATTGTTAATATGTTAGTATCTCTTGTAGTTTATTAATAATCCATATAAATTTTTTAAAACAAAATTTCAAAATAGATTTAATATTCATATAAAATTTATTAGGTTCAGTTTCACCCATGTGTGAAGTTTTACTAAATAGATTGAAATGAATATTTTAATCATTTTTCAAATGATGATCTTTTTTACTTTTTCAAAAATAAAGTACGAAGTATTTTTTTTAAACTCATATTGAATGAATATATTTTCACACTTTAATGATTACTTAATTACATGCATATTTTCTTAAAATATTACAAGTTTATTTACAAGTAAATTTTTTCCTTTTAAATATGTGGGATATTTTGAGAATAGAAAATGTTTTCAAAGAATAAATGATATGTTCATCCAAAATATTTTCCAATGATCTGTAAAAATTATTTTCCATTTTAAATGACATTATTTGAGATTAATTTTTCATTATTATGGTTTTTTCTTAAGGATAATAACCTTATTCATTCTATAAATGGTCTGTGTTTATGATTAAATGATATTTACGAAAACCAATTGTTTCATTTGGTTATGTTATAATGGAATGATGTTCATGAAAACAAATTCTTTTTATTAGTACTGATATAAAGAATTAATTATGTTTATGAGGCACATATATGTATCGTATTCAAAATGCTACAGGTGGCACCAATATCACCCTCCAATTAATTAGTTAAATATATCTATATCGTGAGAAATATAAGACTAGAACAAGGAGTGAAAATGGTTTAACAAAAATTGTATGGAACATGGGGTGAAAGTTGTTCAGAAAAAAAACTTTTCCATAATTAAGGTCTTTAAAATGAGCCTATACTAATATAAAAGTTACATTATATTTTTATATATAGTCCATAATTCCATTTTTTATTTTATGCTCTCATCTAATATTTTCATTGATTCTTTAGGAACATCTATGATTTTATCCCTTAACATAATATCATGATCATTAATATGAAGGATATAATTAACAAATATTTTTCTTATTATGTATTTTGATTGTGATACGATATTTATCTCCCTTGTTTACCCTTATTGGGCATCTTATCTAACAATTTATTATGATTATCTTCTCCAGTATATCAATAAATGTATTAATTAATATGATTCAAATAGGATTATAGTAATATAATAATAAGTGAGTGACATAATAGATATTTTATAAATTAGTTTATTATGATTCCATTTATCTAATGAAACTAAATCTACACGGTTCTAGCATAGTTTTTCTATTTTATCCATAAATGTATGAGATCACGTCCAAAATATATTATTGAAAAATAAGAGGATAAGGTTACACATAGAATGTTAATTTACAAATTTGAGAATGAGACACTACCTTAATGCCATCCTCTACAAAAATTTTACACAAAATAATTTGACCTAACAGACCACATGGAGATCATATCCATGACTTCACTCTTTGACAAGGCATCAACCACTTGGTTAGCCTATATATAATCCTTTTTAATCATTATGGTGAGATACTCAACTATATCAATAGATTAAATACATTGAATTCGATGTCTCAATGAGAACTCCTAGTCATTAATTGAGGATCATTAACTATATTCTCATAGTCTGATTCAATCCATAGAATGTTCTAACTATGATAAATAGTGATGTTGGTATCAGAAATAATTTCCTATAGTTAAGCTTCACATTCAATTTATATTCCAACAAAATGAAAAAAACAGACATTGAAAAATCCATGGTGCATGCATAAGGCACCAGCCTAAACTAATAACCCGTGAACCCATAAAGAAGAACCACTAATATTGAATTTTAAACAGAGAAAAATTGGAGGAATCTATAAAATATACTTGATCGTCATTGGCTTCTTTAACATACCTAAAATTCAAAAAACTCTATGTTCTTGATGTCCGAGAAGGTTTTTTCTATACAATCAGTTTGTATGGCCACAAATTTTTTTTTATCTATGAAAAATAGTGCACTAATATGAGAAGTTGGAATCTTATTGTCAAATATGTGATCATTTCTAATTATCCAAATATGATGGAATGAAATGGCTATAGAAACAATTATTATATTCTTAATCGGGTCACTACGTCTTGTTTTAGTGAAGATGAGCATTAAATATTCATGTTCTATTGGTAGAATAAATCAATATTAATGAAATCACCAATGAACCTCCATATTTTCTGAGTTGAAAATAGAAGATGTATAAGTATGGGTATTTTTAGCATCATTCATTCATAAAGGGATGAATTGTTCAATGTATTATCTAGCCATCCTATATTAATCATGTGTGGGGAAAATGTCCCTCCATATTCTACATAGTGGGATAAGACTCTAGGATTGATCAAATTATACATGAATGTTATAATCCAAGAGAGTTCTTGGGAATCAATAGATATTTTATTATTATAGACCCCTTTTGTATTAGAGTGTTCATTACTATTGGAATTCTATATGAGTTCATCATTATCCAATACAGAGTAAGATTTAATTTATATATTGGCCTATGGAACCATCGTGACATCAAGGTTGTCTCTGTGATCCAAAAAACTGGCCACGGAAATTTCCACTATGTTGGTGGGTATATCATGGATATGTAAGGGAATTTCTATTCAATGACTCCACTAAAAATTAAGATTATATTTTTTTTATTCACTAGAAATATTTATTTTTTCATAATTTCATTGAAATAATTATTAATATAATTCCACATAATTGGAGAAAAATCGTGTTGATGGTGATTAAGAATCTCCATTTGAATCATGAATGAAACAAGTCAAAAGATGCGTCATTAATGGTTATGATATTGCATGAGAACTTATTGATAAGTCAATTATTTATGATCTTATGATCCTTGATTTCAAGGAATCCATTCTCAATGGGTTTAGATAAATATTTCCAAGTGACTATGATTGTATTCTCATTTACCAATCTATTATAGATGAATTTCCTCATTATGGAATAGGTTATATTGATAATATTTCATGGTCATATATATAGTGCGAAAGAATAAAAATATTGATTTAATAACCATGTTTATGAGGCACACCCTTTCAAATTGGGACAGAGGCATCCATTTCCATAAGTCCATCTGATTAAAAGTAACTGAATATATTCCATCCAGATTCTTCCTCTTTACCTTGCCAAAAAGAGTGTCACCCAAAGATAATTGATGGTAACAACCCTTTCTTTTCTCTAGGTTTCCTAGTAATCCTATTTTGTTTTCTTATAATCATTCCATCACTAAAAATTTACAAATTTATTATAATTTATCTGATTTCCATCCACTAACTCATAATGTAAGAAAATGGGCTTGATTGTCGATATAATATTCTGTTTGGCTTTCCCCAATATGAGTATTTCTTCAGAATATAACAAATTATATTGGATAAGGATATCAATTTAATATTTTATTGGTATGAATAAGCGAAAATTATAGATCTCATTAAGGCATATAATCAAATATTCATCATAAATTGAAATAATATGCCCTAATAGAATATCACCTTGTCCAACTCCTCTTATTCATTGGAAGTGTCCATTGAGGGAGCTGTTGATATGAATGAGCAGCCTTGTAGATTTTAGAATACTGCTGATGAGATTGATGAAGTCATTTGAGAAACTAGACCTCCTATGTAAAATAATGATGAAGCTCTATTTTAATATTTTTAAATCATTGGAGATGTAAATTTAGAGAAAAAAATTACCTAAAATTCTCTTCCTTTTAATCAGGATGATTCTTTCTGATGTGGTAAAGAAAAAACTCGTAATATTCCAATAAATATTAAATATGTATTGATTGTAGATATATGTTTCCTAATTATGATCCCCAATATAGTCATCATAATTTTACTTCTGATCATGGGAGCGGTTACCAATAGTCACATGCCTCAAGTCTTTGATATCATTTTCATTCTACATATTAGGAAATAGATGAATGTATTTGGAGCTATGATCATTGGGCATGTAGTCCTAGGTAAAAAAATCTCGGGCTGGATTTACCATATCATCCAGCACAGACTCCCAATAAAACATAAAAAACTGGTCCGTGAAGCCATCTGGTGGAGCAACACATTCCATATTTAGAAAAAAGAGATCTTCTTAAATTTTCTCCTTCAAATGTGGCAATTTAAGATCATTCCTTTGTATTTCCCCAAATGTAGGGGTAATATTTTCAATAATCTTGTGATTTTTATCCATCACATTATCTGATTAGATAATATTAAATTGATTCACCAATGTATTTGAGATATCACATTCATATGTGTAAATGCATACATCAATATTAATTTTCTCTAATCATGGTTTCATTCTTTTTTCCTTATGCATTCTATTGAAATATATAGAGTTCCTTTCATAAATGTTTAGCCATTTTTCATTCAAATGATTATAATCCAGCCCTTCCAAAATGGTTTATGGACAATCCAACCATAAAAGAGCTCTGGCATCCTCCTGTGAGAGATTTATTAGGTGTTATTACTTAATTAGAAAGATTCCATTGTTTTATTTAACTAATTTAATATCAAGATATTGTATAGAAAAATAATTCCATCTCCAATCCCTTAAATTTATTTTATCACACACTAGTATTTCAGAAAGAATATGAAGAGGGTCCCTATGATGTATAGTCTTCCAAACAATAATAATCACTTCCATAAATTAAGGAGATAGAATCCGCACATTATTAAAATTAAAGAGGAGTAAATATTCCTAAAAATATGAAAGTATATGTCATTCCAAATAGGGTTGTGATTTGAGGGATTATTTGGTAAATTATTCCCCAAAATACTGGATTTCACACTCTCATCATCCATCTGAACAAAACATCTATCATGATTTCTTAACTATCTTCTATGAAGAGTATACATGCTTCCTGTTAAATCATCCCTTGTAAGTGATAATTCAATAAGATGAAATTGGTCAATGAAGGGGTAGAATTCCAAAGAGGCAACTCTGTTTAAATTCATTGTAGTTTTTTCTTTATGATTAAGGATAGTATTGAAATCACCAATAACAACTCATTTTTAAAATGGATTCTAGAAAATGTTTCAAGCTCATTTCAGAGTTCCCATATTTTGATATTGGATGAATATGAATACACAATGGAAGCCTTAAAAGTTTATACATGATAGATACAGGAGACATATAATCATCGTTCTTTCCATATATAGGAGGTAACCACAATTAATCCATGTTGAGAATCAAAAAGTTGATCCAGTATATGTTAATTAGTTTTTTGAGAAATGAATTGATAACCAATGGAAGACCACATAAGAGCCTTCAATTTATCAAAAGAAATCAATTCTTCTTCTACAAAAATCCACATTGTATTGTAGGAAAATATAAAATTTTTATGGGCCTTGTTCATTGGGATGTTACAAATTCCTTGATAGTTCCAGTATAAAATATTCATTGAGGAAGTGTTTGGATCCTTTTTAGGGTCCTTTCCTCATATGTCATAGTCCTTGGACATTTTTCCTTTCTCCCCTCTTCATTTTTCATTATTTACACCATATGTTGGATAAAATAAGGTTGAACAACCCTTCTTTTCAGCTAAATCCCCACCAGGTTCCAATACCTTTGGGATTGAAGGGTTGTGGGCCACTTAGTTGGTGGTGGATCTTCAGATTCATTTTCCTAGAATGTGCCACATAAAGATTTCAAAATATTTATTGAAAAAATGTTACTAGGATCACAGCCCACTTTAGAGGTCCTGGTAGAGGTATTATCTGGTTTATTCAATGTTAATGGACTATCCGGTTTTGATCGATTTGGTGAAAACATATTTATTATCACATCAACATGTTTAGGAATTGCATCCTTTAATGGAGCATCATTCCCTACATGGGTACGAACCATCAGGGATAGAAACTCATTACTCATATTTGGATGAGAAGCCTCCCACTATTCAAATTATTCAATGCATTAAAAAACCACATTAGTGGGAGTTTTCCTAGGATACATATCATCAGAATGAGGTAAGTCATGGGAGGATATGGTTATATCCTACTCACCAACATGTACCTCACAGGACTCATACATAATTTTTACAGTTTTGAATCATTATATTCATGAGTAGAACCCCTAGATTCATCATTAATAATGTATAATATAGCCTATAACATGGTATTTTGTCCATGTGTTTGTAATGAATAAATTGATCCAAGAACATAACTTCCATTCTACATAAAATCCTGATTTTGTAACCTATTACTCTTTTGGGAGAGTTATTGTTTTTTCAAATAAGGACGAGGTTCTAAATCATGAATGATTTGATAATAATGTGTATTCATCAAAACATTTTCATTTTATTTCCTTATATTATATTGTTCCAAACCAATAGAAATATTCCTAGTGGTAGACCTGTTTTCAGGAATTTATCCCTGAGTGATTCATGATCTTACCCAGTTTAGGAGACAACACTTGAGTTAATTTTAACAAGCTCATTAACTTGATATGACATTGGATTTCAAAACAACCCACCTTAAGTAGACAAAATTATAGAATGATTCCTATCCAAATCTTCACTGCCATTAGGTTCCCCTTCTACCAAGTTACTAGTTTTTTGTAAAGAAAAGCCTGGTCATTTATATTCTTTCTATGGTAAGAGGCATCGTCATTCCCTCTAACATTATAAATGTTACACTCATTATCCATATTTCATTCGTAAGAGAGAGGACCAAATCATATGTAATTCACATAGAATATTGGATTCCTCTCATATTTAATTTCATGATTCATGTTGTCATCCACCATGGTAAGCACTACTTCCTCTACTAATAAGTTCTCAATATCAACTTCATCCATCACTCACACAAAATTCACAACCCATGGATTATCCATTTTCATATCCATCCGAATAGGAATTCAAATATATGAGGCAAAATCCTTTTAAATCATTGGGTTTTAATATAACCAATTCATACTTCATATTTGAATCTATATTTGTACATGATATTTCTATAATTTATCTAGATAAAAGATCGTTGACCACTCTTGAATTCATAGAGATCCAGTATTCAATTAAAATTATCCCATGTTTCAAGCCTTGTGCTTTCACTCATCATAGGGTAAGATTATATGATAATAAACACTATCTATTATCATCATTCTATTGTCTTCAAAACCTCGTAGCTTCAAAATCATCTTGGTGAGGTCATTATGTTTCAATAAAATTTCCCTATTGGGCATTATAACATAGGAAAAGATATAAAACATACATAAATTCCCCCTTTCTTTAATATCATCTTGATTAGACAAAATGTGTTTAATCCTACCCTTTATGATCATCCTTCTATTTGGAGGCATGTTAGAATTCGAGAAAGGAATGATGGATACAGATTTCGCCACAATTATGATGTTTTGTCTTGATTCATCTATGGTATCCGGGGAATTAATCACTTGTTTATGTTTTGAAGTTCATTTGAGTAGTTATTTATGTCCAACATGATCACTCAATCGATCAATTCATTTAATTTTCTTCTTTCACTCTACATAATCTTCAATGGGGTTGTTCGTATCTTTTTGTACCCCTTTCTCTACCATCAAAACATGAGTAAGTGTAATTCCCACCTCCCTTGTGGGTACACTCTAGACTAAATAATTCCACACTTTCCCCATCTAGGAAATGGTTTTTGAATCACACTATGAAAAATATACACATATTTAGAGTCTTAAAGGACTTAGGCCTATGCTGGTTCCAATAGAGAGTGAGGGGTACAACGAGTGGGTATCACCCAGTAAACACCACCTGAGGTTTTAAATGTTATGTAATATTTATTCTTATATTTTGATGCAATATCTATAGGAGAAATGTATGGAAGTTTATAGTTGTTATTATATATTTTTTATTATCCTTAGGAATCTAGGATGATAAAACCATAGTTTGAACCCTATGTATATGTCTAAGTATAAGATACAATCCTATGGTTTTGGTAGAAATCATAAATATCATATGATATAACTAATTTTTTGATTAATTGACATTTTATAAATATTTTTCCATCATTATGTAGTTTTAAATCTTTGAATCATTTGTCTCATAGAATGATTTTTTTGTTCTAGCCAATTGATGGAACAAAAAGGAATCATGTTAATGATGAATATGATGGGCAATAAAATTATTTTCTTCTAGAGATACTAAATGTCATTGGAGTTGGAATTAATGTTATTTTTGATATTATTATACAAATTTCAAAAAATATGAGTCATATTGAAATTTGAAATGAGAAAAAGAAAGAACAACATTTTGTTGAGTTCATCACGATGAAGTATCCACCATGATTAAATGGTCCATAGGATTCGGTAGTGGATGAAAAATAGTGTAGTAATAATAAAAATATATTTTATGTTATCCTATATATAGAAAACGAAAATTTAATTTTATTTAATTTCTATTGGGAAGGTTGATAAGATTAGTGGCAAAAAATCATCTATAATATTAGCGAATGGGATGAAATTTACTCCCATGAATTGGAGGAGTTTATGAAATTATATTCCAAAATGACCTTCCTGGTATTCATCATACGAATATGTAGATTGTGTTCCTTGAGATCATGTAGAATTATGATGAATATTTTGGTACTTATGAATATTTTTTTTTGAAAACATGCAAGGTATGCTTCTAGAATTATCATCCCACCTAAAAGTATGGCTGATCAATTTTTCATTGTTTAAAACCAATTCTCTGAATGGAATTACCCAAAAATATCATAAATAACTATGATTAAATCACTAAATTTTCTCTCAAGGATGAGTTGGATATTGTATTAAGTGATCAATATTATGGGTTTTATAAGACGCGAAAAATTGAAATCAGTAGAATGTATAAAATCCATAATGAAATGGAGATGATCCTTCCATTATTCTCAATGTGTGGAATGAAACATTGTGGAAAATGTATTAAGGGGACTTAAAAATGTTTTATGTGTGGGAATAAATCCCATCATGAAATATATGATGATGTTATTGGAAAAAGAGTGATAATGATGAGAATATAGAATTGTTTGTAGAGAATGATCCTCACTCACTTCATTGCTTCATATTCAAGGAAAAAAGGGAATTATGAGAACTAATGACTATACTCATGGTTTATCAATGATGATTGATATCAAAAAAACATTTAAGGTCAAGACATTGGAAAACTACAATTGATCACAACTGGGGATGTAGTGTCTGAAAACGAAGTTGTAAAATATACACATATAATCCACTCTAAAACAAATAAGGTTGTATTTTATTCTGGATCCACCTACCCAATTATTTTCAAGGAATTTTATAATTGTATCTTAAAATTTCCTCATAAATTATATGTTGAGTTTTCTATGATGACTCTATTTGGATGAATAGTCACATCAAATGTTTATAATTATTCACTCATCTTAGTCTAGGGAAATGTGATTCTTGTAAATATTTTGATCCTTCCAATATTTGAATTCAATGTGATTCTTCAATAGGATTAAATTTCAATATATTGATCTCATATCAATTAGTATGGAATGAATGTAACATTTAATATTCTTAATGAATATTTGATTATCTATTTATGGGGGGATGAATATTAACTAACTATGAAAATTAAATACATAATGTGGGTCGTAATTCTTGTAATTTTATTTTATCTATCTTAGATGGTTAGGGTGAAAATCACAATTAATGATACAATAGTTTTATGGGGGTTTATTTATGTATATCATGAATATATTAATGGTCAATATCTAAATGATGAAGTAAGTATTTCCATAGAACTCATACAGGGTGATATGTCTATCTAAAATATCATATATAGAACAACCCAAATTGAATTGTAGGAACTAAAGAAGAAACTCGAAGAGAAACATGGAAATGGACTCAAGAATGCAAGTGAATAAGCATGGGGTAAAACTCTTCAAATGGTTATGTACAAATATGGGTCAATGATACTCTACATTTAATATCTATAGAATTATAAGTTCAATATCAAGAAAAATTTTCCACTCCCCTATATTGATGACATATTTTATCAACTACTCAAAGATAAATACTTTTATAAAATTGATCTTCATTATGGATATCATCAATTGAGGGTCAAGAAGGAAGATATATCTAAGGAGACATTCCTCAGTAGCTATAGAAACAATGAATTTATAGTGATGTATTTTTTCCATAATAATTCCACCTATCATCATTGACCTAATAAATAGAGTCTTCAGAGAATATCTTTATCAGTATGTGGTAGTTTGCACAAATGATATTATTGTGTATTCCATGATAATGGAGATTCATGAATATCACTTGAGGATTATACTTAGAACCCCGATAAATTATAATCTTTATGCAAAATTTTCCATGATTGAATTTTAGAATAATAATGATTGATTTTTAGGTCCAAAATCTCAAGAGAGGAGACATCTATGGAGACACTAAATTTGAATTTTATTGAATTTTGGCTGATTCCAACAATTGAAACTGAGATATGTTGTTTTTTTGTTTGGATGTATATTGTCAACATTTTGTAAAATATTTTTCATGATTATCTAATCCACCCACAATGTTGACTAAAATGGAGTTATGTTCAATTGAATGGAGGGATTTGAAAAGAATTCCATGGAACATAATATAATTTTAGATAGTGCACCTATGGTCAAACTACAATATTAGTGGGGAATGGTTTTTGATCGATATTGATGCATCAATGTAGGGGTTGTGATATGTTATTAGGAAAAATTATATTGGGATATATTGTTCCTCTTAATTATTGATAATCAATGAGAAAATTTTACCAACTCATGATTTGAACATAGTTGTAGTAATTATTGCATTGATAATATAGAATCATTATCGTTATTGATAAACATGAAACATATATACTATTCATAAGATTTTAATTTATATTTTGAGTTAAAAGAAGATAAATATGTACCAAATAAGATAGTTTGTTTTGATTAATGATTACTACTGCTTAATACATTACCACACTGTGAATGAGAAAAAGGAGGTGGAAGGTTTAATTTGAAAGGAACATGTTTTCAAATCTATGATGAGGGAATCACAAGATAAAATATATATTTATTAAAAAAGTGTGGATCTAAAAATCATAATGGAATGGTTGGAATATTATCTTAATTAAAGGAGTGTTCTTCCACCAATACTTGTGAAGAATAAGAATGTTTATAAGGAATATGTATTGCTACCCAAAAAGGTAATAAGATTTCATGAGTTAAACTTTTATTGTGATCAAATAATATGTTTCATGAACTAGGATTTTCTCCCTCTGATACTAGATTGATATGAGGATATATTTGGTTATTATTATATTTCATCATTCTCTATTCATCGTAGAATCATAATGATGTATATGGAATAAAAAAGTATTTTTGGTGGGATGGAATGAATAAAGAAATTGTAGATTATGTGATGCAGTGATAAAATCAAGTGATTTTATAAATTATTAGATAGCGGTTTTAATAATTTAGTTTGTTATTTTTGGTGTTAATGTTACCTAATTTCACATTAATAATTTTATATTATATCATTTAAAATAATTGTTTTTTATAATTTATTTTTTATTTTTATTTTTTGTAATTATTAATTTTCTACTTAGTTAATTTTCTAATTATATTTTATAATTTTTATTATAATTTAATTTTAGATTTTATGACATTATTTTTTTATTAATTAATCTTTCAATCATTACATATTCACATAATTAACAAAATTTTGACTTTAATTTGTGTCCGCCATTATTATTATATAATTGTATTTATCAATTTTGTTGATATTTCCTCAATAATAAACTTATATCTTTTTAATTTATTTTCTATATCAATTTATTAATCTAATATAAAATTAGTAATATTATTTTCATTTTAATTGTATTTAGTTTTTATTTTATGTTTAGTTCTTAATTTATTTTGTTTTATTTTATTATTTTTTAATTAATTTTAATTTCCACATGCAGTGTCCACCACCATTTTCATTCCATGGTGACTCTGGTGAGTCTGTTTTACACTATCAATGCCAACCTATAGTAGTGTCTCAACAAACCTCGAGTAGAGGGCCCAATCTAATGGTGACTAATTAGAAAATTCCAATCCCTTTCATCTACTTCCACTATTCCTTTGAAACCAACACATCAACAACTGCATTAGATGACACACTATCAGCCTCTTTGTTCACCGAGACACCACCAAAAACCTTAAAAAAAATTCACTCTACTAGCATGATGAAACACTGCCCGAAAAATTTAAAACATCCAAAAGAAGATTTACACACTAATAGAGACATGAATCCCACTATGAGAACTGACATTCTTCTTCCAAATTTGATGTTTAATAACTATGAACTACCATTTCTCATATCTGATAAATCGAAACAACCCCCTCCATTTTCTATCGCTACAATAAACTATAGATGTCTAGATACATCCAAGGAGTGAATAAGTCTTCACAACAATCGTGAATCATCACCGATGTCTGAGTTGCTACTACCTTGACCAGTCTCCCACAGTGCGGTTGAATACCCCAAGTTAGATACGACCCAAATTCCACCCCCTTCGACTGGAGCCGCTATAAATCATCATCTTTTACCTCTACCTACAAACACATTTGAGCCAATGCATGGAGAAACAGACATTAGATGAAGGAACTTGTCATGACTGGGGAGGAATCAAACCCACCCCCTTCATGTGAATAAGAGTGGTAGAGGAGAAAAAAACAATAAAATATAAATAAATAATAAAGATAAAATCAAAATTAAATAAATTATAATATTTAATAATATTATAAAATTTAATGAATAGAAAAACTATTAATAATTTAGTTATTTATATTTTATTATTGTAAAAAATATTAACATCAATAATCTTAAACAAATAACTTCATTAACAATAGTAATTAATTAATTTTCTATAGAAAATAAAATTGTTAATTAAAATAATAATTTATATTAATAATAATATTAACAAATAAATATAAATAAAAATATTATAAATGAACACTTACATTTATTTAACAATTTTACTATTAATTAATTTTTAAAATAAAAAATTATTTTGAAAAAAATATTACATAACTATAAATAATTTATATTTTACTAGTTAACATCATTATGTAGATTCATAAAGAATATAAAATAACATCAAAATTCAGCCCAACAAATTAAAAATGGGCACTAGATGGGTTTTGTTAATGTGGAAACAAGATGGGGTTGAGGACTCAAGTACGATGGAAATTAAGGGAACCAACTGATCTCATGGATGGAATGTTGGTGACAAAATGGAATACAACAAATGACTTGAAAAGAATTCATAGATAGTGGGTGATGATTCATGTTTCATTAAACTAAAACCTAAATATCAATCTCATTCATTTGAAAGATCATCGATAGAAGCAGTAGACTAGAGATCTAGAGTTCTATAGATAGAGACTGATCAGAATCACGGAGATGACAATTCATAGGAATTTTTCCATTACGAAGTATTTTTATTCATCTATTTTATTTATTTTGTCTCACATTGTAACCTAAACTTAATATGGACATGATTTTTGGATAAATCATAGATTTGGGAATTTATTTTTCTAATACTAATATTAAATTCACATTTTTAAATTTTCATTTCAATGTTTTTGGAATTGATCGATGAGATAGATTCTGAATTCATTTAATTTCATTAGGCCACATTTTCTCAAAATCAAACTCCACTATTTTTCAGAAAGTATGATCATTGATGTAGTTTCTCTATGATTTAAATTCGAAAAGAAAAATTCATAACATTTTTTTTCTTTTTCTATGGTTTTTTTCAAATATATTTTTATCAGATAGATAATTCATGGAATGGATTAATCTAGGATTGTTTGATGTACATGATCATTCAATTATTAAGGGAGATAAATCAATATTTTTCATTGGTTTTTTTTTATTTGAATATTTGTGAATAGTAACCCTCTTAAATCCAATTTGATAGATCTTCCCCATGAATTTATCTTTGTTTTTTATTTTTTATCACTTCATTAGAAATTCCTCTATTGTTAACTTATTTATTATTATATCTTAATTCATTAATAAAATAACACATTTTTTTAATTTTTTAGTAATGCGATTTTGAAAAATGGAATCATTATCATTTAGTATCTTTTATTTTAAAAACTTTTATCTCACGGACTCTTTTAAGCCTTCCCCTGGGTTCAACGACACATTACACTATACAATTTTAAGTATAGACTATAAATTTATGAATATTTGAATGTATTAAAGAATGTTCATGTCATTTATTTTTCTACATTTCCTGGGAAGGCTTTAAGTTACCAATATTTTTCAAAACATAGAAAAATTATAGCTAATATATATATATATATATATATATATATATATATATCATTGATCCAAATTAATAAACTAATTTTCAATTTTTTACTAGATTTTATTTAACGTTTTTGTTGATCTGATTCACATCTTTTTTTTCCAATGTAGTTTTTCTTACAATGTTTTGAGATTACAGTGAAAATTATATTACTATGTTTATTTTTTTTATAAAAACCGCATTGTATTTGTCACTGTAATTTTTAAAAAATGGAATATGTGGTTAATGGAATCAACATAGTGATATATATTTTGTTTTTTGTGGACACTATAGGAATAATTCTTGGAATTATTTCTATAATGTTCCACAATAACATTATCTACATGAGAAAAACAAATAATATCATGAACATGAACCCAAATATTATTCAAAATTGGATCAAATGATGTCAAAATCATAGAACAAATTTAATTATTTTATGAATCACACATTGATAGCATGAAAACATTAAAACAATCAAATATTGGATTCATAGGAAAATATTAAAAATCAAAAACTACTTGAATTAATTCATGAAGAAAGTTATTATGTTAAATTTTATAATGTAATTGTGAATCGTATATTATCTAAAACAAAAAAAATAAAAATTATTTTGAAGAATCTGAATCTAATTAATAACAATGTGTAGAAATAATTAATACATAGTTTGAAGACATTTTTTATTGATGAATATGAAAAAAAACATAAAGGGATCTTATTTGGGAAATTTTCAAAAACAACTATAATAGATGGATGAATAATGTATTATTCATTTCATGTTTCTTAAGCTTAGGTGTTTTGAGAATTTCATAACTCGGTATGAGGAGAATCATGAAAATGTGAAATTTAAATTTAAAAAATCGTCCCCTAGATTGTCTAAAACCATTAATAACATACATTAACATGAAAGGGGGAATAAATTAGAAGAGAATAATAAATTTAAAATCATTTATTATGAAATTTTTGATCCTGAATTCGAAATCACTATTCCCTTTCCTGAAAAATTTATCCCCAAAAACATTGAAATGGATTTAAAGGAAGTGGATGATGGAAATATCATTGATGAAAGGTTAATAGAAGAACCTTTAATGCCTTGTTCTCATAATTATAATCCTTCTTAAACTTCTATTACTTAGATATAAATAGTGTTTTCATAACTATGAATTCTTTTTTGAATTTGAACAATTAGGAATCTTAATTACATAAATTTGAATTGAATAACTATTACCATGAAATTTTACTATTTCACTTAACTAAATATTTTTACAGAATAAAATTTTTTAATTTGATGTTCAAGGAGAGGATGAACAGACATAAGAATATTTCATAATAGTTGATTTTTCAGAATTAGTGGTTGATAATTTTCTTCTTTTACATGACGAACCATTGATAAATATTTTTGACATGTCGAATCCAATGTTTTTAGTTGAAATAAAATTAACTATTCCACACAATTCTTATTCATCCTCACATTATTTCAGTGGTGATCCTTTCTATGGAACTTTGAATGATTTAGAAGAGCAATCCCTTTGGAGTGTTAATTTATAATCTACAACTATTTGCCTTAATACAACTCTTTATAAATCTATTATATATAACTCATCCCATATCATCATTAAAAATGATCATTATATGAATTAGAGTGAGTTTGCAATGTTTTAATTAAATTAATAACCTTTATAATCACATAGTTTTTTATTATCCCTTCGATAAAATATGAATTAATCAAATCTGAGTATAATCTATAATTGGACAAGACAACATAAAACAGTGATTTTGATGAAACTTTTTCTCTTTTTGAGAATAAATGTTTCTTGGAAATGACTGGGGGTGTAATGTTTCTTCCACCATAACAAAAATATATTGAAAATACTATGATTTTGAATTTTGGTGACAATTTTCGGTTCTACATGATGACACCATTGGGAAATTATTTATGGATGAAGTGTGTTTCATTGAGAATTTTTTAGTTCATGAAAATTAAGTTTCTATTTTCCTTAGTTTTCATGGAGTCCAAAAATTTCATTGTTCTGATAAAAATAAATGTTCAAATAACATGTGGTTTTTCGTACATAGGAAAGCACACCAAAAGAGTGACCATGGAAAGTTTATATAGAAGTTCAATATATGATGATAAATCATTCATTGCATGGGAGTAAACTCATTATTTTATTATTTTCAATAAAACAAGTTTTTATAAATTCAATATTGTCTAAATGAAGGCTTTAAATTCATTGCTTCATGGGATTCTACCCATAATCATTTTCAGTTATTAATTTTATTAATGTTATGTTATGAATAATGTGTTACATTTCTATTTCATTTTCATCTTCGCTTCTGCTTGATTTTTTTTCTTAGTCTTCATGTTATGTGTTCTCATTGTAAGAAAAATGATGTTGGTGTCACTATAAGAGATAAATTCATTTAAAATCACAAGAATCTATTTTAAGATCATAATTGGATATAATTTAATTAGTGATGTTCTTTTTTAATTTTTGCATTCATTTTTACGATCCTCTATCACTTTCAAGGAATAAAACAAAACAATTCATTTTTAAGTCACTTTTACACTATACAATTGTGACTCATTGACTCACTGTGGTGATTGAGTCACGATTACTTTACTTGTGGTGAGTCACTATAACGGTGACTCGCTATTATGGAATTAGTGGTGAGTCAGTGATATATTACTATATATTGTAATGTGTGAGATATGTTTACTGTATGTGTTGGATTATTGAAAATTGCAACCACATTGATTTTAAATCCACTCACTGTATGGAATTAAGTGTGGGGGTAATTACATCTAGCTGGTTGATTTTATGTAAGACGTTTAAGATAAATTTTTATACACTATTATACATTTTTTTGAATAAATTTTTTGAACTTATTTACACTGTAATCAATATGAATTCATATCATTTACATGATACAAAATCGAACATAATTGAAAAATTATTTTCGCCAGATTTAATGATAATTCATGAGCTTGAATTTGAAATTGTAATTTTACAGACTTTAATTGTGTGAAAACATATTGTTTGACGTTAAATTAGTCCCTTGTACATGTCATTGATCTGCAAAGTTGAAAATCTATTTTTAGCATTAATAGAAAAAAATAATCTTTGAATTCAAAATAGGGGATAAAGAGGGGTTTAAAGTGTGGGGGAGTGGGCCAATGTGTGATTATTTTTATCAAGTCTATGATTTAATGGAATCTCATCAAATCAAGCTTCCTCTAAACATTTTGTTTAAAAATATTAAAAACATTAAAAAAGCATTTGTAATTTGAGTTTCTTTAGGTTTTGTTATACTATTCAAATCAGTCATGCCTATTGAAAATTAATTATTAGTAGATAATTTTTTTAAAATTTATTTTTTTAGGATTAATGAATGTTTATTGTAGGTGCTTACTTCTTTTATGAATTTTCTATTTAAAATATATGTTTGATAGTGATATAGGATACAAGTTTGTAGAGTTATGATCATTACCTAATGAAAATTTATGTATGAACATATTACTTGGGGAATCAATTTTTAATTAATAAAATATTAATCATTTTATTGAGACAATTTATAAGGTATTAATATAAATCACCTGATACTGGAGTAAAACTGTCATTTGGGAAGTCACTATGAATTTCAGAGACACTAGACAGAATGTGTGCAACTATTCCCACTCTAAAATTTTAAATAATTTCATATGCACAATTCATATCTCACGTTACATGGCTAAAAAATAATCCATAATGTGTTTTGCTTTAAAAAATGAGGTCATTTAGGTGAATATAGTTTTGAACACATAATTTATTTAAATGAAAGTATTTTAGATGTAACAATAATGTGATTAAAAAAATAATATTATATTTTCCTTGTGGAACCTAGGAGAAAGTTAAATTATAAATGTTTTTGGATATGCTCCTAATTGAAAATATTTTTAACATATTATCACTCTTACATTTTAAATATGGATTTGAATTCATCTTATTATTTGAGAAAATTCATGTATTAAGCATGAATAATTTAGAACTAATTGATTCCCTACTTGTTTGATCACCAAGGGTGTATTTGATGTAAGGAATGACATTATTTGAATATTTCATTTCAAAATCCTATTTTATAAATTGTGATCCCCAAAATTTAAAATTATGTACATTTTTTTGAGATTTTAAATAAAAACATATTTCTACTTATAAACAGTAAAAAATTGTGGTTTTATTTGAGGACAAACAATGCATATTTTTAGTGGAATTTGATGTGGCCTTTAAATCAAAAAATTTATTAATTTTACTAATCTCTAAATTAATTATTTTTTGTTTTTTTTATAAATTTCAAATTAATAACATTATATTTTTATTTTTTAAATAAACAATTTTCATAATTTATCTTGTATATTTATATTTTATAATTATTAATTTTATCACCCATGTTATTATACCTCTTTAAATTTTCTAATATTTTTTGAAATCATAATTCTGATTTAATTTTTAATTTTAATGTCATGAAATTTTTATTAATTAAAAATTTTCCTTACATCTTAATTTAGTTAACATACTTTTTTCTTTATTTTGAGTCCGAAATTATTATTATTTAATTTTATCTATGAAATTAATAAACTTTTTCTCGATAGTATATATACTAGTTATTAATATAATGTTTTAAATCAATTTATTCATCTAATTTCAAATTGGTTATCTATTTTTATTTCTAGTGTTATTTATCTATCATTAATTTAGTTCCTAAATCTTTTATGCAGTCTCCCTGTAGCACCCCTAGATTGATGTATAAAACCCTTTTTTTATTATTTATATGAAGTCATTAAGAACTGTTTGGGATATATTGGTAGAGTTTGGAAATGTTTTGGAAATGTTCAGGGTCCTTTTTATGGCTGCACGATTTGAGCACAGTTAGGGGAAACAATGCAGAATTCCCAGGTAACCATGAAATTCTAAGAAGCAGGGTTCCACCTTATTTATGCATGGTTTATCTAACCATGTGAGGGACCCCGATTGATTCCCTTCTAGGATGTAGAATCTACACGGGTTTTTAATGGTTTCTAAACCGTGTGAACTAACCGTGAGGCCCATTAAAAACTTTTTTTAAACGAGTTTAGTTGGAATTTTTCCTAACTCAACCATTTCATCTCCCATCCAATTCATATGTGGTATTTCTTCTTCTCAAGGGTAAGGGGTTCTCTCCCACTCAATTTGAAAGGGATTTTAGGGGTTTTCAATGTGGTTTGAAGGCGGTTCATCTCTGGTAAGACTTTTCTATTGGTTTCTATTTGGTTTACTCTAGATCATCTATTCCCTCTCTCTCATTTTACTAGATATATATATATTGCATTTAAAAATAGGGTTTTCTTTACTTGTATGTTGATTTTAAAGCTTTTGGATGATAGGGAATGAGATCTAGTGTGGTGTTAGTGGAGGATACTTCATGGATTTGTGGTGTCGTTGTTTGTGGATCGATTTCGCTGAAACCCTAAAGGTAGGTGGCTTTTCATAGGGCTCTATTTTGATAGAACATCAACCTATACTTGAATGTATTTGTGTTTTCTTATTATTAATTGTGATAATGATGTCATAATCTTATGAGAGACCCATTTGGTGAGGATTTGGGGGATTTTGTGGAAATTTGTTATTGTTACAAAAGATGTTTTATTGTGTTATTTTATATTTTTGAATTTTAAATTCATAAGTTGTTGACAGTGAAAAAGGATTTGGAAAATATGGGTTTTAATAAAGATGTTCTTTAATGAGGTTTTGTCGGGCATGGAAAATGGTTAAAGGGGTTTTCAATAATTTGTTATTTTTTATGTGAATTGGCATATGTTGGAAATTGTTCATGTGCTTATATTTTTTTTGGTGGTAGATAAATTTTGGAATAATGTGGCGACCTTGATATTATATACTTTTTTTTAGTTAAGTGTTATGGATTATTTGAATTTTTTGTGTGATGTGTCCAAGGATAACCACAATAAAAATGTTTTGGATATTGGACAAAAGGGCCATCATCAAAGGATAAGTTGGTGGAATGTTCCACTAGTTTGGGAATGTAGTAAACAGTTTTGGAAGGGAAGTTCAACCATAGTTTTTTTGTTTATGTGTGTTTATATTCAAGATAGAAATTGATTTTGATAAGGAGTGATTATTATATTGACTATGGATTACTATGGATTTCCCTCATTTTACATGTCATGGTAAGGGTGTGTTTGTCATGGGGTAATTGTTTATCTATTTAATTTTTTTCATAAACTGTTTTATAAAATTATGCTAACAGTTATATCCTAGTGTCATTTGTAGGTATGTCATTTGGGGAAAACCTAGTGTATATTATTACTCACCACTTATTTTGGAACTTGGGTTATTTTCCATATGTCATCTTATGAGACCCATGTAAGGGTAAATCATTTCATTTTCTAGAGTTTTGATAGGATGATTTGTTTGTGTTGTTGTTCTTGGAGTATGGAGCTTGGTGTAGAGAAATGTATGGTTTCCTAGTTATTTAGAGTCTTGTGGTGTAGTCATCCACATGGTACTCTTACTTTTGGATTGGTTATTTTAGAATTCTTTAATTATTATTTAATGGTTTTGTTGTGATTTGGTGATGTATCAGATGGGTTTCTATGTGCACATCCAAGATGTCTTATTTTTTTTCTAATGATGTGTTTGGTTGGATGGTTAAAATCAAAGGAAAATAATTCCCCAAATTATTCTCAAAGACCTCGGAATTTATTTATAGCCTTTGGTGCCTTGGGAACAATGATTATGGACTAGTATCACCTCACAGCCTTCTCAATCCAATGAGTTGGGGGTGGGATGTTACAAGTGGTATCAGTTTGTTTGGTCCTTGTATTTCAAATTAATACTGTTGTTTGATCCTATGGTGTTAATTGTTGTTCATTGTGTTAAGACTCGTTCTTGGTTTATTCATTTAGTCATGGGGTTGTAAGGAATATGATTGTTAGAACATGTAACATATAACATACAATTACGTAGCTAACCCTTTTATATTGAACTTCATGTCACCAGGGAGTTGGGAACAAAAGTGTTTGGAGACACTTATATGAATTGGATATCTCATTGTCGTCGGTGAATCTAATGAGATGAGAATGACATGCATATTAGAAATTAATTCCCATTAGGATTCATATATCATTGGGGTATAATGATTAATGGGGTTATATGATTCTGTGGATTTTGAGAAATCTGAATTGGGTTTCAAAATGGAGGATTTTGAACATGGAAGTTAGTTGTATTTTGAAAATGGGTTGATTTCCAAAACATGGTGGATTTTTTAGAATAGTGAAACAAGGGAAATGTGAACTTATGGAAATCCTGGTTGTGATAGTGATAATGTAATTGAATTTGCATCAGAATACCTTTCATACTATGGGTGTGGGATGTATGGTAGTTTTTTGTCTATAGAAATTACATTGTGTGTGCATCGTAGAGACCAACTGGAGGGATCTGTTGAAAATGTGGTTTCACCTGATTCTCATGTTAACCCATAGCTAGTATAGAGAATCGTGAAGGATTTCCATGTTTCGGAAAGTGCGAATAAAATGGATGAACTGATGTCATGGAATAATGTGGTTCAATTTTATAAGACGAATACACCCATCATTAGGGATGATTTAATGCCAGAAAGAGCTGAACCGTGGCAGAAAATAATGAATAGGATATTTGGCATCTTGGGAAAACTAACATGGCTAAAAGTCATGTTAGAAACATACATTATGGATGGTCTTTTCTTTTTTTTGTAGGAATTTCTGTTCTAATATGGGAAGGACCAAGGTGTGACATGGGAGGGTTTGACGAGTTGTTTAATAAAAAATTAAACCCTCATACATTCAGAATTCAGCATATAGAGGATTTCTTCTGTTTGAGGCACCATAACCTTTCAGTAATGGAACATGCTGCCATTTTTATGATCATAGTGTGGTAGGCATCCGAGGTGGTGGATAGTACACTATTGAAGGAATGAATTTTGTAAGGTGGTTTGCTACAGGAAATTCATTCCAAGATTGGGGTGTAGTATATAAATGATAGCACAAAAATGGTGAAAAGATAAATGGTATCCGAGTGGGATATTTTTAGGAATAAAGTCATGGTATATATGTTGGAACCCATGTCTAATAGAGGGAACTCAAACATTGGGTTCAAGTGGAAGAGGTTTACTTATTTCTTGGATGGGTCTATAGCTCAAAATTTGATGGCAGGATCAATGAATATTGCTCTGATGTCTCAGAATAAACCAAAATGTTTTTATTGTGACTCTACACAACACATCTAGAGGGATTGTACAATACAACTTCAAGCATGTTGTAACTATATGCAGAGGGGGAATCATCAATGATATTTCCGTAATTTGTTGAGTTCGGGTTCTCTTGACACCCCTTAGGGGTCGCAGGCAATGTATGCCTCGACAGGACGGGGGAAATAATATAATCCTCATTAGCAAAGCCGATTCAGTCATGGTGATTATGAAAATAACATGACACCTTGTCTGGGTAAAATAGAGAATAGCATGGAATGCATGCATTGGTTTGGAGCTGAACAGGTTGCGATGGATGGTCAGTTGGGACCATCTATGGTTTGAGGTTTTGTTCTTTTAATTTCCATTTTGATTTAAGATTTGATTGATATGGGGTGATTTATATTCTTTGATTACTTCCCATTTCATGAGTTTTTTTGTGTTTATATGTGGAAATGATTCCATTTATTTTGAAACTACAAACTCCTCTTTCTCTATGAGAGTGTAAATCATTCCTCTTTTGAGTATGTTGCTTAGTTGTGGAAGGAATAGAATTTGTGTGGGATTTCATAGTTCTTGAGATGGATGAATGTGATATAATATTTGGAATGGATTTTTTTGGGGATGATTAAGGAACAAATCGATTAATATTCATGAATGCTTAGTTTTATTATGGTTTATGGAATTGAACATCTCATTATAGGAGAGAAGAAAGAAATAAGAAATGCAACAGATTTTTTGGCACCAGCTCTGTGCACGATCTCATATCAGTTAGAATCTTTGATATTGGAATTAGTGTAAGGAGTTGGGAAAAGTGTTGTTCTGTTACTTTTGGATTTGTTTATGGATGTCTTTCCCAATGAATTATTCGGGTTTCCACCAAAGAGATAAGTGATGTTTACGATCGGTCTCTTTATAATGAAATGTCATATATCAATTTCATCATACTATATAGAAACAACATAATAGTGTGAATGGAATTTTCATTAGAAAGGGTAATAAAAAAAGAGTTCATTCTACCTAGAACTTCTTTGTATGAAAAACTATTTTTATTTTCTAAAATGGCGGATGGGACTCTACGTTACCGTGTTTATTATCGTATACATAATTAGGTTAACATAAATAAGTGATATAAACATCCATGAATTGATGACTTGTTTTAATAGTTGAGGGTACCTGAGTGGTTCTCTAATATTTTCTTGAGGTTAGGATATCATCAATTGAGTGTGAGGAATGAGGATGTTCCCAAAACAACTTCCATATGTAGATATGGAAGTTTCGAGTATGTGGTTATTCCCTTTGGCCTTTAGAATGCACCATCAATATTCATGGAATTGTTGAAACAGATATTTCCGAGATATCTATATTCTTCTGGAGTGGTGATTGTTCATGATATACTAGTATATTCAAGGATAATGGTAGAGCATGAGTATTACATGGAGATAGTGTTCGTGATCTCGAGGGATCAGCGGTTGTTTGAAATATTTTGAAAGTGTGACTTTTGGATATAGGGGGTTTTTTTCCTAGGCTATATTATTTATAATAAAGGTGTATTAGTTTTTCTGTAAAAGATAAAGGCTATTATATCCTTGAAACCTCCAAAGAACATTTTTGTATTACGTTTCTTTCCATCATTAACTGGCTATTATCGACTTTTTGTTAGTGATTTCTCACGATTGTCTAAGATGATGAAATATTTGACAAAAAATAATATACAATTACAACGGAATGAGAAGTTTCAAAAATTCTTGGATGTGCTAAAGGGATTCCTTACATGATAAATAGTCATAGTATTTCCTAAATTAGGGAAAGGGTACGTTGTGTATTATGATGCATTGGGGTCAGGGTTAGGGTATGTTCTCATGCAGGGGGGTCATGTGGTTTCATATGGATCACAGTAGTTGACGGTCCATGAGAAGAACTATCCAACACATGATTTGGAGATATTTGAAGTTGTGCATGCTCTAAAGTTTTGGAATCATTATCTATTTGGTGAAAAATTCACAGTGTTTACTAATTATAAGTGCTTAAAGAAACTTTTCACTCAAAGAGATTTGAATTTGAGGTAATGGAGATTGATGGATTGTCTCTAGATGTTTTATTTTTACTTGATGTACAAACTGTGAAAGGGAAACCTATTCCCAGATGCACTAAGTCGGAAGTCATATGCTGATGTGGTGAAATAGGCATCAGATCAGTGGTTGATTATATTCACCATAGCCGACATACGGTTGGAATGTGAGAACTAGGATGTTAGAGTAGACTTATTTCTAGTTTCATTGGATACTGACATGATTTTTTTGGATAAATAGGGGCATGCATCTGATCTTGAATGTATGGTTACGAGGTATATACTCAATGGGAGGGTGACCATTGAGGGCTAGGAATGGAATATGAGTTTAGTATTGTGTTTTCAGAATCGATGGATGTAGGAGTGGATTGTTAGGAGGATCATTTTATATCTTATCAGCATTGCAAGTGGGATGTCCATCCTAGAATTAATAAGATGTATATGTGAAAGTGCAGTTTTGGTGGGCTGGTATGAAAATGGATATGGAAAGTTTGACTCAAGATGGATTACATGTTATAATGTCAAGGTAGATAATCTGCGGCCAACATGAATTTTTCAATATTTACTATTCCAATTTGGAAGTGGGAACAAATAACAATGGATTTTGTGACATGCCTCCAGAAACTATAACAACTCTTCTCTTTATTACACACTATGACATGATTTATTACAAAAAAACATCTATTGATTCAACATTGAAGATTGGGAAATCAAGTATCTTAGGGGATTATGAACATTACAGAACAACATAAAACATAAAATGAAAAATCTTGTTGAAAACATCATTTACATGACCACTACATTCCCCCATACATAGCATTGCATGGGATAACCTGAGGACATACAAAAGAAATGGGTGAGCTATAAATCCCAGTAACGGAGTAAATAAGGAATAACAAGAATAATACAATACATGTTAGGAAATATTCCTATCAACGGAGAATAAAAGAACATTAACATAAATTCATGATAGAGAATTATTTTCATAACATGGAAATGTTGAAAAAATACATAACATGGAATTGGCATGATCCAAGGCTCATTACACATGGAGCATGAGTAAACCATCTTTGCACATGAAGCTTGAGTAAGCCCTCGTTTCACTTGAATTAGCATGAGTAAACACCATTTTTCATAAATTATTATGATATTATACATTACCCAATTCATTGGAGTGCTTTTAGGGTCCAACATTCTTAAAAATTTCATTTCATCCATAAGTTTGCCACATTGATCATACAACATGAAATCATTCGTCATTATTTATTCCACGAAAAAGGGATGTGGAATAAATACATGCAACTTTATAATCAATAAGTAAATGATAATAATGTTGAATACCCTCGATAGATAAATGGGCATGGTATTCAATATACAATGACATAGTCTGGGAAAATCGGTGCCTTTTTCGTAGCGCAACAGTGTGACGTAAGAATTCATAAAAATGCTTGATGAGAGGGAAAGGGGTGTCTCATTATATTTATATGAAATTGATAGTAAGGAGTTCATATAGATACATGTCCCAACTTATTTAAGAGAATTTAGATTCATAATACAAATGAATTGCTTGAATGTAAATGAGGAGAGGGAAATTTAAAATATAATTTTAGTATAGTAACGAGTGAACATTGAAGACATTAATGAGAGAGAAATCGGTCTCCCATAATTTCAATGATAAGGAGGGTAATATAATGGAGGATATAAATCATACCACAATACTTTTAATTAAATGAAAAAGTTTATTACAACATAATTAATATTTGAAAAAAGGAGAGAGGTAGGAATCCCTTACTTGGAAGAGTGATCAAAAAAGCTTAAGAGGGGCTTGAGAGAGGCTTAATGAGAGATTGGGGCACCGTGGAAGGATTAAAGAGAGAGGAGGGAGGAATTTGGACGAACTAAAAATGCTTTTAGTGAAGAGGAAGTAGTAGTTTGGGTGGGCTTATATATGAAAGGAAGAGAAATTCTTTATTTTTTTGGTTTGGGACACCACACAATAACGTATCAAATCCACAAACTAGCGAATGTATTTTTCCAAACTGTATTGGAAACAATTATTTTAAATTAAAATGGCTATTATTAATAAAATAATATTTTTGATTATGTGGAGTTGAGTCACAATCTCAAGGAAATCAATTAAAAAAATCAAATGTTTTATAAGTCAGGGAGGGTCCACTAAAGCATTGTAAAATAAATCAAATTAACCTAAAATCACATTATTTTAATGGTAAAACATATAATCCTGAACATAATTTTTATAATATTTTATTCCATCTCTATTGGGTCGTTATGATGTCATAAAAAACACATTATACAATTAACTGGTATTTAATTTTTACCCAAAAATTCATTTCTCTCATAAAATTATGAAAAATTCCCCATTGGATAATTTCAACGTCTTGATTCCAAAAATAATATTCATTTTATCATAATAATTTTCTAAATATGGGAATTTTTACTTTTAAAATAAAAACTGACATTTGTCAAAAAAACATGGGGTTTGACAAAAAAATCATTCAAAACATAATAAAAATTAAAATTGAATTCATAAAATTATATGATAATTCATATTTAATAAAATGTAATTGAATACTAATTTTTTATTAAAACATTATTAAATTAAAAATTCCATTAATTTCTCAAAATATATTTCTTAGTTGAATATTATCTAAAAATAATAGTTTTTTTTAAAACTATTTACAATTTTACAATAATAAAATTATTGTATATTCTTAATTATATACAGAAATAATGCACATATTCATTTTTCTAATGTCTTGTTTCGTATCCCCTTATGACACCCGCATATGTCCTTAGGGTAAGGTGTGCGATGGTGACAGACTCTTGGGGTGGCTCCGATAACATCGATTGGGTTGTAATCTCTATCAACTTCCACTTATCCTATAGGAAGTTTTTTATAAGCTTCACATGTTAATGCTAATCTTGGGCTTGGTCAATAGTGAATCCCAACGATGCCAACTCCTTTATGAGCTTTAAAAAATGGGCTTTGTACGGGGAAAGTCTACTGGATGAGGCCATCGCTTCCTTTGTCTGGGTAAATTCGATTTGTTAAAGGCCCATATTTATAATAATCATGTGATCACTATTCCACACCTATATTTCCAAGGGTCACAATTATTAAGGTTATTTTATAATAAAAAACATAAAACCAAATGAGTGAATATGTATTACATACCCATATGAAGAAATTTAAACATACTAAGTAGAATTTTCATTAATGAATTTATGGGTCGTTACAATCTTCGCCCTTAGAAAATTTCACCCTCGAAGTTTCCTTTTCCCAAAGTAAAACAGATGTGGGTAACTATACTTCATCACTTCTTTTGATTCCCATGTCGCTTCTTCAAACATTTTTTTTCCACAAAACCTTGATGAGGGGCAGAGTCTTCTTTCATAGAACTTCTTCTCTATAATCTATGATCTTTACTAGTTTCTCCTTATTTGAAAGGTCATCCTCTAACTGTACTTTCTCTGATGAGAGTACATGTGAATGGTCTGGTATGTACTTCATTAAGAGGGATACAAGAAATACATGATGTAATTTTTTCATGGTAGGTGGATGTGCTAGTCAGTACGACACAACCCTGACATGATCGAGAATTTAGATGGGGAAGATGTACCTAGGAATTAACTTGTCCTTTATTTCCAACCCTGATGACATTCATCCATGGAGATATGCATAGAAAAACCATGTATCCATCTTTGATCTCATGGTCTCATCGATGGTTATCTGCATAACTCTTCTATCAACTTTGGGATTCCTTGATATGATGCTGAATAGTTTTCACCTTATCCACCATTTCTTCGACCATTTCATGTCCAAGCTGCTTAAAATCACCATCATCATCCCAACATGATGGCTTACTGAACCTTTTATCATAAAGGTCTTCATATGGGGCTATTCAAATGCTTGAGTGGAAACTATTATTGTTGGAGAATTCAACTAGTGGAAGATGTTTGTCTCATCCTCCTATGAAATCCCTAGAACAAGATACTAACATATATTCAAGTGAATGAATGGTTTTATTAGATTGAACATCAGTTTGAGGATGATAGGCCATAGTGATGTTCAATTCAGTGCTTAGAGAATGATGGAGTCTTTTCTAGAATATTGAGGTGAATATCGGATAACGATTGGATACAATAGATAGTGGTACTCCATGTATCCTTACTACTTCATTGATGTAAATCCATGCAATTTGAACCAATGAGAAGTCCTCTCAAATCACAAGAAAGTGAGTTGTCTTTGTAAGATGATCCACTATGACCAATATAGCATTATTTTCTTTGGATGTCCTTGGAAGTCCATTTGACAATGTCCATGGTAATGTTGTCCAACATCCATGTTGGTATGAGGAGTAGTTGCATCATACCTTTATACTTTTTCCTCTCATGCTTCACATGCTGACATACCTGGCACATTGATGTATATTTACCAATCTACCATTCCATATTGTCCCACCAAAAAATTTCTTAGATATCTTGATACATCATTTTGCTCCCATAGTTAATAGAGAAGGTTGATCTTTTTGTGTCATTCAGAATCTCTTTCTTTATCTATGGTTCGGATGGTACACATAATCATGGACCAAATCTCACAAATTAATCTTGTCAACCATGAACTCTAAGGATTTACCATATCTAATAGCTTCATCCATTATCATAATTTCCACATCCTTTCTTTGAGAATCCTTTATTTTATCCAAGATGGATGTTTGAGAAATCATTTGATATATGATTAATGATGTTCCTCCATGAATGATTAACATTTCCTTCATCTAAAAATCTATGATGATTAGATACTTTTCAATTATCATCAATGATAGAATCACGAGATCCTTTAAACTGAGAGCATCTTCCACCTTGTTCACTTTCTTATGGTGGAATTGGATTGGGCATTTATAATAATTAATGATTTCTATCCATATTTATTGGTAGATAATAAGCTCTTTTTTTGGGAATATATATTTGGGGATCTTTTGATCAGTATATATCTCACACTTCTCCCCATAGAGATAATTCCGCAAAATTTTCAACTCAATGATCAGAACCACCAACTCCAGATCATGTGTGGGATAGTTTTGCTCATGGATTTTTAGCTTCCTTGATGCGTAGGCTATCACTTTATCATTCTTCATCAACACAAAACCCATGCCCTTCTTCGAATCATCACTAAATACCACAAAACATTCTAAACTATTGTGTAGTGTGATCACATGTGCAGTGAGAATCCTTCTTTTCAACTCCCTGAATATCTCTTCGCATTCATCACTCCTAGAAATCATCACTCCCTTCCAAGTTATCTTGGTATGAGTCTTGTACAATAATTATAAATTTCTCAGAAATCAGTGATTATATCCCACTAAACCCATGAAGCTATGGATATCCGTTACCGATGTTGACCTCGAACATCTGTCAATTGTAGCTGCCTTGGAGGGATCCACTTATATCCCATTTCTTATGTTCATATGTCACAATAATGAGACCTCGATTAACCAAAAATCATAGTTTTTGTACTTTTCATTGAGATTCTCCTTCTACAAGGTCTCTAGTATATTTCATGGTTGTTCCTCATTTTCCTCCTTCGTTTTCGATAATATTAGAATATTATCTATAAATACTAACACATACATTTCGAGGTAATAACAAATGACTCTATTCATCGTGTCTATAAATATTCCTAGAGCACTAGTTAGTATAAAAGGAATTACTATGAATTTATAGAGAATGTATCATGTATGAAATGTTGTCGTGGGTTGTCTTCCTTCTGCAGCCTTACATGATAATATCCCAACCACAAATCTACCTTGGAGAAGTATTGTGCTCCACACGACTGATCGAACATGTCGTGAATTTGAGGAAGAGGATACTTGTTCTTTATCGTGATTTTTTTTGTGATCACAATAATCAATGAAAAAGCGCATTGACTCATCCTTATTCTTGATAAATAAGATTGGTGAACCCCATGGGGAAGCACATGGGCATATAAACCATTTTTCAAGATTCTCCTATAGTTGTTTCTTCATCTCCCAATGCTCCATAACAGGAATTCTATACAGATTCGTGGATATTTGAAACACCCCAGGTATAAGGTACATTGAGAATTCCTAATCTCCATAAGGAGGGAGATTAAAAAATTCCTCGGGAAACACTTCAATGAATTATGTCACAATAGGTATGTCTACTGATCCAGATACTTTTTCTCATAGGGTTGTAATATCTACAATTTAGATAAAGGTCCAGAAGAAGATTCATCTTCCTCCTTTAACTTGTATAGAATCTATGTTTATTTTCTATATGGATAATGATTTCCCACTCATTGAAATTTATCTTGTCTCTTTATAGTGAAAGTCAACCAATTCCATGAATTAAATCAAATTCCACTAGAGGGAGTATATATAGGATTTCTAAGAAGTTCAATCGAATTTTTTTTGACAAGGTAAGATTTATATTCATGAGATGCAGTGGTCTCCTCATTTTCCATACTCACTGACATTTTCACTTCCGAATTTGTGGTAGTGTTGGGATTTTTCTACTAAACTTTTGAGATATAAAAGAATGCATAGAACAAGAATAAAAAAGTGTATGATCAAAATATGAATGTTGATGGTCAATTACAAGAGGGGTTGTGAATTGTATGTTTAAAAATATTCATTTTTAACCTTAATGAAAAACTACGTTTAACAAAGTTAAACATGTTAAATTCACAATACCTCATCTAGTTCTATAAACATTCTAGGTTCCAGATATATGCTTCAAGAAAAGAATCTTATGGAAAAATTACTAGGAAAAGTTTCTACCTTAATGTATATAGAATCTTTCTTACCAGAGTAAACAAAATTTAATGAATGCATAAGAAGGTTATAATTTCTTCCTTTATCAAAAGAACATTAGAAATAAACATTAAACAAAACCAGTAACAAGCATGAAATATTTAATCCCAAAGAGTAGGGTATCAATCAACCATGAATAAGGGTCCCTTGATTTACACTTTCACGAATTTCTGGCTTACCCACACAATGATAATCCCACGATTGGAATATTGGAATCCGTCATGCTATCCTCCCAATCCCTCAAACATTATGGTAGTCAGAAACTTTTTCTTCCTATCCTCAGAGGTCCAAAGACTTTAAGGTAGTCAGCACCTCTTTCATCTTATCCCTGGATGTCCTTGAATATACGTAACAACAATCAGAGTCGCACAAAGAAAGCTTAACAAGATGTTCGGTACGCACGAGATATGAGTGTCTCGCTATCTAGAAATCAATTCAGAAACATGTAATCTCTTGAGTGATAGATCTATAATGATCTCATTAAAATGAGCTCCTATTTATATGCATTTATCCAATGGCCAAATCCCTACTACAACGGTTATAATATTCCTTGAATTTCAGTGGGACATGTATAAAATTCACTCAAAAAAAGATTATTTAGAAATAGAATGTACGAAATCTTTTTATAAGTATAACAGGTATAAGAAAAATAAGGTTGCTTAACCCAAACTATGTTTCAGAGTCTCAGAAAAATTAAATGTTTGGATTCAAAGAAAATAATGATTTGGAGAATATAAATCACAAATATCTGGATTCTGTTTTACAATGATTTATGAATCATAATTATATATATTTTAGAATCATAATTCTAATGAATTCAGAATCTGAATTCTTATGAATAAGGATCCTGAATTCTGAAGAATATAGGGTAAGACTTTTGAGGAATTCAGAGTCATAATTATGAGGAATTTTGAGTATGAATTATTAGGAATTACGAGTATGAATTACGACGTATTTGAATTCTGAATATCAATGAATTTGGAGTCTCAATTTTAGAGAAATTGGAGTCTGAATTTATAGAGAATACAATGTCTGAATTTTAGAGAATTTGGAGTCTGAATTTCAGATAATTGGACTCGAAATTTCATAGAATTCAGGGCCTTAAATTAGAACCAGAAAATAGAATACTCTAAAACTGTGTATTTATAAGAATATATGGTTTTAGATATTAAATCGAATTTTACTATATAAAAATAAAAAGATTTATATTTTGAAACTAAAAAATGAATAATGAAAACAATTTTAAAGATAAAATTTCATTTAGGAAGGACAGTTTTACATATTAAGATTAAGCATAGGTAAAGTATTATTTTCCTTAAGATATAATGTTTGTGATTCTGAAAACATAGAGTAATGGAAAATTTATAATGAATCCTTATAGACTCAATAATCTCCCCCTTTTTGAATAGCACAAACATCTTTATGAAAAAGAATATAAGTACATAGAGTTTTTCATTATGAATATAAAATAAAATATATCACCATTTACATATGAATCATAGTGAATACAACTAAATCCCCCTTAGGTTTTGAAATCTATAAGGATTGTATTCCAGATTTCTGGAATTAGTTTTTACATTATCTTGCATTCAAAAATATTCTTTGATAAGAACATACCCTTCGATGAACTACACCTAACATAGGGAAAATCTTCTCTATGTAGAATTTATTTTTCCATTCCTTTCTCCCCCTTCGTAATTTTCAAAATTGAATAAATGGAATTGAAAAAATGGAACCTAATAAATTAGTTCTAAACAACCAAATATATGAAGAACAAAAAAAATTCCATTAAGATTTAAAGAATTTGTACCAATAAGAAAATACAACAAATGATTAAATTTTGGATAATTATCCATCTTTTTCATTCTTCATAGACTTCTTAACAATGGTATTCATCTTCTTATGATCCGGGTTATCTTTTTCAAAACATATGATCTTCACTTTTCTTCTACAATGCTTCAATTTTTTCATCATGAGCCTTAAGACATTCTTCCAAATAAGTTGTGACTTCTTCTTGTATAACAAGATTTTGTTCATTATCAATTCTGAGATCCATTTCACTATTTTAATTCGTAGCCACATAATTCAGTTTTCTATTCATGTCATTTACTTATGACTTCTGGTTTGAGAGTTTGAGAGTTATCTTTTCCTCAAAACTCTTAGTAAGATCATTAAACATGCTATCTTCAGCGTCAAAATCATCATTCACATTGTACATAAAATCCTCAAAGGCCTTGAGCTCTTCGACTGTATTTCTTGACAATAATTTAATCTTTTTTCATGATCTTTTATGAGCCTCATAACAAATGAGAAATGATTTGAAATCTTCCTGATGTCCGAAAAATATGTCCATAAGCATTGAAAGTGAATCTTATTTCTGATTGAACAATTGATGATGCAACTCACATCTTGAATCTATACTTGGGAATAACTAAATGGTATAAACCAAAATTCTTAAAGACTATACCATAAAATCATGTCCATGAGAGGATGATTCCAAATCGAATTGTATGGGTGTAGAGAATTTTTTTTCAATCTCTTCATCTTTCTTCTTGGATTAAGCACCAACTTATTTCTTTTTTTCCACAGAGTTACTAGGTGTATCCACCAACACATTCATTCCATTATTATCTCTTAGAATTATTTCACGTGCTTTTTAAAATTCATGATCATTATCTTACAGTTGAAAAATTATTTTTACCTTTGGCTTTTATTTCTCGGAATCGTCCACAACATCCTTTGGCTGAATAAAATTATGATGTATACTTTCTTATTTATAGATCTTATTCACCTCTTCTTGTCCCTTATCTTATTTTCCAGGTTTAGAATGTTTTAAAGACTTAACATCAAATGATCAGATTTAAATTTTCTCAGAAAGACTATCCTTTTCTTGATAATCCACTACATTCCTTATCATGTCTTTTGTATCACCACTTCCTTCTTCTTCTTATTCACCCTCTTCAACCGCTTGAACTATTTCTTCTTGATGTCCAGGTTTTGAGAACAATAACATCATTCCTAGAGTTACAGTGTGTGATTCTTTCAAAAGTGATTCTGGTACCTAGTATTGTTTAGAGGCATTCTCATCATCATAGAGAAGAGATTGAACTATCTCAGCTTCGGAAAACTTCATTCATTTCTTCCTTTTCATTTTCTTTCTTCTCAAGATTCTCAGTATCCTTTAACTTCATGGATTTTTCATTAGTATGATCCAAGCCAAATATAGGCTTGCATTCTTTCCTGATCATCATGTCTTCCCCCCACATATCCAATACTTCATTCATGTAAGAATTTTTATTTTTTTCTATAGAGGTACATATTGGGATTCCATTGCCACATGAGTTTCTCCTTTCTCTTCCGTTTCCCTTTCCTTCCTCATCCTTCCACACTTTTTTTACGTTTCAGCCACTTTCGGATACATTGAAAGAGATTTGATTTTGGATTTAGAAAATTCATAGAAATATCCATATTGAATATTAATTCCAAACTTCATCCTCCTTAGAGTAGCGTCACTCAATAACATTACATTGAAATTACATGGCATAGAACTATAAGGAATTTTTATTGAATCTAGACAAATAACTCTATATTTTGAGAGTACAGTCAGATACACGATAAATTGAGACTTCAAATTTATATTCATGAAGTTCTCAATCATATTGAAGATAAAATTGGGCAGATTTATCTTATTGAGGTTCACCATGATATAATCCTGATAGGTCCGGAAATTTTCAAGTACAGAATTATCCTTATCAAATGATCCTCATACATCGTGTAATTTTCAAGTACAGAATTCTCCTTCACCCTAATAATGAATTCCAATCCAATATACTGCCTTTCTGTAGAAAAGAGAATGGTTATTTTCATAGATCTTGATAGAAAACTTATCTCTCCCTCCATAGTTGAGGAATCATGTTGTCTCAAAAAATTAAATAAAAAACTCCAGATAGACCATATCGTGCACCTTTAGTTTCAATATGCATAGACACTCCCAGCCAAGCAGCTTGATATTATTTGAAATAATAGAGTCCTACATTTCATAGAATTGCAGATTGGTATACCTTTCATTTTAAATCATCCACTCAAATATTTCCTTTTCAAAAGAAATATCTTTCTTGAAGAGAGGCTTCTACAGAAATTCGGAACTGAGGAAAAAAAGATGATTCAGAATTGGATTAAGTGTAGGGGAAAAGCTTTAACACACCATGAATTGAAAATCGATGAGGGACAAACATCATACGGTACTTGTATATCCATTAGAAATGATGGTTGAACATCCTTGATTGATCCCACAGTTGATATAAATCTTGATCACATTTGATAGTTATGATTAAAGCTGAATAAGAGATTTTGTATATTCTGATATTTTGATGTTTTTAAGATAAACATTCGTATTTAAGAAAAAGGGAATCCAAAAGTGTTTCTTAAAAAAGATAAATATACAAACATTTAAAAAATGACTATAAAAATATGGGAGAAAAATTATACCTTCCAGATTGCTTGGATAATTATTCGTAATGAGGTAGATTCATCTTGAAGAATATTAGATTATAGAAATACGATTTTTTAAATAAAACATAAAAAAAAAGATTGATTTCTTAAAAAAAGTTTGACTATAAAAATTTTGATTATAAAAATTTTGATTACAAAAATCTAGATTTTGAATGTTTTGACAAACAAAATTATATACCCCCCTATGAATAAGAGTTTCATACTATAAATGGATATGTTTCAAAAAAAATTAATATGGAAGATTAATATAGGGTTATCATTCTTATCATTTTTTTAATTTATTAAAATATATCAAAGGGTAATGATTTTGTGAACATATCAGCATGTTGATCCTGCGTTACGATAAATTGAATAATGATATCTCCTTTTTGTGTTTGATCCCTAAGGAAGTTATGCATGATATCTATGTGTTTTGCACGATATGCTTGGTTTTTAGTTAAGGAAATGGCACTAGTATTATTACACAATGTTTTTGTTTTGTAAAAACACATACCATAGTCTATGAGTGTATGTTGCACCCATAATACTTTAGCACAACAACATCAATCTTCTATATATTCAGCTTCAGTAGTGGGAAGTGCTACTGAGTATTGTTTTTTGCATGAAAAAGAAACTAATTAATATACTATGAAATGAAATGTTCTAGATGTTCCTTTTCTATCCCTTCGACATCCACCAATGTCACCATCCAAATAGATTTTTAAAATAAAATCATTTCCGTAAGAATAAAAGAGTCCAAAATCTATGGTTCCCTTTAAGTTGAAAAAAATTGTTTTCACTACCTTTAAATGCTATTCATTAGGATTGGATTGATACCTTGAATATAAGAATATTGAAAACATTAATTCTGGATGACTAGCTTTCAAGTATAGAATGCTTCCAATAATACATCTTAATGATGTTTGATTCACTGCTTTCCTAGCTTCATCATGATCAAGTGAATTTGAGGTACCAATAAGAGTACATATACTCTTAGTGTTTTCTTATCCATAATGTTTAAGAAGATATTTAATATAATTATGTGTTTATATATAAATTAATTCTCATTTTTGAGAAATTTGAAATCCAAGGAAAAATTTTAACTCACACATCATAATCATTTCAAACACAAATTTTATTAGATTTGCCAACGAATCGGTTAAAGATTACTGAGTTGAACCAACTATAATATCATCAACATAAATTTAAACAATCAAAACATATTTCTTATCATTCAATATAAATATATTTGGATCAACATTTCCCATAATTTATTTATTTTGTAACAAAAATATCGTAATTCTATCCTAACAGGCTCTAGAGGCTTCTTTACATCCATATAATGATTTGGTAATTTTGAAAACATGTTCAAGATGTCTTAAATCTTCAAAACCAGGATGTTGTTCAACAAAATCTTCCTCTTGAACATATATGTTATGGAAAGCACATTTAATATCCATTTGAAAGAGTTTAATGTTAAATAATACTACAAAGTCAAGTAGAATACGGATAGATTCAAGTCTTGCTACTAGAACCTAGGTTTCATCATAATATATTACTTGTTGTTTATTATAAACTTTGGAAATTAATTTAGCCTTCTTTCTTAATTTGATTTCATTTTCATCAAACTTATTTCTGAAGACCCATTTTAATACAATAATTAATATTTCTATAGGTCTTTCATCCAAGGTCCATAATTTATTCCTTTAGAATCCATTTAGCTCATCTTTTATGGCTTTAATCCAATCATCATCACATAAAGCTTCATTAGTGCTATTTGGTTCTAATGGTTAAAGGAATGCTAGATGTTCTACATCATTTCATAAGGAACTTCTTGTCCATACAGTTTGTTTTACCTCACAAATGATACTATCACTGGGTAGATTCATTTGAAACAACATATTTGGGTTTTTTAAAACATGTTCATCAACATATGGTAGGAAATCATCGGGGGTATAGGTATCAGAAATAGTTTCATGAGCATTTTCGATATCTAAAGGGACATATATCAAGGATTGATAATTATCTTTTGAAAAAACATCAGTAGATGTAGGTTGATGGTGTTTAGAGACAAAAGGATTAGTTTCATATAATTTAACGTGTACTGTTTATTTAACAGTACATGTTTTTTTACTAAAAAATCTACAATCCTTAGAAGTTTTGGAATTTCCTATGAAAATTCCTTCATTAGATTTTGGTGCGAATTAATATATATTATCATTAGTATTTGGAATTAATACTTTTCATACAAATACCTTGAAGTATGAAAGTCTATGTTTTATACCATTCCATAATGCATAGCGGATTTATTATGAAAATGACTAATAAAAACATGATTTATAGTATAAAAAGCTATACTTTCAACTTCTCCCCAAAAATGTTTGGCTACAGAATACCCACTCAACATAGTTCTTGTTATCTATTGAAAAAAATTATTTCTTATTTCAACCACACCATTTTTAATGAAGGGTTATTAGTGCTCAGAAGATATAAGTAATTAATTTTCTACTATAAAAAGTTTCATAAACAGAATTTTTCAATTCACCTCCATAATTACTATCAATATATTAAATGGAAGGTTTTCTCATTTTTAACATGGTATCTAAAGAATTTTTAAAAATAAAATTCTTCATATTTTTTTCTAGAAAATAAACCCACATAAATATTATGTAATCATAAACTAGAGAAAATATATTTTATTTTCTTATAATTCATTCAGTTTGTGTTAGAACAAAAAGATCCATATGCACCAAATTTAATGCACTATATGTTGAGACTTCACCAAATGACTTAAACCGTGATTTATGTTTCTTCCCTAAATTGAGAAGTATCATAAACTTCTTAAGAATTCTGTTTAATCTCTAGTTGATCTTTAACAAGTCTTTTCATAGATATTTTACATAATATCCAATGGTTATTGTGTCCTAACCATCATTCTATAACAATGATTGGTCTTTGAATTCACTTCGGAAAGGTAGGACTTTTCTCCTAAGGCCTTCAATGTTTAGTGTGTATACAATCTCTTTCCAATAGGTAGAGATAATAAACTCTTCCAAAAAAATTGTGTACTAAGAACTTTTTATTCCTAAAATTCACATGGTAACCTTCCTCACATAATTTAAATACACTAATAAGGTTGTCCTTAAGACCATTAACTGGTAAGACATTTGAAATATATTTTTTTCCAAGAAGATTAACATTACCTATACCAATAATTTCTTTCAGATCATTATTTACAAATTTTTCTTTTCCCAATTTCACCTTGATAATATATTCAAAGATGTTTTTGTTTCCATTCATGTTTTGGGAACATCCAATATCCATGTAGCAATTATTTCTAATCGTAATTTCCTTATTTTTAATAAAATAAGAGTGTTCATATTTCAGAACCCAAAACTTCATGGATCATAAAACGTCAGAAAGAAAACATTAGATATCTACATTTTCATAATAAAATAAGCATTATGAAAACCTAAAGGTGGAGTTTTGTTTACAATTTTTTTCCCAATGTCTGCCACACAGATGTTTATTGCAGAATGAAGCACTTTGAGGAGAAAAATAGTTAATACTAGAAACCGGTTTAGAATTAGTATAACCAAATCCAAAATTATTCCTTAGGGGTAGAATTTTCGAATATATCTCATAAATGTTTTCCTTGCCTATGGTAAAGTTTGACAAACATTTCCTCAAGGAAAATATTTCTATCTTCAGTATAATAACTATGTTTTTATCTTCAAAAACAATAGTCTTAGCACTTCAGTTAGTCAATATAACATTTTTCTTAGAAATTACATTTTCAATATCCTTATAATGTTTATACTTATAAGAATTAAATTCATCACAGTTATTGGAAACAATTTCAAAATCATAAATTTTCTTATCATGATCTTTAGAACGTTATGATACTTCTTTAATAAACACATAAATTCTAGAATTTTTCATATTAGGTTTTTTCTTGAGTTTAAAATTTTCATTCTCAACTAGCATAGAAAAACAAGATACTTTTTTATAAGTAGTAAAAGTATAATATTCATTGGAATATTGATAATATTTATTATCACTATAGTTTCAATTTTAGGATACATTAGTTATGGATTCATCATTGTGTACCTTAGTAATTAGACATTTATTTTCAATATGTTTCTGGGAAATTATACAAAGAATCATCTTATCAGAAGATTCAGATTTTGAGGATTTATCAGAAGAGTCACCACCACTGGCAATCATGTTGTCCATATTTAACAAAAATTTCTTAGCTTTAGATATGTATTAATTATTTCTATTTCTCTCAGAATTCATTTCTTTTCTATCCTTTTTCTTAAGAATAGGACAATCTGGCCTTATATTCTCTACCCTTTTGCATTCATGACAAGTAACATCAATGTCTCTCTTTTACTTTATTTATTTCTTCTTAAATCAATACTGAATGTCTTTCTTCCAAAATACTATGTTCATTCTTCGAGAATGATTAGCTAGCACAATCTCTGAGTGTTCGGTTTCACTTAATTCGGATAAAACATTGAATTTATCTAACGTAAATATTGTAAACTGTTCTGGAGTTTTGGTTTTTGTAGAATTAAATTCCAATCTCCAAGTGATACTTTTCTTCTTATTAATGTTATAATCTCTATTAATTCATTTCTCATGATGATAAAGTCTTCCAAGAAGCTCATCATGAGTAATATGAGATATTTAATATTCTCATCAATAGATGTTCTCTTATATTCTCACCCATTAGGCATGATATCTAAATTCTTGTCCACATGTGCCTCATCATCTATACAATTCTCACCTATTGATTATACGCTCTTATCAATAGTAATAAATATTTTTTTACCTTTCACACTGGTCCTCCATAAGGGAATAAAAATCCATGATATTCTACTCTAAGCATAGCTCTTCTAGTTTCTATAACATTGGATGTACCAAAATGAGTAACTGCTAATTTCTTCCTAATATAATTTGCAGCTTCACTATAAGAAATATGTCTATATATATTCCTAGTTATGGATCACAACAAAGAATTAAATACCTTTTAGATTTGTTTATATTCTGACGTTTCTTGATTAGTAAATATTATGCCTTCTTTATTAGGTATCTTATAATCTCCAATAAGCGTAATGAAGTTGTCCACTCTAGTATTAAAAAAAAGTCATCATACAATCTCTCAAATATTCATAATCATCCCCATCAAATATAGGTGGTCTAGTAGGATTTAGATTTTATATAAAACCGACATTCATTCATGTCATCTAAATGAAAATATCATTCTACAAAAACTTGTTAATTGTAAAATATTGCACACAAGGACAGTAATCCTAAGGAAGGAAAATATTTAGAATAATGAAAACATGAGCATGTAAAATTATATGTGAATATAAGTATTTTAGAAACCACCTTTGATACAAATTTTAGGATAATAATATTAATATAGACGCTTAATTAAAATGGGGTGAATTGTAATATTAAAAACATTCATTTTTAACCTTATGAGAAACTATGTTTAACAAAGTTGAACAGGGTAAATTCACATGACCACTTCTAGTTCTACAAACATGATATGTTTCAGAAATATTGTTTTGGAAATTAATCTTAAGGAAAATTTACAAGTAAAGGATTCTACCTTATGGTGTATTGAATCATTCATATCAGAGTAAACAAAAGAATAGGAAATTATAAGAAGGTTATACATTCATCCATTATAAAGAATATAACAGAAATAAAAATGATACAAAACAAGTAACAAGTATAAAATCTTTTATCCCAAAGAGTAGGGTGTCCAAAAACTTTTCATAAAGGTCCCTTGATTTATACATTCAAGAATGTGTGTCTTACCCACACCAGAATAAGATCTCGATAGTAATATCTGAATCTGTCTTTCTATCCCCCATTCCCATAAACTTTAGGGTGTCAAAACCTATCTCTTCATATCCTAAAAAGTCCTCAAACATTAAAGTAGTTGGAACCTCTATCTTCCTATCACTGGAAGACTTTGATTGTACCCACCAACAATCAGGGTCACATAAAGCTAGTTGAACTAGATGTTTAGTATGCCCAAGGCATGATAGTCTCTCTCTAGAAATCACTCCAACATCCTGGAATCACTTGATTAATGAATCGCAAATGAGCTCATTCAAATGAGCTCCTATTTATAGGCAGTTCTCCAATGGTCAGCTCGAAACTTCAATGGTCATATTTTTCCTTGAGTTTCGGAGGGACCTGTACTCATGTCACTCAAACAATGATTAATTATATACAGAATATAAGGCATCATTTCAGATCAATAAAAGTTTAAGAAAAACAATTTTTCTTATCAAAAAATATTTTTTGGAGTCACCGAAAAAATAAATGTTCAGATTGAATGTAAATAATAATTTGAAGACTATAAATCATAGATATTATGATTTGGTTATTCAGAGATTTCGGATCCTAAATTCTATAGAATTCAAAATCGTAATTCTAATTTATTCAGTATCATAATTCCTAGGAATTCAGAGTTTGAATATTGAGGAATTTAGAGCCAAAATTTAGTGAAATTTGGAGTCTGAATTTTTCGGAATTGGGAGTCCAATTTCCGAGGAACTCGGAGTCTGAATTTTAAAGAATTTGGAGTCAGAACATTTGAGAATTCGGTTTCTGAATTTCATAGAATTCGAAGTCCGAATTTCAGAAAATTTAGGACCATAAATCAATACCTGATAACCGAATACTCTAGAATTAATAATATATATGATTCCACGGTTTTAGATATGAAACCTCATTTTACCCTTTAGAAATAAAAATTTTTATATTTAGAAAATATAAAATTAACAATGAAAGCATAGATAAGGATAAAATTTCCTTGAGGAAGTAAAATGTTTCATATTATGATAAATATTTATGAAAATAGGATTTCCCTTAAAATAGAGTGTTCATTATTTTCAAAACATAGAGGAATGGAAAATTCATAAGGAAACCTTATTGACTTAAAAAAAAGCATGTTCTATATTCTTGGATGAATAACTAGCATACCTATCACAACTTTGTTGTCTGGGTTCACTTTGATGATAGTGATGGAAAAAACTCCCCCTTTCTTCCTTTGAGGATGTAGGTTCTCTCTGAAAACCCTTGGCATAGGGAACTGATTTGCATGGTGCACAGGTTCTTTGCAGTTGATGAAATGAACAACGGTTTGAGGTCCAAATGGAGCGTTCCTCTCATCTATCGTAGCTGTGGGTTTCGCTTTTCAGTAGTTAACAGATAGGTTCCCTTCTTATCCACCCCTAACGCATTTTCTAGTCTCCTTTAGGAAATTTTTAAGATGCTTATTACCACACCATTGGCAAGTTGGGTGCTGTATTTTATTAGAACTGTTGTATTTATACATCGGACCACCTGAATTGAAGCACAACATAAACTTCTTATCCCCATGATAACCCTGAGATACGTTGATCTCCATTTCAACCTTTAGAACATGAACCTTAACCCAGTTGTTGAGGAATCCTTAGGTGTGTCCATGAGATCCATGTTCAAAACCAGGTGGAGGAATAATTCAGGGGGTACTATAACAGGTACTGTGTAGGTATTGTGTGGGAACTAGGGAAGGCACTATAGAAGGTACTGTTATGCACTATGCACCTGGAATATTCACCATGTGCCACTAGTTTGGTCTTAGAGTCCTTAAGGATTTGGAGCTACCTTAAAGGCCTTCAGACCACCTCAAGGTCTTCATGAAACATGATCAGTGTTGTTTTCCTAGACTGACTCTATAAAAAAGGAGTAGCCCCATAAGGGGATTCTGAGCATGTGCACCACGAGAGCAGAACCAAATAGAATTGGAAGAATGAGAAGGTATGGCTACACCATCAGGACTAGCCAATGACTGCACGGGAATCCAAGCCATAAGTCCATATGAAGTTGGAGTGCTACCATCATGATTCAGATGCTGGGGAGGAGCAGTTCCTTATAGTTAAAGTCTTGTTGAATTCCCTAAGACCTTCGGGTCATGTAATCTCTTAGACCTATGGGCCATGTAATCTCTGAGCCTATGAGCCTTGTAATTTTTCCACCTCATCCATTGAAAGGGTGATTATAAAAAATCAATAAAAATGAAGCCCTTCGGGCCATTCGGGCCATTTCAACCATGATCACACATCAAAAAATTTCATAATATCTATCAATGTCACTGATCGCTAAGGCATTCAGCATACTAGGTTTTAGCTCACCCAAGAAGCAGTAAGGGTTTCAGTTGTGGGTAATTTCAATGCCAAAGGCATATCACGAAATCCTTGTAATTTTTTCCTCTTATGCCCTGAGGGATTCGTCATCTTTTGGCTTGAGGTAAAAGAATTCCATTTAAATGTTAAGTCAAAGGGTGTGAGAAAAATATTTATCATACAACATTATCTGGAAATCCTTCAATTCCAACCCCTCAATCTATTCCTCAAGATTCATATTCTTGATCAATTTCCAACATTGGTCAGCTTCACCCTTCATAAGATAAGAAGCCATAAGAACCTCCTCTTGTTCGATCAATGAAGGATAGAGAAGATCTTTTCAATGGAGTTGATCCATTTTTCAGCGATTAATGGATCAAATGATCTATTAAAAGTAGGAGGCATTTGTCTCATGAGGCTTTCGATAGAGACTTATTCCTTCTTAGGTGGGTTGAACAATCCTCTTGAACCATGTTTTTATTCAAGTATTGAGTCAACTGAGAGGGAATCTTGACAAAGTTTGTGATTCCCACACCCATCGAATTGGGGATCTCGTTAGAAAATTCATCCCAATGATCTTCACATCGGTTTTTTACACAGGTCCGGCTATTATCAGACAATGGATGAAATAAAGGAAACATTAGTGGTAACCCATAAATGGTAATCCAAAGAAAATAATAGATGGCATATAAATTAATTTTATTTCCTTAACATATGAATCTATAAGCTTCAATCTATGTTATCCATGATCTACATTCTAATATGTATTCTTTGAAGAATTTTTTTAAAATTGCTTTAATAATGGTTTATAATAAGCTTATTAATTTACCAAATAATATCCCCTTGGAGTGTCATATCCAGGAGGGAATCAATGACTGTTTTCGTGTACTAGGATACCCCAAGTCAAGCCCTAAACTCTTTGTTGGAGTTTTCACTCCTAGGTACAACTATGCCAGAACCATCTCTACCTATTTGTAACCATATGGGGATATATTTTCTTGATAATACACTTACTAAATACCCACCAAAACATAGGGATGTTATTTATTATACATAGACTAGTATCTAAGTCTTCACTTGGGTTTTGTTATCCTAATCTTAGAAATAACTAAACCAACCCTCAGATACCAACTATTACAACCCTACTCTTTATTAAAACATTGACATTATTTATTATATAAAAACATCACCTGATACAACATAGAATATTTAAGGGTCTAGTGGTTTTAGAGATTAGGATAATTAAATAAAAACATAAAACACCACATCTTATTGAAAACATCATTTATATGTCAATTACATTCTCTCACACATAACACTGCATAGGATAACCAAAGGACATACATAAGAAAGGGGTCATCTATATAGCCTAGTAAGGGAAAAAAGGCATAACATGAAGAATAAAATACATGTTAGGAAATATGCATATCAATGGAGCATAAAATATCACGTACATTAAAGAATGATTTAGGTTTATTACCATAACATTGAATTGTGGAAACAACACTTAACAAGGAATTAGAATGAGCCAAGGCTCATTTCACATGTGGCTTGAGTAAACCCTCATTTCACAAGAAGCCCCAGTAAAGCCTCATTTCACTTGAATTATAATTAGTAAACACCCATTTCACATGATGTATCATGATACAATACTTTACCCAATGAATTTTAGCTATATTTTGGCACACCCTTCTTAATCATTTCAGTTCATGCAAAAGTGTGCCACATATATCATAAAAAATTGAATCAATCATAATAATTTATTCCTTTATAAAGGTATGTGGAATACATACATTACGATTTATAATAAATATGTAATTTTGATAAATTTGAATACCCTTTATAGATAAATGGGTATGGTATTCACTACGCAATGACATTATCTTGGAAAATCGGTGCAATTTCGTCAACGTACCAACATGACGTAATAATTCATAAAAATGGTTAATGATATTGAAAGGGGTATCTCATTCTATGTAAATGAAATGGACCATAATGGGGTCATATAGATACATTTCCATACTTATTTAATGGAGTTTAGATTCATAATAAAGAATAATTACTTGAATGTAAATGAGGAAAGAGTGATTCCTTACAAATTTTTTGCATACTAACAGGTGTACATGGAAGGAATTAATGAGAGAGAATGGGGTCTCCCATCATTTCAAAAATATGTATGGCAGTATATGTGGGATGGAAAATCATACCCCGACAATTTTAAATAAACGAAAAAGGGTATGGATACAAAAAAATGTTTTGATAAAAATGAGAATGGTAGGAATCCCTTACATGGAAGGGTGATCCCAAAGCATTGGTATGGTATTGAGAGAGTATTTCTAAAAGATTTTTCTACCATGGGGTGATTATAGATAGAGTGGGGAATATTTTGATGAATTTTAAAGTATTTTAGTAAAGAGGAAGTGGGATCTTGGGTGGGTTTATATAGGAAAGGAGGTGGAATTTTTTATTATTTAGTATTGGGACACCAAACATTAAACTAATAAAAACCACTAATCAACCCATGGTTTTGCCCATGAATTTTCTAAAGTGGTGTGGAAAACAATATTTTATATGTGAAATGGCCAAACTTCTTAATATAATAGGGTTTCCTATGTAGAGGTGATACACACTCTCAAGGAAATCAATTTAATAAGATAATATGTTTTATAATCCTTGTAGTGTCCACTAATGTTGTGTAAAATAAAAAAAAAAAACCAAAAATCACATTATTTTAATGTTAACATCGATAATATAAGAATATAATTTTTATAGTATTTTATTATGTAACTATTGGGTCATTATGATGACCTAAAAACAATATATAATTAAACAGTATTTAATTTTTTGACAAAAAATCTATTGTCTCATAAAATATTAAAAATTAATCGTTGGATAATTTCGATATCGTGATTCCAAAAGTTATATTAATTTTATTTAAATAATTTTATTAATATGTGAATTTTTACATTTAAAATTAAGACCGATATTTATAAAAAAATATTGGGTTTTGACAAAAATATCTTTCAAGCCTTAATAGAAATTTCAATTTCATTTATAAAATTATTGGATCATTTATATTTAATAAAAAATTATTTAATAATAATAATTTTATTGAAATATTATTTAATTCTAAAATAGATTAATGTTTCAAAATAGTTTTCTTATTTAAATATTAACTATGAATACTATTTTTTATTTAAAAACTATTTACAACATAACAATAAAAAAGGAATGTATATTCTTTATTATATACAATAATAATGAACATAATAATATATATAAGTTCTTGTAAAAGAAACCCTTGTCAAACCTATAGATGAACATAGGGGATGGTGCACAATGGTGACAGACTCTTGGGGTGGCTCGGATATCATTGCTCATATGGTAATCTCTACCAACATCCACTACACATGCATGCAGTTTTGTTCAAGCTTCACGTATTAAACCTCAGATCTTCCTTTTCCAATAGAATTTCCCAATGACTCCACCTCCTTCTAGAGCTCCAACAAATGGGATTCATATGGGTCAAGTCTAAAGGATTAGGTCATCGTTTCCATTGTCATAATAAATTTAATTTGTTAAAGACCTATATTTATAACAATTACATGATCACTGTTCAACGACTATATTAGGAATGGATAAAATTATAAACGGAATTTTAGAATCCAAAAGTTAAAAAAATATAAGATTATATGTTTTACGTAACCATATGAAGACATTCAAATATACAAAGAGGAATTTTCATTAATGAATTTTTGGGTCGTTACAAGAATAGTCAAATACACAATTTTATATGGGTGATTGTGGATTGACTCTAAATGACAGATCATTTAATCCTGATTCGTGTATCTCGAATGGGGGGGGGGATATATCCAAAATTTATATTCGGGAAGTGGTAAAGAGGCATGGAGTTCCAGTTTCAATTGTATTAGATAGATAAACGAGGTTCACATCATGTTTTGGGAAATCCATACAACAATCCCTTAGGAAATAGTTGAGGATGAGAACAGTGTATCATCCTCAGACGGATGGCCAACCGTAGAGGACAATACAAATTTATCAAGATATGGTAAGGCCCTTTTTGATCGATTTAGGTGGTTCATGGGAGGATCACTTACCATTGGTGGAGTTCTCCTAAAACAATGGTTATCATGATTCAATACAAATGGCCCTATTTGAGGCATTGTATGGGCATCCGTATTGTTTTCCAATATATTGGGTGGAAATAGGTGAGACTTCGATGATTGGACTGATCCTTGTCCAAGAGACAATAGATAATATCATATTAATCAGAAAGATGATGGAGGCGACTCGAAGTAACAAGAAATCATATATATACCATCGCCAATAACCTTTTTCGTTTGAGGTGGGTGAAAATGTGTTGTTGAGAATCTCTCCTAAGAAGGGACATCATCAGTTTGGAAATTAGGGTTAGTTGTCCTTAAGGTATATTGGGACTTTTGAGAAACATGAGTGGATTAGAGTGGTGGCTTATCGGTTTTCTTTTCCACCATGTTTAGTGTGGTGAAAAATGTGTTTCATGTGTCGTAGTTGAAAAAGTATCAGTTGGATCATGTCTTTGTAATTTGTTGGGATCATTTTGAGTTAGAACAAGATGCCTCTTTAGTGCACTAGACGGTGAAGATTTTTGATAGGAAAGATAAATTCTTGCACGGTAAATGAATTAGTTTAATTTTTTTATGGAATAATGGATATAATTATTAGGAGACTTGGGAATTAGAGAAAGTGAAGGTCAAGTGATGGAACATGATCTTTTAGTAGAGAGATGGATTTCTACATTCTGAGGATAGAATTTCCAATGTTGGGGAGAATGTAGAACATGCCGTTTGTGTTATGTGACCCTTTCTTATACATATTTAATTATATTAATTGGTTGGGAATTTATTGTGAGAGTTTGTTCGAATGAGGAAATGGTTTGGAAATGGTTGGGGGCCTTTTAAGGCTGCACAGTTTGATCTTAGTTTGGGGAAACTGTGCAGAATTCCCAGGTAACCGTGAAACATGATGTAGTGGGTTTCTACATGGTTTGAAAATGGTTTTTCTAAACATTCATAGAAGCCATGTAATATTCTCTTTGAGGCATAGTCATCTACATGATTATCCCATGGGTTTTCAAACCATGCAAGATAACCGTGTGGCCCATTAAAAATGGGTTTTAATGGGGTTCGTCTGGATTTTCACCAAATCACCCATTTCTCCTCCAATTCCAACCCAATTTGGGATTTATTCTTATCAATGTTAAGGGGTACTATCCCACTAATTTTGGAATTTATTTTATGGGTTTTAAATTTGGTTTGTAGGTGGTTCATCTTAGGTAATTCTTCTCTCCTGGTTTCCCTTTGGTTTTCTCTTGTTCTTCTCTTCCTTCTCTCTCAATTTTCTAGATCAATATCTATTGCATGTATATATTTGGTTTTTATTGCCTTTTATGTATATATTAAGGATTATGTGTGATAACTAAGGATATCTAGAGTTCTTTTAGTGAATTGTTTTCCACGATTTGATGTATGGTTTCTTATGGGAAGATTTCTCCGAATCATAAAAGGTAGGTGGCTTCTCTCTCGAGTCCATTTTGTTAGAATGTGAAATATTTATTTAATGTAATTGCACTTTCATGAAATTAATTGTTATTATTGTTTGAGAATCTTGTTTGGGACCCATTTTGTGATGAATTTGGGGATTTGGGAGAAAATGTGTTGTTTTTGGAAAATGGGTATTGTTGTGTGGTTTTAAAATTTTTTATCTTAAAATCATTAGTGGATTATCATAAAAAATATTTTCCCAAATATGTTTTTCAATAATGTTTTTTGTATTAAAATGTTTTTGGTCATGGAAAATTGTTATAGGGTGTTTTCAATGATGGGAGATATACGGAAGTGAATGATCTTTTGTTGGAAATTGTTTATGTGCATAAGGTTTTGTTTGTGGGTATAAAAAGTTTTTGAATAATATGGTGACCTTGATGTGATACACTGGTTGTCAGTTATGTTTTATATATTGTTTCAATAGTGTGTGTGATGTGGGATGAGAGTAACACTATTAAAAGTGGATGAATAGGGGATGAAAGGGACACCATCAAATGATAAGTGGCCAGGAAGTACCACAACTTTGGGATGATGTAAACATGTTTGAACAGGACATCCCACCATGGTCGTTTGGTTTTTTTGTGGTAATATGAATGATGGAAATAAGAGGCACTAATGTGTGATGATGATATGGATCATGGATTAGTGCAGATTTTCTATTATTTACATGTCCTAGTAAGGGTATGTTTTACTTTGGGTAATTTTGGAACTATATAATATTTTATATAAACTATTTTATATTAATGTGATAATAGTTATATCCAAGTGGAATACTTAGGTATGTAATTTAGGGAAAAATTTCATCGTATTTATCCTCATCCCCTAATTTTGAACATTGGTGCTTCTGTAGATTTTGTCTTCTAAGACAGAGGTAAGGGTAAAGCATTTCATTTTTCTAGTGATTTGACATGATGATTCTGTGAGGTTGTGGTTGTTGGAGCATGGTGATGGGTATGGATCTATGGTTTGTATCTTAGTTCTATTGGTCTTGTGGCATAGTCTTCTTCTTTGTACTTTGATTTGTGGTTTGGTTTTTTTTTTGTATTTGTGAATTTTTATCAAATGGTTTCGTTTTCCTTTGGTGACGTATGCGTTTGGTTTCTAGGTGCAAATTCAACATGTAGTTTTTGATAATGATGTGTTTGGTTGGACGATTGATCTCAAAGGAAAATCACTCCCATATTTATTCTCAAAGACCTTGTAATTGATTTCCAGCCATTAGTTCCTTGGGAATTTTGCATAAGGCCTAGAAGCACATCACTACCTCCTCAAACAAACGAGGAAGGGACTGGGTGTAGCATTCCACCACCAATTTCATGAAATGCTGACTCTATCGAGTCATCATTCCATTTCCACAGCCAACCTATAGTGCTGCCTCAAAAAACTGCATGTAGAGGACCCTATCCAATATTGTCCCATTACATCACCACTACTCATTTTCTTCTACTACAATTATTCCTTTGACACTGCCACACCTATAATAAATGTGAACAAACATCATCATCCTCTTCGTTCAACATGACACTGCCTTCCTTCATTAATAAATTCACACTCCTAACATGAAGACACACTAAAAATGATTTAACACCACTATAGGTAAATATAAAAAACAACATATCTCTGATGCACCACAGGAACATACATTCTTCTTCAAGATCTGAATCTATTGAATTGTGAACCACCGTTGGTATGATTTGATAAATCAAACACCATCCACACGTTCCTATCACTAAATTACATGATAGAGGCCCAAATGTCTCAATCGATAGAAGTATTTTTCATGCCTCTCATGCATCGCCACCATCATTTGTGTTGATTCTGTCATGAGAGGTCCGCCAAAGAGCCACTGAGGTCATTTGGCTGAAGATGACTCACATACTACCATCATTAACTAAATATACTCTAGCACACCATCTAAAATCAAGATCTACAATCTTTGTAGATCCACAACGAGGTGTTTTTGACACCAGAAGGAGCAGCTTGCTGACCTTTTGGAGGAATCCAATCCCCCCCTCTTGTTGATAATAGGAAAATTAGGCAGATAAAATAGAAAGATATATATATAAATAAATAAAAATATCAAAAATAAATACAACAATATAATAATATTTAACATATTAATTTTAGATTAATTAACTTAATGATAATTAATTATTAATTTAATTATATTTTATAAAAAAATATTAATATTTTAAAATCAATAATATTAAACAAATAACATAATTCATAATATTAAGTACTTATTGTTCTTAGAGAAATAATATAGTTAATTATTATAATTAATAATTATATTAAAATAAAAAAATATAAATAATTTGAAATTTGAAATTTAAATATTACATTAATTTAATATGTTTAAAAATAATGAAATACATAAATAAACAATTATATATAAAGGATAAATATATATACTTAACTATAAATAATATATATTTTACTAATTTGACTGTGTTGTGTATATTTAACAAGAATTTGAAATAACGTCTAGATTCCACCCAACCTCTTGAAGACTTTAGTTCAAGTGGATATTTTAATGTGACAAGAAGGTCAGGGATGATGAATCTTCTATAATGGAAAAGAAGTGAACAAATAGAATTCAGTTGATGAATTTGGGTGACAAACTAAAAGACAACATATGATTTTAATATAATAGATAGAAATAAAGGGATGATTCATCTCTCATTTATCCACATCATACATCAAGAACTCATTTATTTGAGTTACCAGTGAGAGAAGCATCTGAACATAGACTAGGTGTTCTAGAGTGAGAGATATAACAATCACATATATGAGCAGTAGTAGGAATTTTTTCACCCTGGATAATTTTAATATATCAGTTTCATTTCATTAATTTCATAGTAAAATATTAACATAAAATGGAAATGGTATTTAGCTAAATTTTAGTGTGGTGAATTCATTTTTCTACGGGAAATAATTAATTATCCTTTTCGAATTATCATTTCAATTTTTTCTGAAATGATCGGCAAGAATGAATCTGAATTCATTTAATTACATTATTCCACTTGTTCTCCACATAAAATTCCATGATCATTCAGTGAGTTTGATCATGAATGGATTTTCTCTGTTATTTAAATTGAAAAAAAATCCTCACATTCATTAAGTACAATTTTTTACCATTTCAATTATATATTTTCAGTTGAAACATTCTTGTAGTGGAGAACTCCAATATTGGTTGATCAACAAGATTATTCTCACGTTGAGGGAGAGAAATAATTTATTTTCAGTGGTTTTTTGTACTTAAATTTATATGAATATTAACTATTTCTAAACTCGTATAATAGATCTTCCCTAGAAATTTATCTTGATTGTTTATATCTTAGAACTTGTTTTCTAATTTCATATATTATTCACAACATTATTAGTTGCACTCAATTTATTAAAAAAACACTATTACATTGATTTACATGTTTGATAAATCATTTTTAAAATAACTTATTGTAAATTTGTATTAGTGCTTGTTTTGAAAAGTAATTGTCTCTGAAACGCTTTTAAGCCATCCCTTGGGTTCGACCCTACTTTGTGCTATAAATAATTAAGTAGGAACTATAAATTTTTAATCATTGTAACAAATTTAATGATTTGTGAGTTATTGTTTTGGGGAAATTTTAGAGAATTGGTTCTAGATACCAATATTTTTAAAATTATTGAAAAAATATAGAACAAAAAACCAAAACGCAATATATCTTTGAACCTATTTCAATAGATGATTTTGAAATTATAATAGTATTTATTGAGTCAGTGTTGATAAAATTTACATAATTATTGGTTTTTTATAATGTTGTTCTTCCACTACGTTTTAATTTTTTTTAAAGAAATATTTTATTGTGTCTTTTAATTTTATTCAAAACCACATTATTTTGTTTCTAAAATTAATAAATGGAACATCAAGTAGAGAGGAATCAACATAGAATGATTTATTGTTCTTTGTGGCTATTATTGGAACATTTCTTAGAAGTGTGTATATAATGTGTCACAGAAACCATATCAATATGAATATATGATATACAATCATGGGTCTTAACCTAAATATTATTATAAATTAGATCATATGATGTCAAAATTCATTGAAAAATTTGTGGAATTTAATGAAGAATACAGTGATAAGATGCATAAATTACCAAATTAAATATGTGATTCATATGAAAATATCAAAAATTATAAAAACAATATGAAATTAGTGAAGAATAATGTGAATTTGGACAATTTGATAATAAGATTTTCAATATAATGTTGTTGAAACCAATAAGAACTATTCATTTTGAAGAAACTAAATCGGGAGAAGAAAAAATTATAGAAAAAACCATCTCACTGGATGATGAAAAAATTATTATGAATATGTAAAAAATATAAAGGGTAATTTTTTGTAAAATATTCATAAGTAATTAAAATATGTTGAGTTAGAATTTCATATTATTTTCATTATTCCTATGTTTGAAAATGTTCTCTATTTTAGTGGTTTTCAGAATTTCATTACTCGAGTTGATGAGAATTTTGAAAATAAGAACATGATTTTTAAAAACACTTCAAATATAATCTCTAGAATATAGAATAAATATCCAAAACATGGATTGTTGAATATGACAGAAAAGAACAATGAAATATAAATCATTGATTCAGAAATTATTTTTTCAAAATTAGAGATCACTCTTCCCTGTATTGAAACAGTAGACCCTAAATAATTTGAAAGTATTCTAATGAATTAGATAATGGAATTAACATTGAAGAACTATTAATTGATGAACTTTCTCTTCCTTGGTCTAACAATTATAAAATTTCCCATATTTTATTACTGGGAAATAAAATAGTGTTTTCATATGATGTAATTTTTTTTAAATTTGAACAATCTAGAAATTAAATTTATTAAATTTATTGTAAATAATTATTACCATGAAATTAAACTTTTAATCTCAACTACATTTGATTAGAGGGATAAATTTTTGAATGTTAACATCATGGGGTGGTTGAACAATCATTATGTGATATCAGTAGAGTTGGTTTTTTTGAATATGTGGTTAATAATGTTTTATATTTAGATGATAATAATTTTGATTATATGTATAAGATGGGGAAACATGATTTTTTAGTTGAAAAAAAATTATCTCTTCCATTATATTTTATTTTTTATCAAATGAGTTTTTGTAGTAATCCTTTTTATGTATCCTTAAATAAATGTAATTAGGAACACTTTTGTGTGTTAATTTGGTTACTACATATGTTTCTCTGGAAACCCCTTTTAACGAAACAATTACAGAGAAATAATCACATAGGACACATAATGATGTTATTTAAATGAATGAGTGTGATTTGTAGAACATTTAATTCCATTTCATACCTTTATAAGGTCCTATTTCTATTTTTTCCTTCATGAATATTTAAAACTTTTCAAATCAGTGTTTAATGTAGAATTGGACAACACTACTTCCAAGAGTGCTTTTCTTCACCCTTTTCCTTTTTATGAGATTAAACGTTTCATGGAAAATATTGAGGGAGTAAATTCTTATATACTTGAACCTAAACATCATGAAAATTCAAAGATTGTGAATTTTAGTGATAAATTTTCATATATACTTGATGACTAATTTGACTATTTCCTAAAGGATGAAGGTAGTTTCATAGGGATTTTTTATATTATGAGACTTCAGTATATATTTTCATTAGATTTATATGATCCCAAAAATTTCATTTTTTGTTCAAATAGAATTTCCCAATATCATTTGGGGGTTCTTATTTATTTAATAACACCCACCAAGTGACCATGTTCATATTCTCAGGGAGTTCGGTTGGGGAATTAAAATATAGAACTATATTTTAGGAAATCAATGATTTTATATGTTTTAGTAAAATAAAATTCTATATAAATACTAACAAAATTCATAACGTTTAGTGCCTCATGGGAGTCATCTCTATTTTTCTCTACTTTTACTTTTTTTAAGTCATAGTTCTAAATAATGAGTTTCGTTGCACTGACATTATCTTCAATGCTTCCACTAGAATTATTTTTCTTGGAATTCATGTTATGTGTTCATGTAGTAACAAAGAATGATTCTTTTGTCAATAGTGGAGAAAAATTCTATTCAAATAATAAATATCCATTGTTAAAGAATAATTGTATAAAATTTAATAAGATAAGTTTATTCATTTAATTTCAACATTCAATTTTGTGTACCTCTATAACTTACAGAGAAAAAATGAAAATAAAAAATATCATACATATAAAACTATTCAACTATAAAAAAGTGATTTCATTGATCCACTATATCACTATGTCATTGTTCCATTAATAGTAGTGACTTACTACAATGTTTACTCATTATTGTGGCAGTTGCAGTGAATTAGTGATATTTTACTATACATTTTATAATTATGGGAATTTATTAATGCGTGTGTGGGATTATTGAAAATTTGTACTAGAATGATTTTAAATTCAATAATTGTATAGAACTAAGTGTTGGAAAATGACCCATAGTTGGTTGTTCTTTAAGTATGTTTTTCAAGGAATATTTTTTTGCTCTACTGTCAATATGTTTGCATCAAAATGATGAAATTATTTACACACTATTAACTGTTCATTTAAAATTATTACATTCCATTTCCTGGAAAAAAATAAAAAAGTTATTTTCAATGGTCTTAAATATATTGAAATACAATGAATGATAACATATAATTTAATATATTTTTTCCCTGAAAACATAATATTTTAGTTTTAATGAGACCCTTGTACGTGTTATTAATCATTGTAATTTAAAATATATTTTGAGATTTAAAAGTTTTATTGGTTTTTTCACAACTGAATTCCACATTTGGGAAAAATAATGGTTTTATTTGTAGGGGAGGAGTTAAACTTATAATTATGTTGAGCTAATATGTTATTTAATATAATCCCATCCAATCCCATTACCTATAAACATGTTGGTTTATAATGGTTAAATATTTATCCAAAATTCATTCACCATTTTTGATTCTTTTGACATAGTTATACTTTCCAAATCAGTCTTACATAATGAAAATTAATATTGGTTATTATGAGATTCTTGGAACATGGTATTTTTGAGGATGAATGATTACTGAGTGAATGTGCATAATGGTTTTCTAGATATTCTGTTTAGGAATAGAGTTTGAGAGTAATATATGAAACATTTTTATTATATTATAAACAGAAACATTGGAAAATGGATGTTTTAACTTCATACTTGGGGACTCACTTTTTAATTATTAAAAATTTAATAACATTAGTGAGATAATTTTAATGGTATTAAAATAAATATTTTGAAACTCTAGTAAAATCAGAATTTGGGAAACGATGGTGAATTTATGAGACACTAGTCATAGTGTGTGTGAGTAATCCCCAATTAAAATTTAAAATTACTGCATATGCTCAATCCTTATCACATATTACATTGGAAAAACCAATAAAGTTCCTATATTTCAAAAATGAGTTTGTTAAGGTGAGGTGAATTTTGAACTTGAGATAATTAAGGGGGAAATGATTTATATGAAAACCATTTGGTTTTATTAATAAAGTTATTCAAAAATAATTCATTTAGTTTATTTCCTTTGAGAATTACGAGAATGTCAATTTATAAGGTGCCTCATTTATTTTCCAAATTTCAAATATGTTTAACATATTATAACTGTTAGTGTAGAGTATCGATTTTTATTGATGTAATTCATAATAAAGCGTTATATATGGTGCATGAATTCTTCAAAAGTAAATGATTCTCTGTTTTCATGATCACTTATTATGTATTTGATGTTCATTAAAACATCATTATAATTGTTCATTTCCAAATCCTATTTTACAGTTTGTGATCCTACTCTTTTAACCTGATTTACATTATTCTTTTTGATATTTTTTAATTAAATCATATTTTTGGTTTTTAAAATACAATAATCTATTGTTTTGATTGAGGACAAACAATTCATAATTGTGCGGGAATTTTTTATGGCCTCAAAATCAAATGATGTTCCTCATAGTTTATTAAATTTTTGATAATTTAATTAATTTTATTTGTAATTAGTTTCAATTTAAATATTTTATTTCTTATTTTTTAAATAATAATTTTTTTATAATTAATTTGGTATTTTTTTCTTTTAAAATTTTTAATTTTATATTACATAATTTTGTAGTTATATCATTTTATAATTTATTATAAAATATTAAATGTGATTTAATTTTTAATTTTAGGTCTTTCTTATTTTTATTAATTAAACATTCTCTCATTACATCTTCATTTAATTTAAATCATTTTTAATTTCATTTGAGTCTGATATTATTATTATTTAATTTTTTTTCAATTTTATTAACCTATTCTCAATAAATAATTTATAACTTTTTAATTTATTATTTTGAATCAATTTATTAATCAAATATACAATTAAACAATTAATTTTATTTTCTGTTTTATTTTAATTATAATTTAATATTTTTTTTAATATTTTTTTCTATTATTATTTGTAATCAATTTTTTTATCGTACCTAGTTTCATAACTATTTTCGTTCAATAGTGACTCTAGTTAGTCACCATTCCACTACCATTGCCAGCCTATATCAGTTTCTTGACACACCACAAGTAGAGGATCATATACTATTGTGTCTCATTGAAACACCACCACTTCATTGCTTCTACTACAACCATTCCTTTGACATTTCCATTCCTAAAATAGAATATTATGACCCACCACCATCCTCTTGGTGCACTAAGACACCTCCAAAATCCTCCAAAAGAATTACACAACCAATGTGATGATACACCAATAGAAACATTTCATAGAAATATTGATAAATTTACACACCACCACAAATCAGCAACCAACCCCCCAAAACTAAATTTTTTCTTCTTAATTTAATGCTAATTAACTACTATCAATTGTTGATTAGAGATAATAAATTGAAAAAATATTATCTAATTAATATCACTACTATCCACTATAGAGTTTTAATTAACACTTTGGAGTGATGAATTCCCCACACTACTTGAGAATCATTGTGCCTTTCTGAGTTGTTGCCATCATCAGAGGTTTGATGCAGTGTTGTTGAAGACTCTCAAATGATGATGTCCTAAACAACACTATCATCACCTCATGCAGCTACAATATGCCATATCCGGCCATAATCTACCATCTTCGTTGAGTCACTCTATAGATGACTTGACGCTAGAAGGAGGATCTTGCTGAGCATGAGGGGGAACGAACCACCCCCAGAATAAGAGGATATGTTGTAGAGAAAACAAAAAAATATATAAAAATAATATTAAAAATAAAATGACAACAAAATAAATAAAACAATAAAATTATATTAAATAAATTAATTTTAGATTAATTAACATAATTACAATTAATAATTATGTTGATTGTTTTTTTATTATAATATAAAAATATTAACAACAACAATCCTAACCAAATAATATAATAAATAATAGTAATTAATCATTATTTTGAACAAAATAAAAAAAGATAATTATTATAATAATAAATATTATTTTAAATAATAACAAATAAATATAAATTGATATAAAATAATAATTTAATACATTCAATAATTTTAGAAATTTATTATTAGTTAAATACTTAAATAATAAATTATTTATAAAATATAAATCTTTTTTACATAAATTTAAATAATTTATATTTTATTATTTGACATCATTAGGCAGAATCAAACCGAATATGGAATCATATCCTGATTCAAACCAAACAAGTTAAGATGTTAATTACTGGGTTTCTGTTAATGGGACAAGTATGTCAGGGATGAAGACTCATGTATAGTGGAAACGAAGGGAACCAATTGAATTCAGTTGAAGAATATTAATGATAAATTTGTAGAAAACAGATGAATTTAAAAGAATAGATAAGTAGTTGGGTGATTCATATCTCATTCCTCAAAGACATACATCTCAAAATCATTAATTAAAGATATCAAAGAGAGAGGAAACAAGATAGAGACCAGGTGTTAAAGAGGCCGAGAATGAGAATAATCACAGAGAAGACTAGCAACATGATTTTCTTCCATGAGGGAGAAATTTTCAGCATCAATTTCATTTCATTTTTTTCACAATGTATTAATTTCATTATATTCACATGATTTCTGGATAAATTTTAGTTCAGGTCATTTCTTTTTCTTAAAGTAATCATTAATTCACCTTCTCACATTTTTATTTCAGTGATTTCAAAATTCGTCTATGAGATTGATTCGGAATTTATTTAATTGAATTTTTTAACTTTTTCTCAAACTCAAACTCAAGGCCCATTTACTGAGTTTGATCACTGATGAAATTTCCCTACGATTCAAATTCGAATATAAAACATCATAATATTCAAGGAATTTTTTTTATTGACAATTTCAGATATATTTTTACAGTTGAATTATTATTATTGTGTTTAAATCCATTATTGATTTAAAACCATGATTATTCTATTAGTGAAGAAGTTGTATCATCATTTTTCATTAGAGTAATTTTTTTGTATATATATATGATTTGGAATGATATTTACATATTTAGGATAGATATTCCCTGAGTATTTCTCTTTATATTTCATTTTAGCACTTCTTTTCCCACTATTTCTATTTTTATCTACATTGTTAATTTCACTTAGGTATTTTTAAAAAATATCTAATACATTACATTAAATTTTTAATAATAAAATTTAAAGAAAAAATTCATTAGCACTATATATGATTTTCTTGTTTTGAAAATTTGTGGTCACTCAAACTCATTTATGCCTTCCAATGGGATCAACCATGCATCACGAAATATAGTAGTAAGTATGAATGATAATTTTTTTAAAAATTGGTCTGTATTTAATGATGTACATGTTAGTATCATTTATAGTTCTTTTTTTCAAATTTTTTAGTCCCAGACAGAGAATTATATGGGAGTGTTACAACAATTAATAATACCAGAAGGTAAATGGGAAGACATCAGCAATGATTTTTTTCCCTGACCATCCTAAAACATATAAAGACAATAATTCAACATGTGTTAACATTGATTTCATTATGAGGTATAGTGACTTCATTTCTATCAGATAATACCTCGTTATTTATGGGGTATATAGAATTTATATTAAGGAAGTGGTGAGATTTCATGGTGTACCACATTTCATTACTTCTAATATTGTTTTGAGGGTTACAAATATGTTCTAGAGATGTTTTAATTATTCTTGGGATACAGAGTTATGTTGAATCACTACTTATAATCCATACATAGATGGTTAGTCTGAGGGGAGAAATCAAATCTAGAAGTCATTTTGAGAGATTTCAGTATGGATTTGGAAGGTCGTTGGGATCAATATATAACTTTGATACATTTTTCATACAAAAACATATTTCACACTAATATTATGATGGTTCCTTATGATGTCTTCTATGTTATGTTGCCTAGAACACTATCAGAATTGAATGGTGTTAATGAAGTAATTTTATTATTACTTGATGTAGTTGAGGAAATGGAAGAGCGGTATAGATCAATTCAACCACATGTAAGATAAATTCAGTGTCAACAAAGATGTTATGATAAAAACAAATGAAAAGACAAAGAGATTGAAGTGGGTGAAAAGGTATTCCTATGAGTCTCTACCAAAGATAGAATGATGAGATTTTGTAATAATGGAATGTTATTGAATAGGTATACAATCCTTTTGAAATTATAGATTACGTGGGGATTGTATCTTATCAATTAACACATCCACTAAATCTCTCTCAAGATCATGTTGTATTCCTTGTATCTCTCCAGAAAATGAACATAAATGATCCTTGACATGTAATAAAATCATAATTCATATATTAAAAACATGATCATTCTCGGGAAGAAAAAATGATAGATATTCTACATTGTAGATAAAAAGTTAGACATGGCATGACCAATTGAATGGTTAATGTTTTATGGTAGAACCAATAATTTGAAGACACTACATGGGAGTCAAAGGATTTGTTGAGGTGGAGGTATCGATATCTGTTTATGTGCATGTGATGAATTTTGATGGATAAAATCATTTTAATAAGTGTATAAAATTGCACCCTCATATTTTAATAAATATTTCTCCTTAAATAATTTTAAATCTCCAATAACTTCTATTCCACAGAACTGTGTGTTTAATTGAATTGCGAGAAACTATTAGAACAAAATGACCACTATAATATAGCCATTAAATTATCAGTAACATGTATTAATAAATAATTTATGAAATAAAAATAATTTTCCAACAAAATATTTCTATATTATTATATTCATAGAAAATAATTACACAATTTTAGAAAAATCGTGTTATTCTTCAGAAATAAATTTTCATTAAACTAGAGTTTTTCGTCTTTTTATTAATGAATATTAATTTTTAAATGTTAAATATATTTTAGTTAATAAAATAAATCCCATTTTTAAATCATAATTTTAAAATTACAATAAAATTACATTTTTAAAAAAATTTCATTTTTAAGGAATTGGGAATATTCTAATTTTTATTGAAAACAATATTTTTAAAGACTTTATAAGGTAAATTTACGAGTTGGATTAGTTTTAAATTTTAACTAGTATAAAATTATAATATTATTGTTTTAAAATTATTTTATAAAAAATTTATTATAAAAATAATTTATGTTTTATTAAGGGAATTATTGCAAAAACCATTTTTCAATGAATTTTACCAGTTTTATTTTAAAATAATTTCAAAAAATTCTATTAGTTTAATTTAGAAAAATGGATATCATTTTTATATTCACAAGGTAGAAATTTAGTAAATATTGCTCTCTTTATTTTTGGCCAATATTAATACTAACCTTGTTAAAAAAAATTACCATAGTTAATGGTAAATTGGGTAATTTGAGATAAAAAATAATAAAGTTTAAAAAATGACACTAAAAATGCCAAAATTTTATAAGATGAAACTAATTTTAACCTTAAGAAATTACTATTGAGAATATGTTTTATAATGGGATATTTTCCATGAAAATTACTTATATTATATTTAAATCAATGAATGTTAGAAAAGATATCTTTCATTATTTTAAATAATAATTTCACTCACATATGAGGCTAAATTTAAGTTATAAAAGAATGTAAATGTAATTTATTTGCTTATAAATTTATTTTCATGATAAATATATTTTTAATTTTTGGGCCACATAAATGTGATTACGATATTTAAAATATTTTATATAAAAAAAGATGTCATATACATGTTTAAATAATTTATCATTTTTAATATTATGTTACCCGAAATATATTATATCGTATAAATATTACAATTAAATGTAGATGATTTATATTCATGATGGAATTTTATTTTTAATCTTTAGTGAACATCTATGTACGATAAATAAAAACAAAATGTAGAAATTATTTTATTAATGGAAATATCTAATTAATTTTATTAATATAACTAAAAAATATAATTTCTATTAATTAATGTGATATATTAATTTTCTAGATGATCATTATCTCGTACAGATATAATAAAATATTTGGTTTGATTTTAAATTTTAAACATCATATTTTTAAAAATCAATTTATTGAATAGTGTGGAAATTGAAAAAAATTATATTTTATAAAAAAGTTATTTTATTAAATTATTAAAAATATGAAAATATATAATAAATAATTCATATAATTATAACACATGAGGAAATTTAATAAATTTTTCTTTTATAATCCAAATGACATCACAGATGTAAAAAATAAAATCATTTAATATTGATACATTATTACCTTAGGTAATATTAAAATCTGTTAATTAATGGTTTATGAGAATGAAAAAAGGATAAAAATATAGAAATATTTTATAAAATATATTCTTTGATGATGTATCCTCTTATATTATAAATAATGTCCTTTTGGATGTTTTATTATTATTATTTATTTTATTATAAATTAATATTTGGAGAACTATCTATAAGTGCTCCTCAACTCAATTATAAAAAATAACTTCCTCCATTACATATACACATCAAATTGAACGATCAATATTTAACATCCCCAAAAAATTTATATTATAAAATTCTTTATCCTCAATCTGTAGGTTCTAGTTTTCTCGAAAAACCAACCCTAGTGTCTCTAAAGGATATTTAAATAATGTTCTCCAAAGAATATGTAAACATCATTATTGATTCAATCAAGATTTTTTCTTCTTCTACATCCTCTTCAATAGTTTATTTCATTATAATTTAATAAATCCAATATTAAAAATATTATTTTACGATATTATTATTATTTAATAACTACATTTCAGCTTTTATCCTTCCCATGAATAATAAAATCATCGGTAATGCGTATATACGACTGATCGTCTCCATGTTGTAGTGCAATTTTTTTTCATCCCCACTTCATTTGGATGTGTATAATGATTGAAAAAATAAATGTATATATATATATATATTTGAAACTTATTTAATTATATTTGTTTGTTATATAAAATGAATATACCATCAATTTATTTACCATATCACCATTAAAGGAATGATACCACTGGTTGTGCGTATGTATGGATTACCGTCTCCACGACGTGATGTGATTCATTTTCTATGTTCACCATTATAGAATATTAATGTATATAATTATAAAATATGATATATATTACCTTAATATCATTATATATATGATATAACTACATCTTATGTGCTAGGAATGAGTCTTACATGGCATAACATGGATTGTAAAATGAAGTAATTAACACTCCAAAAACTATTAATAGTAAAATATTAGTAACAAAAAAGTGACAAGATTATATAAAAAGATCATATATAATAAATTATAAAAGAATATTATTAAAGTAGAATTTAATAAAATTATTTAAGAAATTATATAGATAGTTCGGCTGTATAAGAAGGAAATTCATACATTAGGTAAGGATTAACTTCACAATCTCATTGTTTTTCAATATTGTTTATACGTTAATAACTATTTTGGAATATATATATATATATATTCCATTTCCATTTATCTTATAAATGTTTTATAAAATATTATTACTATTTTTCTAAAAAATTTAAATGTTATTTTTACCAAATTTTTAATTACTAGTAGATATCTTGAATGAAATATTTTTCCGATTATCCAAATGAGGTACTTTGTGAATTATCATGAACAATTATGAAGGGAATTTGTTTAAAAAAGAAATGGAAAGAATCAATTTTTAAGCCTTCCTAAAACCTTAATGTCATTATGCTTCCCTTAAAATATTTCAATTTTATATTTATATAAAATTTTTTATTTTAACATTATTAATAATATTATTAAAAGAAAAAATTTACATTGTAAAGATGATATTTACATAAGAATTATTTTCTACTGATCTCTCATTTTTTTCATTTACGATAAAATTATTTGATGATATATAATATTTGATAAGGTTATTTTTTGAGGGTACCATCTCTATCCATTCTGTTGTTTTTTTATTTTTATGATGGATTGTTATTTATTAAACTGATATCATTTCCATGAGTTATGATATAATGGAATGATGGCTGTGAATCCCATTTATTTTTATGGTCTCTGATATATTGAATTAATTTTGTTCATGTTAATCGTAAATATATAGTGTTTATTTTGTTTTGTGTGAAAACTATACCTCCCTCTAATGTGTTAGGTAATGATTTATATATCATGGGATTGATAATATTTGAATAATAAGTTAACAAAATTTATAAAAATAGGGATGGGATGGGTAGTGAATCCCATTATGTAAAGAACATTGTCTACATGGATGGTCATGGAAGTAAGACTTCTTAATATGAATATTATTTTCTTTTATTATGTTCATGCCATATCATCATGTTTTATGTTATTAATTTCTAGAAGATGTTATTTTATTATTTGTATACTTATATGATTTATCCCATTAAATGAAATAATGATCAATTATATGTCGGATATAATTTTCAAATATTTTGTTATTGTTATTATATATTATGATTATGATATGATTGATGTCTCCCATATTTATCCATAATGATAATCTAAGTACACCATTTCTTATGTGTATTTTACCCATGATTTTAAGAAAGGTAATAATTATCATGTGTCAAAAAACGATATAATAGTGAAGGAATAAGTGGGAGACGATGTATATATTTTATAAATTATTTTTTTATATTTCCATTTTTTCAAAGAAACTAAATCTATATGGTCATGGTTTGTTTTACTATGTTATGTAATTAACATTCATCTAATTTTATTTAATATATATTCATTAAAATTATTTATTTTATATAAAATATGTTATTATTATTTTTCTCCTTTGGTACAAAAATATATTGATTATGAGTTAGATGTGATGTTTATCTCCCAAAAATGAATTTGTTAATGGTTAATACCATATGAGATAGAAATTTATTTTGAATTGGTAATAAACTATCTATGATTACAAGGAGTGAGTGTGATGGTGTTTAAATCAACTCACTATTTTAAAAGAGATTGATTTTGAAGGTATCCTTGTTCACAAGGTTAATAAATCTAATATCTATGATTATTCCACCTTTAATATTATATTCCATGACCCATTTTACATTATTTATGTTTTACTTTTATCATGAAAACATAATGGTGTTGTTAATGAAGAATATTTTTTTATCTTTCTGGATTATTTTAAACACCAAATATTGTATGTTCTTTCACATCATATAAATTATTCTCATATTAATGAATTTACATTTGTTTGTTTTTCAGACCATTATTGTCATTGATACTCTTTCCCTTACTGAATGTTTTTGATCTACCAATTTTATGATTTCACTTCTATAGGGTTTGAAGTGGATTATGACTCATAAAATTTATAATTGGGGATTTTAATTAATTATAATTTTTTATATCAAGTGAAATAAGGATTTTATCAATTATTGCTTCCGTGACACTAAAACATTATTTTTTGGGTAGCTAATACAATTTAGAATGTAATAAATAAACTGTGTATTCAATTTAAAATTTATATATGTTTATAATGATCCACAATATATTTTATAAGATAAATATTTCATTATTATGTATTACAATATAAAACATATTTATTTATAACCCTTAAGGTATGATTATGTAAATGTTAATTTCATAATTTACAGTAAATAAATGATTATTGTATTCCTAGAAATACATCAATGTATTGATAGTATAATTGGAAATGGTTTTTTAATATATACATATTGATGTAAACCCCCCCAAAGAGTGACTACATTATATCATGATAATTATTTTAACGCATGGTGGATAGATCCTTAACCCACAACAAGGTTAACACAAGGAGCGGATATGCTTATGTAAATTCACTTTTTAGTTATAAACCATAGTGATATATTTTTAATCATGTAAACTAGTGTGTTTAAATAAATTATAGTATGAAAATAATGATGGATAACACAAATAGAATATTAGTGAGTTGTTATGGAATAATATTATCTTTATTATGGAGTTAATATTTATAAGATCCTTCTTTCCATAGATATATGTTTACCAATTTTTTGTAACATCACCATAAAATTTCCTATTTTAAGGGTATATATAGAACAAGAATGAACCAATATAATTTTTTATGTAATAGAAAATAAATTGATTTTACATATGATATGGGTAACAGAGTACAAAAACTGATGGAAATTTAGACTAAACTCTCTTATCTTAAGAATAATTACACGCATAATGTGGAGCTTCCATATGAAACAAGATGGGAGAAGCTGGAAATAAAATATATGATACATTAAATCCCACCATCCAATTATTGTACATAAAAATCATTTCATTTATAGAAACATATTAATGTTATGGATAATATATTTTTTTCCTTCAATGTTGTAAGCATGAGAAGTTTGTTTGAAAGTCAAAAAATGAGAATGTGAAGCTGGACAATGGTGGGAAATCATTAGGATTACAAAAAAAATGTAGGAATATTATAACATGAACTGAAATTATTTCCTGGTTATATTCATCAATAAATTTTTCATTCAGACTCATCACATTGTGATGGATTTTGGATTCGAATAATTGAAATTAAGTGAAGGTGAGTCTATTATATCTTATAAGGAAAACATCATGAGAAATGCATCGTAAACCTCATGGATTATCTACAGACATGAAAATAAGTTTGATAATTTATTTAGTGGCTTAAAATATTTAATTATAAGAAATTAGATATATTTTAGTTTGGAATAAAAGAAATGGTTATTTAATGTGTGATTAAGGATGAAATGGAAGATAGAGACCCACATGATTATGGAGATATTACAATAATGAAGGGCTATCATCAAATCCATAATGAATATTCCTATAGGGATAATAATGTTCAAAATTCCATAAGTAAAAATGTGGGAGGAAACAATTTTGAAATTTACTTTATTGTTTGTGAAATAATACATGTGTTTTGGAGAAGGAAACAAAGGTCATGATATACTAATGATAATAATGAAGGTGAATATCACCATGAAGGATAATAATTCCCCACTAATATACCTACCCCTTAAATAATTCTTCAACTTCCAATATTGTGGTAATTATAAAAATAAATTCCCTAAATGTAGAGTTATTTAGGAGAGTAGTTTGAAGAAGCCTCTCAAACCATGGGAGTAAGGGATATCCTATAAAATCAGTTCTACATTTGTGGGAAAAAATATCTAGATGGTGAAAGGGAAACTCTTAACCACACTTGGATTGTGAATAATGTATTTTATTTTGGATGTTTAAAATATATTATATCTTACATGTTTTCAAATAATATAGATTAACAATATGAAACATTCAATGCTGAACCAATCCTGAAAAAACATGTTGGCACACTAAATGAAACTAATGAAAAAAAATAATCACCAATACATATTTATAGAGGGATACTTTAGAAAATTTAGTTATTCTCCGTGTAGTTGGGTTTTACATATTTTTTGTAAGGTCTTAATATCTTTATATAATAATTTTATCAAATACAGAGAAAGGAAAATATTATTTAATATCCCTAATTATCTGGATATCAGGAATAAAATCATTAATGATCATAAACAATATTCAGAAGAAAATTATATAAAATAGTTATTTATGAATCGAAATAATGGGTTCCTATGTGATATCACTGAAGAAGTAGACAATATTGAGAACATTCCCAATGAAAATGGATTTGTTGATGTATTAACATATGATATTCTAGTTTTCCCCTAGAACATGAGGTTGAGTTTATAATAAAATGCATCCTTGGATAATTTCCAATGTTAGAGACTCCATATAGAATATATTAATCCCATTTAGTGGAACTAAATAATAATTTAAAATTGAATCTTGAAAACTATTTTATTGGAACCATTTCTACGACATGGTTGAAAAATTCTCCATGAAAGATAAAAATGATTGATCAATAAATATTTCTATAAATTACCATGTTCTCAACAAGATAAAAATAAAAAAAATCTATCTATTGAGCTATATTTATGACATGTTCAATCATCTTAGAGGGTCACAATTATTCAAAAATATTGAAATCTAGTCTGGATATCATTAACTGAGTGTGAAAATAGATGATAGTCCACACAATGCATTCAAAATACGGTATATATCCAAAAACTATTATAATGATTCAATTTAAAGATACCAATAACCATATAATGTTAATAGATCATAGGAATAATGTTCCCGAGGAAGGATAAACTATATTCCAAACTCTAAAAATGTGATTTCTTGTTATAAAATAATATCATTCTCAAGGGTGTGTATATCTATATATCTGTCAAATACTATAGTTATAGTCTAATTAACTATAAAAACTATTGTAACTAAAATTAGTATATTTCAAAGCATAGATTCATATTAATAATGCCTTATGATAAATGTATCATGACTAAAGATAAAATAAATAATTTTAACCTAAAATGGAGTCATGTTACTCTAGATTAAAAACTGGTCATAATGCTTCATGGATCTCAATGAAAGTTTATTCACCTCAAGTATTCTTATATTACCATGTAGTGATGAAGGGTTTTATATTAATAATTTTGTGTAATTAAAATTTTGGGATATAAAATAATGAAAAATGAAATTTTAATTTCTTGTGCCTCCATCCCAATAAAAAAAAGTGATAAAAATTAATTAATGAATCCTTTGTAGATAGTGGTGGTGGAAATTATATTGAAAAATTGGTGGTATTACATTTATATATAGCATTATGAGAAATATTTTGATCCTAGGATCATGAAATATTTATTTATTCATAAATATATAGTTATAGATAATCAATGTTTATGTCAACTTCGTACATAATTAGCCTATAATGGAAAACCACATGGTTGAGGCTTTTAGTAGAAAAGATGATACTACTATATTCATGTAGAAAATTGAAAAATATATAATACTCATATATTTATAGATTTTGAATCTATAATTAATAATCGGATGAGATAAATCTTATTTTACTCAAGTGACTACTCAGATATATGATCATGTGAAAATCAATGAATCCCATAAAAGTGATTTAGAGCGATAGAAAATGGTTTTAGATATTATTGTGTTAAACATTGATAAATAAATATTTATACATTATTAAAAAAATATATTTGTCACATATATATTGTAAATAAAGAAGTATCATTTCTATGCTAGACATAGCTCATCCTTCTCTATTTAGGATAGAGGCACAAATATGTATAGAGATATGAATTAAAACATTTTGTTGTAGAACATGAACAAGAAAACATGGAGTATATATCTTGATTCATGGTATGAAATAAAGTTAATTAATAGTGAAAAAAGATTAAATGAATGACACAACAATTAACCATACCAATATTTAAATGGGAAAACATTACCATGGATATTATCAGAGGATTCCCCTACACCTCTATAGTTCATAATACCATATGGATTATAGTCAATAAATTTACAAATTCAGAATAATGTATTTAAAAAATTGAATATTTATCCCTTGAAAAAATCACCAATATATATATAATGGATGTGTTAAGACTATATGGATTAAGAATATCCATTTTATCTTTTCAACATCTATGGTATATCTAATGATACTTGTGACACTTTTAGAAAATTTTGGAAAAACTAATGATATTTTTTATGACTCGAGCCAGGAAACCTAACCAACTAGTCCCATAACATGATCATGTAACATATATAATGAAATTATTTGTCCCCATTAAATGTATTCTAGTATCGAGATATCCAACAAAAACATTGATTAAATTATTTTCCTATCTCGAAACAAGTGATATGTGACATATACATATATAAAGATAGCCATAAAATAAATATTTTATAACCAAATATTAAAAATTGTATTGATAAAACTTAAATTATATTGATAAAAAAATTATCATTTTTTTAAAACATCCTTAATGAAAAATGAAGACTAATAAATACTACTTCCTATGACACATGGAATGTAAATCATCATATCATTTGGATATACCCATTCCAAGTGGTCATAATCCTAAAAAACTTACTAAAATTACCTTAAATTATCATATTATCTAAAACAAGGTCAATATACCCATAAGGGAGTGTGAGGTGTGTAATATAAATTGACACAATAGGATCCGACATAGGAGTTGCATATCAAGTCTCTATAGAAAAATCCTTGATTACTAAAATATAATGAAAATAAAGAATAAAAAGAATTAAAATAATTTTATATCCAAATCATAAAATATAGATCCCATTTTCAAAATCATTCCAAAAATAGATATAATATTTTGAACGAAAACATCTATATAACATTTACATTTATCAAAAACCCTTTATAATGTTATATAATTTCAAAAAAATATTTGAATCCAACACAAAATGGCAATCATCACTAGGATAACTAGGGGTAGATTACTAGGTCACTCATTTCCCAATATATAAAATGACTTGTGTCCATACCCTAGTCCCTAATGAAAATACACTAAATACAAGGGAATAGGGGAACGCCATAGAAATTTAACCCTCTATATTTTCAATAACATTTCTTGAGACAATATTTTTGTGAGTTTAAAATACAGAAGCACCCCATATTGTGTACCCCCATACAATACAAATAAATGAAGCCAAATTATACATGTTACACCTAATTAGAAAATTCTACAAAGAGGTACATGTGATAAATCAATAAAAATGGATTTAAAATTTATTATAAATTTCCATACAACCCTTTAATAATCATAAACATTATTTGAAAACCAATTTCACAATCCACTTCACAATTCTTTGATAAACAACATTTATTTACCAAAATAAGGTGAAATAAAATATTTTATTAAAAATAATTTTTTTAAATTCATATAATTATTTTTAATGATCATGCCAATTCAATTATAAAAACGTTCAGAGAATTAAGAACCTCAACGGTTCATATAACATTTGCTATAGATGAACAAATGTACCCCAACCTCATGTCCCACGCGATCCATGATGGGATCTGAAGACATTGGAATGCAATGAATGAAATAAAAATGAATGGAGGCCATAAATATCCCCATAATCGAACCATAGAACACAATATTCATCCCCAAAAAGACAGGTGGATAATATATGAAAAGTAGAGCATCCAACAATCCCAGTGATTAAATCACCACATAAACAATCCCTATAGATTTGGATAAAATCAATGTAAAATTGATTGGACATATAGATTAGATAAGAGAAAAGGACCCATAACTAATAAGGATTTGAGTGATTTTTTTATATAAATTTTTTAAATTGAAATAATTAATTACATGAAGTATAAATTCATGATGTGAACCATTGGTGTATCTTGATGTTGAAAGCTTTTCCACCTCAAATTACAATATGTGAATCCCCATTCATAATGTGAATAATGTTTTCAAATCATTAATTGATTTTATTTAATGAAATAAATATCGTTGATTCTTCCCTAAAAAATTCAAAGCATGAATGTATGATTCATGGCGGAAACCAGACCCTATAGCCTTCATTTATCCCAAACCCTTTAGAAAAAAACCTGGATTTCTTCAACGACCATTTTATCCAATAAAATAATATAAAAAATTAAAAAAGAACATATCTTAACCCTGATGTCAAAATTCTACCCATCATGGGACCTTTTTCCCAAATAATTAAATGTAGATGAAGTTTTCACTATAAATATATGAGGTCATTTCTCCATGACTGATGTTTCATGACAAATGTTTTGTAAGAATCTAATCCATTCCACCATATTCATTGAATAAGGTAATATATTTCACCCACAATAAATCCATATGATAATAAAATATATTCCCATTATTCTCTACAATGGATGCAACATGATCTAACTTAACCTAATACCATCTTAGAAAATCGGAAGGATCAGGGTGGCACTTCTGGATATGAGATATATGGACAAAATTATATATTTCAATTAGCTGAGAAGGTAACATTGATCAATATGATTCTTGAGCATGTAACTAAGTTTCTAAAATGTTACAACATATATTGGGAATAACATCCCATATTTTGCAATATGAGAGTGATCTAATTGATGAGAAACATTCAATAAGACACAATAAATAGTTGAAAACTGCAATGTACAGTCAATGACACATATATTATTTTTGTAGCTCTTAGGTATAACAAACAATGGATGTATATACTAAATCCAAGATGCAATATCCTGAATGATACATGGTCCATTGAGATAGTCCTCTTCCACCACATCCCCAATAAATAGGTAACCATCATGGGCTACCATTCAAAGAATCAAGGCATGAAATTCTGATCAATGACATATAAAAATTGTTATAAGAAAACATGAGCAATACCAGAAAACATTCCAAAAATCCATTAATATTAATGAAAAAGTTATGGAGCATATAATTTTTAATAAATATATGATTTACTTTGTGGAAAACCCATCAAGCTAGGAACCTAACCGGGCCACGGTATTACCCTAATGGAGTTATAAATCACCACAAGCTGGCAAATAGAACCTTTCCATCCAAAACATGAGAGGTAAGTATTTTACCCTCATGGAACAAGATATATAGAATATATATCTCTCTCTGTTTTTTTTGTAAAAGAAAATTCATGAAATAAATATTGTAGAACAAATTATGAAAAATGGTAGTGATAAATCAGAAGGTAGTAAGATACAAACCAATGTGAAAATCCAAAAATTAGACATGTAGAATATCAAAAACTAATAACTGCAACACCAGGTAAAATTTTGGAAATTTATCACTATCACACTACATGCTACTCATATCGAGCTGACATAAACCACACTATCTCGTTATGGTGTCATTTATTTCCCATGTAAGATAAAACAAGGTCTACAAACCGCCAAGGGAGTGTGATAAATGTTAGCTAAATAAGATCAGTTTGATCCTCCTATTTTCTTTGTATGAAGTATCCATACAATGTTAAATATATTATCAATATTGGAAGCTAAAATGAATTATATTTTTTAATTAGATATATTTATATCTAAATAATGGTTAAAAGGTCCCATTTCCAAAATCATTCCTAGAACTATGATAAATCATTTTGATGAATAATTCCAACAAATATTTTAACTTTTAATAAAATAATATAGAATATCATATCAAAATAAATATATTAAAATTAAAATACATAAAGTAAATGACCCCAAGGATAACAAAGATCAAGCTAGCTAGCTAACTCATTCTTCAATAGAAAACATGACTAGTTCATGTACCCTAGACCATAGAACCTTTGAATAATAGACTAGAGAATATTAAAACATCAAAAATAGGAACCTTATTCTATATTATCATACTTCCATATCTAATTTTTATATTATCATAGAATTTTGGGGCTCCCTTGAATTTGAATTCCATTAAAATACCAATATATGTGTCCCAATACAACACCTTCGACCTATGTAAAAATGTCTCCCATGTGAGGAACATATAAATTTAATTTCAATGGTATTTAATGTTTCATTACAAAATTCTAAACAACCCTCTATTAGTCAAATACATAATTTTATAACCAATTTCATGTTCCATTACTAATTCTTTTAATACTGATTTGTTTCAACACAAGGGGAAAAATTATTGCCCTAAAATAATTTATATACATGCATAATAAATATCTGGGATTATGAAAATTAATTTAGAAACCCATTTAGAAAATAAAATCAATGGATATATCAAATACCATAGTCTAGAGATAGAGCCAAAAACATAAGACTCGATTCTTAAATAATGTAATACGAGATCCACACACACAAGAAGGACGAGGATGCATAAAAAATGATCTAGTACCTTCATATTCTCACGGACTACACCACAACCCGAACGATTTGGCCTATAGAAGGCAGGATCACAGTGGATCAAATGAAGAGAAACCAGCGAAATATGAGATTAAATAACAAATTGGAGAATCCAGAATGAGTTTTTTAACAAAATATTTCATGGATAAAACTATTGGTTGAGAGAAAAGTGGATAATTGTCAATGAGAAATGTGTTTGGCACCCAAATCGTATAATTAATAAGATTATATATAATTCATGTGGTGAATTATATATTCAGGATGTGAACATGTGTTACAACCTATAATAGAAAAACATTTAACCTCAACATAAAATTCAAAAATCCCCATTTACAATGTGAATATCAATTTAAATTTTTAAAAATGATTATTGTCATGGTATTTAATCTTGGTTCATTTATAGAATAAATTCTCATTTTTAATATTTTACCATGGTTTGAATCAAATCATATAACATAAATCTATCCCAATCCAATAATAAGAAAGATAAGATCACCTCTAACAACCCAAAACCCAAAAAACACCCTCTTAATCATTGAAACAGAATGTACATTAACCATGATGTTACAAAATTATCACAATATATCATATTTATATAGATGCTTAATCTAAGAAAACCATTAAAAGTATAGAGGATTGTTCTAGATATTTTTCAATAGACGTCCAATGATAATTATATAATCATCTTTCTCTAATATATTTATAATACAACAATTTCTTCACCCTGACATCCCAATGGTACAAAATGAGGATCCTTAATGGAAGTAAAGTAAGAATACGACATGGTGGGATGAATTTTAAGAGAGGAAGATATTAGGTCCGGACCATTTCTAGGAAATGATAGTGAATGATCATATAATATAGTTTCTAATGAAATTGGTAAAAAATTAATAGTTTATTTAAATAAATAATTTTCTAAATGAAATAGAGTATGATGTTGGCTATAATTAATTTATCAAAATATATTATTGGTAAATAATTATTATATTTTGGAATAAATGGAAACTTAGACCTTGATAGATTGGTCCATTCTAGACACTTCTTTATGTCTGATCCATAACTTTTCTTTTTTCATTCCCTCTTCACCACATCACTATGAATAATTCCTTATATGTATCAATTTTTATGATGTACATATACAATCAATCAAAATTACAAGAAAAAAATTCTATGAAAATTAAAAAGGAAAAATCATATAATGATATAAATATAGGAGTATTAGATTAAATAGCTAAGTTACAATGTAACAAGACTATACGTCTGGTCAAATTTTAATAGAGAAATCATGTATTTTATGAGGCGTCAAGGGAACCTGACAATGTGATGGGATAATAATATTCTCAAAATGTTCATTTTCATGTAACTAAATATTGAGGATTAAACTTACTCAATATGTGTAGAATGTAAAGAATATCTATTTTAGTATTGAGTTTTACATAGATATATATAATAGGTATATAGGGGAACAATTTAATTAATATAAAAACATACAAACATGTAAATCTTGATGGGAATTTCATAGCCCCCATAATGGATAAAAAATAGATTAACATCCTAACATAATCTTATAACTTATACCCCCAAATACCTGATATTATTTATAACACATGCAGGTAATTTTTTTAGATATTCCCTCACCGTTTATATTACTAGATAATGGAGCCTCTCCGGTAATTAAATGTTGGGAAACCCCATTGTCTCACCAAATTCCTTTATAGTATCAGATACGACCACCATACCACCATCCCAAAATTGGGTAGGGTTTACCAATCCCATTCAAAAGTAACAAGAAACCAAGGGGTATCCTTTCACAATATTTCTATTTCCATTACAAGCATTAGGTTAGCTATTATCTTATCCTTCCTCAACCAGAGTAATAGTGCCCTTTATGCTGAAATTTGTTTTTGAAACACCTATCATCATCATCCTAGCATGATGAAAATCAGGCCATAACACATAATCAGAGAGTACTAGTCAGGATTCCTATCCATCACCCATCACTCATCTACCTCAATTGGGAAACTTTTCACCGTGCATTCCTTTTACATCACCATTATGAAAGAACCATCAGCTACAATCATTGACCTATCATCACCTCCACCATCAAGCTTGACCCATACCCATGTTAACTCATGCCTATCATTTCCATCTACAGCACACTAGACCCAACCCAATGAATCTTTTTTCCACCTAAACTGTTCTCATTGGACCCCCTACTATGACCAGCCGTCGCATAAAGACTATACAATGTGCATCACTGTAAATATCTAACATATGAAATTGGTAGTTATCACAAAAGGGAATTAAGTTATAAAAACTAAAAATAATTTTATAATAAAATATATTTCATTTTAAATGTAAAAATACGAGTTTCATAAAATTATTTTATATGAGATTATATCGAAATTAGTTTTTTATCATTTAAATGTTTTACCTAACAAAATTAACATCATATTTTGATATACTATGGACATATTAGCTTAAAATTAATCATTTTGGATTGTTCAAAAAATATTTTATTTTTATAAGAATAATTTAAAATATATATTATTTTAATATATAGGTGTAACCTAAAATAGAATAAATCATTTCTATAACGTAATATACCTCTTTTATAAAACATTATATAATTTAAAAATTGATGTTTCAATTACAAAACAATAATTTATATTTTAGAACATAAGTAATAATATCTCAAAAATTATTTTAAATAAATTTATATTTTAAACATAATTTTTATTAGTTCAATCAAATTAAAAGTAATTTAAATATAAAATTAAATGATCTAATTTATGAAATAAGGGCCACCAAATTTTATGTAATAAATAACATGTTACCCTGGATGAATAATAATTATCCAATTGAAATGAATAATTTCAAAGAATAAATCATTTATAAATGTAGTTAACTAATTATTATAATTAAATGAATCAATATTAAATTAAAATTAAAAAATGATGATTAATAAAAAATAAAAAATAATTAATTTCCATTTTTGTGTAATCAGTGTAAAATAATATTAAGAACATTATATTTTTAAAATGTGAATTTTTTAAAAAATTATTTCAATGTATAATATTTTTTTAATTTAAAAGATAATATTAAGGTATTTTGAAAATTATGTTGGATTACTAAACACAAAATTTTTATTCATTGAGTAAATATTTTATAATAAGTGTCAAATTATTTTTTTAGTAATAAAATAATCCACATGATAAATATTTAGTCAATATTAATGACATCTTAAATGATTTATCTATTGTGGCATGAACTTTCCAAAATTAATATCAACATGAGGCATTATAGTAAACAACTGTTTTGTATTAAAGTCTAATAATAATTTCATACCAGCCTTCCCACACATAACTCACCTAAAATTTATTCCACTCCATTCTTACCCCTTATATTATAATCTATTTCCGGGAAAATACCCTCTATGCAACTTTAGATAGGGGGATCACTTCTACCCATTATATACTCCACTATGATTTTATATTTCCATAAAAATATACCCATGTGTCCTATAAATGATGTTCTTTACACTCCCTATTCACCCAATTCACCACAAATTGTCCTATGTACCTCGTATATAATTCCATCATCAAAATGAAGTACATAGTCTCAATATTGGTTTCATATCATTGTTTATGTTTCCATATTCTTATTTGGTTTATAAAAAGACCATAACCATGTTATAATAATCATATAATAATCATTATTGTGTATAAAGTTTATTATATTGATTGTAAAACCATTATTTATTCTTATAAATCTATATAGAAAAATAATTAATGTCATTAGTTCGTGTGCACAGATTATATCCTTTATTAAGAGATGGTTTTGTTTTTTCTTCACAAAACCTATTTTTAAGTGTTTAGGATTTTATTGATGAATAAATATGATTTATATAATGTATTTTTAGTTATAAAAAAATCAATTACAATCAATTGTAACCCCTACTAGTTGTTGTATTATAGAAATGATAATCGTGTGTTATGTGGAGTTCTGCATCCATGAATAAACATGTTTAATTTTTCGTCACATACAAGCATGGACGGTTTTATATTATATTGGATGACTATATAAGATATAAATATGTAATATATATCATTAACATGCCTCATTTTTGATAAAACTATAATTGATCATTGTAATAATGAAATCCGTCAATATTAGTAATAAACTAAAATTTTTTCATAACCATTTTTGTTTTCATAAAAAACCACTAAAACTACTGTGTAATTGTATTATGAAATTATAATTATTTATAAATATAAATATATATACAATTACTATTTTTCAATTGATGATAATTTAGGGAAAAGGAAGATCAAAACTGCTTTTTAATAACCTAGTTCAAAATAGTATAGATTAGTAACCAATGATGTTGGTAAGATATTACGACAATAAAATCTAATATATGATGGGAATTGTTATTAATGAGTTTTATAAATTTACGTGTAGATGAATAATGTATTAAATATGAATTGAATATTTTTAACATTAGGATATGGGTGTTCAAATCGTTAAATGGATATAAATGGAAAATGTAATGGAATTGCAAACTTGATCTCCATTCCTTAAATAATTTAATAAATTATTGATTTTAGTTTTTCAATAAATTTATATTTTACATTATTTTATATTTTTTATTTTTGGGGAAAATATTATTTGAAGCAATTTCATTTCCATTAATTTCTTTCTTTTTAATTTCTTTAATAAATGGACACATTTGAAATGATACTCTAAACTATGTATTTTAAAATGATGAATAGAAATGTTCTGAAAATCCCTCTTTATGATTTTTTTAATTTTCATAAAAATTATCTACATCCATTGGAGATATGTATCATCTTTTACCCAATTTTATTCATTAAATATGAGATAATTTTTTTCTATCTTCTTTTTTGTATGAAGTAATATAATTTATGATTTTATTTAGATGTATTAAGAAAATAATATTATTACATTTGATTCTTATGAATGTTGGATGATTTCCATTTTTTTCAATAATTCAATTTTATTTTTATGGGATAATTATATGATTATTCGTAAATTTCATGAAACCCAATTTTATATCTATGAGGTAATTTATGATGTAATGATTATTTCTCTCAAGGGGAACAAAAAATTATAAATTAAAATATGGGTGGGACTAAAATCTACCACCAATGAATTGGGTAATTTCATACACATTATGATATTTAAATGTTCTGTGAATGGGTTATAAAATATCTAGATTCACAATGGCTGAGTGTAATAGTGTTTAAGACTAATCACTATGTTTGACTTAATAGGTTGTATGGTATCTATGCTCCAAAAGTAATTAAATACTATGTTTATTATTTTGAAAACTTCCTTACTAAATATCATAAATCATGTTATATTCATGAAGTTCTATTTTTCTCATGCCAAGGTAAAAGTGAAGTCATTTGATATGTTACATATAACTTTAATGATTATGTTTTATGACAATTGTATTATGTAGTTATTGATCTGAATTTTTTTTCTAAATTTCGGAAATTAAATTTTTTTCAATCTAACCATTATGGGAATTAATAAATTTTTCCTTGTTGAGCATTTAATAAAAAATTTATTAAGTATTACCTTCCATGGGATTCAAATAGTGTAACACCCCGAGATTTTATGAAAAATATTCTTTTTAATTTCTTTAATGTCTTGTGTTGTATGCTACACCAAAAAGATCTTGCACAACACGCATCCTTGACTTTCCTTGCATTACACACAATCACGACCTTCCTCGATAGCGTGTGTAGTACGCAATACCGAGTTTCACTAAACAATGATATACTATTAAAATATTATTAAAACTAGCCGTTATGAATAGTAATAACCACTTTTTGAAATTTTGTAAATTTTATTTTTCAAAATGGACTTCATTTCTGGATTCGGAATATCGAAATTAGCTTAGGGTGAAATTTTGGTACTTTTCGGATAACTTTCATTTTCTGATGAATAGTGAAAATTACTAAATTTTAATTAAAAAACCTTTTTAATAGAAATAATTAATAGTGATAAATTACTAATTTGATTGGTTTTAATGTATATTTAGAATAAATTATTACAATTTAATACAATGTTGGTTATTGGATGTAATTTCATATTTAAACCAGACATAAACAACTGTCAATCTTTTGATAGTTATTATCTCTTAAGAACACGCTATTTGTTTTGACGATGGGAATTAATGTTTAAATTAATTATTGAAACTGATATGTTTTGAATTTGTCAAAATAGAAATCATTTTTGAATTCATAATATCAAATATATCTTAGGCCAAAATTTTGGTTTTTTTTTCTGGAAACTTTCATTTTTTGATGAATAGTGACACCACTAAGTGGTAGTTAAAAAAATGAATTTTTCATAAAACATAATTTTACCGCTTCTGTGAGTGGAATTTCAAAAATCCAAGAGACACGGTTGATGTTAGTAAGTAAAATTTGATTCAATGAGATGAAAATAATTTTTGGTGAATAGTAACTTTTTACTTCTTTTACCACGGTTAAAAGTAAATAGGGTAATTAATGGTAATAATGATATTATTATTACCCTAACACATGTTCTAATTCTATTGGACAAGTTTAATTCGACCAAAAACAACCTTAGGAATTATATATGACCATTTAGCCCCACTTGGATTAGATTAGGACATTTATAATTATTTAATTCAAAGAAGAGTTAAAAGAGTTAAAATCAATGTTTATTTAATAAAATATTTTTAATATAGGGTTATACAGAAGATAAATTCGACTATAAATATTCATTAGAAAGGTAAACAGTTTTCCTACATAAACGTATTTTATTTATAATTTTTATACATTAAATAATTTAATTTATTTATGAAACAACGATGATGCAGTAATTATCTTATTAATGAAATATTGACATAATTGATTTTATAAATACCCAAATAAATGTAATTTGAGACTTTTTATGAATTACACTAATTTTATAGGATAATATGACATGTTAATATTGATTTAATTAACTTGGTTCGAGCTAATAATTCTGTTATGATTATCACAAAAATCAATTACTAAATAGTGTCAATATTGACATAAAATAGTTTTTAAAACAAATATTATATTATTAATTCTTATTTTAGTCCTAAAAATCTAAGGATCGGCCAAATGACTTAGATATGGTTATATATATTAATTAAACAAAACATGGGGGGTCTCATGGATATATATGGTATGTTTATTAACTATATAATATAAAAATAAAAAGTGACATGGTAAATGTCAATCTAATTAACTAAGAGTTAAAACTAAAAGATAAGATTAATATAGGAACCTAAACTTGTCTAAATTCTATTGGATGAGAGGATTTCGAGCCATCCCCACCATAGCTTCGAAATAAATAAATTAGGAGCTATTTAAAACTGAAATTTACTTTTTAATAAAATAATATTTTTAGTTATTCCAAAGGTGCCCCTCTCCTCCCTTATAAAAGGGCACCTCCTCCCTCTCTTCCTCACACCACTTTGAGCCTTCATGTTCGGCCAACCCCTACTATTTTCTCCTCTCCACTTCCCTATAGACATCCTAGAGTTCCTGGTCTTCTTCAAAAACCAATTTTATTTCCCTAAAAGGAGGTCTCAAAGAAGCACTTCAAAGAAGAGGAGGATCAGACACTTACAAAGCAAGTCGGACCTAATGTAAGAGAAATATCACAATATAATTTTTATCCAAGATTGTTTATACTTTAGTATTTAATGGGGTGTATTTTATGATCCAAATACATGTTTCCTCAATATGTAATATTATTTCCATCCGCTTACAATTTATTAAATCCAATTTTATCCTTCGGTGAGTTTTTAGTAAAAGATATGAAAGGAATATTTTGTCATTTTTCGTACGAGGTACTTTTTGACTTTTCCAAAAAAAGTATGTAGAGTGTTTGTTTAACTTATATGGAATAAATGGATTTTTAAAAAATTATTTCCAAGAATCTTCCTTTACATGTTTTCAAGTTTATTTTTAATCAACATCTTTTAGTTTATAATTGTAAGACATGTTAAGAAAGGAAAAGTGTTTTTGAAGCAGAAAGGATATTTTCCTAAAGAATGGAGTTCAAGTGTTTTATCAAAATTATTTTCCATATATGATAATAAAGGGTTCTGTTTTTATCCCTATTATTACATTTATTTGAATATGTTATGATGGAATTATATTTTTATAAATTCCTTTATCTTATATGAATTGTGTTAGGATGTCATAATGTTTAAGATTCCCATTTTTATTACATGGGTTATGCTATGATGTATGGTTTTCTGATTTTGTGGAACACATAAGAATGGTATCATTATGAGATGGGTGGGACCTATATCTCCCTCCAATTAATTGGGTAATGATTTTATATCTCATGAGATATACATGGCTGGAATGGTAGGTTATACCGATTCAGTGAAACAGTACTGAAACTAGGGTGACTCAGTTCAGAAATGGACTTTGTCCACTAAGATAGTCTTGGCAATGAGTCTTGACTAATAAGAAATGATTCTCTATGATTATGTGTGTATTCCACATAGTTTCATGTTTTATGTTATGATTATTGGGATTACATTTCACATCTATTATTTATCCCATGTTATGATATTATGATCTCTTTTGCAGGTTAAGATTTCCAAAAGATATGTTCTTATTTATATGATGTGATTGATATTTCTTTTTTTTACCCATTCTGAGCATTTGAGCTCACCCTTTTGTATGTTTTATATACCTAGGAAATAGAGAACGGTTTTAGGTAAAAAAAGGAAGATCTTTATGGGAGATGTTGAAGATCTCTCACCACGATTAGAAGATTATATTCCGAGTTTCCAAAGACACTAAAATATTACGATCCTTGCGTGTGTATTTTTGTTATGTAATAAGTATTCTGCAAAAGTAATGTAATGTCCATGTACGTCAGGCTTTGGGTCTCTATAGTTGGTATCAGAGGAAAAGTTTATTTAACCTTTGGAAACTAGGATGCGAGAACTTTAGTGAGATCCCTAGAGATATTTATAAGGTATGTCTAGGGATTTTTCTAAGTATAAGTATACATATAGGATATAGTCCTAGAACTATGGTAACGATATTAGATTAAACCAAAGATGTTAGATATTGAAGTTTCTCCCCCTTTATTATGATTTTTTCCTCTCACACTATTCTTTTTGGGTTCTAGAAAATGGTTGGAAACAAGATGATTCACGATAATGGAGGATGTGATGGACAATGGAATGATATTATTCATGAGAAACCACATGAAATAGGATTTGGAAGTCCAAACAACATTATTATGCCGAATCAGCAATCTCATAATATGATCAATAAAGTAAAATTTGGTAAGTTTCCTGACTCGGCTAATAAGAGAAAGATGGAGTTTCATGATGATCATAGAGGAATGAATGTTCAATTTCCCCTATGTAAATCATGTGGGAAGAGGCATCAAGGAGAATTTTTCAATGGAACTGGAAGATGATTTGGGTGTGGAAAAGAAGGACACAAATCCAGTAAGTGCAAAGGAAAAGGTTCAGTTAACACTAGGGATGAGGATAATGGTATTTCAACGACGTCAACAATGGTTAAATGTTTTAATTGTGGAATGTACGAGCATTATGCAAACCAATTCCCTAAGAGAAAGTCTCATGAAGAGAATCAGTATGTTCATATGGGTAGTATTTATGTGGATGATGATGAAGTGACTACAAATGATATGTGAGATGAAAGAATTGTTGAATCTCGGTCAATGGTTTAAGAATGTAGTGGAATGATTACATGTTTATCATGTGTAATGTTGTATAAGTAATCTCATGGTACTATGGAATAAAGAGACATCTAAGGATTGTTACACGGTTGTCTTTCCTTGAGTTTTGGAAGTGTATGATTAATGTTACTAGTATCCATGAAAGGTTATTCAGATATTTTTGGAATTTAGATGATATGCGCATAATGAAGGGATAAGGAGAAAATTAAATGTTTGATAGTATTCATGAGCTCAAGACTTATATAAGGAGAAGGTTATATCATGGTTTGAGTATATAGAATTTTTGGATTTTGGTATGTGGAAAGAGTTAACTTTTGACCGCATTCATGTTTTCACTAAGGATTAATGGGTATTCATTTTTCAAGAGAATACATCAATAAGGTATTCACATGATTGGAATGTGACAAACAAGATATATGGGGGATAAATAATGGTATTCACATGCTTGGTTGACGACATTTCAAGTAATAATTTTCTTTAAACTATGAGCTTGGACCAAAGTATTTTAGATAAGCCTAACGATTGGAATTGATTATGTTAACCATAAGTTAGTATTGTTTAAGGATAGAACTTTCTTTGATATTATTTATGTGATGTTATAGTAATGTAGTTTTAGAAAAAGGAAAACATGCAGGATGGGCGACAACCCATCGTGTCGGACAAGGCTGTGGGAATCGAACCCACAACCGAAGTGTGACTGGCCTTTATCGCCTACCACTGCCTACAGGAAGTCCCTGTTTAGTAGAAACTAGTTTTATTATATTAAGCAGTATGATATATGAAGTATAAGTCCATTTTAGGAAGCATATATGATTAACCTCACTATAGATGGACTTATGTATTTTTTGATTACTTTTATAACCATTTGTTTGAGACAGATGGAATGACCCATCATTCTATCACATGATCTACTAACATATCTCGAATGACAAATTGAACTTCATTTCTTTAAGAGATGAAGTGGAAATTGTCCAATGAACGACAAACGGTGAAACTAAACCAAAATCACGAAAGTATTTCTTCTTATTCCAATTTCATCTACTTTAGGTAAATGATCTTCAAAAACAAAAATGTTGTCCTAGTGCTCTTATATTTGATGAATCAGATGGTACCTTAGATCGTCAAAAATTTATTGCTTTGTGATTGCTAGATTTTCAATATCCATGTTCTCTACCACTCTCCATCAGAACATGATGGTTATATTTCACTTCCATATCCATATTTTCACCTATGTGGAAACCCATTGATTAGTTTATTTAGGTAACCGTTAAATTTAATAATTTTGTTTTTAAAGATTGGTTTTGGTATTCCTTTTTACGATGTGGGTTTCTATTAAATAAACTTTTTAATAGTAAACTATTTATAACCCTGACGAATTTCGAGGGAGAAATTCATTTTAAGGGGGGTAGAATGTAACATCCTGTGATTTTATGAAAAATAGTCTTTTTAATTTCATTAATGTCTTGTGTTTTATGCTACACCAAAAGGAGCTTGCACAACACACATCCTTGACTTGCCTTGCATTACACGCAATCGCGACCTTCCTCGATTGCGTGTGTAGTACGCAATATCGAGTTTCACTAAACCACAATATGCTATTAAAATATTATTAAAACTAGCCATTATGAATATTAATAACCACTTTTTGAAATTTTGTAAATTTGATTTTTCAAAATGGAATTCATTTCTGGATTCAGAATATCGAAATTATCTTAGGGGAAAATTTTGGTACTTTTTGGATAACTTTGATTTTCTGATGAATAGTGAAAATTACTAAATTTTAATTAAAAACAACCTTTTTAATAGAAATAATTAATAGAGATAAATTATTAATTTTATTGGTATTAAAGTAAATTTAGAATATATTTTTACAATTTAATACAATGTTGGTTATTGGATGTAATTTAACATTTAAACCAGACATAAACAACTGTCAATATTTTGATAGTTATTATCTCTTAAGAACACGCTATTTGTTTTGACGACGGGAATTAATTTTTAAATAAATTGATTCAAATGATATGTTTTGAATTTGGTAAAATAGACATCATTTTTGAATTCATAATATCAAATATAGCTTAGGCTTAATTTTTGGTATTTTTCTAGAAACTTTCATTTTTTGATGAATAGTGACACCACTAAGTTGTAGTTAAAAAAATGATTTTTTCATAAAAAATAATTTTTCCACTTCTGTGAGTGGAATTTCAAAAATACGAGTGACACGGTTCATGTTAGTAAGTAAAATGTGGTTCAATGAGATGAAAATAATTTTTGGTGAATAGTAAGTTTTTAATTTTTTTTACCACGGTTAAAATTAAAAAGGGTAATTAAGGGTAAAAATGATATTACTATTACCCTAACACATGTCATAATTCTATTGGAAAAGTGTAATTCGACCAAAAAAACCTTGGGAATAAAATTTTTCCATTTATACCCACTTGGATTAGATTAGGGCATTTATTATTATTTAATTCAAAGAAGAGTTAAAAGAGTTAAAATCAATGTTTATTTACTAAATCATTTTTAATATAGGGTTATACATAAGATAAATTCGACTATAAATATTCATTACAAATATAATAAGTTTTCTTACATAATAGAGTTTTATTTGTAATTTTTAGACATTATATAATTTAATTTATTTATGACACAATGATGATGCAGTAATTATCTTATTAATGAAATATTGACATAATTGATGTTATAAATACTCAAATATATGTAATTTGAGACATTTGATGAGTTACACTAATTTTATAGGTTAATATGGAATGTTAGTATTTATTTAATTAACATTTTTTGAGCAAATCATTCTGTTATGATTTTCACAAAAATCAATTACTAAATAGTGTCAAAATTGACATAAAATAGTTTTTAGAACAAATATTATATTATTAATTCTTATTTTATTCCTAAAAATCTATGGTTAGGCCAAATGACTTAGATAAGGTTATATATTAATAATACACAACTTAGGGGTTGGTTGGATGTATATGGTATGTTTATTAACTATATAATATAAAAATTCAAATTGACATGGTAAATGTCAATCTAATTAACTAAACTTGTCTAAATTCTATTGGATGAGAGAATTTCGACCCATCCCCACCTTAGATTCTAAATGAATCAATTTGGAGCTATTTAAAACCAAACATGACTTTATAATAAAATAATATTTTTAGTTATTCCAAAGGTTCCCCTCTCCTCCCTTATAAAAGAGAACCTCCTCCCTCTCTTCCTCACACAACTTTGAGCCTTCAAGCTTGGCCAACCCCTTCCATTTTCTCCTCTCCACTTCCCTAGAGATATCCTAGAGGTTCTGGTCTTCTTCAAAGACCAATTTTATTTCCCTAAAAGAAGGTCTCAAAGAATCACTTCAAAGAATAGGAGGTTCGGACACTTACAAAGCAGGTCAAACCTAAGGTAAGGGAAATATCACAATCTCATTTTTATCCGAGATTGTTTATACATTAGTATTTACTGGGGTGTATTTTATCATCCAAATCCATGTTTCCTCAATATTTAATAAGATTTCCATCCACCTACAATTGTTTAAATCCAATTTTACCCTTCGGTGAGTTTTTAGTAAAAGATATGAAAGGAATCTTTTGTCGTTTTTCGTACGAGGTACTTTTTGACTTTTCCGACAAAAGTACGAAGAATGTTTTTTAACTTATACGGCATAAATGGATTTTTAAAATATTATTTCCAAGAAGCTTCCTTTACAAGTTTTCAAGTTTATTTTTAATCAACATCTTTTAGTTTATAATTGTACGACATGTTAAGAAAGGAAAAGTGTTTTTGAAGCAGAATGGATATTTTCCTCAAGAATGGAGTTCAAGTGTTTTATCAAAATTATTTTCCATCTAAGATAATAAAGGGTTCTATTTTTATACATATAATTACATTTATTTGATTATGTTATAATGGAATTATATTTTTATGAATTCCTTTATCTTATATGAATTTTTTTAGGATGTCACGATGTTTAAGATTCCCATTTTTATTACATGGGTTATGCTATGATGTATGGTTTTCTGATTTTGTGGCACACATAAGAATGGTATCATTATGAGATGGGTGGGACCTATATCTCCCTCCAATGCAATGGTAAAGATTTTATATCTCATTAGATAGACATGGTTGTAATGGTAGGTTATACTGGTTCAGTGAAACAGGATTGAAACGAGGGTGACTCGGTTCAGAAATGGACTTTGTCCACTAAGATAGTCTTGGCAATGAGTCTTGACTAATAAGAAATGATTCTCTATGATTGTGTGTGTATTCCACAAAGTTTCATGTTTTAAGTTATGATTATTGGGATTACATTTCACTTCTATGATTTATACCATGTTATGATATTATGATCTCTTTTGCAGGTTAAGATTTCCAAAAGTTATGTTCTTATGTATATGATGTGATTGATATTTATTTTGTTTACCATTACTGAGAATTTGAGCTCACCCTTTTTTATGTTATATTTCCCCAGGATATAAAGAAAGTTTTTAGGTAAAAAAATGAAGATCTTTATGGGAGATATCGAAGATCTTTCACCACGATTAGAAGATTATATTCCGAGTTTCCGAAGACACTAAACTATTACGATCCTTGCGTGTGTGTTTTTGTTATATACCAAGTATTCCACAAAAGTAATGTAATGTCCATGTATGTCAGGCTTCGGGTCCCTAAAAATAGGATTATTGAAGGCCCCATCAGATCTTGCAGGTACACTGGAGGGCTGGTGAATCATGGTACACAAGATTTTTCCAACATACTTTTCATCTATATTACCCCTTTTCAATTTAAACCTCCACAAATGTAACAGCGAAGGAATCAATCCCATTTACGAGAAAGGTACAAAATATGTGATACATATAGTAAATGGGGTAAAATACATATTTTTTTACTAGTTTATTCGGATATGTGACTGACAGTATTCCAGTACTGTTCAGGAAGATCTATGACACATATTCTCTAATAAGAATGAATCACCAATTATATGTTTTTGGTCATGTATCACCCAGAATCCATTATGGATAGGTATGAAACTTTTCCCAAAATCATATTGGTATGGAACTAGTGTTTTTATACTAGCATCCCACTTGTGTTCCATAAATACAACACGTATCACAATGAGATAGATCACAATAATATCAAGCTTCCACTCCAAAAAATTGTTCAACTTCTTCAAACCACTGAAAAAATTGCTTCTGCATTTTCTCGCTTCAAATGAAAATATTTTACTACAACTAAATATAATCAATAAAAATATATAAAAGATGGTTCGGTATAAAATTATAACTATTTAAAGGGTATTTCATCCACATAATCTCAATATATTAATATACATAATAAATTAGTAGTTGTCAACACAATACATGTTTCCTTCATCCTAATTTTACAAAAAAAAATTCCTTCAACTAAACTCAACTATTACACTACATATTCATTATGTGTTATTCTTTCAAATTTTATGATAATTATATTTTAATGCCTGAATGTACTCATATTCATGTGTATTACATGTGTGTATCCTAAATATACTATGCACAAGGGTGTGTTCAATTAACATTCTACTTTTTTGTTCCTTTGCATACACCTTGTATGTTCACACACATAGACCACTCTTTTTTCATACAGACCTAAAAACATACATTAGCATTTTTTCTCTTATTATTATTGCACAATAGATATAATCCTCATGTATTCAAAATTGATACATCATTACTTTAATTATCAACTGATCATTCATGTTATAATAAGTTTTCACTATTTTTTCACCTAGTCAATAATCTATTTAACATGATTTGTGGTAACTATGGATGTCATGAATTAATATTTAGTTCCTCATAGTCCACACATCCTGATATATGTTCACTACCCTTATTCCTATTTTGAACTAATTATCTTCATGTAACATTTATTTTATTATTCTTAACAACATTCTATTCAAAAAGTACTCATTGTTCAATATGTTTTATGTAATTAATGTCACACTACCTCTTGCATTAAATGTGTGCATGTAAAAATCAAATAAACCCTCTTTACAAGTGTATAATCATCATTATTTGAGAATTTCTATATTATCACAATGAAACCCTTCATTTAAATTTGATATTGGGTGAATTAACGAAGGTATTCTCATAGAAAGGGATACGCCTCAAGCACTATTTAAAATTATTCATAGAATGATATTTTTCATAAAGAAAACTATTGTTCAATGCACATGTGATATAGATTTGGAATTATTTTCCTATTCACACAGACATATAATGCATGGAACATCTCTTAAATGAACCCTGAATTCATAGTAGCTACATTTCCCTCATAAAAATAACCTATAAAAACATATAACAACTCATCCATAAAGTGTGTAGTTTTAATAGGCAATTCACACTTACTCACTACAAGCATGATTCCTCTGTTTTACAATAATGGAAAACCACATTGATCAATAAAAACATCTTCCCACATTAATATATATATCTTCATTTTGATATTCATTTTTTATTTAAAAATAGTATTTTGAGATTTCAGTCTCATTGGAATTATTATAAATACTTATTGGAGGCCATAATCTTGGGTATGATCATATTTTGACACCACTCCATAGAGATCCCAAAAAATAAAACTCCATAATGGTCCCATTTTAAAAGCCCACTGGATTGATCCAAATTAAAAAATTCAAACTATGGAAAATGTAATTTCAATCATATTAGGATCATCATGAAGATGGAACACTTATCCGAAGATCAGTTCAAGCATCAGATAACATTCTATGATTATCCCCTTATATAAATGTTCTCTCGGATGTGTTCCGAGGTTAAAGACAATTCCATTGAGTTGATCAGATGAATTATATTCCCAATAGACCAATCACACTGTTTTAGTTCTATTTGAGCTACATTAATGTGATAAAAAGTGTTCCCACAAAAAAAATAGTTCTTCAATATTTTATAATACAATATGGGACATTCACCATCCAGAATTTGTTATCAAACAAGTATAACCCTCTTCAAATACCACATGTCTACGTCTCCATGCATTTCTTTTTCATCCTATATAATTTTTATTCATTCACTCCCATGTTCCCTATGTTTGAAAAATTACCCACACCCAGACCTCCACCAGATTTCTTGTTATTCGACTACCCACCATACAGTGGTCACAGTCCCTCTAGGCTCTGTGTTTTATGTAGGAAAACATTTTAAATACAACTCATTAAAAAACATAATCTACATTCCATAGAATACCTATTAAACATCCTACTAAAAAATGGCCCACAATTTATTTTTCTATTTTGGAATTCAATAATAAATATAAACTAATCCTAACATTATAAATATTTTTCATGGAAATTATTATTTCTATTTCTCATATAATGTTTGAAAACAATGTGAATCCATATTTTCACAAGTCTTGGATCATAATACCCTCTTATAATTTATCACAATTAATTATTTTTTATTCAATTTCAATTATTTATATAAAAAATTGTTCCAATTCTGAACAATTATAAATTATAATTAAATGGATGAACTTCTATTTGTAAAACACTATAAAACATTGTAACATTTACATTCATCAATCAAGCCTATAGAAAAAATTAAAACAAAAAATATTACATTAATCGTTTTTGGTCCTTCCATATCCCCCTTTGGATTAGTTGTTAATTCCCGCTTCAATTTCAATGTAATCTTTACCTTCCCCCCTACTTGAATATAAAACCAACAATATATGTATGGGATAAAAACCAACTCATCTCATTCTATTATAACTAAACATCCCTTATAGTCTCCTTTAATCACCTAATTTCATAACAGATACCACTTAAGGGAAATTAAATTAATCATCTTGAGGGAAGAAAATAATACCATTTTTAAAAGTATTGAGACATTAATAAATCATTTATGAGTCTATATGGGAAATATCAATATTGGAAAAAATGTATTAATTCAGACCATCAAATTTGTCTATATATTTTTTTAGAATATGATTCCAATAATGCAAAAATATTTCAGAAGATTTTTATAATATTTTTCAACTAAACTTCTACATTTGAATCAATAAATAGATATAAATGAATACAACAAGAATTCACTTACCCTTTATCAATCCATATTACATTTTTCATTAAATTTTTTTTTTCCTCTTCTGATTCATAATGTTAATTTATATAGAGATATGAAAACAAACATCTTTAATAAAAAAAATCAATAATCATAATATGAAATTTTTAGAAAAATATCTTAGCATTTATTCAAATATATACTTGATACTAGTTGATATATACAAATCTATTATTTAATTAGATTTTCTCCCCTATGAGGTACGAGGTTCATCAATTTTCTTCATCATGTTTGATATTATTAAAGAACAATATTATCATCAATTGAAATATAGAGCGACTTGATGGATATTCATCATGATGTTTTATAATATATTTAATGAACTCATATCTTAAATAATATCCCTAAATATATTCCTCACCATAAATTACCTTTTAAAAGAAACAAAATCACAATGTTTATTGTAATAAGGTTGTTCTTCATTGATGTTTAGTTAGGGAATTAGGGAAGGTATTTTTTTATCCACCCAAAAATTCCTTTCAATTCTACTGCAGATTAATAAAAAAACATCAGTCTTGACCCGCATTTGACTTCTTAATCAATATAATTTTTGGGAATCTTAGAATTCTGCAATTCATTATTTTCATCTTAAATGGAATAAGATTCTTCTCCATTGAAAGTGGAGCACATTCATTGTTCTAATCCTACTACAACATCACAACCAATTCAAGATACATTATAAATATGAATAATATTTCTATTGGTACATCATATACTTTTTCATGCATGTATACTCCTTCATCACATAATCATTTTTGACATAAGAATCCGCTGGTTCATTTCCTTTGTTCATAACTAGTTCTATTTTTCAGGAAACCATGTCATACAATTTTCAACAATATTCCTATACCATCTACACATTCCATATAAACATCAACTAGAATTTTAGTTTTATCCTATTTAGAGAACCACTCATGGAATTGAAATTTTTCTCCCTGATTTAAATACCCAAAATATTCCATTTTACTTGATTCTGATATTATTTTGTTTACATAATTCATCTTGTTTCCAGTAACTGTGGTGTTTATTACATCTTTTCAATGGCCCATTATATGGCATCTACTTCCAATATAGATGCATTTTTCCTCTGTGTGAAATTAATATAATCCTTCTTTTAGTGTGTTTCTTGCATAACAATTTTCATAACATTATTCTCATACATTTTCATTCAGGAATAAATTTCTGGGACTACGGTTTTCCTCAAAATATTTTGTGGTCTTGACTTCATATCAATATATGCATAGTGAATTTTTGATACATACCATCACATTTCATATCTTCGACCAGTTCTATGGTAATAATCATTGATGTATTCTAGAAACTAAAATCTTCTCTTGATAGATATATTCTTCTTAGTTCATGAATTAGGATTAAATTATTCAACACTTATCATCACATTATATATTTTCCCCCATAATAATTTCATTCTATAATAATAATACATAGACATATTATACCGACCCCTATGTCATGACTCGTCCCCTGGGCCCATACTATGACATACCCCGAAACCAAACAAATACACCACAACTAAATCAACTAACAAACCACAAAGCATGATGAACTTGAATGATCATGAAGCAAGATAGATCACACTAGGTTTATTCTATGGTAGGAAAGTTGGACTATTAGTCACATCATCAAACACCATGGGTAGTTGGAGATGTCCTACTCAATGAGTTTAGTGGCCACTCAGGACACATATGCCAATTCCCACTATCCTGGGACTGTTTTAGTACAAATCACTGATGAGTACCATTGGTATGATGGGTCATACATAAGAGCCCCCCCCTGTGGGAATGTTGGGTCCCACATAAGATGATTTTCACCTGGGACTTACTAAGGTAATCTTCCAGTCGAGTATTGTTGGTCTGTCATGTCACACTAAATCTACTACCCACCATGGTCTTTCCAGGTAACACAGAAGCCGCTTCCCACTGTGCCATATTATCCAATCCACATAGGGTCACTTGTCCACAATATTTAATTATCAACCAACCGTAGGGTATCCACTTGTAGTACACTTGATCTTAGGAGGAATTATCCCCATGCCATTTATCGAATTTAAACATCCATGAAATCCTATATAGAAAATTCCAAACGGTCCACCTCATCCCTATTGTTCTAAAACTATACATGGATTGTCAATCATATGCCCGAATTTCACGATATTGACATTTTACTAAAAAAGTTGTTAGTTGGGTCTCGATCTGATTCGACCTGGTTAGACCAACCCGACCCATCCCGGGGTCCATCGACCCCTGTGTCATGAGCCACCCCCTGGGACCCATGCACTAGAAGATAATACCGTATTAGTATAGAAAAAATATTTTATAAAAAGGATTACCTATTTTAATGATCCATTAATATATTTATCATTAGACAATCACACATTCTTCATTCCACTTGAATGATTTTTTTAATGTAATGCTCAATTCATAAATAATATTTGACTACTATCTAATTTCATGATTGTGTGAAGATTAATCTTGAATGATATCATGATTTTTGAACATGTACCCCAACTCAAGATATTTCAGATTTAGAAAATTCTTATGGACATCAAATGATTTCACCAAATCATAATAATCATTCAAATATGTCTTTTATAATGTTTCAATTTGATTCTTCAAATTGAATTCCATTTCAAATATCTTCATTTTGAAAAAATGTATCTCACCCTCATCAAATTTCAGTTTTCCATCACACTTACTCTTCAGTTTTTTTCACTTAATAATCGTGCATTTGATATTCCCTCAGTAGAGAATTATTCACTTCCTGAATTATCTTTGACATAACTAATAGCTATTATATAAAAAAAATTATAGTGGTTCTGTGTATTTTGTCAAATTCATAGATCACGTTAGTATAAACAGTCCTAGTCAAATATTTCTTATAGGATGTCCATTGAAAATCATTTTCAATGAAATTGATTCATTCATTTCAATTCAATAAAGAATTAGATATTAATTCTTTGCACTGGATTAGTATCTCATCCTAATCAGTAATTTCCTTCATAAAATCCTTAATATTCATGGAATAATTATGAGATTCTTCAAATGTATGAATCATTTCAATAATTACCATAGCAGATAATTCATTCGTTTATACACTACATTGTAAATATTAGTCAACCGAGGTGAAATGGCCATTAAAAATTAATATATGTTATTATTTTGCATCAATAATTTTTTTGAGAAACCTATAAATACTTAAAAAAATATCTACTAAGGATTTCTCTGTATCCTTATATTCCTTTTTAATATATGAATTCTCATAATTTATTTCCATAATAAAAAAAATATTAAATATACAACTACAATATAAAAATTATTTACATAATTGTTGTCCTCTAAATAATAAGAAATAATAGATTTAGATAATTTTTCTTCCTCGCCAATTGAACTGTACTCCTCAAAATGATATTTATCAATTGATTTGAGAGATAAAACTGATAGACTGTGATTCTAACATAAAATATCTTTTTATGTATCCCCATTCTTCATCTAAATTATTCTTAAATATATTTTGTCTTTCTTTTTTATGTTCTTTATGGTTTTTTAAGAAACATATATGTTGATAATAATAGAGATAGGAACTGTAATTTCCATTTAAAAAAACCACTATTAGATAATGAAATTTATATCTTCACTTCATATAATTCTACTAAATAAATAAGGAAAATAAGATAAATTCAATCATATGTGTGACCCAATTTTCTAATATGAATTTATGTGGTTGGTGGATCATATACATACACTATGGGGTGAATTAGTGTACACATGTTTTTACCAATGTTATTTTATTTTATTTTACACATTTTTTATTTGAACCTCTATAGTTTCTAAGGTGAATGAATCATTCTAGTTTCATACACAGTTATACCATATTCATGAAATAAATTAAATGAGGCACAAAAAGTAGTATTTTTACAAGGTTCTACCTCGATGTTGCTTACTACATCCTTGTTGTGTATGGTATGATCCGAGACATATATTTTCCATTAACAATGATTCACCAATTATAGGTGGGTTGGTCAGGTATCAACCAGAAACAATTTTTGGCAGGTATTGAACATTTGAAAAATTATATATTTATCCCACCAAATGTTTTTATACTATTATCCCACTAGTGTTTCAAAAATAAAATATTTTACACAATCATAAAATCATAAGAATATAAAACTTCCACTGATACAAAAAACTGATATTCAACTTCGAGCCAATAAAATAAAATTTTCTTTTACTTACTCAGTTCTACAAAATCTCTTTGACTACCACTAGATATAATCACTCAGATCATATGCATGTTACTTTAGTATTATTTTCGGAATAAGTGAAAGATATTACCATCAAATCTTCTCATCAAAATAATAGAAAGAATAACTGAGTATTTATCAACTATAAGAAATTTTCCTTCTTCGAAATCATTCTAAAAAATATACCGTCAACTGAAACCAATTATTAAAAACATGGTCCATCATGTATTATTCAATAAATTTTGATGAAAAATATATTTTAATGCATGCACATAATAATATACATCTGTATTCCACATATGTATCTTGAAAATACTTCACAAAAGGTTATGTACGAGACACATTATACTTTTTCATTCTTTCACGTAAACATTGTATGTTCACACACACTAAAAACTCTTTTTCAGGCATACTAGAGCACATACACTTACTTTTTCACTATTATTATTCATGCACAATACACTTAATCATCATGCAAGCTCAATACATACAACATTGAATTCATTCTCAACTAATCATTGAGTTTAGAATAAGTGTCCAATGATCTCTTTCTCCTTCTCAAAATGATTTTTTACACACAAAACCCATGTTTTATGTACGGATTTCATTCATGTGAATGTGCGTCGTATTATTTTGAGAACCAAATATATGTTAACTATACTTCTTCCTTGTGTGGGCTAATTCATTTCATGCAAAAAAGATCTTTATATACTACAATTCATTTTTTTGAATAGTTGACACTATTTAGTGTACCTCATGTATGAAATTTCACTATAGCTCTAGAAATAACAGTTTTCGTGAATAGATCACACAAACACCCTAAAAATAATATACTAACCATTCATCATAAACGAATATAATTTTATCGTTAAAAATTTCATGGAAATATGAGAGTTCATGAATTATTGATGATATTCATAATCCAATGGAGATGCATAAAGAACTCCCAAAAATTATTCGTGGAAAAAAGTTCTTCGTCAAGAATACTATTGTTCTATGCACATGTGGCATTTCTATGGAATTATTTTATCTATAGTGAAATTAGATAAATAATGGAAAATATCTCCCATTAATCAAAAGTTTAGGAATGGTCCATTTATTTTGAAACAAGAACATTTAAAATCTCACTATAACTCATACTTGGTGTATTTGTAATTTGTAGGTGATCAACACCACTTTAAAGCAAGAATGATTCCATTGTTTGGAAAAAATGTACATTCATCATCATCAGTGATAACCATTTCATACGTCACATTAAATTTTCATTTTGATCAACATTATGTCTTGAAAATTTTTTCTTTATATTTCAATCTAATTTCAATTATTAGGACTCTTAAATGAAGATGAGAATATTTGGTATGATCATATTTCGATGCCACTCCCTGGAGATCCTGGAAAATTGAACTCATCAATGGTTACAATTATATTTTCATTTAATTCATCCTCGTTAAAACATGAAAAATTTACAGCATATAATTTTGATCATATTCATACCATTGTGAATGTGAAATATTGATCAAATGCTGTGTCCGATCTTAAGACGACATTACATGGTGATCGGCTGAGAGCAGGTACTCTCAGATGCAGACTGAGGTTGAAGACAACTATGCTGAATTTATCGGATGACATATATGATCAAAAGAATGGTCACATTGTTTTGGTTTTATTAATCAAATTATATCCCACTAAAAAGTTATCCCACATCAGAAAAAACTATATTTCTATACTCCCATATAATAAAAGCTATAACTTCAAGCATCATGAATTGGTTACAAAACACATATAATGCACTAGAACCACCCTATTCATATCCCTCCATCTGTATCACTAATTCCATAAATGGTGGTGGATCTATGTATCTCACCTTCCTTCTATAGGAATACTTACACACAACTGTTCAGCCACACACCAGGTGGCTAGGGAGTCAAATGTCGACCTCATGAGTGGATGGAGTCCTCCTGAGCTAGCTAGTTGTTGTAGGGTAAATATTTATTTAAAAATTCCTAAAATATATTCCACATTCCATGAAAATACCTAGAAAATAACCTACTAAAAAATTCACCACAATATATTTTTCTTATTTATAATTCAATCATATATTTCAAATTGTACTTACTTAATAAACATTTCTCATGGTAATTCTTTTTCTTCATCTTCAAATCACAGTTAAAAAATTTACATCCAAAGAAAGACCTCAATCACAAAAAATGGTTCAGGTTGATCCTGTGTAGGGATAAGTATAAAAATACTCATTAGGGACCTCGATACCCTAGAATGTCTGCTAGAGTTCCCCAAAGGAAAAATCTCAAAGAAATACCTCAATTACAAAGAACGAATTAGTCATCAACCCAATAGAGGTATATGTCCATTCATATCACTATATAATAATGATATACTCTTCTCAGACATGATGGATGAATGACACAAAGGGTAACACCAAAAAGTTTAAAGTACCACACATGTAACTTCATGAAGATAACACCACTCAGGTAAAAGTACCACACAGCTAACCTCGCAAAAATAACACCGTGAGGGTAAAAGTACCACACAACTCACACCACGAAGATTTCACCATGAAGGTAAAATTACCACACATGTATCATTTTTAAGATATCACCATAGAGGTAAAGTACCACATAGGTAACACCACAAAGGTAAAAGACTAAGGTCACATATCTATTAGTGAAGTATAGAAGTACAGTTGATCAGTCACGAAGTTAGATCATCATATTCTATCAAGATGAAATTTTACTGACAATAAAAAGTCAGACCCACACAGGATAGATAGATACTAACCCACACATTGACCCACATAGGATCCGACCCACACAGAGTCAATATGTATTAGCCCCCGCAATGACCCACACAGTATCTGACCCACATAGGATAGGTATGCGTAGACCCAGATGAGTTTGTTAATTACTCACCCACAGAGGATTTATCCCACACATGATCAATAAGCTCTGACCCACACGGGATCACTAAGTGCTGACCCACACAAGATCTGACCCACACAAGATCACTCGGTAATATCCTCCATATGATCTATCTCCAGCCTTCGCTTCACTTCCAGCAACAAGATTTCCACTCATAGTACACTTGATTACCAGATAATAATTCTTCAAGCAATCGGTCATACATATTCCACCCTAAACCTCCATGAATAATTATTCCAAATTAACATAAGGTCGTAAGGGTTCTAACGCTGCAGAAGGCATGTCAATCAAACGTTTGGTCTGTGACTTATAAGCATTTTACTTCCGAGGGCCAGGTTTGATTTGAATTCAATCCATCCTAGACATACTCCAATATTTATCATAATCTAATGTGGAGTATACCAAAAGGAATTTCTTACACCTAGGGCCAAAGTTTCATAGGTGGTTCATCAAACGGATGCACGGTTCTCTTATTATGGACCTTTAAATAGAACTCGGCCTCGTTGGGTCTGGGTCCGAACTGACCTGGCTGGGCTGGGCCGCGGTGGGATCTGCCAGCTAGGCTGTGGTCTAGCCCGACCCATAAGATGGTGCGGCCCAACCCACAGTGGTGGGCGCGCTGGGCTGTTATGGATCGGCCCACTGAGGGGCATGTCTAGCTGGGTGCGCTTGGCTCGGCCCGCAATGGGACACAGCCAACAGACCCAGAATGCTGTGGGGTCTTCCCTTATTTGCGTGGAATGTGAGACCCCATGTCTTCATAAACAGCTGAGGGGTGGTTCAGTTGTTTATGAGGTGCTTCCATGTGGGCACCGCCCAGTAGCCACAGAACCTACATGGGGGGCAGGTTTCTCCCCTGCTGCAGCTTCGAGTTGCGACCTCCTCTAACAGCGCCCGACAGCGTGCCGCACCACCTATACCCTCATCTGGCCGATGCTGGCTGTCATTGTCCACTATGGAGATATGTCCTGGACCTCTTCTCCGATGGTGTGCTGCCACTTCCATCTTGGATGGCCATTGATGGCCTCCATCTTCACTCGTCACGGCTACGGTAGCAGCTTTCTCCACTAACATCTGGCGATGGCGAGCCGCTATCTCCCCTACCGTAGGCCTTTGCTGGCCTCCTCCATCCCCTATCATCCATGGTCTAATTCATCTAGAAGATAATGATCGTGAATAATGCACCAAAATTCATACAAAAAGGGTGAGGGAACGAGAATGGATAATTTTTCATGCACCCTCTGTTTTAGATTTATGGAAAGGAGGTGAAATGAGATTCACAAACTCTTGAAACTACAACCAAGTGAAAACTATACCTCTAGAATAATGATGAATTTCCACGATTGAGTAAGGGTCGGTGATTGTTTCCCCCAAAACATGCCACCAACGTTTCCACTCAAACATTGTCCGTCTGTTCGGGGTTCATTGTAGCTCATCACCGCTCGCCAAAACTGACTCCATCCTCAAAGGCGTTGGAATCACGAAACATTATCAAAACAATGTCACTTGAAGATGTTGTGCCATTACCTCCCCCCAATCTCCATATAAATTGTAGAGGGGGATGGTATGTAATGATTGTGGAATATATTGGGGTTCATATAATAGAACCTTCCGAATTTTCAATGATGCTATTATGTAGGATTTTAAGGGTCAATCCATTTAATGGCTTGACACATCACTGGTCACACACTACAACTTGTCTGTTAGAGGAAAACAAAGGAAAAAAATAAAATAACAAAGTTATTTTTTAATTATTTTAAAAAGTCCCAAAATAGAACTTTTTCCTCATTCTTACTGCGGGGAAAGTAAAGCCTCCATTAAGAGAATATCGATACTATATATTCAACGGTTCCCTCGGATGTTTATTCAAAGTTCCTGTTACTAAGATAGAAAAGGTCTCCCGCACGTTTATTAGACATACCATAAAAGTGTTCAGAATATTATTCCGAACAAACCAGGCCTAGGAATCGCGTTCCGACAATTTCCATAGACTCATAATAATTCCATATAATTAAATAAATTACCTGGAAAAATCTAGGTCTTTACATTCCCCACACCTTAGGGATTTTTGTCCCAAATTTCCACAACAAAGACTATGGAATCATATGGCGGTACTGAGAACAAATTTGAGCATCCCCCTCCCTTGTGCTCTCTTGGAGGTTCTAGTGCTACCAACGAATGTGCACAAGAGGTATCGATCTTTCACGAAGGACCCGCTCCTATCTATCCACAATCTACACTGGAACCTCCATAAAGGTATCCCCATCATCAAAGTCTAGATTTCCCCAATTAATGACGTGTGATGGATCATGCACATACCTCATATAATGAGACACAAGAAAAAAACATGCACCTGATGCATTTGTGGGAGAAGAGCTAGGTGATACGCCACCTTGCCAACTCTGCTGAGAACCTTAAAAGGTCTGATAAATCTTGAAGAAAGCTTTCTACCTCGGCCAAATCACTGCAAACCATGTTGAGGTGAGACCCATAGAAAAACATGGTCTCCCTCCTCAAACACCAACGGTCTCCATCTCCTGTAATCATATAAATTCTTCCTGCTTTGTGTAGTCTGCATCTGCTCCTGGATGATCTGCACCTTCTCAATGGTAGCCCATACCCACTATGGGCCGATAAGTGCTGACTCCCCTAGGTCTGTCCAGCATAGAGGTGATATGCAAGTTCAAACATATATGTTCTCAAATGGTGACATCACAATGTTGGAGTGATAGCTATTATTGTATGAAAACTCCACCATGGGAAAGAGATCCTCCCAAATACGGCCAAAATCTATGACGAAACCACATAGCATGTCTTCTTGTGCCGGTATAGTCCGCTCTGTCTGACCATCTGTATGAGGATGAAACGCAGTGCTCAAATGATGCTGATTCACAAAATCCTCATATAATCCTTTCCAGAACTGGGATATAATGTTTTTGTTACCGTCAGAGACGATTGACCAAGGAACCCCATGAAGTGGTACATCCTCCAGAACATAGTGGCACCCCAAGCCCTCTACTGATCCCAACCATCGGATGGGTATGATGTGGGCCATCGTGCTGAGTCAGTTAAAGATCACCAAGATAGAATCATATCTCCTAGACATACAAGGACACCCTATCACAACATCTATGGATATACTAACCCACGTCCGCTCTGGAACCACTAGTGGCTGCACTAAGACAACTGGAATCTATTGCTCGACCTTCAATTTCTGTCAATTGAGGCATCGTGAAACAAACGGTATCACTACCTTCTTCTTCCCTAGCCACCAATGAGGAAAGATGAGGTCATGGTACATCTTCAACAAACTAGTATGTACTGTCAGGGGGATGTATTGAACTCCCTCAACACCTCCTCCCGTAGTGCCACTAGTACCATGGTGCATCCTCTAAAGATGATTTCATGCTCCACACCTTTAGAAAATCCATCAGGTGCCTATCCTATTGATATCTAAGAACGGTGCTCCTCGTAGTCAATGTACCCCATATGTTTTTCCCGAAATCACTGAAGATGCGGGGGAGTAACAATCATAGACTAGAGGTAAGCTACTATGTCTCGATCCACAATGGATATTTTCTATGTGGTTAGCTGCTCTGTTTGTTCACTCAGAAACTGTAGACTAGAACTCCTATTGAGTTCATCTACCACTACATTCCCCTTCCTAGGTGAATATACTATCTCAATGTCATAATATTGGAGTAAATCTAGCAATTGTTGTTGTTTTAGGTACATGTACTTCTATGAGGAATTATAATTAATAATCTTGTGATCATAGTACACTGTAAAATATTCTCCCATCAAGTTATGTCACCACATCTTCAATGTGAATGACACTACTTCTAACTCCAAGTCATGGGTAGCGTAGTTCTACTCATGTTGTCTCATCTGCCGAGATCCATACACGATCACTTCTCTCTCCTGCATCATGGAACATCCATGTCTAGCCCCTAATGCATTACAGTAGACTATATACCCAATTCCCTCTTCTAGTGGCCTCAATATGGTGGAACTCCTCAATCATTTCCTTAGCTTTTAAAAACTCTTATGGCATCAATCCATCCACAAGAAGGGCTACCCTTTCTTTTTCAACCCTGACAAGGGTGCTACAACTCTGGAAAAGTTGGGTATGAATCTCCAGTAGTACCCAACCAAACCCAGGAAACTCTACACCTCGGTCAAACTCTTGGGTGGCTCTCAAGCAAGCACATCATATATCATTTCCAGATCTACTTCATATCCAGCCTACGAGATAACGTTTATCAGAAAGTGAACCTCTATTATCTAGAACTGGCACATAGAGAGATTTCCATAAATCTAGTTCTCTAGAAGTGTATCCAGAACTATTTGCTGATGATAGGCATGCTCCTCCTCTGTCACTGAGAAAACCAAGATTTATTCGACGAAGACTATAATGATATGATCAAGGTATGGCTATAAGATCTATTTAATGTGTCCCATGAACACTACATGTAAATTGATCATGAAAAAAGGCATAAACCTAATCTCATACTGTCCATACCAAAATTTAATCGTTGTCTAATGCATATCCTCATCTCGTACCCTGAGTTTATGATATCCTGATCATAGGTCTATCTTCAAAAACCATCAAGCTCCTATTATATGATCCAAAAGATCTTCAATCCAAATAAGTGGATACTCATTCTTTTAGTTCACCTGGTTCTTGTGCTGATTGACCCCACAGAGTCGCAAAATCACATTTTCCTTCTTGGTGAAGAAAATTGATGCTACCCATGGAGTACAATTGGGCCTTATAAACCGCATTCTCTACCAAACCTCCAAATATACCAGTAACTCACTATACACCATGAGATCCATCTGATATGCTGGTGTAGATATATGTGTCATCTCGACGTACATGTCGTTGTAAAATTCCACCAGTCTGTAAGGAGGTAGTCTTGAACATCATCTGGGAAGTCATCAGTATACTATTCCACCATGACAGGATAACTCAGACTCTCAACATCTATTTCTCTAAGGGGAAGGCTAGCCAAATGATGTGTGATCGTCTATACCCTCCTCTGGGAAAGTTCAACTTGTGCTGAAATGGTTCCCTTCTCATAGGTGATGGAAAACCATGTCCCATCATCACAGGCACATCACACATTGCACCTAATAAAGTCATTTTGAGCATGGAATTTGGATAAACAGTCCATATCCAAGATAAAATCGTAAGGAATTGATTTCGCTATAAGAAAATCCCATTTGAATCTATCACCACATAGAGTAAGGTCACACTACTGGCACTAGTGTGTAATCATCTAATCCTCCCCCATAGGAATTTCTAGCCATAAGGATTGATCTAATAGCTTCATAAAATCTCCAAAATCTGAACGAGGATCAGGGAAATAAAAGTGTGACTGGGACCGGTGTCTATATGTATTATTGATATAGTGAAATAGACACATATCATAGCCCTAATAATATCTAGAGTGTCGTGGTTGTAGGCCTCCGCTTCCTATATTTTACCTCGTCCATGTCCTTCTACTCTCTATGGTCGGGTGGACCACCTTGAGGGTGTGGCGGTAGAACCACGAATCATGGACCACTACCTGCTGCATGACCTGATCCTCTGCCGTTCATGCCACCCTAAAGACCTCTACACTCGAACCTCTACCTCTTCCACGGAGGTCCTTTGACCGCCTGCTGTTCGTTCATACGACGGGTCGAGAAATCACTATCCATGTGACCCTGCCCGCTGCACGAGTAGCACTCCTTGATCCCCAACTGTCCTCCTTGGTCCTATGAGCCCCTCACGACTGACCCTATATCCTGAGACCACCCACCAGAAGTTCTAGACTTCATGGGCCCCAATGCCATCCATCTACTGCATTCTGCAAATGACTCTGCTACCTGACATCTGATGGTGGCTCTCGCTATCGGTGCCTGCTCAGTTAAGAAGCTCTCCACCCAAAGAGCTTGATCTACCACCCCATCCTACATTATAATGTTGAGAGATACCATCTATTCTCTGATATCCAATCGACGAGCCTGCTCAATGATCTAGGCCCTGAGGAAAAAGTCTCGTACCATGTCGTTGGAGTTGCGGGAGAGTTCATTGAACCTCGTCGAGTACTGGGACACAGTCATATTGCCCTGCTATAAGTGCAGTAGCACCTGTATAAACACAAACTATAGAGTTTCTAGGATGAAATCTACCCTAAAATGTCCTTCTATGTCCACCCAGGTAAGGGTCTCCTGATCATGTAACTAGAGTGTAAGGATCCACCATCTCACTGATGCTCCCTGTAAGAGATAGGCAGCTAGGATCACCATTAGTTCAGCTGGTGTCCCAACTAAGAGAAAAACTCAAGCCACAACCTCCAACCAGTACTTAGCCACATGCCGATCCATATCACCTTGGAACCTCAGAGCTCTCTGTAATTGAAACTCATGAAATGAACTAGTTGTCGTGAACCCTCTACCGGTGGGCCTAGTGGCATATTCTACCCAATTGGTGGTGGTGTTGCGGGTACACCACCAGAAGGTGCTAACACCGTAAGAGGTCCCTACATATAGGCCTCATCACTCGGTGGGATGTCCTCATGTACTCTCTCGGGAATCAACGATAGAAATATATGTAATGGAATCAAAAAGGAAAACATGTGTTACATGGTCAATAAGATATACCAGGTGAGTTAACTCAAAAAAACATAAGAAAAAAAATTCAAAAACACACGCAATCAGTGTTTTCGTGCACAGAGTTGGAAATCAGAATTTAGGGTGATGGTGTATGGATAAATCAGACACCATAATAACACTGGATTCCCCAAACAAAAAACCACACCAATAACACTTAACACTATTTCCACCTTGAAAATATAAGAGTCCTAGTTCATCGGTTCAACAGACTCCTCTAATAGCACTTTTTCATGACCCATAACCCGAGGCCCATGTTGTGACTACACCAAGCACACTTTCCATAGGAAAAAGGATAGTGACTAGCAACGGAAAGTCATGTCCCTTAATGGGATAGAATCGCCTTTAAAACTGATGAAACATACAAACTAAGAACACAAAAGAAGAAACCACCATGTCAACTACTATAGTAAAAAGTGATCTAAAATTAAAAGGTCTGGAATAAAATCCCAACTGGAAATTAGAAGTACAACTAAAAAGATATAAAAATCTCCTAGGTTTTCCACATTGAATCCTACCTGAATGGTTGGTAAAAATCATGATAAGTAGTCTTGGATCACGCCACGTCAAATGGTCCACCTATAAGGGTCGTTCAGTCCTGGCTCCCTCAGCCTCGATCAATGTTGTATGTCATCTTCCCATGACACAACAAGATACAGGTGAATCCAGTGCATTGGTGAGTATAACAATATTCTGTTGGGACCCCGAGACCCCTGATGGTCTCCCAGAGTTCCACAATGCAAAAACCAAAAAGAAAAACCTCAATAACAATGCATGAAGAATTCATCAACTCTACTTATGTATATTTCCATACATATAGCTGTTTTATCATGATATACTTGTCTAATTAATGAGGGAATAATGCCACCATGGTTAACACCACGAAGGTAACACCATGAAGGTAAAAGTACCACACATGTAACACTACAAATATATCACCAAAAATGTAAAATTACCACATAGGTAACACCACGAAGGTAAAAGAACCACACAATTATCACCAAAATGATTTCAAAACGAGGGTAAACGTACCACATAGGTATCAACATGATGTTAAAAGTCTCATCTCACACACTTATTAGTGATGTAAAGTACATATGATCAGTTACAAAGCTAGATCAACTTACTCTGTCAAGAGGCACTACTACTAACCAAACATTGTATGACCCACACAATATTGATAGGCACTAACCCCCTCAATGACCCGCATAAGATCTGACCCGCCCAGAGTCGATAGGTACTAACCACCGTAATGACCCCCATAGGATCTAACCCACACAGGATCGGTATGTGTGACCTACACTGGATCTCTAAGAGCTGACCCACATAGGATCTGACCCATATATGATCAGTATAAACTGACCCACAATACATAACTAAGTGCTTACCCATACAAGATTTGACCCACAAAGGATCTCTCGGTACTGATCTCCATATGATATTTCTCCAACAATCGCCTCATTGTGAGCTAGTGGATTCCCACTCATAGTACGCTTGATTTAAATAGAATCGATCCTCAAGCCTTAAATCGTAAAAACCCCTCCAAAAATCATTATAAATATGTATTCAAATGTACATCCATGCCATAAGGGTTCCAATGCAACAGACTATGCAATAATCAGATGTCTAAACTGTGACTTATAATAGTTTTAGTTTCGAGGGCCCGGTTGGATACAGATTCTATCCAACCTGGTCGTACTCCAATCGTTATCCCAATCTCATGTGGAGTATACCAAAACAATTTCTAGATATAAGTGTCCCATCACTGTAGATTTTTCATCAATCGGATGCACGAATCTCATGATATGGCCCTTTACGAGGAACTAGGCCTGGTGGGGTCCGGGTCCAGTCTGACCCGGCTGGGCTGGGCTGAGGCAGGCTCATGCCGCGGAGGGCTTAGCCCAGCCTGCTGGGGCACGCACGGCCCGCCTCATGGATGTTCCACCAGTAGGGATCGCACGTCCCAACCGTAGTGGGGCGCAGCCCACAGTGGAGTCCTCCCTAGCTGGTGTGGAGGGTGAGACCCCCGGTCTTCTCAAATGGCCAAGCAGTTGTTCAGTTAGTGAAGCTGCGGTGCCACGTGGGCACCGCCCGATCACTACAGAACCTACAGGAGGCACGGGTTCATCCCTACCCCCCCCCCCTCATGGCTTTGAGCCATGACATCCTCCAATGGAGTGTGACGGCGCGCCACTCTGCCTGCACCCACCGCCTCCTGGTGCCGGTCACCGTTGTCTGCCATATAGATATGCCACAACCCCCGTCTCTTGCGGCGCATGACGGTGCACCGCCACTTCCTTCATGGTCGGCTGTTTCCAGCTGCCATCATCACTGACTGTGGCTATGGTCGTGGCCTTCTCCGCCAATGGCGAATGATGGTGTGCCACTATCTCCTCTACGACCAATCACTGCTGGATTCCGCGGTCACCCACTCTCCCGGGTCTCATTCAACCCAATTTTAAATCTCATGAATTACACAACCAAATTCTAACCAAAAGGTGGAGGGTGAAATACTTGTTTGTTTAGATCACGCCCTTCACATTATCTTGATATTAAGATGGTGGAATAAGATTCAACGACTGTTGAAAATGTAACCAAATGTAAACCCCGCCTCAAGAACAATGAAGAACTCCCACGATTGATTATGTTTCTGTGTTCATCACCCATGCAAATAGTTTCCTACTTTTCCACTCAAAAGTCATCCTTTGGTTTAGGGTTCGTTGTTGCTCGTCACCACTCGATGGAACAAACTATTTCCACAAAGGGGTTGGAATCACAACAATTTATCATAACTTTGTATCATGAAGAAGTTGTGCCACTACCTCTCCCCATTCTCCATATAATTAATGGAGGGGGAGGGTAACTAAATACCATGGAATTTTTGGGGGTTCATTTTATTGGTACCACCCTAAATTCCAATGATGTTTTTACTTAGTATTTGAAGTTTCAATCCATTTATTGGCTTGACATGTTGCTGGTCCCACACTACCTCTTGTCTATTGGATGAAAGGAAATAAATAAATTAAAGGAGAAAGATATTTTATTATTATTTTAAAAACTCCTGGAATCATGCTTTTTCACTAAACGTACAATGGTCAGAGTAAAATCCCCCTTAATAAAATCCTAGTTGTATATGTTAAACAGTTCCCTATTATTTTTAATCTGAGCATTGGTGGAAATGATAGAAATTACCACCCGTGTATTTATTGAATGTTTCTTTATAATGTTCAGAAATTTATTCCAAGCACACGAGGCCTCTGAATTATGCACCATCAATTTTCACAGACTCCTAAAAATTATATATAATTAAAAACATTTCATGAAAAGGTCTATGTCTTTATAAAAACCTTCATTCTACCTCCAGACATTGGGATCTAAAAAACAGCCTCTAGAGGTTGTTTCTTATAATTATTCTCCCTATAAACTCTAATTATTATGGAACTATATGATATAAAACATCATTATTCAATGTAATTTGATTTTCTTCATATATTATTTAGGTTAAATCTAGATCACCTCTCATCTTCTTGAAATAAATCAAAAATCGGGTATATAATGGATATATTTTAAAATAAATTTGTTATATAATATGTTATTCTGGATTTATTGATGGATAGGATAATATATCTATAAAATTATGATCTTAAATTTATTGATTATAGATATATTAGGTGTGGTGTTTTTCATTGTGTATTCAAAATATAATTCAATACCATATCATATTGTTCCTATTGAATCTTGTTTCTGGAATACTCATGTGATTATTTATGGATAGTTCATGGAATGTTTGGTTCGTGAAAATTGTCTAGTTATTAATTGAAAGAATTAGGAGTGAGTAATCTTAATATAGTAATTCCTTGCCACATAGATACTTTATATATTGATTATTGGAATAACTATTTAATGTTTGTTTGCATGAGTGCACATGATAACAATTGTGTGATATTATTGGGTTTTTATTTTTCATTTGTTGTGATTGAATGGATTGTGAGACCTTTACGTTATCTTCTAAAATTTCTTGTTTGATAGTATACCCTATAGACTGTTAGTTATTATCATTTGATGGTTTCTTATAGTATCAAGATGACATCCAGATAATCGTAGTTGGGTTATCCCCTAGACAGGGATCATGTTCTAGAGTGATGTAATGCTGAAGATGATGATGGGACCAAGAAACAAGGTTGTGGAACAAAGTCCTTGTGGATTGAATGGAGAGAGAGGATGGGGTGTTAGGGTTTTGTGGAATAATCCATGGATGATCCATGTGGGTAAAGACATTATCGAATTATCCAATAAAGGTGGGGGAATGATGATCTTATAGACTAACCGGGTGTTGATTCAAGGTTGTGATAGCCTTATGTGATGGACTTGACCTCAATTGTCAATGTTCATTAATCTAATATATTTACTAGCCTTTTATCTAGACACTACATGTGATGATGACTGATAAAATCATTATGAAATAGAGCCAATGAAGGAATGAATAAGGCTCATTGAATCATAGTTATCACATGACCTCTAGAATTATTATTTATAATTCATAGTGATTTTATATAAAAAATGGAACAATCCATTATATAAATTTTCTTTTTTTAATGATAAAATTTTGGTGTCCTACTAGGTTTATAATCACACCATGAACTAAAATCTTGAGCGCTGAATAGATTTCATGTTTACGGACACATATAAGGGAAAGGACCCAACATTGGGATTCTCTATCAGTAGAATTTAGTGGATGGATCCATTTCAAGGAATGACTCCATAATATATTTATAGTTCGTTAGTTTATTTATTTTGTATCATAAATAGGTATACATAAGTCTTCGTGAGTAATTTGCTTTATATTTTTTGACAATAACACAATTTATTATATCATGATGATATTATTTGAGTTTCTCTTATTATGTTTAGGATTGTTCATTTTTATCATATAGTAATTATTTTTCATGGTTATTTATAAAGAGTTTATTTTGAACCCCTAAAATCAATTAGTTCGTTGATTCTAGGGATTTACCCCTTGTGTAAATGGGGACACACATTAGGTCACGTGACAATTCATATCAGAATGGTTATTATAAGTCATGGAATTAAAAAAATAAGGAGAATGAATATGTATTCAATTTAAATAAATATTCTATAATACTTTTCTAAATAATAATAATGTGAAATTATCAAGAACATTGGTTATTATACATTTTAATAACACAATGATAAATAAACAATATATAATAGAAATTAAAAAAAACCAAATGTGTGGGTGACACATATTTATTTCATAGAACCTTATATGTTATTTCATATGATGTTTATTACTTTATTATATTTTATTTAATTAATCATGTTCATTCATATATGATAATTTTATTTTTAATGATAAACTAGTATACTAGTTCACCAATGGACCATATAAATTATGAATCTATATATAGTGTGTCTCTTGATCATTCCTTATACACTAATCTACTTCTACCAAGTCATACTATCAAACCCTCACTTAAACCCATTGTTCCATGGTAGAACACTCGAACAACCAATCTTATTCTTCCACCATAAGGAGATTATTCAAAAAATTTATTGGTCTCTTCAAAATTCATAAAGGTCTTATTTTCTATAAAAAGTCAAAAAATCACTAGAAACTAATCTGAAAAAACATTGTAACAATACCATGAAAAATAACTAAATGGTTCCCATGTTAGGATTCCACTACCCCATAAATATACCTAGATTATAAGAGGCTGTAGACTAGCATTGGGTTACATGGTTCATCATTTGGTTATGATTTAACTAGAATTCATAAAATAAAAATTCAATACTGAATTCTCCCATTAAACTAGAATTATGGGTACATATGTTGCACATCCCCAAAAACTAGTATATATAACACTCTGATAAATATGAATAATATCATCATTGAAACAATGACATCAATAAATATATAAAAATAAAAAACAATATAGGTATATCATGATATCATCGTCAAGAAAAATGTACTCAACAAAACTCGATAAAGATTGGGATGTACCACCACCATGCCCATTAAACATGGAATCCAACAACAATAACACAAAAATTTGAAATACATTAACCCAAAAAAACATCCAACTAGTCATCAAAACATCTTTATAATGAATAAAAACACAATCATACACTAAATATATCTTGTGATTCTCTATTTCCACCTAGATGTCCATTCATGGAAAGAGTATATATACATCGCTTGGATCCAATAACTATTTCTCATCCAAATAGTGGATAAATAGGTTTATTGATGAATATATACTTTAAATTATATAAATATATAAAAATAATTCAAATAAAGTAAATATATACCTACTAAAATTTGTAGATAACATCATAAAAATGAATACCATCCACGAAAGTACCTCCATATATCGTGATCAGATATGATTATATTACCAACATAGATCCGGAAATTTTAATAATAGATGGATGGATATATTAAGTCATGAATTAATACCCATTAGGGGAAATAGAATCATATGTATTGTATTTGATCATAACTCATTTTTCTAAAATGAGTTAGGTTCATCACAATTCCTAGGGGAAAAAAGAAATTTGTATAATATGTATGGAATCCTTACTGAACACCTTTTGGGGATTAGAGAAGATATTTATTTATTTATGTAACTATAACCCCATACCAATCAATTATTACATAGATAAAATAACAAATATGTCTATAACAATAATTAATAAAATATTATACATGTACAAGATACCAATTAAATTTAGATTCATAATTGAGAAGTAATAGTGATATTTGTAATGTAAAAACATAAATATATTTAATATAGACAAATGTAGATTATAACTATCATGATAGAGGCAAACACAATATAAAAAATGACCATTCTAGAATCCATTACATGGACAAAATGAAACATAAAAATAGTTATAAATACCAACATTATGTTACACATGAAAAAATTATAGGAATATCAACAACCTAATGTCATTTTAATAAATTTTAATAAATTCAAAAATTATGATATAAAAACAAATCGAAGAATCTAAGGACTAGGTAATCAATGAATGGAGTGAGGAACCTACTACATGAAAGAAATGATTTAAAAAACTATGTTATTATTTAGGAATGGTATTCAATATATAATTTTCATTTTAATTAAATTACAAACCCAAATTAGTATGTTACATTGATATGAGTTTTAGAAACACAATTTTGGAGATAAATTTTGTTATTATAATCATTTATTTATATTCAATATTATTTTATTAATGTTTTTATTAATCTAAATTTCTAAACATAAAAAAGACATTACAATTAGATTATACGGAACTATGTTTAAGAAAACCATTATTTTTAATTAATGAAAAATAGTTTCTGATTAAAAAAATCTCGTTTCATAATAAAATCATTTAAATCCTATGTATCTAGCCCAAGCAATAACTCACCAATGTTTAGAATTCATAATAAAGTAAAATTATTGGTCATTATAGTATAACTCGTATATGTTTTAATTGAGAGAAGTGATATACATAGGAAAACAAGATCATGGAACAATACAATGTTTCTTCTTTTAATAAAGGAACAATATCTAATACTTAATTTTAAATATAGCCTCATACATTATGGGAAAACGTAATAGGGAAAAGTTCAATTATATATTTTGAAAACCTTGAAGAATTATGAAATTATTTTCATACAATAAATCGCATAAAATAATAAATTTAACTGGGAAAAAGGAAAATATCATCACTAAATGTTATTGAACATATAAATATAAATATAGAATACATTATTAAATGCCATTATATAATTAATAAAAAATTAAACAAAATAATAACAAGTTAATCATAAAAAAACATAAAATTTCTATGTAAAAGTTTACATATATGATGATGAAGATATGTGATAGAATATAAAACAATGAAAACTATTTAAGAAATTATAAATTAGTTTTCTTATTGTTCAATGTTGATATAAAAATTAAATACATCACACAAAAAACTCTATAGGTTTTAGAACTCTGACTAAAATTATATATATATAAATGAACAAAATAATTTGAATATAAAATAAAAAATTTCATAGAAGCATATAAAATTCCTGTTATAAAATATTTTTCATGTTATATCAAAATATAATTTTAAATTACCCATTCATATATAAAAAAATAACATATCTATTTATAATATTTTTTATTGTAAAACTAGTAGTAAAATGATCCAATAATTTCCTAGAAAATGACTCTATTGTTTTTAAAAAAAATTCCATAATCATTAGTGAGATTAAAAAAATTAAAATTAAAATTGATGAGAACATGAAATTCCATAAGGAATACCATATATCCAATGGAATCCAAAATATAAAACTCTATAATTAAAGATGTCTAATCATAAATGATATCAAATGATGAAAAATAATAAAAATCAATCAAAATAAAGTTGTCTATATTCCTAATTCATTTAAAAAAAATAATCATATACTTCATCACAAAATAAAAAATGAAACAACAATAAATCCCCCCTCAATAACCATACCAAATAAAAAATTCACTATAGAGGTTATATAAACTTTCTACATCAGCCTTAACCAAGACCAGAATAAACCAAATCATTTTTATGAACTCTACCATGGAACGATGGAATTAAATGTTCATTTGAAACCCTGGAGAAGATAGATTTAAGTAAAAAAATAAAAGATCAACTACGGGGAAAGGGTGGTTGAGTTACCATTGATTGGGATATATAAATATCACAGGATTCTCCCTTTAATCACAAGGTGGCATAAGGATATTAAATTTTCCTTAAGATTCCGTGCGTCGGTCTCCATGAAGTTGAAAAATAATGACATTCAATGGAACTAAAAAAATAGTATTAAAGGTAGGGAAATAAATGACAAAATTATCACATAAAAACTGAACATGCATATACTATGAAAATGTTCATTTGAATATTGGTACACAATGTTATCCTGAGGTTACCCATTCCACTTTCTCAATCACTATGTACCGAATATTCTCCAACAAGTATATAGGGCCACCTTTAGTTTTAAAATTCTTGTGGTGATACCCCATAACCATACATGAACCATTTTATCACTGAGAAAACCATGATTCATGACATAATACTCCAGAATACTCTCCTCAAACATAATAATTTATTTTTGTGTCCCATAATAAAAAATTACACTTGATTCAGCACCAAATATTTAATGATTCTTTTATTTTAAATATTAATTTCTGTAATTTAAAACTATTAAATTTATTTATTAAAAATTACAGTGACATGGGAAAATACATATCTATTGTTTGAATGGTAATTAAATATAATCCATTTATACTTAAAATTGTATATTGATAATACTATGACATTTAGGTCTTCCGTAGTTTTCCAGTAAAAATCTCGGTTAGAATAAATAATCATATATACATAATATATGTAATGAGTCTCTTTCTAATTCATAGACTTAATACAACCCCATGGGAATAATTTAAATCATTATTCATCTATCCAATGAATAATTACCATTGATATGTTTTTAATATTTAATGGTGTCATGTGCTATAATTTTAGATCCTTAAACTCATCCCCTAAACAATCATTAAACACAACCATTAACTCTTTTTTATGTAATCTCAATAGAGTAAGGGATCTAATTTTCCACATACGAATAAACCTCCTATAAAGTATATCATGGTCATGGAATGTTCTTACAAAATTCATTATCTAGAGACAATACTTCTCTATACACAAGATATACTAAATAAATATATCTAAAAATAGTAACTTGATACTTTTAAGATCTAAAAAAGGATTTTATCGAATCAGGTTTTTAGGACAACCCTTGGACTAGATAGACATGTCTTCAAATATAGTTTATGGACTATGTAGTTATTTATGAAAATATCATTACACTACTAAAAACACAACAATTATACACAACATACATATTTAGATGGAATTTGGATTATAACAAATTCCAATACGAATTCATGAATTGTAAAAATTACTAAATAGATTCTCCAAGGTTGATTTATCTTAGGCCATTATTTCTATTTAGATAAAAAAATATCAATAAAATTTCATCTATGAAACCGTTATTGGGATTTATAATAATTGTTTATATTATTGGATCTTTTAATAGAATTAAAAAATCAATCTTTCCCATTCAAATGGCTATTATTGATATAGTATATACACATGCGTTAATTCATAGGATCTATATATATTAAACTTTGTAAATTAATTTCAAATCATTGTGAGGCCAATCTATTTAGGAACTATCTAGATCATTTGGACCCACTGATCATCACATATTAGAAATATTATAGCATGGACAAAAGGTGGTAATTTCATTTAATAAAAAAGTTGTAAAGTATATGATTTATCTTTTACTAAAACTATATAATTAATATTCATTAAAATTTTAAAATATATACAGATATATATATACTGGATCGTTCCAGGAAGCTTGAATAAATTACAATAGAATTATTTCATTTTCATACCAATCCAATCTAACTATTATGTTTGTTATTATAAATGAATCCTCATATAAATGAAAATATACAGTTTTTTAGTATCTTTTATGAAGAAATACATGTAGTTATAAGAATAAATTGGATTCTATATGTTTTGAGAGAGGAATAAAATTGGAATATGGGGTTCTATTAATAATGTGGAACTCAATTAAACCCCTTTTAAAATATATAATTAATAATAAAAATAATTATTAATTTTATTAAATAATTAATAATTGTCATTTCTATATGTTTGATTTTTTAAATTTTTTATAAATTCATTAATAGAGTCAATATTTTATTCAGATTCATCTTTCTATAAATTTTTAATTCAATTTATATTTAATTCACATAAACATTTACTTATAGATAATGATTCATCACGATAAAAACATAACAATAATTTTCAAGATTTAAATTTTTTTAGGATTTCTGATCATATATAAATATTAAAAATAAACTACTTCATACGATCCCATCATGTTTAATTGATAAAAACATTGGTAGTTCACTGGATATTTAATAGACTCAAAAATAGTAAAAATATATAATTATATTCCAAATTTTAGTATTACTATTCATTTATAAATATTAATGGTTTCTTATAGATTTCTAAAAAGTTTTTAATAATATCAGTTGTCCATTTGTGATAAATGTATAATACTCTATTTATAAATAAAAAATCAATAAATAATTAGACCATTCATCCTTATAATAAAATCATAAAAAACTATAGTCGAGTTTTCAATGATTATATTAACTAACTATATATTTTTTCTGAAATATTAATATTCCACATCCCTTAGTATAGATTAAATTTATTTAGGAATAAAATTTATTAAATCATTTGTAACACCCCATGCTTCTACGGTACGCTTCTCTTTGAATAATGTGATAGCGTTTGTTGTACGCAACACCGAGTTCTAACAACCAATGAAACTAGCCGTTATGAATAGTAATACATACTTATTGAAATTATATATATTTTATATTTCATAATGGACTTCATTTTTGGATTCGGAATATAGAATTTAGCCTATGATTAAATTTCGGTACTTTTTGGATAACTTTCATATTTTGATGAATAGTGAAAATTACTAAATTTTAATTAAAAACAACTTTTTTAATCAAAATAATTAATAGTGATAAATTATGAATTTGAGTGGTTTTAAAGTATATTTTGAATATATTTTTACCATTTAATATAATGTTGTTCATTGGACATAATTTTATAATTAAACCGAACATAAACAAGTGTCAATCTTTTGATAGTTATTACTCTTAAAAACACGCTTTTTGTTTTGACAGCGGGAATTAATTTTAAATTAATTTCTTCCACTTCTGTTTTTTGAATTTATAAAAATGGATTCCATATTTAGAATCAGGTTGTTCAAATTTTGTAAATAGGTAACTTTTATTTTTAGACATTTTGAATAATTACTGCGGAAAGTATTTTATTTACCATGGTTAAGGGTAAATCCGGTAAATAAGGGTTAAAAATAATATTATAATAATACTAAATTACCCTAAAACGTGTCCTAGCCTTATTGGTTGATACATTGTCGACCATATGCATCTTTGGGTTGATTTTGGGACCCCATGGTGCCACTTGTAGGTGATAGGAACATTTTATTTTAATTAAGTTAAAATGAATACAAAAATGACACAGGAATATATCTTTTAGGAAAAAAATTATTACATAGGGTTGTATATGTTCTATTTTATATTATAAATATTAATTAGAAATATAAAAATATTTCATACATAATGATATTTTATTTATAATTTTTAGACATTAAATAATTTAATTTATTTATGACACAATGATGATGAATTAATTACTATAATAGTGAAAAATTAAAATAATTGATATTATAAATATTCAAATAAATATAATATGAGACTTTTAATGAAATAAAATAATTTTCTAGTATAATATGATATATTAGGATTGATTTAATTGACATTGTTCGAAGTAATCAATCTGTTATGAGTTTCACAAAAATCAACTATTGAATAGTGTCAAAATTGACATAAAAGAGTTCTTAAAACAAATATTATATTATTAATTGCTATTAAAATCCTAAAAATATAAGGTTCGGCCAAAAGACTTATATCCTGATAGTTTCATCATTAATGGACCACTTGGGTGTCTCTTGGATGTATATAGTAAGTTTATTTACCATAGTATATAAAAATACAAAGAGACATTGTAAAAGTGAAACTAATTAACTTAGAGTTAATACTTAAAGATAAGGTTAATATAAGTACCCAAACCTGTCTAAATTCTATTAGTTGAGTCTTTTTCGACCCATCCTCACCTTAAACATTGTATAATAAACTTTGGAGCCATTGGAAACCTAATATGAATTTATTATAAACTAATATCTCTAGATTTTCCAAAGGTGCCCCTCACCCCTCTTATAAAAGGGCACTCCTCCTTCTCATTTCTTCACACCTTCAAAGCCTTTTGGTTCGGCCAAAATCTGCCCAAATACTCTCCCAAATTCCCTCACTACAACCTAGAGGACTTATTTTGATTAGAAATCCAACCTATGGAGCCCTTTTGATCATATCAAAAGGAAGAAACCGAAGAAGAGGTAATGATTTCACCACCCTTTTTCCAAGTTCCTTTCTTCTTCCACTTCTTCTTCCTTTGTTGTTACCATTATAAAATAATAACTCCAGTATCATATATATACTATGATGTTATTATAAATATGGTACAACCATATTCAGTATTATATCCACCCTTTGAATAACATGTCACCATACGTGGGTACGTACGGCTTACCGTCTCCACGTCGTGGTGTAATTGTTATTCAATATAATATCATTTGGATAGGTATAATAATGATGTGTAAATCATGTAAATAATAAATATAACATGTTAATTATTCTGTATATATGATATACAATCCATTTATATATTATTTTAATATCAAAAGAATGATATTGTCGCTCGTTCGTACGTACGGACTACCGTCTCCACGAACGCGATAAGATTCATTCTCCATCGTAACCATTAAAGTATAATTATCATTTGATAATTTAAAAATGATGTTTAAGGACTTGATATAATTCTGGATATGAATAATATACAACATATCCTTTACAAACATGTCTTACGTAACAAAACATATAAAAGAAAACAATTAAGTTAACACCCGAAACAACGATAATACTAAGATATTATTATCAGATCAATATTAAAAGATCATATATGATCATATTAATGTATATTATTCTTGTATAATTTAATAACAATTATTTCACCATTATACAGGAGGTTAACCTACCCCAACCAAGGAAATTTTCAAGGGAAGGGTTATTTCACAATCTCTTCATTATCCGAGGTTGTTTATATGTAATAATCTACTGGGATCTCTTTACCATCCACATCCATGTTTTCTTAAAAATGTATTTCAAAACTTTTTTATTATTTACATGAATATGTGATAAAGTCATTTATACCCTTGTTATACTTTTTATAAGAGGAATCGTTCAGTCGTTTTCAAAACAAGGTCCTTTTTAACCTTTTCGACGGAATTAAGGTAAGAATGTTTTTTTAACTTATACGGGGGGTGCGTCTATTTCCCACTGTTATAAAATCTTTAAAGCTTTCCATACAAGCTTATAAGAACATTTTCAAAGAAAATGTTTTATTTTATATGGATCTTAAATGATTTCAAAAATAGAAAGAGATATTTCTCTAAAAAGAGTTTTGATTTCATCTATGTCAACATCCTTTGATGGATTTTACTCTTATTGGAAGTTGATTTATTATGATACAAAACTTATATATTGTATTGATGGTTTTGTGATATGTTTTAATGTGTATGTGCTATTTTTATACCATTCATAGTTTATGTTGAAATTATTGACCTTTCGTATGATATTTTTAATACGAATGTTTATGTTATGTTTATTCCTTTTCATATGGGAATTCATTGGACTTAATATGTGACAGGTGGAGCCCGCTATAGCTCCTTGATGCATCTGTAGGTCACATGAGACAAACTAGTGTCTTGGCACAAGGCCTTGACAAAATCTTATTTGTAGTCTTGGCACGAGGCCTTGGCTATGTGGTTATGATAGTCTGGCATTATGCATTCCATCATTATGAAAGTGGTTATTGGTTTTGCATGTGATTATTCGATTAGTAGAATATCCATGTGAATAAGTAAATGGAATTATTTCATTTTATTTATGCCATACTATATTGAAAGTTCAAGTTTGAAAGGGTTTTTTTTTAGTTATACATTGCCTTAAATGTTTATTCTTATTTATGAAAGTTTTCGCTATATTGTTATCCTTATTGGGCATTTGAGCTCACCCATTTTCTATGTTTTATTTTTCCCAGGAAGTGAAGAAGTAAATTATGAATGACCTGCATGGATATAATGAGGGGTTAATAGTGTGGACTATGGAGACAATTTGTTGTTGTAGTAGTTTTTCACTTTATGATGTAATGTAAAACTTTATGAATATATCTAGTATTTCCAAGGCTATTAAACCAATCGGTCTTTTGAGATTTGATCATTCTTGTGATCATGCCAATGTTATGTAATAATGCACCGACTCTGGGTAACTAGGGCCGGGGTGTTACATTTGGTATCAGAGGATGTTTAGTACAAACATTGGAAGAAAGATTTAGATAAACTATGATTAGAGCACGTAGACCTAAGATGAACTTTGAGGATTAGTATAGAATAACTTCATAGAATTTTGGTATTGTAGAGATTCTGTGAGTTTTCTGAGCAATATATCCATGTCTAGATACGAGCAGGTAGAGGCAACTCTGGCACAGATGTACCTAGGGGTAAAACCCGAAAACACCACTTTGAGCTAGACTCGAACGGGAACTGGTGCACGACAACGGGCCTTGCTGCACTCTTGGTTACGACACTCCCGGGGGATATGCTTAGGATAACTCTAATTTTCATTAAAAATCATTATGAAGAGTTTATGAGTATATAATTCCTCAAAGAAAACATTTTTATGATTCTGGATTATATCTATAAATAGTTTAATTTATGTTAAGTGTTTTATAAGTATGGGATTATGTATTTTGATTCATAAACTGATCTAGATTATGCCATTGTTTAGAAATGGAGCCTAGTGGAAGAAATGGTAACCGTATCAATGAACGCACTCCATATTGGGATTTCCCTCCTGCTCAAGATAATTATCGTGGAGCTGGTGATGCAATTGGTGCCGATCAGCTAATCACCATACTAGGACAACTCACTCAAGTTATGAATAATAACCTTACCCGTATGGAGCACCCTGATCCACAGCATGGAGGATCAATGTTAGATCGATTCATGAGGCAACAAACACCAATGTTCAATGGGAGTACAAATCCCTTAGTAGCTGAGTAATGGATATTTTCCCTAGAGAAAATATTTCAAGCTTTGGGGAGTAGTGAAATGGAAAAAGTTATCATGGAAGTTTACCGCCTCACTAGAGATGATGATCAATGGTGGTCAGTGATTCAAAATACGAAGGAAGATGATGAAGTATCAAATATGGAATGGAGGGAGTTCAATGATCTGTTTTTAGAAAAATACTTTCCTCGCGACCATTGAGCAGATATGGAAAGGCAATTCCTAAGTCTGAGATAGAAGGAGGATGAGAATGTCACAAAGTATGAGGCTAACTTTACAAGGTTAGCAAGGTATGCTGGTGATTATATAAGTAACCCAAGAAGTAAGATTTATCATTTCATTGATGGGTTAAAACCATTTCTCCATCGATCATTAGTCTCAAAATCCTTTTCGTCGTACGAAGACATTGTCTCATGTGCTATCAAGTCCAAAAAGGAATTTTCTAAGTCTTTTGACGTTAAAGAAAAGCAAGAGAAGAAGAGACCTGCTGATCAATCTGCTAATGGAAATAAGGGGAAGAAGGGAAAGGTTGAATATCCATCCTTTGGTAAATGCGGGAAGAAACACCCCGGTACTTGTTTGAAGGGAATGGGCGTCTGTTACAAGTGTGGTGAAAAAGGCCACCAACCTCATGATTGCAAGGGGATGAAGGAAGCTACCAAAGTTCAGTGCTACAATTTCTGGTAGATGGGGAATTATGCAAATGAATGTCCTAAGCGTCATGAGAACTTACCTCAGAAAGGGCCAAGGGATCAAGGCCAAGCTTACGCTATCACTACTACTTAGGTAGAAGCTCCAAAAGACATGGTGGAAGGTAATTTAATATTTTCCTCAAGTTTAGCAAATGCATTATTTGATTCTGGATCATCGCATTGTTTCATATCTTCCCAGTTTGCTAAGAAAATTAGATATTTCCAATTTGATTTAATAAGGGAGTTGTCAGTTAAAACTCCTAAGGGAAGTATCATTGCAATAAAGTTTTGCGAATCAGTCCCCATTAGAGCACATAAATGTTCTTTATCTGATGATCTCATCGTCATACCTATGATTGAGTTTGATATAATCCTTGGTATGGACTGGCTTTCAGACTATGATGTGAAGATTTATTGTAAGAAGAAATAGTTTACGATTCTTGATGATAATGATAAGGAACAACTTATCTTTAGAGCAGAATCATCACCACCTAATTCTTATTTAGATCCACCCTCAATAGCTCAACTAAATTCAATTATTGGGGAGGAAGAGAATGAAATAACTGTGGGTGAGGAAAGGAATGTTCAAATAGAGGATGTACATGTTGTGAATGAATTTGTTGATGTATTTCCAGAAGATTTACATGGACATCCTCCAGAACGAGAAGTTGAGTTTTCCATTGATTTAATTCCTGGATCAAGGCCTATATCGAAGACCCCTTATAGAATGGCCATTGTAGAATTAGTTGAACTAAAGAAAAAACTAGAGGAATTGAGTAATAAGGGATTTATTCGCCCTAGTGTTTCTCCATGGGGGGACCCTGTTCTTTTTGTTAAAAAGAAAGATGGATCTATGAGGTTATGTATCGATTACAGGGAGATCAATGCTATAACAATAAAGAACAAGTATCCCCTACCACGCATTGATGATTTATTTGACCAACTGCATGGAGCTCAATACTTTTCAAAGATTGACCTACGATCTGGATACCATCAGTTGTGTGTGACGAAGGAAGACATTCTGAAGACAGCATTTCCAACCAGGTACGGGCATTACGAGTTTACTGTAATGCCGTTTGGATTGACTAATGCACCCTCTGTATTAATGGATCTGATGAATATAGTTTTCATGGAGTATCTTGATGAATTTTTGGTGGTATTTATTGATGAAATCTTGGTATACTCCAAAACCTACGAAGATCATGAAAATCACTTGTGAATTATCTTGAAGACTCTGAGGAGTCATGAATTATATGGGAAGTTTAGCAAGTGTGAATTCTGGCTTTATGAGATTTCTTTTCTTGGCCATATTATCTCTAAATATGGAATCTCTGTTGATCCATCTAAGACCAAGGCACTCCAATAATGGCCAGAACCTACAAGTATAACTGAGGTACATAGTTATATTGGTTTGGCAGGTTATTATCGACGTTTCGTCCAGAATTTTGCCCGATTGGCTAACCCATTAACAAAGCTCACATGTAAAGGAGTTAAATTTTTTTGGACAAAAGAGTGTGAATAATGTTTCAAAGAACTGAAGGGAAGATTAGTCAATTCTCCTATATTTACTCTACCATCGGGGAATGATGGGTTCGTTATTTATAGTGATGAATCAAAGAAAGGAATTGTTTGTGTCCTTATGCAGAATGATAGAGTTATTGCCTATGCATCACGACAGTTGAAAATTCATGAACAAAACTATCCTACTCATGATCTCGAGTTAGCAGCTGTGATCTTTTCTTTGAAGATATGGAGGCACTACCTCTTTGGTGAAAAATGTGATATTTATACTGATCACAAGAGTTTGAAGTATATTTTCTCACAAAACAAACTCAACATTAGGCAAAGGAGATGGCTTGAATTACTCAAGGATTATGATTGTATGATACACTACCACCCGGGGAAGGCAAACAAGGTGGAAGATGCTTTGAGTAGAAAAGACCATGGAGTTTTGAACAATATGAGAATTGAAAGGGATCCAACATTCATGGATCTAGTGATGATGGACATGGGAATAACCAGGGAAGGTGAAACATCAATACTTTTTCAAATTGTTAACAAACCATATTTACTAGAAATGATTAAGAGTTCTCAGACCGATGATGAAAAATTTCAAAAGAAGATTAAAGCTGTGAATGATGGGAGATTGAGAGACTTTGTGTATGAAGATGGAATTTTGAAATTTGGGTAGAGACTTTGTGTTCCTGATATACCTGATCTAAAAAGGGAATTGTTGGATGATGCTCATACTTCCAATTTCTCTATACACCCCAGGAGCATCAAAATGTATAGAGATTTGAAGGAACATTTTTTGTGGGACAACATGAAGAGGGAGATTGCTGATTTTGTGTCAAGATGTATGGTTTGTAAACAAGTGAAAGCTGGAAGGCAACAGCCTGGAGGAGTCATGCAACCTCTTCCCATACCAGAGTGGAAATGGGACAATATTACGATGGACTTTGTCATGGGGCTACCAAAGACTCCTAGAAGGAACGATTCAATATGGGTTATTGTTGATCGTCTTACCAAGTCAGCACATTTTCATACTATATGAGAAGATCTACCCCTGGAACGTCTAGAAAGACTATATATTAATGAAGTTGTGAGACTTCATGGAGTACCCCTATCGATTGTTTCTGATCGTGATCCCCGTTTTACTTCAAGATTTTGGAAAAGTCTTCACAAATCACTAGATACTGAACTTCATTTGAGCACTGCTTACCATCCTCAGACAGATGGACAATCAGAATGGACTATTCAAACCTTGGAAGACATGTTAAGATCTTGCTCACTTGACTTTCAGGGTATGTGGGATCAATACTTACCTCTCGTAGAATTTTCCTATAACAATAGATTCCATTCGAGAATTCAGATGGCACCATATGAAGATTTATACGGAAAGAGATTTCGTACACCAACCTGTTGGGATGACGTTGGTGAAAGAAAACTTGTTGGCCCAGAACTGGTGGAGGAAACGGTGGAAAAGGTGAAGGTAATCCAAAATCACATCAAAGTAGCTCAAAGTAGGCAGAAGAGCTATGCTGATAATCGAAGGAAGGATTTGGAATTTCAAGTCGGTGATCATGTTTTCCTGAAGGTATCTCCATGGAAGGGAGTCATATGTTTTGGTAATAAAGGTAAATTGAGTCCCAGGTACATCGGACCTTTCGAAATTCTAGAACGAATTGGGGCTGTAGCTTACAGATTGGAAATGCAGCCAAGTCTCTCCAAAGTTCACGATGTGTTCTACATATCTCTGCTGAGGAAATACATGCCTGACCCAACGCATGTACTCACCTATGAGGAATTAGAACTAGAACCCGATCTTTCCTATTGTGAAGAGCCCGTCAGGATTCTTGATACGAGAGAACAAGTACTGAGAAACCGGACGATGCGTCTGGTAAAAGTTATGTGGAGAAACCATAAGATGGAAGAGGCAACGTGCGAACCCGAGGAACTTATGATGAAGAACCACCCGAGTCTTTTCCTGTGGTAGTATTCTAAAAATTTCGAGGATGAAATTATTTGAAGGAGGGGAGAATGTAACACCCCAAACTTCTACGGTACGCTTCTCTTTGAATAATGTGATAGCATGTGTTGTACGCAACATCGAGTTCTAACAACCAATCAAACAAGCAGTTATGAATAGTAATACCTACTTTTTGAAATTATATATATTTTATATTTCATAATGGACATCATTTTTGGATTCGGAATATAGAATTTAGCCTAAGATGAAATTTCGGTACTTTTCGGATAACTTTCATATTTTGATGAATACTGAAAATTAATAAATTTTAATTAAAAACAACTTTTTTAATCAAAATAATTAATAGTCATAAATTATGAATTTGAGTGGTTTTAAAGTATATTTAGAATATATTTTTACCATTTAATATAATTTTGGTCATTGGACATAATTTTACAATTAAACCGAACATAAACAAGTGCCAATCTTTTGTTAGTTATTATCTCTTAAAAACACGTTTTTTGTTTTGACAGCGGGAATTAATTTTAAATTAATTTCTTCCACTTCTGTGTTTTGAATTTAGAAAAATGGATTCCATATTTGGAATCAGGATGTCCAAATTGTGTAAATAGGTAACTTTTTTTTAGACATTTTGAATAATTACTGCGGTAAATATTTTATTTACCATGGTTAAGGGTAAATCCGGTAAATAAGGGTTAAAAAATAATATTATAATAATACTAAATTACCCTAAAACGTGTCCTAGCCTTATTGGTTGATAAATTGTCAACAATAGTCATCTTTGGGTTTATTTTGGGACCCCATGGGGCCACTTGTAGGTGATAGGGACATTTTATTTTAATTGTGTTAAAATGAATACAAAAATGACACAAGCATATATATTTTAGCAAAACAATTATTACATAGGGTTGTATATGTTGTATATTAGATTATAAATATTCATTAGAAAGATAAAAAGATTTCATTCATAATTATATTTTATTTATATTTTTTAGACATTAAATAAGTTAATTTATTTATGACACAATGATTATGAATTAATTACTATAATAGTGAAAAATTAAAATAATTGATATTATAAATACCCAAATAAATATAATATGAAACTTTTAATGAATTAACCTAATTTTATAGGATAATATGATATATTAGGATTGATTTAATTGACTTTTTTCGAAGTAATCAATCTGTTATGAGTTTCACAAAAATCAACTATTGAATAGTGTCAAAATTGACATAAAAGAGTTCTTAAAACAAATATTATATTATTAATTTATATTAAATTTTTAAAAATCTAATGTTCATCCAAAAGAATTATATCATGATTGGTTCATCATTAATGGACCACTTGGGGGTCGCTTGGTTGTATATAGTATGTTTATTAACCATATTATATAAATATACAAAGAGACATTGTAAAAGTGAATCTAATTAACTTAGAGTAAATACTTAAAGATAAGGGTAATATAAGTACCCAAACCTGTCTAAATTCTATTGTTTGAGTTGTTTTCGACCCATACCCACCTTAACCTTTGAAGAATAAACTTTGGAGCCATTGGAAACTGAATATGAATTTATTATAAACTAATATCTCTAGCTTTTCCAAAGGTGCCCCTCACCCCTCTTATGAAAGCGCACTCCTCCTTCTCATTTCTTCACACCATCCAAGCCTTTTGGTTCGGCAAAACTCTGCCCAAATACTCTCCAAAATTCCCTCACTACATCCTATAGGCCTTAGTTTAATCATAAAGCCAACCTATGGAGCCCTTTTGATCAAATCAAAAGGATGAAACCGAAGAAGCGGTAATGATTTCACCACCCTTTTTCCAAGTTCCTTTCTTCTTCCACTTCTTCTTCCTTTGTCGTTACCATTATAAAATAATAACTCTAGTATCATATATATATTGTGATGTTATTTTAAATATGGTAAAACCATATTCATTATTCTATCCACCCTTTGAATAACATGTCACCATACGTGCGTACGTACGGCTTACTGTCTCCATGTCGTGGTGTAATTGTTATTCAATATAATATCATTTGGATAGGTATAATAATGATGTGTAACTCATGTAAATAATAAATATAACATGTTAATGATTCTGTATATATGATATACCATCCATTTATATATTATTTTAATATCAAAAGAATGATATTGTCACTCGTGCGTACGTACGGACTACCGTCTCCACCAACGCGATAACATTCATTATCCATCGTAACCATTAAAGTATAATTATCATTTGATGATTTAGAAATGATTTTTAAGGACTTGATATCATTCTGGATATGAATAATATTCAACCTATCCTTTACAGACATGTCTTACGTAACAAAACATATAAAAGAAAACAAGTAAGTTAACATCTGAAACAACGATAATACTAAGATATTATTATCAAATCAATATTAAAAGATCATATATGATATCATATTAATGTATATGATTCTTGTATAATTTAATAAAAATTATTTCACCATTATATAGGAGGTTAACCTACCCCAACCAAGGAAAAGTACAAGGTAAGGGTTTTTTCACAATCTATTCATTATCCAAGGTTGTTTATATGTAATAATCTACTGGGATATCTTTACCATCCACATCCATGTTTTGTTAACAATGTATTTCAAAACATTTTTATTATTTACAAGAATATGGGCTAATGTCATTTATACCCTTGTTCGACTTTTTATAAGAGGAATCTTTCCGTTGTTTTCAAAACAAGGTCCTTTTTAACCTTTTCGACGGAATTAAGGTAGGAATGTTTTTTTAACTTATACGGTGGGTGCGGCTATTTTCTGCCATTATAAAATCATCAAATCTTTCCTTACAAGCTTATAAGAATATTTTCAAAGAAAATGTTTTATTTTTTATGGCTCTTAAATGATTTCAAAAATAGAAAGAGATATTTCTCTAAAAAGAGTTTTGATTTCATCTATGTCAACATCCTTTGATGGATTTTTCGCTTATTTGAAGTTGATTTATTATGATACAAAATTTATATATTGTATTGATGGTTTTCTGATATTTTTTACTATGGATGTGCTATTTTTATACCATTCATAGTTTATGGTGAAATTAATGACATTTCGTATTCTAGTTTTAATACGAATGATTATGTTATGTTTAAACCTTTTCATATGGGAATGCATTGGACTTAATATGTGACGGGTGGAGCCCGCTATTGCTCCTCGATGCATCGGTAGGTCTCATGAGACAAACTAGTGTCTTGAAACAAGGCCTTGACAAAATCTTATTTTTAGTCTTGGCACGAGTCCTTGGCTATGTGGTTATGATAGTCTGGCATTATGCATTCCATCATTATGAAAGTGGTTATTGGTTTTGCATGTGATTATTCGATTAGTAGAATATCCATGTGAATAAATAAATGGAATTATTTCATTTTATTTATGCCATACTATATTGAAAGTTCATGTTTGAAAGGATTTTGTTTTATTTATACATTTCCTTAAATGTTTATTCTTTTTTATTAAAGTTTCCTCTATATTGTTATCGTTACTGGCAATTTGAGCTCACCCCTTTTCTATGTTTTATTTTTCCCAGGAAGTGAAGAAGTAAATTATGAATGACCTGCAGGGATATAATGAGGGGTTAATAGTGTGGACTATGGAGACAATATGTTGTTTTAGTAGTTTTTCACTTTATGATGTAATGTAAAACTTTATGAATCTATCTAGTGTTTCCAAGGCTACTAAACCAATCGGTCTTTCGAGATTTGATCTTTCTTGTGATCATGCCAATGTTATGTAATAATGCACCAACTCTGGGTAACTAGGGCTGGGGCGTTACATCATTAATATTCATAATTTTCTCTTAGATATAATACTCCTTTACTCTTTATGGTATTTTAATGGTTTCATGATCCTTAACCCTGATAGAGTGGGCTTGTCTTATACTTAAAAAACACTCCAACCATGATTTTACCTTTCTATATGAATGATCATCATCTTATATATGAAAATTATTTCCAACTATTTAGGGTATATCACTTAATTTTTCAAAAAATCCAATAGGGTTTTGTTAACCTATTCCATCCTAAATGTCCCTAAATTCACTTTATCTATTTCACTCCTTTTTATTTTCTTCATCATGTGACTTCATTCAGGGTATGGTAGTGGTGGATTGGGTACTATTTGATAATTTTGTACATTGTATGTACTATTCATTGATATAATTGATTTCATAAAAACATTTTGTATTCTATTATAAGATATAATCCTTTTTGAAAATTGTTTCTCTATCCTAGTGGATTCACTTAGTTTAACAGGTTAAAAAAGTGTTTTCATTTCATTCACAATTTCTATATCTTTGAATTTATGTATATAAATATAATTATTAAGTTATTTGATATAAAATATATCCATTGGGATAATCATTATAATTTCAATCCTAATATTTGTAACAATAAAATTATATTTTATTAATATCATGTTTTGAAGATAAACTATAATTTGATTGAATTTTAAGCAGACTAATATAAGCTTATATTTGACTCCTTTATATTACCGTAGTTCTAAAAAAATTATTTATAGACCTATTAATGATTGGATTTCAAATTTATATGTGATTTTATGGGATGAATGTATATAGAGGATTGACTATTTTATTCATAAAATTGCAGGGCATTCATAAAAAGATGAGCATATGGTTTTCTGGAAAATACATATGTTGTTAGTTATTTCTTTCATCTTGGAAGGTTAATGTTGTTGTTTATTCCATATAAATATAGTGTTATACATATTATTCCACCACATATTATATAAAATTATTGATTGAAACATTATTTATTGTGTATTAGGATGGAGAGGCATAATTGGGAACATTATATTACATGATTAATGTGACTCTTGTTAAACATGGAACATGTCACTAAAGAGGTATTGTGAAGTATTAAATCCACAAAAAAATTTAATAACAAAATAAATTATTGATGATTTAGGTTATGTTTGGAGAAACATTAAATATCATCATTATTTATTATTAGGATTGTAATATCATTATATTAACTCACATTAAATATTCTTTCAGAAATAGAAATTTATATTTATTAGAGGATGTAGGGGTTTTTTATGACATGGAACCCCAATACTAGTATTTATTATATTAATAGCCATTGATATTATTCTCTCATTATATTTTTTAATAAATGTTCAATCACTTATTTTATCAAAATAATTGGAGTAATTCATGCTGTCATGTTTTAAATTCAATAATACTGGAGGAAACTATGGATTGAAAGTGATTCTACCACCATTGTCTAAGAAATCTTGAATGGTGTGAATCACCTTGACTAGACATTCATTAATCTTTGGATCCAGTTCATGGACTCTCTGCATGGTATAGACTACATTACCACACATACATTCAGAGAGGCTAACATAGTTTCTGATTCCCTTGCCAACAAGGGTGTTCACTAGACCATCACCAGTATCGACACCCTCCCTCTGGATTTACTTCAGCTATTTGATAAAGATTTTAAAAAAAAACCCTTCTTTCTATATCTTGTAATATTTTCGACTTTTTCATTCTATAAAATGTGGATTGGTCTTTGACAACCACACCGCCTTCTCATAAAAAAACTTATTTGATCGTGTGGGAATCTATAAAAAATCCTTTTTAAAATTTCTCTATATTTTTGAAATCTCTATCCTTATGTTTTTATATTTAAGAAAATCTCATTTCCAGTTATTGAAATGATAATTGTATGAATGAGAATATATAACAAATTTTTTATTTACCATAAAAATACATATTCAAGTTGTTTTTGATTACTAATACCACTCAATTGATACCTTATCTGGAGGAAATTGAAATTCCCTATTATTATAATAATCATAAGTAACACCTTAAGGTTTTTTTACTACATAGAAAACATAATAATCCATTTGTTATTACTGTATATTTTTCCCAATAATTCCATGAATCATTGGAAGATTATATACGATACATGGCTTTAATTAAAAACTACCATCAAATTTATGGGTACCCTTAATAGTTTTTTTGGTAATCGACACCAAGTATTGTTAGTTCATTTAATGTAATTAGTCATACCATGATTGTATTAAGTTTTAAACAATTTTTTATTAAAACATGTATTGGTAAACTAGGAAAATATATTTTTATAGTATGTTATATATGTTTTCTATGATAAAATTCCAAATAAAATTATTATTTTATATTTCCTTACTCACTACCCTATATTTAGAGTGTAATTCCAAATTTAATAAAGGATGAAATGAAAATATTTTACCATGTGGGTGTATGGACTTGTAAAATATAGTATTTGGTAGTATAATAAATTTTATTAAATATCCAAAAAATAATAATTTTTAGTTATGATAAATATAGTATTCAGGTGAATAGGGTTATTTAGTATAAATTTTCATTTGAAAATTTTATATATAAAAATATGTATATCAATTGAGGATTCTTTTTAATCTATATAATGAAAAATTTTATATAAATTAGATTAAAAATGTAGTATAGTGTAGAAGTCATATTATCTCTCATGAAATAGTTGCACATTACAATATTTAACTTTTATGAAATTTTTTAGGGGAGAGATTTTTAGTTATATTTTATGAAATATAGAAAAAAATTACATAACATGTGTGAATATTGAGAGAAAAATTATAGATTGATCCAATCCTGGGAGTACATAAATAATTCAATACATCTTTTGTTATATACTCATCACAATACTTTTTAAAATGGGATACCATGATTGTTTGTGTCCCACCTCTAGTTGCTAAAGATGGTGTATTACAACTCAAAAATGATTAGAGATAACTAAAATAACATTATTTCTATATTGGAGAATCCTGATTTATCTCCCAATCATCTTAACACATCATCACCTTCAACTAAAAATGCATCTCTTAGTTGATAGATGTTAATCCTATTAATTTAAGGATGAGATTATACATTCCACATATATGTTATTGATAACTGAAACATCACCAAACTCTCGATATTGTACCATAATATACAACCATGATCATGAAGTGGGAAGAAGGTGATAATACAATAAAAAATTAAAAAAATTATTTATTATTGATTGATATATTAATAAAATTATATAATATAGTTTCCAATTAAGATGAATAATTGTAGGATGATTTTAAATATATTGGAGCTCATGTATATAAATTTCACTACCTTCATTGAAGAAATCACTAATTCTGGTTTATTATATAATATATATGATCAATGATCTGAACATTGGTCTAATGACTGGGAAAAAGAGAAAATATTATTAGTCCAACAACACTTTATAGTGAATATCATCCATAATTTTTAATTCTACTTCCATATCGTGGTTCCTTCAATGTTTCATTGATATTATCATATTTTCTAAATTTGGCATATAAAATCTTCTCAAATGAGGCTATCATTCACATTATTATAACTAATTTCAATAAATAAAGGATCATGTAACACATATATATATTGTTACATCCTTAACTGGTTTTTAGACCATATAATTGGAATATTCCCTTTTTCTCCAACATTAATTAATGAACTACATTAGGTATATTTAATCTATAATGGATTATTCCACTTTATTTCACTAAATTATCATTTGGGATTATTATTATCTATTTTTGGGATCAGTTGAGAGTGTGAGTAAAAACTATTATATTTAAACTATAGTATATAGTAAATTAAAATTTTTGTTCCCATATTTTATGTTATTGTAAATGTATCATTCTTTAATGTGTAAGATGGTTTTTAAGGGTAATGTAATTTGGAGTCATCTTATTAATAAATACATCACGATTTGGACTAAACAATAAGGTGAATTTTTTTATAGATTTGAGTTTATATTTCCTCATATTGAAATACAAAATATAGTGTTGCAATTTCAACACCAAATTTAGATGAGAAGTCTCATGAATTTTAAACTAGAAAACTCATTGAATGAATCATTGGTCATGTATATAAGCATCTTATTCTCAAATTTTTATTTTTTTCTTCTAAAAATAGAGGACTAGAATTCCAATAACATTTTATCAAATTTTATTTGTATATTTGATCTTTACTTGTCATCAGAGATTGTTTACAAGTATTTTAGGTGAGTATGATTTGTTACTAGCATTTGATGACATGTCATGAGTTCCTCCCCAAAAAAAGATTGAGAATAGAGTATTCATAGAAAATAAAATAACATAGAATAAGATTATATATAAATTTTTTTGATAATCGCATGATTTTATTATGGGAAACAATTGATTTGGGAAGGCCACAATATTCCATTTAAATTGTTGTAGATGATGTATTATTCACATAAATCTTTTTCCACGTCCCATTATTTATTATTTAGTTGATTGCAACATGTCTTTACTGACCAGGTATAAAATTATGATGTATCATTTTATAATATTTGATCCCATATATACTTTTATGAATTTATGTAGGTAGTATTCTATCTAACATGACCCCTTATTTATTATAATATATACTAGACTATACTAAATGAAATTTCAAAAACTCAAGGGTTCATTCGTTTCATTTATATATGTATAAAAAGGGTATATAATTTTCACTAACATATTATAGCATAATATCAGTAGATAAACCACTTCTTAAAAAATCCAAAAATAAAATCAATTTATAGAATATGTAATTTTTTTATTACGAAAATATAAATTATCCCATACTTTTTTAATTGGTTGACTTATTCAATATTCATCAAAATAGATCAAATTTAGTTTTAGATTAAAAATAAAATTTTATGTTTTTTGTAACACATGTTCTTGAATAATATGGTTTTGTTATAAATATAATGAATAATACTTATTTTCATGAATCACAAACCCACACACAAACAATTAATTTTCATTCTGTAATTAATTTTATAATTTTTATATCTATTTTTCCACCTTTCATGTTCTATAATCGATTCGGGATAAGTGAAAATGTATTAGTTGACTTAGATTAAAAACTATTAAAACATTAAAAAACAAATCTTTATCAAACTTCTAATATAAATCCAAATTTTAGATCTCTATGATACTTAATATTTTAAATTCTATTTCTAAATATATCACACTCATTATCTAGATTTATCTATCCCAAAATATATTAATTATAATTGAAAATTAATATTTATGGGATTTAATTAGCCATGTATTATAAATTTTCATTATTATTTTGTGTGTGTCTAACATGAAACTATTCTAATGTATGATAGTAGGTACCCCCATGACCGTGTTCATTAAACATATCATGTAATCAAACATGGGAAATTATCTCATCTGTTAGTATAGCTCTAATTAATGTTTATATACTTGAACACATTATCTTGTAGATATCATTTATATTTTCAAATAATTCAATATAATCCCATTTTACATATCAAGGAATTCCATATGGAATTATAGGATAGAACGATATCTCTATGGTTAATATAAATTTTCGGTATCATCAGGATAACATACATTAATCCATTTAACATTATATCATTATTAATATCTAATCATTAATGTTTCCACCTCTCATATAAATGAAATATCATTTGGAATCTAAATTTTTCTTTGTCTAAATAAATCTTCTTAATATCCAAACATAGTTTATGATCCTACTTCCTTAAGACGTAATGTCTCTTCCCATACAAAGTCCTATAATGGAACATTGTAAATGGGTTGTTGAATGATGTACTATATTTCATAACATGTCTTCCGTCCACTGGATTCAATATTTTTTATTGTAGTAGATATTTTTTCTAATATTTCCTTTCACATTACAATTAGAAATTTCTATAAGACCCATATTCTAGGGGCATTATGATGTAAATTTCTTTTAGTTTACTCCATATATTCTAAATATGTATTCCATTAATCAATTTTGGATGTTTGTTATCATGTCATATATGATTTACAAAGTTATTCTAAATATATAAAATTTTTATGTCAAAAAAATCACAGAAGGAACAGGAGTCCTTAAAATTTTCGTATTTTTCTTCCATCTATAGTGAATTTTTTTTAATATGAAATATGAAATATTTTAAAAAATATCTGAAATAGTCCTAAAAATTATATTCACTATATATAAAATTACTCCTTGAAATTCTTGTGTATTTAACATATTTTTTCATCCTTAAAAATAATTATTGTGAATTAAAATTGTTAAAATTTATTATAACACTATTGGAAATATTTGAAAGGATTTGGTTAGTAAGTATATATTATAAAATATTTATGTCTGTTTTTAGGCTCCAAATTAAAATATAAAGAAATTTGTTTGAAAAACATAGTAAAATAAGTTACATCATACTCAAGAAAACACCTTTTCTTAATATGGTCAATAAATATTCATTATCGTAATAAATCATCCCACATATAAAAAGCCGACTCAACCATATTTCATATAACATTGTATCGATTAATATTAAATGGTAATTGATAATTCATAAAAAAAATTATCATGTTATCATGTTATATAAATTTAACTCTATTCAGATTGAGATCTTCTACTATATTGAGTCATTGATGGGATCCAAGTTTTAACATCATAAATTTTATGTTTTTATTAATCTACTCATTTTATCATCCACATGGTTCTCAACTAATATATTATAACTGATCTTCATGTTAAATTAATATAATAGTAACATCCATCTTATCTGCCTTATTATTTATTATTTTTTAATTAAATGATGTTTATGAGTATCATGGTTTGAAAAAATTACTATATAACATAAATTTTATGATATAATCATAATTAGAGAAACCAAAAATTAAAATAATATTATCTAATATAGTTTTGTAATTTACCCTATATAAATCCAAAGTCTTTAAATCATAGTAAATCAAATGTATTTTTACAATATTCATTTTTTATATAAATACTCATAAAATGTGATACACTGTATTACATAGTATCACAAATGATTGATCCCGATTATATGGTTTTATCACATAGGTTGATGTAAGGTTTATCTTAATTTCATCAAAATACATCATTAATGATTCATTAATGAAAAAAATAAAATCTTTAGAAAATTTTACATTAGTAAAAATATATTTATAAAATATTTTTTGGACCCTTTTTTGGATCTCACATATAAAAATAATAATCTAACATGATTCACTAAAAATTCAAAAGTAAATGTACTAATGATTTTAATATTTGTTATATCATTTTCAATTATGTTAATTTAAACCAAATTTCCTATAATAACACTTTTTCTTCCATTAAATAATATTCGTCGAAATTTATTACAAAATATAACATCCCCAAACCCATACTCCATGATCTAGTGGTAAAATCATGAAAAATTAATTATAGGGAATTGATATATACAAAAAGACCTAATTTCAACTATTGAAACCATAAAACATCAATATTAAATGTTGGATCATATCAATAACCAGGTTCCTTTTGTTTTTAGAGTATTATATAATTAGGAAAAACTCTTACCTAAAAACATGGATTCATAAACATGTTGTTCATAAAAATATACATGATCTATCATGAATCTTATCACATCTAAGGACAGAAATAAAACCAGTATTCATAACTAAAGTGAAAAAAACATAATAAGGGTGAGATAAAATGCACTTTACAGTTAAAAAAAATCATTAAAAATTCAATTCCATTAATGGTCATATATTTAGAAACGGTGTATGATTACATAATCTAAATATGTTATCATAGAATTGGATAACCCATACACATACACATACAATGATTGATCATAAATTTAGAAACATAAAATAAGGATTCATTATAAGAAAAGAGTCATATAATTCAAAATTCAGGAATCAGGAGAGAGAAACACTTGAGAAAATGATATATCAAAACCAGATACAATCATTGAAAAAACATGTTGTTAAATTATAAGAACAAACATTCATTAAAGAATTTCCAAACCATATAGTTCACATATATCCTTAGAGTATAATATTACTAGTAACCATCATCATCTCTTTGTTGTAACATAACTCCATCATCTCTAAGAAGTAAATTCTATCCTGAAAAATGTATCTCATTATCCAATGAATTAGAGGTATATAATAGACCCACCCATCCTTGGATTAATGAATTACTATCATTCATTGTTGATAACAGAACCACGCATCAATAATCTATAAATATTTTCAAATACCATTTATTGAGAAAAACAATTATAAGATTTCCCATCTCCAAATTATAATATACAATGTTTATTTATAAATATATTTATAATTTGAAAACAAACACATTTCATGAAAATATCAATGAAACAATCGTTATCCCATAAGATAAATAATAAAGATGGTATCATTACAATATATTCCAAGTGGATAATAAGTACCATATATGGTTATTATTAGTTATAAATATAAATCCCAAAAAAATTTAATTGAAATCATTATATAGAAATGTGAAAATTCCACTTTGAAAAATAGTTTTTAAAAATAAAAATCACAAAATATTATGAAAATCCACTTTTCTAAAAAGTATATTTGGAATCATATAAAAGAATATTTTAGGGAAAAAGTGGTCATGATGGTTGGAATATCTATTTATGATGTAAATGTTAAAAATAAGAATTTGTTTCAATATTTTGTGATGTGAATAAAAAATGATTGAAACCGAATATCATAAGAAATTCTATTTTTAAATATATATAAAGGTTAAATATTATTTAAAAATTATGTAGGAAATAAATTTTATAATAATAATATAGTTATAAAAATATTTTAGAAAACATGGGTAAAGTATAAAATTAATCCCAATTTAAAATACGATTCAAGATGGAAATCAATTAAAAATTAATTTTTAAATTTCTCATTAATTAATAAGGGATGAAATTTAAATTAAACATGTATATGAAATTCATATCTTCTGGATAAGAAAATATATGTGATTTAAGAAAATAATATCATATAATTTCCCCTAATGGATCCATAAACATGAATATCCCTAAAAAAAATATTGTAACATAAAGAGAATACCTCTTTAATAACTTTTTTATTAAACTTCATGTATTCATTAAATATATTGTGTCTTTATAAATAGCATTAATTACACAAAATAATATTCAGTAGTTAATTTATTAGTCTGTAAGTACCACATAAAAATAATAAATTAGTGAATAACATGAAACATGTCTCAATAATATAAGATTAAGAGTATGTAATCCCATTCAGTGAACATAACTATATAGGTGAAAATTATTAAATGATTTAAATATTTCCACATATGTAAATACATGTATCTTGTTCCATTTAATTGGATTACCTAAATGACAAAATATGAAAATTTTATTATTAAATAAACACCTTGGTTGAAATAATTTGTATTGAAATAAAAGATACCATGAAATATGGATGATTCATGATATACTATATAATAGTGGTATTTTATACCCCATATTAAAAATATGTTTACAAAAATAAAATTTTGATCAATGAAGGAAAACAGATATGAAATTCCTTACCTCAAGTACATATACTCAATGTATATCTTTTAAGTAATGTATAATAAATTTATGTCAATTATTTATGCATATAATTATATTTAACATGATTAATACCATCTCATTAAACACTTTTTTCATTATTTTTAATGAAATATTTAATTACTTATTCAGTTAAGTTGATGTATGTTGTTTTTATGAATATTTGATTACAATCCTGAAAGGTCGTCGATGTGTTTAATGTGGTAAAAGTGGAAATTATATAATCATATCCAAAATTATAATTATGACATAATAATCAATTTTATATATAAATTAAATATAGTTAAAAATAATAATCTATGTTACAATCCTTGAGATGGTAGGTTGTACATACATGTAAGAAAAGTATCCATTTTCTGATGGTATTTATTTAAATATGGTATGTGTATATATATATATATATCTATAATAATAATTATTATATTATAAATATGAAATTATTCATTTAAATAAACTTATATATATTATCCACCATATGTGGTAAGGAAAAACGAATCTCCTCACATCATAGAGGTGGTAATCCACACGCACACGGTAATAGTAATATCATATTTCAAATACTGAAAAGGTAATAATATATATTATATTTTAAATATATATAATGATATATAATTTATAAACATCATATATATATATATATATATTAGATATGATATTATAAGAATTCCCATGATTTAAAAATTGAAATATAATTACATCAGTTCATGAGGTGGTAATCCACTGTACACAGGAATGTTTTTTATATTTCCCATTTGAATTTTAGAGATTACATATTTATATTATTCCATTCGAAAAAGGAAATCTATGTATATTGGATATAAAATATTTATTTTTGAATTATGTTTTAAATTGAGATTAATGATTTGAGTGATGAAATAAAATAAAAATGCTCTGTTTAGAACAATATCTCTTATTTGACAACAACATTAGGTTTCCACAACAAGACATACTAGGGGGGTTTAATAATAAAAACAAGGACTCTTTGAAATTGGATTGAAATTAAGTAAGGTATTTAGGTTGGAGTTTTTTAACTGAAATTGTTTTTACTATTTCTGAATAGGATTGAAGGTACCCATTTATAAGTGTGGGGAGAGTCACTTTTTCAATGTATTAAAAAATTTATATAAATTAAATTTATTCGAAGAAGATTCCAAATCGATAAAGTTTGATTATAGGAATTGGATTGTTAAAAATTATATATTTCACAAATAAATTGACATGTTTAGATTATGTTTTCTCATTTATCTAATTTTTTAAATAACGATTACACTTTTTGACATTTACTGTGATAAAAATGTGTTTACTCTTTAGTGTTCATTATAGTTACAATAAATGGAAATTTGGTAAAATAATGGAATATTGTTGATATCTTGAACTATATAAAAATAACATTTCTGAATATCATATTTTCTTAAATTTTAAATCATTTAAATAAATATTATTTATTATAATATATCATTAAATTCATTTTTGGAACTATTCATTTAATATGAAATAAAAAATAGATTAAAGTGATTTCACCTTAAAATAATATTTTTAGAAAACAATATCATATTATATATATCAATAAATAATGGAATAAAATAATCCATTCAATTTATATTATGTTTTAAAATTTTAATGTCAATTTTTTATTTTTTAATTAATTAAATAAATACTATGTCATTGTGGTATACATATTGACAGTAATTTTTTTATTAAAAAATTTAAAATTAAATTAACAATACGAATTTATAATTTACCTTTAAAATAAATATTTTTATCCAAACATGATTTTTTTATCTCTTTCACAATATATTATATTTCCTAATGAAATAATGTGACATTTTACTCTTCATCTTTTACATAAATTTTACTATGATCAAAATGAAACTAATATGACACTAGATTTCCATTTATTTGACACATGGATATAAATTGACGAATTAAATTTATCTTATTCAATGAATTCAAGTGTTATGATTATTATTTAGTTCTTTTTACATTATTTTTAACATTAATTACTCAATTGTTCCTTACGGAGGTGATAGTGTTTTTGTTATGTTCACTATATATAGTAAAAAAATATTTTGATTACCTTATTTGGAATTCTTAATTAAAAATATGTAATAAACCTTTAAATGTTAAATTCATATAAGTTCTTCATTTAAATAAATATTTAACACAGAAAACATAATAATAATTAGGTTTTCATAATTATGTATTTTTAACCATAATAATGATAATATTCTAAATTTAATAATTCAATTCATTAAAAAGACTATGATGGGATAAAATTTCATAAATATTTTTATAATAAAAAATATAAATTAGTCAAGAATATAATATTTATTATGTAAACACTTTAAAATAAAATAATGTTTTAATAAAAATCATTATTGTCAATATTATTTGAAAAATTAGACTTTTAAAAGAGTCCTAAAATATAAAAATAATTTAATTTGGTTATGATTATTTAAAACAATTAACTATTTTGAAAAAAGTATTTCTACAATTTATACAAAATAATTATAATATTTTCTCATGAAAATCAATTAAATCCATTTTTTTGAATGAAATATATTTTTGGAGATTAAAATAACATCACTAAATGTTGAGTGATTATTTAACAAGAATTTATCAATAGGTTTATATTGAGTAATACAATTATATATATTTTTGGATTAAATAAATGTATCCAAACATTAAAATATAATAATTTGGTTAAAAAAAATATTTTAAATTAAATATTACATTTTTCATTTACGGTAGATGTTTCGTTTCGTGTACACTATCAAACAATGTTTTCAAATTTTTTACATCAAGGGTTGTCAGATTCTTCGACTTTAATAAATTTTTTAATAAATTTTTTAACCTGAAAATGGTAATTAATTTTTTTTATATATAATAATTCCTTTTTTGAAATATGATATCCTAAATAGTATTAATAAAATATCATCGTGAAAATAAGGAAAGGTAAATATCTAGAATCATACTTAATATGGTTTCTATATTGGTTAAAATTAGTGGAAAATGAATATGTGGAAATTGATGAAAATAATTTTCTAGATAATGATGAATAGTGATAGATAACATTGAACCCAAAAAAATTTGATACCACTAGAAATATCCTGGAAACAAAAACAAAACCCCAAGAGATCTAAAAAAATACCACTAATTTATTAAAAAATAAGGTTTTAGGATTAATTTTTTATTTCAATATATTTTATACATTTTTCTATAATTATTTCACCATCTATAATAATATCATAAGGAAATTTAAATACTAGATAAATATTATTTCATATTTTTATTATTTTAAACCAAAATCTCATTTTTTTGTTTAATTTATGATTATTGATGTTGAATCATACTTTATAAATTTAGTAAAATCTACTATGAATAAATCTATTAATTCTATAAAAAAGAATTAAATTTCTTTTATCAATAAACATTTTCACAAAAATGGTTAGCACAAGGTTAAATAATTCCAAAATTTAATAAATCAGTATATAATTAATCAATATATTAATTTAAAAAATTCCATAGTAATTCCAAAAGCTCAATGTAAATAATCCCATAGTAAATAACATTCAAATTCTTCAAAATAATCGTGAATAATATTAAAACCCAATGATATGAATTATTTTATTAAATTTTATTCCTAGATAAATTTTTTATTTTTCATGACATAACATAGGTCACTTTTAATGTCTAATACCAAATATGTATATTACATAGTTATATAATCTCTAGGATATCCTAATAATTTAAATAAATTATATAAATGAAAATAAGGACAAAATAATATCATATATGATTCAAACAGGTCAACTATCCTTTATACAAAAAAATATCATACTATTTTCCCCAAAAATAATAGTATTATTTAATAAATAACATTATTCATATTGTAACCAAATCACTTTTCCATTATATGTATAAAGATATAATACATTCAATAAATTTAATGACTTATAAATACATCCACTCTAAATATCATATAATCTGTAAAGGTCATCAGAAACATTAAACATATTTCCAAAAAATGTAATTTAATTTTGTCCTAAAAAATTACTTGAATATAATTATAATAGTAATATATACCTCATCCCAACAAAAAAACAAAAAATTTCATTAATCACTTTAAAATAGTATAACATTTATACAAAAAACTGGATTCATATGATATGGAACATTTGAAAAATGTTAAACTTATAAAACCATGATTTAATCTATAACTCTTCATAATATATATTAAAAATTTATCCTATTCTAATATGTTATATAAAAAATTCACACATACCAACAATAATATCCTAGAACCTACACTCCATGATCTATTGTTAAAATCCTAAAATTTATATTTATAAATTTATTACTGATAATCATTCAAAAATTTCAACCACAAAAAAGTTATAACATCCAAAAGATATATTTAATCACTTATATACTAATGAATATTTTATTTTTAGAGTTTATATAATGCAAAAAAAAAAGACTTATACGACAACAAGTATTAATAAATTCCAATCTCATAAAAATCAATATAATATCTCAGTAATTTTGTCATATCTAGTGATGTATAAAAAACTATTCATTATATATTCAGATAACAGAATCATAATAAGGGTTCTATAAAATGAACAGTAATGGTATATATTAGAATTAATAACTCAATTCCATAACTGTCCCTAATATAAGCATAACAATATGATGAAAAAATACAGGACCATAATATTATATATTTCAAACCAATAAAAATCAAAATTATATATCGTTAGATATTTAATAAGTTTGTAACACAGTAATTGTTTCATTTTTATCCAATATAATGAGCCATGTAAAAACCATCCATGATAGATGATACATTAAAATAGGATGCAATCATAATTAAAACATGTTTTTAACTTGAATCATAAAATAGTCATCCTAGAATTAACTAGCATGATAATTAATATATCTCCAAAATAATGTTAAAAATGGTAAAATCCATAATCTATTAGGAATAAAAAACCCCATTCTCTCTTATGTGTAACTTCTATCCATTTAACATTTTCTTAATAACAAATACATTATAGGGATAAGACTGACCCACCCCTACATTATTTTTATTGTAAACAGTCATATTTAGTCTAAAACAGAACCAAACATACATTTTTCTATAATTATATCACCCAATAATATTTTATACATATGTATAAGATCTATATAAATGGAAGACATTAAAATCCTCATGTTTTCCAAATAACAATAAACAATTTTCACCCACAACATCATTTACCCATAAAACAGAAATGGGTTTCAGGATAATATCATTGTAAAAATCATAATACATAAGGATAATGAATAAAGACGAGATCATTATATAATATTACCAATTTTTCATAGTAATCATCATGTGTTATTGTTTTTATTAATATATATAGCAATAAAAGTTCACTAAAACACTATTAAGTAAAATGCACTTTCTATTATGATAAGAACCTTTAACAACTATTATTTCACAAAATAAAATGAAAATAATATTTTTAAAGAACCATTGAAATATATATATTTATATTTAAATAAAATAAATGTTATAATAGAAGGAAAATCAGTTCAGGATGTAATCCTTAAAATAAAAATTCCTCTCAAAAATTTTTTTCGATAGTCTATATTGACTTACAGAGAAAATGTCCACAATTTTTATTCAATTTTTCCTAAAAAGGTTCTATATCATGTAAAATATCTTTATGAAATAAATTATTTTAAAAATATATATTGTAAAAATTATTGAAAACATGGATACAGATGAGAAATATTCTTGATCTATATGAAAAAAAATAATTAGTTTAATTTTGAAACAAATTACATGTTTTTTATTTAATTAATAATGTGGGAAGTGGAAATTTAACAATGAAACGACATTCATATACAATGGAAAGAATTTTATTTGGTTCAATAAAAAGAGCATATTATTTTGTCCAAAGGAACATCAAAAATGAACAAGAATAAATGGAATGAATGTTATGAAATAAATCGTTACCACTTTAGTATCATTTGAATCAAAATTAATTGAATAAAAAATAAAAATGGATATAGAAATCCAATAGAATTAATGAATTAATATTTAATATTTAATTATTATTGATATAATTATGGTATATAAGTAATCAATGATACAAGACATACAACATGTCTCGAGAAAACGAGATTGATATAAGGAAAACCCTTCCAAATATCTAACATATAAAGTGATAATTAATCCCTCATGTTATATGTTTGTATAAATAAATTATGATATGATTAAAAAGATAACAAAATAACAGCGATATGAGTTCCTTGATAATCATGTTATATAATTGAAAACTAATTAGATTTATTACCCAATGAATGTAAATTTATTTATGATACCCTAAACCACTTGGTAAAATTCATGTAAAATCCAATTGGATGAAATAATATTCTATTAGATTTTAAAATAAAATGTTTTATTATTTATTCATTATATATCTTTAAAAATGGGTGGTACATAACCCATGTAAAATAAATTATGTTAAAAATATTATAATATTATTAAATAAAGGGAAATTAAAACAAAATCCCTTACATCATTTCCTAACATTCCATGAATATTTTTTTACTCCAATATAATAAACATATAAAAACTATTTACACACATACTAAATGATTTTTTTATTACCTTATAATTTATAAATAAATTTTATTTAATTTAAATTTTATTATCAATAACTAATTTTGTTAGGTCCATATTGTGTTTTTTGAGGATGTTTAGTTCATAACACCAAAACGGATTTGGTGTGTTGACCATGGTAAAAGGGTACAATATAAAATCATATACAGAATAATGATCTTTACATAATAATAAATTTTATATATAAATTAAACTTCTAAAACCATCCCTGAAATATTATTACGACAAATGAACTACGATACAATCAGGGAGATGGTATGTTATAAGTACATATGAGTAACGATTCCATTTTTTATGATCATGATGGAAAGAAGGTTAGTGTTAATTTTTATTATATAATGTTTCTTATATATCCAATATCATATTTTTCATTAAATATACTTATATATACCATTCATATAATGAGGTCATGAAAAAAGAATCACATCTCTTTTTGGAAGCACTGATCCACTTGTTCACACTAAAGACATTATCATTATTAAATGGATTGAATTTTAAACATATATATATGATATATTACATTAAAATATTTAAAAATATTTAATTTAAATTATATGTATAAAATAAATCAATTATCATAAATATTTGTGAGTGGTGATGATGGAAGAAAATATATCTTTTTTTGAGGTGGTAGTCTTCCGTACACATGAATCTTGGTTTCCTTTAAAAATTGATTGAAGGGAAAATGGATATATGATATTACATTAACATAATAAAAAATATGAATATGTTATATATTTATTTTTTATATCATCGTGTTTGAATTATGATTGATTGACGTGGAAGAAGATATTCAACAAAAAAATGGTTAAAAATCATAAAACTCCTTCAGAAACCCTCATCATGATTACACCAAAGGTATTCTCATGAAGGTTTTAAAATCAATCCAAGGCCTCGATAACATTGTAATTTAATTATTAAAATTTATTTTGTAGTTTTTTTGACCCCAAATGATTTTTATTTGTGAAGAATAGTGGATATGTGGTGTGCTTTTATAACTGGGGGATGAGCACTTTTAAAATTTCATAAAATAATAAAATAATATCAAATAATTTTCTAAAAAATGATAAATACCATTATAATTATATTATTGGAATAATATTGTTCAAAATAATAACATACAATAATTTTTTTCCAGGTTTAGATTATGTGGATACACTTATCTATTTGTTTTAACTTGTGTTTACCATTACTAACATTTAACATGAAAACCAATTTATTTTCTCATAATGGGCCGTGATTTTTAATATAAAAGAATATTTGGCCATTAAATGGACCATGATTATTATTATAAACCATATATTATTCACCCATAGCTGTATTGGATTTATTGTTATTTTATATCAATTAATAATATATAATTTATTATAAAATATCATTAATGTTATTTTAAAAACTATTTATTTAATTTGGTTATAAAAATGGTATGAAAAGATTCAATTATAATATAATCCTTATAAATTCCAATAAAATGATATATATATATACTTTATTTATGAAAATAAATAATTCAGGTTATCTTAATTTATATATTTTTAAAGTAAATTATTATTTTCATTTAATTAAAAGTATATTGTGTCAACTTAGTGTATGAATTTTTGGTACTTATTTCGTTACTGAAAAGTAAAAATAATTTAAATTTATAAATAAATTATTTTTCATTCAAATAAATATTTATAACTGAATATAAATTGTTTTTATCCATATTATAAAATATTATTCTTATTCGAATTAAGTAAGATTCATTTTTCTCATTATCTATTACATAAATATTATAATGATTAGGATCAATTAAAGTTTTAAATATGGGGCCAAATATTTGAAAAATGTATGGGAATTAATAAAAAACTCATAAAATAGGATAAATTCATGTTTTTTTCTAAAATTATCCATTGTTATTATAATATTTTTATCCATAATTAACTATTTTCCATTACAGTAGTGATAATTATTTTCTCTAGTTATTATTAACAATTACCATTAATAAATGAAAACTATTTTATAAATATGGAAATCATGATTAAAATTTTTTAATTAACTATTAATGATTCGGGGCATAGATTTGGAATAATTGAATTTAAAGTTAAATCTGTAAAAACTAAGAATGGAATTTTAGAATAATGCATTTTAAATATAAAAAAGGTTTTATAGAAAAATACATAATAAAATTAATTTCAAAGAACTTAATTGGATTATATTGAACAAAAATTATATAGATACATTTTAAAACTAATCAAAAATATAATTTTACAATATAAACACATTGAATGAAAAATCCACTTTTATTTCAAATTTTCATTTTTTCACTATTCATCGAAAAATCAACATTTTCAATAAAATATAAAAATTTTCCCCAAATAAAATTTTGATATTAAAATTTTAAAAATTTTATATATTTATAAAATAATGTTCTTAAATTTTAGAGAAAATAAAAAAAATATTTTTTTGGATTATAAATAAAATGCATTTTTAAAGAATACATATTTTTTGATTAAATAATTTTTCTATAAATTGGGTTATTATTTACTAAAAATTTAAGAATAAATATATATTTATTAAACCATTTTATTTATTTTTTATAAAAAATTAATCTTATTCATATCAATGAATTTAATAGATAGATTTTAATTGTTACCCTAAAATAACAATACTTCATCATTCATTTAGGCTTGGTGTGGCATGCCATATATTCTATCAAACATAGTTTTATTTTTAAAAATAAATATGATCTATAATAAATAATATTATATATAGTTTTTCAAAAAAAATTATATTTTACAACTATTAATCAAATTAATTCACGAAAATAATGAAATCAACTAAAAACTAGGCCGATTTTCAATAAACAAACATAAAATAGATACCATAAATATTTCTAAACTAATACTGTAATTAAAAAATAAAAATTGAATACCTTTATAAGTAAATTGTATGTAGAGTTGGTAACTTGTAGATTTTTCATGGCCCTATAGGGAAATAGATACTTGGAAGTACCAAAAAAATCCATATATATTGAAAAAATAGGTGTTCTGAGAAAATCATTATAGACTTATATTAATGATTGTAATTTTTATAATGGTATTCCAACTTAATATTAGTAAATATCATAAATTAAATAAACATTTTATATATATTTATTGGCCACAGCTGTATTAACTCATTTTCATAATTTTTACTCATAATTAATCCTATTTTTTGGTATTGAGGTTAATAAGACATATCCACTTTGATTCAGAAATGGGATATAATATTCCAGATTCAATCTATTATAAATTTATTTTTTAACTAATTATAATATAGATGGGTTCATATCATATGAGTTGTGAAAAATATTTTGAAATTGTATTCTCAAAGTAGTTTTTTACAAAAAAAACCAAATACTAGTTTGGGGTATGTCACATTGTCTCCATCCTGTTTATTTTTCAATGTATCCTAAAAGAGATATGATTTTGAACACATAGATTGAGGATAGTATACATGATATTTTCAATATAAGAATATCCTTGTCAATTAATTACATTTATTTTAGTTTAATTGGATTTGGTTAAATCTCTGGTATGGGTGGTGGAATTAAATAGTATAACTACTTCCATTTAGTTACCTTAGTAATATTCAATTCAAAAAGAAAATATTAAATTCAAATTCATGATTTGAAGAAAAAACAATCAAATATTAAACATAATTCCCTTTATACCTCATTATGAAGTCATTATACATCATTATGGTATGTTCATAGGATTTTTCCATAAGTTACTTAGATCTAATTGATTTAAAAAAAACAAATTATTACATTTAATAGACTATTTTCATCATATGAATTATGGATATTATAGCATTTTCATGGCATATGATTCCTAAACTCTCTAGGTCAATCAAAAAATACCTTCGTTAAAAACTTTCTTTCACTAAAGCTGAGATAACCCTATATTTATTTTTATAACATTCCTATAAAATTAAAATTTAATCATAAAATAAATACGGAAAACAATGAGTGCACAATTTATTGCCTTTGAGGACCAGTTACATATAATACATATTTTACAAAAAAAAAATGTCAACAGTTCTCCATAACAGAATCATACAAGACCCCATTATATAATTTTAATAGTTATACTCAAATTCTAAACATTGGTAAAGGAAATATAAAATGTGTGAGATCAGATACATAATAAGGGTAATCAAAAGTGATAACAACAAATGATATTTAGTGTTCATTGTAGAGACCCCTAAACCCAGGGTTCCTAATGAGAAATGATATACTAACATTTCATTACATTATTTACAAATTAGATATCATGTCCCATTACTACAGAAGATCGTGAGGCTCAGGATTCTGGGAAACCAGCTGCTTCTGATAAACTTCATTAGTACCAACCATGCCTGAAAATTTTTAAACAAAAACGTAGGGTGAGAAAATATGCCCAGTAAGGGGTTTTAAAAACGTTTTAAGAAAACTATTTCTCAAAGAAGTCCTTTTAAAGAGAATAAAACACTTTGCTAAAAAAATGAAGCATTACCTTTTCTTAAAAACATGGAATCCAACATTTTTGAAAACCACTTGCACAGAGAAGTACGTACTTGAAATAAGCTTTAAATTAAACATGATCAGAGAGTGGAACACATGAAGAATTGGTAATGCATAATATTTAAACAAGGTTACTTTAGTTCTAAAAGAAATATGTGAGTAAGCTGGGAAAAACATTCATAACATGATTCATGAGCACATAAATTTCTTATAACAACTTACCAAATGAAATTCAGTTCTTATCACATTATTACATTTTCATTGTCTTGGGAATTTTAAACTAGGGGATGTCTTGTTTGTTGAACTAACCCCTGGTTGACCAATTATCATCACATGTAGGGGGAATGTATAATTCCGGACTTTTCAAGACCTTTCGTCAAGACCGAATAACATACATAACCGGTCAAGGCTAACTGTGAATCCCATTTCCATGGTAGCACAAGGCAAGGCTAACTGCGAAGACCATCACACATAACGTCTCATGAGACTCTTGCATTACCCAATGCATTGGAGTGCTGTATAATTCCAGTCGCACCCATCAAATCATTCATATTGCGCTATATAATTCAGGGCGCACCCGTCACATTTAAGTCCAATACTTCCCTCGCATATCTTGACATGGTCTTTCATTCATAGGGTTTCACGAATTCTTAATCAACCCCCTTTTCACCCACATATTCATAACGTGAATACAGTTCAATCATAAATAGACTAAGACATGCATGATAAAATCCGTACACCCATGAAATTATCATAACAATTAAAACATGAGTTTTAAGGAAATAAACACAAACACTTAACATTCCATAACATCATATTACCCAATTAAAACATGGTCATTCATAACTTAAACATATTCTGATAAATGCATATTGTGGGTGTTTAATACATGCAGTTAGGGCTACAATGTGCGTAATCAGGTCCATCTTGGGGAAATCATGTATATAATTGTATAAAAACACTTTTATTAGAACTTTAAATAACATGACCCCTTTTCTTTGTAATGTTTGCAAACATCATAAAGAAATTTTAATTAAAGACAACATAATGATATATATACCTACACATATGCATGGGTTTACCACATTAAACCATACTCAAAAATATTTCCCTAGTTATACATTAAACAAAAATAATGTTTGGAAAACTAAGTGGGGTTCTTTTATATAAAAAGAAATAAACTTAACTTTCATAAAACCCTTATTGGCATACAATCCATCTTGCATGCAATATTGTCGATCCATAAACATATGTACATATACATGAATGCATGTATATCAAAGTTTAAATAATTATAACCATTTTCTCAAAAACAAATCCTGATTTATCAAGATTGATGATAAATAAAAAATTCAAATTGATAGAACTATTTTGATATCAAATTAACCCTTAAACATTATCATACATATAAATATGTATATAAATGTTTTATGGGTACTTTTCATGAAATAATGTGCTATTGAGTAAATAAATTATCATGTTATATTCTACAAATCAAAAGATCCAAATTCATCCCTTATGCACATTGATGTACATGTACATCCTTATGATTATATGTTCATATACATCTTTATGCTCCATATAATTTCACATTTTACATGTTCATGCAATTATTCGACAACTTCATTTTTCATAGACGAAATGAAATTTAGGGTTATATACATTTGAAGGAATGGTATACATATGCATGTATCATCTTATATATATGTAAGAATACAAATATATATATATATACACATAAGCATGAAGTGTATATACAAATATATAACCGTGTATATTCAATGAAGTAGGTGACAAATTAATACAAGAAGACCTCCCCTACTCAGGTTCGGTCCTAAGAAGAGGAAAAACGGGTATAAATATGTTCATATGGTCCTGTATATTCTTATACACATTTATATAACTCAGTATATAACTATGTAAAGCTTATAGAAATGGTAGGAATCGAAGAAGAGGATTTCCCCTTACTCCTATTCGGTTCACCAGGCTGAGAGGGAGATCCTCATGGTCTGGGTATGCACCAGGATCAAACACACCGAAAATATATACATATAACATGTATATATATATATATATGTACCGAATCTCAAACAAAACGAAACAAAATAAACATTCCCCTTTGCTTAGCTTAAAGAGGCGGTGAGAAGGATGCAACAACATGGCATGTGAAATCAGATCTATAAACACCGAATGTTTACATATACACATAACACGTATATATGTATATATATAAAAAATCGAATCTCAAAAAAAACCAAAATAGAACTCATCCATTACCTTTTCACAGAGAGGAGGAGGAGAAACGATGTAGTGATGAGGACCGGTGTTTGGAAAGATCAAAGAGGCTCGGGTGAAAAACTTCTAGCCTTCGGTGCAACTAGGTGTTTTTAAAAAAACATAGAACTCAACTCGGAGATGTCGACCCGGGTCTCCAAGCTGAAGTCGGTGTCGTCCAATGGAAAATAGGGAGCAAAGAGGGTCCACTCGCCGGCCTAGGGGATAAAACGAGGCCCTACACCCTACTGGTTCAACAGCACGGCGATGAAGACGAAGGAGGCGAGGGGAAGAAGAAGCTGCAGTGTGAGAGATGTGGAACAAAATGGACTTCCAGGATTACTCCTAAGTTAATCGAACAGCTTAGATGCAGCACGACTTAAAAAAATGGATGGCCGCGATCGGGGAGAACAGATCGAACGACCCCCGGTTGATGCGGTGAAAAAAAAGAAAACACACACGTGGGACTTCGGTTTAAAAAAAACATTATTTATATTATTTTATATTATCTTATTATATCATTGTCTCTTATTAAAAAAAATCAATTATTAACCTAACTTTTATTATTTTAATAAAATTCATTGGTTAATAAAAATATATTGATTTAATCAAAACATGTTATTATCTAAATATATGTATATATATTTTTTATTTTTAAAACATCAATAATTTTTATTAAGCTTATTATATTATCATTATTATTGTTAAACAATAATTATTAATTACTTAATATTACATCATAATGATCAATGATTCATTTAATATATAAAGAAAACATTGGTTAATCAAAACATATCATATATATATATGCTTTAATTTCTTTTATTAGCTAATTACTTTAATTTCCTTAATTGAAGATTAATATTAATTAAACATTAATCGTAACTACATTCAATCACACATAAGAGTGCGTTGATATAAATATCATCACCATGAAACACAGAAGTAAAACAAATCATAGTTTGATGTAATTTCCAAAACTGTTAATCCAAATTATAAACATTCACATCAATATTAGCTCTTATATTTAATTTAGATTAAAAGAATCATTTAATTTGATGCAATATATATATGTAACTCTAGAGTTAGTACATATTTTCTTAGACAAAATAAAAGAAACATCATATTTAATATAATTACAACATAAAAAATTAATTGCTCAAAATAAGAAAATAAGTGTAGTGAATAATAATATTAATTTTCACCATTTTGAAACATAAAATATAATTCGCATTTTTGGGAAAACAAGAAATAAATTTATTAAATTATAATTGATATCATTCTTTAAATATTAAAGCAAATTACATAATTAGCATCCTAACCTTTCAGGGGTAAGACATTTTTATCTCCATCGGTCGAAAAACAATGCATAGAACATAGGAGAATCCAACGGTCATATTTATAGCCGTTTGGGTTCAACAGTCGGATTAGTGTGCTTATAAAGGGTTTGGTCTCGGGGTGTCCCTCACTCTAGGTGACTGAAGGATAAAGGAAGAGATGTTTTGTGTGATTCCCTTGGTGCTTAGCACGGTTGTAGTGGCTTCGGCCATCCTCATGTTCATTCTGATTGATGCTCGATACACCTACCGCCTTCTTGGGGTCTTGGTGGTTTTAAGCGGTCTCCCCATTATTGTAATAGGGTTCTTAACTGGGATTTTTGGTTAGCTTATCTTCTTATTTGGTTAGTGGGAGTTGTAGGTGAGATGTTACTTATTTGAATAAAAGGAGATTTCATTCATTTGATGCATTTTATTATTATTAACTTATAATTTGATTGTTTGTTCACTTAATCGGGTGACATTGTAAAACAAACTTGTCAAAACTCAAAAAATGGTTTCTCGGGTCATTACATTACTTCCCCTTTCAATGAATTGCAGCCTCTCAATTCTTTCATAAAAAAGAAAAACTGAAACCCCACATGTACAACATTACCTAAACAGTGGATCTGGCTCGGTTAACATGATACCAATGTTGGCACATAGATCTTCCGTTTCCCTAGACCAGATGCACTTCGAACAGTACGTCCTGAACTCCTGATCGTGCGTACTGCACACGGGCTTCCAAATGGAGGCACGTGTGGTGCAAATATTGGAAAAATCTAAGTAGATAAACTCCTTGATAATTCTTCGGGACACATCACACTCGAGGTAGTCGAGAGTAATGATGCGGTTGAGGAGACTAAAATTCAAGACTTGGAACATATAGGCTGCACTAACCTGGCCATCCTGGGTGGCTACGAGGAAGCACGCTCTGGAAGAGAAGTTCTGTGCCAGTGTAAAATACTGGAATAAGCCTTCATAGTACCTTCCCCTTCGCCTATAGCTGGGGAGTTGGGTAGTGGTGATGAGGTGAAAAACACGATCATCCTCTTGACATAACCAAAAAATCTCAGGACCATTTTCTAGATCGATCAAACATTGGCAGGACCCTCGCAGGTGGAGAAATGATGGATAATCCACCATGCATGCCTTGATCAAGATGGCTTCTACTAACTCATCGTGTAGTGATGAGACGTTCGTTTGACCATCCATTTGAAAAACGTCGAAAGGAAACTCATAACAACATTGATAAAGAAGAGACATGAATGGAAACACGAAACATCCATTTATGAAAAAGACTACATGGAAAAGCCTGAGTTTACTTGACGTACACCACAAAGAGTGGTGAAACTCCCTAACTCTTCGAACCACACACAGGCTGAACAGACAAGACTAAACTTGTGGGGGCATTTATGGCACCTCCTGAGTTTTGCGTGAGGTGTATGGAGTTGGGAAACATCATTATACACCTCTTTCTTAAGAGACAATTGTGTGGACTCATCTTCCAACACTCCAAAGTCCATTAACTGGCCCCAGAAGCCATAGCGCAAAATCTGGCACATGTAAGCCACTCGGAGGTCTCTGGTAGCAGCAGCTTCTTGAAAGGGGTTATCAAGCATCGTGCCAAATTCCCATCCAGTTGTGAACACTCGAAAGATTCCCTCGTGATACTTTCCCCGATCTGCATAAGAGGGAAATTGGGTCATCATCATTAAGAGATAATCCATCCCCAATCCCCGGTGAAGACTAAGATCCCTACGCGAGTTTGACACGTCATACAGGTGCTTACACGTCATGTGAATTCGGGCATAATTCAGAATGTCCTCATGGCTAGCTATAGATACAATGTTCTATAGAGCCTCAGTAGGAAGTGACAGTTGGTTGGTAGGTACATCAGTCATCTGAATGTTATAAAATTTTTACATAGTCAATTATAGCAATACATTCATACCACCTGGTTTTCCAGAGTTTCCTGAACCTATCCTCTGATACCAACTGTAGCGACCCCCAAACCGTGGGTGCATAATGAGACATGATATACTAACATTTCATTACATCATTTACAAATTAGATATCATGTCCCATTACTACAGAAGATCGTGAGGCTCAGGATTCTAGGAAACCAACTGCTTTTGATAAACTTCATTAGTACCAACCACGCCTGAAAAATTTTATACAAAAACTTAGGGTGAGAAATTATGCCCAGTAAGGGGTTTTAAAAACGTTTTAAGAAAACCCTTTCTCAAAGAAGTCCTTTTGAAGAGAATAAAACACTTTGCTAAAAAATTAAGAATTACCTTTTCTTAAAAACCTGAAATCCAACATTTTTGAAAACCACTTGCACAGAGAAGTATGTACTTGAAAGAAGCTTTAAAGTAAACATGATCAAAGTGTGCAACACATGAAGAATAGGTAATGCATAATATTCAAACAAGGTTACTTTAGTTCTAAAAGAAATCTGTGAGTAAGCTAAGAAAATCATTCATAACACGATTCATGAGCACATACATTTCTTATAACAACTTACCAAATGAAATTCTGTTCTTATCACATTATTACATTTTCATAGTCATGGGAATTTTCAACTAGGGGATGTCATGTTAGTTGAACTAACCCCTGGTTGACCAATTATCATCACATGTAGAGGGAATGTATAATGCCGGACTTTGTCATGACCTTTCGTCATGACCGTATAACATACATAACTGGTCAAAGATGACTGCCAATCCCATTTCCATTGTAGCACAATCTAAGGCTAACTGCCAAGACCGTCGCACATGACGTCTAATGAGACTATTGCTTTACCAAATGCATTGGATCACTGTATAATTTCGGACGCACCCGTCATATCATTCATATTGTGCTATATAATTCTGGGTGCACCCATCACATTTAAGTCCAATACATCCCTCACATATCTTGACATGGTCTTTCATTCATAGGGTTTCATGCATTCTTAATCAACCCCCTTTTCACCCACATATTCATTACATGAATACAGTTCAATCATAAATATACTGATACATGCATGCTAAAATCCGTACACCCAAGAAATTATCTTTACAATTAAAACATGGGGTTTAAGGAAATAAACACAAACACTTAACATTCCATAACATCATTTTATCCAATTAAAGCATGGTCATTCATAACATACACATATGCTGATAAATGGATATTGTGAGTGTTTAATACATGAATCTAGGGATACAATGTGTGTAATCAGGTCCATCTTGGGGAAATCATGTATATAATTGTGTAAAAACTCTTTTATTAGAACATTAAATAACATGACCCCTTTTCTTTGTAATGTTTGCAAACATCATAAATAACGTGTAATTAAAGACAACATAATGATATATATACCTACACATATGCATGGGTTCACCACATTAAACCATACTCAAAAATATTTCCCTAGTTATACATTAAACAAAAATAATGTTTGGCAAACCGAGTGGGGTTCTTTTTTATAAAAAGAAATGAACTTAACTTTCATAAAACCCTTATTGGCATAAAATCAATCTTTCTTGCAACATGGTCGATCCATAAACATGTGTACATATACATGAATACATGTATATTAATGTTTAATGAATTCTTACCATTTTCTCAAAACCAAATCCTGATTTATCACGAATGATGATAAATAAAAAATTCCAATTGAAAGAACTATTTTGATATCAAACTAACCCTTAAACATCATCATACATATAAATATGTATATAAATTGTTTTTGGGTACTTTTCTTGAAATAATTTGCTATTGAGTAAATAAATTATCATGTTATATTGTACAAAACCAAAAGGCCCAAATTCATCCCTTATGCACATTGATGTACATGTACATCCTTATGATTATATGTACATATACATATTTCAGCTCCATATAATTGCAGGTTTTACATGTTCGTGCAATTATTCGATAACTCCATTTCTCATAGGCGATAATAAATTTAGGGTTATAGACATGTGAAAGAAAGGTGTACATATTCTTGTATCATCTTATATATATGTACGAATACAAATATATAAATGTACACACATATGCATGTAGTGTATATAAAAATATATAACCGTGAATATTCAATGAAGTAGGTGAAAAATTAATACAAGAAGACCACCCCTACTCAGGTTCGGTCCTTGGAAGAGGTAAAACGGGTATAAATAGGTTGATATGGTTCTGTATATTTTTATAAACATTTATATAACAGAGTATATAACTATGTAAATCTTATAGAAATGGTAGGAAACGAAGAAGTGGATTACCCCTTACTTCTATTCGGTTCTCCAGGCTGAGAGGGTGATCCTCATGGTCTGGGTTTGCACCAGGTTCAAACACACCGGAAATATATATATATAACATTTATATATATATATATATTTATATAAATAGAAGCTCAAGAAAAACAAAAAAAAATAAACATGCCCCTTACCTTAGCATAAAGAGTAGGTGAGAAGGATGCTGCAACAAGGAAAGTGAAATCAGATGTATAAAAACTGAATGTTTACATATACACATACCACGTATATATGTATATATATAAAAAAACAAAATCTCAAACAAAAACCAAAACAGAACTTCTCCCTTACCTTTTCTCGGAGAGGTGGAGGAGAAACGATAAAGTGACGAGGACCGGTGATTGGAAAGATCAAAGAGGCTCGAGTGAAAAACTTCCGGCCTTCGGTGAAATTAGGGGTTTTAAAAAAACATAGAACTCAACTCCAAGACGTCGACCCGGGTATTTGAGGTGAAGTCGGTTCTGTCCCATGGAAAAGAAGGAGCAAAGCGGGTCTACTCACCAGCCTAGGGGAGAAAACGAGGCCCTACACCCTACTGGTACCGCAGCGCAGCGATGAAGATGAAGGAGGCGCGGGGAAGAAGAAGCATCAGTGTGAGAGATGCGGAATGGATTGGATGGCCAGGATTAATCCGAAGTCAATCCAACGGCTTAGATGCAGCGTGACATAAAAAAAACGGACGGTCGCGATCGGGGAGAACAGATCGGACGACCCCTGGTTGAAGCGGTGAAAAAAAGAAAACACCCATGCGGTTCTTCGGTTTAAATAAAAAAAACTTTATTTATATTATTTTCTATTATCTTATTATAACATTGTCTCTTATTATAAAAAAAATTCAATTATTAAACTAACATTTATTATTTTAATAAAAGTCATTGGTCAATAAAAATATATTGATTTAATGAAAACATATTATTATATAAATATATGTATATATAAATTTTATTTTTAAAACATCAAGAATTTTTATTAACCTTATTATATTATCATTATTATTATTAAACCATAATTATTAATTACTTAATATTACATTATGATGATCAATTATTCATTTAATATATAAATAAAACATTGGTTAATCAAAACATATCATATATATCTATACTTTAATTTCCTTTATTAGCTAATTACGTTAATTTCCTTAATTAATGATAAATATTAATTAAAAATTAATCGTAACTACATTAAATCACACATAAGAGTGCGTTGATAGAAATATCATCACCACGAAACACATAAGTAAATGAAATAATAGTTAGACATAATTTCAAAAGCTGTTAACCCAAATTATAAACATTCACATCAATATTAGCTTATATATTTAATTTATAGTAAAAGAATCATTTAATTTCATGCAATATATATATATATATATGTGACTCAAGTGTTAGTACATATTTTATTAGAAAAAATAAAAAAACATCATATTTAATATAATTACAACATAAAACATTAATTTCTCAAATTAATAAAAAAAGTGTTGTGAATAATAATATTAATTTTCACCGTTTTGAAACATAATATATAATTCACATTTTTGGGAAAACAAAAAATAAATTTATTAAATTATCATCTATGTAATTCTTTAAATATTAAAGAAAATTACATAATTAACATTCCGAACCTTTCAGGGTTAAGCCATTCTTATCTCCAATGGTCAAAAAACAAGACATAGAAGATAAAAGAATCTGACAGTCATATTTATAGTTGTTTGGGTTCAACGGTCGGATTAGTGTGCTTATAAAGGGTCTGGTCTCGGGGTGTCCCTCACTCTAGGTGACTGAAGGAGAAAGGAAGAGATGGTTCGTGTGAGTACCTTGGTGTTTATCATGGTTGCAGTGGCTTCGGCAATCATCATGTTCATTCTGATGGATTCCTGAAACCCCTACCGCCTTCTTGGGGTCTTGGTGGTTTCAAAGGGTCTCCCCATTATTGTAATCAGGTTCATAATTGGGAATTTTGGTTATCATATCTTCTTGTTTGGTCAGTGGGAGATGTAGACAAGATGTTAATTATTTGAATAAAAGGATATTTCATTCATTTGATGCATTTTATTATTATTACCTTATAATTTGATTGTTTGTTCACATAATTGGGTGACATTGTAAAACAAACTTTTCAAAACTCAAAACATGGTTTCTCGGGTCGTTACATTAATAAATGTGTAAAGACATGGAAATTCCCTTGATTCTTATTTTCTTAAATACATTGGAATTTTACGAGTCCACTAAAATTTACGGCGCTTGATTCTGAGGCCTGGTGTACCCAGAATCAATTTTTGATGTTTTTTTCAGGTACATTCAGTAAAAGTACGAGCGAGTTTTAATAACATTTGAACCGGTGCCCGAAATTGAAATCTGTCGGCATCATTGAACTCGCAGTGCCAGTATTCACATAAAATACGTTCTCCTCGACAATAGTTGGTCGATAATTAATGTTAGTTTTTGTATTTAAAAAAATATTAATAAAATAAAGTGAGATAACACAATATTTAATTTTACCCGCCATGTGGAGGTTTAGTGGTTAAAATCTTGAAGTAGAGGTTGGAGGTGGGGGCCACCACACTTTAACCTCCTATGAGAGCTATGGAGGTGGGGCCCACCCAAACATAACCACCCTTGGGAGGTTAATTTTGGTGGGGACCACTCAGGATTGTAACCCCTTGGAACATCCCATTTAAGGTGGAGAAACTCCTTGATCACCACCCTAATTAATTTTCAAATCCTCCTTTTTGAATTTTTGTGCCATCTCCCCTAATTAACTGCTCCAATGCATGTGAACTAATTAAGGGGAGCCCATTGACTTCCTCCAAATTAAATGTGACACCTCTTGTGGAATTAATTTGGTGGAGTCGGGTTAATAAATTTCTCCTTTTTTATTTGTTGTGCTAACAAAATAATGGACAAAAATTTGCTCTATAATTTTCGTTGGGTGTTTGGTGGAGCTTGGGAGGAAGAAAGCAAGGGATAAAAGATGTTCTCACAATGTAGAACTCTTCCAACGATGAATGCTAAGAACATCGTCGACAATATCCTCGTTCAACTTCCTCCATTGGATCCTACCAACATGGAGTGTCTTCCACAACCGACGTAGCTCGGATGTGGAAGTGTTCGGCAGACGCGACGATCAATGACTTCATCTTTTTCCTGCGACTCCATCAACAAACGTCAAGCGTCAAATCAAAGGTTGGGGTTATTGAAAGTTGGTTCTTTCCTTTTCTTTTCTCCTCTTCGTAGAAAAGAATCGACGTGAATTATTATAAATGATTGAAGTTCAACATCCATCCTCTTTTTTGAACAAATGGTATCACCCCAAATCACAGAGGGTGCATGCCAACTAACAGGGCCCGAATCCCTCCTCCATTCCTTTTTTGATGTTCCATTGGCATGGAAATGTAACTACGATGAGGTGACAAAGGTGGAAATGAAAAAGGTCATGATACCCGTGGCCTCCACGAACCCCACGATACACTGAAGCTCCTAGTCAGACACCGTCGGCCGAGCGGCACCTGACCCGCCTACCCGCGTGTCGCTCAACGCACTACCTGATGCCCCCGGCGCCCTGCTCTGCCCTACACGGCACAGCCCGGAGACCTGCTGCGCCCTGCTAGGTGACACCAGCGCCCTCCTGCGCCCTGCCCGGTGCACCTGTCACCCTGCTTGGTGCCCCCTGGCGCCCTGCTAGGAGCCCCCTGACGCCCTACTACGCCCTGCCCGACGCCCTGTTGCGCCCTCCTGCGGCCTTCCCAGCGCCCCCATGCCCTTCCCGGCACCCCCACATCATCCCATATTTCTCACAGCCACCTAACCGAGATGGTGTTCCGACCCCCTCTCGATGACCTGGCCGAACCGGCCCACCCGCGTCCTCCAGGGCGAGTTGTGTCGGGCCGCGCCCTCACCACGCTCCAGGATGAACTAGCCTCGAGCCTGGCCCGGACCGCCCTCGTGGTCCCCTAGACCGGGCCCAGCGGACTGGGCCAAAACATAGCGGGTCGACCCGCCAATGGGTCGGGTCAGACCCAGCAAGTTTGACTGGGTTGAATTAGACTGGGTCATCCCCGACTGGGTTGGGACGAGTCGGTCAAACCGGGTTGGACCGGACCCGGGAACATTACTGCCATATTACCTTCATGGGCCATATCATTGGCAATAGATGTCCGTTTGATTAATCGTCAGTGGAGCCGATATTCTTGGAGCGAAGCCTTCCTTTAGATAATACCCCACTTGAGTTTGGGCTATATTTTATTTACGGTCAGGTTGGATCATACACCAATCCAACCAGACCCCATGGACTACAAGTCTAATAACTCACATTCTGAGCATCCGATTGACGCACCGTTAGTTGCGTTGAGACCCCTATGACAATGATGACCGTTGAGTTACTTATTCATGGGACTTTGTGACAGTTGGAGTATTTCACAGTAGCTTGTTGAGCGGATCCTTCTAATGATGAGAAAAGAGAGTGTGATGGCCTAGTAGCTAGTTGAGACCTGATGACTGTTTGACGGATTTGACTCGGAGTGATTCGACTAGCCCAGTGGGGAGCGCCTGGTAGTTGGAAGCAAACCCATGGAGGAGGAGCACCTAGTATTTGGTGGCAGACTCAGGGTATTCGACAGGAGGATTACCTCTACAAGCTATTAGGGGGAGCGCCTGGTAGTTGGCTGCAGACCCACAGTGGGGAGCACCTCTATGTGAGCGCGGTTGACCCACGGTAGTCGATAGGAAGAGTACCTTAGCAGTTCAAGGTTAGTGGGAAGCGCCTGGTAGTTGGTGGTAGGACCACTATATTCGATAGAGGATGACTTATCCATCATCCATGGTTTCGAAAAATTGAATAAAAATCCAGGTTGAGCAGAGTCAATGAATTTGGTGTTTTCCTCAAGATTGAGATGGAATACTAGATAACTTAGGTATATGTTTGGTCATATACCTAAGTAATGGTTATACATTGATTTAATACTTTTTGGTTTATCCTTATTGGATTTTGTGAGACCTTGAGGGTATCGGGGTCCCTAAAGAGTATCGTTATACTCACCACTGCATGGGCTATGCCTGCACCTCGTTGAGTTGGTTGCAGATGACAGACAGCGCTGACTGAGACATAGAGTAGTAGGACTGCACATTACCCCGAGGTGGACCACTCGGCGTGATGGTACACAGACCAGACGGACGGATGTTGAGTGCTGAGGAGGCCATCTGTACCTACCCTTCAGGGAGGAATCCCTATGGATGACCCAGAAGCTGCATTAATTTTTATCAGTTGTACATTCTTTTCAGTTGTACTTGTATTTTCATGTTGGGCTTTAATTTCCACTACCTTTTACTTTCCATCACTTCTTTTGTATATATTTTTATTTAGTGTTTTGCTTCTGGTTGTGTACTCTATATTGTTTTTTTAGTTATAAAGGCAATGGCTTCCCAGTTTAGGTATTTACGCCTCTAGTGATAGTGGCCAACCCCTAGCCTATTGATGGCGGGCAAGGGGTAGTCACGATAAGGGCCCTGAGGGATGTGTCGTGACAATATGGGTATATTTGTATAATCAAAATATGTTCGAAATTTATATGGAATAATGTAAAGATAAATAATAATGTCAAAATGAATGGAATAAAATTAAAATACATCATTAAAATGATGTATATCTTAGAAATAGAGAATACATAAATAATTTTAGAACAACCATAGAAATGGTGAAAATTATAACATTATTAAGAAACAATGTTTCTATGCTACATTTTGTAAATAAAAAATTATGCATACTACATGTTTTGAATGAAAACATTTCCAATGCATCTAATTGTGATAGTGAAAAATTACAATGCATAACATTTGGAAAAAATTAATTCCCTTGTGTAACATTAGTTTATCAAAAGAAGTAAATTTTTTACCAATTCATTAGAAATATATATTAATCCTCACCCATTACATGGATATCATACATACATATATATTTTTTTTCAAATATAAAAACAAACAAACCTAAAAAATTACTTAATTAACACATGTAAAGGTGATGAGTTTCATTAAAACATTACAACAACATTCAATAAGTCATCCAATGAAATAACTTTGGTGTTGGATTCAAACTACCCCCATTTTATTACAATAGAGAATAAAAAAAATATAGGTGAAAACAATGATTTTATGAACATTGGATAAATAACATAGTGAATAAAAGGGGATAGCCCTCTTTTGAGAGACATGAGAACTCATTGAAAAGGTTTCATTAAATATAAAAACCTGATTTTCAAAAATAATAATTAATAATAATCATTTAAAATGAACAGTGGTTTTTCAGAAACCATATTTTATAAGTAAAAAATTCTTCAAAATGCATTCATTGAGTTAATATTAAAATACCAAAAAATCTATTCATAAAACATAATACCTTATATTTATTTTTAATGTAAATATTATCTTATTAGATATCAAAAAATTACACTAAAAGTATAATAATATATCCATTTTTTTCCAAAATAATCATGATAAATTATCATTTTGATAAATATTATAAAACATAGAATGAATTTGTATGAGTTTCTTTGGAAATTATGAAAATTATTTTTAATAATATAATAATTCTATATGGATGAAATTTATCAACGATATTAATTTAAATAAAAATTATGATTTTGAGCATATGGGAATTATAGGAACCATGAAATAAATTATGTGGGTATAAGAAAAAAAATGGGTGTTATTTGGTTTAAGAGAATGATTTTAACTCAAATAAGGGAGTTGTGTTGACAAAAGAAAATACAACATTGGTTTCTTTCAGATCAAAAACAATTTAATACAAGAAACTGTCATAGATATTAAATCCACATGAATCTAATGAACATGGTAAAATAATTTCATTTTTAATTATTCACTCAATAACTATGAAATTTGGGTACACAATAAGAATCATTCCTCATGAAATTAAATTTAATACAAAGAAACCATTTCCTAAATTCCATCATCTTTTAAAGATCATGAAAAACATATATAAAAGATAAATATATTACTCACCTATTTAAGACCCTTATAAAAATCTATAACCATTTTAATATTCATTAAAAATTATTCTATATAACATTATATTGTTTAATTATTACATATATAAAATATATGGAGTGATTTATTATGATTATTTTGAACAAGTTTTGAAATAATGTTGTTTTTCTTCATTATTATAATAAATTATAACATAAAAAATGATTGAAGTTATTATAGATTATTTTTTATGATACTTGAAATAGTTATAAATTCATTAACATAGAATTTAAGTTATGGTTATTGTAGAAACAATTAGTGGAATAATCGTTCTAGTGATTAAAAAATTGAATTATGTTACCTTAATTATAATGTCTAATATTAAAATAACCATTCGAAAATATAAAATAAAATCATTATTAACAAATTTTTATTATATATCACCATTAATTATGTTGACTTAATCGTTTATGATATTATTTTATGTCATTGTTCATGTTTCTAGTTAGACCGACCCAAACATTATCATTCCATATTTAATGGATCTGTGCGGTTATCAGAGTTGTTTATTTTTATAAAGGAAACCTTAATAAATAAAAGGTATATTATTTAGATATGTTTTAGGATCTAAACCATATTTGATAATATTTTAATAAATAATAATTAATCTATAATGACAATTAGATATTATACTTCATGGTGGTAAAATTTCCCACAATGTGCAATAAAAATTTTAATTTCTTAATGATTTAGTGGGAATGATTGTGGAATATTATTGTACAAATTTGATCATTGTGAGACCACTATGAATAGGAGTGGGTGAATCTATGATGCATTTAAGTTTTTAAAATTTCCCTTTTTCATTATTCTAATATGGCTGGTTTGAGGCTTGATATACTATTCTTGTGTCTCTCAACATCACCCCAAATGATTATGTAATAAGTAGAACATAAAAAACCATTTCCAAGGATTTTTATAATGAAATACCTCTTTTTAGGTTATCTATCCCACAACCTATATTATCCACTCTATACGATGGGGATTACAAATAGTAACTTTTTTATCCCCCCATTACAATATAGTTATACATTCCACCAATAGTCCACCTTCAACAATTAGTTAAATACACCAACTACACCATCTTATGTAGTGATTAGTTATACCCCCAATCAGAATCCTCACACATCTAATTACACACTATATTCACAAGTTTCCCCTTAAAATGGATTGATCCACTATAAAAATTGACATATGATAATTCTCTTATATTATCATTTTTAATCACACATACTCATGTATTGTTGGATAACCATTACATTGATGATGGTTTTTATCAACCAATATATGATCACAGTATATAATTAGAATCCCCATTCTTGTCCAATTCATGAGAAAAAATTATTTTTTTCTTTTAAATGAATATCTGACCTCACTTATAGGTATTTAACTTGTCCACAAATATTATTCATGTATTATTTAGTAAAAGAATAATATTTCAAAATATCATTATATATTCCATACTAAATTCAAAACACAGACTTAACATGTGAAATTTAAACATATTGTAAACCCTAGAACATTTTTTTATCACTATTAATTTATTTTATTTATATATTTTTATTTCATAAATAGTTTGGGTTTCTCTTAATCAAGATATTTTTTCATGAGAATATATTCAAAATTTCATGTAGAGATACATTGTCATCACCCTCCCAATGTTATATTATCCTATAAAATTATCAAAAAAACTAATACATAGTTCATAAATCCCAATAAGTTTCATTACCACTCTATTTCACTTAAACAACATCCATGTTTTTCATTGAACACATTTTTTATTAAAAAATATTTGTGAATGAATAATTACTGTAAGTGATAACTAATATTCCATCACAAATGTAAATAACATAAATATAGAGGGCTTCATTCTATCTTAGTTTCGTCAAAAATAATTTCATGTGTGTGTAATACATGTTGAAGGTATACAATATATCCTTCTTCATGAAGGAATAGAGTTTCATGAAAATCCTTATAATGAATGTTTGTTTTAGAGATTCTATATTTCTTTAGAAACTATGTTTTATCTCAAAAAAGAGAAAAAAATTCTCATTTTTAATTAACACTTAGTATTTATTTTAAATAATCAATTCCTTGAAAAACCTTAACCATCAATAAAAAAATTTAGTGTTAATAAGTAGTAAAAATACTAAAGATATCGACATTCATATTTACTAAAATTTATGTAAATAAAATTAATTATTGTCTTTGAAAATGTAAATATTATTTTTTAATGTGACAGCATGTTTAGTTCCCATGAAGAGTAACTCCTGTTAACCTTTAAATTTTAACACTTTAATTCGTATCAAATGCACAATAATAAATATGTATGTTTGATTGTATTTGGTATCATCACCTCATTCAGATAACTATTTGACTCAAAGATAGAGATTACAATCATGCATGTTGTTATTTGAATTTTTTAAAAAATGAATCCTCAGAATAATCAAGGTGTCCTCAGGTTCTATATATATTTTTTAAGACATTAATTTCTAAGAAACAAAGCAATATATTTTTTTGGGAGGTTGGAGATAGAATTTGGGATGAATGCATAGCTCAGATAGCATTTATTATGCACATCTTATATAAAAATATAATTTTAATGAATAGATAAAATGTTATACACCTCATGATCCCAAATGTATCATTAACATTGACAACTAATCTGATGTAAAAATCCAATGATAATTTCCAATCATTCCAACAAAGGGGTTTGACACCTATAAAACTTCATACAATACATGCGAACGGAAGACCTGCTCACCCAATTTTGTGATACCAATCACAATCAATGGTAAATATGCACTAAATCTATAAAGATGGGAACACATGCCAACTCGTTTTAGTGATCATATCACCCCTTCCACAAAGAATGTTCCTTAAGATGGATCTCTATAATGGTTGATCATTTCTCCCTCAATGAGGATGATAGGATAGAACCGAGGCCTTCAAATGGATGGCCCATTTTTTAATAAAATTCACACTATCAAAATAATTTTTATATTAATTATAAGTGTATGAAATAATATCAGTAAATTATCAAATATAATACATAATGTATCATTCCCCCTAAAATATTCTACAAGTTCTATTTTAATTCATTTTTCTAGTAATTATGTCAATTCTTCATCTACTCATAAAATTATTGTTAAAAATGTTTCATCCTTATTGAAACATTCCATAAAACATAAGATCAATATAAAAATCATAAGATTCCCCATGGAAAAATGTTCAACAATGAAAATAAATTAATTTAAATGAATCCATAAAAATTCTCCAATCATCGCCATTTTATCATTGACTCACTAAAAACATATTGAAACACAGATATAAATAAATTAAAAAAATGGGCATAATAATCTACCCTTTATATTTTTTTTCTCAAAATATCATCATACTATTAAAAGTAATGATGTATGCTCAAACAATTCTCCAATATATTGAATATAAAATTAAAAGGTTGAGTTGGGGTGTTTCATATCTATTATTATAACATTCAAGGAACTCTTACTATCTACACCCTTTTGTAATGAAGGATGATTCCACATGGTTTTGTTAACAAATAACCTTTTGTTAGTATAATCATAGTATACATGGAATAACCTAATATAGAAAAATATATAGATAGAACAATGGTTGTATATGATATAAAAAAACCATGCATGTGATATGATGCTAATTAATTCACCATTCTAATTTAGGAGTTAAAAGTAATAAAAATTATAAATAATATTTTAATTCAATAACACACTTTAATAAACTCATCATAAATAAAAAATAAAAAATATAGCTCTAATATATAAGTTCAATATCAACCCCCCTAATAATAATTATCAAATTAAATCATATTATCAATAAGGGAGTCTTTTAATAACTTATCATCCAAAATTACTAAACTATTCATTAATATGAAATTCATTTTTAATTGAAGATTTAATATCCTTATCTCACCAATAATCCCTCTCATGTGATGTATCCTCCTCCATCAATTCCATCCATGTTAGTAAAAAATTATATATAAATATATATTAATGAACAAGGAGGTAGATCTAGTTTTTTTATAATCTAAATTCACAATTACATGTTCATATCAACCTGAAAATTTTATTTTTCATAGATTCTTCTTCGTATGAGTATTCTTTCATAAGCGTGTCATAATGTGTGATTTATTTTTCATGAATAGTTAAAACACATAATGTAAATGTATCCTTCGATCAAGTATCGAAATAACTTCATTATGATTTTTACATATTATCCACTATCTCTTCATAGGATTGTATACTTTTTACATATTCTATTGTGCCATGCCCAATTACTTTTACACCTTTCAATATTTATAATTTATAAGTGATCATTTGAAGATAAATTCTCATCAACGTTATCATCTAAAAATATCAACACATTATTTCTTGTTACCTCTATATGATTATATTTATCTATATTTTTAGACATGGACTGTTATTATGTATATGTTATTAATCATTCATTCTTATTGTTTTTAATTTTTTTGATATTATCATAAAATTCACTAGGTAGTTTATATTTCTTAAATATTTGACTTGTCACATCACTATCATTGGCAGAAATCTAACATCGTATTATAACTAAGCATTTATATAACTTGTGATCATTTTGAGATCATATACCACAACCATCATTAAATCACTCATATATATTATAGGTTGACATCTTAGGTGATGTCTTGATCACAATCTTATCCTCTAGATAATTTCATTTCATCTATTCTTAATAGTTATCCATTGATTCATTCCACTATACAAGTAATGAGATGATATAATTGTATAAATAAAAACTATTTCCAAAATCATCATAAAACAAACAGTAGATTGGAAATTATAATCTTCTCAACTCCTGGTAGTTTTTAGATCGTGATTTTTGTTTCTAAATTTTCACATACAGTGGGTGTTTATATTTTGGAGGAACCCATTTTTTACAAATGGTACACTCTTACATTATTGAAAATGTTCTCACATCAATTCCATTAGTCTGGAATTTTTTGTTTTTTATTATTATACCATAACTATATGAGGAAACAAATATTCATTGACAGTGATTAGAATTATAAAAAAACATTTCTCTACAAACTTCTATTCACATTAACTTCTGATGATTCTTATTTAAGTTTAACTCACTTGTAAAAGTATTCTCTAAATTTCAATAAGACATTTTGAGAAGTAAGAAACACTTATTCTGTATTAAATTTTTCTTTTTTTATATTATTACTATTTTGATTTAGCTCATTGGCTATCTTCTAAAATTAATCTATATTCAATATTTTTTTTATTCACATTAAACATGTTTATTTTTAATATTCATGAATATCCTTTTTAGCCAGTTTGTCTTGAAAAGTTTTTTATTTTCCATCTAACAGAATTATCATCATCTTATATGCCTTCATTTATTTAATATATGTCTCCCCTTTAATGATTCTTTTTATATTAAATTTTTTATTTTATGAGTTTAATTATTAATCCTTTTTTCCATATTGATATATGTTTTGATAAAATGACTGAATTATACATTTTCTTATAAAATCCATTAAAGTTCATTTTTTTCATCACGATCATCAACATAAAATGATTCATTATATTTCTTGAAATTTATAAAACAGGCCTATGATGTATAGAAGATAGTTGATCTTATGTCCCAATCCACATTGGTGAAAATTCATCCATTTCTATTACCATCCTATTTATCTTATTATATGAAATCAGGTTATCATGGTTTAACCACATAATATTAAATAAAATCATATCTTATTCATCTAAGTGAGTACCAAAAATGCTTTTGGTTGGATAGTTACTAAAGAAATGGCCACTTTCCTAAAAATTCCATTATTTTAGTGATTTTTTTCATTTCATTTACACATTTCTATTTTTAAAATTATTTTAGATAACGAAATAATTATATTTACGTACCATTAGGAATCCATATACTAAAAGACACTAGATTCTAGGAAATCTTCAACCCTATGTTTACCGACATTAGAAGACATTAAAAAACGTATCATCGGTTTCATCTAATTGAATGATGATTTTATCTCATTTAATTACATAATAAAATCTAATGAAGGTCATATTGTGATATATATTCTCAGTGTTCTAGTGAATAATTATTTGGATAAATTCTATCTAGAATTTTTCTCATTTTCTTCTTCATAATACATGATTTTTTCATTTTCATTATAAAACATCGGATGTCGTAGAAAATCGAATTTTCTATTGTAATATTTTCTTAAACACTTTCATAATAACCGATTTTGAAATCCATAATTAAAAATTTATATATTTATAAAAAATATTCGTGGACATTATTATTTTCATTATATCATCTTATCAGATAATCCAAGATCTCCTTTTTTGGTTTGGAGACCCATCAATTTAGTTTCTTCCATTTTTGATAAATCCATCATTATATAATTTTGAGCCTTTGCATACATATTTGTGTTAATACTACCTATAATCATAGAAAATAAATTATAATAGGGAGAATATACCATTATAGGATAATCTATCACTTTTACCCAAAGTGATATGAGATATTACATCATCCTATTTCCACATCCATTATTCTTATCACCAATAGAAGTGGGAACACATTTTCTATTTATTAAAATCATCTTCTCTGACTTTAGGAGTGGTTTTGATCTTTTAGAAGATACCTTTATTATGTAACCCCTTATAGATTCTAGATTAGTGTGAGATCATTGTGCGGGGGAAAGAATGAATCTATGAACCATTTTAGTTTTAGAAATTATTCCTTTTAAATTAAACATATATAGAATATATAATCATAGATCGACTATTATTGGGTCATTAATTCATTCCACAAATGATACTGTAAGTAAATGGCACAAAACATACGGATTTATAAGGTTCAATACAAATACCTACCCATTTCATTGTTGTTTATTCCCCAAAGATAGATTCTCTAATATATGAGAAGGTGATTATAAATATTAATTTTTTATTCCACCAAATTAAAAGTTTGTCACACCCCCAGTGCCAATCCACCATCAACAATTAGTGATAACACCAAAATTAACCTTCATGTCTAGTGATTTCATTAACCATTAATCATAATAATTAAGAAACTATATATACCTCTAAATCATATTTTTCTTAGGAAATTGTATCGACCAATTTTAAATAGATCTTTTAACGATACTTCTCCATGAGGTGCATAATCACGATTTCTTATATAGACATTATGATCCTTTCATATATTTTGGCCTTTTCCAATACAATTCTAATCGCATTATATAATTATATTTCTCAATATTATATAATTCTTGATAATGAATTATTTCTCTTATATAATTAATCCATGAACTAACATAGAAGTTTAAAAGTGAAGTGTGAAAATTTTTAAATTCTTATTTTATTTAATAATAATATTTCACAATATAAATTCCATTTCCTTTTTTAAGTCTAAAAATAATCATTACTAATGATCATTATTCATCTTGAAAACCATATCACATTTATTTCCACCATTATTATTTTATAGTCATTCTAAATTAGTATGTGTCAAATATTTTAAGATTTTTTTCTTTAGTTATGTTCTCATGTTAATAAATATTCTTATATTCATGTTCACAAGAACTATGTTATTTATTCCCTGTGATATATCCTCCGTATTTCAAGAGTCCTATAACTATTTCATAGTTTCAAAAACCTTATCACGGGCACGAACTCATTACCTCTCTTTAACCATTAGAATATCTATCATGTAAAATTTTTTTTATTCTTTATTATTTGAGAATGGATAAATATTTTATGTTATAAACATTTTTCTTTGTGTATGTATATTTTTTAAACCAATAATTAATCATGATATATTATTTTTTTCAAAATTTACTTCAATTGTGTTTAACGCATATTAATGTCATGTGCAATCTCTTTCACTGTGAATAGAATGTGCTTCACTAAACACATTATCATGAATTAATGTTTCAAAAAAATATAATTGTATTTAACCAAGACATCTATAAAATATGTGTCCACTTCTTTATGACATTGTTATTTTAATTATTGAATAAATATATTATATTTTCATTAATTCTAAATGTATTTCTATGTTAACCAATTGTTTGATTTCTAAATACATTTAAATTTATTTTCTAAACATGCATTTACTCTATTTTAAAATTCCTGATGATGAAAATAATGTTTCTAATACCTGTAAGAAATATATTCTCTCTTCAAGGTGAGTAAATCACAATAACTTTTAAATCATGAAAAACTATATGAATATCAAATGTATGAAATCCATATGCATGTATGCGTTCATTTGGAAGCATAACCTTCTTTGGGTAACATAATACATAAAGGAAAAAAATTGAATTCAGGTAGTATATTTGATTAATTTCATCAAAACTTAGGCCTTATAATAGTCATGGATACTTATGGTTTCATCGAGGGAGGTTTTTCAATGAAATTATGTGAACAAAATTGACGTTCATGGTCATGAGATTGAAGACGATTCAAGTTGATGACCTAGTGGATGAGAAGGATTTGATCACGTAATGCTGATATAAATGAATCATTGTTAGAGATATCTAATATATATAATTCATGTTAATCAAAAATTAATCCTTATTCTTATTTATAAATTAGATATAAATAATCTCATTATATTGATTTGAATAGCTGATAATGGTTTTTGGCACTCACAACACTTTTCACACCACATCGAGTGTGCTGAATAATATTCCCCCTTTCGTGCCACCACATGTAATCTTACAGATCTATAATCCCCCTATAAACCTTCTTGAACAACCACATTATCTTCCATGAACACAATTCAGCCCATCCTCTATGATATTCCCTTGTGTTGGATCTCCCTTATTGTTGAGCGCTTCTCCCACGGTGAGGCTGATGACTTAGCCCATGTCGCCTGTTATGGTTTTTCTATATTCTGATAAAGAGACACAATAAATATAGTACTTATAATAATTATATGTATAATGTGATCTCAATAAAATATCAATAATTATTCTTAATATAATATCCATCTACAAATATTTTTTATGTAAAATAAATAAAAAACATTTACTTTTTTCAATTAATCTACTTCTCTTAAAATTCTTATAAAATATGTGTAATAATTATTGAAAATTTTCTATGATAATATTTTCAGTAATAAAAGAATAATTTTTTTTGAATATAATTTTCCATGTATTATATAAAATAAAATAAAATTAATCCATACCATTTCTCTATGAATAAAGAATTCATCTTCGATAACCTAAACTCATATTGCCACGTCATTGAAAAAATAAAAAATTTCGGATTAATAGAATTTTTTATGTTAATAATATTAATAAAATATTTAATTCCACTATTATTCTATAACATCATTCTTAAAACAGTTGAAGAGTGGCGATGGTGAGAATAAAGAGATATCACTTCATCAAGTAGGTAGTCCGCTGAAATGCACTGTAAGTATTTTTTGTTTTTCTAAATGGATGGGATGGAATAAATAGATGATAATACAAAAATATAATAACATGTAATAATATTATTATTATTGAGTTTATTAAATTACTCTATTTAGGTAGGTATCAATGTAAAAAAATTGTGTAGAACAATATCAGGATTATGCAATACTCATGTTGGGTACTTGAATTTTATATTGAAATTATCTTTGTAAATTAAATAATTGTATTAAATACATGAGACAAGAACATTATAAAAATTGGATATATTTATATTTGGAGAATAATGGAATAATTTTATCACTAATATAATAAGCCAGAATTTACATAATTGGATATTACATCATTTTAGATGAATATTCAGCACATTTAGGAAGTAAAATAATGAGGACCGTAATTGTGTTGTATCTGAGTAAACATATATGAAACCATCCAAATTCGGGAAAAATTACAATGTTTCAAAAAATACATCATCCTCTATAGTAATTTTGCCTATAAAAATTCTTCATAACCTATCAAAGGGAAACATAAGAAAAGGTTGAACTCAGATGATCAAAAAATGTAAAAAAGGATATACATAAAATAACAGAAGAACAAGGGAATGGGTATAATATTTTCGTATCATACATTTCAAGTCAATGATTATATCAATGAGTCGTGAAATAAATATTTTATGTTAAATAGACATGAATTATAAGGGAAAAAGAAAATTATCCATGAAAAAAACATAGGATAACCGCATGAAATTTTTTCATACACATATGCATTAAAAATATTATATCAGGAATAAAAACTAAAACCTTCATAAAATGTTAGGACTGGGATAATTACCCATATACCTACTTTGGGATTAAGATTCACTCCTATTTATTCTCTTGTTTTGGTACTGGGTTTCCCTCTAAAGTATGGTCATTTTTTTTCATGGGAATCCATCCTATATACCCTCTTGTTTTGGGGTTGAGAATCACTCCATTATGACCTCTTGTTTAATGCATAATATTCTATCTAATTTTAGAATCTATATTCCCTCAAATTTACACTATTTTTCTTATAATTTATTTTATTTTTACCCAATTAATATATGGTATATATTGGTACCAGATATTAGATAATTAAATCTTACATGCATGTGCGACATGAATACAAAACATTCATCCAATATTGACCCTTGAAATGAAATTATTATCATTAAAATTTCATCACATCATAAACAATACTTAAGGGATAGGTTTAAGAATCATTTCATCAAAAAACCCTATTAAAATAAGCAGTATTGAAAGGAATATATCTCGTGAATGGGAAATGGGTTTTACAGACATAAAATCCATTAAAGAGGATCAGTTTTCATAAATATTATGCCATGAAATCATAAACCATTCATATAAATAATCTGAATAGAATATTTGGAAAATTTTCAATAAAGGATAATGTAACACCAACAAATGTAATCATATATGGAAAATTAATTAGAAGGAATCATTAAATCCATTTCAAAATGATAATTTATGTCCATCCATTAAAAATTAGTTTTAAAACATAAATCAATTGGAACAAAATCTTTTGGAAACATATCAATGATGAATGTAATTTTTTTGAAAATATTTCATTAAAAACATTGAGAACTTATAAAAAATGATTAAAAGAATTCATAAAACCATTTCATTGAATGAACTTGGAGAAAAAATAAATTATTCTCATAAAACCATAAAAAATTTAAAATCCTTTTTACTGGAGAATGATCGTAAAAAACAACATTAAAAAATTATAAAAAAATTTAAAATTTATTTTTAAAAAAGAACATAAATATTTACAAAATAAGGTAAATAATGTCAGATGATCATGAAACCATTTTCTTACTTAATTAATTAATAATGACTGTAATTATGGAAACACTACTGGGATATTACATGAATAACCATATGGTAATAAAATTCAATATATCACTTATAAGAAGGATAAAAATGATTCATAAATTTAAAAACATTAATATACAATTTGGATAAATCACAACACTTTTTATTATATTATAATAAAGAGTACATAACATCTAGAGCATTAAACAGGCAGAATATAAGAGGCTATGGGGGGCATGAATGGATGAACCCCAAGAGCGTCCCCTCTAATGAGACTCTTCCATTCATTATAGAGTGATTTAAATTCTAATGGGAGGAAGATATGAATACCTTATGAGGTCAATGAGTCAAGATGATCTACTACCATATTACCCTCCCTCTTAGTATAAAGGATGTCGGTTTCTTCACTGACAAGAGATCTGCACCTTTTTATAACATATGATATAGACCAGTGAGTATTGTATCTACTAATAATGGAATCATGAATAATGATTGAGTCAGTTTCCACTGCAATGAACCTGATACTCATATTCATGATAATATGAAGACCAGTTATCAGATCCAGAGCCTCAGGCATAAACGAATTCCCTCTACCAAAGTGGGTGTTGAATGGTAGAACAACACTACCCCTTGATTCCCTAACCACAACCACCCCTTTAATGTCATTCGAGCTGTAGGAAGAATTGATATAGAGATTTAGGCCTTGGTGGTGTGGGAACCATTTTATCCAACTACATGTATTCCTCGAACTTCTATCAACAACCCTCACATGGAATGGTCTGATATAGGGAGCTTTGATCCATCTATTATATGATCAGACCATTATAATCAGAAGGGATTTAGTATATGCCACCAATGCCTGACCCAAGAACCAAATTCCATCATACCTTTCCCTATTCCATTCCATCCAAATACACCAGCATCCAGCCTCTAATATGACTGCACGGACATTCCTCTCCGGACCAATGTCTCCCACACTAAAAATGATATCATTTTTTCCTATGATCTTTTACAGCAATGGTAATAATTAATCATAGTAAAATGAAACTAATAACACTGAAATATGCATGAAATATCATAAAATAATGTAATTCATGATATATAATATAAAAGTTGGTATATATAGCTCATATAAAAATATAAGTTCCTAAAATGGATTGTCTCTCAATCACAGAAAATTAGGACAAAATTACTCTTCTGATTTCACAACTTTTAAAAAAACACCATGAAATAAATATAACCAAATAGGAATCCAAATACCCATAAATAAAACTATAATAACCATATATTACATCCATGGGTAGTATACACCCCACCCAAATGAAATGAGTGGTGAATAAGGCATGCATCTCATAGAAATAAAAAATTTAGATGAAATTCCCTTACCATAGGCCTTGACATTATTTTAACATATTAAAACCCCATGTATATTAAATATAAGATTAATATAAATATAAAAAATAACCATTTTATTATATATAATTTAATATTTTAATTGGTTATGACTTTATATTAATCATTTATTTATAACTCAATGTTAATGTAATGTGTCAGGTAATACTGACATTATTTTTCGTATATGTTTCGACATTTTATTTTAGATCCAATTACAAATATAATGATTTACTTATTTATATAATGAAACAAATTGTACTAATATCATATAAAATAAATATATATGTAATTATTATAATATATATAATATATATCTTTAAAGGAATACAACATTCATGAAAATAGTAGGTCATACATACTCATGAACATTGTTTCTGTATTATTGTAACATTGAAAGAATGAAAATAAATGATATATAAATATATTATAATTACATTATGATTATTATTTCAAATTTATATTTTTTTTGTAAAAACATCCTTAAAAAATTCTTTGTACGTTGTGAACAAATCAATATGTTCTGAAGAGGTGGTAGTCCACACATCCCCATACGATATTATCTTACATTCAAAAAATAGAAATCATGATTTTATGTGTAATGTATTAATTAATTAAGTATAATTGAATCCTTAATATCATAAATAAAATATAAAAATGTATTTGACATTATAATTTCTAACCATAAGAGGTGATAATGTAAAAAAACATCATCATTTTGAGTGGTGGTAGTTCACTGTACACAAGAATGGTATGTTTGATACCCATTTGATGGTGGTGTGTGTAAGTGAATGTTGAAAAAATAGAATAAAAATTTTAAATGTGTTGAGGATACTTATTTTATTATATAATAATATAATAATATGAATTTCGGTGGTGGAGAAAGAAAAAAAATTAAAGGACCCCCATGAAGTATATTACCTCTTCTTTTGGTAACACATTTTTTTCAGAAAAAGGGAAACCATTGTTTCTTTTAATCCCAATGGTAGGATTAAATGAGTAATTTTGGGATTTTTGGATATTATTTTAATATATATTTTATGATCTATAGTTCTTGAGGTGTTTAATTTTGTTTCTGGGGTATGATCCCTTTTATAGTAGAGGACAATAATTCTTGTAAATTATCAAAAATGGAATTCCACCAACGTTTTCCCATTGAAAATTGTCCCAAAAAAATGGAAAACGTTATATATAATATATTATAGGTTCTAAATATATCCATAAAAGTTATTTTTTAAATTCTAATAGGCCATTTTGGTTATTCTGTGTAAGGTTTAGTCTCTTATTCAGCTAATTATCTTATTAATCATTATAATTTATTTAAATTACATTCACTCATAATATTTTCAAAAAAATTTGATCATATTTAAAATAATATATTTTTAGGATTAAAAATATTTTAACCATTTCTAAAAATTACAATTATATATGTGGAAGAAATTAATTCTAATTTATCCCAAATATGGGACGACAAAGCGGGGTTTTAAGTTATAAATGTTCAAAAACATTTATAAGTTTTTATATACAATATCAATGTGAAATATATTCCAATGATAAAAATTTTATTAATTTATACAAAAATATAGTATTTAAAAAATAAAAAAAATTAAACATAAAAATTTACCTTATAAATAATATAGATAAAAAGGAATTTTTTCAATAAAATCTTATATTTTTTCCAATTCATCAAAAAATGAAACTTCACAGAAAAATACCAAATATTCACCATAAGATAATTTTTATGTTCTAATTTAAAATATATTTTTTATTTTGAAATAAAAAATAAATTAAGGATCCAACATTTTTAATTAAAATGGGTTCTCCATCAATAGTTATTAAAATTACTTTTAGAAGAAAATTCATTTTTCTTCATAGAATTGGATTTATTTTTTATATTATACCTTCAAAATATACTGGGTAAGTATCAAAATAATTATTTTATAAATTTTATATAAATCTTATTTAAAAAATTAATCAAATGTCTTATGTTCAATTCATTGAGATAAATTTTTTTGTACATAGGAATGTAGTTTTTTGTTCAAAATTAATTTATTCATTTTAAAATAGTTCTTTATTTGGATATACTAATTTATAACAAAAATGAGTCATTTTATATACATGTGTAAATAATAATTTCAGAATTTATTTTATATTATTCATAACTTCTCTTCAAACAGATATGATATAGTTATAATAATATTTTTACAATAATATCAATATAATATTGTAGTTCAATAAAAACATAGCCTTATGTGTCATTAATGTTTTTGAAGGAAAACAGAATTATGTTTATCACAAGGTAAATGTAGGGTTACGTATACCAAATTGTTATATAAGCATTTTATCTTGTGAATTAATGTCAAATATTTTCCTCTAATATATGAAAAAACTATGAACAATGTTGCATGAAATGAAAAATATCAAAAATATTGAATTAATTTTAAATAAATATTTCAAATAATCTTAAGTTGTTACATTATACCCACTAAAAATTTATTTCTACATAAAAATTAATCTTTATTATCAATTGATTAATAATTTAATGTTTCATTAATAAAAACCCACATCATAAAAATGAGTACATAAAATTCCAATAAAAAGAATGTTAGAAAAACTATAGTTACCTAAAGTAAACCATAACATAGTATTCACATAGGATAACATAAGCGGGAGGTAAAAACATGTACATGGAGGAGAAGAAAAATTATTTTTAGGATGTAATTTTTTCATAAATAATAAAATAATGAAAGATCAATTGAATTTTGAGGGCCTCAATGTCCTAAATTTGTGATGATTTAAGTAGTCAATAGTTAAAAAAAGGTATCATGACAAAATTTAATTTCTATATAATTTAAATAATGTTAAATAAATATCATGAAAGGATATTCATTTATGAATTTTGGACAACTTGTCCCTTTGTTATTCCTTTATCATCTTCTACTTCATATCTCGTTTCAAAAAACGAAGGTGAATTTTTCCTTTTTTTAATCATTAATAGATTATGAGATCGCTAGATATAATGATAGGTCATTCCTTATATTTTTATTACAATAGATGGTTATAACATGTTATCCAATATTGATAAATCCATATAAGGTGAGATATTAAATTATACCCTAAAACCTTATCTGATGTTTAACATAAACCATTCCATAAATATGTAACCTTATAACTCTTATGGAAGATGAATGTATAATACACTAGAAATAAGGTCACAAAATTTATCAAAAATTTATTAAAATTTATCCCTCATATATCATGATGTAACTCTTTCATTTCTCATAAGAAACATTTCAAAACCTTTATAATGTATTCCCTTGGGACATGGTAATTGCAAAAATTATCACAAATCCTTATGGAATACCTTCTTATTTCCTTGTTCTAAATTATATAGGATATATTCAAAAAATGATATAATACAGTAATCACCCTCAATGATAGTATAAAATATTTTCTAAAAGTCCTTAATTAGATTCACTATAATAAGTTCTATCAAATTATCTTATTCATATCCAATACAACAATATTTAAACAACATTATATTATCGTAAGAAACATATTAAGCATTATCTTCCCTTAGTAAAAATGTCATATTGACATAAAATAACATTTTATGTACATTATAATCATTCAACATAATCTTTTAAATTATTATTGAGATATAAAAAATAAAAAATATAGGTATATTTCCCCATTCAAATAACATAAATCATGGATCAAAATACATAAAAACCTTTTTTCTTACACTTCATCCATATTAAATAGATGTATAGATCATCCTATTTTATAATAAATTATTCATTTAATATTTCATCTTTATGCTCATCTTCATAAAAAATATAACCATTACTCATTCCACATTTATAATTCTGTTCATGAGCATTCCACTCAGGACATTGATTTACAATATGACCATTCATTCATCACATTAATCATTTATCCATGTATAATGTAATATGAAATATTTTTTTTATATTTATTTCATTAACCATCCTGTTCATTTATCCTCCAAAATTACATTATTTGTGTTTTTATATTTCATAATCGAAACATCTTCTTATTTCTATATGACATTCATTTAAGTTATTTGTTCCACATTCATGACTTAAAGGAAACTCAATCTTCATTCCTATATGGTCTCAATTACTCTAACTCTTAGTAAACTCGTTCCAAATCTTCTCTATTGAGTCTAATGGTTAGTTAAGATGTAAATTGTTAATCGTGTTCCTTAAAAAATAATTAATAATAACAAAAAGATCATTCACTCCATTTGGAATCCAATTTGACTTATCATCAGAAAATATTATATCACATAAATTGTTAACCATGTTTTTTGGTTCCACCCATTGACTACAACTTGAAAGCATCGAGTAAGAATCAATTATAATATTAGGGAATAATATAATCATCAAAACCATCTTATATAATATCTAAATTATGAAACCTTCCATGATCTATGAATCTTTAGGTCTATTAGTGTTTCTTCGTAGAAAATTTCCATTATGATCTACCATGATGTTTTTTAGGAGTTTATGATTTTCCAAATAAAATTCCTCATGATTGTCAAAATAGGTATGAAGTGAGTACCATTGTATTGTACTAGTATATGCTTGAGTCATGGTTGAAGCCCCTTTTTAGAAATTTTACCCATAGGTCCACTTGTTATAGAGCCACATTCACTTGTAGAATCTAGAAATGGTTTTATTTCTATGAAACTACTCATTATATCCTTTACCGAAATTCAAAGAAAAATTCTTATTCTTTTCCTTATCTGTAAGACATATCCTAAGAGACATATCCATTGAAATATCTCAAGGGATCTCAATAATGTTTTCTTATCTTATTTTCTATATATTGAATAATAAATTCCTCTAATACCAAATCTAGTAGTAGAGGATTAATATTCATTAACATTAAATCATTATTTATGAATATTGAAAATATTTCATAAATAAATTCACAGGGGCCAAAGTATTTTATTATACATGGAATAATAGAACAGGATATTCTAACTTGGTGAATGATATTTAATGCTTCCCACAAAGATATTCCCATATAGTACATATACCTTATTCCTTCTTCATAACATGGGGAATGGAAGAATTAGAAAAGGTGACGTATGATTATCACTAATTGTAAAAAATAGATATATAAGCATTTCATGAGAATAAGGGTATTATAATAAGATTTGAAGATCATTTACTCCATATTAAGTATCATATACAAGAGTTGTGGCATAGATATTGCTCATAAGAAATGAATCATAAGGAAAACGTGATCATAATACATTAAAACATAACATAAGAAATAGGCATCATATTTTCAGAATACATAGAAGTATAGAAAGGGTTATTTAATAGATACCGAACAAGACCATCATAACATATTAGGATTGGGATAATAACCCATATACCTACATTGGGAATGGGATTTTCAAAAGTGTACACTCTTGTTATTGTATAAGTATTCCCACCCTTTTACCCTATTATTTTGGGTTTTGGATTCCCTCTCGTGTACACTCTTATTTTGTTCTTGTGATGCCCCCTATGTAACATATTGTTTCAAGAATTAGATTTAATATTTCTTCATTCTAGGTATGTATTCCTAACTATTCTCTTGAGATGACAAAATAAATATCCATACCCAATTTATTGGAGGTATATATATGTTCAATGTTTCACATAATGAAATCATACATTCCAATGGAACAAGATAACGAAACATTTATTATATCATGACCCATGAAATGAAATGGGTTTCATTATTGTTTAAACACAACATAACACTTTTAAATGGGTTTGGTTTCATAATCATTTCATTGAATCATAACCTATGAAAAGAAGAAGGTTTTAAATGAAGATACCCCTTTAAATAGAAATAGTATTGGAAAACATATAACCCATGAAATGGAAACAAGTTTCATAATAATAATTCCATAAAATCAAAAATAATTATTACAAATAACATAAATGGAACATTTGGATTAATTTCCAAAATGTAATGAGTAATTCTAACAGATTTCCTCTTATATAAAAAATAATTTTTCAAAATACTTTAATACCATTTCTTGAAGAATATATATTTTCTTGATCAAAATACTCTTTTTAAAACATATATCCATTTGGAAAAACATTTCCATTTAAAATATATTGAATAACAAGGAATTTTTTTAGAACATTTTATTTAAAAACATAATTATAATATATAATTAATTATTTAAAACATTTTGAAAATAATTTTATTTGAAAGAAATTATTTGAACTTATAAAGATATTTTGAAAATGTTTTTAGAACCAATTATTCAAAAACAATTTTAAAACAAATAATGGATTCATTGAAAATAATAAATAAATTTAAAATATGTTTTCCTTGAGAATAATTTTAATATATCATCTTTAAATAAATTTATAATAAATTATTTAAATCATAGTTTTTGAAATAATAAATATTTCTGACTGAAAGGAGAAATATATTCGGATATTCATAAAACAAAATATTAATTATATTATGTTACAAAGAGTGTAAAATTTTTAATGATACTTTTATATGACATGAATAAACATTTTATAATAAAATTAAAAAGATTTATTAATAGATTGATGATAATATATTATCAAAGGAAGTATAATATTAAACAATTTCGAGAAACGATGAAATTGTAACTATAAATTGTTATCACATTGGTAACATTAAAAAATAGTAAAATGGAGATAGTAACATTAAATGAATCTAGAATTGTAATTAATGTAATTATATTAAATATATAACATGTAAATGTAATTCTATGGACCTCATAAAAAATTATTTTGGCATAACATGTCTTTTGTCTCAAAGAAAAAAGTCAAGACAAAACATCTTTTAAAATTTTGTATCTTTTGAATCAGAAACACCATTAAAAATAAAACCAAATAGATTTTTAGATACCCATAATGTTACGTTTAAAAATCATATAATACATCCATTGTAGTTATAAACACCACAAAAAATAAATGAGTATTGAATAAAAAAATATTCTCATTGAAATTAATAGTGACAAAAAATCACTTTACATTAAGTCTTATCATTTGTCATACACATTAAAAACTCTTGTATAGTAAATATATGTTTTTATAAATAATTGTAATAAACATATTGTATGATCGAAATAATGATGTATATTGTCAATATATACTAGGGGGTGAATTTAATACTTTAAAAATTCTTTTGTAAACATTAAATTTAATAGAAAACATTCCTAAAGAATGTTTTTGAACCTTAAAGAAATATGTTTCATAAGGATAGCTTAGTTTGATAAAGTTAAAAAAAACATTCACAATACCTCTAAAAGAAACCTTTTATTATTATTTAAAATCTTAATATATCAACTTATTAATGATTTTATTAAAGGAATGATTCTACCTTAAATTATATAGAATCACTAACATAATTATTGTAACAGAATTAGAAATTATAAGAATGTTATACTTTTTATCTTTAAAAAAGTTAAGATTATAATGGAATTAGAACAAATTGAAATAGAAAACATGTAATAAAAAGATTATTTTATCCCAAAGAGAGGGGAATACAACACACTTGGATAATGGTTCTTTGATTTATACTTTCAATAAATCATGTCTTACCCGAACATAGGTTAACCCTCAATCCAAATATCCCAATCTGTCTTGTTATCCCCAACATCTCTAGATTTAGAAGGAAATCTGAACATTTTTCTTCCAAACCTGGAATCCCACGATCAGCACAATAAGAGTCTGCACATAGCATTTTTCAATAGGTTATTCACTCCAGAACAAGTTGTTCAGGACATCTACATAAAGCATTGAGAGTTGTAAGAGCCTCTCCCTCTAGAAATCACTTTACATACCTTGGTGGAATTTCAATTCACTATTAATAATTGAAGTTTTATATGTTACTTTTCCCATATTAATGTACTTTTATTTATAGGAAAAACTTCCCAACGGTCAGATCCACTCCAATGGTCATATTTTCCTTAAATTTCAGAGGGACCTGAACATGTTTCAAAAAAACAACAGTTAGTTTGTAAGAGATTGTATGAAATAATTTAATTTATAAGAAACAATGTTATGTTTAAGATAATTATTTATTATAATAAAACATAGAATCTGATAATATTGGTGCAATACATTAAAAAACACTATCATTATCAAGAAAACAGATTCTTAAGGAAAATTAAATCATATTGTGAAAACAGTATCACATTTGTACTAAAATCAGTATCATCATATAGAATGACATCTGTATCGGATTCAAAATTATTAAATGGAATGAAATTTATACTATATTTGGAATCATAAAACTGAATGAATTTTATACCAGATTCAGAATCATAAAACTTCATGACTTTTGTACCGGATTCAGAATAATAAAACTGAATGAATTTTATACCAGATTCGAAATACTAAAACTAAATAAATTTTGAAATGGATTCAGAATTATAAAACATAATGACTTATGTACCGGATTCTGAATCATAAAACCAAATAAAATTAGAAATCTCTAAGTAAATAATAATGAATAATTTGGAACAAATAAAAGAAATGCAGAACTTAATAAAAACCGTGTGATTTTTAAAACATAAGTCCATAAGGAATAGAAAAGTAAAAAGATAACTATATTGACTCAACAATCTACCCCTTTTTGGAAAGCACAACAAAATTTCTATGGAAGAATATATTGACTTTGATAAACAAGTAAAAATATACTTATCTCCCCCTTTGAATGAGATTTAGGATGAATACGAATAACTCACCCTTAGGTTATGTTTCTCGAGGATCATATTCTTTATCTTTAGAATCTGGTTTTCTTTCTTATGTAAATATCTCCCCCTTAGATATACATTACTTCTTAAGAAAAAACCCCTTTAATAGATTATCCCACTTTGGAGTCTTTAATAAATTCTACTTTAAAATAAATTATCCCTCATTTTGATTTTCAAAAAGGGATGGAAAAGTATAATATGAACCAATAAGGTTAATAGAATATACATTCGAAAACAAAAGAGATATATGCAACATATATCTAAAGGAAATTTTTGTAAATAACATTTATGTGAAAACAAAACATCGGAATGTAAAAATAATATCATCTATCCATATTCTACTCAGACAACATTTTCTTTATCAAAGCATTGAGTTTATTTACATTCATTATAGTTATCTTAAAACTTCTTCGACAAGAACTCTCGATCCAGATTCATCTTTTCTAATGAAAATATTCTTTCTTCATGATTAACCACATTTTCACTAATATGGCCCTGACATCCTTTTCACTACATACAGATCGAGCAATAGAATTGAGTTGACAAACCTTCTCAGATATTTATGCCTTGACCTTGTTGAACTTAGTTTTATAAGTATTGAATGCTCTATTGGTTGAATCCATGATGTCACTAAACTGTTTGCGCTCTTCATTGATAGTTTTTATGTGGTTAAAGAGTTCTTTACAAGTCTCATTTTGATCATTGTAATCAATCTAATGATTACTAACGTTTTCTTCTTGCATAACAACCATGTCCATAAGTATATTGGTTGATTCCGTCTTTTGATTCAATTTTTATTACACCATTTGACTCTGGACATCTATATTTTCAAGAACTGTAATGGTTCAGACTAACTTTAATAATGATATCTTGACAAATTCATGTTCAAAATATTATGATGATTCAGAACCTGAAACTTATTTTCAATTATCAACTCCTCTTTGAGTTCAAAAAGTTGGTTTCTCTATTCTCATTGAAGACTTATGAGGTTTTTCCTTATCAGTTGAGGCAACCAAATCACTATTTTCCTTCTTAGGATTTCAAATTGGGGATTTCTCATCAGATACTTAGATATAATTAATATCATTATTTTCATTTTCTTCCCTTTCAAACTCATGATATTGAGATCCTTCTTGTCTTTATTCATCCAGAATTTCTTCTTCTTTAATACCATATTGATCAACATGTTCTTTATCTTCTTCTTCCATTTCAATGACAAATAGTTCTTCATCTTTGACTTCAAAATAAACTACTTCCTCAACTTCTTCATCAACTTCCTCCTCAATATGTTCTTCAGAAATGGTTTTAGAAATTGAACCCATAGGATATACAATGTAATCTTCCACTTCCCTTAAAAATGATCGTAATCTTCTTGACTAATATGATTTTATTTTTATTGAATAGGATCTGATTAATATAGATCATTCTTGTATTTCTATATTTTTTGATTGAAAAATGACTTCTTATCAACAACTTGAGGTTTGGGTACTTCTTGAGATTTCATTTTTACAGCATTTAGTAATGACTGACACACATGATATTCCAAGGACTTCTTATTCTGGATTTTCTCCTTTTTTCATAATCATGATTTTTAGCTTTCTTAATTTTTAATGCCTTATCATCTGTAGGGTTTTGGCCAAAAGATGGATCTTCTTTTTTTATAGCTTCCATTTCTCTCAACATTAAAGCGTTTTCATCAGAAGAGGCTTTCATTTTATTTGTAAAAGGAGGTGCTGAAACCAGGATACCAGGAACTAGTACTAGAAATCATGGTTCTTTGTGTTTACATTTCATGGGTACCTATTTTAATGATTCTGGAACATCACCTTAGTTTTGTACAACTATATCTTCAAACATTTTGTATTCATGTATAAACTCTACCTTTATTCTCTATAGAGTGTCATCACTGAGCAACAAAATCATCAAAGGCTTTGAGACTGATTGGCATGGGACATTCAGTTCATAATGTCACATAACTATTATCTTAACAATTTTTGCTGGATACATTAGATTATGAGATCTGATGATTCCGCCTATTATTTCATGGATGGTGAGAAAGATGAACTTAACCAAGATGATCTAATTATGTTGACAAGAAAATATAAATGAATGATATCACATATCGTTATAGAGTCTTTATATCATTTTCTTGGAATAAGATAGACTTTCATCCAGAATGATTCTATCTTAATATTAGGTGTATGATTTGTAATCTTAGGATTCATAACGTACTTAAGACCATGATAATACAAATCCTTGGCTTTTCCAAAAGAACCTTCCTTCTTATGATGTTTTTGAGAGCCTAGAATAACTTCCCCTTCATATGGTATATTGAGAACATTTGTTTACTTCTTATAGAATACTTTATAAGTCTCATCATAACATTTTATCATAAACAAGTCCTTTCCATTCTTTTAAAATAATTTAACAGATTCATAGAATGAAATAACTAGATCAAGGAAAACCGGATCTTGACTTTTCTCCTTAGACACACAAACACTTTCTCAACCATTAGTTCATATCACCTTAGAGATAAGGGATTTATACATTTCAAGAAGTTAGGTAAAACCAAACTTTCAATAAAGATAGACCTATCCTTTACTTCCTAGGTAATCGACATCTGTTCTATTGAGGATTCTGGAGACATTCGTGGTAAAAGATACAATGAAATTGGAATGATGGATTTGATGGAAACAGAAATTCGGCATAGAGGGAAGTGAAGATGGTGTGACACTCATAAACAAGGAACCCCTTATATAGACCTAGATATGACCTTTCAACTTCCATAATATATTCAATGGGCTGAAAATAACCTGATCTGATCTAAGGGTTGAGGATGATTATAGCAAATATGAATTTCGGTATTTTCATGTAAGGTAAACCTGAATGGAAAATATTGAAATATCAACAATAGAAACTTAATGTAAGAAAATAATGAGGCTTAAATTTTACCTTTTCGAAAATTCTAAATAATTTATTAGTATTATAAAAATTCTCTTCGAAATCTCAGATTCCAAAATTTCAATTCTAAGAATTTTAATTTTGAAAATAAAGATAAAATTTTTATGAAATAACTATTTTCTTAAAGAAAGTTCAATTTTTTATGAAATAAAAATTTCCATTATTAAAGTTGAAATTGTTAAGAAAGAATAAATTTCTTAAGGGAGGATAAAATTTTTATGAAATAAAAAACATTCTTAAGGAAAGAGTACGATTGATTATTAAAAAACAATTTTCATAAGGAAAGAAACAATTTTTAAGATAGATACATTTTCCTAAGGAAAGAATAAAAAAATTTTGAATGAAAAATTTTCTTTAGGAAATAATAATAAGGAATAACAAAAAAGGATATGTAGTCCCCCTGAAATAAGTATTAGTCCTTATGGCCCTTTACAAAAATGAACATTTGAAAAAATTTCTTTTCCATGAAGAATAATGTTACCTATACTGATAATTTCTCCTTGAGAGTTATCTCTAAAGGTTAAATTAACACCATTAGTCTTTAAAATCAATTTGAAATTGTCTTTGATACCATTCATGTGCCGGGATAATCCACTATCCATGTACTATATGTTGTTGTCACTTCTATCATTATCCTGAAAGAGAAACAATTAGGTTTTTGGAATCTAAACATACATGGATCCGAAATTGTTAGATAATAAAATCATGTTTAACAATATTTCTTTAGAAAGTATGATTTATGAATCCCAAGGGATTAAAAATTATTTAAAGAACAATTCTTCTTCCATTTCCCACCACATTTACATTTAGTATAAAAAGGGGCTCTTGAAGGAACAAAGTAATATTTTAAAAAAATAGGTTTTTATGAGAATAACCTAATATATTGTTATTATAATAAAGTATAATTTTAGAGTACATCTGGTCAAAAGTTTCCTTACCAAATGTAAAATTTATTAGATGTTTTTTCACTGAAAATATTTCATATTTTAGTCTCATGACTATATTCCTATCCATATGTATAATATACTTAGAGATAAGTTTATCCTCTAAAACATATTTTTTAAAAAATATATTTATAAGATCATTAGAAGGCTTATCCTTCTCAAAATTAACATCATCATGATTCTTAGAAAGCTTTTCTAAAACTTAATTTATCATATCAAGATCTTTAGTAAGATCCAAAACATCATTTGTTAGAAGCCATTCTCTAGAATTTTCGTTTTCATGTTTCTTGGAAAAAATACAATTTATTATCTCTAGCTACATAGGAAATCTAGAAACTTAATTATAGGAAGTGAAATATTTACTGATATCTGATGAGGTAGGTTCTTAATCTTAAGGAAAATATTTATCATAAAAATATTCACTCAAATACATATTGGTTAAGGATTCAGCATTTTGTACCTTATCCATAAGAAAATGATTCTGAAATGAAGCACCGGCTATTAAACTGATATTATTTTTATCAGATGATACATAATCTGAAGAATCATTAGAATAATATACCCCACAATCACTCAAATTGTCATTGGCTTTTGGGAATGTATTATGATTTGATCTGAAGAACTTCTTCTTTTTTCTCTCAAAATTCATGACCTTCTTGTCTCATTTATTATGTAAGGGACAATCAGTTCTGATACAAATTCTTATTCTATATTCATATAATGTAACTTCTCTATCATTCTTATCTTTTCCATCAATCTTTTTGTATCTGTATTGAATTTTTTTCTGCAAAAAATCATTTTCATCTTCCGAGCAAGACTATCTAACTCATTTTTAGAAGCTTCACTTTCACTAGATTCTTATTGAATAACAACCTTCTTGTATTTAGATCTAGTAACTCTTACAGAAGTCTTGGTTTTCATATGAATTGATGTAGTTTTAAAAGCACCACTTCCATTTTCATTATTTTGCTTTATATTATCAGCATCTCTCTTCATTCTGGTTTCATGTTGAAGAAGTATTCCAAACGCTCATGAAGAGAAATGAGATTAAATTTTCTATTTTCATATATAGATATACTCTTGGATTACCATTCATTGGGAATGATGTCTATAATCTTGTATACAATAATCTCATCATTTAAACCATTCTATCCCATGGATTTTAATCTATTGACAATAGTCATAAACCTTTGTTGTACCTTAAATAAAGTTTCTCCATAAGTAAAGCAGAAACCATGATAATCAGCTCGGAGCCTAGCTCATCTAGATTCAATGACATTGGATGTTCCAAATTGAATTACTTCAAGATTATTCCAGATACCATTTTCAACGTTACATGATGAAATTTGGCTATATTTATTTCTATTCATGGAACAATGAAAAGTATTCCGCACCTCAAATTTCATTTGGTATTCCACCTATTCTATATTATTAAAAATTCTAAATTCCATATCATGAATATTATAATTTATACTTAACATAATGTAATTGACTACACAAATATTTATCACAATGGTCTTCATTCTGTCTCTCCAGTAGTCATAGAAATTTCCATTAATGTTTGGTGGTTATGTAAGATTGAGATTATCTAGAGATCTAACATGAATTCATGCCATACAAAAAAAATTTCATTCCACAAAACATGTTAGATGTAATATATTATATACAAATAAGAAAAATAAATCATGGGGAAGAAAACTTATATGTGAATAGAAGTATTTCAGAGACCTACTTTGATACAAATATTCGCATCGATATAATGGTATAGGATCTCAATATACAAGATGGGGTGAATTTTATACTTTAAAATTTTCTTTGGAACATTTAATTTTAATAGAAAACCTTCATAAATAATGTTTATTAACATTAAGGAAATATGTTTCTTAATGTTACCTTTGTTTAAAAAAGTTAAACAATCATTCACAAAACCTCTTTTAGAATCCTTTTCTTAATCATTACAATCTTAAGATAAAAACATGGGGAACATAATATTAATGGAATGATTCAACCATAAAGTGTATAGAATCTATAAAATAATCAGAGTAACTGAATTTGAAAGTATAGGAAATATAAAATTACTAAATTTAAAAAAATTAAGATTACAATGGAATTAAAATATCTTGAAATAGAAAATATGTAATAATATGATTTTTTAATCCCAATGATAATGGTATGCATCAAACTTTTATAAAGGTTCCTTGATTTATACCTACAACAAATTCTATCATACCCAAACCCGGGTAACCCCTCAATCCGACTATAGGTATCTGTCTTGTTATCCCCAAAAACACTCAAATTAGAAGGAAATATGAACATATGTATTCCAAACCTGGAATCCCACGATCACTTTGATTGGAGTCATTACAAATCTTGTCTAAACATTTTGTTCATGCCTGAACAAGTTGTTCATGACATCCACATAAAGCACTGAGAGTTTTAAGAGCCTCTCTCTCCAAAAATCACTTCACAAATTTTGGTCGCTTCACAATTCACTTGTCATCATTGAATTTTTCTCTGTTACATTTCCCTTTAAATAGGACATGTATGTATAAAAAAATCTCAACGGTAATCTCCACTCCAACGATCATATATTCTTTAATTTTCGGAGGGACCTGGACAGATATCAAACAAACAATGGTTAGCTTGTAACCGATTGTAAGAAATCATTTCATGTATAAGAAACAATGTTAAGTTCAAGATAAATGTTAAGTATAAGAAAGCATAAAATCTGAAAAAATTTGAACAATACAATAAATATATTCAACAATATCATGGAAACATATTCATAAAAAAATAAATTCGAATTGTGAAAATTGTATCACATTTGAACTGGAATCGGTATCATGAAATGGAATGACATTTATACTGAATTCATAATCATAAAATGTAATGAAATTTGTACCGGATTCAGAATCTTATAACTGAATGACTTTTGTAAAAAATTCAGGATCGAAAAACTAAACTAATTTTGTACTTGATTCGAATCACAAAATTGAATGACTTTTGTCCCGAATTCAGAATCATAAAACTGAATAAATTTTGAACCAGATTCGGAATCATAAAACTAAATGAATTTTTGTACCAGAATCAGAATCATAAAACTGAATTTCTTTTTTTTAATTATAACATAGTGAGAAAACTATATGTATAAGGGAATGAAAAATTCAGAACATAATAAAACAAATTTGAACATAAGAAAAAGTGTGTGTGATTTTCAAAACATAAGACCATAAGAAATTATGAAGTCATAAGATAACCTTATTGGATAAACACATATTATTATATTCAATATGATATATTTTTTGGTTTTGAAATTATATTATAGGTTTATTAACAACTTCATGTTAATGTTACATTTCGGGTAATATTCGCTTTATTTTTCATTTATGTTTTAACATGTTATTGTTGACCCTCTTACATTGATCATGATTTTATTATATAGTGAATTTAAAAAATGGTATAAATATCCTATATATTAATTATATATATATATATATTTATAATAATATATATAAGTTATAATTATGAAATGTAACAAACCATTAATAGAGATGATAGTTCATACTATGCATGAATGCTATTTTCTTTTCATTATCGTAATGAAATAATGAAATGAAACGAACTATATATATATATTATAAATACAATATATTTATTGTTTCATATATATCGTATGAACTCACTATATTAATCCTTAATGACTTCTATATATGGTGTGGTCAAATCACATCGCATTGAGGAGGCAGCAATCCACACATTGCCAAATGAATTTGTCACACATAACAAATATAAAAAATGAGGATTTGTGTTTTAAAATATTTATAAAAGAATAAATACATCATATATATCATAAATTATTTATAAATACACATTTAATATCATTATTTCCATCAATTAGAGGAGGTAAAGGAAAAACGAGCTATAAGATTTCTTGAGGCGGTAATTCATTATACAATATAACGGTAGGTTTGTTAACGATTAGATGGATTTGTGATTAAGTGAAGGTGTAAAACATATAATAAGATCATATAATTATTTTTATGAAACAATTTTTATTATATATTCATGGAATACAAATATATTAGGCGGTGTATAATGAAAAATAATGAAATGATGTTATCTCCTCTTTGGATAACTCCCTTTGATTTGCAAGAAATGGATTATTTGGATTGAATTATTATCATAAAGAGGATTAAAGGATGAAGAGTTTTTGGAAAATTATTTTAGCATGTTTGGGTTTAGATAAAGGCCATGAAATTTTTGAATAAATAGGAGGGGTTAGTACCATGTGGAGGGGGAGTGGCAATGATTTAAATTTCTAAACATGGAAATTCACCCACATTTTTTATATGAAAAGTGGCTACAATAATTTAAAAACATTGATCTACGTGGTTATAGGGTCTATATGTGGTTATAGGGTCTATACGTGGCTATTAAAAATATATTTTATTTGTTTCTATGTCATTATTTCCCTTAACTGTAAGTCTTATTCCATTATTAAGTTCATTTTCCACATAATCATTGTAAATAATTTGAAATAATTTCAATAATATATTTTTCCAAAACTATGTTTACCTTATATGGAATTATATATTCTATGATTCCAAATATGGAATCTATTTTGAAAAATTTATAACCCTAAATTGGATGATGTTAATTCTAATTTGATCCTATATATTGGATGATAAAGCTGGTTTCTAATGTAAAATGTTCAAACATTAGGAAAGCTCTTATATCTAATATCAATTTAATGTTGATTAAAATGAATGAAATTTGATTAATTGATAAAAAGTTGATCTGTTTAAACTTTTAATCAAATTAAAAGTATAATTTATCCTTATAAACAATTGAATTATAGAATATGTTTGAATTAAAATCACGTATTTTTCAATTTTCACCAAAAATGAATGTTAATAGAAAAATACAAAAACATCACCCTATGATATTATTTTTGTCCTATTTATATGATAACTTATATTTTTTAGATATATAATCAATACAATTAATAATAATTTCCTTTAAAATTGGTTATCTATTAAAAAGAGGTAAAATTATATTTTAGATTAATATATCTTTTTATTTATAAAATTGTATTTATTCTTATGTTATAGGTATCAAATCTATTGTACAAGTATAGAAAATATTTATTGAATATATTATACAATAATTTTTTAAAAAAAATTAAGTTAATATTTTTTTAAAATATATTGTGATAAAATAATGATAATACATTGAATAATACTTTTCATAGAAAAGTAAGTTCTTTTTTATAAAATAGTTATTGTATTTTACTCTACTAATTTTTAACTAATGGACTCATTTTATATAAATATTTCAATCGTATTTTCAAAATTTTATAAATAATATTAATTACTTTTATTCTTATTATGAGGTGGTAGTTATAAAAAATATTTTAATAATAAAACTAATATTATATTGTACATTGGAAATAAATATCGGGCATTTGTGTTATGCATGATGTTGAACAAACTCACCACTGTGTGTAGGGCATGGAAAACATAGTATTTCATGTACCTCAAGTTAATATAGATTTTATGTTGAGATCACTAAATCTATACATAGTTTATTAAGATATAAATAAACTATATTCAGGGATGCATGAAAGGTAAATTATCAAACTAATTAAATTAATTTGAAAAGAATATATTTTAAAAATATCAAGGTGTTATAATGAAATTAAAATTGATATTTTTTATCATGAAGTGGTGATATATTTCCCCATTAATATCTTATCAAAGGTCCCATTTCAAAATAACCATTATATTTTAATAATTACATTCCACTATTTACGTTTTACTGGTTCTAAATGTGAATAATAATGTAAATTGGAGTGAAATTGAGTTGATCCATCTTATATGAATGTTTTACACAAATTTTATAATATATATATACATATATATATTTATTTATTTATTTATTTATGTATACGATTTTTTGTTTTTTTGGGTTTAATAGTTTTCATCCAAGGAACATATATTTTATTAAAATTTTAATTTATCATCTCTTACCAAATTTGGGTTGATAAATAGTAATTTAGTCCACATTTAAGGAAAATAAATTTATAAATAATATAAAATTTAGTTTTAATATAAAAATTATTATTTATTGAAAAAGAAATGTGTAAAAAATTTTATTTTGACCATTATGTTTTCATCATCATGTATTAAATTAATTAAAAATGAGTGAATAAATATTATTATAGATGTGAAAAATCATATTTTTTTAATATAAAATATATCATTATAAATAATTTTTTTATAAATTCATCAAAATTAATAAATTGATAAATTGAAAAAAGAATCATTTTCTATTATCATGGTGACTAATTATTGTACTAACAGTTGTACATTTAATCATAAATTAAAATTTAACATATCTAATAATACAAAAACACTGTTAAATTTTATGAAATCAAATTTACTGATTTAGATTCTAGAGTTAATGGAAACTTATTTTTAAAATATATGATTGAATCATTATTTAATGTAAAATATTACCTAATCCCCACAATGATAAACATGGGTTTAATATATTAAACATAATATATTAAAATGATTTATTTTAATTTATTTATTAATATATTTATAGATTTATATTCAAAATATTTAACTCAATCTTGAATTATGGTAATGTCATAAATGTTATCGTGCTAGAAAAACTGGTATTTTTTTATTCATCTAAAATTCATTTATCCTATAAAATTTGAAAACATAAACATATGGTAATTTGATATATAGAATTAGAAAATGAAGTTAATTTTTTAAAATTGATATTATAGCAATTTTAAATTTATCATTTCAATAAAAATATATTAAATAATGGAAATTTATTTTATCCAAATTTCTCTTTTTAAATCATTAATTATTCATAATAATGGTTTCTATTTATTTTTATTTGATTATAATATTTTTTTACTGGAGTTTTTATTTTTCAAATGTACTATAAATTATAAATATTACATGAGTTGTTTTATTTCGATGTTTTGTGTTGAATATACTATAAAACAAAGTAAAAAAATTATCCAAACTCTCAATTCATAATATTATACCACTTAAATAAATTTGATCCTCACAATTTTATTTATTAATAATTAATTATCATATGTGAGGTAATTAGTAACATATTTTTCAATCATGTATAACTTTTAATGGTACATATTTCATACTATCTTAATATATATTTAGTTACATATCATTCCTAAATCAATATTATTCATTTATATAATCGTACAGTAAGATATTTATATACCAAAATCATTCATTCTCCAAAATATCACTTTCTATTGAAAAGTTTAATTTATAACACATTAATTAATAGTGAAACTATATACTTTTCATGAAATTAACAATATATTTATCTTAAAAATGGTAATGTTTTCTATGTCATTAAATCACATACACCTGGCAATATTTAACACAAATCCATAAAATGTGATTAACTTCAAAAATAATTATTTAATAAAATAGCTATCACATAGATCGGAATACATTAAAAGATATACCTTTTTCATGTTCAATCAGCACATTTTTTATATCAAAATAAAGAATATAATAAACATAAAAGTTATCTATACCTTAATAATGTATTCTTCAATAATTATCAACATAAATATAACAATATAATGAAATCACATTCCATGTTTATTGAGAAAATTTACTAAATGTTTCCAAACCATTAAAAAATCAATATTAAATAAGAATCATCTAATGTTTTACATAATCACCAAAAAATTTCTAATATATGAAAATATCATAGATAAATATCACTCACTAATGAGAATGAAAAAGATTACTATGATTAAATTTCAATAATGTTATCAACCACACTACCTTAGGTATTACATGGAATATCACTTTTTCATCATAATATGAATATAGTAAGATTATCAACAATTTATTTGTGGCCTCATATTCACTTATAATACATTGTGGTTTCAAGACATATAATTTTCATTACATTATTTTTTTATTCCATTTCCACCAAATACTAAATTTTTTTTGATATCTTTAAAACATGAGTAAATAATAATATTAATATAAAAACAATATAAAAATATTTCTTCTCTAATAAAACCTTCATTTTATCCTTTTATTATTTCAGTTCAATATATTTATCTTTATGTTTGTTTATATAAGGAATAAATGACACTAAAATTCTATGATCTTTCTTATAATATTATAAACTCAAAAATAATTTGAATATATTCTCCCAATGTTTGGATGGTTCATTATCTTTATAAACAAATATTTATTTCTATTTATTTTATCTAATGAATCAATAGGTTTTAATCTTGTTTTTACACATTAATTTCTTACTGATTTTTTTTATCCTTGTGTTTTTTAAATACTTCATAATTATTCATAAATATTATTTTAATTAAACAAAGAAAATCCCCTAGAAGTGTCTATTTAAGAATGTAGAATTATAACCACTCATAATGCACTAGAATATAGATTGTGAAAATATTAAATGATCATTTTTTATAATTATTATATCATGGTGATTCTATTATAAAACTGTATCCACTTTCCAGTATCGAGATAGGGTTATAGTTTTTAGGAGAACTATACAATCTCTACTTTACCATAAAAAAGGTGATGGTATAATATACAAATAGATTACAAATAGACTTATCCATAGGGTTATAACTAAATAGTTTATATCCTAATCCCCAAGATAAATACAGCAATGCTAAAAATAATTAAACCCTAGTCTTTGATAACTATGGAACTGCCATCACACCCACCTTGGTCCAGTGATACAATAATTTAATTAAACCTATTATTTGATAAAATTTTGATATCAACAAGTAATTAAATAAATATTATTTATATAAAATAATAATTTCATATAAAAATAATAAAATAAACATAATTACATAACGTTTATTGTATTATAGGGACTCATAAACAGAAAACTTATTTTATACCACTTTTGAACATTTCTCCATTCTCGAATGACAACGGAATTATTTTCCATCTTGTAGTTATTTATACTCATCTTCATAACCTATGATGGTGAAACAACAAAAATTAGTCACCATTGATGCTCAGTAACCATAATAATATGTTACAATAATCAAACATCATTTTTTTCAAAAGATGAGAATATGGATTTAATAAGTATATATATGAATGTTATAACCAACAATAAATCTATATATATTCATTTCATAAATAATGAAATTTCATTTTAATTAATCATTAAATTGAAGCATATAATAGAAACATTTAATATATATAATTATTAAACAACCATAAGAATAATGAAATTATATTATCGTGAAATATCAAAATTCACATGCTTCAAATTTTGTAAAGACCCGTAAAATTAAAGGGAAATTTTTTCTTAATTTTCTTTGGAATTTTACAAGAGCGCGGTTTCTGACGGCACCTGATTCCGAGGCCCGGAGTACCCGGAATCATTTTCTGAAGTTTGGCTCAGGTACGTTCAGTGAACGAACGTGTGGGAATTTCTAACTTTTGATGCGGTGCTCGGAATTGAAATCTGAGGGCACCGATGAACTCGCAGCGCCGATATTCGCTTAAGGAGACCTTTTCAGATGTTGCGTTTATTGTGGGTTGAATGTTAGTTTTTGGGTTTTTAGATTAAGTTAAATAAAATTTGTGAAATACAAAATTTTATTTTAACTTGTTAAATCCTTCCAAAGGGATTTGGGAGTGGGACCCACATCCACTTAACCTCCCTTGGGAGGATTAAGTGTGGTGGGGCCCACACGAAGTTCCCAACCTTCCATCTCCCTTTAACCCTCCTTTTATTTAATGTTTGACAACTTAAAGAATTAATTGAGGTGAGTTGTTAAAATTCAAACCTATGAAATTCTTGTAGTAAAGTTGTGTAATAATATAAGCTTAAAGCTTATTTTATTCTAGGGAATTCTTTTATCACCTTGAGAGGAATTTTGGAGCTTCTCCTCCTTCTTCTTCTTCAACTCTGACGAAGAACACGAAGAATCTTCGAACTTCGACGAAGAACTCCACGTTCTCGGGAACCGTCTTCCGTGACGACATAACCGCGACATCGACGTTCTTCTTCCGTGACGTCGACCATCGCGACGCTCGACTTCCGCGAATCGTTATTGATCATCGGTCTTCGTTCCAGAACCAAGGTAGGGGTTGTTGATTTTTGTTTAATTATCTATTTCTTGTTCGTGGTTCTAGAATGATTAACGAGAGAATATTTAAGTTGTGTTATCATTTAACGTGAGGGGCCCGGACCGCATGAACATGGCCGAACCCCCTCCATCGTTCTTGTTGATTTATCTTGCGAGTGGAAACAAGGTGGTGTGGTGCCGTCGCACCACGCAGATAATTGTTCGATTAAATTGCGTGGCGCCTTCGTGCCGCGCCGTGGAAGAATAATCAAGAACGCGACGCCGTCGCGCCGCGTCATGGGAAATTAAAGGCGCGGCGGAGGGGCGCGGTGCCGTCGCACCGCACCGGACGACAAACACCGCGGCCGGTTCTGGGTCGCGGCGAGACGGGGAGACCGGCGGCAGCCGGGCCGCTGCGAGACGAGGAGGTGACCGGCGGCCAGCCGAGTCGCCGGCGCCGGAGAACACGAAGGGCCGCGGCCCTTCGGCCGTGGCGGAGCAGCTAGGGGCGCCGGCCTTGCCGGCGCCGGAGATCAGGAAGGCCGCGGCCCTACGGCCGCGGCGGAGCAGCCAGGGGCGCCCGGCCTCGCCGGCCGCCGGAGATCGGAGAAGAGGAACCGCGGCTACGGCCGCGGCGGAGAATAAGAAGGCGGCCGGCCGCGCCGGCCGCCGGTTTGGACAGGAGGCGGGACCCGCGGGTCCCGCGTGAGAAAAGAAACGGCCGACCTTAGGCCGACCGAGATCCGGAAAAAGGGGGGGTTTCACCCCCCGCGTGCGGCACATGCGCGGCACCTGGCCGCGCCGCCGCTGGCCGGACCGTGCCGCCGCGCCGCCACCGGCCGGGCTGGGTCGACCCAGCTCGGGCCGACCCAGGGGGGGGGGGGGTCGGGCCCCGTTTTCGAGATGGTTTCGTTCTTTTGGCCATAACATGAGCCACAGACCTCCGAATGATGAACCGTCTGCGGCAACGCGATCCTTGGATCAAGGCGGTCGTTTCGGTATATCGCACTCTAAGTTTCGGAACACTTTGAGTTCGGCTGGGTTGGTTCGTTCACGAAACCAACCGGGCCTTCGGAGCGGAAACGCTCATATCTTGAGCTACGGACATCCGATTGACGGGCCATCAGTTTTGTTGTGTTCCTCTTAGTGAGACGGTTCTTTTGGCATGCTCCGCCCAAGGTTTAGACGCAGGTGGAGTACGGTCAGGTTGGTTTTGCCTTAAAAACCAACCGGGCCCCGGAGACGAAAATGCCAATAACTCTCAGACCGGGCGTCCGATCGACGCGCCATCTGTTGCGTTGAGTTCCTGTTGACGATACGGAACTTTTGGATACATCAACTCTGGACTTTGTGACAGTTGATGTATCAGCCTCTCGGCTCGTGGAGCGGACCCTCCGAACGAGCTTGCTGTGTGCGGGAACACTAGTGCTGGCTGCGACTGCTTCTCCGACAGCGACGACTGTGCAGAGATCCTCCGTGGACTCCAATGACGTCCATGCAGAGATCCTCAGTGGACTGCGGCGTAGACTGTGCAGAGAACCGCAGTGGACTGCAACGACTACTGCACTCAGCGATCCTACGTGGATCAGTGCTACAGGTCCTGCGTGGGCCCGATCCTGTGTGGGTCTGATCATGTGTAGGTCACTGCCGGGGTTAGTACCTATCGATCCTTCGTGAGTCCGACGAATTAGATGGTTCAGTGATCATCTTTATCGTCATCCGAAGAAGTATACCTGTGTGAGCTGAATCTTCTGTTTTACTCGATAGAGGTGGTGCGCTTGGTTGTAGCGGCAGACCTGCGATACTGGAGACGAGCGTACGGAGTACGGAGACAGTGTAGCCGGCTGAGACCTGAAGACTGCTCGACCGAATCGACTTGGAGTGAGTCGACTAGCCCAGTGGACGGAGCGCCCGGTATTTGGCGCCAGACCCACGGCGGACGGAGCGCCTGGTAGTTGGCAGCAGACCCGCGGTACTCGACTGGAGGAGTACCTCTGTAGGCTATTTGGGTGAGCGCCCGGTATTTGGCAGCAGACCCTCAGCGGACGGAGCGCCCGGTAGTTGGCGGCAGACCTGCGGTACTCGACAGGAGGAGTACCTCAGCAGTCTTAGGTTAATGAGCAGTATCTCAGATTCGTGACAGGACACTGTACACTTCAGAGATGGGGCTCTTCAGTAATTACGTTTTTGATAATGAAAATCCTGTGTGAGCTGAATCCTGTTGCTTTCCTGTGTGGATTGTGTTGTGTTATCCTATGTGGATTACGTTTTGCTTTCCTGTGTGGAATACGTTTACTTTCCTATGTGGACTGAGTTGTACTTGGGCTCGGAGGTTGGAGCGTATTTGAAATTAATGACTTAGGTATATGTATGGGCATATACCTAAGCAGTGTCGGTTATTACTTAGTGTTTGTTCCTTTCTTCGTGGTTTATCCTTTGTGGATTTGAGAGACCTTCAGGGGTCTCGGGGTCCCTACTGAGTAGCTTATACTCACCCATGCACGGGCTTTTCCCGCACTACTTTGTGTTGGTTGCAGACGACGGACAGCGTTGACCTTATCTAAGGCTTGCAGAGAGGGACGGTACCCGGAGGTGGACCACTGGGCGGGACGTGCTCGGAGCGGACGGCGGGACCCGTGGAGCAGAGGAGCTATCTGTACCCACCCTTCAGGTGGGATTTCCAGTGGACAGTTCGGAGTAGCAGCTTTTACCTTTCAGTTGCAGTTTTCCGTTTCGAGTTGTACATTACTTTCAGTTTGGGTTTGTATACTGGCCCATTTACTTTTCCACACTTTCAGTTGTACTCTGCTTTTGCTTAGAGTTTACTTTCCGCTTGCTTACTCTGTGGTGTTTGTTTACTTTACAAAGGCAATGCCTTCCCATTTTACTGGGATTTACGCCTTGGTGCTAGTCGCCAGCCCCTGGCCAATGGAAGGCGGGCTTGGGGTAGTCACGGCACGGACCCCGAGGGCGGGTCGTGACAAATTGGTATCAGAGGGGTTCGGTTCTACCGTGAACTCTGATCTTTTCTATGTGGAGCAATAATGTTTTGTGTATTGAGTGTGGTTATCAGTCCAGGGAGTCCAGTGTTGGTGCGGAGGCCGACGTATCCGTACACCAGGACCCTGACTTCTGATTTCTGACTTAATGCACGAAAACATTGATTGCGTGTATGTTTCAAAGTTTTCTTTGTGATTTTCTTGTGTCAGCTCACCAGGTATACTGTTGACCGTGGCGCACCTGTTTCCCATTCAGGATGGCCCCACGATGGCAGCCAGCTTGGGTTCCGAGAGTCGAGTGTGACGACAGCCCACCGAGCGACGAGGCCTCGGTGCAGGGCCCTTTGTCAGCATTGGCACCGGCGGTAGCTCTACCCGCCGAGCCCCCGATGCTTCCAGCAGCAGCCGCTGACGATGCACGTCGCCTCAGCGCACTACATGCGTTTCAGCGCCAGCGACCGCCCAGGTTTCACGGGGAGACGGATCCCCAGGCAGCAGAGGACTGGCTGGAGGCAGTGGTACGAGTGTTTAGACTAGTGAGGACACCAGCAGACCTCATGGTGATCCTCGCTGCGAGCCTACTACACGCAGTAGCAGGACGATGGTGGAGCTTGATGCTCCAGGTGCACGATGAGGCATCTCTACTTTGGACGGACTTTGAGAGCCTCTTCCGCTCGGAGTTCATCCCAGCCACCCTTCGTGCAGTGCATATCCAGGAGCTTCTTCAGCTGCGGCAGGGCAGCATGACAGTCGCTCAGTACTCGGCGAGATTTACTGATCTCTCGCGCTACTCGACCGACATGGTACGGGACACATTCTTCCGGGCCCGGACCTTCGAGCAGGATTTGAGACTCGAGATCAGGGCATCGCCGATCTCCTTCAGCATACCGACTCAGACAAGAGTACTAGAGCGGGCCCTTCTGATCGAGAGCTTCCTTGCTGAGTCTACACCAGCGCAGCGACCCACCGCAGGGCGGCAGATAGCGGAGTCTTCAGCAACTGGTAGCCGACAGATGACTCAGGGTTCCAGGCAGACCAGACCTACCAGTGGCCGACTGCACGACTCAGGCTCAGTTGTGCGGGGATGCTGGGGTGGAGTCAGAGCCAGGCGTGCCGAGAGTGGGCAGTGTTACTCCTGTGGTGGGATTGGTCACATGGCTCGTGACTGTCCGACCCGCCATGCTGATGATCAACAGTTTAGTGAAGAACCTCCCAGCCAGAGGTAGAGGTTCGACCGTGGCGGTCCGCAGGGAGGTGGTGGACGAGGCAGAGGAGCTGGACGAGCAGCCGGTGGTGGGCGACACTTTGAGGCTCTGCCACCACCACCACCAGGAGGTCCACCCCGACCACAGGGAGTAGGTGAACATGCGAGAGATCAGCTTTAGGCAGCCGATGCCTTCGATCATGGAGCTCTGGGAGCCGATGGACAGGAGCAGAACTAGTGGATACGTCCTTTGTACTTCTGGTTCCTTGTTGAATTTGTGTAGCGTCTCGTATTATGAGCTGCAATAATAAAAGACGCATACCTTTGTGATATTCCCGTTCCTTTCCTCTTTCGTGATGTTACTAAGAGGTTCCAGTTTTGGCTGTTGACTTGACCCTCACTTGTGAGACATCTACTGGAGGAGACCCAGTTACCACACACTGATGCCGATAGTGTGACTCAACCCTTGGAGGTGAGAGTAATGGTTGAATCTCTTAGTAGTAGCGTCGAGGCCTTACGACGTCATCCTTGGTATGGATTAGTATCATCCTTGTTAGGATTGACTGTTTTAGGCAAAGAATGTGGTTCATCCAGGGGATGGGACCAGATTTCTCTTATCGGAAAAGAAGAAATCTTGCAGCTCTGGTGGGATCAGAGATGGTCCAGGCCACGACAGAGAAGGTCCAGGTCATCCAGGAGCGGATGAGGACTGCACAGAGCCGACAGAAGTCATATGCTGATAGGAGGCGGAGGCCACTAGAGTTCGAGGATGGCGACCACGTCTTCTTGCGGGTCTCACCTCGACGTGGTATTCAGAGATTTGGCTGAGGCGGCAAGTTATCTCCGCGCTTCATCGGACCCTTCCAGGTCCTCAGCAGGGTTGGCGAGGTGGTTTATCGCCTGGCTCAACCACCTCAGTTGCACCGGGTGCACGACGTCTTCCACGTATCCCAGCTGAGGAGATACGTGCACGACCCGACGCACATCATTGACCATGGGGAGCTTGACGTTGACGATGGGGCGACTTTTACGGAGGTCCCGGTGGAGATATAGGATCGACAGGAGCGGGTCCTACGTGGGCGATCGATTCCTGTTGTGCACATCATATGGCAGTACGGGAATCTCCAGGAGAGCACATGGGAGCGGGAGGCTCAGATGCGTGCTCAGTACCCTCATTTGTTTCCCTAGTTTTTTAATGTATCTTTACGGGGACGTAAAGCCCTGAGTTGGGAGTAATGTAAAGACCCGTAAAATTCAAGGGAAATTGTTTCTTAATTTTCTTTGGAATTTTACAAGAGCGCGGTTTCTGACGGCACCTGATTCCGAGGCCCGGAGTGCCCAGAATCATTTACCGAAGTTTGGCTCGGGTACGTTCAGTGAACGAACGAGCGGGAATTTCTAACTTTTGATCCGGTGCTCGGAATTGAAATCTGAGGGCACCGATGAACTCGCAGCGCCGATATTCGCTTAAGGAGACCTTTTCAGATGATGCGTTTATTGCGGGTTGAATGTTAGTTTTTGGGTTTTTAGATTAAGTTAAATAAAATTTGTGAAATACAAATTTTTATTTTAACTTGTTAAATCCTTCCAAAGGCAGTTGGGAGTTGGACCCACATCTACTTAACCTCCCTTGGGAGGATTAAGTGTGGTGGGGCCCACACGAAGCTCCCAACCTTCCATCTCCCTTTAGCCCTCCTTTTATTTAATGTTTGACAACTTAAAGAATTAATTGAGGTGAGTTGTTCAAATTCAAACCTTTGAAATTCTTGTAGTAAAGTTGTGTAATAATATAAGCTTAAAGCTTATTTTATTCTAGGGAATTATTTTACCACCTTGAGAGGAATATTGGAGCTTCTCCTCCTTCTTCTTCTTCAACTCTGACGAAGAACACGAAGATTCTTCGAACTTCGACGAAGAACTCCACGTTCTCAGGAACCGTCTTCCGTGACGACATAACCGCGACATCGACGTTCTACCTCTGTGACGTCGACCATCGCGACGCTCGACTTCCGCGAATCGTTATTGATCATCGGTCTTCGTTCCAGAACCATGGTAGGGGTTGTTGATTTTTGTTTAATTATCTATTTCTTGTTCGTGGTTCTAGAATGATTAACGAGAGAATATTTAAGTTGTGTTATCATTTAACGTGAGGGGGCCTGACCGCATGAACACGGCCGAACCCCCTCCATCGTTCTTGTTGATTTATCTTGCGAGTGGAAACAAGGTGGCGTGGTGTCGTTGCACCACGTGGATAATTGTTCAATTAAATTGAGCGGCGCAGTCGCGCCGCGCCGTGGAAGAATCATCAAGAACACGACGCCGTCGCGCCGCGTCCTGGGAAATCGAAGGCGCGGCGGAGGGGCGCGGTGCCGTCGCACCGCACCAGATGACGAACACCGCGGCCGGTTCCGGGCCGCGGCGAGACGGGGAGACCGGCGGCAGCCGGGCCGCGGCGAGACGAGGAGGCGACCGGCGGCCAGCCGAGTCGCCGGTGCCGGAGAACAAGAAGGGTCGCGGCCCTTCGGCAGCGGCGGAGTAGCTAGGGGCGCTGTCCTCGCCGGCGCCGGAGATCCGGAAGGCCGCGGCCCTACGGCCACGGCGGAGCATCAAGGGGCGGCCGGCCTCGCCGGCCGCCGGAGATCGGAGAAGAGCCGCGGCTTCGGCCGCGGTGGAGAAGAGGAACCGCGGCTACGTCCGCGGCGGAGAAGAGGAAGGCGGCCGGCCGCGCCGGCCGCCGGTTTGGACAGGAGGCGGGACCCGCGGGTCCCGCGTGAAAAAATAAACGACAGATCTTAGGCCGGCCGAGATCTGGAAAAAGGGGGGGTTTCACCCCCCATGTGCGGCACATGCGCGGCACCTGGCCGCGCCGCCGCTGGCCGGGCCGCGCCGCCACCGGCCGGGCCGGGTCCAGCGGACCGTGTCGGTCGAACCCAGTTCGGTTCGGATCCGGGTCGGGTCGACCCGACTCGGGCCGACCCAGGGGGGGTCGGCCCGGACCCGGACCCCCCGTTTTCGAGATGGTTTCGGTCTTTTGGCCACAACTTGATCCACGGACCTCCGAATGACGAACCGTCTGCGGCAACGCGATCCTTGGATCGAGACAGTCGTTTCGGTATATCGCACTCTAAGTTTTGGAACACTTTGTGTTCGGCCGGGTTGGTTCGTTCACGAAACCAACCGGGCCTTCGGAGCGGAAACGCTCATATCTTGAGCTACGGACTTCCGATTGACGTGCCGTAAGTTTTGTTGTGTTCCTCTTAGTGAGACGGTTCTTTTGGCATGCTCTGCCCGAGGTTTGGACGTAGGTGGAGTACGGTCGGGTTGGTTTTGCCTTAAAAACCAACCGGGCCCCAGAGACGAAAATGCCAATAACTCTCAGACCGGGCGTCCGATCGACGCGTCATCTGTTGCGTTGAGTTCCTGTTGACGATACGTAACTTTTGGATACATCAACTCTGGACTTTGTGACAGTTGATGTATCAGCCTCTCGGCTCGTGGATCGGACCCTCCGAACGAGCTTGCTGTGTGCGGGAACACTAGTGCTGGCTGCGACTGCTTCTCCGACAGCGACGATTGTGCAGAGATCCTCTGTGGACTCCGACGACGTCCATGCAGAGATCCTCAGTGGACTGCGGCGACGACTGTGCAGAGATCCGCAGTGGACTGCGACGACTACTGCACTTAGCGATCCTACGTGGATCAGTGCTACAGGTCCTGCGTGGGCCCGATCCTGTGTGGGTCTGATCCTGTGTAGGTCACTGCGGGGGTTAGTACCTATCGATCCTTCGTGAGTCTGACGACTTAGATGGTTCAGTGATCATCTTTATCGTCATCCGAAGAAATATACCTGTGTGAGATGAATCTTCTGGTTTACTCGATAGAGGTGGTGCGCTTGGTTGTAGCGGCAGACCTGCGATACTGGAGATGAGCGTACGGAGTACGGAGACAGTGTAGCCGGCTGAGACCTGAAGACTGCTCGACCGACTCGACTTGGAGTGAGTCGACTAGCCTAGTGGACGGAGCGCCCGGTATTTAGCGGCAGACCCACGGCGGACGGAGCGCCTGGTAGTTGGCAGCAGACCCGCGGTACTCGACTGTAGGAGTACCTCTGTAGGCTATTTGGGTGAGCGCCCGATATTTGGCAGCAGACCCTCAGCGGACGGAGCGCCCGGTAGTTGGTGGAAGACCCGCGGTACTCGACAGGAGGAGTACCTCAGCAGTCTTAGGTTAGTGAGCAGTATCTCAGAGTCGTGACAGGACAATGTAAACTTCAGAGATGGGGCTCTTCAGTAGTTACGTTTTTGATAATGAAAATCTTGTGTGAGCTGAATCCTGTTGCTTTCCTGTGTGGATTGTGTTGTGCTATCCTGTGTGGATTACGTTTTGCTTTCTTGTGTGGAATACATTTACTTTCCTGTGTGGACTGAGTTGTACTTGGGCTCGGAGGTTGGAGCGTATTTGAAATTAATGACTTAGGTATATGTATGGGCATATACCTAAGCAGTGTCGGTTATTACTTCGGGTTTGTTCCTTTCTTCGTGGTTTATCCTTTGTGGATTTGAGAGACCTTCAGGGGTCTCGGGGTCCCTACTGAGTAGCTTATACTCACCCCTGCATGGGCTTTGCCCGCACTACTTTGTGTTGGTTGCAGACGACGGACAGCGTTCACCTTAGCTGAGGCTTGCGGAGCGGGACGGTACCCGGAGGTGGACCACTGGGCGGGACGTGCTCGGAGCGGACGGCGGGACCCGTGGAGCAGAGGAGCTATCTGTACCCACCCTTCAGGTGGGATTTCCAGTGGACAGTTCGGAGTAGCGGCTTTTACCTTTCAGTTGCTGTTTTCCCTTTCGAGTTGTACTTTACTTTCAGTTTGGGTTTGTATACTGGCCCATTTACTTTTCTGCACTTTCATTTGTACTCTGCTTTTGCTTAGTGTTTACTTTCTGCTTGCTTACTCTTTGGTGTTTGTTTAATTTACAAAGGCAATGCCTTCCCATTTTACCGGGATTTACGCCTTGGTGCTAGTCGCCAGCCCCTGGCCTATGGAAGGCGGGCTTGGGGTAGTCACGGCATGGACCCCGAGGGCGGGTCGTGACAAATTTTGAAGAAAACAATGTCAATGTTTCATGATTTGAAAGTTAATTTCCATGATACTTGTTTTGAAAAAAAATTCAAATGATAAGTACAATTTTCAAATAATATATAAATATATTACCAATTAATTAGAGGGTGAAATATTATCCCACTAGTCACATAATATGTATCTATAGATATACATTGCATTAGAACATGAAAACATTCATCCTTTAAAAATCACATAATTGACCAATGGAAAAGTTGTACGATTCATGAAAAAAATCAATAAATTTAACATTAGAAACCAATTTAAATAATTTTTATAATGGATTAAAAATTTCCTACTATAATCATAAGGATAATTATAGATTATTCCAAAAATGAAAATTACATTTTTAAATTAATTTGATAATTCAAATAAAAATAATAGAGAATACCTCTTTTTTAAAAGACATGTAAACACCTTAAAAATAGGCTCTCCAAAATGAAATAATTTTTTTAGTAAAAAACATAAATAAATATTTGAAATCCAATATTGGGATTTTTTAAAACAATTTATATGGTATATATGATTTCAAATATATTATTATAGAATATAAAAATATAAATGAATGTTTTTTCCTTAAAATACCAGCCTTTAAACCATCATTTAAAATAAATATTTCACTGTTAAAGTTTTTATTTCCTCTTATAAAAACTGATAATATTTAGTTTTTCTTTTCAAAATAGGTAATATTCAAAACCAAATTAAATAATTTATATAATAAAAAATTGATTTCTTCGGAATGATTAAAAATTATTCTTTACAGTGCCACAATTTTATTATGATTAAATTCATTGAGAAAGCATATTTCAATCTGAAATGATATTTTTTATAAATATTAAGAGAAGGTACAATGAAATAAATTCATAGGTTGGGATAAAAATAATTGATGAATAATGATTCATAAGAGTTATTTTAACAAGGTTTAGTGATTAGTGTTAAAAACCCCTTATAACTTTGATATCATTTCAATTGAATCCTATTTATTAAGAGATTGTTATGAGGATAATAAAAACAAATTAATTTATTGAACATGAATATTTTATTAAATAATAATTAATCAAAATATATTAATGATATAATAGAACATAATGAGAATTATATCTAAAGAGTTTAAATTTAAGACCAAGAACCCATTATCTTAATTACCTACTTCACCTAATGTGATGGAATATTTTATATGAAATACATACTATCATAATCATTTATCTCAGAACCATATTTATTTATATAAAATTACATTAAAATAATTTATAATCATTCTCTACAGTTATAATAGTTAATTATATTCAATTTTGAATATTAGATGTGAGTTATATTGATCATTTTGAACTAGTTTCAAAGTAACTAAGATGTTATTCATTATTATTTAAAATTTAATCTTTTTTAGATAATATAGTTTTTTTAATTTATGTCTTTTGATTGTTTAAAAATTTATAATTCCATTATAATTTCGTTTTTTTAAATATTTTGGTAGAAATATTTTGGGATAAAATTGTTATAGTGATTTTTAACTAAGAAACAATGGTATCTAAACTAATATGTTCAATATTAATGTAAAAATAAAAAAAATATAATATCTATTAACCTATATATATCATATATCATTATTAATGATTTTTCTCACTTCATTCCAGGATATGTTTTAGTTAATTATTCATGTAGGTGGTTAGACTAACCCAAACATAAACATACAATAAAATTTGATGAGTATGGTTTTGGTAGTTATTTAATTTGGAATAATATCATTATTAAAGAAATTTAATGATATTTTTTATATTTTTTATGATTTTGAATCATATTTTATGATATTTTAATAAATAAAAATTAAAATACTTTATGAATGAGATGTGATGCTTTGTGGAGGTGCTAGTCTGCAAAATCAATGATTAAGGTTGTCATTTACAATAGAATGAGTAGGACAGAAGGTGAATTAGAATTTGAAACATTAATTTTTTTTTGTAAATTTACAATTTATCCAGCTGCTCGATCATTATAACCTGTAATGAGAGGGGGTGGTGAAAAATAAAATATTTTTATTTTTGAAGGGTATAGTCTGCACAAACACATAATCGATGTTCTTTTATTTTTCTATACCGATGAAAAATTATATGTATATATTAATAAATTAATATAATAAAAATTTATTATTCTAATGAGACTATAATAATTATATTATAATGGATAGGGTAGTCTTGGAAGTGCAAAATAATGATGAAAATGTTATGGATTATGTAATACTTTCCTTAGGACTCTGAATATTCTCATGAAAGTAGCCTTGGAAATCAATGGACTCGGATAAAAAATTCGGACCATTAGTTTATGAAATTTCAATAAATATCGAAGAGAAGAATAATTTCCCATTTTGATGTTCAAATTTTTGGTGACAGGTTTGGCATGAAATGCTGGAATTCCCCCCCCCTTTTATAAGTGAATAAAACTAATCTTTTTTAAATATCGATTGTTTTTTAATAGTGAATAGAAACTATTGATGATTAAATGGTTCTAAATGTTATAAATTATTGATTTTTGTGTGATATTGGGTCAATAAATCCTTCACCCATAATATCCACATATGTTTGAAACCATGCACTCATATGATTTTAATATTAACATTCTTACCAACGAAACATGTTTTTAGAATTGTAAATTATATTTTATTAAAAATATAAGGTAACCAATATTAATATATATTTTTTATGAAACTATATTTAATTTATATATAGTCTAATAGAATTACTAAATAACTTAAAATTATTTTTTAAATAAAAAATTTAATAAAAAATTAACTATTTTTTCCAAAAATGTGGTTTTCACTATTAAGTGTTCTCAGTGTTATATGAAATTAATTCATTATAATGGGTAAAATAATTGTATTTATGTTATAAAATAATATCATATGAATTATTTAAAATAGATTATTTTAATTTACTAGATAAAAATTTTATAAATTTCAATTAAAAAAATCTTTGAAAATAACCATTTCACGATTATCATAAACACTAACTTAAATCTTAGAAATCAAAATTTTATTTCCAAAAAATAATAATTTTTTTTTATATAATTTGATAATTTTTATCTTAAATAGAAAAAAACTATTTTTTATTTAGTTTTTCTAAGTAATGATAAGTAATTTTTAATATAATTAATTAAAAAAAATAATGTAAAATATTTTAAATATTTCCAAAACATTTAACATGGGTTAAATATATTGAAGATATTTTATTAATAATATATAAATTAATATATATACATATATATTCACTTAAAAAGGTTTTAAAAAAATTAATTTACTTTTGCGTTATGTTAATCTCATAAAACTGGCAATATTAGAAAAATCCATGTTTTTTTATAATTCACCGAAGGAGTCAATTATTTTAGAAAAATATTATGTACTCATATTAGGATAATATTGATATTTATAATTCCAAAATAAGGTTATGTTTTTTATAAATAAAAATAATAAATTTATAAATTTATCTTTTAAATCAAAATTCTATATATAAATGAAAACAAATATTATTATTAAATGTTATTTTTAAAACATTATTTTTTATTAATAATTTTTTCTCTAAATTTATAATTGATTATAATACATATATTTATATGTTATTTTATTAATATAATTTTTAATGTTAAATATGTTGAATTTTTTTAGTCTAATGTTTCGTTTTGTGTAGGATATTGTATATATAATTAATTTAATATATCCAAAATCTATGGCCTTTATAATGTGATTATATGGATGGATTTTTCCTCACGATGGTATCTCATTTAATAGAAGATATCAAAGTGGATTATATTATACTATATTTAATCAAAGATAACACCTTTATAGAATTTTATTAAATCATGGGAAGTCTCCAAGAATAGTTTAACAAATATAATGGGGATTAGTTAAATACATTCTCCTATTGTATTTTATGAATATAAATATTTTATTGGATCACTATTTTCTATACTCACACCAAAAAAGTTTAATTATTTCACATTAGAAGGTAGTGGCTTTATTGGTATCTTATCCTACAACTCTTGAGGGTTTAGCTCTCAAATCATCAACGTAGAAAATGTAAAATGAGGTGAAACTTTTATTAGATCACCCAAGACATGTAATACTTCTATGAATTAAAAGGATCCAATATACAAAGGAATTGAGAATATATATAGGTTTTTTTATTATTGAGGTAATTTTTAGTGTAATCTATATAGGCAATTTAAATTAAGGATAACACTACAATTTCCTTGATGATTTGTTTTGATGTGACTAGTACCTTAAGAAAAATAGAATGTTTTGTGGAAAATTTATGTGCCTTTAAAAGTGTTATGTTATTCTAAAATTAATTATTGAGTGTATAATTTCATTTTTATTCCCTTCTAAATGGATTTTCATTATTTTACTAATTCATAAAAATTTCCATGAATCAATTATATTATGTAAAATTTTTATTCTAAAAAACCAATATCCTCATTCATATAGATTTATTAATGAATGTGAATAAATTTTAATTTTTAATTTTTTATATAATTATTTTTATGAAATTAATATCTTTATTTCATGTATAATTTTATAATTATAATAATTTATATAATTTTTTATTTTTCCATAATTTATTGAATTTTTGGTGTAATGTGAAAAATATCAATTTTAAAAAACTACCAATTTTATGAAACTATAACTATATTAGTGTAAATATAAATTTATTTACAAAATTTCTACAAATAATATATTTTTGAATTAATATAATGAAAATAACAATACATCTTTGATCATTAGAATATATGTTTAGAATTTTTAATATCTTATTAATGTTTTTTGTTACAAAACTATTTTGTAATTATTCTCTCTTCATCAATGTTTTACAAGATTACATTTTTTGTGATCAAATAAAAATATATTTAATTAATTAATAAAATCCATTAAAATATATTAGTATTAAAATTTATTAACTTTTCTTGTTAAATATTTTTTATTCATAAACAAAAATGTTTCTAAAAACAATTTTCGTTGTGTTTTGAGAAAATATAGTTAATATAATTTTTATCACTTAATTAAATTGTATCATGTAAAATGGATTTCATATTTGGAATCCTAATAATGAATATTTTTTAATGAGGTAAACATAATTTTTTATGATTAAATAGTAACCATGATAACTTATGTTTGACAAGCCTTAGGAAAATCACTAAACGGGTGAAAAATAATGGGGTAAGGCTTCAAGATGGCACAATAGTATTTCTCAAAAACACATTTGTATATATTATTTTTAACATAAAATTTCAGAAAATATATTTGAATTCGGAGCCACATAATTTTAATATGACATATATTATATAATAATTATTCAATTATTTACAATTTTCCCACCAACCTCACTAATAAAATGGGAGCCCCTATCCTCCCTTATACATGATAAATGAGACTCTTATGTAATGTCCCATGACCAACCACATTTTCAAAATAGGAAGGTCATATGACCTTATACAATCCTACTCGTATTCATGAGTTTACTTACTAGAAGTGAGTGTAAAAATTCCATATGTGGGAGGGCTATACACTCAGTATCATGAATAGGAACAATAATCAATAGAAACAATGTAAAAAATAATCACAGTATACATGTTGAAATCTAATGATGTAATACACATACCAATAAATTATCTTAAAAGGTGAAATCATTTCCATAGTAAATAATTTATTTTAATTAATAGATTATTTTTGAATTTCATACTGATGTATATCCTATCCCACCACCAATACCACAATCCATATCTCAATAGTCTTCCACAAGACCCATTCAATTTTTTGATCCTTAAGAAATCTATTTTTTTCAATTAAATAATTTAGTTGGGGATGAGTACATGAATCAGTAGTACATAACCAATGTATATTTAACCGGATATTCTCATGTATACATGTACATTTCATAATAATAATAAATTTATAACATGAATAAAACACACAATCCAAATCGAGTAGTCATTCATTAACCAGGCCAACAGAAACTCCCATCCATACTTGCATTAGATATACTATATAAGGATAATCAAGGTGTCAGAACAATCGAATACTAGACATGAGTCTCATAAATCATTCTAAACATCTCATTTTGTTCATGAAACACAATATAAACTAAGAATTAATAAATTCATGTTCTCAACATTATATAGGAATCGAGTGATACCAAACATTTATTAGGCATCGAGAACATACCCCTTATAATTCTGTAGGCATTGAGTGAAAGACATAGGATCCATGATGCATCACCATATCCCTACCCCATGCATAGATATCTTTTCTGCATCGTCTATGTTCTTGGCCACTCACACATATTCATATCAAGACGGTCAACAAACTGATGGTTCAATAGAAATACCACAAAAAAATACATAGATTTTTATGATACATGATAAAAATTATCATATCATCACATATAAGTAAACTCAATAATATATGTGATCAAAATCAGAGAAGAATAATAATCTACATGTGATCAGGGAAACATGGGTCACATATGGTTTTCCAGGATACACACTCCCACATGTGATAATAATCTAAAGGCATTAAATGTTTCTATGAAAAAATCATATTGTGGAATTATTTGTAATAATAATTAAAAAATTAATGGAACTTCCTACCAATAAATTCACTACTTTTACAGGATAAGATGATCAACTCTATGTGGTTCGATATCTAGAGTAAAAATGTCAATGATTGAGAACACCACATCACTTAGTTATTATTATTAACTCTAACATGAAAAATATGATGTATTTTCAAGGTTTCCTTGATAAAAAATTATCTATTTAATTTCAAATTGAAATAAAAAATCTCATGTGATTATACATTCCCTCTCATTGATTGTTTTGAATATATCATTCTTATCTATCACAGAAACTCACAAAATTCACCTAATTAATAATTATATATTGATATTTTGTCATATATTACCCTCTTATAATTATATATCAATAATTTATCTTAAATCAATGATTTATAATTATCCATGATAATTTATATTGTAACGCCCCAACCCCAGCTACCCAGAGTCAGTGCATTACTTCGTAACATTGGCATGATCACAAAAGATCAAGCCTTGAAAGACTGATTAGTTTAGTAGCCTTGGAAACACTAGATACATTCATAATTTTTACATTTCATCATAAAGTGAAAAACTAATAACAAATTCTTCATATTCCACACTCATATCCTCTTCTGACTATCCCTGTAGGTCATTCATAAAATACTTCTTCACACCCTGGAAAATATTAAAACATTGAAAGGGGTGAGCTCAGATGCTCAGTAAGGATAACAATATAGCAGAATCTTTCATCAATAAACATAATAATTTATGACAATGTATAACTAAAACAAAAGCATTTTAAACATGAACTTCAACATAATATGGAAAAAGTAAAATGAGATAATGCCATTCACTTCTTCACATGAATATTCTAATGGTCGAATAATCACATGCAATATCAATAACCACTTTCATAATGATGGAATGCATAATGCCAGACTATCATAACCACATTGCCAAGGCCTCATGCCAAGACCACAAATATGATTTTGCCAAGGCCTCATGCCAAGACACTAGTTTGTCTAATGAGACCTGCTGATGCATCGAGGAGCTATAGCGGGCTCCACCCGTCACTTATTAGGTCCAACGCATTCCTCATATGAATAGATTTAAACATATCGTAAACCATAACATTATCATATCACATAAAACATGCATAAAGGAAATATAACATTTCCACATTTTAATCACAAGATATCAATAAAACACATTGATATAATAAAAATGCTTTCAAAACAAATTTTCAATACCAAAATAAAAGAAAGCTAAATTTTGTTTTTATTTTTCATTAAAAAAAAGTGATGGCTTGTAGAGGAAGCCGAAACACAAATAATGGTCACGGTGGTGGAGAAGTTATTGTTGCCTCATATGTACGGAAATAAAAACATTCCCTTTTTTTCGTTTAGTAAAACTCTTCATATAAAAAATATTCCTTTTGAATAAACGTAAAAGTCAAAGGGGTTTATACACAATATAAAAGAAAATTGTGTATAAAACCAAATATTCCTCAATGAAAGGAGATTAAGACAAAGTCCTTAAAAAGATCAATTTTGAAATAAAATAGATCTATTATGTGTATTCACTATAGGTACACATATAGAACGTAAAAATACAAAATAGGACATAATAATATCATGATATAATTTGAAAGTAGGAGATTAACCCAAAGAATGGAAGTTGGGTTAAGAAATTCCCTTACCTTGTGTCCGACTTGATTCGATCATTCATTAACCTCCTGAATAATAAAATAGAGTTAATATCTACCATTTTCAATTTAATTATCCTTATTATATCACTTATTACAATGTTATGAATATTATGATATTATTTAAGTTAATAACGGTCGTTTTCTCGATTTTTGGTACTTGAGTCAACAATAAACTTCTTATAATTACAAGTTGTTCATGTGGTGAAATATCCATTATATCCAGAATTATATTAATGATTTAGATATCATATATATCATATATATCCAGTATATACATTCATTCATAATATTACATAACATTTAGAAGTAATAAATGAAATGCACCGTTCATGGAGACGGTAAGTCGTACGTACGCATTAACTCTAATTTCATTTCTATTTTGTAATTAATGGAAAGAAATCATAATTATATAAAGATATAATATATTTCTAGTATAATATTATATATAATATCATTTACTCCATCCTTTATACATCCCACATATGGCATTAACGATTCACATCACTTTGAGGGGGCAATAGTCCGCACATCCTAAAATGAAATTATCATGTTTACCCATAATGGAAATCATAAATTATGCCATAAATGAGAAATAAAAAAGCATAAGTAAAACATAAACATATTATATATCATATATAAATATAGTGACATCTTAATGGCCAACTTTTAAGGTGTTATATGAGTGTTGAACAATCATCGTTTCATGAGGTAGAAATTCGCCATCCACAGAAACAGAATGTTCATTAACCATTAGATGTAGGTGTGTGTAAGTGTAGCTCGAATCCTTCTTATAACAACATCCTAGTATATTGAGTATACTGGTGTTGTTACAAAATAAATGAATAAAAAGATTTTATGGGGTTGGAGAAGCAAAATAAAATAAAATAACATTAGAGAAGACATTACCTTAAAATTGGGTAACTCTTTTGATTTGAGCCAAAGGCTTCCTTGGGAAGAATTATTCCCAAAGTGAGGAATCTAGGAGTAAGGGAGGGTTGTTGGGAGAGTATTTTGGCAGAGCTTGTCTGAGCCAAATGGCTTGAAATTTTGAATGAGGTGGTAGAGGTGGGGGCCTTTTATAAGAGGAGAGAAGGGGAACTCTTGGAAAGTAAGGAACTTTTACATTATTATACAATGATTAATCGGATTTTAAAGGTCCACACTTATATAATTAGTGTCTAAGGTGATAAGGGATCTAATTCTACCCATCAAATAGTCTTTGTACAAGTGTAAGCCTTGGATTTTATATTATTTTTTCATTTTATTAAAATTGTTAAATAATGAGGTCATCGCTGCATCATAATGATGTCATAAATAATTTAATTTATTTAATGTCTAAAAATTATAAAAAATACTATGATGTATTAATTCTTGTTATCTTTCCAATGACTATTTATAGGCAAAAATATGACTTGTATAACCCCATGTAAAAATTGTTTTAGTAAAACATTTCATGTTTGTGTCATTTTTTACTTCAACATTAAATAAAAGGTATTTATGTAATTTTCCAACTAAAGTGGCTCCATGGGTCCCCAAGTTGACCCATGGATTGTCTTGGTCGGCCATGGCACATCCAATGAGGGTAGGACATGTGTCAAGCTCATCTCATATTATTAAAACATTATTTTTACCTTAAACTACACTAATTACCTCTAATCGCGATTAAGAACTTAAAAGTTACTATTCCCCAAAAATTATTTTAATCTCATTGAACCACATTTTACTTATTAATGACAACCATGTATGTTGGATTTTTAAAAATGAAACCACAGAAGTGGTAATATTTCATTTAAACGAAAAATCAGTTTTTTAACTACCACTTAGTGGATTCACTATTCATCAAAAATTGATGTTTTTCAGAACAATGCCAAAATTTCACCCTAAGCTATAATTGATATTCCGAATTCAAAAATGATGTCTATTTTACAAAATTCCATACATATAAGTTGCATTAATTAATTTTATAATTAATTTCTGCTGTCACAACAAATAGCGTGTTTTTAAGAAACAATTTATATCAAAAGATTGGCAATTGTATATGTCCAATTTCAATGTTAAATTAATTATAATGACCACCATTGGATAAAATGGTAAAAATATATTCTAATTATACTTTAAATCCACTATATAGTATAATTTATCACTATAATTATTTTGATTAAAAAAGTTGTTTTTAATTATTTTTCACTATTCATAAAAAATTAGAAGTTCTCAGAAAAATACCAAAAATTCAACATAGGCTAATTTCGATATTCTGAATCCAAAAATGAAGTCCATTTTGAAATATAAAATTTCTATAATTTTAAAAAGTGGTTATTACTATTCATAAGAGATACTTTGATTAGTCGCGGTGTTTTAGAACTCGAAGTTGCGTACAATGCAAGCTATTGAATTATTGAATGAGAAGCGTATCTTGGAAGCTCGGGGTGTTACATTCTCCCATCATTCAATAAATTGCATCCTCTCAATTCGAAATTTTTTTTTCTTAGAAAATAAACGGTTTAAAAGAGAAAATACCTTTTTGGAAAACCCACATCCGAAATAAGATTAATAAAATTTAGCCTTAATAAGAGGGAAAGGGAAATGAAAAAGTCACCACCGAATTATGATCTCGATTAGGAGAACATTGGTGGAAATTAGAGACATATAATTGGAGGAAAAATGTAAATATTTGTAGGGAGTTATTGAGGTCATCGATCACAATCAACTGTCAAATTGAGGGCCTCAAAGCCTTTAATCTATGTTGATTTAAAATATCACCAGTTCAACAAGACATAAGGTATTAGGATAACACATTTTTTTGTTTTAATATCCCTTTACTAAAGTTTAATAATTAATTTATTAATTGAATAAGAGATAGGTATATATATATTTATTCTTGAAAATTTGAGTTTCAAATTTCAACTCTTCTTTCACTCAAAAAGATAATAGAACTCAAAAATATTATACTTATGCTAATTGTATAAGGTTATAAATGTTAACACAAACCATTTAGATTGGTAGAATTATCTTGTAATAACCAGGGACTTCCTGTAGGCTAGTGGTAGGAAATAAAGGCTTGTCGCACTATGGTTGTGGGTTCTATTCCTGCAGCTTTGTCCGACGCGATGGGTTATACCCCACCCTGCCGGTTGTCCTTTTCCTAAAATTATAGTATTATAATATTCCAAAAATAATCTTCATAAATTTTTTAACCTTAAACAATACTATCCAAAGATCAAATTACTCCACTCTAACCTTTATAGTTATCCAAAATACCTCTGTCCAGACTTTCTCTAAAAGGTCTCTTAATTCCAAAATCAATTTATCAGATTCCCCAAACAAAGTAAAGTTTCTCTTATTGTCACATACTAAAAATTTAATTACCTTCATCATATTAATACCTTTCTGAAATCAACAAGTACTGCAGTACAATCCTTATATATATATCACATTATTCTAACAACCAGAATATTATCCATGAGTCCAAAATCACAAATACATTAGTTATTCTGCTTCAACTATAGTAACAGCATATGATTTTCCCTGATCCCTTGGCCTTTTCTGATGTAAGTTTCCCTGACGCTTAGGACATTCATTTTCATAATGCCTCATTTCCTTATAATTATAGCATTCAACATTGATATCCTCTTTCTTTCCCTTGCAATCACGCGCCTGGTGACCTTTTTCTCCACATTTATAACAAACTCCCATTCCTTTTAGGCAAGTACCAGGGTGATTCTTCTCACAATTATCACATAATGGAAAATCCTTCTTTCCCTTTTTCCCTTTACCTGTCTCTTGTTCCACCGTTCTCTTCTTCTCTTGCTTTACTTTGTTGTCATAAGACTTAGAGAATTCCTTTTTTGACTTGATAGCACATGAGACAATATCTTCGTATGACGAGAAGGTTTGTGAGACTAATGCTCGACAGAGAAATGGTTTTAACCCATAAAAGAAACGATCAATCTTACTTCATGGGTTACGTTTATAATCTGCAGCATGCCTCGCTAACCTTGTAAAGTTGGCCTCATACATTGCGACATTCTCATCCTCCTTTTGTCTCAGACACAAAAATTGCCTTTCCATATCTGCTCGATGGTCATGTGGAAAGTATTTTTCTAGGAAAAGATCTTTGAACTCCCTCCATTCCATATTCGATACGTCATCATCTTCCTTTGTGTTTTGAATCAATGACCACCATGGATCAGCATCTCCAGTGAGGCGGTAAACTACCATGACAACCTTCTCCCTTTCGCTACTCCCTAAGGCATTGAATATTTTCTCTAAGGAGTTTATACATTGCTCAGCTACTAATGGATTTGTACCCCCATTAAATGATGGCGGTTGTTGCCTCATGAAGCGGTCTAACATTGATCCTCCACTTAGCGGATCAGGGTGCTCCATACGTGTAAGGTTATTATTCATAACCTGAGTGAGTTGTCCCATTATGGTAATAAGTTGATCAGCACCAGTTGTATCTCCAGATACACAATAATTATCTTGAGCAGGAGGGAAATCCCTACACGGAGTGCGTTCATTGATACGGTTTCCATTCCTTCCACTAGGTACCATTTCTATACAATGGCATAAACTAGATTAGTTTATGAATAAAAATACATAATTCCATACATATAAAATACTTAACATAAATTGAACTATTTATGGATATAATCCATAATCATAAAAAGGTTTTCTTTGAGTAAGTATATACTCATAACCATTCATAGTGGTTTGTAAAGAAAATGAGAATTATCCTAAGTATATCCCCCGGGAGTGTCGTAACCAAGAGTGCAGCAAGGCCCGTTGTCGTGAACCAGTTCCCATTCGAGTCTAGATCAAAGCGGTGTTTTCGGGTTTTACCCCTAGGTACATCTGTGCCAAAGCTGCCTATACCTGCTCGTATCCAGACAGGGATGTATTGCTCGGAAAGCTCACAAAATCTCTACAATAAAAAAATTCTAGGAAGTTCTTCTATACTAATCCTCAAAGTCTATCTTTGGGCTATGTGATCTAATCAGACATTATCTAAATCTAGCTTCCAAGGTTAGTACTAAAATACCTCTAATACCAACTATAACGCCCCAACCCCAGCTACCCAGAGTCAGTGCATTACTTCGTAACATTGGCATGATCACAAAAGATCAAGTCTTGAAAGACCAATTAGTTTAGTAGCCTTGGAAACACTAGATACATTCATAAGTCTTACATTTCATCATAAAGTGAAAAACTAATAACAAAGTCTTCATAGTCCACACTCATATCCTCTTCTAACTATCCCTGCAGGTCATTAATAAAATACTTCTTCACACCCTGGAAAATATTAAAACATTGAAAGGGGTGACCTCAGAAGCTCAGTAAGGATACAATATAGCAGAATCTTTCATCAATAATCATAAAAATTTAAGGCAATGTATAACTAAAACAAAAGCCTTTTAAACATGAACATCAACATAATATGACAAAAGTAAAATGAGATAATGCCATTCACTTCATCACATGGATATTCTACTGGTCGAATAATCACATGCAATATCAATAACCACTTTCATAATGATGGAATGCATAATGCCAGACTATCATAACCACGTAGCCAAGGCCTCGTGCCCAGACAACAAATAAGATTTTCTCAAGGCCTCGTGCCAAGACACTAGTTTATCTCATGAGACCTGTCGATGCATCGAGGAACTATAGCGGGCTCCACCCGTCACTTTTTATGTCCAATGCATTCCTCATATGGATAGGTTTAAACATACCATAAACCATAACATAATCGTATCACATAAAACATGCATAAAGGAAACATAAAATTTCCACATTTCAATCACAAGATATCAATACAAGACATTGATATAATAAAAATTCTTTCAAAACCATTTTCAATACCAAAATAAAAGAAAGTTAAAACTTTGTATTTATTTTTCATTAAAAAAACTGACGGCTTGTAGAGGAAGCCGAAACTAAAATAATGTTCACGGCGGCGGAGAAGTCATTGTCGCCGCATATGTACGGAAATAAAAACATTCCCTTTTTGTCGTTTAGTAAAACGCTTCGTATAAAAAAATTTCCTTTTGAATAAACGTAAAAGTCAAAGCGGTTTATACACCGTATAAAAGAAAATTGTGTATAAAACAAAATATGCCTCAATGAAAGGAGATTGAGAAGAAGTCCTTAAAAATATCATTTTTAAAATAAAATAGATATGTTATGTTTATTCACTATAGGTACACATAAAGAACATAAAAAAAAATATGACATAATAATATCATGTCATAATTTGAAAGTAGGAGATTAACCCAAAGAATGGAAGTTGGGTTATGAAATTCCCTTACCTTGTGTCCGACTTGATTCGACCATTCTTTAACCTCCTGAATAATAAACTAGAGTTAATATCTACCATTTTCAATTTCATTATCCTTTTTATATCACTTATTACAATGTTATGAATATTATGTAATTATTTAAGTTAATAACGGCCGTTTTGTCGATTTTTGTTACTTGAGTCAACAATAAACTTCTTATAATTACAATTTGTTCACATGGTGAAATATCCATTATATCCATAATTATATTCATGATGTAGATATCATAAATATCATATATATCTGGTATATACATTCATTCATAATATTACATAACATTTAGAGGTAAGAAATGAAATGCACCGTTCATGGAGACGGTAAGCCGTACGTACGAATGAACGCTACTTTCATTTCTATTTCGTATTTAATGGAAAGAAATCATAATTATATAAAGGTATAATATATTTCCAGTATAATATTATATATAATATCATTTACTCCATCCTTTATACATCCCAAATATGGCATTAACGATTCACATCACTTTGAGGGGGCGGTAGTCCGCACTTCCTAAAATGAAATTATCGCGTTTACCCATAATAGAAATCATAAAGTATGCCATAAATGAGAAATACAGAAGCATAATGAAAACTTAAACATATTATATATCATATATAAATATAGTGACATCTTAATGGCCACCTTTGAAGGTGTTATATGAGTGTTGAACAATCATCGTTTCGTGAGGCAGAAATTCGCCATACACAGAAACAGAATGTTCTTTAACCATTAGATGTAGGTGTGTGTAAGTGTAGCTCGAATACATCTTATAACAACATCCTAGTATATTGAGGATACTGGTGTTGTTACAAAAGAAATGAATAAAAAGATTTTATGGGGTTGGAGAAGAAAAATAATACAAAATAACATTAGAGAAGACATTACCTTAAAATTGGGTAACTCTTTTGATTTGAGCCAAAGGCTTCCTTGGGAAGAATTCATCCCAAAGTGAGGAATCTAGGAGTAAGGGAGGGAATTTTGGAGAGTATTTTGGCAGAGTTTGGCCGAGAAAATGGCTTGAAAGTGTGAATGTGGTGGTAGAGGTGGGGGCCTTTTATAAGAGGAGAGGAGGGGCACTCTTGGAATGTAAGGAAATTTCACATTATTATACAATGATTTTTCGGATTCTAAAGGTCCCAGACTTATATAATTCGTGGCTAAGGTGATAAGGGTTCGAAATCTACCCATAAAATAGTCTTTGGAAAAGTTTAAGCCTTGGAGTTTACATTATCTTTTCATTTTATTAAAATCGTTAAATAATGAGGTCATCACTACATCATAATTATGTCATAAATAATATAATTTATTTAATGTCTAAAAATTATAAAAAAATACTATGATGTAGGAAATCTTTTTATCTTTCCAATTACTATTTATATAGAAACATATGACTTGTATAACCCCATGTAAAAATTTTTTTAGTAAAACATTTCATGTTTGTGTCATTTTTTACTTTAACATTAAATAAAAGGTATTTATGTCATTTTCCAACTAAAGTGTCTCCATGGGGACCCCAAGTTTACCCATGGATTTTCCTGGTCGTCCATGGCACATCCAATGAGGGTAGGACATGTGTCAAGCTCATCTCATATTATTAAAACATTATTTTTACCTTAAACTACACTAATTACCTCTAATCGCGATTAAGAACATAAAAGTTACTATTCAGCAAAAATTATTTTAATCTCATTGAACCACATTTTATTTCTTAATGACAACCATGTATGTCGGATTTTTGGAAATCAAACCACAGAGGTGGTAATATTTCATTTAAATGAAAAATCAGTTTTTTAACTACCACTTAGTGGTTTCACTATTCATCAAAAATTGATGTTTTTCAGAATAATGCCAAAATTTCACCCTAAGCTATAATTGATATTCCGAATTCAAAAATGATGTCTATTTTAAAAAATTCCAAACATATAAGTTTCATTAATTAATTTTATAATTAATTTCCGTTGTCACAACAAATAGCGTGTTTTTAAGAAACAATTTATATCAAAATATTGGCAATTGTTTATGTCCCATTTCAATGTTAAATTAATTCTAATGACCACCATTGGATAAAATGGTAAAAATATATTCTAATTTTACTTTAAAACCACTAAATAGTATAATTTATCACTATAAATTATTTTGATTAAAAAAGTTGTTTATAAGTATTTTTCAATATTCATAAAAAATTAGAAGTTCTCAGAAAAATACCAAAAATTCAACATAGGCTAATTTCGACATTCCGAATCCAAATATGAAGTCCATTTTGAAATATAAAAGTTCTATACTTTTAAAAAGTGGTAATTAATATTCATAATGGCAACTTTGATTAGTCGCGGTGTTTTAGAACTCGAAGTTGCGTACAATGCAAGCTATTGCATTATTGAATGAGAAGCGTATCGTGGAAGCTCGGGGTGATACATATATTCAATTATTTTTTATAAATTTCTCTTTAAAATTAAATTTAAATTATCCTTTTAAAATAATCTCTTGATAATTTACTATACATTATTATTTTGAACTCTTTCAAATGGGCGTGCCGCATCACGTCGTCATCAACAGTGATGATTGCGTATATATCCATGCATTCCCTCTTTCCAATGACATGAATCATTCATCATTTCTTCTGAAATGTTTACTCAATGATATAAAGTGGATGATGTGATGTTGGTCTCTCCATTCCTGGATTCCTCCATGGAATGTTTCACCTGGTATGGGTCTCCCTTATAGATTTATGTGTTGTTTGTGAATATCATTCTCAGTTCCATCTCTTTTTGAATGTGGATTAATTCTGTTGTTTTATCTATGACATTCCAAATGATCATGTAAGGGTATAAACCTTTAGTCAGGGAAGTTGTCATGGTGGACATCAATGGAGTGTATGGATGATTTACCTTGGTACATCTGAATCCTCCCTTATTAGAGGGATTGTTGAGGTAATATATGCATGAGGAATACCACATCAAAAGTATGGAATCATATTAAAAAGGCATGACCCTCAGGTTTTCATCGACCTACCATTTTTAACACAGGGCGTATTTCAAGTTTAACATCTAGTGGCGATGGATTAGACTATTCAAAATAATGATGAGGGTGGATCATATTGGTATGCCCCAAAGTGGGTGTACCTAAAATGTTTACTAGATGGACGGATCAAAACACCCAATGAGGATGGACCTAATATATACATCCCAAAAAATATAAAGTAGAAAATTATGAGGGCACATCCATTAGGATGGAGTACCAGAGTCTACCATAGGTTGGTGTTAGAACTCAATGACTTTTCATACATATCCCTGTGTCTGGGAATCAAAATCCACATTGTTCGAAAGGAAATACATTTTAATATCATGTGGGATGAATTTGAGCTACAGTGAAATGCATAGAATATATCGATTATGGGGAATTAAGGGCTTGAACCTTGTAAGGGATTCCTACATACCCTGTCTATGAGACAAGGATCAATGTCCAAGTAGTTAAAGGATGGGTGTGGTTTAAAATCATATGGGATGAAGGGAATAAAGATTATTTATAGTTGGTATCATGGGTAGAAGAAATGGTCACTGCATAACTGTAAGCCTTCATGAGTTGTGCTCGGGGTGGGGAAAAATATGTAGTGGAAGACCTTACAATCATGTCACTAATGGTGTTTCCATGGGGGAAGGTGTGGGGATTATTCATGGATAGTGGCCTAGGGAGATAGTGATTAGGAGTTACATAAGGATGGAAGCTAGAGGAGGGTGATATGCTGTATCAGAAGGATATAGTGATAATATTGGGAAACCCCCATCATATTTTATTGTGGCTTATATGGAGACTACCAGATGCACTCATGGACAAAAATCCAGAATGGATAGAGGAGTGGTAGATCACTAATTCTCATTCCCATTAGTGAATACCCATTCTTTCCATGAATGTGGAAACTCATACATCAACATCGTATGTCAGGGACGAGGGGGATTTAGATTGAACCAATGTGAAGATGACCACTCTATGATTGAACTTCAGGGGGGTTCCTATTTACCCCCCGTATAAGTAATCAATGTACACATAGTTTAGGTACGGAGTTATGATAAACATGAGGAGGAGGCTCATGATAATAGTCACATTAATGGGGACCCAAAGGAAGTATAACTTCTGGGCAGGGGACATGATCATACGTAAACCCAATGGATTGAGGGAAAAATAAGCATGGGACTTTTTTGATGGTCTTAATCCTCAAGGATCCTTCCTACATATCTTGGTGGTAGGTAATCCATGTCCACATAGTTCAGGATGGGAAATATAATCAGGTCGTACACAAAAGACATCAACCTAGGGACGTGCTGCAGATTACACATGGTTAGTACCCATCACAAGAGGGACACTCTGGGATAGAGTATATAGAAGAATGGGGCTTATGCATGGTTATATTTATGAATTTATGGATCAAAACCCCCCATATAGGCGGAACATATAGGTATGTCACAAAATGGAATGTACCACATCTGCAAGGTACATCTCTCAGGAGGGAGTACAAGAGTTTACCAAAGGTTGGGGTTGGACCTCAAAGAGGATTCCTACACATCCTACTTGCATGAAATCAAATCCCACTTAGTTAAATGAAGAATACAACATTACTTTATAGAATACAAAGGTGAACCTGAATGAAATGAATTGAACATATGGATTATTGTGAATGAAGGGATTGAACCTCGAAGAGAATACCTCGGAACCCTATATAAGAGACAAGGATAAACCCCACATTGTTCAGGGATGGGTGGAGTTTAACATAATATTGGGTGATCGTGATGGGGATAATGCATGGTTAGAGGCTCAGGTGGATGTCATGATCACGATTATACTCCAGGACCACTAGATTAATGCTTAGTGTTGGAAAATAATGGTAGAGACGAACCTAAAAATTGTGTCACGCATGGTGTGACCACAAGGTATGGTCTAAGGTTTAATAATTTCTAGTTTCCTAGGGAGTATGATAATGGGACATAATCTAGGAGGGTATCCCGAAGAGGGTGGTCGGATGTATCGGGAGGATATGGAAATCATAGAGGGAACACCGCATCAGATTGTGTTAGGGCATACATGATGAGTACCCACGGTGCACATTGAGGCAAATCCCAAAGGTAAAGGGGATCAGGAGAGAATAAATTATCATTATCCTTCAATTATAATCTGGCAAGAAACACATGTGGATAATCATAGTTTATCATCATGTGTTAGGGAAAAGGTTTCTTGGATGTTTAAAATCCTACAGCCCAGAAAAAGAGGACTTGATCTTCACTGTTTGAACATACAAAACTTGTATCAACCCAAAATTGGGGGGTTGATGGCACTTGAAATGTCAGGAAACGATGGTGTGGAGAATTTTTCATGCCATGGTATCATCTTATCTTTGATATGTGAAGATGAAATATATATTAGTCTGCATAGGTGTTGGATAATAAGGTATGGAAATCTACATAAAAGTCCATCGGTGAAACCATGGATTAACTTCTTAGAATCCTGGAGGGACCTGTGAGAGAGGGGTTTGTTCCGATGTTGGCCTCGTAGATGGGGTCTTCGCAATGGAAAAGAACTTCATGAAGATAGGCTGCTTATAAGAAAGAATGTGATTGAGGAAGCACAGTGAAAAGGATCTCCGTGAAGGGATGATATTTATGAAACATGATGTCCCAGCAAAGGAATGGATTCAAAAAGTGTTTGGAGGGTTCTTCGTTTTAGTATTAATGCTAAGCGATGACCTAGGTACCCAAAAGGGACTCCTACCATTGCAGAGTCCATTTTTATTCATTTTGGGAATCCCCACATAGAGTGGTGGAAATTTGGATCAAAGGGATAGATGGTTCTCATTGCATATGTACCTTAGTTGAGGAATCTTCCCAATGGTTCCTACAGATAAAGGTAATTCACAAATTGGGAAATCAAAAGGAGAGAGGATAGGTTATCTATCCTTTGGGGGGGGGGGGTCAAATGCATATTTATCGGAACTAGTTTTCATGATGCATAGAGAGTGTTCTGAAAATGTAATGTTGATTTGGGATTGGAGAACATTATGTTGGACTCTATGAGCCTTCCATAATTTCATTTTAGTGGTAATGAATATATTCATCAGTATAGAAGAGGCTTTTGTCTTTTATTTATGGTTCATGCAAACATATCCATCGAGATCACAATGTATTCCATCATTTCATTGAGGTGGTCACAGAGGAGATCATTTTTATAGATTCATGCCATTTCCTGTGATGAAGTAATTTGTGATGGAGCTTTGAGAGGTAGGCCATTTCATGATTTTTATTCCTTTTTCAATTTAGTCATGGATTCCAGTACTAAAAAATTCCCCCCCCATAATGGGAGACATGGGGAAAACAGAGTTTGATTATAAGGGTTGATCACCGAAAATATATATATCATGAAGCTGGATCATGACGAGTGTGAACAGAGTGCTGGGTCAGATAACCACAATACCCAGGGTAGCTAATTTCTCCCTGATGATCTTGAGGCCATCAGCTATAAATTGAGCATGAATGATGTAATTTTTCTCATCTTGATCTTGTGATCTTGTGCTTGATCTCTCAAATCGTGATGCTCCAGCACACCCTTTGAACACTCATTGTGAACCAGGTTCCCCAGATCTGTGCTCCGCGACCTCTTATTGGTGAACCAGTGCATTGTGATCCCTTATCACTCTATGAAGCACTTCGTACCCTTTGAGGCTCTATGATAGTGTGCACCGTGATTAATGTTTTGAAAACGTGATTTATGAACATAGAAAAAGAAAAACAAAAAACATAAGTATGAGGACAAAATCGACAACCCAAAAGCTACTCAGGTGGTCCTTGTGGATTCCACTCTAATAGAAATCAAAGACAACAATACCAAGATCATAGAATGTGTGTAGAGTCATTCTAATCACAAGTATCTAGTGGAGCTGATGATGGAAGAGAAAAACAATTATCATCTCTACATGAGATAATGTTGTAAAAATTCGGTCTGAGGGATGAAATCATTATACCCAAAGCGAGGAGTGTAGAACTGTCTAACATGTTCCAGTCCATGCCATGAAATATCAGTTTTTATGGCTGAAAATGGCCACACCTAGATGGATTATACGAATGCCACTATAGAATTCCTCTATAACCATGTAAACAATGATGATGGGAAATTTCTACATCCATAGGTATTTCCACCACATTACCATACCATTCATAAGGCATTTTTAGGGAAATCAGAGAAAGGGTTCACTAATAGTTGGGACATATGCAATGGTAGAAACTTCAAGGATGTATGGGTTTGGGCCTAACGGTCTTTGTATCTTGGAAAAAATTCAGTATAGAGATGAGGTAACTAGGCTTGAATGAGGTTGTGTGGGACCCTTGATTTAGCATCTACCATCTAGAGAACATGATCTTTGAGCTATTAATTAGGTGGTCTTTGAGGAAAAATAATTTCTATTATCACCAGGGGTATGTTGGCATCAGCCAATGGGGCCTACAATAAATTTCAGGGATTACCTTTCTAGGGATAATGTATGATGAATTCCTCCCTGTGGAAAATACTTAGGATGATCTGTAGCTTATTACATAGCTGGAGATGATGTTGATGGACCTAGTGTTAGAGGGATGTTAAGTAGTTGCTGAGGGATCTCCACATTAATCAGTGGTTGGTATGTTTCATAATATTCCCACCAAAACATCCTACTAATGGAGAGTAGGCACCTTGAAAAAAGCTGACAAGGACCCCACCTATCTTAGGGGGGCTCCAGAAAGTATGGAATGTTTTTATTGGGGAATTCTGTAGGACATCCAATGGAATCTGTGGGGGTACAATGTTAACACTGGGCATAAACTATATGTTAGGATGGAAGGGATCATTTTCACACTCATTTGCTGATGGATGTTTTCAGTATGGGATGTGCACAAGGGTACATGGATGAGAACATTTATCATCGCATTAATGTTGGTGATGGTAAAGTCCATCATCCTTTGAATCCAAGTATGGGCCACGCTATATAAGGTGTTGTGGAACATCCATGAGGGGAAGTAGAAATAATGATTATGCATTCCTCTCCACTTTTTGTATGGATATATTGTGTCAGAAATGAGGGTTCATGAATATCTGAACCCTATTTACCATCCAAGGTAAGACTTTCAACCATCTATTATGATCATTTTTGAAATTCTACATTTCATGATGGCGTCACCGGCGGCATTTAATAGAGTCTCAATGGGTGAATAATTCAATTTCCATTAATTAATTATTTCAATGGGAGTATTCACTAATTAGGGATGGGAAGTAAGGAAAATATGTAATATATCTTGGCCTTTTGATGTGTTATTCTAGTATAGTGGGTAAATGAAGAGCCTATTTTCATTCCATATACCTAGTATAACAGTACGAGGTTGTTCTGGTGCATATAGAGATTAACATTAAAAGTCTACATGGGGGTACATCATGAGGATCACCCATGTGTGATGTGGAAGAAGTGTATCTTGTTCACAGGGGAAGATGGGAATATGCTGAATGATTTATATCAACCTAATTCTACGGACATGCTATTTGAGGTGTACACAAAAAGTTGGGGGATAGCCTACCAGGGAGAGATGCTAAAGCAACAGACTATCTTCATTGATAATGTGGTACCACCTCAACCCCAGGGTTGGGGTTTGGGAAATTGAAAGAACACTTCATGATGGTAGATATGGTGCAGGTTGTGGTGGAGGAGTTTCCACAACAACAACCCCAATGATTCGACGAACCACACTGCATGGGAGAGAAAGTGGATCAGAAGTTAAAAACCTAGAGGGTCCGACTAGGAAAATCCAGGATGAAGGAAAGACATAAAGAGGGTTTTGTGAAATACTCACCAATATCGAGGGAAGAGGATGCACTGCATGGACATGCCTGATGATGTTGTTTACCTACAGACATGGGAATCATGGGATGTTTATAGGAAATTCCATAGTCCCTCCATGATGTGGCATCGTCAATACAAGTTTTGGATAGATCATTCTAATATTTTCCATGTCACGGTTAGTTTTTTGGTATCTTAGGATGAGGCAGAGAAATACGTAGAGCAGATGCAAGAATTTGTGAATTCTCAAGGCACCCCGTGTCCAACGATGGATCGGGTGAAAGTACTGCTAGACCAAACATCCCCACCGAAACATTTTTCTGCTGAGGTGAGGGACAGTTTCCTATTCTGGATGATTCATGGGGGTCCTGTGGAGTACATGTTGATAAGGGGAGACCTTTGGAAGAAGGTTTCGTTTTGACCTTGGTGCTGGGATAATTCTCCAATACTCTAAAGGTAAACTCTAAACGATTTCATTGTGATATTTATTAATGTTATCTTGGTTTCTAAAATGATTTTTTTCTATAGAGGAGAGTCGCACAAAAAGCAAACCCTCTAGTGTAAAATTGAATGTACATGGACATGATTGAGGGCCCATGTTGGGAGTGATGGTGAGAACATGATCTATTATGGTCGTGGAAACCATGGTGGCCATTCCTGAATCTTAAGAGTTCCCAACCATATTAGGTGGTGTCTTGGGTTTCTGATGTTAACAATCATGACACCTGATCAATGTTTCGACCATTTTATGGATTAATCCTAATAGATTTATAACTATCAACATACTGATATGGCCAACAGACAATATTTTTTTTAATAGTACTTCAATAAGTGATCTAAATGTTAATGAAGACAGTTGGAGTTCCTGGAACTCAATTCCTGAGTGGAATGTTAATTATCATAGAATCAGATGCCCGTGATAATCAATCTATGATAATCATGTCATTTAGAAGAACTATTGGTGTGGTGAACCACGAACATATCAATGTAGAATCTAGTGGTAAAGATCAACCACTCGATATGGAACCAATATCATCTGAAGAATTTCTAGAGGACGACACTACTTCCAAAATTTTGGAGGTGTTATAAGAATATGCCCCTTCTGACCCAGAAGAGTAAGAATAGTCCAACTATGATGTGGAGGAATGTCATTATGTCCATTGTTGGTCATTGAAACTGATCAAGTGCTTCATCGATGACACCATTCAAGAAGAGTGGATAATCCAGATTGTGAGACTTCGTTCTCGGCTACATGACCTATGCACTGGAGGGGTAGATGCATGAAGTATACCCCTGCTCTTTTTGGATTACCTTTCTAAGAAGGTACATGAGAGTGACATTGATTTTAGGTTTTCCTGGTAGTTGGGGAAGTCTTCCATAATTATGAATCTTCAGGTGGCCGAATCGGAGATCCAATGCTTGAAACATAGATGAATGAAAACTAATCTTTTATCGACACATAATATATGATAATATCATGAAAACATGTTCACATGGAAGATGCTGAAGAGAATATGATGGAATAATCCTGTGATGTGTATTATATCTGAGCTAATCAAGATTGAGAGTGGATTAGTGCTGATGAACTATGCCCCATGGACAACCAATAAGGATGAGAGCTAAGGTGGTGAAAAAAAATATTGGATGCTACAATCTATAGAACGAAGAAGTTGAGACTCTTTATAGAAAGGTAAAATCCCTAGGGAATTTTCATTTTTTGATTCAAAAACACATTTTTATTCTCATTTTCTCAGTTATGTTATGTTTATGGAAATTATTGTTTATAACTTTAATTTCTCCTCGATCGTATCTATAGAGAAAAACAATACATACTAGATATCACGAGGGTCAAGAGTAGATAGAGAAATAAGGGAAGACCTTGTAATTTCTCACCTTTTATAAGAGTGTTCCATCCGAGCATTGAAAAATTAGGGATAAACCAACAAACTGGAGACTACAGACTAAGGGAGGGCATTGTTACTGGAGAATAGGGTTCTCAGAGCAGCTAGATTTATCTTCCTAATGTGTGCTAATACACAAGAGGGGAAATTTCTAGGTTTTTGGAATCGATCTGAACAATGGTAAATGAGAAGTGTGAATCAGGATAAGCAAAATTTGGAAGGTGGTGAGGGTTGCATGATTATAGAGGATAACTATTTTCCTTGTTCTAGACAATGTTTCAGTATTTCTTTATCTCGAATTGGGAACAAAAAATGAGGGCCAACCAATTATCATGTTCAAAAACATGGGGCCTAACTCAAAATATCATTTCTTGTCTTCTAGATCATTCTCCCAAAGAAGTATCCAATCAATGAGGTCGATCATCTATACCATCAAGGTTTTATATAAGATGTGATAGAAGATGGGATCAAAATAAGTGGCACTAAATATGTAGAGATGGATTAATTTAATGTTCTAATATATTCCGACACCAATATTATTTCCCACTATGCAATTAGGAATATTTTTATGGGCATATATGTCTAAACTAAGATAAAACTTATATTCTAGGTAGAATCGTCTTAGATGCCAAGTGATAATTGAAGTTGAAAAAAATGCAGTCGATAGAAAACATAATGGGAGAGGACCAATTAAAATGAGGGCATGAGAAGATTTTCAGTGTTATTTCGTCGATGTGAGGCTGGTACATATATTGATTAACGATATATAACAAAGACATTGATTAAAGTTAAAGTTCATACATAATGGACCCTAGACAAAAGATTATTGTCATGTTTCATCGATAGAAGGATTCTAATTTATGGTCATAGAGTTCAGAATGTAATTGGGGATATAGGACTAGGTGGTTAGATTAACCTGGGGTTGGGTATGAGGCAATATTTCTGGGAGTTCGTACATATCCCATAAGAATGAAAATCAATCCACACAAAGTTCTTAAGTGCCATTCATTTTAACGTCATCTGTTAAGGATGAATGTAGATACATAGTTTATTGTAATCTCGATAGGGCATGGACAAACCCATGAGAGAAATGTGTAGTGTGGTAAATATACCATCGTGAATGAGGGTAGTAGAATTCCACATCACACCATGAATTCTCTTACATAGAGTCGATGATGAAAAAGGATGAAACAGGATGTATATAATTTTTTGGCTATACCCATGGATGATATGTCTAGATGTCACTATGAATCATTTGATTGTATGAATCAAACTATATGGATTACATAGGACAATCTTGTAATGTATGTATCACCAATGCATATATAAAAAAGAGGCATTTGATATATCTTATTTTTTCATTTACTGTTGGTTTGTGTTTTTTTGTGTGGGGAAAACCATCCCAGGAAGGAAAGTCAGGGTGTCACTACGAGATTCATGACATACGTCAGGCTTGACTTGTGGCATAGTGGGGAATGGTTCCATGGGTGATTCCCTCCCATGTGAGAACACCACCATGTTGTTTTGTTTTTCATCATGAATCAAATATGATGATTTTATTGTTTAGGTTTATATAATAGGAATGATCCATGTTCTTTCACATCATATGGTATGGAAAAAACATTTTATCTTCATGGAGGATGATAGGGATCATAGTTTATGGGAATGGAACTCGGACCATGAGGTTGCATATTCCAATGTGTGGGTATCACATTATGAAAACTATTACTCCCACGTGAGTAGATCTCGGTGTGGGAGGAAAGGGGTGTTATTAAGCATTCCCCATCAAATGAAAGTGAAAATGGTGAGAGAAATGTATGGTGAGGAAAACCAAACCAAACTAACATTCCTACTCGACATACATGAATTTGTAGAAAAATAGAATAGAAGGAAAGCAAGAATCACAAATCTGTATAATGGGGACACAATATAAGCTTCATAGCGATGGAGGATAACTGAGGACCTTTTTCGAGATATAATATCCTTATCATGTATCCTAGGATGAGATAAAACACAAGTTGGTCAGCCGTTTACCATATTCCAAATGCAGAACCTAACTCAAAATGTCGTTCATGATATTTGGGGGATTTTTGATATGTGAAATGTGAGACCCAAAATAAGGGGATGTGTGAAGAAAAAATGAAGTCATTCATTTTAACATCATGCAGTAAGGGATGAGGAGATGAGACATTCTCTCAAGGGAGGAACAATGTGTGGATTATCATAAACCCAACTTGATTGGGGACCACGTAGGTTCCATACATCACTGCATACATTAAGGGGAAACAAATTCCATGAAGGGAGCATAATGGTTTTTAACTCTGCAGCTAGACCCAGAAACAACATGTTTACACATCACTACGAATCCCACTGGGGTGACAATCAAGCCACTAGTAGTTCTGAAAAATGGAATGGTAGATAGACAATTCCAAAAGGGAAATGTCATATTTGATGAAGACATCATAGTCCTGGGTAGTTTATCATCATATATATCATATGTGAAAGGCCTAGTTTAACAACAAAAGATAAGGATGTTGGAGAACAATGTTTATGTTTGTAGAGATTAGACCACAAGGTGAGGATTTCAAGTAGAAAATGTGTAGCATAGTGCCATACAACAATCTCATGAGTGGGGAATAGATATATCTATACCACACAACAAATTCCTAAGGAAACATGAATATATTTTAATGCTATGAAACATAGACCGTGAAACCTAATCATCCAGTTTAATGTCATAGGGTTCAGACTATAAAGTGATATGATTCTTCCTTGTGGGTAAAAATAAACCATGACCCATAGGCCCACGTGAACCACTCTGGATGTGTGAATCAAGTAGTTTAAATGATATTATGGAACAAATAATTAGTTGATAAGGGAATAGATATATAGAGTCAATAATAAACTCATGAAATTATTCAACCCACTCTACATGAAATAGTATACATAGGGATAGAATTGAGTGTGTTAAAATTCGATCTAGATATGAGGAGGTGAATAGGGATGTGCATAATGATATTTGATATTTGGGACACAATCATGTTGGAATAATGATTGAGGATAAATATTGACCAGGTGTTATACAATGTATCCATGTAATATAGAATTGGAAGGGAACAACCAAATGTGATCGACCGCTGACCTTATTCGAAATGCATACCTAGCCTAAAATGTGATTCATGATACTTATAGACAATTGCTCAAAATATTAGGTGATCCATAAGTCTAAGAATCCGTACTATCTAGTGGTCCTTTCAGATATACTATATAATGAAGACCCAAATAAAGGTACACATAAATCACAAGAATGGAATGAAGGCATGACCATTCAAAATCCAACACTCAATGCTCCACACCACAACACATATGAGTACATAGATAAGTCATAAAATAGTTCAAGGTATTTTTTCACGGAACAATTTATTGAATATGAATGAAACAGGAAAAAGGAAATGTAGGTTGATGAACCTGGGGCTAGACCCAAAGACAACATGTTTGGGTATTCCTATGTATCCTACGAGGGAAGGAATCAATCCACACATAGTTCTAGAATGTCATACATTTTTACTTCATGCGGTAAGGGAAAATGTAAGAGCATTATCCAAATAGATGAAATGTGTATTGTGTGTTAAATTAACCTGATGTGAATAAGGACCAAGGAGTTCTCACACTACATCGTTCACAATGTGAGAAGAACGTTCAGGCCAAGGGGATTGATGAGAAATTGGAAGGTAAGGGATGCTCTCAAGGGAGGTACATGGAGATGTTATTGTGAATCTGACATGAATGATGTCCATGGATGTCTTATAACACCCCACATGATCTTGGGAGAGGTCTAGGCTATGAGGATGAAAAGTTGAATGAAATTGTGACTTTGTAGCCTGACACGAAAATAAATTTTATGACCATCAGTAAGTATCATGGGAGGTCTGGAATCAAGTGGCACATTTTTTGATGGTTCTGTGAAGATTAATGTCTTGTTTTCAGGAATTAGATTCAATTAAATGTCATATAGGATGTTTGGTGTTGTTTAGAATTAAGGAGGATGATTACACATCGATGTTTTATGTCCAGCAGCCCAGATGGATAAGAGGAGGGTCTCTGAATAAAGAATACATGATGCAAATATAGTAATCCCGAAATGAATTATGTATAAGTATTCCTCTAACAACAACCTGTGATAATTGGATACTCTAGCCATGGAGCCGGAAAAGATGAAAAGATTCATAGTACCTAGGGCTAGACCTGAAGACAATATGTTTGGGGATTATGGGAAATCATGTGAGGTGAGGAAACAAGACACATATAGTTATAGAAATCCATAATGTTTAATGTAAGGTGGAATGGAAGTTAACCTAATGGGGTTGTGTATGGGGTTGTAGATTGTCCTGATGCCAAGGAGGATAAAAAAGTATCATTCATACCATTCACAATCCCAATATAAAATGGGATGATTCTTGTTAAGTTCATGTAGTAAGGACCATAAATTCTATATAGTATAATGTATTTATATCATTACAGATTAGTTTAATGTCATGCGGGATAGGAGAGATCTTATTTTATTGTCAATGAATTCAGACTATAAATTAATTCCATGCAAGGCTGGAAGGGTTGACTACCGTAGGCTAGACCTAAAGAAAAAATGCCTCGGTGTTCCTACGTATCACATAAGTATGGGAATCAACTCATATGTAGTTCTAAAATACCATCAATTTTATCATCATGGGGTAAGGATAAAGGTAAAGGGAAATATCCTTAAAGGGGTATACTTGATGTAGTAGTTTTAATCCTAACATAAATGTGGACAACAAAAGTATGCAGCACACTACGTCATCCCCAGAAACACTGGTCGAGAGGCTATAAATATGAAATGATTTGTCGTACAGGGGCTGGACCTGAAGAAAAAATGTATGTATGTTCCTACGTATCCATGTAGGGAAAAATCAAGCACAATATTGTTATTAAGTGACATTATGTTTTTCCTAATGAAGTGAGGAAAAATTTGGAATAAGTTGTATTCTTAAGGGAGGTTTTTAGTGTGTATATTGAATCTCTATTATGATTGCAGGCCAAAGAGGTATCATACCACATCATTCCCTCTAAGTAGAAACCACAGGCCATGAGGTCATAAATGAATAAAAATGTGGCTAGACCTGATGAAAACATATTATGGTGTTTCTATGTATCTTTTGATGAAGGAATCAAGACAGACGTTATTTTGTAATGGCTTTCAGTTTAAGGTAATGTGGTAAGGACGATGGTGACTATTTAACATAATGTAGAATGAGATAAAGAAAAAATGGGTATCAAATTTTAATGTTATATAGGATGATAATGCTTGTATGTTCTACAATCTACAACCTGGATATAGGAGTTCGAAATCACGCATGATGGTAATGTTGTGCAGTTTTATATCCTAAAGCCTAAACGAAGCAGTTTAAGGTTATCATGGATGGTAATGTTGGGTAGTTCTACATCCTGCATCCTGGAGAAAGTAGTTTAAAATCATAAAGAATGGTAATCCATGGAAATTTTATCTTCTTTAGCCTGAAAAGATCATTTTAACCTCATGTGGGATAGGAGAGATACCCATTAGAAGTTATTCTTGAGTAATTTATCATTATTGGGATATGTGATATGCTCACCATCTATAGTGATCAAAGAGTTTGCACCACTAGGGTAATCCTTCTGAAAGATATAAGCTTCATCCAACCTTGGCTCTAACAAGGGTGGTTTCCTACTAGGTATCATCGACATTCAGTTGGCCAAAACCATGCCACCAAGAAAGAATATGTAGAGGGAAAAATTCTTTATAACATCCCTAGATATCTTTTAAAGGTGTATCTCTAGATTGTTCAGGTCTTAGTGCCGACTCCCATTGAGGTGTTCTAGCTCAACCAAACAAAATTCGTCTATATTGTTTGATGTATTTTAATAATAAATAGGTGTGTTGAGTGATGGTAACTGAAACTCTAAGGGTACGAGTAACTCTTGTCCATAGTCTAGGGAATATGGGATTACATGGGTATAATTAAAAGTCATCATATGGTAATCCCATAGGCAATTGGGGTTCTTTTTCGACCAACTCTTTTTTATCGTGCCAACCATCTTCTACAAAATGATAGAGAGTGTAATTTTGAACTAATCGATATGTCCATTTTCTTGCTCAATATAGCAAGAAGAGTGATTGGACTGGATGTTTTACTTATAGTAAAGTTTCATCAGCTATACTGCTCAAATGTAAGTACTATTTATGTTAGGATAGAGTGAGGGTCTCTAAATACATGGATGGTGTTGTATCTAACTAAATAAATGATATAACATGCCTTGAAATCCTATAGCATAATCTCTTTGGCCCACATGGATAATAAATATGTGGTGATCAGAATGAACATCCAATGAAGACATGTTGCTAGAGGATATGGTCCCATGATATCAACCCATAAGATCGGAAGGGGCTAGTAGTATATAGTACATTGAGAGGCTATAGTGGATAATGCATAAAAATGTCTTGGATCTTACATTCGTAACACCTCTTGGAGAACTCGAAAAATTCGTCGACTATTGTGGTCTAGATATAGCCCCACATTAGATTTGGTGGGAGTGTATTGACCCAATAAGATTATATCCAAAGAAACCAGCATGGAATTCAATCACAACATGGGACATATCACCTCATTGAATGAATCATCGATATACTCCATTGATGCCATGTTTATAGAGGATCTGCTCCATGACTAGATCACTCTGGAAGGTGATTTGTACTGAACGCTGATGTATTCTCTCATGTTAGACTCTATATGTTGGGATACATCCATGTTAGAGATACTAATACAAATGAGTCATCGAGTTAGTGGTATTTACTGATTCGGCAGGGGTCATGGAGGTCCTGATGTGGAGGCATCAGTGATAATATGACTTACTTACTGGGTATCTACATCGTCTGAGATAACAGGATCAATGACCCTTTGATCATCCACATGAATAATCAAGTAGTTTTGATCTGACTCTATGAAGGATAAGGCATGACTGGCCAAGGAAATAGCTAGACCATTTTTTGACCAGGGTAAATGAGTGACCTCTGGTAGATAAGGGAACTGGGCCATTGACTTGGGAGTACGCTCGAAGTGGGGCACAAGATCAGGCTTTCGGATGGTGTAGACACCCTTGATACACTTAATAAACAAATCAAATTCCCCTTTCATGTGTAGGTGAGGAGAATCAATAACAAATTTCTACTCGAGGCCAGTGTTGAGAGAATTATACTCTTCCTCATTGTGGGTAAATCTTTATAATAGAAAGAATTTATTGGGAAAGACTTCATAAATGGACATAATGATGATGATACCCATGCCTACCCTATTGAGTATGGGATTATTGAGCCTTCTACCAGTGGGGTGTCACGAATAACCATAGATGATTATCTAACAACATACCACAACCATATCCAATGTGATGACGAACTCTTCCAGGAAGTCAAGATCTAGATATTACTCTGTAAGAGATGGATGGGGGGAAATAAAATCGACTAATGGATGGACCCTGATAGATTAATATGGAATGCACCAGATATAGAACTACTAATGGATACCATCCCACTGGTCAAAATGGCATATCAATATAGGTAGGAATTGAATATACTTTATAGAAACCACACGGGACACCAGATTTATCTCTTAGGGATACAAATAATACTGTATCTTTTGTACTCAAAAAAATTTCCAGGAATATCTTCTCGATAGAGGAATATCTTGTCTCAATTTCTAGTGACATGTGACAATGATTGTATGAAATTTTCTATATCTCTTTGTTATTCCTTAGAGTGAGAAGGATGCTAATGGGACCATTCTAGGGTGGTCACTTAAAGATCCAGTAAATTACCAGAGATATGTGGCATCAAATCTCTAAGATAGAGTACGCACTGATTTATTTTCACAAAATATTTCTATAATTATTCATCCCACTGGTAGATTACACATTTCTTCATGTGCTGGGAAAAGGGATTACACAATCTAGCCATGATCTGAATGAATCAGAGTATATTGGCTTTGTGGCCTTGAAGCCATAGAGATGTTGAATATGTCTCTAAGGAGGAATATTAATGACGACCTTGAAATTAGTTGGATCTATATCGATGTATCAATATGTATCAAAAAAGATGAAAATGATTCTAGAGGTAACCCTTAAGGCACACTTCATTGTGACCATATTTAGATGGTGGGAGTGGAGGATGTTGAACACTTTCTCCATATCTGTGATATGGTCCAAACACTATAGATATTTGACAACAATATCATCCATGTTGTATTCCACTAATATTCTAGGAATCAATTTTAATATGCAGTGCATAGAACATGTATTGTTTCCTATTTCATTCTTCAATCCAAAAGAAATTACCTGGTAACAAAATCTACATTGTAGTGATATAAAGGCTGTGGAATTTTCATCCTAAAGGGCCATTCTCATTTGATTAAACCCATAATACCGATCCATGAAAGAGATACCCTAGAACATTGTAGTGTTGTCAATCAACAGAACCATCATAGGAAGAGGAATATCATCCATCAGACATTGATGGTTAAGATCCTAGAAGTCAACAGAGGCCCTGATCTGTTAGTTCTTCACCTGAAGAGAATCATATTGTCCGACCATATGGGGTAAATAACTTACTTATTTATTTTTTACTTGATGATCTTATCAACATCATCCTCTACCATGGCACTATGAGAAGGGTTCATGTTTTCGGGAGGCGATTTGAATTTGTGATGAGATAATGAGAGGCTAATAGAATGGATGGTGACTAGGGGATCCATTCTGGGAAACTAATCATATCTCTAGGTGAATAGATCCTAATGTTGCTTCATGAAATCCACATAATATTTTTTCTCTTCAGACGAAATAGTTTCACTAATTAGAGTCATCGATGTGTTCAACTTAGTATTAAGATTCACTTGTACCAACTCATTGGTGGTGGTAGAGATACCTTTCTCGAATCTGATAGGAGAGTCCTCTAAATCCTAACCATCGTCCCCAACAACGGAATCCTAGACAAGTGGAATATTTTCTGGGTTAACTGAACCTAAGGAAATTTTGGTGTCAGCCTAAGTGGTGGTGGAATATCCATTGAAAGTACCCTGCACTCCCAAAACCATGGCGACAAAATCTGTCTATCCAATTCCATTAGGATTTCGACCTAAGGGGGCACACATGATAACATCGAAACAATAATGACGCATCGACTGAAGCTAGTTCAACCCCACTCATAATAACATTAAATTTTGTAATATAGTTATTTCCATGTGGTGGAAATCTCGATACCGTATGTTGGTATGGAATTTTGGTATCACCCCATCTAGATTTGTCTTGGAATATGATGTGAACCTCCAGCATTCCTTGTATCTCGGCATGTGTCTTAAATTTTTTTAGAAACACAAAATTAGTGTTCTATGTCGGGGGTAGTGGATTCCAATGAGTGAATGAAAAGGATTAATGAATCATCCATGTCATTCCATGGGTCGGCTGGAAGAGTAATGTGCTCAACCAAACTGGTATGAAGAAACATGTCCTTTCACTTCTAATAGATGACATAAATAGTGGGTTTCACACAAGGTAATAGGAGATTCATCACCTTAATGTACACCCACAAGACCATTAAGAGAGTATGTGAGGCACTAATGATATGAGTAAGGAAAATCCACAGTAAAATGGATACAGGGTCTACCAATTAATGTATTATAGGCGGTTTCATTCAAGATGAACATGAATTCAGTACTAAAAAATAGGCCATCAAAATGACTCTTCAGATGAATCCTTCCACACATCTTTTATTTTGTTCAGTTGTAACCCTTAATCATTGGGTCATAGAGATCTGTATCTTCTTTATACATCCCAAGATTGCAGAGCGTTTGGGTTGGGATTAGATTGATCCCAGAACATGTGTCAATAAGGCAGTAGCATACATCCATGCCCTTAATTAGTCATCTGATGTACAATGGGTGGATAATCCCCTGTACTAGGGAGCCTTCATATTATCCTAAGATTGAGATTATTTCTTGATATTACACACGCTCAGCATCCTCACCAGAGAAGTTTTATGCGGTCTCTACCTCTGTTTTGAACTGGAGAGGACGTCTTAAATCCATTGTGAGGGATTCACCCATATAATTTGATAAGATGAGATCCTAGTAAATCATGATCTTTGTAGGAATGTTGTAATGGTTCGTAATCGTATCATACATTCATGCTAAGAACACATTTTTTCCGGAAAGAGGTTTGATGGATACTGATAGTCGAACTGAAGGATTCTGGGTGGTGGTGGGAATGCCTCATTGCACACAAGATCAACCATGAATGATAAATACTATCTTATTAACAGAAAAATTAGGTCTATCCATAGCTAAATGCAGCTGATCATGATGCAGTTGTGGTGTATCTATTTGATCAAGGAGTTAACACTATGGTAGTGTAAAATATGATGAGAAAAATCAGAATGGTGTGTATGATGAACTCTATGATGAATTTATTTTCTAGTCTTGGTAGTATTCTGGGATTGGCTAGAGCAAGTAGCTGTAGAATACTAATGATTAATGTTTCCACAGTTACATTGTGGATGGTGTAAATCTAGAAAATATGGAGCATAGTAATGTAACTCCTCATTACCGAGAACATTATATGGGTACACAAGCTTGAATATATATACTGAGTCATACTCTTAGTCATCACATGAGGAATACTTTATTACTAGGTGAATTTCCGAGGAAATCCCTATTTTTTGCGGAATGAATCCGTTAAGCATATGAGACGAGATCAGCAACGTGGGTGATTTTCCTTTCCCTTGTGCCACAATACTTTTCTCTTATAAGATGTAGAAAGCTAATATGTGGACATTGATGCTAATGTTTGGGAAGGTGTAAAGCTTTCAAGAGGATCGTGCTAATTCATGTGGTCATGGATAATGTAATGGGCATGATCTAATGCTCTTCAAGCCATCTATTCATTATATTTCTAAGAGCCACAGTTGTAGACATGTTGTAATTCAAATTCACAATCGTAGTCTATCATTACATATACTCATTCCACTTATTCCATGGATAGACCCAACATAACAACTTTGTTGTTGAACTGGTCATGAATACATTTATTGAACACATAGCACTGCTTGATTGTATTTTCAAGGGATCGGTGATAGGGAAATAGATGGGTTGATAAGTGATATCGGTCTCTTAGTGTCTTCTACATTCAAGAAACCATAGGATTTCCTAATCCACAACACTCTAAAAATAGCAGGGGACCTAAGCTTTGTTGAATGAATAGGTCTATATTCTACAAAATATGAAATGATAGTTGGGAGATTGTCCCTAATGAGGTGATATATTGTGATGAGGAGGTCAAAACTGATTTTATTTCTTATGTAGAAGTGGTAAATTATGTGGTTGTTTCTGTCGACTCTATGGTAGGTGATGTTGAACCTCATGATGAGGCTGAGGCCTGGGCCCTCAAGGAGGCTATGGAGGAGGCTTTGTGGGTAGAATATCTACTATCTTGGGGGCCTCTACATCTATAATTTCAGTGATCTCAGCCTTGGTTTCTCTTCTTATAGTGTTTTGGGAGTTAAATATCATTCTTGCTTGTCATGTTGCAAAGCTTCTTCTAGGCACAATGCCTTATCATAGAAATCCATGAATCAACTTAGAATGTTATGAGTGATGAGAAAGGGGACCATTTCAGTATTAATGATTCCCACAGATTTCATCAATAGTTTCTCTTGAGGTAGTGGCATATTGAGTAATTATGTGATGCCATTCAACCAATTGAAAAATTATGCAATGTGATCATCTGACCTTTTCATTCACATGAAGAGGTCACCAATAATAGTCTTTCTAGTGGTGGAGCTGAACTGGTAGATAAACTGTATGTGATTATCCACCCAAAAAACTACAGAACTAATGGGTAGTTGGTTGTAAAAGGAAAACCTGGTACCTTCTTGTGCTCGTACACAAAACAAGATATTAGTTTATTATTATTATGCAAGAGTTCTCAGAATGGGTCCAAAACTTGATATAAAAAGGTCAATATGCATTAGAGTTTCTCCCGTCACATTGAAGGGGAGGAGGCAGGATTCTCAAAGCACGGGGGTGCTGGAATGTCATATACCCATGCTAGAAATGGATTTCCATCAAGTGGGATCTACACCTATTGGGTTTCAAGTTATATGAAGAAAATAATGAGATAATCCATTGGGTGATCATAGAAAATATTCAGGTCCTAGAAATGATACCTTTCAACCAGTGTATTGGTGGGTTCTTTAACATGATAGTCAATTCTAGCAGCTCATGGAGTGGCTAGTGGTATAACCCGAGGAGTTGCAGGAGGGATGACCTATGGAACAAAGTGGGGAACAACCAATATAGGAACCTGAGGGGATGGTGGTGGAACAACCTATGGAGTATCTATGGGAAGGTTCTCACATAACTCAGGAATATTTGTTGATGAATACCGTGGCCAAATTCCACAAGCTGTAGCTCCTATCATGTTGGGAAATTTGGGGTTTTTGAGATTAATAGGAGTCAAATCAACTACTGAGCCTATACCTAATCATGCCACCATATGGGAGGAAGTTTGGGATCATACAGGGGATCAACATAGTCTTGTCATCACTCTACAACATTATTGGAATGAATATCAACAAGGATTTTCTTTTATTTTGTGAGTTATTTGAGCAACATGTCCTTCTCAGGATCAACCAATTTTTCTTTAATGAACCATCTGGACTAGACGGATGAGTAGTTATTGTGTTACATTTTCCCTTATTGGGGTCCTGGGTGAGGGGATATGAATCAGTTGGGTATTCAAGACCAAGTAAGTGTCTTCGATTGTTAGTGAAAATGATTGTAGGATCCAAAAACATTTGGTACTAATCCTAAAAGTAGGTTTTCTTTGATGAGTCCTACCTCAGTTTCTTTCTCTATGAGAACATCCATGATTACGACCACGAATATTGGAGGAATATACTCGATACCGTTGAATAGGTCAGGTTTTTGTCATATTGGGATGAGGTGGAGGGTAGTAGACTACCCCCCTCCATGTATATAAACATGTGGATACATATCCTCAATAATTCATTGAAGAAAAATTAATCTCTAAACACACCATTATTAAATATCCCAGTGATTATTGGGTGACACATGGGCGTTGATCCATAAGAATCAAAACTAACTCTAAAAGCAAAAATTTCTAGCCAATGTCATCATAATTCTACTAGATTTTTGGATAAGACAATCAATTATTATGGAGATAGATGTGCTACCACCATAGAGTTTGGTGGAATCGCATAACCTCATCCATTTTAAGCGGATCTGGAATGCTAAAATATAATGTAGAGATTATCCCAAACATGTTTGAAAGATTTTCAACTTTTGGAATTTCTAGAAAAAAACACGGTTGAGAGTCACGGTCTATCCCATGGTTTCCATATTCTTCAACTAGTGGAGTGTAAGGTGTGTGAGGTGACAAACTCTTGAATACTAAGATGTCACCTAAGGACTATACTGCCTCGATCACTACATCCATATATGATGGTGTATCAACTGTAGATTAATGTGTTTGGTTGGTGATCTCTAGTCATAGATTTGGGCAGTTCGCATCATAAACTGGTCCACAAAACAAGTCTGTTTGTTTTATGTTGAGGTAGTGAATGATTCCTGTGAAAATAGAGTGTAATGCGTGGACATACCATGAACAGGGTCAAAATATTCATCCTTCTATAAATATCTACGAATGTATTAGAGTATTTTTTTTCATTTCACCTTCCAGGATGATAAAGCTTCCATGCATTGTTCCTACCCCAAACTCTGATGCATTGGATTGGAGTGAATGATTCATCATCAAATCATAGTCTACATCAGATTCTAAAAAGAGTACTAAATTGAATTTGATCTATATATGCATAGGATTATTCCTTTGGTGGAAATGGTTATCCCATCTTCTCCAAAAAGATTCCCAATGGTCGGGTAAATCGTTAACATGGGTAGGACATGTAATGGACCCAATCTATCTAGTCAATTACTTTTCTGAAATATGTTGTTTGAGGTGTTCTAAAATGTCAAGGTAACTTATCTATAAAACCTATCCAAAATTCAAAAATGATACATCAAATTTTTTCACAAAACATAGTCACTTCCATTGCCAAAAATGATTACTATTTCATGAAACTGTGTCACTTTTCCAAATTTCTAAATTGTTTCATGAAACTATGTCACATAAATTGTTTCGTAGAAATAGTTCCACATAAATAGTTCCACAAAAATTATGGCATATAAATGATGTTAGAGAATGAGTGGGACATAAACGGTGTCACAGAAATAGTGTTCCAAAAACAGTGTCACAGAAATGGTGTAAGAGAGACTATGTCACAAAAACGGTGTCAGAGAAATGATTTCACAAAAACTACCTCATAAACACTTTTTCCAAAACTCTTTCAATATTCCTTTTTCATATTTCCATATTTTTGCAGTTTCACCAATTTAATGATTTCTTTGATGAAAAAATGTTAAAAGAATTCTTTTATGGGATTTAAGGCCGATTAAAAGCACATAACTCATATATTAATTTTCCTAATGTTTTGGATTCCATTACATGGCCAAATAGTTTGGTTTTATTTGATCTAATTTTAATGTATTGTCAAGCATATCAAAAACCACCGGTCTATTAAATCTTCTAAAGGGACAAGATATCAACATCCCTTGTTCTACCTTCTTGTTCTCTGATGTGAGATGCTCAAAACATTCATTTATTCCAATAGTAGTTGTGTATTGTATTTTAGCCTTGGATAGTTTCTTTCATAGAGTATCTTCTATCTGCATGTGCCCCCTATTTCGGTGCAACCAAGTAGTATCGATCAATCTTCTATATAAGGTATGATCAATCATTGTTTTTTTAGGTTCCCTTCCTTTTGTTCTATTTTCCATGTTATAGAATTTGATATCCATGATCTTAATAAATTATTCATTGGGATTGGATGTTGTGCTGGTGTATCTTCATCCTGGAGTGGATCCAGTCCTGCAGGAGAGGTTTTTGTGATCCCTTTTGTGTGACTGTTCTCGTGCAAAGAAAATTGGAAACCCTTTAAGATAGGGGATTCATGGATTATTTATTCATATACTTGCATTAGGTGTGCTAGAATGTTTTAACCACCAGATAACAGTGGAATTGATATAATAAATATTTTAATTGGAAAAATAAATTGGTATTGATCATATGTTATTGCCTCTTATTATTCATAGATAGTGTGATATCTATGATTACCTTATTTAGACTGTCATTATTAATAGAATTTGGTAAGTAATATAAAATGGGATTATTTATAATTAATTGGATAAAGATAAAGAGGCATTTAAAATAATCTCATTCTTTTTGTTGTAAACATATTTCAGTCAAATTGATGCACTAAGCAAGTTTAATTATTTATGATAACTATGATAGCTTTCTGGTTATGTTTTCCATAGTGTCAACCTACAAACAATGAATTATTTAGTTTAATCTGGATTAATGTACTAGTTGTTTGAAAAATGATAATTTTTTATACTGTTCTATGTTACCCTCTTTCTTATAAGGTTGAGTGCCTTCTTCATTTGAGCCAAGAGTGCTCATTATTATTTAAGATTGGATTCTTTATTTAAGGGCCAAGATCTCTGTTGATATGATGTTTGTTTTCATACTTCTTGTGTTGTGTTATGAGTGTGAATGGATATTGTGAGATTTATTGTCCGAGAGGCCCATTTTTTGTGGAATCATTTGACACATAGATTGGTGATATTTTTACGTTTATGCATGAGGAGGTTGTGGAGGACACCGTAGATGATGAAACATATTGGATGTGAAATTTTGGATTCTTGAATAATCGTGTTGGTTGTTTATCTCTTTTACATTCCCAATTTCTCAAGGCAACAGGTTTTCTACCATCCTTCCAGAAAAGAAGTTATGACGTGATAGGAATGTCATGTACTTTCTGTGTTTAGCTTCCCGAGGGATGATGGGTCTACAATCCAACTATAGGTGGAATATACTTGATGGGTTGTTCATCTACTCACCGTGTTGATCCCCCACTTTTTTGGTAGCTAAGAATGTTTTTCTATATTGAATAAGAATTTGGGAAAGTAATAATTTATTTTATAAATGATGGAATAAATAATGTCTACCCTTGGGGTTGGAGCTTGCTAGGACAAAATAGAATGGATACAATTTAAAGGAATAGTGTACATTAGGTGTGATTATAATGAAATATAATTTTTAATTGATAATGGTAAATTAATGTTTACATAATTAATTAATGGAAATTGCATCAGATAAAAATGGAATGAATTAATATAATAAATCATTATAAATGGTTGTGTTCTTATTGGATACCTAGTCTTAGTAGAGGTTTCTCAGAGTCCAAGAGACATTATATGTAGTTTAGTCTATGGCTAGGTTATTCCCATAGTGGGGTTGGGAGATATATTATATTAGGAAACTTTTCTGTTTCTATACACTACTCAACCCCATCAGTTAACAAAACTGATAACCTAGGACTTTTGAGATATGGGGGGTTTTCCATAATATTATAGTGGGAGGATAGATGGATGTCTACCCCAATTAGCCCCACTCTCTTCTCATGGTATTTACTAGTGGTGGTAATCATAATGGTGAGTTTTCTCCATATATGTGCATAGAGAGATGTAATGGATTGTTGTTATTCACACACATATATTCTAGATACAGTTTCCTATAGACTATTATTCGTGTAAAGTGTATAAGTGGGAATGTAATGGGGATCCTTACTATGTGTATAAGATATAATGGATTTACATTTAATAACCTATGTATTATACACATTATGAGAGTTTTGGTGGCTCCTGGAAACTAACTGGTTACTTTGGATACATGTATGTTGTGGTTTTGTTGCATTATGTGCATGTTGTGGTGCTACGCCCTAGTGACTACAATAAATCCTTTTTAAAGAGAGATTCTTAGGACGTGCAGTGTTTGGGTAAAGAAGAAAACTAGTGGTGAAGTTGTAGTAGGGTACCCTTGATATTCATTTTTATATTTTATACTCGTGTATGGGATACTTGGTGAGAGTATCCAAGGTGATGCCAGGGACTTAGTATACCAATTTTGGTCACAAATTAGTTTCACTTGTTATTTAACAAGCTCTAAAACACTTTATATTCATTTTTATGAGAGGATCCAGAGAGTAACCAACAGAGTATACTGTTATACTCACCCTAAATATATATAATATATTTTTCAAGTCACAAGGAGTAGGTTGGAGATTAGGGTGTTTACTACTAGATTGGGATTACAGGAGTAGTACGAGGTTCGTTGTCACTATGATTTGTACATTCCTTTGGTACTTGCAGTTCTCTATTTCTGTTTTAGTAGTTTTTCATGAAATTATATATGTTTATTTCGGATTTATTTTATATTGTAGTTTGATTTGGAGTTGTTTGGGGTCTATATTATCTCTCTCTTTCACATGTGTTCTCTTAGAGTGGAATTCCCCCCATTTGTGTGTTTACTATCTCCTTAGTTGTAGTCTCCATCCCAGGGCCTACTATAGGTGGGACTTAGGGGGTCATTATCTCCATTATCACCTTGCCGTCCCATGAGGGGTACACCTAGTAGGTAGGGATCATGATGGAGTATTATTAGTGGGTTGGTTAAGCGATGGGATGGAGTTGGTGTTAGGAACTGGTGAGGTTCCCTGGGTTGGTAGGGAAATAGTGTTAGTTTAGTTTAGAAATTGACATAATCACTATAGACCGGCTGATAAATAATTGTTTTGGGCCCCCTATGATCTAAAACATGGACAATTATGTTTACAATGGATCCTAAAAAAGGTGATATTGGTTTCATGGTAGAGACCTAGGAAAGGATCAAGCATCATTCTTTATTATGCATGTGTTTGAATTGGTAGACCATGGTTTAGGTTAACCTAAAATGAATTAAATAAAAGAATTATTCAATTAATTTTATGTATTCCATATTCCACATTTAGAAGCTCTAAACTATTTTTTATTTTGACGGTTTGGTTCTAGTCTATGTCCTCCTCAGGTTTACAGATAAGTTGTCCCCCAGGTTGGTCCAGCAGTCCATCGCAGGGTAGTGGTTGATGACAACAACACATGGTGGATAATAATCCAAGAGTTTTAGCGCCAGAGTTGGCAAGTGTATGATGGATCCGTTTCCGATGCAGTCATTGAAGACTCGTTGGATAAGTTTGAGATAGCCTTCAGTTCAATATGTTCTCAGAAGCAGAAATGAGTGTCTTTGGTTGTGATAATGTTGCGTGGGGAAGCAAGGAAATGGTCGTTACTATTCTTCAAGGCTCATGATGAGTCGGTGATCTCATGGGAGGAGTTTCAAGACAAATTCATAGTATAGTTTCTTTCGTTGACAATGAAGGTGTCAAGTCACTAGGATATTCTTACCCTTTGATAGGGTAGCTTTAGTTTTCAAGAGTTTGGAATATGTTTCAGTAACATCTTATGATTTGCTTCGAACAACTTTCTAGATGAGGAGCCTGGGGTGAGGTGTGAGGACCCGACCCCAGAATACCCAGATCTGGTGCCTTGAATCATGATGTGTAATTTTATTTTATAAAAAAAACATACAATGATAAATTACACATCATTTCTCATATAGATTATTGATTTCGATTCAAGTTCTGGGAAACCAACCACTTATTTCTTACTTCTTTAGCCCAAACTGTTACCTGAAAATTTTTATTCAAAAACATAGGGTGAGCATACGAATGCCATGTAAGGGGTTTTAAAATAATATAATAAACCATTATAACCTTTTAAAACATTCATTAAAATTTCCCTAAATCATTATCTTAATAAATATGTTGTCACATGTGAAACATCCGATTAATATTGACTAAGAACATTAAGTGCACAATTAAAATCATACCCACAGAATTACCTGGATTCCTGATTCAATTATAGGCATGCTCATACAGGGTATGAAATAATGGACTTTTTGTTTGAAAATGTAGGTATAAAATTGAAAACTAAGAGTATTACATGATCAGAGTTGTGCTTGAATAAAACAATCAATTTCATTCTTTACTACTGGGTGACATTCAATGGCTAAAATCCTTGTGTAATGCATAAATACTATGCAATAACTTATACATATACTGATTCTCCTATAAAATCTCATTAAATAATAATATTATAATATTATAATATTCTTTGGGTCAATTATGTTTCATACCCATAATGAGGAAAATGCCTTTACTGGACATCGTAACCATACTGTCCATGCCTCGTGCCAGGACCATATATAATCTTTTTGTAAAGGCCTTATGCCGAGATGGTAGTTTGTCTCATGAGACCTACTGATGCATCGAGGGGCTATAGCAGGCCCCACCCGCCACATACTATGTTTAATGCATTCGTCATCTCTCTAAATCAAAGTGCACAAACAAATCTGATTTAGTAAATTACTTATTACTTAAAATTTTATGTTCCACAAAATTTTTGTTTCTTTATTCCACATTATTCAAAGTGTCCCATACAACCTTGAATAATTTAATTTAGTATTTCATATTATTCAATCTGCCCCATACCAACTTGAATAATTAAATTATTATTTCATAAATTATCATAACTGATAAATATTACAATATTGTATTTATCACATAAATTAATAACATTAAAACTCCTCCATAAACATTCAATGAATTAGAATGTATGTTTATAACTTCAGATAATTATTATTCATGCTCAATTCATGTGCTAATAAATGGAAATGGCAATGGAATAAATCATAATATGTCAGTCATTATCTAGATAATAATTTTCCCAATGACACGCATAGACTAATAAACTTTTTTGCACATGTGATATTATTTTAAAACACAAAATAAATGAATGGATGGAGATTTCACATAAAATTATAGTTCCTTAATTTTCTAAATCTTCAATTCATGGTAATGAATATTTATTGATTAAAATAACTAATTGTAAATTATGATAGATTTAATTTTTACACAAGAATGTGTTGATAAATGGTCATGACATAATAAATGGTCATGCATTATGCTTCTTGGAATATAAGGACAATTGATTTGAATTGCAACATTTGTTTTTTTAATGCATTCATTCAAGAGAATTTAATTAAACCAATCGTTAACATACTTTTACAACTGAAGTTTGTCTGAGTCCAATTTAATTCAGGTTATGGTTACAGCTTATATGTGCATACATATAACCATATATATATATATATATATATATATATATATAATACGTACATTTCACAGGTACTTACGTCACGTAGAAGCAAATAGTTGTCGATTATACAATAAAATACTTATATATATTTCTATGTTGAAGAAAAATCTTCTGACCACACATCTATATTTATGTACTTATATATATATGTAATGGATTTAAACTTATCAATCATAAATTGATTTTCTATAACCTAAATGCATCTCAAATAAATATATTTTAGAAAAAAATGATTCTCCCCATATAATGAAAATGAAAATATAGAATAAAACAAGAATAAATAAATAAACATCTCTTTCCAAATTTAATCTAAATAATTTTTGTGCACCCTTACACAACCCTTAATGAAACATGAATTTTATAAACTAAAATAAATAAGACAAATTTGATAATTCTCAGCACATTACCAATTTTAATATCAAATACCGTAATTGAAAATAATTTTTACCCACCACATTATAAAACATCATTGTAAATCAACACTTACAAGATTTAAAACTGGGTTGAATAAAACTATATGTCTGTATATATATATATATATATTATACTAGTGTATATATTCAATTTTAAAAATGGAAGAGAATGTGTATTGAACCCTTTCAATACAATAACCTGAAATATAAAATAATTAGAATAAAATAATCCCTTACCTGAAATGAAGAACCCAAAACATGACTCAGAATTAGACCAGTAGTAAGAAAAAATAAAAGTTCTTGATCATGCAAAGATTATCCTCACAAGATGTATTTTCATTCCATTTTGTATATTAAAGCTCATATATATACACAGGCCACCAAAACCGAAGAAGTGTATTAATGCAGTCATGAAACGACATGATTTTTTAGCAAATAAAACTATCCACACTAGTGACAGGTAATGACTATGAAGAAAATTCAATTAAGAATATATATTTATATATATATATATTGTGACCTAATTGAAATAGATGTACCAAAATGAATAAAAATTACAAAAATGGAAATCAATCGATATCTGGAAAATATTTAATATAGGACAAATCAACATCCGAATCCAAATTCAGACAAAAACACCAAAAGAAAAGTACGAAACCTACATTAGTAGGATGAAGAAGAATCTTATAGTAATATCCTACCATTGATGAAGAAAAGAACAACCTAGATCTGTTTCTGTAGTATGACTGGACTCCGCTGAAACTGTGGATGATGTTGCTCGACCTCTAGCCCGACGACCGCGACAGACCTCGGTGCACGACACTAACCGATCCGCGGCCTCGAACATGGATCCTCCGATCTGAAACGGAGAACCCCGGCCACATGGCATGGGGACTTTGATCCGACAACTCTCTTTGAAAACAATGCCGCTGGAACTACTTAAAGCCACCCCCATGCGCGACGCACCCCGACCACAGCCTACTGAAACTATCGACGTCCGCCCGACTCTCCATCTCCTCCTCACCGAGACATGATACCCTCAAACACGGACTCCCCCAAAACCCATTATGATAATCTCCTTTTTTATCTGATTTATTTCTTTATTACTATTATAATATTATTACAATTATATTATTATTTTTAATTCTTTATATGCATACTCTATTATTATCGTATAATAAATTATCAATAACTTTAAAAAATTCAAAAGCTAAAAAAAATTAACAATCTATTAGAAATGTTTTATCAATAATTTTAATCAATAAAAAGTTAATTTTTTTAAGTTTCTTTATAAAACATATATTTTTATATTTCATGATATATTCTTATAATGTTATAAATTGAATAGATAATCAAAAATGTATTATCTTAGTTTGTATAATTTTAATCATTATATAAAAATGGTTATATATTTATAATTGTAAAAATCAAATTATAGAATGTTAGTAATGTTATGAAACATTAATCAAAAAATTATAATCTAATCTATATATATATATATATATCATATTTTCAAAAAATATATAAATCCCATATAATTATACATAAATTAAATAATTTTACCTATAATTAAAATAGTGCACCTTTACAAAATAATATAGTTAAAATATGAAAAAATAAATAATTTTAAATATCATTTTTAACCTCAATATAAAATTATAATTTCATAATTTTATTTGTTTTATATCATAATTTCATATAATTTAAAACTAGTATATATATGTATATATATACACACATACATATTAGATTTTGGAACTACAAAAAAGTAGCAATATTTATACATAATAGTAACATTATTATATTAAATATTTATTTGATGAGAAAAATTATGTTTGATCAAAAAAGTTATTTTCAAATTACTCTTTAAAAAAGTGAAATAATATTTACATTGAAACCAATAATGGTTAGTACAATAATTAAAAAAAATTATTATTACTCGTGAAAAAGTTTGGGGTGTCACATTATTCCCCCCATTAATGAATTGCATCCTCGTAATTCTAAAATATTTGTCCCCAAACCACAACAATATCATAAAAAAGTCACTAATGAGGTACCTTTTTTGGGAATACCACGGATGGTAGGGTTCTGATAAACTAATGTGGATCCCTAAGGTAGTATTTAGCTGCTTCATTTCCTTATCCTAAACACACTATGAACAGCTATGGTCGAACCTCTGCCAAAAGCACTAAACCCTCTATAAAGAGGCACAATAAGTGTGGAGGTTGGATAATTAGAGAGGAATAAACCCCTATAAGTCTCATTCCCCACGTTTTTCTTGAAAATTTCAATGTCGTAGAGTTCCCCATACATAGTAAAACTATGGACCTTGAATAGCTAGGTCACTCAATGGTCACCATCCAAATAAGCTTCATTAAATTTACTTACAACTCGGTAGTTATCAGGCAATGTGAATCATAGAAAAAAAAGCTTCATGATACTTTCCTCTTTTTATATATGCTGAAAATTGTGCGATTGGAATACAGTAACAGACCATTTTGGTTCCTTGTTAAATATAGAGGATGTTTGGGTGTTTAGACACCTGATGGAGTTTATTACAAGTTCGACGTAAGTTGTCATAGGGATGGTACTCCTTAGAGCATGTCTTGACAATTATAATCTCTAATAGTTCAGTATGAAGAGTCATAATATTGGCTGGTGAAATAATGTGCTCTATTAGAAAATTTTAAGAAGTAGGCCTTCAATATGGGAAATCTAATTTAAAAAGAGTCATTTTAAAAAAAGCATATCAAATAATAGAGTACAAATATCTTCCATTTATACACTATTTATAAAACTAAAAAAATTACATAATCTCTTGCACCCTCTCAAAATATAAAATTAAATATATCATGATTTCCTCCAATATGAATCCTCATAGATTCCACCGATGTTGGGGATTTCCCCTGTTCTCAAACAAATGAATTCCCAATGTAGTTCTAAATTCTTCTATCTACATTGTCCAGATGCAACATGTACAACTAGGATGAACCACTTCTTTACATATAAAACTCAGATTGATAGAAGAATTTTGTGTATCATGTTGAGCGACATCGATATGAACTTGATACCGATTATGCAAATGAGTAGGCTCGTCCTTAAGAATGTAAATGTCTGTCAGATGACCACAGGGACCGTATGTCAAAATTTGACATAGATATGTTTCCTGGAGGACACCCCCTTGTGAAGCCACCTCAATGTCCTCAAGAGAAATGAAATTATTAGCTAGGGTAAGACATTTAAAGGTAACTTCAAAGTATATCCCTTGTCTTTCATACAATGGGATTTGAGCATTCATCATGAGGTAATAGATGGATCCTACTCCTTGGTGAAGTAGGAGTGCATGAGGAGAGTTGGATACACAGTAGAGGGTTTTACATGGTAAGCGAATATTTTCAAAAATCTTGTAGTTTTCTATAGATGATTTTCCAACTATGATCTCTAATACATCTATTGGAAAATTCATAAGACTAGTACTTTCATTTTCTATCTGAAAAATAAGAAAACATCATTCTTAGTATTTCTTAATTAAATTTCTTTTTTTATGTTCTAGTTTTCCAGAATTATCAAAACCGAATCCCCTGAAGCCAACAGTGAGGACCCGTCCCCAGAATTCCCAGAGCCGATGCCTGGAATCATGATGTATAATTTTTTTTTTCAAAAAAACAAACATACACTGATAAATTACACATCATGTCCCATAGAGAGGATCGAATTCGGTTTAGGTTCTGGGAAACCTACCACTTTTGGCGTACATCATTAGCACAAACTGTTAGCTGAAAATTTTTATTCAAAAACATTGGGTGAGAATACGAATTCCCATTAAGGGGTTTTTAAAAAAAATATTAAACCATTATATATTTTGAAATAATTCATTAAAATTTCCATAAAACAACCTCTTAATAAAAATGTTGTAAGGCGTGAATCATACCATAACAATTTTCTAAGAACTATATGAGCACATTTAAAAGAATACAAATAGAATTACAAGGATTCATGATTCAATAATAATCATGCTTATATGGGGTAAGATGTAAAGGACATTACCTGTAAAAATGCATGTAAAAAATTGATTACTAAGAGTATTACTTGATCAGATTTTCTTTTGAATAAAAACAACATTTTCAATCTTTACTACTGAGTAACATTCAAAGGAAAAAATATCTATGTACTATATAAATAATATGCCATTACTATTACTTCTTCTGATTCTCATGTACAAGCTCTTTAACTAAAAATATTCTACTAGTCAAATATTTTTCTACTTAATTATGTTTCATAACCACATTGTGGAATGTGCATATGCTGAACATCATAACAGTATCGTACATGCTTCGTGCTATGACCATACATAATATTTTTTTCAAGGGAAAGTTCCGAGATTGTATTATGTCTCATGAGACCTATTGAATCATCGAGGTGGTATAGCGGGCCCCACCCGCCACATAATAAGTCCAATGCATGCCTCATCTCACTAAATCAAAGTTCAAATACCACTATTATTTAGTAAATTACTTATTACTTATCATTTTAAGTGTCACTTATTTCTTATTTTTTTATTTCACATTATTCAAAGTGTCACATACGAACTTGAATAATTAAAATCTTATTCCATAAATTATCATAGGTGATAAATAATAAATTATTTGATTTATCCCATAAATTAATAACTTCACAACTCTTCCATAAACATTGAAAGAATTAAAATGCATGTTTATATATTCAGATAGTAATTATTCGTGCTCAATAAATGCGTTGTTAAATGGAAATAAAAATTGACTAAATCATAATATTTAAGTTATTATTTAGATAATAATTTTCCCAACAACACGCATTAACTAGTAAACATTATTTTCCAATGTGATATTAATTTAAAACACACAGCTAATGAATGGATAGGGTTACCACACAAAATTATTGTTCCTTTATTTTCAAAATTCATGATTCATGGAAATGAATATTAATTATCTAAAATGGATAATTTTAAATTAAGGGAGATGTCAATTGTATACATGTATTCACTGATAAGATTTCGTGTCTTAATAAATTTCCATGCCTTTTTCTTCATGGAATATAATGATAATTGATTTTCAGTGAAACATTTGTTTTATGTAATACATGCATTCATAAAAATTGAATAAAAAATATCATAATCATACTTTAACCACTGAATTTTGTTTTAGGAAAATTTATTTTTGGATATGGTTAGATAATATAGGTGCATACTTACAACTATATATACATAATATGTAAATTTCACAACTACTTTCATCGCTTGGAAGATAATAGTTGTCGAGTTTATAATTAAATAATTATATAAATATATTTGTATGGTGAAGAAACATTTTGTGACCGCACACCTATATTTATGTACTTATATATATTTTTTATGGATTTAAATTTCATAGTCATTACTTAATTAATTATAACATAAATTCATCTCAAATAAATATATGTTTGAAAACAAATAAATGATTGTCACCATATACAGAATAATAAAAATGAGATTAAATTTAGAATAAAGAAATAAAAATCTCTTTCATTATAATATCTAAATAATTTTTTTTCACCCTTAAACATTCTAAAATTAATCATAACATGTATAAGTTAAAATAAATATTACAAATTAGATAATTCTTATCTCATTAACAGTTTTAAAATAAAATAATGAAATCGAAAATAATTTCCACCCATCACATTCTTAATCATCATTGTAAATAAACACTTAGAAGATTTAAAACAGGTGGAATAAAACTATATGAATGTATATATATAATATATACTAGTTGATATATTCACTTTTGTAAAAGGAAGACAATATGTATTGAAACCTTTCAAGACAATTAACTAATATATAAATTAATTAGATGAAAATAATCCCAAATCTAAAATGAAGGACCCAAAACATGGCGTAAACTTAGAACAGAAGTGAGAAAATAGAAAAGTGCTGGATCTTTTAGATTTTTTCACCACAAGGAGGATTTCTATTCCTCTATGTACACAAAAGCTCATATATATACATAGGCCACAAAAAAGGAGAAGATTAATCAAGCAGTCATGAAACAAGATGATTTTTGATCGAATCAAATTGTCCACACCAGTGATAGGTAATGAATACGAAAATAATTCAATTAAGAAAATATATATGTTTGTATATATATTTATATTTATATTCTGAACCAATTGAAACTTATGGACCAAAACAAATAATAAAAATATCAATGAAATCAATCAATAACCAGAAAAAATTTCCTATTATAAAAATCAACATTCGAAACCAAAATGAGACAAAAACAACAAACAAAATGTAGGAAACCTTCTTTATTATGATGAAGAAGAATTAGATTGAAATATCCTACCATTGAAGAAGAAAAGTGAAACCTAGATCCTGTTCAACAATAAGAACAAACTCCCCTGCAACTGCAGACAATGTCGTTCGGCCCCCAGCTCGATGGCTGTGATTGACCTACGTGCGAGAGACTGACTGATGCACGTTTTTGACCACGGATCCTCCAATGTGAAACGGAGAACCTCGGCCTCATGACGAGGGGACTTCGACCAGACTCCTCTCTGCGAAAATGAACACCACTAGTCATGCTTAAAGCAACACCCATACACAACTTACCCCGACCAGAGCCTCATGAATCTAACGGAATCTGCATGACACTCCCTCTCCATCTCATTTCAGTGCGATACCCTCAACCACAGACTCTCCTAAAACCCATTATGGGAATATCCTTTTTTAACTGATTTATTTCATTATTAATATTATAATATTTTTAATATTATATTATTATTCTTATTTCATTATATCATTACTCTATTATTATCATATATTATATTATCAATAACTTTAAAAAAACATCAAAACCTAAAAAAAATTAATAATCTATTAGGTATATTTTATCAATACTTTTTAAAAAGTAAAAGTTATTGTTATTAAATTTCTTTATAAAACATCCATTTTTTATTTCATGTTATATTCTTATAATGTAATAAATTAAATTGATAATTGAAAATTTATTATCATAGTTTGTACATTATTAATCATTCTATTAAATAATTCTCTGCATAATTAAAACAATGAACTTTTACAAAATAATATCTTCAAAATATGATAAAGCAATAAGTTTCAATATCATTTATAACATCAATATAAAATTATAATTTCCTAATTTTATTGGATTTATATCATAATTTAATATAATAAAAAACAAGTATTCATATGCATATATATACATACATATAATATTTGCGAACTAAACAATAAGTTATCTATATTTATATATATAATTATCATTATTATATTAAATAATTATTTGATGAGAATCAATTATTTTTTATAAAAATGATCTTTTTAAATTATTATTTAAACAATGTGCGATAATATTTACCTTAAAAATAGTAATGGTTAGTATGATAATTATTACATAAAATTATTATTATTACACAGGAAAAAGTGTGGGGATATCACAAAAGTAGGTTCAAGGAGGCTTTGCATCCATATATCTGTTGTTGATGACATATCTTGAGGTGCTAGAAAGGGAAGAGGACATCGAGTGGACTTTAGGCAGAACCAGATTGTCACGAGAGGGGAGTCATCAGGATCCCTCACTAAGAAGAGTTATGGTCTGAGGTTCCCGATTTTCAGGATAGAAGAGTTTTTATTCGGTCAGGGGTAGGCCCCAACCCACATCATCATGTATATCTGGGGGCGGAGGCTCTATTGTATATTGCAAGGGATCAATCAGATTTTTTCTTGTGGAGGACAAGGTCATCTGTAGGGAGAGTGCCAGATCATTCAGAGGGGTCAGGGTGCACCAGGCGTTCCGCTCCTGGTTCCACCGTTGAGGCTATTCCAGCAAAGGCATCTGTAGTAAGTTGCACCATCTTTGAAACAATAGAGAGAAGATGGGGAAGACAGAAGACAACCCTACGATCCTCTCTGTCCTTAGAGAGAAGAGCGCGGTTGTGGTGGTGGTCTCTATCAGGGTCAGAGAGGTTGTGGAAAAGGTCATGGTTTTCTTATTGCATTATCGTTGTCAGTTCCTGGTGAGCCAAAAATAATCGAGGTACCATATTCTTGTTCTCTTCGTTGGTGGATGCCTGGTTTATTCAGGATAGACACAGTCCATTATATCAACTTACATTGTCCATTCTTTGGGACATGAAATAGAGAGGATTTTAGTGTCCTTTGTGTTGACAGATCCAGTTGGTGGTCAAGCTGTCTTGTTTGAAGTATGTAGAGACGATAAACTTTTGCTTGGGGTAGCACCACTATTGGGGAGAATATTCTATGTTTAGGTATACAACCATGTGATGTCATCCTCGGCACAGATTGATTGTATTTGGTGCATTTATCAGGGATTGATTCGTGATGTTAGTGGTGTTATTCGATGTTGATATAGGTCCAATAGTGATTGTTGGTGAGAGAGACCCTCATATGGGATAGTGTCATTTTCCATACTTTTCATACATTATGGATGATCTTATACTGATTTCATCAGAGGTCTAGTATTTAGAGTTTCACTAGGTTGTAGGAGATTACCCTGATGTCTTTCCACAAGAGTTTGTAGCATTACCCCATGAATGAGAGATCGTGTTTGGGATCGAGCTACAACTATGCATGTCTCCTATCTTCATATCTCTGTATTGGATAACCCCTTATGAGTTATGATATCTAAATATACAAATCAACAGTATATTATAGGGTGGTTTTGTTCAGCTGAGTGTGCCACCGTGGGGTGTACCAGTTTTTTTCATGAATGGGGTGATGGCATTTTGGGGTTCTATATCGATTATCATTTCTTAAACAATATGACAGTGAAAAATAACTATCCTATACTATGGATTGATGATTTATTCATTCAATTGATTGGTTCAGGTTATTTCTCAAATATACACTTGCAGTCATGATATCATCAGATAAATGTAATGTATGATGATATATCAAAGTTTGCTTTCTGTTTCCATCATGATCAATATGAGTTCGTTTTAATATCTTTCAGTGTGACAACTGATCCAACTATGTTTATACTATTAATGAAAATTGTGTTCCTTGAGTTCCAAGATAATTTTGTTGTTTTTTTCTTTAATGTATTTATTAAATACACCATGTTTGAGGAGGATTCTGCAGAGAATATGCATGTAGTGTTGGGAGTTCTTTGTCAACTATAGGTGTTTGTGGTATTGTAAAACATTTAGTTTTGGGGTTGAGAAGTTCATTTCATGTGGGCATGTGGTGTCCAAGAAGGGATTAGCTATGGATATGTTGAAGACATAAGAGGTTGTGTCTTTGGAATCCCCCACTATAGTGGAATATGTGTGATGATTACTTGGTATCATAGGCTACTATAGGTTTTTCATAGCCTATGTCTCTAAGGTTGTGAATCCTCTGATAGAATTGAATGGGAATGATCGGGTGTTTGTGTGGGCCGATCTATGTTAGGAAGCTTTAGAGTATCTGAATGATAAGTTGGTAACTACTCCAGTTCATTATATATAGGTAGAGGGAGTTCAATAGGTTATTTAATACAATGTTTTATATCTGGGGTTAGGTTGTGTTCTGATTCAATAATGATTAGTTGTTTCATATGAGTCTCGAAATATGCGCCACCATGAATTTAACTATAGCACCCACTACATTGAGTTATAGGCAGTGGTGTTTCCTATGAAGTTATGGAGATATTACCTCATTGGTGAGGGATTTTTTTAACTGATAATAAGATATTGAGGTATGTTTTCTTCCAGCATAACATGATCCATTGGTAGAACCAGTGGATAGAGTTCTTATAAGAATACAACATCAAAATCTCATATACACCTCAGAGGAGGAATGTTGTAGTTGATGTGCTGAGAAAGATGTCATGTAATGATGAAGTGCATGAATCCAGTGATTCTGGGAGAGTCATGGATGAACATTCAACATTAAATCATAATATGTGAGAAGATGGGGGGAAGAGGTTGTTATTTTCAGATTACGATACAGTCATTTATAGAGGAGCGGGTGGAAGAGTCCCATTTGAGGGATCTAGAGGTGAAGGTCTGGAGAGACCATGTTTTCATTGGCAAGGCACCTAATGGTTCATTTGGGGATGAACAACACCGGGTTTTGTATTAGAGAGGGATTTTAATTACATTGGTTATGTGTGAGAAATTTCTCAGAGGGTTCTATAGTTCCCCATTAGAAGTGCATACTGGTGTGAAAAAATGTGTACTGAGCCTCGACGAGTCAGTTTTGGTGGCCTGGGTTGAAGCGTGTAGTTGCAGAGTTTGTGTCTCGATGTTTGGTCTATCATAAGGTGAAGGGCGTGCACCACAACCCTGGTGGTTTGAAACATCTATTATATTTTACTCAGTGGAAGTGGGAGGAAAAATGAAGGGACTTTGTTTCTAGTTTACCTCAATCTTATAGAGTCCATTTTTCTATATGGTTGGTAGTGGATCATTTGAAGAAATCATCCCACTTCATTGCGATAAATGAGTCAATCTCAGTGGGTATTTTGACATGGCAGTATATGAAGGAGGTGGTGAGACTCCATGCAGTCCCATTGGAGATTATTTTAGATAGAAATCCTTGTTTTACCTATAGGGTGTGGAGAGGTCTCCATCATTGTTTTGGTTCACAAATATTCCTTTATTGCGCTTTTCATACATAGACTGATGGTTAGACAAAGAGGTCCACCTAGACTCTTGAAGACGTGTTGTGCTCTTATGTCCTATACTTTGTACGTTCGTGGATGAGGAAAAAACCCTATGTTCAGTTCTCATACGATGATAGTTTTCACTCTACCATCTGTATGGATCCGTTTCAAGCCTGGTATGGCTAATATTTCTATTCTCTGTTGTGTCAGACATGGGTTGGAGAGTCAAAAATTCTGAAACTAAAACTACTGACAAAAACAACATAATCTGTTTAGGTGATTTTTGAGAGGATGAATGCAGCACATGATCATCATATATCATGTTCAGGTGAGAGGAGGAGACCTTTAGATATTGTTGTTGGGGATCATGTGTTTCTAATGGTGACTCCCCATAGAGGATAAAGAAGGTTCGGTCATGGGTGTAATATTTCTCCCCATTTTTGGTCCTTTTCATGGTGTTATATCGTATTAAATATTTTTCATGTCGAGTAGAACATCCCTCATATAACATCTAGATACATGATGTTTTTAATATGTCACAACTCTTTCATTATCTTCATGATGAATCTCCTGTCCTCGATTGTTGAAAGATCGACATTGATGAGGACGTGACCTTCATGGAGAGGCCTATGGAGATCCAGGACTGCAAAGAGAAAGTGTTTATTTGGAATGATATTCCGTTGTTCATGTCTTATGAAGACATAGTCATGTGGAAGATAGTACCTGAGAATGTGGGTCCTAGATATGTGCTAAGTGCCCCGAGTTGTTTGATGTTTATCTCTTTTCATGTAACAATGTTCTTTTTTGGGTTTTATCTCCTTTTGTGTTTATGAGATGGATTTCATTGGTTTATTTTTATATATTTCTTTCATTGAGAGGTATCTATATCGGTGTTTGTTTAAACCCCTCAAAATATATGATGGTTTTGGATTCAAAAGAACAGGAACATTTTGAGAGGTATCTAATGTAATTTATTGGACCTGTATGGTCCATATGATTGTGAAATCTTGTGTTTGAGGTGTTATAGGAGGTCAACGTGACTTATCCCCAACACATAGCAAAAATTATATGTTATTTAATGGAACTATTTCACAAAATAGTGTCACTTCCTTTTTCATAATTCTTAACTAATTCATGAATGTTTTTCATGAACACTGTCATTTTATTTTCCAAAATTCCAAATGGTTTCATGAAACCATGTCATAGTAATGGTCTTGCATAAATGGTGACAAAAAAATTGTGTCACAGAAATGGTGGCTCATAAATGGAGTCACAGAAATAGTGGAAGAGACACTGTGTCACAAAAACAGTGGAATTGAAGTAGTGTCACAAATACGGTGGCACAGAAACAGTGTCACAGAAATTGTGTCACATAAACGGTGTCATAGAATCATCCTCATGAATAGTGTTTTAGAAACGGTTTCACTTTTCCATTGTCAAATTTGTATATTATTCTAGTTTCTCAAATTTATTGTTTTCTTTGATGAAAAAACGTTCAAAATCCTTGTTTTAAGGGATTTAAGGGTGATTCAAATCCCATAACTCATGTATTAATTTTACTATGTTTCGAGATGCCTTTACATGTTCAATCTACATTGTTTAATATGATCCAATTTTTATAGAAAATCCTTACTAGATTAAACAATTGCACTGTTTAATCGTATAAAGGGATGTGATATCTTCCTCCCTTGTTCTACATTCTTGTTATCTGGTGCGAGACAGTCAAATATTTCCTTCATTACTGTAGGAGTTGGGCATAGGGTTGTAGACTTGAATCATTTCTTCCATAGTGTTTATTACTGCAATATGTTCGCCCATTGTTTTGTTGAAACCAAGTTATATAAATTAATATTTGATATAGGGTATGATCTATAATTATTTTTATAAGTTCACCTCTTTATATTTTTTCTTTCCATGTTATTTCATGTGACCTCCTTGTTCCTAATGGAGTTTTCTGGGGTTTTGGCTAGTGTGGTTGTGTCTCTGCATCCTTGGGTGGATGCAGTCTTGCAAGAGAGGTGATCAGGATCTGTTATATTGGAGTATTCTCATGAAAATAGAATAGTTAACCTTTCGTGGAATGGTATTAATGGATTATCTATTCTTTTACATGGAATATTAGAGTTTGTTTGTTTTAACCACTTTATCATAATGGAATTGACATAACATATACTTGAACTGGATAAATAAATTGGGTTTGATCGTATGTTAGTGCATCTTATTTTTCTAGAAAGTTTGTTATATAGGCATACCATGATTATCATGTCGTTCATGAATGAATTTGGTAAATAACATAAAGTTTCATTAATTATATTTATGTGGATAATGACAAAGAGGAATTTAATTGAATACCGTTGTTGTTTTTGTAATATGATGTTAATAAGATTGATTTAGTAATAATGTTTATTTATATGTTCTAGCTATTATAGCTTTGTAGTTATGATTTCCACAGTTGGAACCTACTGACAACGAATCAATTAATTCAATATTTATTTATGAACCTATTGTCAGATAAATGATAATTCCTTTTAGGGATATGAATTAACTTTTTTTATAAAGTTGAGTGCCTTTTGCGTTGGAGCCATCAGTGATCATTATGTTTGATGACAAGATGCCTTGTTTATGGGACAAGTGCCCAGTTGATATGATATTTATTTTCCTAAATCCTGTGATGTGTTATGATCATGGATGAATGTTGTGAGATGTGGGGATAGGGAGGCCAATCGGTTGTGGCAGAAGTTGATGCCTAGAATGGAAAGATGCATCGGTTTATGCATGAGAGTGTCAGGGAGGACACCAAATATGATGAAATAGGTTGGACGTGAATGTGGGATTCTTATGGAATCATGTTTTTTTATCTTCATTACATTCCCCACTACTCAAGGTTATCGGTTTTTCTACCCTCCTTCCAAAAAAAGAGGTGAAGAGTTGCAGGGTATGCTACAAGCTATTCGTGTTTAGCTTCTCGGGGGAGGATGAGTCTACGCTCTTACTGTAGGTAGTGAAGGATTGATATGTAGTTTATCTACTAACCTTTATGATACACCACTTTTATTATTTCATAGAAGGTTTTTCTTCAATTCCAAGGAATATGGTATTGTAATAAGGCTATTAATAAATTATTTATTAAATGATGTTAACCCTCGGGGTTTAATCTTACAAGGATGAAATGTCGGGGGTACATTTTAAACGAATAGTGTAATTTTGGTGTTATACTAATGGAATGTAATGTGTAATTGATAATGGTTAATTATTTTTTATATAATTAATTAACGTAAATTGAAAATGAGAAAAATTAAATAAGTAATGTAATAAATCTCATTAAATGGTTGTGTTCTTACAGGAAACATTGTATTAGCAGTGACAATCGAGAGTCTGAGAAACCTTAACTACAGTGGAGTCTAATTCTAGGTTATTCCCAATGTGTGGGTTTGAGAAATATTATATTCTGTACATTTTTCATTTCTATACGATAATCCACCCCGTTAGTTAGTGAAACTGACACACTATGGATGTTGAACCCTGGGGGTGTTTTCCCCAACATTCTGGTGCGAGGATGGATGGACGACTACCCCATTTGGCTCCCCTCTCATATCTTGGTAGATACTTGTGTTGGTAGGAACAACTATTATTTTTCACTATATATGTGTTTAGGGTGTTGTAATAGATTGTTTTTATTTAGATACATATAATCTGGATATAGTTTCTCATGGATTACTGTAGGTGAAACATGTATATGATGTGATGGATTGAGGGTCCTTAATCATTGTATGGGATATAATGTCATGGGGTTTAATAACCGACGTATGATACACATTATGTGAGCTGTGGTGGCTTCCAGAAACTATATAGTTACTTTGGTTACATGGACACTGTGGTTTTGTTGCATGAGGTGCATGTTGTAGTGCTATGCCCTGGTGCCTACGGGAAATATTTTTTGGAGAGAGATGATTAGGATGTGCAATGTGGGGGACAAGCCGAATAATGGGGAAATGGTATTGAGTTACCCTTGATATTCTTTATTAATTATATATTCATGTATGTAATAATTGGTGAGAGTATCCACAGAGAGGCTGGGAACATATAATTATTGTTTAGCAGACGAGTTTGATTCACATTTTGTTCACTGTACTTTAGCATTCTTTCATTAATTTTCCAAAAGAGGTCCCAAGGATGATCCTACTGAGTATAATCTTTTACGTACCCTATATATACATAATCTATATTTCCGGTCACTTGGATAAGATTGAAGATCTTGCTGGTTACCACTAGCACTGGGTTGCAGGAGCCGTTTGGGCTTCGTGGACGCTGTTATTTTTACTTTTCTTTGTAACATGCAGTATTCTATTTTAGTAGTAGTAGTTTTTAATGAAAATATATATGTGTACATGGTATTTCATTTATATTGTAATTTGAGATGGAGTTGTTTGATGTCTGTCTAATCTCAATCTTTCACATGTGTTCTCTTAGAGGGTAATGCATCCCATTTGGGTGTTTCCAATACCCTCAGTGTTAGTCTCAAACTCGGGACCTACATGAGGTGGTACTATAGGGGTCTCTATCTTCCTTATCCCATTGCTATCTCAGGAGGGGTACACCCTGTGGGGAGAGGGTCGTTATAAGAACCCTATATTAGATGTTGATGGAGTAGGGAATGACATCGGCAGAGCTGGTAGGAAAATGGGGGAAACCTCTATGTCTAATGTCATTAGAGTTGGAATGACCTCCACCTAGGTGATGATAAGGAAATGGGGATGGACACTATATTGGATGAGAGAGTGTGTAAGTCCATCGATTTGGTTCGCTGGGGTGTGAGGGGAACCGGGGAACACATCGAATGGAACAAGGGGATGTCCCCCATGCTGAGTGTGGGATGGATAAGAAAAATCTCTGTGCTAAGCAGTTTTGGAGCAAGGAGGGACCCTGCTAGAGTTTTTAAGGACACACGGATGGCCTCCTTTCTAGAAACCTATTTCACGGAAAGGATTCTTATGATACTTGGTAGTGTTGGAATGATGAGGGCCCTTGTACTAATAAAGCTATACATGGGGGGACCTCAATTATGGTGGGTTATGTGGAGAGGAGGACATTCAGGTTTATAACCTAAAATTTGGTGAAAATCACCATACGGGGGATCATGGGAATGGTGAGGACCTCCATACTAAAAATCAACTAGGTGGGAAGGACCTCCCCTTCATGTAGAAATGTTGACATATGGAGAAATCAAATGCCGCATGAGTTATCACGGAGGTCCCCCACCTTGGCTTCCAATGGAATTGGGGGGACCTCTGTACTAGATCTAGACATCATGGGTTATCCCATGATGACTGATTCTCATAGCGAAAACTAGAAGAGTCATCCCAGCCAACCCGATGGTTGGACGGGGTCTCAATACTGACTGGGAATAGGAGTTCCCCTAACATATGTTAATAGGAATCTGATAGCATGCGTTGATGGTGTCATTGGAAACTAAAAATGTAGATGATGACACTCCCTGATGGGAATATTCTTGTTCTTTCACCCAACAATGTAGTTAAGGTATCTGAGTCGGGTACGACGACACAAGAGTAGAGACCACCTATTCCTCATCCTGAGATAATGGATGGCGATTATGACATGGCATGGTGGGATTTGCTACTCTTGGGAAGCAATAATAGTTGAGAAGAATCAAGTTTCTCTTACCTCATCGGCATAGGTAATCAAGTCGTAGTAATGGTATGCTGAGGGGCTCATAAAACTATAGGACATTGGAGGGGGTAGGAGTGTCTCCCAAAGAAGACCTTGGGGCGATGGGGATGACGGTGCGCCGAAACATCTAAATCATGGAGGGCCATGTCCTATGTTTGGATGAATCCCTCTTATTAATACTATTTAATAAGAGTATTAATCACCCCCTCAGGATGGTATCATATGGTGAGATTGGGCATGGGAACCCGGTTTCCATGGTTATGAATGATGTCATGGTGGAGGTGGATCCACATGCGACTGCCGTATTGGAGTTGACCCTTTCCATGTGTCTGCAGGTGGGATATGACTGGGTTGTTATAGCTTGGGTCCTACAATGTAGGAAGATTAATGTATTAGAATATATAGTAATAAATCAATGATTAGTTCCCCATCATAGTTTAGTAAACCATGGATAAATAGAGATATCATTTCTAACGATGTAGCAGAAGAGAATGCCTACTAATCAACTACCCCAAATTCTGACATGTTCCACGCCAGGATGACTATTTTCTTGGGGGGACCTAGCAACAGATTTCTAAATTCAGTGAAATTATCATCTTCGGGTGTCTCAAATGTTACTAATGACCATGTTCAAAGGCCAAATGATACACATTGGGTTCTCCATTTATTTTTATAATTCTTTCATCGGGGAACTCCACCTCACATCATTGTCGATGGTGATGGTAACATATTTTGCCCCACATTATTTCTTTCCCAAGGTTGGAAGTATTCATCAATTCATCAGATATGTCTACTGTATGATCGAAATGCTATGATGAGATGTAGGTGTCTCGATTCATTAATTCAACCTCACAGTGCATCTACTATTTTGGGTCTCCCTTATAGATGAAGTAATTTTTCATGAATCTCTTTCCACGTACCATCTCTTTGTGGACAACAGAAAATTACTCTACATCCTCTAGTACATTTCAATGTGCCAACTAGTGGTAGAATAAAAAATTTAGGGATGTTGGAATGTTGGGAATCACTATATTTTTTGGATTCTAGAACCATTATACACAAAGATTATCCCTTATTTGAGGGATTCATGAGGTCATGGAAGCTCGAGGCATACCATGATGAATAAGGGGGATCTAATGATATAAGAATTTATTTGAGGTTTTCAATGGATTCCCATGTGATACACGGGTCATGCCATTAGATTAACATCTTGAATAGTCAGATATGTTATATTATAATACTGATGAATGTGTATTAGATTGGTACATCCAATTGAGTGAGCACCGCGAAGGTCTACCAGGTGGATAGATTAGTAACGACGGTGAGGACAGACCCAAAAGATATATTAAAAAATTGAATTTACCACATCATGAAGGTAAATAACTAGTAGGGGAGTACCATAGTTTACCATAGGATTGGGTTGGACCTCGAAGAAGTTTAATACATATCCCAATGGATGGGAATCAAAAACCAAAAAGTCCAAAATGTCATAAAGATTAACATAATAAAAGATGAATGTGAAATGGTGTGAAACACACAAAATGTATGGATTATGGGGAATGAAGGGACTGAACCTCATAAAGGCTTCTTACATACCAATTCAATGATACACAGATCAAATTTCATTTAATTCTAGGATTGGTTCATTTTAACATCATATGTGAAGAGGGACAGGACGATTACACTTATATATGAGCCTGGGTGGATTCCATGGTCATGGATAAACTCCATGCCCATGTGAGTCATACTCAGTGTGGGAAACAAGATGTACCAATATAATAGGAAATCATTTCATGCAAGGTTCTCCCATGAGTGATGGTTTGTGGATTACACATGTCTAGCTACTCATGTATATAACGATTGGGACTTACTGTAAGACGGAATTCCACGAAGGGTGATCCGACGTATAAGGAGGATGTGGAAACCATACAGGGAACACCCCATCATAGTGTGATGGTTATTACATAAAGACAACTCGAGGCATATATGGAGACATATCCCAATGTGATATAGTAGTGGGAGAAAACCAATGCTCATCCTCCTTGGAGTTTACCCCATCATTCCATGATTGTGAAACTTAGAGTTCAACATCACGTCTTAGAGATGAGGGTGAATTAGGTGGAATAGACATGAAGATGATGGTGTTTGGATTGATCCATAGAGAGACTTCCTACATACAACCATGATGTATAATCAAGGTCCACATAGATTAGGTATAGCACGATGAGACACTTTAGTATATGGCTGGTGATAATGCAAACATGGATGTGTACCTAAAGGAAGTAGAACCTCCATGTTGGGGGAATTATCCTCCTGAAACACAAATTACTTAGGAAAAGACTATTATAGGACATGAGGGATGGGATTAAACCTTATAAAGTCTTCTTACCTTTCCCCATGGATGGGAATAAATGTCCACATAGTTTAGGATAGGGCATAAAATCGGTTCTTACACAAAGGTAAATGACCCGAAGACTTGTTGGGGGTTATGCATGGTTGGTGGCCCATCAGAAGAGGGACACTCTTATTAGGAGGTGTATAGAGAAGCATGGGTCTTATTCATGGTTAGATTCATAAATGGATACACTAGAACAACCAATCTAGGTAGATTTGTGGGATACATCCCAAAAAGTTATAGTACCACATTAGGAGGGTACATCTCATAGGAGGGAGTACCATAGATGATCATAGGTTATGGTTGGAACTGAAAGTGGATTCCTATATATTCCAGTTGTTGGGAATAAAAACCATCATAGTTAGAATGGTATTACAGTTTAACATGAAGTGGGATGAATATTAACAAGAATGAAATGCATGGAATAGATGTATTGCAGGGAATGAAGGGCTTGAACCTCATGGAGGTTTCCTGTGTACCCTATCTAGGAGGCAATGATAAATGTACATGTAGTTATAGGATGGATGATGTTTAAAATGATGTATGTTGATGGGTATTGTTATTATGCATTCTTAGTGGCCGACATGTATTTCATGGTCAATGTTAATCTCTATGTCCATGTGTGTCATTCTTTGTCGCACTTGGTTTTTCGTGTTTTGGTTTCGATCCGGTTCACTGGGACTACTGATCCTCTTTTAGGGTTTCAGATTATATGTTTGTTAATTTTTTATGTAAGTTATTTTTATTATATTTATATCATTCCATTCACCTTGATAGTTTGTGTTTTTGTGGTGAAATAGATTCTTTTTGGCATAAATATGTTTTCTCATAGTTTGTGTGCACAATTTACTAAACTGTGCAGCCTAATAGTTTGGCCAGCCGAGAAAAAAAATTCATTTTTCCAAAATTTACTCCTCATGTTTTGGGGACCCAAATGCACCCAAATATTCTTCCCTAGGTTTTTCTTAACCTAGGGAGCCTCTCTATTTATTTCCAAGTCATTATCCTTTCATTAATGGTGTAGATTTAAGGGAGGATAAAGGTTTGGCATGTCTTCAAGACTATTTTATTACTCTTCTCTCCTCCCTCTTCCATAATATCTCAATTTTTATTAGTTCTCCATTATCCCATGGTTATGATTGACCTCAGTTTCTATTTTGGCATTATTTTTTATTTGTATTGTTTCATTTATGTCTTTTATTCATAGATTTAGGGTTTATAAACCCTTAGTGGGTGATATCAGGTGTTCGTTTCCATTCTACAATGGATTTGATGGAGGTTATCCTAAGAAAATTACATTATCATTTAATTATCAAATTTTTATTCCTTTTTTACCGTTATATATATTCTAGGTATTATTTTTCACCGATTGGTTTAAATATTTAGTGTGGATGAAGGGTAGTTTATGCCTTAGGTTTATTAAAATTGTGTTTCTTTGATTAAAATGTGCACACTAAGTGTTTGTCTATATATTCAGTCATATTACACACATGGTTTATTATTTTTAGAACCTTGTTTAGAAATTTATATAAATTTTTGGCAAAATTTTTTTTCTTTATATTCTTTTTAAAGTTAAATTGTTGTATGTTTGTTAAATATTGAATGTCTTGTTTTCGATCAATTTTTCGGTTGCTTTTTATGTGCCAAATGTGATTCAAAATGATTTATTTATATTTATTAATGTATTGGATTACTCAAACATGTTATATTTTGGGTTCTTTATATATTTTACATGATGTATTTTGTTTTGATGAAGAATGTGTATTGATTTTTAGGGTGTTTGTCATGTGTTACAGTTACGTGGCATGATTCGAATTTTGATAAAAATGCTTGTTCCTTGAATTAATATACTAAACGTTTAAATGAGTTTGTGTAAATTATTTTTCTATAAATGGTTTTTTACACCTCTCCTGGAAGGGTGGATTTTTATTCTAGATAATTGTTGGTTTTTTTGAAATTCGTGTGAAGGTCCCTTTGGATGTTTGGTAAAAAGGGTGATAAAGATTATTTCAAAAACCTCCTATGAAATGAATGTATGCATATAATGGATGGGATTTATTCATTTGGAAAATCCAGGTGATCCATTATGATATTTCCTCCGGTTAGACTCTTAATGTTCTATTTGATTTATATCATTGGGTCAGTCCTTGGAGTTTCTCGGGGTGATGCCGTTTGTGAAATATTATTATATATTTGTTTTGATTGGATGCTCATATGGAATCACTTTTCTCTCCAGTATTATAAACATGAGTTACAGGAACCTGGAATATTGAGAGAATTTTCTATGAATGATTGATTTACTAGTAGTAGAGGGACTCACCAATTTCCCATAGTTGGTTGATGTACTTGGGTTTATTACTATGGGAATTTCCCTTGAACTATCTGAAGTTAGTGTGGCCGAGCATATTGATATTTTTATTTGATAATTTTTGGCCTTACAATGGGGATGGGGCCTCAAGTAGTTGTGTCTTTTGGAATAATATTGATCTACTAGGTTCACCTATGTTTAATCATTCTTAGTTTTTGGTAGTGTTGGATGTGATACTTTTATGTATACATTTCATTTCCCTTATTTTAGATTTATTGTAGTGCATTCTTGTGTAGATTTTTATTTTGAATGTGATTTGTGGTTTTAATGTGAATTGTGAAAACCATTTTCAATGAAAAGTTGTTAATCATTTTTGTACAAATTGAATATGTAAAAATCACTTTCCCCTTTAAAATATTATTGTTTCAATAATATAATGACTATGGTTTTGGAAATTAATAAGGGTAATGGGTTGTACATATTTTTTGGGGTAAATAGTTAGAAAAACATACATTGTTATGTTTTAGTTCGAAATGGAAATTGATGTTTATTCTATTTTAAAGGATGTGAGTTGGGAAATTATTTTTTGGCATGCAAACTGAGTTTTAAGACTCATGCCTTCTGTTCTTTTCTATTTTTTATCCCTTCTGTAGGTTTCATCTAGATTTTGATCTCCTTGAGAGACAAGTGATTTTTTATATTGTAGATATACTAGTGGGGTCACAAGGGGTATGATGGTTGTTAGGTTTGGTTGTTTGAGTGGTTTGGTTTAGTATTATATTCTGTTTCTTAAAAAAATGATGTTAGACTCAATTTTTTATAAATGAATGTTTGTTTTTCCATTCCTTCTCATGGTTTGTTTACTTGTATATATTTGGTCTAAATCATTCCCTTGTCTACCCTGATGTTTCACGAAACTATTTTCCATCCCTTGGGGATTGGAGACACCTTTCAGGACATGTCACGGACCAGCTCAATTGACCAGTTATGGATCAACTGGGGTTTTTCATTAAAAAATGGAATCAGAGCCCAGTCAGTTCATAGAGGATATTTTTTTAGAATTGCCTTTTTATTTGGGGATGTCGATGTAGATGGGGTAGGATTGTCGGGACATAAGGGGTAGGTACATGAAGAGTGTCACAAAATCTTGATCGTTCTGATCCTCTAGTTTTCATGGGAAGTCCCTTTATATTAGTTTCTTTTGTACATAGTGATTTTTTGGTGATTAGGATAGAATAAATTGAGTTGGAAAATGGTCTAAGTGAGCTTGTAGGTCACAGATAGCCATGTGGAGCCATATCACGGTCCTCTAAGGATATCCCTATTAGTGGTGTATTTAGGCAATGGCTACCAACCAGATTTTCATGTCTCCCACCAAAACTAGTTCCCTTTATGAGTAATTTTGTGTTGTCATTGAATTTTGATAATTTTGGGAAAATGGGGTTTTATTGGAATGTTAAAGTATTTGGGTAGTGGGATAATATAATTTTCATAATTAAAAATGTGGAAGTCCTAGGAAGAATATTTTTTTATAATGTAACCTATTTAGGATAGCATTGAAATGATTTAAGGGAATTAGGTTTTATTAATCAACTCATTGGGTTCATGGGAAGTGTATATTTTCTTTTGGATGTTTTTTTATTGAATATGAGATATTTTTTGTAAAATTCTATTAATTAAATGAGTGTTGTTGAGATGCTGGAAAACGTTCTAGTGAAACTGAAGAGGATTTGGATGGAAATATAAAAATGATCATTGACATGGTGGTAAGTGTGCCTTTGGATGGTGCTTGATTTTTTTAATTGATTTGAATATATTTTTTTGAAAAATTGAGTATGTAGAATTTTTTCCTTGGTGTTCTCATGGGTGATCAAATACATGGTTCTGTATGGATATTTGATTGGATTGGTTGTATGGTTGAGTGGATGGGTGCACAGGTTATGATGGAAACATGCATATGAGTTAGACTCTAAGGAATACCTTTGGAATGAGTTTAACCCACAATGTTGTTTTGGATTAAAAAATTAAAATGAAAAGTTTTGAGGTTATAATGGATTGTTTTCCTTTGTTCAAATATAACCACATATAATGTGTTTTCTTTCGATAATCTTGTTTTGGGGTTATCCTAGACCTCATTCTTCGATTTTCTTTGTCAAGTGGTTGTCCCCATGGAGGTTTTATGGGTTATCATAGTACATTTTTGGTGGTTCTCCATTACCAATATTTCTGGTGGATCATCCTAAGGATGTGATTCCCAATTTTCTGATGTTGTACCCACCTCTATTTTATAGACAAGAGAATTCACTCAAGGTGCAACAATGGTTGTGAAAATTTTAAAGAAACATAATCATAATTGTGTTGATTGCGATGTGGAAGGTTACATTTTAAACATTCAAGTATTATGTTTCATCATGGAAGTAATGGAAGATAGATTCCAGGAAAAATCTCTATGAAGGTCTTACATTGGATTTCATTAAGGCTTCTTTCATCTGTTAGTATTTTTTGAGAGGGAATGGGTGATATAGGGGGTAGATATGGGTTTCATGAAACATGGTGATGGATTGGTAGTATAATATTTCCATTTCATTGTAGATATAATACCATTTGTTCCAAGACATATTTCTGAATAAATATATGAATGATCGAAAATTCATTGTTGGGATTCATCTTGATTTAGAATCAAAGGTGTTAGAGTTAAATCTAGCTTATTTTACTGATGTGGTGATGTATTTTTTTCATGTTGAGGCATTGATGGTAGGATTGCATGATGTAGTTCTACAATATTCAATCCCTCTGATAAATGGGTAAGAGTTTGGTAGGGAGATGAGAGATTATTTGTAAGTCGATTGAAAGTGTGGTGGAATAAAAATTCATCAGAATCGTTTATCAAACTCTTCTGAGTATGAGGTATTTTTGTGTGATTAGTGTGGTAGTATCGGTCACAAGAAAGCATCATGTAAAAATAACCCTTGGCCCAACCATATTTTTGGATTCTTGGGTCACATTCAGAAATTCTGTCAGGGTGTTGCGAGGAATCATTATGGAGGTAATCCATTGATTTGATGTGTTTGTTAAAACAAGTTAATTGTTTCTTTTTCTATGTTTTCTTCTAATATAAGGGATCATTGGTTGCAGATCTTTTGATGAAATCATGTTATCAATTCCATTGTGGTTTTCATTTCAAAATCCTATCCATTCTATTGTCTAATCATGTGGTATATGTTTTATTGGATAATCAAAACATGATTACATGGCTGGAGAAACTTCAACCATTAGAACTCAAACCATAGCTCTTAGAGTGAATATTACAAGTAGTCAAGAGTCCTAGAACTCTATGATATATTCCCAAACTCGTTCCTATACCATTAAGATGTGGTAATTCCATTTTTTCAATAGTTTTTTTAGTGTTTCTAGTTGGTTTTTATGGGGAGGATGTCCCATCCCTCGTGTATTTGAGTTGTGGGGGGTTGTTGATCTGTGCAAAAAGTTTTCTCCCTATTCTTATCCACTAAGCTCTTGAGTGGGTGGTTGAAATGTTCTTGTTGTGTTCTTCATTTCCATAGAAAATAGGTCTTTTTAAAGGTTTTTTGGGTTTGACTATGTTGAAAATTTCTTTTTATATCATATTGGATTCATGTTTTGTCATTTATAATTGGCTCTTAATGGTGGGGAGACTCATTGTAGGTCTCTTAGAGCCTTCTTTGTAAGGATTTTTCAGATGTCAGTTCTTCTATAATGGTGGGGAGTTCATTCTAGCCTCCCCTAAAATAAATGGATTTCTTGAGTACCCTTCAGTTTGGATGATCTTTTGATCCTTGTGGGAATCCAAAGAAAATCAATTATTTGGTTGTGAATGGGGAGGCTTGATCTTTATGATGCTTCTTGGGATGTGGTTGTGGATTTTTGTCTTGTTACGGGCATGAGTATTATGTTCCGTTAATGGTGGATGAGATATACATGGATTAAAAGGATAAATAATTTTGATAAGAAATAAATTGGTTTTTTTCAATGAGTTGGAATGTGTAACAGATTTCTGAGGGCAGAATTTTTTAATGGTGGGGTGATTTGGAACACATAATTTTTTAGGTTTTGGGTCTGATCCAATTTGTTGGGAATCCTGATAATTTTCTCAGGTTTCGTCTATGATGAATGTTGATTGTTTAGCTGAATTATTTTTCTAATCATCCTATAATTGTTTAACCCTTTCATGTTTTATTGTTTTTAAATAAATTGATGTTTTTTGGCATAAAATCGGCCAATGCACGATTTGGGTGCACAGTTTAGTAAACTGTGCGGCCTATGCAAAAAAAAAACAAATTCATTTTTCCATGTTTTCTACATAATGTTTTGGGACCCTAATGTGTCAAAATCATCTTCATCAAGTTATGATAGACCAAGGGAGCCTCTACATTACATCCCAATCAATTCCCCCTCCTATTATAGTATAGATCCATGGGAAGATGAAGGGTTGGCTAGATTCAAAGGTGAGCTTCCTTCCCTTCCATCCCCCTCTTTCTTCCTCTCTTGATATTTCTAACATATCCATTTCCCCTATTCATTAATGACCATGTTTTTTATTTTGGAATTATTTTATGGGTTTTTTCATTTAGTGTTGGTCTTTGAAGATTTAGGGTTTATAAAACCCCACCGGGTGATATCGTGTACCTGTTTCCATTCCGCCATGGTTTTCAGGTAGGATTTATAAAAACATGCCCCCATAACATAATTTTCATTTGATTCATTCTTTTTACACTTATATATAATATAGGTATTATTTTTCACCCGTTGGATTAATTATTTAGTGTGCGGGAAGGGTACTTTATTACTTCTTTTGTAAAAATTGTGTTCCTTTGGTTAAAATGTGCACACTAAGGGTTGTTTTAAACACTACATTAGTATTCAAACCAGTTATGTTATTTATATAACCTTCTATAGACATTTAAATAAATTTTGGCCTTAAAATTTTGTATTCTACCATTTGTGTCGTTAAATAGTAGTTTTTTGTTAAATATTTCATGGCTTGTTTTCCGTAAATTGCTAGGTTGTATTTTATGTGCCAAATGTGGCTCAAAATGTATAGTTGGGATTTATAAATGTATTTTAAGAATGAAAAATAGTATTTGGGGGGTTTCTTATATGGATTGAAAGAAGTTTTTTGTTTTCATAAAGATGGTGTATTGGTTTTTAACGTGTTTAGATTGTGTTGCTGATAATTAGACCATTTGGAATTTTCATAAAAATTGTTGTGTTTTGAATGAGTAAACTGATTGTTTAAGGGTTTTATGTAAATTTTTTTTTGATTAAAATTATTTATTACACCTCTTTTAGATTGAAGAATTTTTTGTTTTTGTTATATTTCAATTTTTGTGAAATGTTTATAACGGTACATTTTGGAATTTGGTAAAAAGGATGAAAATGATTATTTTGAAAACATCCTATGGATGTTTATCATATTGGGATTGTATGTATATAATGGAAGGGATTTACTCTCTTGGAAATCCCTGTGATCCATTATGAGTGTGCCTTAGGATGAACTCTTAGTGTCCTATTTGACTTATGGCAGGAGATCATTACTTGGAGTGGCTTGGGGTGATGCCTGTTATGAATTATTATATATATATATATGTTATGATTGGATGATGGGAATGCATTGGTTGGATCAACCCAATTATAAACATGATACATAGGAACCTGGCTTGTTGAGATAATTTTCCACAAATGATTGTTTTACTGTTAGTAGATGGATTGACTAGTGGCCCATAGTAGGTGGATATATTTGGGTTTATTCAAATGGTATTTTGATTCATCCTTTTGAGTTAGGGTGGTCGAGAGTATAGAGTGTTTGGTTCCATCATGTGTGGAGTACCAAGTGGGATGGTGTCTTATATATTGGTCTCTTCAATATTATTCTTAATCTCCAATGATCACCTATTTCTGTTCATTATTAGTTACTTGTAGTTTTGGATTTGATACTTGTTTGTATACTTTTCATTTCCCCTATTATATAACTACTATTGTTCATTCATGTTTAGTGTTTTATATGGAAATTGAAATTTATTTTTAATGTTACTTGTGAAAACCATTCTCAAAGAATAGTTCTTTAACCATTTTGAACAAATTTAAAATTCAAACTTCACTTTCCCCTTTAGAATGTAAATGTATCACAAATTTAATGATAATGGTATTGAATATGAATTAGGTAATGAGTGTAATTTTTTTGAGTAAAAAAATTGAAAAAAGTTCTTTTTTATATTTTATATAAAACATGAAATTGATGATTATTTTATTTTAATGGATGTACCATGGGAATTGATTATTGGGAAACTCTACATAGTTTTAATACTCAAACCTATATTTCTTTTTTGTTTTTATCCATTGTACATATTTTAGATTTATTTCAATTTCATTTTGTGATGTGTGATCATTGTGTTGGTGATTGAATAGTGGGGTCACATGGGGTTACTGGGCTATCAGGTTAGGTTGGATGATTTGTTTGGTTTAGTTTTGTTTTTAGTTTTGTGTATAAATTATGTTCAGGTAAATTTTATATAAATGTATATCAGGATTTACATTCCTTTCTTCTCGTTGTTTACTTGTTTATATTTGGAAGAAATCATTCCATTGCATTCAATCATGATGTCTGAAACTAGTTATCAGCCCATGGGGATCAATAATTCCCTTCGGGCCTTGCTGTGGACCAGCTTGGTTGACCGAATCAGGGTCAACCTAGGTTTTTTCAAGACATGCTCATTATGGGAATCAAGTGGGAGTGGTAGATCTGATAATAATGTCATGAAAAATGTCTCCATGAGGGGTGGTGTGGGGCTTATGCATGGCTAGCTGCCTAGGGAGAAGGAGATTGGGTCCTACTCCATGAAGGAAACCCAAGGATGGTGATCTAATTTATGAAGAGGATATGACCATCAAATAGGGGGAACACCCCATTAGAGTGTTTTGGGTATTACTTGAAGACTGCACGAGGTGCATATGGGGATAAATCTCAAAGAGCGAGAGTAGTGGGAGAGCATTGATGCTCATTTTCCTTCGTGTCTACCATGACATTCCACACATGTGGAATCCCATAGTTAAACATCTTTTGTCAGGGATGAGGTTTCCTAACAGTTTGACATCCTATAGCTTGGATGATAAGGAATCAATCCTCACCCCCGGGACATACTTAAATTGTACCAACCCAAAATATGGGGATGGAAGGCACAAAAAATGTCGAGAAATGATGAGGTGGTGCAATGGTCACTCGAGGGGATCACCACAGTATGACTATGAAAAGAAGTGATATAAATTATAATAACTATGAAAAGGATCATAAGTAAAGGAAAAAATACATGAAACACCACTCAAGGAAGAATGAAAACACTTCTTATAGGACTGGAGAACCTCAATGTAGAAGGTTTTGCGATGTAGAAGGCCTCATAGAGAGGGTATTCATGAAGGAAAGGTAATTCGAAAAGAAAAAGGGCTTCGAAATGGAATCTGATTCAAAAATATTAATGAAATGTATATCAGTGAAGGGAGGATATTCATGAAGCGTGATATCCCATTCAATTCATGGAGTCAACACATGAATGGATGGTTCTTCAAATTTTTTGAATGCTCCTAGAAGACCAGAGTGTCCAAAAGGTACTTTTACCTTCATGATGGCCATATGGATTCATGATGTTCATCCCAAATTGAAGCATAAGAAAATTTGATCAAATGGATAACTGCTTCACAGTGCTCATCTACCTTGGGTGATGCATTCTATTTCTTGTTCACAGAGAAAATGGTGATTCTTGAATCGATGTCTTAGAAGGGGAAAGGCCAGGGGATAAATCATTTTATGTTGGGAGCTACCTATTTATAGTAACCAATACATGTGATTCTCATACGAATATCCACAATTTCAATGGTGATTCATGGTTGGAAGTTTTTCAGTCGGACTCATAGAGGCTTCAATCATTTCATTATGGAGACTGTGATCATATACATCAGGATCATAAATGCTTCAGTAATTTTTTTGTGGGGATCATGAACGTATCTGTCATGATTTCATATGCTTCCATTATTTCTTAGTGTTAGAAATATAGGATTTAAATTTTCTATCTTTTAACATTTCATAGTGTTGAAGGGATTTTTGATGGAGCTTCATGAGGGAGGACCAAGGATTATTTTTATGCATTTTCCATTTAGCCACATATTTTTACACCAAATAATATTTTTTTATAGTTATATTTTGAGAATTTATTCTAAAAACCTATTTTTATTTTATAGAACGAATTTTTTTATAATTTTAATGATTACCGTTTTATAATCTCAAAATCATCATTTCATAATTTTTATAATTATTATTCCATTATTTCCAAATTATCATTTGATAATTTTTTTAATTATACAATTATTAATCTAAAATTTAATCTTCGAAATATTCAATCAATTATCATTTAATAATATTTTAGAATTATCATATAATAATTATCTTCTAATAAATTTCTAATATTTATCTTTTGAAAATCCATATAAATAATCATCGATAAATTGAAATAATTATCTTTTGATAAGACATCATTATTATAATTTTATAATTTATTCCAAATTATACATTGGGACAATTTATGAATTATATTTGTGATCATGTGGATTATCCTTTTATAATTCATGGTTTTATCAATATAATAATTATGTATTACCAATACAATATAATTAACATTTATTAATTATATGGAATTATCAATGTATTTTTTAAGAAATAATTTTTATTATTCATATAAAATATACTTCGATAATATGGTGTTATTATCCATTGGTAGAAATATGGGATCATCAATTCATAAGATCTTGTTTTAAGATTTTAATTTAAAATCAGTAACATTTAATTTTTTTAGCAATAATTGAATAATGAATGTAATAACCATAAAAAGTAAATAATAAATAGGATTTATCTTACATGGAATGTTTAGGGAGGGTAGGTGGACGTAGAACCCACATCTTCAATATGAATTAGGAAATCATATTAACCAAAATAGGTATGCAACAATTTATTAGGTTTCTCATACAGATGGTGGTGGACCAATAACTAAGATGAAATGATTTTGAAATATTATGACCCCACACTCTGGGTTCATCAAACCAAAAAGATAATACCCAATTTTAATATGTTATTGAAAATTGAATCCCATACAGTGACCTTAATTTCACCTAATGAAGTTTTATATTTCTTTATTATGACAATATGGATAAATTTGAAGGTTTAAATTTCACCAGGCTGTGAAAATTGGGGGATGCCTATGTTAAAGGTAGACAATGAATACTAAATATCAATTTTAATAATTAAATTTATAATTATAAATATTAATTAAGATAATATTTATTAAAATATGGAAACATGTATGGAAAATGAAAATTTTATCTTCTACCTAGTGTAAACCATGCATCAGGGACCTAATTGTTGTCTCATTGTTTTCTTATGATACACCCTTTGAGAGATATTCAATTATTTTTTAAAATTATTATTAAAAAAAATTATATGTTATGATCAAATGTGTTCTCACAAAATCGCTGAAATGTAAAAATATTATTTCATTCCAAGGTTAAACCCATCATTTATGATATAAAATTGATATCATATTTCTTATACAACTCACAATTTAAGTGATATTCAATTATTTTCAAAATATCTCCCACACATAATATAATTTTTTAATATGTTTATTCCATCTATGTTGTGACATTAATGACCTACAAATCCCATTTCATAACACCACCTAACTCCACAAATATTCCCTAGAATGTTCCAAGGTGCTAACTAAGATTTTACCTCTACATATTTTATTAAAATCATTTATTATGTGATATTTATTAAAAAAATTACAATCTCACATGAAAATACACATAAATAATAAACTACGACTGTTTTTATAATCATCTAAAATTAGGGATACTAATATAATATCACTCAATCAACGTATCATTTCCATGAAATATCCCTAGTAGTATTTCTCAAACACCCCATGCCATTGATCTTTAACATCAAACATGTGCCCCCACTACTCATTTATATCATTCTATGCAAACAAAAAATTCATATTAGTGGAACCATATTTCCCCAAAAAACCTTGTATCTACATTTTAGGATCCCCACCAAAGACTCCTGATAAGACACATTAGTCTCAATATCAACATCCTCTCAATCAACAATATTCATAGTGTTAGGTATGTACCACTAATGTTTTGACACGTAGAAAACATTTTTTTATATTGTGATATTGAGAGGGGGTCTAGATGATATACTACTACCACAATCCATATTCTGATTTATAAATGGTCCAAAAATGAGTTTCTATCATACCATTCTTTCTTATATGTCTATAACCTAATTTATGAATCACCATCATGAAAACCTGATCTCCCCAAGTAAACTCCATGGGTCCCCTCAAATGGTCAAGATATGATATATGTCTTATTTAACCATTAATAAGCCTTTTCCATACCATTTCAATCACCAAGAGGTATACTTAACCACACCAGGGACAACATCCTCTAGTTAACCTACATCATGGAATAAGAGTAGTGAGTGACATAACCACCCATAAAGTTCCTCATAATGTTCTATTTGATTCAATGCCTACTAACTATATTATTTGTGAAATCAATAATGGATTTGTGATCATCAAATTCTCAACTTATTTTTATCATGAAATCTAATATAATATCATAAAATATGTGTATAGTTCACTTGGACTATTAATTATCTTTAGGATGTAATTTCAAGTTAAATATAAGATGAGTACATCTGGAATTCTAAATGGCCTTTAAATGTCATGGCGAAAAACATGAATTCATATGTGAAATAAGTCTCTTGTTGATTACATGAAGATGTATGATCTCATGAATATAAAACAAACATATATCCACCATTGAGTGAATCTCTCTAGACTTTAAAAAGTTAGCATAAATCATTATCCAATCAACAATCACACGAATTATGTAACAACTTCTTGGGGTCCTAGGAAACCCCTTCATAAAGTACATTATGATGTACAACCACTTCTACATATGTATCTGGAGTGGAGGTAAATACCTATAAGGAATCTAGTTCTAAACTTTTTCACTTTGATATATAAGGTATCTGGGGATGAAACAAACCATGTATATCATTATCCATAGACACCAAGAATGATACCAAATGTCAGGATGCATATTGGTTGATCTATGATGTAATAACCATCTAGAGTTATAAAAAACCATTATCAGCTCCTCTTTGATGGTTTCAGGGACTACTACATTCCCATGTACCAATATTACATCAACAATATCCATCGACCATCAATGTATTGAGTCACCTCAAAATTTTTGTTTACTTATTTAAAAAAACACTAGGTTTGAATTTTTATCTACCTTTATGTGGTACAAAATTGATGATGTAAAACCCAAGGGAGAATAATTCATTGATCTATGGTCTACTAATTCATCCATCCTCTAATCAGTAAATAAATTTTTCTGGTTTCGTTGATCCTATAAGGGTATCTTTCAAAGATCCATACCCACCATTGTCTTATGGCTATGAGAATCCACAACAACATTAACATTCCAATGATCATATGAAATCTCCATGTTTAATGTCTACAGCCACTAAACCCAATACCTCCATATTTGGTTCATGTCCCTATGTGTGAAAATATTAAAATGGATATTATTTCTTATGAAATTAATAAATCTCTCACCAAATAAATTTTTCTTCTTATATTTTATATAATACACCAAGGATTCCATATCCAAATCATGTTTTAGGTACTTATCCTCATGAGGTTATAAATAAAGATACTCATTGGTTATTACCTACTCTCTGGGCATGATCAACACTCCCAACAAAATGATTTACGCATATCGGTACACATTAAAACCAATTATTGTCTTGGGGAGTGTCAATAATGGAGATATTTTCAACCTTATCATTACATCATGTAATGGTACATCAAACCATTCAACCCATGGAACACCAATCCATTTGATGTTAGAAATATCATGGGTAATTATAGTCAGGATAAGTACTGGAAAAACCATTTGTAATATTATTCATAAGAAAATAAGTTAATAATATTGATCATGTTTCAAGGATGTGTCAAGGAATCAACTTCCCCAATATTCAAAGGGTCCATATATATAATGGTATTAGACAAAACATGCCCTATGAACATCACATATCAAATATAGTAGCCACACATTATAGAATTAACTAAGGAACATGTGATCAAACCATGATTGATAATATCTCTAGGTAGTCATCATGTTGATATACATTCGATTATTAAAAAATGATAATGTTGATGATCACTAAAATGAATTAGTTAATGTATTGACAGAAGAGCTTTTTAATGTGGTCCATGAACATTAATTGTAATTTTTTACCCTAAAGAGTATATCAATATACTCATATAGTCCAGACCGACATCAAAATGGAATTTTTGAGAATTTCCACCACCCTAACACACAAATGAAAAAATCCTGGTCGAATATGAATCAATTCTACAAAAATATGAATGGGAATCACTACCCTTTTATCAGCGCTAAAAAAAGCCCTGAAAACGGGGGCCTTTTTCAGTGCTAAAAAAATCGTTCATAAAGGCCCCCCCTTTATCACTGCTTCTTTTAGTAGTGCTGATAAAGGAGGTGTTTATGAGATCTTCTTACCTACCGGTGATAAATTTTAGGTTTTTCAAATAAATTATTAAAAATAAATTAGTGTAATATAAGTATATTTATATTGATATAAATATAATATATATTTTTTAAATATGTTTTAGATAAGTATAAATACACTTTTACATTTAATATATATGAAATTTAGTGAAAATCGATTTAACATATTTTAAAAAATATTATTAATTAATAATTTCTTAATTATTATTGTTTAAAAATCATTTAATACAAATTTTAAGACACAAAAAATCAAAAAATTTAATAAATGATCTAAAATAAGTTGCAAATGTACCTAAAACTTCAAACGACCATTACTTTTGATTCGAGTGTCCGTTTGAGCTCTACAGCATATCAAATCGAATCCTATGACGACCTCTATTCATTAATGACCAAGGAGAAGATACTATAACATATTTACCCCACAAAATGCCTACAACTCTTCCAAAACTATGTTTTTAGTCGGGATACAACAATTTGTTACATTCAAACTAGTATAAATTCCGATCCGAATGTCTGTTAGGCCTGTACCATATATCCAATCAAATATTCTTTCATTTTATTCGATTTGACTGGTTTTAGAGTTGAAACGGGATTCTAGATTTGATGTTATGGTCATTTTAAGATTCTATGGATTTTCAAATACACATATATATGTATTTATTCATAAATATATATGTGTCTCTGTGTGTGTGTGTGTCTCTATGTGTGTGTGTGTTTTATATATGTATGTAAGTAGGTATTTATTTACTTATAAACACACATAAAAAACATATTTCATAAATGTATTTAAAAAAAATCTTATAAATATATATTAATATACAAATAAGTATACGGATAAAAAATTATAACTAAATATATATATAAATATATATAAATATATATTAATATATGAATGAATATATATATACTAATATATGAATAAATATATTTATATTAATATGAATCTATATTAATATATGGATAAAAATAACTATATATATATAATAATATATATATCATTAAATTGAGAAAAAAAGGAAACAATATAGCAGCTAAGGTGAAATTGCACAAGGGGGAGTTCGCGGGTTCTTGTTTCGGTGGAAGCAAAGGGGTGTGTACTTGTGAGGATACACGGGAAGGGAAGCGAACAAGAGAGAGTGTGTGGGGGGGGGGGGTCCTCCTAGTGCTGTTAAGGGGGGGTCAAGTGCTATTAAAAGCTCCACCTGCATTTATAAATTCTTTTTTATTTTTAATTTTATTTTTTGGACTTCTATCAGTGGTTTTTAAATGAACTGATCAACAAACCTTTTAGCAGCACTAAAAAAAGCACTGATAAAGGGGTGTTTTATCAGTTCTTTTTTTAGCACTGATTAAAGGGGACTTTATCATCCCTTTTCATAGCACTGATAAAAGGGACCTCTCAATATCAGTGTGGAGCATTACAGTGCTTTTTTAACACTTTTAAAGCCCATTTTGAGAATTGATAAAGCCTGTTTTTTGTAGTAGTGAATCTTAGAGAACCACTAGGGTAACCATACCTAATTTAAAATTTCATCAATATTGGGAAAAAGATATCGTTTATTCACCATAACCTAGTTCATATTCATGTAATCAACCCGTAGCGAGAGACTATCATCCCCCATGAAAAACAAAAAAAATTGTTCACACAATGATGATGTAATCGGCCTAATAAAACACTTCTTCTCAAAGTCTCTTGTTGTACCTTTAACTACGTCAGCTCTATTAGATATATATAATATGGGGGTATTTAAATCAGTTTCACACATGGTACAATATATAAATCAAATTGATATACACAATCTTGAGGGAACAATTAATTCATCTAGGAATGCATTCTTATAGTGATCCACAACATGTGAAAAATAAGGGAACTTCCACTAATCCTCTTAAAATAACCAAGCCATCCATATGTGTTATTATCGTATTGATATGAATCAAGTATAGTTTAACTTTCTTAGTATATTTTATTACTCTCTCATCGTCATGAAATTATCTTCATTTGAAGAGTTAATAGAGACCTATCTACAATAACAATAAATATGGGATAAAAATATCTTCATTCAGTCCATGAAAATAATCAAATTTAATTTTTACATCTCTAGAATCTTTAATTACCAAATATTTCCAAATCCAATGATGAAAAATGGACACTCTTAAATTTTATAAACATAGTCCACTATTTCACCCAATAATGTATCAAGCTTGACTAACTTACAAGATAGCATGACTGGTATGACATATTCAACAACAAATTTTCCATATATTAAATAATGTGATGTGCCAATATCAAAAAATGTATTACAATAATAATAGTTTATTCTTTCCATATGTTACATAATGGATGGTAACTCTCCACCATATTCATGTTTCTGATCCACAGTGTACACAAAAACTGCCTCAACTCCTCTTTCATATCCTTGTGAAGTTTTAACAGTCGGAGTCTCCTACTAAGATCCCCAACATGATCCTTGGGTATGACCCATACCTCTATAGAAACCAAAAATTACATTTCCAGAGAAGAACTAAAGAATATTCTCCGTTATATCATCAATATCGTAACATTATTTTTTAATTTAATATACATCCTATGAAAATTTAAATCCATTCCACAATTGAAACATAGTGAAACACCTCCCTACAGGGTAGATAAAGATGTTATTTCTTCTATATGTATAATGTTCGGTTGCTAAATATCTCTATTCTTCAAATTACAATTTATAGAATACACTCCAATAATACTCATAGGATTCCCAATTACTAGGATGCCCTAGGATGGGAGTAAGCCTACCACCCTATCATCCTCAAGCCCCTACTGAATGGTCAGGGACATGAGAATGATATATGTATATGTCATTAGATAAATGCCAGTAAATATACATATGAGCTCTCATTAAAGACCCATCTCAATTATCCAAGTATTTTGAACTTCATTCCCAACTAATAGAGGGTAAAAGCAAAGATAAATTGGGAATTGGGAATAATATGTGTATAATTTTATAGAACCTTATCATTATTCTATTAAACCATTGTTATTGTACAGCATCAACATGATTATAATTTTTTTGAGAAACAACTCCTTGAATATTTCCTCATTAATATTATCTTTTATCCATGATTGATAAATGGTAGTCCACTCTAACTTAGAGGTTCCCTAGGACATGTAAGTCACCCAGATCATGCATCCCACCTACAGAGTCTAGAAAAACTCAATGATTATCTCCATAAATTCCATCCAATCAAATTTATCTTCTGGGAAATGAGTAACATGGAATAGTGGAGGGTGTTGGAGCTATAAACCCTAAGCCTGATAAGTCATGATTCACTATGTCGCACCTAAATGGAAATTCACCTTCAAAAAGTATCCTGACTAAATTGTCTCTACTAACATAATGACCTCTACTTGTATTAGATATTTAAGGGGAGAATCATAAAATACCAGGAGTTGTAGAACATGGATATCCTTAACAGCCTCAATTGATTCTCCTTTTTAATCATATATAAGGCAGGATCTCTATATCATCAATAATATAAAGAAAATTTAATTTCTTAATAAATATATGGGATCAAAAACTGTTTTCCCTGAAATCTACCAAAATCAAAAGGTTCAACCTTATTTTCACTAACCCTGGTCTCTATCCATACACGTTAGTCATTTAAATAATATATATATATATACTATCAAAAAAGATTTCATAGTTACATTATTTAATTCTTTCAAGGATGTATCACATAATAAATAATTTATCCTAAAAAATTAATAAATAATTTTTTAAATAATAACTACAAAACATAACAATATGTTTATATGTTTAATGTAAACCAAATTACCAAGTCATGAAATTTTTATGTATTAAAAATCACATGTCTACACCATGTGAATCAAACAAGTAGATTTTAATCAATATTAAAAGGAAAAAATAAATTTCCCACATTATGGAATCACAGAGGTCCACTATACAGTGCCAGCAAAACAATTTCACAACTCCCCTTCCCCAATCCAAACCCTCTTATCTCACATTTATCGTATACCAACTGATGAAAATGTGAAAAATAAATGTTATTGAATCCAGAACACCCTTAACACTTTTTAGAATCCCAAATAAAACCACCAAGTGAGTGCGAGATAGTAAAATGACATCATGTGAACCTACCATAGTCTAATAGTGAGGGTTTGATTATATCAGCAGGGACACTATATGATCATTATTATATTATAGGATTGATAAAAAATAGATAAAAATATATCAAATAATCAAAGTGAACGTGGAAAATGATAAAGAAGGCATACATGTCATTTCTTTAAGGCTTATCCCAATAATGGAAATCATGTCCACAGAACATAATATATATAATGAAGTAGATGAAAAATATAGGTCTAGCCTATGTTCTTCTTATCCTGCAACATGTTCGACACTCCACATCTTATAAGTATTCCACATTGACCATTCTATTCTATTCATCCCTTATAAAATCTATATGTTCATAGAAATGACTAAGTTGGGTGTGAGTACAAGACTCTGTAGGATGCCACCAATATGTCTTAACCTGATGTGATAATTCATACAAGTGTATTCCACAATAATAAATGTTTAAAATGAATATTAACAAATAATTGAAGTATTATTGGTTATGGGATAACCGGGATTCCACAAACCCATGGTTGTTTCTTTATCAACTCTATGTCGCAAGGATAATCATGGTATTAGCAAAATATATGACTAACCATTTGGATCATTATTCAGGATACCCCACATCAAGTGATCATGAAACCCAAAATACCTAAATCATCACGTATGTCATGTTCACAACATTCCTTAATCATCATGAGCAACTATTAATTCACTAATCATTAAGAGTGTTCTCATTGGAATCCTTTAGAGAATGTGTACATTAGAATGAATCCATGAGACAATGTTGTAATCCTACACAATGACAATGTCCCTAATCACCATCATCTCAAGTCAAGTATACTCCCATATAATGGTAAAACAATTCAGGATTTTCCACTTTCCTTTGGGTACAGTAACAATACACAAAAATCACACATTTTATGGTGGAATATACAATAAAAAAACACATCATCATAAGTAAGGTACTATAATTGTACGTGGGGTCCACATCAAATATATATAATAATATAGACATAATCATGTGAAAACGTTCAACATAAGGTCCCTCAGGATTCATACACATAGTAATATCTTCTCACAGCATGGTCATCCAATCATTCTATGCATAAATCATATTAATGAATCATTTGAAACAAATTCCAAAAAAGTAAGGAACTTCCTGATTTGATAGTTTTTGATGTCAATGGAAAGGACAAACCACCCTATGTGTATTGATATCTAAAATAGAAAAATCAACAGTGCTAAAAACCTCTTTATTTCCTTATTATATAAAATGGTGAAATGCTTATGCTTTAGGATCAACATGGATTCCTAAAACCATAACCAGTGATTTTGTTTTGAAATGAAAAAAATATCATAAGAAATAAAAGATTCTATATCTTGTATAATTATAAAATTATCATTCTGTGCTATTGTATGTGCATGAAACATCCATTCACAAAATATGAAGGTTACAGTCTCACACAGAGGTATATTTTCTTTCCAAAAAGATGGGGTATGTTCATACCATGATTTTTCAGGTCCCATTGTTATTACACCACATCAAAATATTGTATAAAAATATTTTCATAATTATACCAATATATTCATCAACGTTAATTTTTGTATTTGATGGTAAATGAATTTTCATTATCTTATCTATCCTATAAGAAATGAAAACTCTTGTCATGTATAAGTAGCCATACCATCTCTACATAATGGTTTAATTAATTTTTCATAAATATTTTATATGGAGGGTTTTACAATTGTTGTTATTTAATATATATGATATCTAGTACATTATTATGATTATTTAAATTTAATATATCACATGCCTTCTTACCCTTCCATTTAAAGGAATATGATAATGTTTCTCATGAATATGTTTATGTTTCCACATACACAAATCATCATGAATAATTTTTCTATTTCCACCATGCACAGATGATTATAAATTTTATACCATTAATAAAAATTATATTCATAACATTATTAGCAATATGGAGTTGGTTAAACAATTTAAAAACACAATTTTCCATGACATATATACTAATGTAACATTAGAAAAATTGACTGAACTATCGTATGTGTTCAACATAAGAAAGAACTATTTAAAGAACGGATATAAAATTCATTATAAAATGACATCAATGAATGGAATATAATGGAAAAGGTTAATGAAAATATATTTAATAAATTTAAATTATTTTTATATGATAATTAAACATATATGATTTTTGGGGATGAAAAATAAGGTGTTTCTGTTACAATCTCATTTTATTTCGAGACATTTTCAATTTTGATTTCAATTGGGAAAATTGTATGATCCTAAATTCATAAAACCCCCCTTATTACTTATATTATAACTAGGTTTTTTCATAAAATTTATATTTTAATTTTCCTCTTTTATTTATTCTTGAATAAATAAGTGAGTAACATGTAAGGGACTTTATTTTTTAAAATCCTGATATAAAGTTTTCATTCCAAATATTTTTCTTCTATGTTGAGGTTTTTTTAAATATTTATATAATTTTATTAATTATGATTCAAATATTGATAAATATCATAGTTAATTATTTTATACATTTCTTAAAATGTCTTAAAAATGAATATTTTCAATATTTTCCATATAGGATAATTTTAATTTATTCATAATGTGTATAAATTAATTATTTTAATATATACATCTGGAACATAATTTCCCACCATTATAAAAATTATTTATATTAATATTATTCAATAAATTTCAATTTTTGTTTTTAAAGAAATTAGTTTCTAAATATTATGACATGTTATAATTTTTATATATACTGAATAAAAGGATTTTATTTTCATTAGGGAATGAAAATAATATTTAATTTCATTTATAAATTTTTTTTCATTAAAATTGATTCACGTAATTATATTATTATTTTTATATTTTCTCTAATGTTTAGGAAATTCATGGTTTTACAATAAAATATTTATTATTGATAAATTGATGTTCTTTTAAATCCTTTAGTAATTAATTATTTTGTGGCAAGTAAATTTATTATGATCACATGTCCTATTATGATTCATAATTTCATTATTAATTATTTTATACTCCATTTCCATATTTTAAGTATCATAGATTTAAATGAAATTATTTCAACAAGTAAGATATTGTATAAAACATATACAATGTCTATATATATTATCAGTTAAGGGATGTTTATTGAGAATTTTAATTCATTGAGTGTGTAAATATTCTTTTATTTATGATTCAATATTGAAAAATATTATTTTATTATGAATTTAGAAAATATATAGTATTGATCATTAAATATATGAAAATTTCCGAGGATTTGTGAGTAATGGGTGGGGAACAATTATAAATATTCCCTTTCCACATTAAAATGTATTATGAGGAAAAAAATAATGCAGTCCATATTATAATTGTATTTTATTTACACATACACATATATTAAGATGGCCATGGTAGGGGACTTTATAGTAACATTCCTAATGTCTTTTTGAAATAAAGGATTTTATGATCATGACTGTCTAGAATTATTCATTTCCTTTATTGAAAATTTTCATTTAGTTTTTCATTTAATTTTTATTTTGATATTATCCATAGATATACCATGAACAAATGATTTTGATATAATTAAAGGTGTTTTATTTATCAATTATGTCATATTTATTATTCCTTATTTACTAATGAGAGATTCTACTATAGAAAAATCATATTAACCATATCAGCTCACCATTTATTTTCCCATTAAAAAAGATATAGAGAATGATTATTTTAATGATTTCAATTATATAAATATTTTTACCATGAAATGATTTTATATTTCAACTGAAATATTGGAATCATGTATGTTTCATGTTTTAGAATAATACATTACTGATCAATCTAGCATGGTGTGATCCCTTATATTTAATACCTATATAGAAAATTAAATACCTTATATATGTTATTAGATTTAGGGTTGTTATAATTGGTATAAAATAATGTTTTTTAGGATCCAATAGGGTTATATTTTGAATAAAGATAGGTAACAAAGTAACTATGATAATATATTAGAATATTTTAGAACATTTTCAACTATAGTGATTATTATTTTATGGCGCAGTATTCATATGATAATTTTGTAACATAGTGTGTTACACAGTTTCATGATGGCACCTTATGGATGAATGGTTATCAAAACCCATATTCCTCATAGGTATTTTCATATTAAAAAATTCAATAATGATAGAGACGGATTTGAGAAGATTATATCCATATTAAGAAAAATAATAATGTTATATTGAATAACCTTTATCATTTTGTTAAATGTGTTTTTTCACATCAAGATTCACCTATGTTGGGTAGATTCATATGATATAATACTCTCTTTTAGTGTAACCTATAATCAATTGGTAACATAAAAATTCATTAAGTCACACAAAATTTGTTTTTCTAGACTTAGGAATTATTTGATGGGAAATGATTTTTCTTCAAGTATGGTTTCAGAAAATAGATTCTTCTGAATTGAATTCACATAATGGAACCACTACAGAGGTTAATTAAATAGAAATTATAGAATACATAACTTACAATGTGATATTATTCATGAATAGTTTCCCTCATATTCTATGTTCTAAAATGGGAAGAAAATTCCTTAAACTAAAAGTAAAATAATTGAGACTTGTTGAAGAATATGAGGAGAACATTATAATATTTTCCATGCATGTTACAAACTACATGAATTATGTATAATGAAATATTTACTATTTCATTTATTGGATTAAGCCATCTCTCCCATGGTAATTGGTTTCTCAAATTTTTCTATCCTATAATTATATAGTATTAACTATAATCAATATGGAAAAATAATTTTCTCTGTATTATATTTTTATTTTAAATTAATAAAATAATATTTTGGATTAGGAATGGAGATAAAATAATTTTTTCAAGAATATGAAATGTAAGATGATATTTTCAATATGTGATAGTATTGGAAAAACTACCCAGACACTTTTTCAAAGGGAACATGTGTCTTTTTTACGTGTTTAAAAAGGGTTTATAGGGATCATAAATTAATGGTATAGACATAAAAAATTTATCTTGTACATTAACAATAAATATATTAATTTTTATTGAATAACATATCCACAGAATCAATGGAATATCATGAATAAGAGACCAAGAAGGAATGAAAAGATTTTGTGATTTTGCAACTAAAATTAATGTTCTAAAATATGTTTTGGTATGTAAATTGACCATATCCTAAAATTTAGTTAATTAAAATTTACATTATATTCTTCACACTCTTTTATATCATCCGTGTTTGTTATGAAACTTAGGTATTAACATTTTAACATTAAAATGGAAATTTCAATCAAGATTATAAGAATAAATATTATTAAACTAGGGATTTGTTAGTTTTTCAAAATTATAATACTTATGGTTAACATTATTTAAATATTGTTACTATAAATTTAGTTTAATTTTATATATTCCTTAGTATGGATTTGTTTTAAAATAAAAACATAAAAATTTATTTCCTATTGAAATGGATTATAGTTCATGATAGAGATATGAATTCCCTTTTCATCATAGGGGAAACTACATCAAATAAATCTTTTATAAATCCTCCAATAGTATCTCTCTTTATGTAAATTAAGAGATAATAACAGAATATTAAATCAATGAATGAGAATTGTATCCATAGAATATAGGATGTACCTATTTAAAACAAATACATTGTGGTGTTTCGTGATGAACTACAAGGACATGAACTTCAGTGTGAGTTACTTTTTTCATTTAATCTAATCCCTAATAAAATAATATATAATACTCTCAATCAGATATATATAGTAGAATTAGTGGAATTTAAAAAAAAATCTATAGGAGTTTTGTAATAATAAATTTATATGACCTATTGATTTATAATGGGGATCCCATGTTATTTTTGGGAAGAAAAATTATTGGTCTATAAGTTTTTCCATTGATTACAATGAAATAAGTTGTATTAATAAAATGAACCATTATATTATTTATATAATTGATGAATAATCATGTTAAAATCAAGTATCTATAATTTATTCAATGTTTTTTTATTTTTATGGTTATCATCACGTTTATGTAATGGACTAAGATATTATTATAGTACATTACATACGAGGTATGGAAATTACGAATTTATAATAATTACCTTCATATTTGATAATTTACCCTCTATTTTTATTGATATGAAGAATACAAGACACAAAAATTATCTAAGTATTATAATTGTGGAATTTATTAATGAAATGTTATAATAATATAAAATATATGGTGAGTATAAGTGACGTTTTTGAATGATTATGAAAACTAATGGATAAAATTTCTATTTCGAAAAAAATTGTATATGATTTCTAAGTTCTTTATGTTTCCTTTCTTATCCATAGTATGTTTGAGGAAGGAATGTTAGTTCATTATTTAAAGATAATGGTATTGATAGACTAAATAACACCTATGAATAAAACTAAGGTAAATTGTTTCATAGGATAATCAATTTACAATCAACAATTTGTTCAAAATATTTATTGATTATCTAACCTATCAAATACATTGACAAGTATACGGGTTATGTTTATATGGTAAATAATATTAATGGATATTATAAAAAATTAAATTATAGAATCCTCAATGCACCGATATCGACAACACCATTAAGAAGGGATGGATTTGTGATATATGTTGATGCATCAATAAAGGGTCTTGGATGTATCCTTCTACATAATTATAAATTTTATTCTTATGTATTAATATAGTTAAATATTTATTAATGGAATTATCTAACCCAAGATCTTGTTTTTGGATTTGGAATATTCCCATTGAATATTTGTAGTCATTTTGTATAAGGTAAAATATGTGAAATAAATATGGGTAAATATATTGGAACACATATTTTAATAGATAGTTCTCAAGAAAAATAAGAGGTGATGGATTTAACATCTACATGATTTTAATTTCTCAACAGACTACCACACTTTGATGGATAGTAATGTGGTGGATGCATTAAGTATGAGATATTACGTTGTTTTGAGTAATATATGGATATCCAATGAAGATATATTAAAGGATTTAGTAAATTCAAATATTGTAATAATTAAGGATAGGTAAACATCATATCAATTCCAAATTATTTTTAGACCTTCCTTATTAGAGAAAATTAAATTCCCAACATTATTATAATTATATTCATACAAAAAAATTCAATGAATGAAGTTTTGTTCGTTGAATTCCTCTTTGAAGAAAATATATTGAAATTTATAAGTATTCAACATGTATCATTTAAACGAGACCAAAAATATTTATTATTAAATGAATTTCATAGCACAAATTTCTCTATTCACCCTTTTAGAAAAATAATGTATTATGATTTGATGGATCGTTTGTTATAGTAAAATGAAAAGGTAAATTAATTACTTTGTATCATGAATCAATTTTTTATTGTAAGTAAGGATGAGGATATCAACCTAATAGATTCATATTTCCTACACCTATTACTATTTGGAAATTGAATAATATTACTATTGACATTATCAATATATTTCCAAATACTCATAGAAATAAATATTTAATTGGGGTTTTTTATAATCATCATACCATTTGAATACATTTACTCGTCTTTAGGGAATATCAACCTCATGATCACATTTCATGGATCAATATTAATGATGTATTGAGACTAAATGGTGTAACTATTTCGATTGTATTTGATTGTGACCCATTATTTACATCGATATTATAACAATGTACTCATAAGGACCTCAATGGAGATAAATATTTGAGCACAACTTATTATTCCTAGACAAATGTATAGTTTGAAAGGACTATTCAAACATTATAAGACAATTTGAGGTAATGATACCTCATATTTAATTGAAATTTGGTTCATAATTATCCATTAGTGTAATTTTTAAATATTTAGATATTCCATTAAATAATTAAAATAGAACAATATGAAGAATTTCATACGATAATATCTAATACACGAACCTATACGGATGATGTTGGGGAAAGGAATATTGGAGGCCCAAAATTTTTGAGGAGACAATGATGAATATGAGAACTATTTATAGTCATATTATGAAATCTCAACATGGACTAATGATATAGCACTATAACTAAAGGAAAAGATTAGAATATATATATTGAAATCATGTTCTACTGAAGTTGTATTTATTAAATTGTTTTATTAGTTTTGATTAAAATAGAAAACAATGTCTGAGGTATATCAGTTCGTTCTAAATTATGGGATGATTATGAGTTGGGGTTTACCAATTAAAATGCCACCAATACTCTCTAATTTCACTTATATGTTCCACATATAATTAATTTGGATGTATATACCAGGCCCAATATCTATTCTCACCACTATGGAACTGAAATTTTAAACTTGTTATCTTAATGCCAGGAGCCTATCTAGATTATTGATACTGACCGAACATTTCTAGTGGAATCAGTTATGTTGATTGATGAAGGAAGTTTGGATAAAAAATAAAATTGAAACGGAACATGTTAACCTAAAAATGTTATTATGACTAACTAAAAACATATTTTTATGAGGTGGAATTATATAAATTTATATGATGAAATGATTATTGGGTTGAATTTAGAACATGATCCTCCAATTTAGTAAGTAATATTTTCATTCTAAATATCCAATAACATACAACATGTAAATTTTCTATGTAATGGAAATAAAACTTAAATCCCTAAATTTTATAAATTTAATTTTTTTATATTAACTAAAAATTTGTAATAATCATGTCAAATTTTTCTTCAGGATATGTTTTGAGTTTTTTCAAAAGGAGTTGAATTTTTGGATGAATAATGAGAAATAATAATTTTAAAAAAATATCACTTTTATGTCATAATATTGATTTTAAAATAAAATTAATGGAGATTTTATTGAAAAAATTTATATCTAATAAATAATATAATTTTTAATGTACAAACATATTATTAACTTTTTTGGAAATCTATATGTTGTTTTTACTCAAAAAAATTCACATTTACATTCACATAATAAAATATTTTCATTTTTACTTTTCATTTAAGTTTTATTTTAATGAAAATTTATTCCCAATTAATTTAAATTAACAAATGTAATTCCATCAGAATAAGAATTAAACATTAATATTTAATAAATTCATTTAAAAGATTTATAAATTATTTTTCTAAAAGTGTATTTATCTCTTTTTGAATGAATATAATAAATGTAATTATTATAACATATATAAATTTAATCACATAAAATAAAATCCATATTTATATTCATAATAAAAAACATTATCTAAACATTTCAACATATATTTTGGTCATATTGAATATTAGCATGGTAAATATTTATCACATTAGATAGGGATAAAATGTAATTACCCGATCCCAGTTGCATGGATCCAATGCCATATATGGTTAAATTGGAATAATTACATGAAATTATTATCCTGAAATACCAAATTGTTATGTATCATTGGAAACAAGATACATACATAGGTAAATCATTACAACATAAAATGGAATACAACATATACATTTTATTGGGAACATAAAAAACTATAAGTATATTAATGAACGTCATTCATAATAAATATATTCTTGTCCTTATAAAATGAAACATAATAAAGGGTTGAGATAAAACACTTAGTAAGGGTAAGTAATACAGCAGATGATATCCAAAACATAAACATTAGCCATGGTGAATAACTAAATACTCATCCCTTTAACAATAAGATTGAACAAATTTTTGATGAAATAAGAGATGAATAAATAACTCCATAATAAAACATACTCATGGGTATTATAGTAGTCTAAAAATCACATGAACCAATAAGGCTATTTTATTAATGGTATAATGTATAATGCGGGACATCATAACCATACTATCAAGGCCTCGTGCTAAGACCATAAATATACACATGGTCAAGGCCATGTGCCAATACCATAATTTGTCTCATGAGACCTAACGTTGCACTGGGGGGATATAGTGGGAACCACCCAATAGTAACTATGTCCAATTCATTTTCCATATTTATGAGTATAATAATAACTAACATATGTATTCATATTGAAACAAATATATGAAATGTAACTATCTTTTCACAAACATTAAGCCGAAACACTAACCATTCAGAGTAAATTGGTGAAGGGATTTATGATAGAACATCCACTGTAAAACTAATCATAAAAAAATTAATTAAATATTGTATATGATATCATAAAATATTATTCATAATAATACATATCAATCAACAAGTGTATTTAAACATATGAAGATACTCTTATAATATGGTTGAGTAATTCCTGTGATAAATACCAGTTTACTTTGAAATGAAGAGTAATTTTAGAAAAGTCATTGTGTAAAACTAGAAGTGATATTATATAGTACATTCATAAAAAAATGAATTATTTTTAATGAAATTTTTTCTAAAAATAAATTATATAGTGCCCTTTAAAATAGGTATAAATTTTCACAATTCCCTTGAATCAGGATTGCATTTTGGAAATAGTTTTGAATGTTCCTTTTAAAACATGCATATCCCTATAAAATAAAAAATGATTATGGTTTCTAAAAATATATAGAACACAAAAACATAATTTATTATCTATACATAATAATACATAATAATCTCAGAGAGGATTGTTGACAATAAAAGTAACATGAATATAAATGGGGGTTTGGGTGGAAACCCCTAATCTTAAGTCCCAAGGTGTTTTTCATTTGATATGAATGACATAAATAATGAAAATTAGGTTATTAGATTAATTATTCCATAACCTAATATAAATTAAATTTATTATTTATAACTTTATGATGTTTATTCATGGCTATTTTATGGGTTAAGATATTGAATTTTATTGTTTGGAAGTGTTTTCTTCCACAGTTTCAATGCTTGGTTTACTTGACTTCATGTAAGGATAAAAATGTAAAATTTGATTGGTTGTCCAGAATAGATGTTTCATGTTATTAGTGATCCCCCAGAAGCTAAAAAGGCTATAAATTGATTTTTTTATTGGGAGTGAAGATGAATCATTATATAATAATTTAATGATAATTGTTTGTGTAAATTAGCGGTTCTTCATCACAAAAGACTCGTTTTGATTTATAAATTAATATCATTTGTTAAAAAATATTACTGAACTTTAACATAGATATAATACATATATTTTATTTTTTTAAACCCTAAAAATCAATTAATTACTATAATTAAATATTGTAAATTAAATTGAAAACTCATCATCCTTGAATCTGATAAATTAACACATATGGGATGATATTTTCATTTATAGTATCAAATAAGGGGTAATGAAAGATGATGAATCATTATTCCTTCATCATAAACACATTCTAGTACATTTATATTACAAGATTAATCAAAAAAATTATGAACAAAGGTGAGGAAAGAAAAGAAAAAAAAACTCGAAAAAAGTAAAAGAATTGGAAAGTGGAATTTACCTCTTGAATTAATCTTCCTTGAGAGCCTCTTCAGGGGAGTGGATGTGGTCATTTAATGAAAACATGGGAAGATGGTTGTGGTGGAGAAGCTTTGGAATATATTTGAGCATAAATTTGAAAAGTCACAATGTGTCATAGGTGTGAAGAGAAGAGGGAGTGGGGGGGGGGGGGTGGTCGTGGAGGATAGGAGGATTTTCCCATTATTTTAATAATTATTTGATATTATTTTTAAAATAAACCAATATTATTTATTATTATAAAAATTAATAGTAATATTTTAATTTGAGTTTAAACCAATTGTGATTTCCATCATCCATGACACCTTCATGATGCATAAATTCTTTTATTCAGAATATTTTGTAAATTATCAAATTTCACTCTTCAGTAAATATGTAAGTATTTTTGAAAAATACAAAAAAGTCAACCTATCCAATTTTTAAATGTGTTTAATTCCATTATGAACTCTATTTTTTGAAAAATAATTTCAAAAATATTAATAATTTATTTTTTAAATGTAATCATAATTTATTCGAAAAATAAAAAATTTAAAACATTAATTCATTTTATATCAAATTGAAAAAACAATCGAGATCATAATCATAATGAAAAAATAATAATATGATTTGTAATTCATAAGGGTAATATGAAAATTAATATTAATATTCATAAGGGTATGTTACTAATAACAAATAATTCTGTTTTTCTTATCAATCTCTAAATATCTTTTTAAATGCAAAAAATTCAAACAAAAAAGGTGGGAAATTTTTTTTACTGACTATGTTATAACAATGTAGTGTTTCGTAGAGACTCAGTGTTTCATGCATTAAATATTAAAATTATTTTCAAAATCTAGGAGTGTTACATTATCCCTTCCCTAAAAAACATTTATCCACAAAATTCCCAGAATGTTACCTTACAAAATGTTTTTTGTAGTTCATTGTCAAAAGCTCCTCAGGCTCCCCTGTTGCCTCATTGATTTTATGATTTTTCCAAATTATCCTTACTAGTTGAGTCGTATGATTCTTAAACAATTGTTCTTTAGTGTCTTGAATCTAGATAGGCTCTTCATAGTAAGATATGCTATGTTCTGATTTTATACCTTTATAAATGATGAAATGTGTTGGGCATGGAATTTACTATCTAAATATGTGACATGGAAAACATTGTGTACTTTAGACATGCTAGGCATCATAGCCAAATGATAAGCCACAACTCCAATTCTCTCTATAGATTCAAAAGGACCAATGTACCTAGGGCTATTTTTCCCTTTCTTCTGAAATCTTATAACACCCTTCCATTGTGATACTTTTAAGAAAACAAGATCTCCCACTTGAAATTCCAAATCATTCCCTCGACTATCAGTAAATATTTTTTATCTTCTATAAGATTCATTGATATGAACATGAATAGTATTTACCTTCATGGTTGTTTCCTTTACATGCTCTAGGACCACAAGATTCCTTTCTCAAACATTATCCCAAAAAGTTGGTGTATGTCATCTATTTTTGTACAATGCTACATATGGTGCATTTTTAATACCTGAGTGGAAACTATTATTGTAGGAATACTTTAAATAAGGTAAATATTGATCCCACATACCTTTAATGTCATGTGAAATTGATCTCAATATTCCCTCTATGTTTTGAATCGTCCTTTCTAATATCCTCTCAGTTTCTGGGTGATATGAAGTATTCACACAAGGCTTAGTATCCAAAGAATTTTGAACACATATCCAAAATTTTGATGTAAAAATATGTTAGGGATCAGAAAATATTAGGAGAAGTTCACCATGAAGTCTCACTACATCATTGAGATAGAGACTTTCTAGGAACTCCAGTGGAAAATCCTCCCTTATATGGAGGAAATGGACAGATTTTTTATGTTGATTAACAATTTCCCAAATGACATCATTATTTCATAGAGTTTTGGATAATCTAAGGAAAAAATCCATGGTGATGCCATCCAGTTCCCATGTTGGAATAGGTAAAGGTTGCATAAATCCTATAGGATATTTTCCTTATAATATCACTTATTGACAAACGAAACATCTTGATACATAATCAGAAATATTCCACTTCATGTTATCCAACCATAAATGTTCCATCAAATATGTTTACATTTTATTGATACCACGGTGTATAGAGAATTTTTGTAAAGACCCGAAAAATTCAAGGAAATCTTTTTCTTAATTTTCTTTGTAATTTTACAAGAACACAGTTTCTGAAGGCACATGATTCCGAGGCCCGGTGTTCCCGGATTTAATTTTCGATTTATAGCTCGGGTACGTTCAGTGAACGAACGAGCGGGGTTTTCTAAATTTTGAACCGGTGCTCGGAATCGAATTCTAAGGGCACTGATGGAATCGCAGCGCCGGAATTTGCCTATAAACGCCTTTTCAGGAGTTGCATTTTCTCGGGTGTGGTTTTTAATTTTTTGGGGTTATGTTAAGAAATAAAATAAAGTGGTGCGACAACATTATTTTATTTCACTTAAAGCAACTTAAAATCCACTTAAGCTAAGTTAAGCGGATAGGGTAGAACCCAAAATATCCTACCCACTTGGTAGGATATTTGTGAGGTGGGGACCACATGAGCCCCACTGTTTCTTTCCTTCTAAGTAACGCACCCACGAAAACCCACTTTAATGAAAGTAAACCGTGCATTTTTCTGGTTAAGAAATGCCTCATTAAATTGGGAGGTTAAATCGTTACAATTAATTCATTGAATTAATTGTTCGTTTCATTTCTTTTGAAATTAAAACTTATCATGTGCGTTAATAAAATAAGATAACTCTTATTTTATTTCTGTTGGAACTTGTAGCGTGGAGAGGATTTAGAGGAAAGTGTTCTTCTTCGACGAAGAATGCGAAGAACGCGACGAATGCTCAGACCTCTGATGAAGAACACCAAACCCTTGGAGATCGACGACGTGACGCCGTGTAGTGCAACGTCAACGACGTTTCTTCCACGACGATCCTTCTCTTCCATGCCAATCCTCTACTTCCGCGACGGTTAATTCTGCGACGAACTCATGTTCGACGACAATGCTTGAGCTAGGGAATTTATGTTTGAGAATGATTTTATTCCCTTGTTTCTTTCTTTCAAAAGAAAACAAAGAACACGTATCAACTTATTACCTAGTTGATCCGCGAACGTTTTCTGTGCAGGTTGGGAATAATCAGTTGTGGGGAAAAAAATGTTTGTGTTGTTTCTCTTTTGTTCGTGATGTTTTCCTTGTTGTTATTCGTCTTTTGGGCTTCTTGTTACCGACATAACAGGAGGAGGTCGGACCGCATGAACATGACCAACTCTCCTCCCCCTTTTTTGTATTGATTCGTTGCGGCACGAAAAAAGGCGGCACAGTGCAACGACACGATGGGGAAACAAGGAAGAATGTGGTGATGAAGAACGGCACCATCACATCTCTCCGTTGAGGCCGAACGAAACCGCGGGCGGAGTCTAGGCCGCGGAGACGATTTGAAGACCCTGCGGTTTGCCGTCGAAGTGTGGATCGACGGTCGATGGTGAGGCGGGCCACGAAGGTGTTTTAAAGGCTTTCCAGTGAAGTTTGGGTCCCAAGATGATCTCTGGAAAAGACCTCAGGTGAATCGGACCACCGGAGCGCGTCCGGTGGTCCGCGGAAGCCCCCTCCAGCGCGCCCCGCCGGCGCCGCCGTGCCGGCGGTCTGGGGCGGCGGCGCCTGGAGTACCGCTGGAAAAATCCACCGCGGCTGATGCCGCGGTGGCGGAGCGCGGTCCCGAGACAGCGTTGTACTGGAGGGAGGCGGCGGGACGCAGCAGGCTGCCGCGTCCGCTGGCACGGGCGGCCCCACGCAGGGCCGCGGTTCTTCACGCGGGGGCAGCGCCCCGATCTGCTCCGCTCTGCCGTAACCAGCCGAGCCGACCCACCGGCCGGGCCGGGTCGTGCCCAGGCCTGGCTGGGCCACCCCGGTCGGGCCAGGTACCGCCATCGGGGTCGGACCTGGACCCGGGTCGGGTCGACCCGGTTCAGACCGACCCGGGGGGGTTGGGTCGGGTCGGTCCTGGCCCAGACCCCCCGTTTTCGGACCCCTTTTCGGTCCATCGCCCATATCGTGAGCTGTAGACCACTGATCGAAGCACCGTCAGCGGTGATGTGATCCCTGGATCGAGACTGTTGTTTTGGTATATTACACACAAGGTTTTGGAATACTTTGGGTTCGACCAGGTTTGTTCGGATACGAAACCAAACGGGCCCTCAGAGTGGAAACACTTATATCTTGAGCTCTGGATGTCCAATTGACGTTCCGTCAACTTTGAGGGATTACTCTAAGTGAGACGGATCTTTTGGCTTACTCCACTCGAGGTTTGGATGCCGTCAGAGTGTGGTCGGGTTGGTTCGCTCATGAAACCAACCGGGCCCCTGGAACGAAAAAGCCAATAACTCACAGATCGGGCGTCCGATTGACGCACCGTCTATCTCGCTGAATTCCTCTAAGTGAGATGGATATTTTGGCTTACTCCGATCAAGGTTTGGATGCCGCCGGATTGCGGTCGGGTTGGTTTTCTCACGAAACCAACCGGGCCCCTGGAATGAAAAAGCCAATAACTCACAGACCGGGCATCCGATTGAAGGGACATCTGTCTTGTTGAATTCCTCTTGATGAGATGGAACATTTGGCATACTTCCCCTGAGTTTTGGATGCAGTTGGTTAGTGTCTGGGTTGGATTGTACCCAAAATCCAATCGGGCCCCTGGAACGGAAAAAATGATATCTTTCAGACCGGACGTCCGTTTGACGAACCGTCAGCGGCATTGGTGATCTCGTTGAGAAAAAGTACCTACGAGTATACCCTATGAGAGTCCGGGGTACAGTTTAGATACGGCCAAGTTGCTTCGCTCATGAAACCAACTGGGCCCCTGGGACCAAAAGGCTAATAACTCACAGACCGAGCGTCTGATTGACGCGTCGTCTGTTGCGTTGAGACCCCTATGACGAGGCGGTCCTTCGAGATACTTATTCATGGGACTTGTGATAATTGGATTATAGACCTGTATCTCGTGGAGCGGACCCTCTCAGAGACGAGCGTAAGGAGTCCGGAGACCATGTAGCCGGCTGAGACATGACGTCTGCTTGACCGACGCGACTTGGAGTGTGTTGACTAGCCCACTGGATGGAGCACTACTTTGTGAGGTGCATACCCATGGAGGACGGAGCACTACCTATGTGACAGTGCAGACCCGCGGTACTCGTCTGGAGAGTAGCTCTACAGGCTACTAGGGGGTGTGCACTACTGTGTTTGGGTGGCATACCTCAGCGGGAAGAACTACTTTTTTTGGGTGGCTGACCCACGGTACTCGACAAGAGGAGTACCTCACCAGTCTTAGTTAGTGAGAAGTACCTCAGAGTCGTGACAGGACCACTGTACTCTCCAGAGACGGAGCTCTTCAGCAGTTAAGGTTTCGATAATAAAAATCCTGGTTTGAACTGAGTCTATGACCTTTGTGTTTACCTCTTGATTGAGATGGGTAACTTTATAACTTAGGTATATGTATGGGCATATACCTAGGTGGTGGTTTTCAGTTGATTTCATGATCTTGGTGTTTTCCTCATGATTGAGATGGGTTACTTGATAACTTTGGTATATGAATGGGCATATACCTAAGTAGAGGTTATCTATTGAGATCATATTTGTGGTTATCCATGTTGGTTTTAGTGAGACCTTGAGGGTCTCAGGGTCCCTACTGAGTATCGTTATACTCACCCCTACACGGGCTATGCCCGCACCTCGTTGTGTTTGTTGCAGACGACAGACAGTGATGACGGAGGCCGAGTGTTCGACGACTGGACGGTAACCGGAGGTGGACTACACGACGATTCCATACCCGGAGGTGGAATACACGAAGATTCAGTATCCAGAGGTGGAATTCACGGTGAGACGATACTCGGAGGACATTGACGGGCGAGAGGGTTGTGGAGGCTATCTGTACCTACCCTTCAGGTAGGATCCGTGGTGGACGATCCCGGAGCTGCGCCATCTGTACCTACCCTTCAGGTAGGATCTGAGGAGGACGACCCGGGAGCCTCTTCCATCCTCCATCTGCTTTCTTTTTCTATTGTACATTGTTCAGTTGTCGTTGTACTTTCTTTTGGTTTTGTATTCAGGCCCATTTACCTTCCAGTACTTCTCTTTCTACTTTGTGTTTTACTTCAGCTTGTACTCTGTGGTGTTTTGTTTACTTTTATAAAGGCAATGCCTTCCCAGTTATTGGGATTTACACCTCTGGTGCTAATCGCCAGCCCCTGGCCGATGGAAGGCGGGCTTGGGGTAGTCACGGCCCAGGACCCGAGGACGGGTCGTGACAAATTGGTATCAGAGGAGTTGGTTCTACCGCAAAACTTATAACTCTGATATTTTCTTTCTGTGAAGCAATGGTTTTAAGAGTAACAAGTGTGGTTTTCAGTTCAGGGAGTCCAGTGTTGGTGCGGGCGGCCAACGTATCCATTCACCAGGACCCTGAAAACTAATTTCCGACTTTGTGCACAGAAACACTGATTGCGTGTCTATTTCTAGAAGTTTTTAATGTCAGCTCAAACCAGGTCAGCTCACCAGGTATAGTCATTTGACTGTGTCACGTTGTTTCTTTCAGGATGCCTTTTCTCGGACAACCAGCTAGAGCCCAGAGGGATGTGCGTACTGACAGCCTGCCGAGCGACGAGTCTTCGGTACAGGGCCCTCTTGCATTTGAGGCACCAGTGGTACTACCATACGTTGGGCCACTGATGCCACCATCCCCAACAGTAGGAGATGCATGCCACTTGAGCGCGCTGCACGAGTTCCAGCACCAGAGGCCACGCAGGTTTCGGGGAGAGACGGACCCGCAGGTGGCTGAGGATTGGCTAGAGGCTATGGGGAGAGTCTTCAGGCTAGTGGGGATGCCTGCAGACTTCATGGTGATCTTTGATGCCAGCCTTCTTTAGGAAGCAGCAGGCAGGTGGTGGAGCAACATGTTCCAGGTTTTCAACGGGATGACCTTCACATGGGAAGACATCGAGACCTTCTTTAGGGTGGAGTTTTTCCCAGTAGCTCTACACCCTGAGTGTGTTCAGGAGCTGCTGCCTTTGCCACGTGTTTTTCGATCAGTAGCCGAGTCATCTGTTGGTAGTAGATAGATGATGCAGAGGTCCAAGAGGTCCAGATCCAGCCATACGAGGATATGGAAGTGTTATGAATGCGGCGCAAAGGTTCACCTGGAACGTGACTGTACGACTCCTCGTACATTTGATCCGCAGGATTTGGAAGAGCCACCGAGGCAGAAGCAGCGACAGGTGCTTGAGCAACAGTCGAGCAGTGGATAAGGTAGTAGAGCTCCGGGAGCAGGTGGACAGGAGAAGAACTAGTGGATACATCCCTTGTACTTCTAGTTACATGTTGCTGTTGTATTCATGTCTTTGTTCTATGAGCTGTAATAATAAAAAGACACTTATATTTTTGATGTTTGCTTTCCTGTCCTTTTGTTTGGTTGATACTGAGAGGTCCCGGTTAAAACTGTTGACTTGACCCTCACATTCAAGATTTATACTGGATGAGACCTAGTGACCTCACACTGATTCCGACAGTTTGACTCGACCCTTGGAGGCGAGAGTGACAGTTGGATCACTTGGTAGTTACGTCGAGGCCTTACAACGTCATCCATGGCATTAATACATCATTCATGTCAGGATTTACTGTATTAGGCAATTGTCGTGGTTCATCCAGGGGATGAGACTGAGTTTCTCATTTCGGAAATGAAGAAATGTTTTTGCAGCTCTTTTAGATCGTAGGAAAAGAAGGTGCAGATCATCTAGGAGTGGTTGAAGACTGCACAGTGCAGTAAGAAACAGGAAACCGGTGCAAATCATAGAGACTCGAGCGTGTTAAATGTTTCAAGTAGAGGAAGCTTTATGGAGATATGAGTCTGTGAAGCAGGAGACATGGAGGCAGAGCTAGGAGAGTAGCAAGAGGTGGTGTATATTTTATAATGCTACAACCACCCGCCTAACTTATCCCCACAAGGCTTAGGGAGCTGGAGGGCAGAGGAAGAGTGCGGCTGCATGCGGTCAAGGAGTCTGACCCAATTGCTCTAAAAATGATTCAAGGGATAGTCTGTGTCCACTACTAGATATTGTAGTAATGGATGTCGATATGAATCATTCCTTGCTTTCACAAATCTTATCCCAGACCTAGAGTTTCCGGTAAGCCGTGGACATGACCCTCACGTCTGGAGATACCTTGGGAGGAGACTCCATAATCACACTTACGCCGACAGTGTGGTCAGGCCCTCGAGGTGAGAGTTTCAGTTGAAATCTCTTGGTGGCAGCGTCGAGGCCATACGACGTTGGTTTGAGTATGGACTGGGCAATCACAATTCATACACAAATTCACGGTATTATGAAAAAAGGTTGTGGTTTAACTATGAAGTTGGGATGGGTTTTCCTTTGTCGGAGAAAAGGAAACCCCAGGCAGCACAGGATAAACTCATGCACACGAGGGTGCGACCGATCACTCTTGAGTCAGTAAGCCTTAACCTCAAGGCAGCAGTTGATTTGAGTTCTAGTTCTAATTGGAATTGGATACCTCTAGAGTTTGAGGATGACAATTACATCAATATACGGGTCTCACCTCAATAAGGTTTACAGAGATGTGGCCTAGGCGGCAAGTTATCTCCGAGGTTCAGCAGACCTTCTTAGGTCCTCAGCTGGGTAGGCGTGGTGGTTTACTGCTTGACCCATCCACCTCAGTTGCACCAGGTTCACGACGACTTCCACGTATATTAACTAAGGAGATACGTCCTCGACCATTCGCATATCATCGACCATGGGGAGCTGGACGATGGCAATGGGGTGACTTTCACGGAGGTTCCAGTGGGGATCGAGGATTGACAGGGGTGAATCCTATGAGAACGGCCTATTCCTAGGGTGTGCTTTCACTGGAAGTACAGGAACCTCCAGGTAAGCATATGGGAGTGGAAGGCTCAGATGCGTGCTGAATACCGCTTTTGTGACCCTAGTTTGTGTTTAAGCATTACGGGGACGTAAATCCCTGAGGTGGGAGTAATGTAAAGACCCGGGAATTTCAAGGAAATTTTTCTATTAATTTTCTTTGGAATTTTACATGAAATTAGTTTCTGACGGGGCCTGATTCTGAGGCCCAGTGTGCCTAGAATTAATTTTCGAAGTTTTGCATGGGTACATTCAGTGAATGAACGGGTGGGTGTTTTTAACTTTTGAACCATGGCTTGGAATCGAATTCTGAGGGCACTGATTGAATTGCAGTGCTAGTATTTGCTTAGAAACGCCTTTTACGGAGTTGTGTTTGCTCAGGTGTGGTTTTTAATTTTTTGGGGTTAAGTTAAGAAATAAAATAAAGTGGTGCGACAACTTTATTTTATTTCACTTAAAGCCACATAAAAGCCACTTAACCTAAGTTAAGCAGATAGGGTGGAACACAAAATATCCTACCCACATGGTAGGATATTTTTGAGGTGGGGCCCACACGAGCCCCACTGTTTCATTCCTTCTAAGTAACGCACCTGCGAAAACCCTCTTTAATGAAAGTCAACCGTGCGTTTTTATGGTCAAGAAATGCTTCATTAAATTGGGCAGTTAAATCGTTACAATTAATTCATTGAATTAATTATTCGTTTCATTTCTTTTTAAATTCAAACGTGTCATTTGCATTAATAAAATAACATAACTCTTATTTTATTTTTGTTGGAACTTGTGGCGTGGAGAGGATTTGGAGGAAAGCGTTCTTCTTCGACGAAGAATGCGGAGAACGCGAAGAACGCTCCGACCTCCGACAAAGAATGCCAAACCATCGGAGATCGACGACGCAATGTTGTGTACCGCGACATCAATGACGTTTCTTCCACGATGATCCTTCTCTTCCACGAGGATCTTCTTCTTCTGTGATGGTTAATTTTGCGATGAACTCGTGTTTGACGACAACGCTTGAGGTAGGGAATTTATGTTTGAGAATGATTTTATTCCCTTGTTTATTTCATTCGAAAGAAAACAAAAAACATGGATCAACATATTACCTAATTGATCTGTGAACTTTTTCCTTGCGGGTTGGGAATAATCTGTTGTGGGGAAAAAATTGTTTGGGTTGTTTCTATTTTGTTCGTGAAGTTTTCCTTGTTGTTCTTTGTCTTTTGGGCCGCTTGTTACCGACTTAACGGGAGGAGTTCGGACTGCACGAACACGTCCAAATCTCTTCCCCCTATGTATTTTTGATTCGTTGTGGCACGGACAAAGGAGAAACAGTGCAACATCACCATGCAGACACAAGAAAGAACGTGGCGAAGAAGCACGGTGCCGTCACGCCGCGCCGTTGAGGCTGAACGAAACTGCGGGCGGAGTCAGGGCCGCAGAGGCGATTTGAAGACCCCGCGGTTTTCTGTCGAAGTGAGTATCGACGATCGATGGTAAGTCAGTCCAGGAAGGCATTTTGAAGGCTTTTCATTGAAGGTCGGGTCCCAGGATGATCTATGGTGAAGACCGTAGGAAAATCGGACCACCAGAGCGCGTCCGGTGGTCCGCAGAAGCCCCCGCCGGCACGGCACACCAGCGCGGCGGCGCTGGCGGTCGGGGGCGGCGGCGCCCGGAGCGCCGCCGGAAAAATCTCCTACATCTTTAGCCGTGGCGGCGGAGTGCAGTCCCGCGACCACGCGGGCCCGGAGGGGGGCGGCAGGACGTGGCCGGCTGCGGCGTCCACTGGCACGGGTGACCCCACGCAAAGTCGCGGTTCTTCACGCGGGGGCAGCGCCCCGCTCTACTCCGCTCGGACGTAACCGGCTGAGCCAACCCACCAGCCGGTCCAGGTCGCGCCATATGGGATAGCCTTGGACCCGGTTTGGGTCGACCCGGTTTGGGCCGGCCTAAGGGGGGTTGGGCCGGGTCGGTCCGGGCCCAGACCCCCCTTTTTCAGACCCCTTTTCGGTCTTTCGCCCATATCTTGTTCTGTAGACCTCCGATCGACGCACTGTTAGCAGAGATGCGATCCTTCGATCGAGTTGATCGTTTCGGTATATTACACTCAAGGTTTTGGAATACTTTGGGTTCGGCCGGGTTGGTTCGGATACGAAACCAAATGGGCCCTCAGAGCAGAAACACTTATATCTTGAGCTAAGGATGTCCAATTGATGTGTCGTCAATATTGATGGATTCCTCTAAGGGAAAAGGTTTTTTTGGCTTACTCTGACCGAGGTTTGGATGTCGTCGGAGTGTGGTCGGGTTGGTTCGCTCACGAAACCAACCGGGCCCCTTGAACGAAAAAGCCATTAACTCACAGACCGGGCGTCCGATTGATGCGTTGTCTGTCTCGTTGAATTCCTCTAAGTGAGACGGATCATTTTGCTTAATCTGCTCGAGGTTTTGATGTCATCGGAGTGCCGTCGAGTTGGGTCGATCACGAAACCAACCAGGCCCCTGGAACGAAAAATCTGATAACTCACAGACCGGGCGTCTGATTGACACGTCGTCAATCTCGTTGAATTCCTCTTGATGAGATGAAACTTTTGGCATACTTTGCCTGAGTTTTGGATACATTTGGGTAGTGTCCGTGTTGGATTGTACCCGAAATCAAACTGGGCCCCTGCAACGGAAAAGCTGATATCATTTAGACCGGAGGTCCTTTTGATGAACCATCATCGGCGTTGGTGATCTCGTTGAGAAATGGTCCCTATGAGTATACCCGATGAGAGTTCGGGGTATAGTTGAGATACGACCGGGTTGGTTCGCTCACAAAACCAACCGGGCCCCTAGGATGAAATGGCTAATAACTAACAGGCCGGGCGTCTGATTGAAGAGTCGTCTATTGCATTGAGACCCCTATGACGAGGAGGTCCGTTGAGACACTTCTTCGTGGGACTTGTGATAATTGGAGTATCGATCTGTAGCTCGTGGAGTGGACCCTCTCGGAGACTAGCGTACGGAGTGCGGAGACCATGTAGCCGGCTGAGACTTGACGACTGCTTGACCTACTCGACTTGGAGTGAGTCGACTAGACCAGTGGAAGGAGCACTACATTGTGAGGTGAAGACCCATGGCGGATGGAGCACTACCTGTGTGACAGTGCAGACCCGCGATACTCGTCCGGAGAGTACCTCTGCAGGCTACTAGGGGGAGTGCACTACTGTGTTTGGGTGGCATACCCCGGCAGGAAGCACTACTTTGTTTGGTTGTCTGACCCGCGGTACTCGACAGGAGGAGTACCTCCCCAGTCTCAGGTTAGTGATCAGTACCTCGGAGTCGTGACAGGACCACTGTACACTCCAGAGACGGAGCTCTTCAGCAGTTACGGTTTCGATAATAAAAATACTTGTTTGAGCTGAGTCTATGACCTTTGTGTTTACCTCTTGATGGAGATGGGTCACTTGATAACTTAGTTATATGTATGTGCATATACCTGGGGGATGGTTATCCATTGATTTCATGATCTTGGTGTTTTACTCATGATTGAGATGGGTTACTTGATAACTTAGGTATATGCTTGGGCATATGCCTAAGTAGAGGTTATCTGTTTAGATCTTCTTTGTGGTTGTCCATGTTGGTTTTAGTGAGACCTTGAGGGTCTTGGGATCCCTATTGAGTATCGTTATACTCCCCCCTTCACGGGATATGCCCGCACCTCGTTGTGTTGGTTGCAGACGACGGACAGTGCTTACGGAGGCCGAGTGTTCAAGGACTGGACGGTTCCCGAAGGTGGACTACACGACGAGTCAGTACCCGAAGGTGGACTACACGATGAGTCAGTATCTGGAGGGGGACTTCACGGCGATACGACACTCGTAGGAGGTTGACAGGTGAGAGCGTTGTGGAGGATATTTGTACCTACCATTCGGGTAGGATCCGTGGTGGACGATCTAGGAGCTGCTCCATCTGTACCTACCCTTCAGGTAGAATCCGTGGAGGACGACCCAGGAGCCGATTCCATCCTTCCAGCTGTTGTGTTTTTCTATTGTACTTTGTTCAGCTGTAGTTGTACTTTTTTTTGGGTTTGTATTCTGGCCCATTTACCTTCCATCACTTCTCTTTGTACTTAGTATTTTACTTCCACTTGTACTCTGTGGTGTTTTTTTATTTTTATGAAGGCAATGCCTTCCCAGTTTTCGGGATTTACGCCATTGGTGCTAGTTGCCAGCCCATGGCCTATGGAAGGCGGGCTTGGGGTAGTCACGGAACGGGCCCCAAAGACGGGTCGTGACAATTTTGATCTTTGGGCATCATCAAATAACTCCCTTTTCAACCCATTTATTGAGTGGACACATAGCCTCTTCCAAAATTTCAAAATTCCATATTCACACATGAATTCTTTTGTATTTCCGTCATTCAAAACATTAATTTTCTTTTGAATATTCTCATCATTAGACTATGCAACATTAATTCATTCCAATAAATATTTTTGGGCAACCGTTAGAAATTTTTTTGATGTTTCACCTTCTTTGATAATCCCCAAATCCATATTCACTAAATCCATGTACAAAGGATCCTTGTCAATCATCATTTTTTTTGAGAACACCATGATTCTTCCTAGTCAATGCATCAACTACCATATTTTCCTTTCATGTGTGGTAGTGTATGGAACAATAATAAAATTTGAGTAGTTCAAGCCATCCCATTGGCCTCATGTTGGGTTCTTTCTATGAGAAGATATATTTGGAGCTCTAATTATCTGTATATATCTCACATATTCTTCCTTAGAGATAATGTCTTCATATCTTTAGAGAAAACATTACCGCTGCTAAATCAAGATAATGAGTAGGATAGAATATTTCTTGGTTTTTTATCTAACATTATATCTATGAAATAACTATATCATTATGAATAAGGATAGAAACAAGTATTATCATTGATGGATTATTATAGAGGACAAACCCATCATCCCGTGATTGTCGATTAAGGATCAAAAAAGTCACTAATCTCCACTTAAGTTTTAAAAATAGTCCTCTAATTATTATTTTGATAAGAACATAACCCCTTTACATGTAACTATAGTTATTGGGTTGGTTAAACAGAAGATATTCTAAATGAAATATCCAAAATAACTTTTTAAACTAATAAAACTATGTAATTTAATTTTGTTTGTTGGAGTAGGCCATTCATGCATCGCCCTTGTCTTCATAGGATCAACAGATAATCCATCAATAGGGATAATGTGTCCATGAAAGAAAAAATATTGAAGCCAAAATTCACAGTTGCTAAACGTTGCATATAATTCATTTATTATAAGAGTCTTCAGATTAGTGCACAAGTTATTCTCATGATCATCATTGCCTTTGGAGCATACCAAGATATCATCAATAAATACCACCACAAATTCATTAATATCTTCCATGAAACCTCTATTTATTAGATCTATGTAGGTAGATAGAGTGTATTTAAATCCCAAAGACATTACTTCATTACTCATAATTCCCATACCTAGTTTGAAATTCTATTTTTGGGAATGTATTCCTTCCCCACAAGCAACTGATGATATCCAGATCAAAGATCAATCTTTGAAATTTTTTTACCTTCATGAAGATGATCATATAAATCACCAATTCATGTTAGGATATACATGTTATTTATTTTTATAGCATTCATCACCATGTAGTCAATAGACTGCCTCATAGATCCATCAATGTTCTTAACAAAAATAACAACGGCTCCCCAGGGATAAACACTTGGTAGAATATATCCATTACCACCCAATTCAACTTGTTGTTTCTTTAATCACACTAATTCCATTACAGCTATTCAATAATTTTTATTTGGTAATATCTTGAGTTAGTAATTAAGTCAATGGAAAACTCAACTTCCCACTCTAGAGGCTATCTAGGTAAATCCTCTAGAAGCACATCCACATATTCTTACACTGTATGTATGTCCTCTAATTGAGCACTCTTTTCCTCCCACGTAGATAATGTGTTCCATTCGTCCCTAATAAACAAATTCAGTAGATCTACTGGGGTGGATTTAGATGAGAATCATAAGGTGATGTTTCTTTCATAACGATAATGGATTCTATATTTTCCTCAAAAATTGTTACCTCCTCCTTCTTGAAATAATTTTTCACATAATTGTTCAAAATCTATCCATAATGAGTATTATATCAAAGAGAATGATGGGTATGATAAAAAATTAGTAGATAAAGCATGTTTATATTCCATTGTGTGAACTTCCAAAAAGAACATTGTTGCAATTATTCTTCCCTTAGGAGAATTGACTAAAAACTCTCTTATTAAATAAAATGGGAAATATCTAATATTCATGGAAAACTGGGAAGATATGAAATAATGAAATGACCCAAAATACAATATATAATGTTTTATATTAGAGGAAATGATTAAAGTACATGCCACCACATTTTTAAAAACTTCAACCTCTGTAGTTTTAACCACATAATCTTGGACATTCTCCCAAGGAATTCATTGGGAAATTTTTCCCTGATGCATAAGAAATTATGGTGAATATCATATCATCTCTTTGAAATTGTACCATTGAACATTTGTAGATTCTTAGCTCCCCTTACGTTCCCAATATAGGTTTCCTTTTTCTCCGCGCTTATAACAGACTCTAATTCCCCTCCAGAAATATTTAGGGTGTTTCTTCCCACAATTACTTCATGTTAGAAGGTAAACTCTTCCCTTCATCCCCATTTTCTTATTTCATTTTATAGATATTTCATCGTTCCTATTTTTCTCTAGCTTTCCTTTAAATTTATAAGACTTATAACATTCAATTTCTGTATTGTTATCCCTTGAGACTCTATCATCATATGATGATGAACATTGTGAGACTAGAGACCTTCAGACGAATGGTTTTAATACGCCATAGAATCAATCAATCTTGCTCCTTATATTAAGTGTGTATTCCACATCATGCCTTTCTAGACTTGTAATGCTGGATTCACACATGGAAACATTTTCATCCTCCTTCTTCCTTAGATTAATGAATTTTCATTCAATATCTGATCGTTGTTCCTAAGGGAAATATTTTTCTAAAATGATTTCCATAACATGAATATATTCAATTTCTTAAATTTCAACTTCCCCAGTTTTTTTTGGATTAATGACCACCATATATCTGAATCTCACAATAGTTGATAAAATACCATGATAACCTTCTCTCATTCATTACAACCCAAAGAGAGAAATATATTTTCAAATGAACATATCCACTTCTCTGATACGAATGGGTTTGTTGTACCATTAAATTAAGGCGGATATTGTTCCATAATATTTTCCAACATAGATCATTCACATTGTGGATCAGGATACCCTATATAGGCAAGGTTTTTAATCATAACCTATGTATGTTGTCCTAGTACAGTTATAAGTTTCTAAGAACCATTTTAGGTCCAGAAACGGCAACATTATCTTGAATCGGAGGAAAATCCCTACATGTTATACATGTGTACATGTGTTTTACATTTCTTCAACATGGATCTATTTTTAAATAATGGTCTACGCTCGATTAGATTATTAATAAGAATGTATAATCACAACATGGAAAATTAATTAGCATAAATTGAAATCATATGCATTGATAATCCCGTAATCATATACATTGTTTATTTAACGAAAATTTTAAATTTAAATCCATCATAATGGATTGTATTGAAAATGTTATTTATCCTACACACATCTCCTAGGAGTATCAAACTAGGTGCATTGTAATATCCATTGTCATGTATAGTGATACCCCAGGTCAATCCCAATACTCCTTATCAAATTTTTTACTCCTAGGTACATGTGGGCCAAAACCATGTCAACATGTTCGAATCAAGTCATGGATATATTTTCTATAATGATCCATGTAATCTATTCCTTACCATAATTTTTGGATGTTCATGCATGTTTATCCAAAAATACTATATTACGGTTTTTTTCCCTAATCTACATTTCCATAATCCAGTTTCTAGGTTTTCTAATAATCTTCCTTTGATACCAACTGTAAGGACCTAACTCCAATTTCATGGATCCAGTACCATATTTTGTTAAGTTGGAATGCTTATAAGAAAATCGTATCCTGAATGAAATTGTAGTTCTTTAGATTTGGGAATAATATATATACATAGGTTCCACATTACTACATCAAATGAAATACGACATTTATAATTTATTGGGAACATCCACATCTATAATTTTATCCTAGAACATCATTCATAATAAACATATTTATGTCTGGAGAAAATGGAACATAAGTATGAATTGAGATCAAACTCTCTGTAAGGGGAAGATATATAGTAGAAGATATCACAAATATAATCATTAGTCATGGGGAATAAATAAAACTTGTGCCTTTAATGATAAACACGAAAACATCATGGTAGGAATAATATATGAATAAATAATGCCATAAAAAAACTTAATCATGGGTATTTTACTAGTAATATAACAACATTAACCAGAAATTCCATTTTTATAATGAAGGAATTCATAATGTGGGACAACATAACCATATCATCAAGGAATCATGCGATGACCTATATATCCTTTTTTTCAAGGCCTCGTGCTGAGACCATAGTTTGTCTCATTAGACATACCAATGCGCTGAGGGGATATAGAGGGCCCCACTCGATAATTAATATGTCCAATGTATTCTTAATTTTATTTATGATAAATATAGAAAACAAATTCATTCATATTGAATCTAATATATGAAATGTAAATAACATCACATAAAAATTAAGCCAATACACTAAACATTCAGAGTAAATTGGTGAATGGTTTTAAGATAACACATCCACTATCAATCCAAAAATAAAACATTAAATTAAATACGATATATGATATCATAAAATATTAATCCAAAAAACACATAATAATCAAAACGGGTGTTGAAACAGTTGAAGATTGGCTTATAAAATCATCTAGTAATTATTGTGACAAATACAGTTTTACATTAAAAAGAAGTGTTATTTTGGAAAAGTATTTGTATAAAACCAGATGCGAACTGAGTTAGTATTATCATATTTAAATTAGTTAATTATTAAATATGTTGTTTTCTAAAAATAGATTATTGAGTTCAGTTGAAATTAGGTTAGAATTTGTGAAATTTCCTAGAATCGAGCTTGTATAATTTGGAGTGAATTTTGAATGTTCCTTTTAAAATGGTTATCTACACATAAAATAAATAATTATTCTTTTTGGTAACAAAATATAAAAAAATCACAAATAATTAATGAGGAATAAATAATAATACATATTAATTTAATTATGACAAGTAAGGAATGAAAGTCCCCCGAATGAAAATAGAGGTTCGGGAGGAAAACCCTTACCTTAAATATGAAGGTGTTCCTCACATGATCATAATGACCTGAATAATAAAATATAGGTTCATAAATTAATGATTCCATAACCCCCTATACATTTAATTTGTTTTTTATAACTTTATTTGATTTATTCATGGCCTTTGGATGGTTTAAGAGATTCAATCACATTGTTTGGGAGTGTTTTCTTCCTTGGTTTTCTAGATCGGTTTACTTATATTCATGTAAGGATAAAACTATAGAATGAAAATGGTTCTCCAGAATATAATTTTTATGTTATTAGTGAAAAACCATAAGATTTCATGGGTATAAATTAAATTGGTTATTGGGAGTGAATATAAATCTTTATATACTACTTTAATGATAATTATTTTGGTTAATTGGCAGTTCATGATCATAACAAACCCATTTGATTTATATAAAAATATAAAATGTACAAAAGGAATAAAAACATTAAGTAAGTTATAATACAAATATTATTGACTGTATCAATAATAAAAAGGATTTCATGTACCTAATTGGAGATGGTAAATGAAATTTAAAACCCATCGTCCTTGAATGAGATAAATTAACACATCTCAGACGGTGATATCATTTCTAGTATAAAAGAAGGTTAAAGGATAGATGATAAAGATTTATTAATTGATCATAAAAAATTCCATTACATAGATAGTAATTGATTTACGACAAAAGTTTTATGAGGATAGGTGCGGATAGAATTTAAAAAAATGGAACATGAAAAGAAAGTAAATTAATTAAAAAGATGAATTTACATCTTCAACTAATATTCCTTGAAAGCCTCTTTAAGAGAGGGGTTTTTGGTCTTTTTATGAGTCCAAGGGCTACTTGACATGGGGGTGATATTTTGAGGATATTTAAGAATAATTTAGTAAAGGAACTAGGCTTTGGAGTAGTGAAGAGAAGATAGAGTTAGGGGGATTTATAGTGGAGGGGAGGAGGTTTTTTCCATTATTTTAATCATTATATTATATTTATCCAATGAAAACCAATAGTATTGATTTTTTTGACCACGAATCATAATATGTGCATGTGAGTTAGAAAAAATGGTCATTTACATCATCCATGACTCAATCATGATGTATATATTAACTTATTTAACAAATTTGGTAAATCATCAAATTTCACTATTCATAAAAAAATCAAGTATTTCCAGAAAATTCCAAAATTTCACTTTATCAATTGTTTAACAAATAAAATTCAAATATGAACTCCATTTCAAAAAATATGTTTCCACCTGTTATTATTTATTTTTTAAATAAAATCATAATTTATTCAAAAAATTGAAATTTTAAAACAAAAATTCGATTTATATCACATTGAAAAATTAATTAAGATCATAAAAATAAGGAAATAAAATTATAATATGAAATACTATTCATAATTTTCATATTACTATTCAAATTACTATTCATAAGGATATGTTACTATCCACAAAAAAATTAGTTTGTCTTATGAGACTGTAAATATCATAATAGACTCAACCGTGTATGTTAGTTTTTCGAAATTCAAATCACAGAGTTGGAAAAATTGTATTTAATGGATAGGCTATAACAAAGTGTTGATTTGTACAGACTCAGTGTTTCATGCATTCAATATTTAATTTACATAAAAATAAATCATGGAGTGTTACATAAAATGTGTTAAAAGTGTTAAAATTAATGGAATATGGATTCCATATAACTCATGAAACATTCATAAAACTCATTTTTTCTACATACCCTCATAAAAATAAAATTACTATAAATTTTGTTTAATATTACTTGAGTAATACATATAATATAAAATAATATTCAATGTACTTAAATCTTTCCCACCCACCTCTCTTATAAAAGGGTACCCCATATCCTTTATTATTCAAATTAATTGACTGTTTTATATTGAACAATAAAAACCCATACACCTTCTTAACATCTCTACAATAAATATAGTTGTCCTTATATCACCATAAGACCACCTCAAGAATTATTAATGTGCATTCTTGGGGATGTCACTAGAATAAGTGGAAACTGTTCTTAACCTGATTGACCATACTCCTTTCTTCTTAAACCCTATCAAAATCAAAAAATGAATATCTTAACATAATGAAATTATTATATAACCCCTTCTGATATTTTTTATGTTAATTGAGCATTCCCATAAAAATCCATTTCCTTCATAGAAAATATTAAAAAACACACTTGTGTATATATGTCTTACCATCTCCACAAAACAGTGTAATTCACTTGTCATCCCAAGATTATTTATTTTGGATTGAAATATGAAATTAATTAATAGTTAAATGATATTTAGGAAATATTTATTATTCTTAAAATATTATAAATCAATAAAAAAATTTCTATTCTTTCTGTTGGAAAATGATAGTGCCTCTCCCCCATACCTGTGGACTACCACCTCCTTGAAGAGATGTGATTCATTATATTATATTTCAACCACACGTAAATGATTATAAAATTTTATATTGTGAATAAATATAATATTAATTTAATTATTAAAATTTCAACTTATCTGACGATTATTGTAAACCTTTATTAATAAAAAATATACTCAAGTAGTATTGATGAAATTAACTGAAAAACCAAATTTCATTGACACAGTAATGAAATAATCAAAGAATTTAATTCACATAATTATATAAGTTTATTAAAATTTCAAATATTGATTAAAATAGTAATTAATAATGTATTTATTAAAATTAGAGTCATTATATAGGATGTTTAAATATGTACAACTATGTAGGTACCAAAGGTAATGGATTTTTATTATAATCTCATTTTTTCACGATTTCTAATGATCATATATTATTTAGGAATATAATATGATAAAAAATATTAAAACAAATATATTTTCTTATATAGTATAAACTTTTTTGTTTTATGTTTTAATTTTAAATTTCATCTATTTTTGGATCAGTAATAAATTAGTGATGTGCATGAAATTGTCATTATTTCCTTAACCACATATTAATGTTTTACTTAAGAATCCTTTTCTTACATTAATTGGTTCATTTATGTTTTTCAAGGATTTTATTTATTAGAATTCAATTTTCAATGAATTCCATTTTATATTTTTCTGAAATTCTCTACGTTGTATTATAAAGGATTCTAGTAATTTTTTTTGGTTTTTAAAATAATTTCTGAGGTGAAAAAATAATTTTTTAAAATGTATTTGGATTTTCATCCCATTATTAACATCAATCTCATGATCATTATCAATATTCCATTGCATGGTTCACTGTTTATTTTCAATGGAAATCATTTTCTAAATATTATAAATTTTATTATTTTTTATGATACAAAATGGTATGGGTATTATATTTTATAAATAATGAAATTTATTTTTAATTTGATTCATAACAGCATTCATACAAAAATATAATAGGTTTTAGAATTTATTATTTTTGTTAAATTTTCTTTTCTATATATGAACGGATTAGTTTTTCAAAAAATCCCTCATTTCTATTGAATTTATGGACTTTATTTATCATTCACAGATTAATGGTTTTATTGTTAATAAAATTATTAGGATCACATTCCCTATCTCAGTCCATTATATTATTAGATAATATTTTATCCCTTATAATTACTTGGATTTTACTAAATTTATTTTCCAAAATAATTTGGGAAAATTCTGAGACCATGCGCTGAGACAATATGTAATTTTGAGGCCCCAAGTGCCTCAAATTGTTTTATAAAAAATGTAATGTTTTTAATGTCACCCACGCACAAATATTCTAAAACAAAGTGAAATATCATTTACATGGGTTCCTAGATCAGAAATCAGAGGGCATCGTTGAGCTTTGAGCATTAGATTTACCTAAGGTTCGACTTCACATTAGTTGATGTGGGTCATTAGTGGAGAAACACGAAAAGGTAATAATAGTAAAAAACATAATAAATTTTTTTATTTATAAATTCCAAACAAATAATAAATTGTAACTCGGATGGGAAATTAGAGACAACTATTGAGTTCATAAGGGCGTGTTATCTTTAAGTGAGGCCTAACATTGACCGGTGTGGGCTGGATATGAATGATGTTTTTTGGAATTAAACCTTATTAAAATATTTTATTAAGGATGATGTGATTTGATTTTATTTAATATAAATTTTTCTTATGTTTCATCTTTATCACTATAACCCTTTAATTCTCCAATGGTAAAGAGATGAAGCTCTCTCAACAAATAGCTATGGATCATAGATAGACGCTCAATAAAGATCCCCAAATTTGAAGGATCTTCATCCACAACAATGATATGAAGACTGTTCATTACCCCCATCGAACCAAATCGATGTAGGGAATTTTGGTTTTGATTATTGATTTCCCTATTTTGGTAATCAACGATGAACATGGATCAACAATTAAACAATTTGGCCCACAAATTTCTAATTCTAGTAGGGTGGGAGTAATTGTGTGTTTTTATTATCAGGATTGATTTGATTAAAGATTGGTAGGATTTAATGATCATTATTAATGCAAGAACTGAGTCTAGAAGGAACAATAGTCGATGTTAGATCCATCGGTTGTTACATCTTCTTTTCCTCCAGAATGTTCTCCCCAATTTTTTGTTATTCATTTTCTTCATGGTTTATGAATGAATGATTTTTGCGCCTATGTTTCATGGAACAATGATTCGAAATTGGGGATTCAGTGTCGGGAAATCATACTGGAGTTGTCACGATGATGGTGATGGACGGATCGAAGAAAGTAGGAAAATATCTCCAATTGAACGGTTTTTAATCGAGATGAATCATGTTGTTGATCTAAGAGTAGGTCGATGAAGAATATGACCCAAGGATCACATTCATGCCTTTATTTCACAAGATGGAGCATTAGAGGAGAACTGCTGGCCCACATAAGTGACCACCAACACACTGGAACATAACGTCAGCCACATGAACAATGTCTCTGCTGTTGGTGGTGTTTCATGTTTAGATGGGGGTCACATGGCAGGTGTACACCATATAAAACCATGTTTAATGTGATGATACCACATTGATCAGGGTCACATGGTCTAGGTGGACCATGTGTGATGTAGCAGACTAACCTGCTGGGTGGGATGGACAGGTTGAGTCGCGTCGTGGTTCAGAAGGCCCAGTGGTTAAGGACAATTTAGGTCAGACCAAGGTTGGTCAAGTTGGCCAGTATACTTGGACAAAACATGGTCGGTTTGACCGGTGGGTCGGGTCGGGTCCGGGAGGTTGGGATGAACCCTAAACGAACTCAGGTCGAGCCATTTTACTAAAATAGAAATTTCATTCAAAAGAATAATATATTTTAGGATATTTATTCGGAGTTTTGACCCTTGCAATAAGATGGTCCTTTTGAGATATATTGGTAGGTTTTAGATGGACTATAATAGGTTGTGACCATTCCCTTTGTCTATTCTTATGAAGGTTCAATTCAAGACCTTGTACCCCCATTGAAGATGACAATATAGATTGAGATAATATGATTAGTATTTTACTATAAGGGTTCAATACATGATCATGTTACCATCACATAGAATGACCTATTTTCTGAAGTGATTTTTCTCAACCTGGCTTCAACAGTTGGATTGGCGCATTGGAGCATGTATCGCACTGAGAGGCTTGGTAAGCCCTCACTTCTCTTTGTGGTATAATAGATAGGGTTATTGGATAATTTGTGATGAATATTTACATGGTAACCTATACCCATGTTAGGATTATGTATCCAATTGGGTGAGGAGTCCCCCAGTGAGACTTGGGTGCATAAGACCACAAATATGTGAATCAAGATCAGATTCATTACATTCTACGAGACTACACCCGATGAGTGTGCTTCATGAAATTTTTAGCAGTTGATGTTTTCCTATGATTTTTTGAAAACATGACTTGAGAGATATATGCTTATTGACCCTCCATGTGTCCCCGACACTCCGTGTGTTACCAAGACACTCTGTGAAACCAACACATAGTGTGTCATCGACACTCCTTGTGTTATCGAAACTACAGGTCTTAGAGAGACTGGATGACTTAGGGAAACTATGTATCTTTTCAAGATCCTACTGTTATATTAAGTACTTTCTGTATATATTTTCTATAGGATTCTATCAGATATCTTGAGGAGTGATAATTCCCAGAAAGAGTGAGCTATGAATAGAACAGTATAATTAGAAGTTGATGAATCCTTATATCTCGGAATCTTATACAAGTATTCCTGGATGTTCTTTCTATATTTACTATAGACATATACATATTTCGATCTGACTATATCTTCTTAGTGGAGTTTTAAATGTGTGTTATTTGTATGTGGTATCTTATCTGTGATGTTTTCTCTAAGGAATTTTACTTTGTGTTTATTGGAGTGCTACTGAGTATTGTATTACTCACCCCTACATAGGTTTTTCTAAACATGTCTTTTCTTGTTTAGAATATCGATGTTTTGGTGGTGCCAAAGGAGTACATGAACTAGTTGGTGCTTATAGAGAGATAAAATAGTTGATGTCTGCTCATGTGGCATCAGATAGATGTTCATATAGCTACCCTTTAGTTTGGGTTTCCTCCAGACGAGATTGAGGAATATTTTCTATATACTCTTTCTTTTTAGTGGTCTTGTATTCTAGACATGTTGTAATTTACTAAGCTTTAAATTCCTATCATACTCTATTTTTTGGTAAATAGTGGAATTCAAGCATTATTTTACAATGTGGCTTTATTTTTTAGTATATTGGCCTTCGAGTTGTGTCTATGTCGATAGGTACTTTGGAATATCCCTCCCATTTGTGTGATATTTCTACATGGGGATAGTCACCAGCCCCTAACCCATTGGTCATGAGGATGTGGTAGTTATAGAATGGCATCTTCGCAAATGGAATGTGACTAAGTTGTATCAAAGTGGGGTTTGATTCTACTTTGGAACTGAGACCCTATGAGATTGGTTTTGGGAAATAGTGTAAAGTGTTTCGAGTTCGGCATTCAGGCCATGTCCTCCAGAATTGGTACGGAGGCTGATGTATCCATTCACTAGGACTCTAGAAACCTACATTTAAACTCGGCACATGAAAACACTAGTTTTAATTAAAAATAATGGTCCATGAATCATATAGGAGTGGTTTCTGTTTTAGATTTCTTTCATGAGTCAGCTCATAAGGTATAATCTTTTTATCTTGATAGATCTTGTTTTTTTATAGGATGCATTCATGACACTAAAAAATGAAATTTCCATAGTGGGATCAACATTTCAACTCGATTTTTGACGAGTCCTCCCAAATGGGAGAGAGTCGCATAATATTATTTTTTCTGGATGGTTAGTAGGTTGAACATTCTCCTATGGGTCAGTTCGTAGAACCACCGCCAGTGGTTCTTAAGGATGAAGCATTCTAGAATGAGATTTTCATGGATCATTGGGAAATGGATGATGATATATAAGGTTAGATCATGTATCAAAGGATTTTGAGGTAGTAATAAAATTGGATAAATGGCTTGTAAGATCTTGAGATAGTAGGAGTGTGACATAACCGAAATATCATTAATTTTCATAGAAGGCCACAAGGGAACCCCAGTTCCTAGAAAAGGGAGACTATTTAATTCATTTCAGTGGAGTGTAATTCTTTTTTAATATTGTCCCATCATTTAGGAACCAATCATAGAGGTAGTTGATGAACCATGAAGGAAGAGGAAATGGCCAGAGTAGAAATATTCTTCATGTGGATGATGTGGTAGAGGAGCTGGAGTAGTAGTATGAGTTGGCCAATGTTTTGATGTATTACTACAACCACACCCATGTGATCCATACCAAAAATTGGGAGGTGGGGGACATGGGAGAATATAGTTGCATGTTTTCAAGGACTGTGATGGGAGGACTCTGGGAATGGTTCAAGATATGATCTATTTCTTTTATTTTTTCCTACAGTAGATAATCATGTGTGCTATTGATTTTATTCCCTAACACGTTTTGTATACTAATAGAATGTAGTTAAATATTTGACTTGAATCTTACATTTAGAGACACCTACTATAGAATACTGAATGATCACACACTAGTGCTGATAATGTGACTTGACACATTAAAGTGATTGTTTTGGTTGGGAACTCATCATATTAGAATCAAGACATATTATGTCATTCTCAGTATAAATTTGTATCCATTTTTCAAAATTATATTGATTGTTTAAGATAAAGGGTGGATTTTTTCTATAGTAATACAACCAAATCCCCATTTTTATCAGTGAAAGGGAAATCTATAAAGCTCCGGATGGACTCACTCTTAAGAGGGTGCATCCGATTACTCTTTAGTTAGAAATCATAACCCTTGGGGAAGTGGATTTTACGATTCCTTAGTTTCCTATAATTGTGTTAGAGTATAAGGATGTCTCTCTCAATGATGTTCCATTTTTACCTCCCCCACGGAGAGATAGACATATGCATTGATCTACATCTCGGGATAATTCCGATATCTACACTAGAATATTGGATGGCTCCCATGGAGATTTATATGCTGAGGGTGAATTTGGTGTACTTGTAGAGAAAGGTCTTCATGAGACTGAGTGTTTAACCCTATGTAGCCCATGGTGGTCTTTGTTGATAATGTCCAGGTGTAATCGGCATCCATGAAAGAGCAGGTGAGACACATAAGGATGATCATGGATTCACGTAGAGAGAACCATCTACATGGGATGCTCTTGAAGTTTTATTCATGGATTCGAGATGTCATTTTTTTCTCACACATGCCATCTTAGATACTAGAGTTACAATGCATCCAACAATGGATGGGGAAGAGTTCGATGATCTCTCCCCTCTTGAGGTTTCCAGAGGTGGGTTTCGAGTATGTAGTGTTTTTTGATGCATTAGCAACCAAGATTGATTGAGTCTAGATAAATATGAATATAATGATTTCTTATAGTTCACACAAATTGTAGATACATTAGATGAAATATAAGACTATTGATCTAGAGTTAACAATTGTAGTCTTTACATTGATGATTTGGTGACACTACCATAGGGGTTGGAATTTAATCATCTACTAAAACCATAGAAGTATGAATTATATATTCTCCCAGAAGGATTGGGACGTCAGAAATAGGTGAGGGATAGAATTCTACTAGGACAATTACTTGTATATTTTCTATAATCATGGGAAGGGGAACATGGTAGCTGGTCCTCTCAACAGGTGATATCACTTCCAGTTTCTGAATGAGGCATCCGAGTAGTTATCCTAATTGTAGATAATAATTAGGGATTGACATGGAGAGCCTATCTCCAATAAATGGATGTAACCCCTCCGATCATACATTGAGTTGGGGAGGAACAACATAGGGATTCTGACTATGAGGTTCTATCTTCATTAATGTCTATTGGAAATTCCCCTGATGGATATTCAGATGGTGGGGAGAACATGGTTCCATTTAGAAGATGCATGATGATACCAGTGGTGTTGTGAGAGGAGGATCTATGAAAATTTCATTCATCCCATTTAGTGGTACATCTATATTTCGAAATGTTGTACTAGGACCTCTAACTTCTATTTTTTGGTCAGGGATAATGAACACAGTTGTAGTGTTTGTTTCATGATTCCTTACTTTCCGAAAAATGAAGTCTATGAAGCAGGTGTCTATGGGATTGACTCAACCACTTAAGGCATTAGAATGGATATGGGATGGAATATATATGGTCTCCATGAATATTTTACCATGTACATATAGGGTCTGTTGTACCCCTGATTTCTGGTATGTAACCCTTGTTTTATTCTTTTAATGTACATGAAGCATATGAGAAACGGTTGGGGAACATTTGGAGACTCTTACAGCGTAAAAGGGAAAAATGTGGGGACGCACCGGCTGCGCACAGTTTTCCCATACCGTGTAAAATCTATACAGGTGGTGGTCATTTGGACAGAGGAGACCGCACGGTGTGCGCACAGTTTGGGAAACTGTGCGAGGTGGCCATGCGGAGATCCCCTTCCAAGTAGTGACTACCACACGATTAGCACACGATTTGACTAAACGTGCAGACTAACCCTGATCGAAGTCAACTGAGATCCTATTTTTAAGGATTTAATCCATTTTATCCTTAAACCCACTATTTTTCTCCCCTATACATCCCTAACTTGGGATTTCTCTCTGGTGAAGGTTGGAGAACACTTACCATGCATTTTGGAAGCATTACGGAGGATTGCCTTGGCATTTAAAAGCTGGTTGATCACGTTAAGTCTTTTCTCCTTTAGTTTTCTTAGATATCCTTATTCCATCTTGTTGGATCCATAGATCTACACCCCAGGTGGGTAGATCTAAGGTAGTGGATGACTTTTATGTTGTGTTTTGGTCTGGTTGGTGATAGGGGAAGGAATCTAAGGAGGTTTTGTTGTGTTTCGACCCATTTATTTTTTCGTTTTGCCTAATTTTTTGAGGTAGGTGGCTTCACTCTCTATTCTTATTTCATAGAACTTCATGTCTTAGTTTCAAATTTTTTTCCTATATTGAAATTCTTTATTTATATGGTGTGAAAGAATGGTTGAAATCCCTTTTTAGTAACTACTGATGAAAATTGTTTGTTTTTGGAAAGTGGTTGTTGAAGTGAATTTAAAATGGTGATTTTAAATTGGTTATGGATTTGGTAGTTGATATAAATGATTTTCAATGAATGTTTTGATTCTTATTGAATGGTTTTGACCAAACGTGGTTTTTAAAGAAATGGTTTTCAGTAAAAGGTGTTTTATTGAAAGGATGGTTTTTTCATGTTTGTTGTGGATGGGTGGTGTGTGTTCATGTTGTATATATGGGGCTTGGTTGAAATATGACTTTGTACTCAGTGCCCAAAGTGTAATGGCACATGGGAAATAATTACCTTGTGACGACTTGGTAGATCGAAGAAAAATTGCTCATGATTATGGAACTATCATAACGAATCCTGGATGGTTGATTTCAAGGGTTGTAAAGTGGTTTGTTGTGTGGATTTGTGAAATGGAATGAACATTCCAAAAATGGAAATGTGAATTTGATTGGAAACTTTTCTTGGTTTATTTTCTTGATAATAATGGGTTTTGTTGGAAAATGGGTTTGACATGGAACATGTCTATTGTGAACTATTTTGGAATTGTTTTATATAAATTAATTTGTATAATTTTCCTAACATGTTTTATCCTAGAGGCATGGGTTGGGAAGTCATCGGGGGAAAACCTACTGAGTTTCATTACTCACCCCCTGCTTTGGCATGTTGGTGGTTTTGCAGATGTCATATACAGGGATGTTGGAAAAGGTAATGTGTCACATGTTTATATAACTATTCTGTGATACTTGGGTTGGTTCAAGATGTTGGAGCTTGGAGCATGTGGAGCACGGAGTTGGGTTGTCGTCTTGTTGTCTTTTAGTTTTTCTTTATGCTGTTGACTCTAATTTATTGCTGGTTTCCACTATGGTACACTTGGTTGGTTTATCATAAAAGAAATGGTTGAGTTGTATTAGTTTTTATCATGCATCATTTAGTTGATTAGTTTGGTTATGGTTGTTGGTTCAGTGGTATATTTTAAAAGGGTAAATCATCCCCCACTTGTTTTGAAACCGTTCTGCATTTATTGCTAGCCTTTGGAGCATCGAGGATGTTGCTTATGGCCTAGTAATGACTTGTTGTACTATCAAGCCAACTAAGATAAGCGGTTAATTATAAATGGTATCAGATTGTTCAGTCCTTGGGGTATAAGAGAATTCTGCTTGTTCCTTTCTTTGTGGACCAAGTAGTCATCAGTTTTTTTGGTCATAGCCTTGAATTCATACATGTCTATTCCTTGGGTGGTCATCTTAGGAAGGAGTAGGATTGTCAGAAAATGGAATGTATAGCATAAAAACATGTAGCTAACCTTTTTATGCATAACTACGAGTTACCAGTGAGTTTGGTACATAATTGTTTTTAAGAAACTTATAGGATTACAAATATCATTGTCATTGGCTTAGCCAGTGAGATGAGCATGACATGAATTGTAGAGGAATGAATATTCACTAGGATTTCAGATCTCATTGTGATAAATTAGTAAGGATTTTGTGCATGGTTCTAATTTTTGAAAAATGCAGAAATAGTTTTCAATTGAATGACTTTGAAAATAGTGTATTTGGTGAATTTTGAAAATGGGATGATTTTCAAAAACTATGTTGAATGTTTTCTAAAATGGGTGAACATGGAAAAAGGTTGTTTTTGGAAAAACATTGCGGTGATAGTTGATGTGATAGAATTTGAAATTCTAATCCTTCTGTTGCTAGGAACTGAGTGTAACTATATGCGTTGGTTGTATAGAAAATGACACGTGTTAGGTGTCATAGAAACCAAACGGAAGAGGTTCCAGAGAATTTAGTCGCACCTAAACCACAGGTGAACTAGAAGCTAGTCCAATGTATAGTTAAAGCATTTCAGGATGTGGACACAGGGAATAAGAGTGATGAGTCAAGAACTCTAGACCATTCAGTCCAGTTATAGATGTAGAATCCACCCATCTTTCAGGGTGATCTTGAACCAGAAAGGGTGGAGTTGTGACTAAGTAGGATGAATTGTATCTTCGATTTCATCAGCACACCAGTAGAACTGAATGTAAAGTTGGAAATGTATATTCTAGAGGATCTTGCATGATAGTGGTGGGAGCTAGTGGTGCGGGCTAATGTGTATCAAGGCCTAGGCTGGGATGAATTTAAGGAATTTTTCAATAAAAAATTCAATCCTCACACGTTCATGATTCAGAGGACGAAGGACATTTTCATCTTGAAGTAGGAGAATCTCTATGTCACATAGTATGCTTCTAAATACATGATTTTAGTGCTGTTTGCTATGAATGTTTCTGAAAGTGCGTCGCTTAAGGCATGCATCTTTGAATCAGGGTTGTGATAGGAGATTCAATCGAAGATAGATGTGCTCTATATTACGTATTATATGGAGATGTTAAATAGAACAACAGTAGATAAAAGAGACATCTCAGGAGGTATGGGAGGAGGAAGTATGATGATACCCAAGGGAACGGGTGGGAACTCTAATGTTGGGAACAAGCTAAATAGGGACACCTACTTCCAAGGTGGGAATGCGAATCAGAATCAGACAGCTGGATCGGTGTATCTTCCTCCACGACCCCTGATGATAGTCGGGTGTTTACAATGTAGTTCGATTGACCACATGAAATGATAATGTATAGAACTACCGAGATCATGCCACAATTGAAACAATATGGGGAATCTTCAGTGATATTGTCATAGTGCTCCATGGTCGGGTGTTTGTGACACATCTTATGTGTCACAAGAATCTTATGCTTCGGTAGGGATAAGACAGGAAAATCAGTATCACCAGCAGAATAGTGCTAGTTATGGTTATTCCAAGAATACCATGACACCTCAGGCTGGGAAATCTCAACATGTCACTAAGGAGAGAAGTGCAGCAAAAAAACAATTGTATGGAGCAGAACATGTGCTTGTGGATGACTAGTCCGAACCGTCTACAGTGAGAGGTGTGATTCGTTTGAATTCTACACACATGAAAGTGTTGTTCAATACTGGTGCATCACATTCTTTTATTGCTTCTCGTATTACAGATTTTCTGAACATAAAACTTGAAATGATTCCTTCTGTGATAAAACATCAAACTCCTCTCAGTGAAAGAGAATGTAGATCCTTCGTGTGTAAAGCATGTTCTATAACTGTTGATGGAGCTGAGCTGAAATGGGATTTCTCTTTTCTAGAGATGGATGTCTATGATATAATCCTGGGTATGGATTTGTTGACAGAGTTCGTGGATAACATCGACTGTTATAGCAGAACAATCAGTTTTGTGACTAAGTATGGTGTCGAACATCTCTTTAGAGAAGAATGAGTGGTGAAGGAAGGCGCAATGGGCTTATTGGCACAAGTAGTGGCAAAAATCTCTTACCAGTAGGCTGCGTTAAACTTGGAAACGATGGATGATATCGCGAATAAATGTTTTCTAGTAGTCATTGATCAATTTTTAGATGTTTTTCCTGAAAACTTCACAGGGTTACCACCTGTAAGATAGGTGGAGTTTATGATTGACCTCTTTCCGAGGACCAATCTTATCTCAATTCCATATTATAGGATGAAACCAATGGAGTTAAATGAATTGAATGTGCTATTGGAAGAAATGGAAAACAATGGTTTTATTTGTCCAAGCGTGTCTCTGTGGGCATCACCAGTTTTGTTTGTAAAGAAAGATGATGTAACTTTATGTCTATGTGTGGATTATCATAAACTTAACCATGTTACGATAAAGAATAGATATTAATTTCCACACATTGATGATCTATTTGATCAATTGAGGAGAGCTCAGTGGTTCTCTAAAATTTACTAGCCATCAGGATATCACCAATTGTGAGTTCGGATGTAGTATATTCTAAAGAAAGTCTTCAGAAGCAGATATAGCCACTGCGAATATGTAGTCATGCCTTTTGGTCATAAAAATTCACCAGTAGTATTTATGGAATTGATGAATCAGATATTTCAGTGATATCTAGATTCTTTTGTTGTGGTGTTTGTGGACAACATATTGGTGTATTCATGAACAGGGGTTGAGCATGAGAAACACTTAGCAATAGTGTTGGATATCTTGAGAAACCATTAGATTTATGCCAAATTATCAAAGTGCGATTTATGGATACAAGAGGTATGATTTCTGAGCCTTGTTCTTTCTAAGAAAGGTGTTTCAGTGGATCTATAAAAGGTAGAAGCTGTTCTTTCTTGGCTACCTCCATTGAATGTCTTTTAAATACGATGTTTTCTTGGTCTGTCTAGTTATTATCGATGATTTGTGCGTGACTTATCATGACTAGCATGGCCTATGACCGCATTGAAAAGATGAAATTTTCATTTTAATTGACTGAGGAATGTCAGAGATCTTTTCAAGAGTTGAATGTTCTTCTTACATCAGCACCCATCTTGTTTTTTTTAGAATTTGGACAGGGGTACGTGGTGTATTGTGACGCTTCAGGATCTGGGATGGGATGTGTTCTCATGCATGAAGACCATGTTGTTGTTTATTTCTCAAGACATTTGAGAATGCATGAAAAGAACTACCCAACACATGATTGGGATTTAGCTGCACTTGGCCATGCCTTGAAGACATGGCGTCATTATATCATTGGTGAGAAATTTGTTGTGTTTACGGATCACAAAATATTGAAATGCATTTTCTCACAGAGTGATCTGAATATGTGGAAGAGGATATGGATGGAGAATCTTAAAATGTTCTACTTCGACATGATGTATACACCGGGTAAGGGAAATACAATGGCCAAAGTATTATGTAGAAAGTCGTATGCTCAGTTGGAGAATGATACTTCAGATGAGAGCCAATTTATGTTGGTCCACGCCGACATGCATGTGGAATTTGAAGACCGAGGTGATGATGTGGTTTTCTTTCCAGTTTCACTTGTTCCTGACTTGGGGGAGATATTAAGGGAGGAATAGGCATCTGATGTTGATAGTGTTTCAATGAGTTCAAAACTCAATGGTGGGGAGACCGTTGAGGGATGGAATCTTGATGAGAGTTTAGTTTTGTAGTATTAGGATTATATGGTGACACCTTTAACCACTCAGAAAAAACTCTTTCATGATTACCCCAATTCCAGATGGTCTATTCATCCTGGAATACAGCCGATGTATAATGTGTTGAAGGTGTAGTTTTTGTGGAGGGGCGTGAAACGGAAGGTTGCTGAATTTGTTTCAAGGTGTTTAACTTGTCAGCAAGTTAAAGAAAATCATTAGCGGCCAGTGGCTATGTTGTAGTCTCTACCAATTCCAGTATGGAAATGGGAGTAGAGAGCTATGTATTTTGTTACAGGACTTCGATGAATGGTTCGGAAAGACAATTCCATTTGAGTTATAGTGGATCATCTAACCCAGTTGTCCCATTTCATCCCGATTCATGAAACTCATACTGTGGAAGATATTTCAAAAATCTATATCCGAGAAGGTGTAAAGAGACATGGCTTACCAGTTTCAATCGTGTCAGACAGAGATCCGAGGTTCACATCTCGTTTCTAGAAATCCTTAAAGAAAGCCCTGGGAACTCAATAGAATATGAGTACGGTGTATCATCCTCTGACGGATAGACAATCTGATAGGATGATACATACGTTTGAAGACATGTTGTGGGATTGTGTAATGGATTTTAGTGGCTCATCGGAGGAGCATATACCTTAGTGGTTTTCTCATACAATAACAGCTATCAAGCCTCCATACGCATGGCTCTGTTTGATGCATTGTGTGGGTGTCCTTGTCGTTATCCACTATGTCGGGATGAAATAGATGAAACATCACTATTCGGGACAAGCCTTTTCCAAGAGACAACAAAGAAGATCCTCTTGATTAGAAAAAATATGGAGACAGCTCAGAGTCATCAGAAATTTTATGTAGGTCGACGACTAAGACAGTTGGCGTTCATTGTGGGTGATCATGTCTTCATGAGGATCTCTCCTAGACTTGGAAATCATTGTTTTGTGTAGTAGAAAAAGTTATCTCCACGATATATAGGCCCATTTGAGAAAATGGAATCGGTTGGAGAGGTAGAGTATCTATTGGAATTACCACCACGGTTCAATGCAGTGCATAATGTTTTTCATGTATCTCAGTTGAAAATGTATCAGCCTGATCCTAACCATGTTATCAGATGGGATCATGTTTACCTAAAGCCGGATGTTTCATTGATACATATCCCAGTATATATTATGGATAGGTTAGAGAATGTCTTACATGGGAAAAGCATCGGTCTAGTGCATGTTTTATGGCAGTATGGTCAGATTCATGAAGAGACATGCGAATGCGAGAAAGAAATGAAAGAGGAGTGGCCAGAACTCTTTCAAGAAAGCAATGGTTTTCTACATTCTGAGGATGGAAAGGACTTTGGTGGGGAGAATGTAGTACCCCCAGTTTCTGGTAAGTAACCCTTGTTTTATTCTTATTATGTACAATAAGAATGCGAGAAAGGGTTGGGGAATGTTTGTAGACTCTTAAAGCGTAAAAGGGAAAAATGTCGGGATGCACGGGATACCCAAGGTTTTCCCAAACCATGTGGAAGACATGCAGATAGTGGTCATTTAGAGAGAGGTGACCTCATGGTCTGTGCACGGTTTGGATAAACTGTGCGAGGTGGCCGTGCGGAGCACCCCTTCCATGCAGTGACTACCACACAGTTAGTGCAGGATTTGACTAACCGTGTGGACTAACCGTGCACAAAGTCAAATTAGATCCTATTTTTATGGATCTAATCCTTTTTTTCTTAAACCCACTTGTTTTTCTTCTAGATGGCCCTAACTCAGGATTTACCTCTGGTGAAGGTGGTATACCACTTAATAGGAGTTTTTTAAGCGGTCCGGAGGTTTTCCTTGGCGTTTAGAAGCCGGTTGATCACGGTAAGTCACGTCTCCTTTAGTTTTCCTAGATCTCATTCTCCCTCTTGTTGGATCCTTAGATCTACTCCCTAGGTGGGTAGATCTAAGGTATTAGATGACTTTTAAGTCATTTTTTGGTCTTGTTTGTGATAGGGGAAGAAATCTAAGGAGGTTTCGTGGTGTTTCGACCTTGTTCTTGGTTGGTTTTGCCTCATTTGATGAGGTAGGTGGCTTCACTCATGATTCATATTTCATAGAACTCGAAGGCTTGGTTTCAAATTGTTTTCCTTGATGGAAATGGTTTTATGATCTATTGTGAAAGAATGGTTGAAATCCCTTTTTAGTAAATGGTGATTGAAATTGTGTGCTTTTGGAAAGTGGTTGTTGAAGTGAATTTAAAATGGGGATTTTAATTTTTTTATTGGTTTGATGCTTGAAATAAATAGTTTTAAATGAAAGTTTTGGATCTTATTGAAAGGTTTTTAACACACTTGGATTTGATAGAAATGGTTTTCAATAAATGTGTTTAAATTATTACCTTGTGATGACTTGGTAGATCGATGAGAAACCACTCATGAGTATGGTATTGTCATAATGAAGCATGCATGGTTGATTTCATGGGTTGTGAAATGGTTGGTTGTGCAGATTTGTGAAATGGAATGAATGTGCCAAAAATGGAAATGTGAATATGATTGGAAATTTTTCTTGGTTTCTTTTCTTGAAAATTATGGGTTTTGTTGGAAAATGGATTTGACATTGAACTTGTCTAATGAAAACATTTTTTTGAATTGTTTTATGTAATTTTTTTTATAAAATTTTGCTAGAATGTTTTATCCAAGAGGTATGGGATGGGATGTCATCGGGGAAAACATAATGAGTTTCATTACTCACACCCTTCTTTGGAACATTGGTTCATTTGAAGATGTCATATACTGGGATGTTGGAAAAGTTAAACTGTCACATGTTTATAGAACTAATTTGTGATACTTGGGATGGTTCTTGATAATGGAGATTGGAGATTGTGGAGCATGGAGTCGGGTTGTCGTCTTTTAGTCTTTTAGTTTGACTTTCCGCTGTTTACTCTGATTTATTAGTGGGTTCCTATTTGGTAATCTTGGTTGGTTTAAGATAAAATAAATTGTTGGGTTGTGTTAGTTTTTATCATGCATCATTTAGTTGATTAGTTTTGTTATGGATATTGGTTCTGGTGTATGTTCTAAAATGGTAAATCATCCCCCACTTGTTTTGAAACCCTTCCGCATTTATTTCCAGCCTTTGGCTCCTCGGGGATGTATCCTAAGGCCTATTAATGAATCATTTTACTCTCAAGACAATGAGGATAAGTGGGCCATTACAGGGTCCATAATACAAAATGGGTGATTATTGACCGATTCACCATGTCTTCACACTTCCAACCTATCTGGGAGCAGAGTTCAGTAGAGAGATTTATACCCCTCTATAAATGAAAGAGATAGTTTGACTCCAATGACATCTATTGATGATTGATTGATATGATTATTCACTTTTCACAATTTTGTTGTGTAATGGATAACAAGAGTCCTTTGGGAGTCAGTTACACTTGAGCATAATGCTTCACTCACATGTGAATAACCAATCTATGTAGACCATTCAGGCTCTGGAGAACATTCTATAGGAATGAATGTTATGTTTCGGCCAAATATTTTTGGATCAGATACTTATGGTGTATTTTTTGTAAAAAAAATAGCTACCCATCAACCATCGGTATGGAACAATTCGATCCATTGTATGGGATGCCCTGCAGGTCACCACAATGTTGGACTGTCCAATGAGAGTCAACACTCACTGTCCCAGAGTAGGTGTCGAAGACTACAGAAAAGGTGCAGGTCATCGGGGATAAAAATAAGACTACATGAATCCATTTTAAATCTTATATTGGTAGGATATAGAGGCCTTTGGAGTTCCTTTATGCCTCTCCTCGACACGGTATTTATATTTGGATAGGACAGAATTCTATCTTTGAGGTTCATCGCATTTTCCTCATAATGTGTAGTGTTGGCTAGGTGGAATACCACTTGGCTCTACCACTATAGTTAAAATGGGTATATGACATCCTCCATGTGTATGAGCTGATTATATGAAATTATGATTAATCGCAGTTCATTAATTAGGGAAAATTTTGTGAAAAACCCATTAGAGGTTGTAGATCGATAGAAAGGGATCATTTATGGGAATTTTATTCCACTAGTTTGTGTTTGGTTCTAGAATGAAATATCTAGGGGAGAACAACAGAGTTGGAGGCTCTTATTTATATTCATTACCCTGAATTTTATGATTATCCATTTTTTGACATTCGGGGATGTAAATCCCAAAATTGGGGAGAATGTAACGACTCAAAATTTCATGACTTTATTTTCTGAAATTATATGGGGTGATTTTGAGACCATATTCTTAAACGACATTTTAATTTTAGGTTATATGTTCCTTGAATGATTAATTAAAAAATGATAAATTTTCAATAGCACACACACACAATTTTTCATAAAAGTTGAAAAAACAGTTAAATGTATTCCCAGATTAGAAATTTGAGGGTACCATTGAGCTCAGTGTAATTGATTTACCATTTCAGTGACTTAAATTTATTTTATGTAGGTCTTCAGTAGAAAAAAACGAAAAGGGTGTAAATGTAAATAAAATTATTAAATAAAATTAAATTATTTCTAAAAACCTAATAACTCATAAACGGTAACATGGATTTTAAATATAAGACAACCGTTCAGTTCATATAGGGTTTTTTATTTAGGCAAGTCCTATCATCAGATGGTGCGGGCCGTCTATGAAATATAGTTTTTGGACATAAACAAAATTAAATTATTTTAATAAAAATATTTTATTCTTGACGCAACGACATGTTTTATTTTAATACGCATTTGTCAGAGGATTTAGGGTTATCCTGAAAATGGTTTAATTCTATTGAGACAAGGAGACATAACACTCTTGAAGAATTGAGGTGGATTGTGGATCAATGATAAATGAAGAACCAAAGATTCAATGGATCTTCACCCAAAAAAATGTCATGGTGTCCATTAAATGTCAATGATAAATCTGAATTCAGTTAGGGTGTATTGGATTTGATTATTCTTTTCGTTGTTGATGAATGTTTTTTTTACAAATTTAGATAAACTTATGAAAAGTTTTTCCCACAGATCCCCCATTCTTGCAGGATGGGTGTAATTGTGGGGTTTTATTCTTTGGGATAATTTTATAAAAGATTTTGTTTTCTATTGTGATCATTCATACAAGATTGACCAATGTCAGAACGAACAATGACCATGGTTTGATCCATGGGGTATTCCATGTGCTTTTCTTCCCTGATGTTCTTTCTGTTCAATGAGTTTCTCATGCTCTACGAATTCATTCCATTTTATTATTGGATACTCATTGCACCTATGATTCATGGTGAAACTATATGAAATTGAGGATCCAATGTCGGAATGACCTACCCGAGGTGCAACGAAAATCATGAATGATAGATCAAATCAAGTTGATAGATATTTCATTTCAGTAGTTTTTGTAATGATGAATTTTGAGGTACATATTAGGTTAGGGAGATGAAGAATGTGACTCGAGGATCCGAGATATATCATCGATACAAAAAACAATGTACTAGTGGAGAAATTTTGGCCCATTATAGGTGCCACTGTGGCATCGTGGATTCCGTGTGAACTACGGTTCAACACAGTTGCAGGAGCCTATGATGGTGAGGTCCACAGGGTAGGCAGGCACAGTGGATCAATACATTGAACATGTTGGTGCTGAGTTGACAAGGGGAATGTGGTCCGGGTGGAACACATGTGATGTAACAAACCGGTCTATATTGAAAACCAGAATAGATGACCTAGGTCATAGATCAGCAGGTCCAATGGTCCAATCCCAGTTGGTCAGGATAGTTAACCCCAGACAAGGTTTTCTTGGGTTGGGTTTGTCAGGTTGGGTTGGAACTGGACCAGACCTGAATCTATCATTTTTACTAAAATTATAAAATCCTTCAATCATAGTCCTAATTTGATGATCCATTTGCGTTTTTGTGACCCTTGTGGTAAGATGGTCCTTTTGAGATAGTTTGGTGGGTTATTAGTTAGTCCAGAAGAGGTCGTGAGATTGATTTTTTTCTATTTCAATGAGGGTTCAATGTAGGATCCCATTCATACCATAAAGGATGACCATATAGGATGAGAGTTTACATTTGGTCATATAATATAAGGGATCAACCCAGGATTTCATTCCTTTAATAGTGAATGATATGTGTTCCGATGTGATTTGTATCAGACCATCTTTGATAGTTGACATAGAAGGTTGGATCTTGTATCCTTCCGAGAGGCCCAATAGGTCCTCATTTATCTTCATGGTACCTTAGATTGGGATTGTGTCCTAGGTGTGGCCACTTTTTACATGGAAACTAATACCCTATATGGGATGATGTTCTAGTTGTGTGTGGAGTCCCATAAGGAGGCCTGGGTGCAGAGGACCCCCAATCCATGTATTGAGATCAGATTATTTCTATTCTACATGACTAGAACTAAGAAGTGTCACTCATGTAGTTTTCAGTGGATTATTTTTTTCAATGAATTTTTTACTATGCGTCATGAGGGTTGTATGACTTATCAACACTCCATGTTTTATCGACACTACATGTTTTAACGACACTCCTTTTGTTTCTGATAATCACTATGTTTCCAACACTCCATGTGGTATCGAAACTCCATCTCATAGTGGGACTGGATGTATTAGTGAAACTAAATTAATTTTCGAGACCCTAGGGTTCTCTTAAGTAATTTTGGTAGGCATTTTCTATGTTCTTCTTTTAGATAGCTCGAGGAGTGAGATATCCAGAAACTTGCATGAACTAAAAAGAACATTATAGATGGCAGTTGATGAGACTATGTAACTTGGAATCCTTTTTGTGTACACATGGATGATCTTTTTATATGTTCAATATACATATACCTATTCTAAGATGAATATATATTCTTATTAGTGTTTTCCCATTATGATATTTTTGTGTGTTGACTTCTTTATTATGTTTTTTCATGTGGTCTTTTTACTTTTTTCATTATGTTGTCATATTGAGTGTTTTTTACTAACCCTTGAATGGGATTTTCCTGAACGTATCATGTCTTGTGCAGACCATCAACATTTTGAATGAATCCAATGCGTAAAAGGACCATGTGGTGCTTAGAGAGATTCCATATAGTTGAGGAGTGATCATAGAGCATTAGATAATTGTTTCTATACCTAGCCTTACAGTAATATTTTCTATGGAAGATCTTCAGGACCATGTACTATAGACTCCTTTTGAGGGTCTTGTATTCTGGGACATTTTTACGATACTGGTCATTAGTTTTCGATCATACTCTATTGGTTGGGATATAATTGTATGCATTAGTTTTTTTTCTTTTCTTTACTTATAAGTATTTTGAGCTTAGAGATGAGTGTGTGTGTAAAGGTACTTAAGAAAATGACCCCTATTTGTGTGATATGCCTACTCAGTGCTATTCATTATCCTCTGGCCTATTGTAGATAGGTTTGGGATGTAATGACACAATCCGCTCTGGGATGGGTCGTGATATTCTCCATATCCATATATTTTGTATCAAAAATTTATAAAATAAAATATTTTATACATTGATGTTTTATAAACCATATACCATTTATATATATGGTATTAGTCGATGGAATTTAATTTTTTTTCATAAAATAGGTAAATATTTTTTAATCATGATCTAATGGGGATAAATGTTAATTTATAAGGTAATATATGAATAAATTATATTTATCATTCAATATATGAGGAGATAATATGAATTTTAATTGATGGGTAGGGAACAATTATAAATATTACCTTGATGAAATAATTATTCTAATAAAGAAAGACATCAATAATTCCACATATTATTGGTATTTGGTATACACAAACCTATTTATTAATAATATATATGCCTAGAAATCAATATTAAGACTCCTGATATCATTTTTGTGGCCTTTATGGTAATACCATGAATGGATAAAAATATGTATTTCCATTATAAACAATTTATTTTCCCAACCCCATTTTACTTCTATGATGATATTATCTATTGATGTAATTTGAATTCATCTTTTTCATTAAAAATCATACATTATTATTATCCACTCCACCATATTGATTATTCCTAAATTTCACATGACAGATTCCACTATATATAACATTTTATAAGAATCTTAGATCATCCTTTATTTTTTCACCTTTACAATGGATATGAATAATGATTCATTAAATGATTTGAACAATAAGATAATTTTTCATATTATATGATACTATATTTACAATTTAGTAAGATTATAATTTATGTATCTAGTTTTCAATGAGTTTTAACCTTACCAATACTATGTGTTTTGATATCATGTAACTTATTTCATTGTAATAAAATGAAACAAATTCTCTAAGTAACTAGATTTATAGTATTCACATTCATTATTGAAAAGATATTGGAATAGTTTCCTTATATTTTATTTTTTATGGTTTATTTTTTGTTTACATTGAATTTTTTATTATTATTCATATTTTCCATGATTTCAAAATGTTCAATATTTGATCTATTGAAATATCCTTACTAACCAACATAGTTAAAATAGTCAAATTTCGTTTAGGATTTGGCATTTTTTGAGTTGGTATTTTCCCTATATTATTTTTCCTTAATTCATAAAGTCTATGTAAATAGATTTTTAGTGACATTACTTCATTCATTAATTACATGAAAATTTGGGTCTACATGAAAATGAGTTTCAATTTAAAAAATCATAGAATTTTTTTTCATAGGTTCTTTAACTATGTAAGATGGTGGTTTAAATTTTTTATATATTTATTGAATATCTATTGGAATTGTGGAGATTGGTATTTTTATTCTTTGAACATTAGTCTCTATTTATTGTGCTAGTTTTGATAAAAATATATAAGTTATCACCACAACCATGGATATTTTTATGAAGTGTATTTATTGATTGGAATATGTACAGTTCCAGTTATCATTCACTTTGAAATATTGAACATTGTAATGATTAGAATATGGTAAATCATGAAAAATGATACATAGAGTTTTTTTCATTATATTACATTATATTAATTTACTTTATTATAGTTCTAAGTACTAAAAGTTTATATTCACAAAATGGGTTTTGGAAAATCTCGCCTCTTGGACTCCTAGTGATTTAAAAGATATTACGTTAAATTTGTTAGAGTACTGAGTTATCTTCTCTATTAGACTCTTGGAATGAACAAGTGACTTTTATATTAATTCTCATATGGATGATTCATCTTGTGAAAATATATCACTGTATAGAAATGCATTATAGAAAACATAAGAATGTGATGTTCCTCAATGGAATAGTTTGTAAGGCTTGGATAATTATTATTTTTTCTCTCCTAGTACTCATAGAGTGATTCAACATTATGATTTTTGATTATATATGTCTACTTCCATAGGATTATACTCCTCAAGACATGGGAGTATAATTGTTGAAAAAATACCTACATATCATCCAGAAAATCAGACTTCCCTAAACTACATATTTTTAAACAACTCTTTGGATAGTCCTTATAGATAGAAATGGAAGCCACTCCCCATCAAGTTTTCATTATATATTCCACTCGTATTTATGGTTTCACAATCTCTTGTAAAAACATGATTTTATTGTTTTGGTATTCCCATAAAATAAAATAAAATTTTGGTTAAATTTAGATGATGTATTTCTTATTTTTGAAATAAGATATTATAGTGGTGTATAAGTATTGTTTCGTTTGACTAATAAAGAGTGTTTAATAAAAGTCTATTAAGGTCTATTTATTTTTATTTCCATTTCCTCACTCCCTGATTCATAGAGAATACTAGTGGTTTGTTTTGGATCTTTATGTTCCATGTTATAAAATACAAATAGATGCTATAAAATGTTTCAATGTACACTAGATCTAAATATTAGATATTAAAAAAATTGATGAAATGTGAACAATTGAGTAGTGTAAGATCTAGTCACAAAATGTATTATGGTAAAATGTTAATAAAATATCTCATCTCTTCCCAAGAAATGGTGATAGCGAATCAATGATGATCATTAGTCACTAAATAATTCATGAGTGTGGGAATAAGATTCGGAATGGATCATTGGGGAGGCATTGAATTTTCTCTATGGGAAATGATTCTAATTATATGCTTTTATAGTTATTAAATGTGATTATTTATGGTGTATTATTCATTGTACAGTGATCAGTATAGATATCATACAACAAAGAATAAATATAATTATAAATACATTGAATTATTAATTATCCACTCATAGGTCTACCTATTTAATATTACAAATATAGCTAATGATGATGCGAACTCTACAGTTAATAAAAAAAGACCACAATTGTGAATCTCCAATCTCTAGTTGGTAATTTTGAAGAGTTTCAGTAACAAGAAATGCCATTTTTAAGTGAAAATCCTTTATATAGTAATGGGACAGTATCATGCTCTCTCTCAATTATCCAAAGGATTACTCACCATCAACCACAATGGAATCTCTCAATCAAGTGATGTTAGTTCTATGAATATGAGGATTATAGTCTTCTTTATACACACATTATAATGATTACTAATACTTCACTACTCTAATAATAATGATCCATCATATATATTATTTACCATGTTTATGGATAGCAATGAGTAGAAATTAAATCATAGAAAAAATATATATTATAGATTAAGACAATCTGAACAATATAGTATAGAATTTTTTGAGATTGTGATAAATATTGATAGAATAAATTGATTTATTTTGTAACATAATTATATAAAATGTTGTCCCTTCAATGAATCGTTCACAAACAAGGGTTTATCCCTCTATAGAAATAGTCACTATAAAATTAGTTGAGCTAATGACTACCAAATAGATAATATAAAATAATCTAACCCCACACTATTATGTATTACATAATTTATAATTATTAGCCTCTATCTTAGATCATTCCTCATGATATTCATATACTGAAAAAAACTCCATGTGTCATGTATGATGTTCTTTTATGAGGTCATCACTCCTATAGTTATAATTGATTTTTCACAGAAATGGATCCGTTAAATCTTATCTACAACATTAATTTCATTCCCAAATTTTTTAGATCATATGAAGAGAATATTCCTCTAGTCATAATCTATAATGCATATATTCTATATTGATTTTTTTCTAGATATACCAATTCCCTATGAATTCCCCACAATTTATCATTTTTGATTATTTGTAAGTGTTTTCAGGGATTAAAGAGGTCTTGAGAAATAAAACTGTAATATTAATAGAAATCTTCAGAAAGTATTGAGTCTTGATTTCTAGGGATATATATCTTTTTGGAAATTTTTATTTGAGATATAACAACGTTTATAATGGGAAATGTAGTTTAGCGTTCTCATACCATTCATTGAATTGATGTTTGGGATTATCGTCATGGTGGATCTAAATATTGTGTAAATTTTTTAATGACTTCTTAATGAATAATATATATATATATATATATGTATATAGTGTTTCGATCCCATATCTAGAAATGAATTTTATTTTTTTGATTAAGACTATAATATTTTGATGATTTAGGGTTTATGTCAATAATTAGTTGATGATCAAAATCTCTCCTATTATATTTTTTAATGGGGTATCATAATGTTAATAACATTTCATTAAAGTAACTATTTTGAATGGATTATAACATGTCATTAGTAGAAGTTAATAGTTCTCATTGTAAAAAATGATGTAAAACTGGTGCAGGATGGAATACCATAACTTCCACCCACAAAAGGAATTGAGTGTAGTATTGTTTTTTCAAGTTGGAAAAAATAATTGAGATAAGTTTAATGGTCATAATGGGGGTCTTGGGATTTTTTTGATGGAAAAATCACGATCAATGTATTCAATAGTGATAAATTTATCATTACATTGCATTAATATTATTCTTATATTATCATTTATCTATCCCATTTTTTCATACACATATGACTATGATACATCATTTTCGACCAAGTGTAACCTCATGCTAAAAATCAAGAACATTAACTATAATATATACATAAAATACCATAAAAAAGAAGTATTTAACCTTAAATGGTCCTCTATTTATTCATATGAAAATAATATTTTTTCCATTTAATCTAACATAGGAAATGTATTTTATATTTTATTCATATATATTCCAATCTAGGATATGTATTATTAACTTCCTTCTGTATCCCATTCTTCTAGTGATTCTACCACTTCTTGAAAATAATCATATCAATTGACTATACAACTCAAAATATTCATTTTAATCTAAACACATTAATTAATCAACACCGTTTAAAAATTATTTTATTAAAAAGTTTTCATGAAAAGTTTTGAAATGAAATGTTTTACTAAAAATTAAAAAAATGATCATGTAATATATCTGCAATTAAATTTATTTTATTATCAACAAAAATGATGATTTATTGGTGATTATAAATTAAAAATATAGAGTTTTAGGAAATAATCCCAATAATTGTACCAATTTGACATTGATCCTTATCATAGAGCCTCAATAAAGGGTTAATCCCTGAAATAATATCGTATAATATCCCCTATGTTTTACTAGAATTTTTCATTCTAATGATCAATTATTACTTATTATATTCATTATGTTACTATTGAAATAATTATTTTGGGTTTTTAAGAAGTAATATTTTGATATAAAATATTAAAAATGAGTCCTAAGAGTATGAAAAAATCATGTGAAAATTTATCTAAGAAATGTTTAATTATATATTAATTTTCCCTTCTTTATTTACGTAAAATATTATCACCATAAATTCCTCATTTATATAATAATTTACCTGAAATTACAAACTAGGAAATAAATATGTTTTGAAATTACATTAAATTCTTTTCGTGATACCTCTATATTGTTTAGATATGCTCCATGTTTCTATTAACCACTGAATCAAAATTATAAAATCACGAATATATATGCTAAAACACTCAACTAAGAGAATTAAATTCGCATATAACAATCTAGAATGATTATTATCTCATTATATAATTCATACAGACATAATAGTTCTAAAAATTCAAACATACAAAATATAGATAGTTGAGAAATTATGAAATATAATTAACTATGTAAACCAAAATAATCACACTTTCATCATAATAATTATCAATATATTTAAAATAAATATTCTTTAAAATAAAATATAGTAAAAATAAAAAATATATATGACCAAATAACTTTGACCAATTATGGATAACAACTAAAATTTTCCCACATAAACTTAACCTTTTTGAGTTATGCAATTTAACATATGTTGGATGGCATATAAATTGTTTCCACATATACATATCTTCTATGATTAAATCTTTTAACAGATAAATGAGTGGGTTATATGGAAAATAATCCATCATCATCCTTACTTATGATTTCAACATGAATATCATTCACCTATCCAATCATAATGAATACATGTTAATAAAATTGTTTCATAAAACATTTAAAATAAAATAATTCACTATTAATAATAAATTAATGATTATAATAATGGGTTTCATGAAACATTCAAATGAAAATAATGCAACATTTATAGAATAAATTCCCAATGTAAATAAAAGTTGGTTTCCTAAAACATTTAAATGAATATCATTAACCTTTAAAATAATAAATAACTTATAGAAATAATAGCGGGGTTTTAACATTTTAAAATATAATAAAAATAAGATTTAAATTAACTAACATAGAAATAGGATGTACTAATACCAATTCAATAATAGAAATAAATGGAGGAAAAAAACTAAAACATTACTATGTTATAGGTTTATATATTTTATTATTTAGTAAAATCAAAATAAAATAATTATATTTTATTTGAAAAACATTTGGTAATAATAGATGAAAATTGAATATTCATGAGCTTATTTTAAAAACACCTCTTGGTTTTTATAGAAAAAATTAAATTAAATCATATTTTGAAAGATTTGATGAATTAAAAACAATTTTTTCTACGTAATTTACTAAGGAATATAAATTAAAATGTAAAATAATAGTGGGAATAAATTGATGAAATATATTTTAACTCAATGGTATATGTTTGAGTTACAAAATCCATTAGATTTACGATTTATTTCCATGGAAGGGATTCAATAACATTTATAATAATTTTAATTATATTAATAGAAGAAATTTTATAAGCATATTCACATAGATAAACTTTTTGAATCATAAATAATAACTTTGGCTTATATATAAATTAGATAGTTCTAACCGATTTTATATTCTCACTGCATGTAATCTGGATAATTTTGAATTGTTTTCATAATTATTTCTGTGTTATTCATTCAAGAAGAAAATATAATCATTCTCATATAATAAAAGGTTCTATAACTAATATTTTTTGATTATTTATAATTTTATAATATTATTTTTTGATTTTTAATATGATCATTAAAAAAGAAATCTATAAGGATAATATTTTTGTGATTTTTAACTAATAGGGATTGGTACCATTATTAATGAGTTTATTATTAACAATATCAATCAATAATTAAAATAAAATAATTCCATTATTATTTAAATAATTTATTTTTTAATGAATTTTTCAAATCCATACATGATATTATTTTATAGCATAGTTAATGCAGTTGGTCACACCAACTTAAGAATAACATACCATAACTTATGGATGATTTTTATTTTGAAGGATGATTATTTTGGAATAATATCGTTGTTAAAAAATAAAAATCATATTATTTAATCAATTTGTGGGTGTTCAAATTTTTTTAATAGATTATAAAAAATAATGATGAATCAAGTTGAAGAACAAGATACAGTTCTTCAATAAGGATATTCTCCCTAAAACAAATAATTAATGTATTCATTTAATGAAATAATAGATTTTAAGATGGTGTATTATTATTTTTATCATAATTATAATATTTATATTATATATTTGGAATTTATTGTTAAATTTCACAATAATAATCATCATACAGAGGATGTTGTAAAAAACAAGAAATTCATCATTTCATTGAGTGGGTAATGCATAAAAATCATTAATAAAGGTTTCATTTTTCATAAAATAATTGTGAAATAAAAATTAATAGTTATTACTTAATAATTATAAAATTAAATATAAGAAATCATATTTTATTTTAGAGTAATTAAAAAAATTATGGTTTGAAAAAAAGGATACCATGTTTCGAAAAAAGTGATCTCATGTTTGTCACATTGGATTTACTTTAGAATACTCCTTCTAAATGGATGTATTAAGAAAATATATTGTGAGAAACATATCATGGAAAATAAAAATTCATGTATAAAAATTGAAATGGGAAGATATTTACTAGAAACTAAATTCCTTGATTGGTCTTAAAGGGGTGGTGAGAGATCCATTTTACATGTGGTGATAATAGTATTTCATTATTTATAACAGCATAATATTATGAGATAACATGTTAAAATTGTGAATTATAAAATGGTAAATAATTTATCAGATATATGTTTTAGTAGAGGCATACCTAACCCTCCAAATTAGAAACATGTTTCTAAAATGTTATTACTTTTATTGACATGGTTACTTTTTTTCATATTGTATTTCTACTAAAACATCATTTTTCTTACCAAGGTAACATATAATATATAACCTAATATGAAATAGTCTTTATTACATAATTCAGACCATATAATACTATATATAAAATATATTTCATTAAAGTATTTTTTACTCTATCATGTAAATCAATTTTAAAATAGTATATATCTAATTTATATATATTTTTTAAAATACCACATGCTGAAGAACATCATATAGAAATATTAAATTGAAAATAAATATTATACTATCAATTACAAAATAAATTATCTATATATAAATTATTATAATATATTTAAATTTCATACATATATAGTAAAGATTTTTTTAATAGTTGTTGTATTTGTAAAAACTCTATTTGGTGCATTATTCAACTAAAAATATATTTTCAATGAAAAATACCAAAAATTAATCATAAGATAATATTTACATTACAATTACCAAAATTAATATCATATTATCAAAATTTCATTCTATAATTCAATAATATAACTTTTAAATAAAATCGTAATGTCTGGTGAAAAAAACTACATTATAGGATATCTTTTTTAGGTATATTAACAATTATTTTAAAATTAGTGAAAATTTATTATTTTAAAAAATATTTTTTACATATAAATATATCATATTTTGGAAAATAAATATTATGAATAATTATTTTAATTAATTTCATAATTACTCTAGTTAAAATAATATTAAAACGGTCTATTATTTTGAACTCTGATCAGAACATTTTGCATCAAGATATGTAAGGAATATCATAATTTTGTCAATATATATTTTCTTGAAATGATTCATATTACATTAATGTTCATTTATTTGTGAGTATAGTTCTACCAAAAAAAATATTTATTTGTGGGGGTATATTTCAATAAAATCACGAATCATTACATTATAAAATATTTAAAAAACTTCTTCCTTGAAATTTAATTAGTTAGATGAAAAAAGAGAGGGTAAAAGAATATCATTACATGGTCAGGATCCCGTATAACATATTAAGAAAAATTATTCCCCCATAGAAAAATTACAAGTTCATTTTCCTTCCAAAAAACTATACATAGATCTCATTATTCCCTTAAGAGAGTTATAGAGGGAGTGGTAAGTTATGAGATACTACCCTGACATGATAATCGATCTTGATGTGACTGATGTACCTAATAATCAGCTTCCCCTTCTTCTAAAATATCATAACCAACTCCCTAGGAGATATCATTTGCAAGATCCTGTCACCAAAAATGAAATATAGATCTCATCGATTATTTACATGATAATTATGCGATTGAATTTGTTCTATTATTATATACCATTGAATGATTAGATAACTCTCTATAATATCATGGATAAAGATATGACTTATCCATTTACCCTCTCTAAAATCTTCCCACCATGTTATATTCCTATATCTATATCTATAAAAATCATCATATAGTTCCATCTGAATGATATAATAAAAATTTATAATATATAAAAACTTTACCTTGTGGTTCTATTGATCACAATGTCACTGTAATTTAGTTGAATAATATATCAACATATCCTATAGTTATTGAATAATCATCTCACGCATCCCATGTATCTAATTTTTATAAGTAGTTATAAACCAAAACACTGTCTCACATTCATTCTGAATACATTTATACTCCCTCATGATAAATAATAGATCAAGAGCAGATACAATAGATAGTGATTATCCATGAATCATTACAACTTACAACTTATGTATATCCTATTATGTTGTTCATGTGTGATATCTTATTTCATATAAATAAAATGCACTTACATATATGTAGGTTGACTATAAATAAAATATAATTATATACCATAGATGTTTTGAGGAGTCCAACAATGAAATTTATAGTAATTTTTTCCCTTTTTCATATTGTTATGGTTAATGGAATCAACATACTAATGAAATATTTAGATCATCTATAACATATTGGAATGATAAGAATCATGGTATTATTCTGTGATCTCTCACATTATGTTATTCTCTTATATGTTTCATATTATTTATATATTTGTATTTATTCATCATTAATGAATAGATAATCAAGATTTGTGAGAATCATAAAAAAGATAACTCTTTATTTTTGGTTTCTACATAACAAAAATTCAGTTTCCAAACCTTAGGTATCAATTTTAATGAATATTGTGGTATGGAATACTGACATCAATTTTATATATTTATAAACCATCTATATGAGATTTATTTATTATTATATGAATGATTGGTTGATTTTTCATTTTGGAAATGTTGTATTTCTCTCCATTCCCTATGACTCCACATTTAAAACTTTTAAAATCCATGATTATAGTACATTTTTTAGTCCTAATCATAGATTGAGTGAAATTATATTTACTTGAAAAAAAATAATCAACATTTATTACCTTCCCTGTGTAGTAATGTATTGAGTGGTAATGATATTTTATCAATAACAATTTTCTTCATTGGTATATATTCAAATTTATTATAGTGAATATATGTTTCACCTTCTTAGAAAATTATATATATCACACTTTTCTCTATAGATATAATGTAACTAAATAAAAAATATAAATAAAACATCTACCAAATCTAAATCATGGTTTGGGAAATTTTTCCCATTTTGAATCTGTAATGGGATGCAAAACATATTTTCTTCTCACACTATATTAGGAAAAATCCTATTAAATTTTTGAAGCATCATTTTATATTAAAAACTATTCACCACCACATGGTAATGATAGTACTAGAGTAGTGATAACCAGTTTCATTATTTTCATGAAATATTATTCACATTAATCTATCCAAAAGAAATAAACTCCCTTCCATGTTAACAAGTTATATGTATTTTATATACATGATAAATTTATAAAAAAATATTTTAAATAACTTTTTATCCAATGTAAATTGAAGATCTCTGTTATAGTGGTAATTTTTGGCCACTGATTGATAGCTTATGTAATTGACAGATATATTGATATTACCCTTTAATGATAAATTGATAGATAATTAATAATTCATTTATCCAAATTTTACACTTAATAAACATATCTTTTATATTATCCTATATTACATTTTTTTATCACAATCTAAAAATGATCTTCTTTCTCTTCATTACTCTTATAATATGTAAGAATATTGTTTATAATTACTACTATAAATTTTCTTGTCAATTCCAATTACTCCAATCATAAAATCTATAAAGATATCATGATAATTCATAAGTCCAAATGGCATCACAAAAAAATCCTAATGATTATACCACATGTATAAATTTTAAATATAAATATTGTTCTTTTTGATCCTTAACAGATGATATCCATATCAAAGATCAGACTTTGTAATTCATCAATCTCATCAATAATTTCAGACATATCACCAATATTGGTTAGTTGATGAATTAAATTTCAGCCAGATTTTCGATATTGTTTTCTTGAGGGTATTCACTTATGTTTATCTTTTTACTTCATTCTCTAGGGTTCTCCTGTAATTTATCATGGTTGTTTCACTTTTCATTTGAATGATTCTTGAATTACACTTTCATGAAATTTATTCATCTTCTTTTGAATTTGATTCAAATGGAAGTTCATTATTTGATGGTATAATGATATTTTTTCTCGTGAAATCTTAATGTTTTAGTGGGTTATTTTTCAATTTTCATTTTGGTATGTTGCGAGTTGGTTCATTGAATGAAATCCTAAAACTATTGTGATGTGTTTTCCATGTGACTTTAGATTTCATGGTATGACTGATTGAAACATGAATATTCAATAAAATTTGGTATCTATGAAGTCTATTAGTCATCCTCTATTTAAAAATTATAATAACCAATAATCATTTCCTGCCTCCGAACTCTAGAGAATGAAAATATCTTTTCCATCACATTAATCAATTTATCATTAATAAAAGTATTTTTAGAGTTTCATTTTGAGGGTTAATATTTTATAATAAAATTATCAATAAAACCAATCTCCTTTAATTATTAATTCAAGATCTAAGAAATGTTTTTAATATTATTTATATTTTTTACTTTTTGGTGATAATTTATACATGAATTTTGACATATGCTATCATCCAATTTGTGAGACCATTGATAGAGTCATTGATTCCCCATCACACCCCTTTTTATGATTATTTCTCATTGATATAAATATTTATGAATATTTTAAATTCCAAGGATTAGAATAAATAATCTATGAATGAAACTATATTTAAAAAAAGTTTTAATCAAAAATATTGTATGTCACAATATATAAATTCTAATCTATTAAACTATATTATTAGTCGTATACTACCTATTAGTATGCCTAAAAAAGTCATATGATTATTCTAAAATCATTCATTATTGTTCTCAAGTAAAATTTCAATCTCAAAATCATATCCCACTATAGTTTTTAGCCTTGTTAATTGTCTTAGGACTAGTTATTATGAATTAGAGTGAGGAATGATTCAATTCCCATTTAGACTTTTTTAGGATTATTATCACTATATGAATTTTATTACAAGACAAATATACTTTAAAATATCATCACATGGAAAAAATCATACTCAAGAATTTTAAAAAATATATGGATATCATCTTATACATAGACACTTTTTATAGGGTTTTAAATAAGTTATTCTGACCCTAATTCGAAAAAATATATTCTATTATATCCAAAAACAACTATTAATTTGATTTTATAATAAGTAATGTAATCTGGGAAAATGATTCCATTATATTAATTATTTTAAATGAAATATACATTACATTTTTTATATAATAGTAAGAATATTTCATGGATTGTTAGTTTCATTTTCATTTGAGAGTAGATACAGAACAAACCCATTTTATAATTATTGCAATATTTTATTCCAAAGCGAACCATAAATGGATACCATATAAATATATCATTATAAAAAAATCATCTTCATAAACATAGGAATGAAAATATGAGTAAACGATTATGCTCAAATACGTAGTAAAGGATGAAAAAATTTTCATCAGGGATGAGTTCAAAAAAAAACCTAAGCATAGGAAATTCTCCAAACATCATGGGTGATAAAAATAATACAAATGGGAGCTTCAAAATAAAAGGTAAAAGAAATTAATGATAAAAAATGACAATATGTAAACATAATACTCCTAAACTCATACAAAAACATTAAAAATAACATTCACGAGTAAGTCAAAATCAAAATGTCATACATGTGAGGTAAAAAAATTTAAACATGATTACAAATGACATTCACGAGTCATAAACTTGTATACACACTTAAGAAAAGATAAATTGTGTTTTTATATAAATGTATCATGATGTTTTAACTTTAATCCAGTTCATTGGATTGTGATATATGAACCCAACAGTAATCATCGATAGTTATCAGTTTACTTGAATGTAATTCAGTTATAATATCTTAAATGTACCATTAAAATACAATAATATTCATAAAATTATTAAGTGAAAAACATTCACTTCTTATGAAGAACCCATGTAAAAAAATGAGATTTATGTAAATTTAAAATTTAAATAATTGACCCTATACACTATAAACAATCTACTGAAATAAAAATATTTTTCATAAAAAAATTAATTTAAAATCACCAACATTAAATTTTATAAATAATCCATGTAAATAAAATTGTTTATCATAATATTTCCAAATAAAATACAAGCCTGAATACATTCATTTGACATAGAAAACATAATCACCCTAAAATAATCAAATAATATAGAAAATGGAGGGTGAAACCTTAAATAAATATCTATTAAAGAATTAGAATTTTGATTATAGAGAAAAATGGAATCCAATTCACAAAATATCTTTTTGGAAAAACATTTCTTTATCATCATTGTAAAATACATAGACAATAGGATATTTCAAAAATTATACTTTTATTTCTAAAAAAAGTTAAAGGAAGACATTTCATGGATATTGATTCTAATTTAAAATAACATTAATACTAGAATATAAGAGATAATATTATTTATAATTTAAAATCATAGGGTCATATTTTTTTGAAGATGTCATATCACTCAAATAAAATAGTTTGAGATTCCAAAACCCTAACAATTACTCCTGATACCCATGGAATTAAAATAACATGATATTAAACTAAAATAACATTCCTAAATACCTATTTATAACATAATTCTCATATATACCAATTTTAAACATAAATTATAATTATTCTTCATATTTTTATTAGTTAGTTCATTTACATTTTCAATTTGGGTTTCATTACTGTTGAAGAGTTTGAACAAATTTTGTAATCGTGATTTTTTTATTCAATATTATTAAATTGGTCATCATTACCGAAAAATAAAATGTAATATAACATATTTTTGATTAATTATAATTTCATAACATCATTCTATGGAAATTTGTTAATAACTCTTAATGGTGAAATCAATAATGATCTTATATTTCAGTTTTTAACGAATAATAATTTTTATATTACTTATTAAATTTAACACTACAATTTTATAAGTAATATAAAATTGATGTAATTTTTTTGTATATATATAATATTATATCATTAATTAACTTATCATATTAATAAATTAAATATTTTTATTTCATTTTTCATGTGGGTAGTAAAACTGTCCCAACCAATTACATATGAAATTTTATCAATGATATAATTTTAAAAGAGGTTAATTTTTCTATAATAATATTATTTTAGAAGTAAACTGATATTTCATATAAATATTTAATGTTTGAATTAATTTTTAATATATTTTACTAAATAACTGATTAAAAATTTAACAAAAGTATTACAATAGTTTCCGGAGGCGTTAGATTGAAAAAATAGAATTAATGATTTCATTTATCAAAGAAGGCGAACAAAAGATAGTGAATTATATGTTTTCAAATAATAAAAATAAATATAATATATATTTCATAATTTTTATTAAAATAAACCACTATAATTATTATTTATAGGTGGTGTGGAAAAAAATGCAATTCATTACTTTGTATATGTGGTAGTCTACAAAATGAAGGAATCACAGTTTCAATTTTACTAATAGAGAATGTATTTATGGATAATAGTTATTACTTGGGTGTAATAACCATATTTATAAAAATGTTGTTTTATTTATATTATAATCATACAATTATCTTTTTAATTTAAGAATGAAAATAAAATATGTTATTAAAAAAGGGTACCCACGTTGAGAACTGAGACTTCCAATTGGAAGACTCCTTAGAATTGAATGTCTTATACTAATGTTCAATGACCAGAGGCTCAAAGAAAAGGAATGTACTACAACAGAATTGTAGTTGGTAGTTTTTTATAATGAAATTTAATTCAATGTGTGGTCTTGAAGGGGTGTTAAGAGGACCCTTTTATATGTGGTGATAATGATATTTTTGTAAACATAACAACTTTATATAAAGGGAACACAAGTTAAAAATTCCATGTAACTCCATAAAATCAGAAATAATTTATAGATATATATTTTGGATGTAATATACATCATCCAATCAACTGGAAACATTTTTTAACATGTTTTTCTACTTAGTCTCGAGGTTAGCCCATTTAACTATTTTGGTTATCTTCTATAACAAAAAAATCCACAGTATCTTAACATTTATAACATGAACTATAATTCTCCTTTTTAATTACTAATAAAAATATAATTCATTATGTTGAATTTATTTTATTATATTCATGGTTAAAATGGTATGTAAATGATTTAAGAAATAATATTTTAACAATTTATGAAAATAATTTTTTAAACAATATAACTGATGTTCTAAAATGTCAAATAAAAATTTTAAAAATAAGATTAATAATATAATAAATATAAAAAAACATATTTTTTATATAAATATATTTCATTAAGTTTCAATCCATAACTAATTGACAATATTATTTCACACATCACATTATTTGTAAATCATTATTTTATTCGCTGGTCATCTAAAAATCCATCATTATAATGAATGTCCCAAAAAATAATCTTAAGATAATATTTTTTTTAACGACAAAAATTAAATTAATTTTTTTATAAAATATCATAATGTAATTCATAAATTTAATATATAAATAAAATCATAACTTTTGGAGAACATTCTTTTAAGTGGGAATTGTTCTTTAAGTTTGTTAATTATTTTTATAAAATTTTTGCTAATATATTATATTTATGAAAAATATATCACACTTGAAAATTATTATATTTTAAAGTAAATGTTATGTTAAAAATGTGTTTTTAACATCAATTCTATAATTATTTATATTTTATTAAAATATGAATTTATTTTTTAATGTGCTTACAAGTGATTAGGATGTATTATTTAATTTTTATCTTTTATTAGACAATATTTATTTGAAAAAAATGTATTATATACCATAAAATTTTAGTTTTATTTGTGGGGAAATATATATATAACATAATATTTATTAATAGAGAAATATTTCACTAATAACATGGGTCATTACAAAATATCATCCATTATCAAGTTATTTGTAAAACTTACCCAAAATAGAGAATGATAAAATGTATAAATAATTGAATTCAATTACAATAATATTATAAAAATATTTCAAATTCCTACTAATTTATCTCATGGTGTAATCACTAAAGAATTCACTTTTAAAAGTATTAATTTTCATTGAGATATTTCTTAAACATTCTGTCTAGTGAAACTATAGTGGATTATGTAAATTTTATCTACAAAAAGATTGTAATATTCTTACATCCTAGATTCATGATAGATTCTCCAATATGTAAAATATTTTCATATTCATGGACAATATGGAGTATTAATCTTAAATAGGTTGTAATGAAATAACTTTGTCACCAAAATCAAATATAACAGCTTATATATATATATATATTAACCTTATCAATGGACTCAAATATAAAATCCTTTTACATTATAGGAGCCCAAAACAACTACAATGGAGATGAACACTATAGAAACCAGATTAAATATACCAAAACTAAATGTGCGTAAATGTGGATTTAAGTATAAATCTGGACTAAAAAAGTATTCTAACTTATCATAAACATAATCTCAATTTCCAAATACTAGTAAATTAGTCATGAACCACTAATAACTAGTGATCCACCTTCAATATCATTTTAAGCATCAATAAACATTAATTATAATAACATATCTTCAAATATTGAAAAGGTTTTGACGAACCTATATAGTAGATTATCATTTCTCACCATATTATCATTATGAAATACTGATTCAACCTAGGTCAACATTACTAAAATTAATAATTGTGGTGATATCTCTTCACATTATGAGTTAAAAACATGTTCTCAAGGGATAATACCAAGAATTAACATTACCCTTTCAATGATAGTTTTTTATGGATAAGGGTATTTAATTTTTTATAGTCGAACAACAACCATCACATACCTCTATACCTTCCCTCAATAAATATAGATTGACATTAATCCTTCCAATTTACTTTCTAAAATCCATCCTCTCTGGACTATATCCTATTCAAATGGCTTTGTGTTAATGGAATAATCACAAATAATTTTTTTTATTATGGACCAAGAAGAATTTACCTTGTATACATATTCTAACACACATGACAACAACTTTCCATCTAATTTTATCAGAATTTGAATGAATTAACAGAAAATAAAATTGATTTAAACATACACATAGTCAATATAAGAATTTAATATGTATTTATTTTATGAAAATATTATATCTGATATTAAATATTAATATTTAATAAATGTATATTTTAATATATAAATATTTTTTTTGGATTACCGATATAAAATGAAAATTATCTAATGAATAATAAAAAAATTGTTTATCATATTGGGCTAGATCAATTTTCTAGCATCGATGTGGAGTTTCATAAACTATATGAATCTTTGTTGTTGTGTTTTTCTAAATTGTGATCCCAAAAAATTATTTTTTATCATGAATTAACTAAAAATTACTTGAAATGCGTTAACATAATTTAATTATATGGGTCTTATTAGGCACATCATCAATATGTTCAAAATCACATAAAAACAATTTATATAATATAGGGCATCAATAAATATATTTTTTTGAATAGTAATATTATATCATACTAATGAGTTCAAATAATGTATCATAGTTTATCCACAAATTTATCTTCTATATAATTCCTCATCTTTCCATGAGCCCTGATATCTATATTAGAAAATAATCAGTCCAATTTTTATTTGTAATGGGATAAAAATAATTTGTTAAAATATTAAAAATAATTCACAAATATAAAAAACATTAATTGGTGGGAAGAATAATAAAAAGTTAATAAAGTTAAAAATATATAATCTTGATAGTAATGTTGTATTGTTATAAATACTCTATGATGGAGTAATTCATCCTTCACTCGAGAGAGTTATAATTCCATGGCGGTTAAACCATAGAGAAAATATAAGAATTAATCTGTATAATTTACTATGGTAAATGATTAAATAATTTGTTGGTTTTCCACTTTTTATTTTGAAAAAATGTGACCTTCGATATACAAGTATAGTTCCTATAATAAATGGTTTTGACATATTTTTTTTATTGAATCCAATTCTTTTTCTTTTAAATGAATATATTTTTTAGGTGATCTTTTATATATGATAAAAATTGTAAAAAAATTTATTAAATAAATAAAAACAATATATAATGTTTTGTTTCTAGTGAGTGTTCTACAAGGATTGTTTTCAAAAAATTCCAATGCAAAGGAGTTTTGGTCACAGAACAAAAAGTTCAGTGTACGACACACTCCAAGATCAGTTATCATTAACATAAAAATTAGGTGAAAAACATAGTATTTGCCTATATATTAACCATTTAATATAACCATTATATAAAAAATAGGTGACAGATATTTTTATAGAGAAGATGTGGCACCTAGAATTTGAAACAATCCCTTAATGGTTGTTTCTAGAATAAAATAACCTAAGAGAAATGAAAAAATATGTTAAGATAAGTAATATAAATGTTTTTATTATGTTTTTGTAACTAATGAACAATTACACTAGGATCATAACATAATGTTCATTGAATGATACAATTTTTAGAATATTTAAAATAGTTTTTTTATAGGGAATTATATATAATCCCTATTAATCCAATAAAATCTTTACCAAGGAACATTAAGATTACACATAACCTCCAACCTTATCCAATTTAACCATCCTTATAAATTTAATAAAAAATATTTGATGTGGAAAAAAATCATTAATATCCAATCACATTAACGAATTTTCAACAAATTAGGTGACACTAATAATATATTTACCTTTACGACCCTCCTCACTTTTGTGTAAAACCACATTATTATAAAACAACCCAAAATCAAGAGTTCAAGATCATTCAATTTTAGTATATCATTTGTTATTATCTTGATTATTAGCTATATCCAACAGATCTAACAATTGAACTAATATTTTGGATAATTATTAATTGTCCTCATTGATATTATATTTTACCTTCAACGAACCATTTACCACCTTAATCATATTTCTCTAGATATAACACAAAATGTGAATCTTCTGTTTAATATTCAGTCATATTACACTTGAATATATCCACAATCTAGAATTAATTTCATTATTTTTCTCTTACAAATCCACATGACTCACAAAAAGACCCCATTAAATTATTATTTGGACTATTTTACACCTTAAACCTATTAGAATCTAAATTTTGTAAATCAATTTATGTACATTGGGTACAATAACTATAATTATTAATCATATCATGTGAAAATATGTACACTTACTACCTCTACTAGAGGTGTCACACAATAGGTTTCTATTAAAAAGTATTAATTAATAAATTAAATTTTTTATTTCATTTATTATACATAATGACATGTTAAGATAATACTACACCGAACACCATGTTAGCTTCTGTTACTCATGATCCTGAGTTTTAAAAATACCATAATATACTGTTATTATATTTATGTTAATGTTAATGATATAACATAGACATTAAAAATTTTGTTATAAATAGTTATAAAAACTTTTTAAATGATAATTATTAGTCTTTTATATAATAGAAACATATTAAATAAATTATAATTTTGGGTAAAGTCTATATATGTTTTGAAAACATTATTTTCCTTAAAAATGTTTTTGTATCTTTTTATCAATAATAATATTATTAATATTTCTGAAATTTACTAAATTATTTTAAAAAATAATATTTAATTTTGAAATATTCATTTCAAATTTATCTTTGGTTGAATTATTGTAATTTTTCTAAAAAGTTTCATATCTTGATGAAAAGTGAATAACAAACAATTATAAATGGAAACTGCTACTTCAATTAAAAAAATATTAAGCAAATATAATGTTTAATTATATTTTTATCTAAAATTAGTTCTGTGTTACATCAATTAATCCTATTTACGTCATTGTATTGAATTTTATATTAAATTTATAAATAAAACATTGTAAACATTTCAACAATTATTTTTCAAAAACAAGATTTCATGTCTTATCACAAAGATCAAATATTAATTAAAAGTTTCCATATATATGACTAAAATTTAGAAAAATATAATTCTTATTTTTAATTACAATACCTTATATTATATTGTAATTTTTAAAAAAAATTACCGAAATGAATAATACAAATAGTATGAGATTTTTATCATGGTTAATGTAAAATGAGTATATCGATGGGTAAAAAAAATTACAAGGATTATGATTACATATAAAAAAGTATAAAATATATTGAATGGAGCTATTTAGACCATAAAATATATAATGATATATTTTGAGCCATTTTGGACTATTGTGGTATGTGAAAAACATGGGTAAATTTTTCCACTGGAAACAATTACCACAGTTACCCTGACCTCGCATATTAGAGGCCACACTTCTCCACTCTTTTTTAGACTGTAAATCAAATTTATCCATAATCATACCAATATCCCTTACCTAATTTGCTAATATCATCATATAATAAAAAATTTATATCACACATATCTTCATACTCCCCATTCTGTGGTAATACGATAACGTCGCTCATGTGTATGGATGTCTACTACCTCACAATGTGATGTGGTTCATTCACACATTACATAGAAGATAACAATGACCGATTTGATGAAAATATGTGGTATATATGACATGAAAATGATACTATAATGATGATAAATTATTTAAATTTATTTATTTCATTATGAAAACAAAATGGAAGTAATTCCCATGTGTACATACGACCTACGATCTTCATTATCAGTTTATTTTATTTTAAATCACCTAATTTGATGGATTAATATATTAAAGTATATAATTATTATATATAATATTTATATCATGATTAAAATTATGGGGAATATGGAACAATGATCTATGTGAGAGGAATAAATTAACAATCAAAACATATATATAAAAGTTGTTATTAAATGAAACATAACTTTAACAACCTATTGTTAATAACAGGTAATAAAAGGTCAAGGGGAAATGATATATTTTATTTTATATATATACATATATGTATGTATGTATTTCTATAATATGATAATAATAAACTTATATTTCTTTAAAAGGTATGTTTGAATGTTTATAGAGGAAGTCCGTGTTTGATGTAATATAATTTTTTCTCAAATTTCATTATATGAGATGTATGTTATGTTATTCACTTATATTCATTCATGATGATTATATACAACCACGTTGACATGTAGTATCTTTAATTTATTAATCCTAAATTTATGTATTATTCAATAATATTTTATTCCATCATAGGTATTGTTATTCAATGATACCAAATTTGTAATGATTTTATGTTATAGTCTTATCATATATCAAAATTGTTTCAGATTAAATTTTCGATGACAAAATCCAAATTAAAATGTATATTGAAAATCATGAATTTCAATCTCATTTTTTATTCATGATATTTTCAAGTAAAGAATCATTTCAACATAATTCAAAAATAAATGATTTTGTTTATGAAAATATGACATTATTTTTCTTTTCACTAGGAAAATATGGTTTCTTCTGAAACCATGTTTTATAATAATGGGTTCAATTTTTTTATATTTTCTCCTATAGTATTTTTTAAAAAAAGTTACGATAATTTAATTTTCTAAAAAAAATGAATATTCATGTCTTTTTTTAAAAAATATCCCACTTGGTTTAACCAAAATCATAAAATGAATCATTATTATAACATAAAAAACATTAAAAAACATCATATCCCCAAGACCATTATTTTAATTGAATAATCCTTTATTTTTTAAATTATTATTTCCTAATAAAATAATTTTATTTTTTATATTAATTTAAAAAAATTCAATAAAAACAAAATTTCTTATTAAATGTTTTAAATTATTTTTTAATCATTATTTCTGTGTTTTCACATTTATTCTCAAAGAAAATTATTTCCAAAATTATTTATTAATATTCAGTTTTGGAAACTGATTTTCAAATAATATTTATTTTCTTCAATAAAATTTCAAAGTGAGATTTCTAGATTATTTCCATCTCTGGTGACATCCTTTGATGTTTCAAAGTCTTTACATGGGATATGATACAAGGAATCCATTATTATAATTTCTATGAATAGTTTATTTTTATGATCACAATATGTTAAAAATAATTATCTTCCATGATTTATACCATGATAAAATTGTTTTGAGACCATTTTTTATTTTATTGGTAATATCATGATATAATTATGTTGAAAAATTATTTTTCATACATGGATTATGCTATGATTAATGGATGAAATGACTAGGAAACATTTCTATTTTACATAGGTTATAGTATTATGAAATTCTGATAAAACCCATTTCCTGTCATGGGTAATGATATGATGAATGTGTGATAATCGTGCATCACACATATTTTGAATTTAATTATATACATGTAGGGCCTATATCTACTAGTAATGCATTGGTTAATCATTTAAATCTCATTGGATTGACTGGACTGGGACGGGGAGTCAACTAAGTATAGTAATGGAATTTTTACACTATGATGGTCTTAATAGAAAACATTGAATAAACTTATATTTTTTTGTATGAATCAATTCCACTATTATAGTGTTGGATTTATGGTTTGACTATTATTTTAATGATTTTTTATGCCTATGTTTATGGCAAAAATTTATGTCAAATTCCAATTTTATCCTCCCATGGTTCTTTTTCTTATATTCAATTATGATTCATGTCTTATGAACTACCAATACTTATTTTGTGACTCATTATTATTATATTGATATACATGGAATGGGTATCAATTATTTTTAACATTCTCATACCATTATGTTGATTATATTCTAATGTATCTCCCTTTCTCACGCTTAATGAAAACATGATTTCACCCATTTATATGTTCCTTTCCATGGGTTAAAAATAAATTCATTATATACAATATTTCTATAAGGGTTTCTAATTATTATGATCCAAGTTTGAGGTGGATGTGTACTACCTATGCACTAGCTGTTTATGTTTTCATGATTCCCTATATAGAAAAATATTATTTTCCACAGAGATGTGTTTCTATAATGTAATTAATATTTATAAAATGTTATGTAATATATATCAATGATAATATTGGGTCACAATATTTGGAATAAAATTATTGGTGTAGTTAATATTTTGAATCTAGGATGAGGAATCAATAGTGATACCCTAAAGGAAATGTCTGAGGACTCGTCTACAGATGAATCAAAGTATAATAATATTTATGTGAATTTTGGTAGAGGATAGAGAAATATGTTTCCAAGAAATTACATAATTATATAAATATTACATTTTTTTGGATTTGGAATAGAGGTATATTTTGGTAATAAATCCAAAAATGATAGATTAATATAGGATCAATTGTCTCTCGGTGTATGAAAATGGGAATTGAAACACCCATGGTTTTGTATTTCATGGGAATAAGCTGTAGAAATTCACAAAACCATTTATGAACCATCATAAAGGAATTAGATAGATAATAGATTTTAATGTATATGGATAAATATAAGGTGTCATACATTAAAGAAGGATTCTTTATGTAGACATGATATACATTTTTAGGATTATATGGTTCACCATCATGATTAATATTTCGTAAACCACCAATTTAGGTTTTATTCCATGGTTGTGTCTTGAAGAAAACATATTTAAGATAAGTGAAACAAAAAAATAAATTATTTTCCATCTAAGCATACACAAATTAATAGAGATATAATTAAAAATAATGTTTCTATACTCACATAAAATTCTCAATATATGAGTCTTCATGTACTTTAAAACACAAAATTTTGAGAAAAACATTATATTGAGTACATCCTGATGAAACATGAAACATATTTCCTTGGTTATTTGATATAATAGTTACTAAATAGTGGATCAAAGCCACTAATAGAATATTTTACATTATCTTGTGTTCAAGACATGAAAATGTTATTAAGGCCATCTATCATCTGAAAGTTTAACCATATTGTTTTTGGAATAATATAAAGAATATAAGTAAATAGTATAAAATTTACTCCATGGACTGGGAAATGTTTAAGAAATATAATATAATCGATAAATTTTATTTTATTATTTTTATTAATATAGAGAATGAGTTCCTTGAATTAATGATAAAGGATAATGAGTATGTTTGTACTTATGATGAATGTTTATAAATACATTAAAGTTACACTTCTAGTATTATCAATAACCCAAAAGTATGGTTGGTCAATTATTTAATAGATTAAAACCACATCTTTATAGGGTGTTATACATAAGAGAAATCTATAGCTATGAAGATATTTTTTAGTGTTATAGAAATGTGGAAATGGGGGATAGAGTTACATTTCAAAAACATGGTTTTTATAAGAAGGAAAAAATTGAAATCCAGAGGAAAATATTAGAACCATTGACATAAGAATATTATCATTCCATTATTTTCAATGTGTGAGAAGAAGAATGTGGGAAATTTTCATAATTTTACAAGTAAATGTTTTACATTTGGACACGAGGGTTTTCGATCAATTGATTATTGTAGTGAGTAGAATATGTTGTCTAATGATTAAATTTTATGGAAACCTACATTGAGTGCACCAAACCCACTTCCTTGTTTCAAAATCAAAGTGAATTGGAATTATAACAACAATTTACCAAAAATTATGTTTATTTAAAATGATGTAATTTAGTTTTATATTAAGGTAAGAGACAAATGGAAATAACATGTGTCCTCTTTTTTTAATGAGTGGTGTGATAATTTAGTTGTGAATAGTACCCTTAAGATTAATTCATGAACAAAAAAATAATTACTAACTCAAGTATAGGTAATCGTTCATTACTAAAGAATTTGATAATGGTATAATTATTCCACCAAGATTATTAGATATAGGTTTAACAGAAAAAACCCCTAAGTGTATAATAATTGAACCACAAGGCTATTATCCCACATTAGTGTATTCTAGTTGAAATTTGTTTCCAAAAACTCTTATCATTTTTATTTTGGTTTATTTGATTTTAAATTGGGAATGGACTGGATTTCAATATATAAATTCGACATAAATTTTTTAGGAAGGGAAAATAAATTTGATATTCCAAACTAAACTATGATCATATATCAATTGGAAAATATGTCAAAAATATGATAGAGATCACATTAATTTTATTGGTCTTAATTCCCATTTATAGAGTGTTTTATCTAATGTTTTTGGGGAGGAAATTGAAATCAATGACATTCTTATTGTGGATGAATTTTTTATGTCTTTCTGAAATATTTTCCTTCAATTCCACCAAAATATTTGTGTGAGTTTTCAATATGACTCATACATACTGCCAAAAAAATTAAAAAGGCAATATATTGAATAGCCTATATTGAGGTAAAACATATGAAGAAAAACTCTAGGAACATCATTTCATGGGTTTCATTTGAATAAGTGTTTCACCATTTGATGGTTCTATTTATTTTTCTTTGAAAATATAGGATTAGTCAATGTTACTCTAAATTTCTTATCAAGAGCTGAATAATATAAAAATAAAGAAAAACTATCAATTTTTCTATATAGATGACTTTCATGATCATTTTTTTGAAGCACGATATTATTCCATGATTGATCTTCATTATGGATTTCATAAATTAATGTTAAAAAAGGAGGGTATACACAAAATTACATTTCATTGATAGTTTGGACAATATGATTATATAGTGATTCCATTTGGCCAAACTAATTCCATGACTATCTTTTTATATTTAATAAATAATTCCATTATAGATTTCCTTAATCAGTTTGTAGTAATCATTATAGATGATATATATATCTATTCAAAGAGAAAGGAAGACCATGAAGGCAACATGATAATTAATCTAATGACTATAAGGACGAAGAAAATAGAATGAAAATTTACAATGTGTCAATTTTATCTACAAAGGTTTTGATTTTTTTGGTATAAATAATCTCAATAGAGGGTAGATCAACTGATCTATCGATAATGGGGGCTACAGATTACTGGCCCATAGAAACACCGATGATGGAGATCTATGGTATTATTGTTTTAGATCGATATTATCAGTGGTTTGTGGATAATTTCTCACAAGTATATACTCCTCTAACCGAAAAAAACATAAAACGAGGCCATGTTCATCTTAGAAGATGAATGTGAGGATACTTTTAAGGAACTAAAGAAAATACTAGTCAGAAAATCTATCCTTAGATTACCCTATAATAGTGAAGGGTTTTTACTATATTGTGATGTATCCAATTATTTTTAGGTATTTTTTATGCATAATGAAAAGATTATAGTGTATGCCTCAAAATGATTATTTCTATGAAAAATTTCACATCTCATGATTTTTATTTAGCTATGATAATTTTTATATTAGAGACATTTTTGAAGAATATTTATGAAGAAAATAGTGATAAATACAAATATCTTAAAATTTTAAGGTATATATGCACAAAAGGACGTGAATATTCACCAATGAAGATTGTTAATTCTAATTAAATATTATGACATGTCTATAAATTACCACTTTATAAAGATAACGAGGTGGTTGATGCTTCTAGTTGAAAGGATCTTGATAGCTTATCCATGATGACTATTACAAATGATCCAATATTTATGAGTTTTATATATATGGATCTTGAAATCTTGAAGTGAGGGGTACAATATTATCCATCTCAATTGAATGTTCTTCCATCAATTAAAGTTAATATTAAAGAGGTATATAAAGAAGATATAGAGTTCAAAATTTTTTTATAAATGATCTATTGTTTATATTAATTATTTTGGAATTATAAGGTGCAATAACCTCGTATGTATTCTGACATAGATGATTTTAAAATTTATTTTTTTGAGGAATCTCATAGTTCATAATTCTAAATTCATTCGGGAAGCACAAATATGTATAGAGATTTTGTATATTATTTCTAGTTGGATTGAATGAATAGTGATATCATTGAGTCTGTATCTTGGTTCATCGTATTTTATAATGATAAGGATGAATGAAAAAAATATAAGGATATGATACATCCATTACCCAAACTAGAATAAAAATGGGAAATCATGTCCATAGATTTTTTCAATTGACTACCAAAAACATATGAAGGGAATAATGTTATCTGAGTTATATTTGATCTCCGTACTATGTTATGAAACAATATATCTATCATAGAACAATAATATATGCATCATATTTCTATGGTATACATAAATTAAGTTTTTAGGATTCATGGAGTACTGAATACCATTATTTTAATACGGATTTGAGGATTATATTATAAATATTTCTTCAACAACATCCTGATACATAGTTGAGTATAAACACTTCATTCCATCTTCATAAATATGGTTAGTATGATATAATAATTCAAAACCTAGTGGATTTTTAGATTTACTATATTTTTATTTTACTGGTGTTTGGGATCAACACATTTATATAGTTCTGTTTTTTCACAAAAATAACGTTGAATCAATCATTGAAATGGCTCACTATAAATCCATATGTGGAATGAAATGTAGATATATAACATGGTGGAATGAATTTTGGGGATGGAAAACTATTGGAACAAAAGATAGGTGATTAAATGGAAGATAAGTGTATATATATTCTGAAAATCATTAAGGAATATCAAAGTAACCCCGAAATTTATGCCAACAATATTTGGTGTGATCTACAATATAACATTAGTTATATGGAGTTTCTATGAGTTTATCCATTGAATAAGGTTATGAAATTCAGAAAGAGAGGGGTAATAGGCACTAAGTATATTGAACATATTAAAATTCATGATCATCACAAGATGATATCATATTTATAGGAACATACATTTAACATTTATCAATCCCACAATGTATTCTATATATAACCTTTAAGTATGTAAATACTTTAAATATCACTTGTATTGAACCTACATATCATACCACTAGAAAAATATATTTCTTATGATGAATAAATGGTTTATATTTTGGATCATATAGAAAAACTTATTTAAAAAAACCCAACCCACCTTAGAAAATATTATTGTTAAGCCACCGTTTAGAATTATCTACATTGTATATTTATGATATTATGATGAAACATTATCTTCATTTTTTTAATTGGATTGATGAATTTTTAATGTAAAATTCATTTTAGGAGGGTTATGATGTAACTCCATATGTATTTATTAAATATTTTGTTTCCACTTCTATTATATTTATTTCATATCTTGTGTTACAAACAACACCAAGTTAATCTTTTCCTACACACAACACTTGTTTAATTTTTTTTCAACTCAATATTGGTTTTCAAAAAAATCACATTATATTACTAATATAGTTATCTAAACATGACCCTTACTACTTATATGTTAAAAATAGTGTTATGAATATTAAAAAATAAGTTTAAAATATTTATAATTTTTTTATAAATAATAAATTTTGATATAAATATAGTAAATCGTTCATAATTTCTATATGGTTTGAAAGTATAATTTTCTAAAAATACACTTATTTAATTTTGTGAATAATATAAAAAAAAATTTCTCAGAATTCTATAAAATTATTTTAATTGAATTGAATTTATATTTAAAATCATCATGTCAAATTTCTCTAAGGTTGAATAGTTGGTATTTCTCAAAAAAGATTCAATTATTGATGAATAGTGATAATAATAAATTTAAAATAAAAATTTGTTTTTCCGTTTTATTAATTTATAATGTTAAAGAATATTTTAAAAAGGATATAAAATTACATTAGCTCAATTATAAATCCAATAATAATATTTATTATATTATAATAAATTTAATATGGAATTCGTCTATAAAAATATTATATATCTTTCAACATTTTTTCATGAGAAACTGGCTTTGTCATCATGTTTTTGTTATTAATGTAAGAATACAATTTTCAACATAGGTTATTGTTACATGAAAAAATGGATTAAATATTTTTATTCACCATAATTTTTATTCCCAAATATGTTTTACATTGAATTTGGAAAAAAGGAATAGTAAAAATAGTAAAACAAATTTATCATTGTTTAGGTGAAAAAGGTTTTGTCAAGGGTAAAAATAAAAAAGAAAAGTGTTAAAATGTCCTATAAACATTTCTAAAATATATTTAGTGGAACTATTTCTTCCTTAAAATTTTTTTGGTTATAATTTTATCCATATTTTACTATTATTTCACATGAAAAACCATAGTACACTCTTTCTCATTAAAAGATTTACAAGTGTTCAACTCACCTCACTTATAAAAGGACACTGCATATCCTCTATTATCAAGACCTTCATATATTATTTTATTATAAAATAACTTCCCATATCACTTCAAAAATTCACTCCTCTCGTTTAGGATTATATTCCTAGATATATATCCATTCAAGGAAGCTTTTCAATGCATACTTAATGAGGGTACCCAAGGAAGAGGTAATGGTCATTAATGATCATTTTTGTGTTATTTATTCATCCACCACCATCAATTATTACAATACAATATTGATAAAATAACACAAATGTAATGCTTATATTTTGATATTATTATTTTCTGGTAATGATATATAACCACCTTCACTTCTATCAAATGAGTTATGAAATCATCATTCATGTGTACGGTGGAATTCCACCTCACAAACCGATGTTTGTCAATTATCAGTTACAACCTATCAGATAATGATATAATGAATGATTTATTATTTTTATATGAAAATTATGATATTATTATACTTATTTTAAAATTATATTACCCTTATATTTATATTATCCATTTTTTGAAATAATATAATGTCACTAATGTGTACGGAAGACTGCCGACTCGTGAAGCCATGTGACTCATTAACGCTTTAGATGGATGGTAATAAGGATGGTTTTAATGAAAATATTTGATATATATGTATTAAAAATTATCTTATAATTATAATATATTATTTATATTTCCTTCCATAAATGTTACAACAAAATGGAAACAACGTTCATCCATTTGTTTGACCTATCGCCTACATGAACAGTGTATTCCATTTTCTATCACTCCATTTTTTGGATTACCCTATATAAATATATAATGAATATATATGATATTTATATCATTTATATCATTTTTTGTATGTTGAAACCTTGATTTTTGTAAGATAAAAAAAATAATAATCCAAAGCATATTTAAAATGAAAGCGGTTATTACCAAAAACATAACATTAACATTGAATTGTTTATAAATAGATAATAAAAGGTCATAAGAAAATTATATATTAATATATATATAATTATTTTTCGAAAATATATTTACAATTTTTTTATTATAAAGGATATATTAACATGTATAAAGGAAATCACAAATAATTGTAAGAGATTTTTATCTTCATTTTCCCACATTGAAATGTATGTTATGCTATGCACTAATATTTATTCATTAATTGTATATAAATACTATTTGAAGTGTAATATAAATAATATATAAATTTTCATGATAATTTCGGTCAGATTGTATTTTATTCCATCATGGGGCCTAAGATTTAATGATAAAAAAATATGAAATGATTTTATGTTTCAATATTATAATTTATTGGAATTCATTATGATTATGTTTTTTATGGTAAAATTATCTGATCAATCACTCATTAAATTCATGTATTTTATTAACCAATGATTATTTATTGTATTATATGGAAAAAATAAAATTTTCCCATATTTCTATATAAAATGTCTGTTAAATTATTTCAAATAAAATATGATATTATTTTTATCTCTGTTCAAAAACAGCTTTTTCATCTAAAAAAAAGTTTCTAAAAATGGTTTTTAAAAAAATTTATTATTATATTATTAGTTTTCATATTCATTTTTACCCCTGATTTAAATATTAATTTTTTAAAAAATGAACATTCATTTCATTTTCTAAACAATTACTATTTAGATATTACCATAAATGTTAAATGAAAATTTGTTTTAACTTGTATAGTTGGAACCTGACTTATTATTTTCATGACCAATATTTATTTAATTATCACATTATAATTTCTAAAAGTTGTTTTAAATGAATTTTTTTTAGTTTTTTTTAATTTTTTTCAAATTAGAATTAATATATATATCATTATGTTTTTTAAATTCTTTTTTGATATTCCACTATACGTTTTCATTTTTATTTCAAATAAAATGATTTCCAAAATGTTTTATGGTTTATTTGAATTGAAAAGTGGTTTTCAAAAGATATTTTATTTTCATAAATAAATTTTCCAAGTGGTTTTTCAATATCAATTACCATCTAAATGTATCCTTTGACGAATATTATGAGTTAAAAGGGATATTTTCAAATGACAAAATTGTTATTATTTCTATGAATTTTCAATTCATAAGGTGAAATTATTTTTAAGAAATCCATTACTCTTATAAAATTTAAAAAAATGTTAAAATTTTTATGAATCATGTTTCAATTCCACGGGTTATATCGTGATAAAATTCTTATCAAACCCAATTCATTCTCTATAGTTTTTTATATAATGAAATGAATAAATTGTTGTGATACTTCTATCTATTAAATAGGTTATGTTCTAATGAAAAACTAATGAACCGGATTCATTTCATTTCATATGATATTCTGATTGGTTTATGATATTCTGTATGAGATATGTAAAATTATAATTATGTGATGAGTGGTACATATATCTCCCTCTTTTGTTTTAGATAATAATTTATATATCATAATATATAAAACAATAAAATATTGAGTAAACCCAATTTAGTTAGGGAATTTTTTACGATGATAGTATGGAGAGTAAACAATGAAAACTAAGATGGTTTTGGGAGAGAACCCAGTTGATTATGATATCCTTATAAGTATGAATTATCTACCATGGAAATGATTTTCTATGATTCTTTTTGTGATAAAAACATATTTCTTATACCATTGTTATGATCTCATGCCTCATTTCATTTGACTAAATTACTATTCATGTCTTATTGACATCCAATATTCATTATATGAATCATGATTATGATATTTGAGTGTAGGGAATGGATTTTAGTTTTATGATCATTTTATTATGCACTTAATTTCATGTTATTCTTACATATCAATCTAGTTTACCCTTACTGAGAATTTACAGTCTCCCTTTCATAGGTTTCCATTCCACGGTTTATGAAGAAATATATCAGGTACGATATTTCAAAGAAGGTTGTTTGTTTTGATAGTCATATTATGAGATTATGTAGTTTACCTATGAACAAGTTGTTTTTATTACAGGTATCCAAAGACAATAATATATTATATTATGTTAGAATTTTTTTCCTAATTAAATGATTAATTATTAATAAAATTAAATAAAATTGATGTATGATTAGCATGGGTCACTATATGGGGAACTCCCTACACTTCTAGAAGTCCTATCAATGATACCCAATATAAATGGTTACTCTAGTTAAATTCCAATAATTTTTATATCCTTATAATTTTTAACCATGTACTCATAGTTTTATAACCACATACTATTATATTATTCCATATTAACATAAATAATAGAAAAAATACATTGAGTCAATATTATATGACCATAAAGTCCTAAAAATATTTTATAAAAATGATCTTAATCTATGAATAATATTCCTTACTATATCAAGATAAATATTATGGAATATTTTCCACCATATATATTTTTAATCTACATTATTAAAAAAATATGTTTCATTAAATTATAGAGGTAAATAAAAATTATGAGTTTTAATGCTCTTCTTGGGGGATTTTAATCTATATGTAATTATAGTTACCCATCCTATAATTTTATACATTTTTTATCAAGGATGACTTCAAATCTCTATACCATGGATTTAGACTATTACATTATATTATGTGGGTATTAGTTCCCATTATTGGTGATATATATGAATACTCATTGAAAATAAATCCTAATATCAATGAACCCCCCCCCCCCCACATTCATAGTCATTGTGTCTTCATGAATAACTTCAAACTCCTATATCAAACATTTTTATCCTTCCTATATGACAAAAAAATAATTTCTAAAACACTCACTAATTTAGATAGATTAAAACTAGAGTATACCCTTTTAATGTTCCTAAACTATACCTAAATAAAATTTAAAATATTCACCTTCAATAATGAATCTAATCTATCACAAGGCCCTTTTCCCTTTTAGATAACACAAAATAATTTGATACTCTTCTACTATTATAGGATGACTATAAAAACCTTTTTTAAAAATTATCATTCTTATAAGAAGAAAAAATAAATGTTACATTTAAATATTCTTTAAGGACACTAATTTTTAGTGTAAAAATGTATCTTATTATAAAATGAAAAAACCAAACAAAACATTTTAGTCTTCTTAGATGAAATTAATATTTAATTTAAACAATTTTACATCATGGATTATGAAAAAATCAATTTTATTCTTCTAAAAGACCACAATAATGAGTTTTAAATATTATCATTTCTAGGAAATATAAAAACTCTAAGAAATACATTCAGTATTAATAGATAACACTAATCTCTAATCTAAAAATTTACATTCTGACATAACAAAAAACAACAATGAAGCCATATTTTCTTGTTGTAAAACACAAACTCTATGTTATCCCTTAATAATCCTAGATGAAACTAAACATAAACATATATTTTTAGAATTAAAAAATCAATATAAAACAAAGTATAAAATGGTCAACTTCATGGATGAGAAAAAGATCTGTTATACCATTTCAATATTCCTGGAAGACAGTATAATCCACAATAACTATTTATCTTCATAGGCAGCACTATGAAACAATTTAAACTTCCATATTCCAGAATATTGAAAATATTTATGATAAATATTTAATGAGGTTCCCTCTCAAATAGGTATCTCCCCTTTTTATATGTTTTTTAATGGGTCACTAAATAACTCTAATATTTAGGAGTTAATAATACAATGTTCTATATACATTGGGATGATGTATATATTCCCTAGATACTTTTATATAAGGATTAAAACTTTATAAAAACAATTTCACCTCCATAGGTTGAAATTAAACATGAGAATACACGTCATTGTATAATTAAACTATTGCATGAATTACAAATTATTATTAACCAAGCATAAGAATCATTACACCTTATGAAATGAATGTTCAATTTTATATATTTTCTCTTAAAAATACATCAAATTCAATCAATAGTTTTGTCCAATTTTTACAAGATTTTTCATAGGGAAAGATTTTGTAATCATTTATCAAATATATATGTTATTACTAGATTAAAAAATTATATTTAGTATGGGTTTTGTTTACATCTCATCCTCTCAGCAAATAACATTATACCCACTCTAATTAGAGTATAGTAGATCATGAAAAAATAAAAATTATGTTTGGAAAATTTTATTACCTCGACAGTTTGTATATTATGTAGAATTAATGTTTTTATAATGGTCATTCATTATATGTGATTATTCATAAGTGATTTAAAAATAATTTTCAATACTATAAAGTCCCATGTGATTATAATTTATGGTTATAAATATGAAAATTATGTTTTATTATGAAGTGTCTTTAAATGAATTTATAGATACACCATTGTGTTTTGAAATGTATTTTTCAATATTATTCAATAATAATTTTTTTATGATACACTAATTTCTATAACATGTTAAATAACACTATATGAATATTTCAAGGAATATTCAATATAATACGTTAAATTATATAAATACAATTATTCATATATATAATAACAAAATTTTACACTCTATTGATAAACATTTAGTTCTTTCATATATGATAGTGACATTTTCATTAAATATATATTATTATAAATGTTAAAAATAAAATTCAATTATAAATTATTGATAAACACAATATAATAATTTTTCTAATGATTTATAATTTCAATTATTATATATTTACCTTGTTATTAATTAACCCCTCCTTAAAAACAATATCATAGTCATTACCCTTCATACAGAAATTTTAAAAAACATACTATAAATAACCTACTCTATAATTGTAATTCAATATTTGGATCAATGAATCATATAATCCATTCAAGGAAAACCAATGATAATATAATAAATATACAAAATAAAAATATCACATTATTAATTTATTAAAGGATAAACTATTAATTTTAACCTTCAGTTTTGAATAACATCTCTTGGAAGATGATTATTAAAAACTACCTCCATTTTCTATTTTTTGAAATATATACCAACATTATCACACTTCATTAAACATTCTACTTTATGAAACATTATTTAATATAATTGTTATCTCTACTTTATTGTATCATTTGGTTCTTTAAAAATTGATCATTAATTAACTATCACACTCAACCAGGAGTGGTAACATCAATTCTATATTAAAATAATCCAATTGAGTTTTTATCCATAAATTTTTAGCTATCAACTATTTTATTACAATATATTATTCATTTAATGTAATTAAAGTCATAGAATGTTTCTTCCTACAATCCTATTCTATAAACATACATCATGAAATATATACCTCCAAATATGGACTATCAATCATCAATATTCTAAGGCCAATATAAATTTTTTATTTTAATATTAATAATGATGTCATTTTCTACCATAATTAAAGTGCTATTTAAAATTACATTTTACATACCTTATGATTCAATTTTATCAATTCAAGTGTGACTATTTTAATTTACATTGTGACCACAGATATAATGCTAAAAAAATGTCATACCATAATGTTATCATGTAAAGAGTATTATCGATAAAACATATCAAAAAATTATTTATATATATTCTGTCATCATAAATTGATATTTTACATAAAATATACATTTTTTACTCAATTTATTAGATTAAAATATTTAAAAAATCAATACATGATTATAATACATCTCGTATGATAAGAAAATAAAGTCACCTTGTTTAAATGAGAGTAACTCTTACAAAAATGATCTAAATTTGGAAAATAAAGATCAATCCATAAGGAATTGAATAAATTTCATATATTGTGAGGGATTCAAAATGTATTTGGATCAAAAATGAAAAAGGAATATTTTGTCCCAATATGATTTTTACCTATGATATCCTAAATAGGTAGAGTATCATCACACATTCAATTTTCTATTTTACTATAAACTATGAAAGTGTAATGTTGTGTTATATTTTATGAGTATAAAGAACAAATCAATATAATAATCTATTGTTGTAAAATTCCAACAAAACCCATTATCTCATATTATATGAAATTCCCCAAACCCAAAAGGTTTTTAATAAATATTGAGGTATAGATTAGAAATTGGGGTGGTAATTTTTTCTTTTACACACACACAACTGTCCATAAAAATAAAAAAACAAATAAAAATATTAAAATGATGCAATAATTAATGTAAAACCTCAAAATATAGCATCTACTATGTTTAGAGTTAAAGGAGAGATAATAAACCAAAAAACATATGTTAACGTAATGAAAGACATTGGAATCATGGTGGCACTACTCTAGAATCACATAACATAACCAACTCCCAATTTCCATCTCCATCGTCTATGATAACCACATCAGGAAGACCCACTAGTAAAATATGAAACCCTCTTATTTCCTATATCATTTAACATAATGTATTTATATGAACTAATGTCCATATTCGCTGTTTGAGTAAAATAAACCAGTATTAAATCACCAGGTGGATTTTTTTAGATGCCACTAAAAGAAGATACATGATGCCATAGTGTTTGATATATTAGTTATAAAAAATAACATATCAGTTAAAACAGATACATAGTTTATATATATAATAGTGGTGATAGATTTAAGAGATTTTCACCAAAAAGAAATTTCTTATCAACAATGGAAATAGTTAATTCTATTTCACTTATAATATCCATTATATATTCATTGATACACATGAACATTCAGGATAAATGAATTTTCCCATTATCAGAAGAAGTGATTATTCATACACCAAGTCATCACATGATAATAATCATCAGCTGGAATTTCCCAGGTGAACATGTCCCTATTGATAGGGGCCAATTCATATTCACCCAATCTAACCACATTTTTTCATCTCCTCACATCAAATAACATCCTTATATTGTAAAAATGGTTAATAATTTTATCATCCACCCATTGGGAACACCATTAACCCATGTTTCATGAACCATATAGTGAGTGTACAATCCATTAGTGTTTCAGTATGATAATTTAATATTAATGAAGGAAGATATGATTCTATATTTCAAAGAAGCTTCATATTCCAAATAATTTGGAAAGAGAGGAATCTCATTTACCTCAAAAATATCTAATATATGGAATCATTTCTTGATCTCATCGATTTCATCTAATTATATCATTTTTGAAATGAATCATAAGAATGATTGATCAAAATTTTTTTGATTCAAATGAGATGACCCTAATAAACCATGTATTTGTTCCTATTTTAATGAAAATGAGATTATATATAATATAAGAGAAGGATAAATCCCTTTCCCTTTGCTTCCAAGATCCAATGGGAAATAATTTATAAAAATAAATTTATAGATTTCCAAAATCATTATAATTATCCAGAGGAAGTTCAAGGGTCAATATCCATAATTAGGTAAAGAAGAATGATTTTTATGTGAATCTTTCTAGGTTTAAAATTATTTTTACAATTAAATAACTATTTAATATGGGTTAGAAATATGTCCAACATCCTTGATGATCACAAATTTCTAAATAAATTATATATTGAGGTTAAGACACATGGTTATAAAAATTGTGCACCAACTATGTGATTTACCATTCTCCAAGAACATCCATGTTTTGTGATTAGGCTTCACAATTTAGAAAAACTTGAACTAAACATATGACTTCCCAGTAACTCCCACATTTAGATCACACAGTTTTCTAGAGAGACATCAAGGTTTCCTATAACAATTCTCAAGTCATTACCCCAAAAAAACACATCCAAAATATTGTAAACCATTAAGGAATGATGATAAGAATATTGCAACTATTAGTTAACACAAATATAAATAACACATAGATTTTCCACATATCAGGGTGTTATATTCTCCCCAACATATTTCTTTCCATTACAAAAAGCTACATATTAACATTGTGTTTGAGTAGATATATCCATTAGTTTATCATGTATTCAATTTGTTCCTAGGTATCTACCTAAATATTAAATTTCTATTATAACATCTAAATAACTAAAATAGTTCTCTACCCCAATGTATTCACATTTTTATACATAATACAATTAATTTTAGGGATAAAGGATTCCTTAAGTTATAGAGTAATGTAATCCATGATAATCATGTGACTAGGATCAATATAGTACTTATTCAATTAAAAGATATGCGAAACATTATAAAAGGAACCAAATCATAGTATTAATGCTAATAAATATGAAAAAATTTCAATAAATTAAAAAATTAAAATTATTTGGATATATCAACGAGATATTTTTGGATACATGTGGAAAGAATGATTAACCAATCATGATGAAACATTAAGAAAAACTTTCACACTTGTATAAAAATTATAATGGGCGATGATAAAGATATTTCTATCCATTATGTCAACACTAGGTCATATCCATACACATCCAAAAATTTTGAATCTTATTTATAGTATTTTTGAAAAATATATTTCTTAATTATTGGTGTTTCAACTATTTAAACCCAACCAAGTTGATAAGGAAAAGGACAACTATGAAATTCCCCAAAAGAGGTCATATATATCATATTTAAATAATTCTTATTAGAAGATAATAAAAAATGGAATATGTTATTAAAAAGATCTAACAATGTCCATAAAAATATCTAACCCTATTGTCCAATGTGTGAATCATACATTCTTACTATTTATATATCTGAGGATGATATGTCATTCTCATAGTAAACTGATTTTTAGTTTCCTATCACTAAGGGAGACAAAACCAAAAAGTAAACGTAATAAATCACCAAATAAAATAGATTTAACTATTCCTTGAAACATAACTACTTAACAAATATAGAAATTTTCTAGATCATTTTGGACTCATTAGATGGAAAAAAATGTGCTGACATTGTGATTGAGTTGAAAATTACTCAAATAGAATCATGTTTCTAAATTATTAGCTATAGAAAATGGAAGTATTATATATAAATATTCTCTCATTCTCAAATATATATTGTCAAGGATTGCAACATAAAAAATGGACATTTATTATAAGACATAAAATTTTGATAACTAAAACATATCATAACATTAGACATAATATTTATTTACTTACCTGGCCTCTAAAAATGAGATTCCCTACCATGAAAATTATCTATATACATGGGTAAATAAACAATTTAGATTGGTGGAATTCCGATATAACTGGTTCCTATAATGAATATGGAATCACTATTTTATTTTGAAAATACATTTATGAGTTTTCATAATCTTTATAATCATACATGGTCTACCCATTAATAATGTTTTTCATAATAGTGATGTTTTTTGGAACTAATCGTTAATCCTCTTTGACTAAATCCATCTCCAAGTTAATTTCAAATTTATGGTATTACTATCTACTACATTGTTGTAACAAGTTCATGTCTCTATATGTGAGGATATATTTCCTTCTTTTATGATTAGTGTGGATAATTAACATTTCCCCAAAGAAACACTGGCTCCATTTTATAATTCATAGATAACTATGTTAAATTCCATGTCATGTGTCAATTACTATGGTCATGTGTTTGGAATTTTATTTATCTACAAACAATAACAAGATATCCATAAATTATTACAAAACCTAGTCCTAATCAAGATTCTTTAAATCAAACCACTTATCCTTGACCTAGTTGTTATATGATACAAATATGATCAAAACTGATAAAAGGCTTATTCTCCTAAAATTATTTTATAAAATCATTATTCCAATGGAAAGGAATTCCCATTATCAATAACACATTCAAGGGAGAATAATTCTTTGAATAATTTTTAATGAAGTGGTGATATTGGAGATAAATTTTGTGAAAACTATATATCCTAAAGTAATTATTTGGAAGCTTCCATGAAATTAGAAATAAGATATTCATAATATAAAAAATATGAATTTTTATGATATTTAATTCATGAATAAATGGGTATATTATCAAGAATTTATTCTACTAAAATTTTGAATAATAAAAGGTATCTCACTATATGATCTATTTAATTTTTAATTGATCTAAATTTTTATTCTTTCTTGGAGAGTAATTAAAAATGTTATCTCACAAATAATACAAAAAAGGAATCAATGAGAATATAAAATATATTGTTCATCACTAATAAAAACCACTAGTGATTATTTCAGACCAATGTGCATGACAATGTGTTTGTAACAACTATATAGAGTCAAAAATGTTTTCTGAATATCCTCTTTACATGATTGATTTGATGGTATCATAGTCATTTATTAGTTTATGATAAAAAATTGTGTATATTTATTATATCAAATAGATCATCAATTTAGGGATGAGGATACCAATTTTTATCATAACATGATTAATTTTTCGATAGTTGACACACAATCGAATCATGAAAATTGGTTTCATTGTGAATATAAAAATAGAATTATAAGGCAATGTGCATAGTCTAATAAACCCATTTTCTCCAATTATTCTTTCTGGTCCTTTATTTCAAAATCCTCACTTAAAGATATTCTATATAATGGAAGAAAAATACAACATTCATATAAATGTAGATTGATAGAAAAAAAGATTTTCCATTCAAAGGGTAACTTAATTAAATAATTTAAAATGACATATTGGTATCAGTATACTATTATTGGAATTGAAATATTTCTAGATTCATTTTAAGTTCCCATGGTCATTGCCTCCAATTATCTTGAGAAACGATCCATCTAAAAATTTTACTGGTCCCATACATCTATAATTCATATTCTATTTCCAATTTAATAAATGAACATGCCCATATAGGAATGAAGAAGTTACTTATCAAGATTAATAATAAATATGATATTTGAATTCAACTAAATATTCCATTCCAAATATTGAATAAGAAATAGAAATATCTAATGTAGATAACTCCTTAAGGAACTATAAAAAATAAATTGTTATAGATATATATAGTAACTTTAATAAATTATATTTCTATAAATCAAGATTTGTCTTAATACTCATGACATGAGGCATCATATCAACATGCCAGAAATTTTTTTAGCCACATTATACATAACAAAATTATGTGATGCAGTAGTAATGAAATGAATATTAATAAGGTCTTAGTTTATAATAATGGTACCTCACACCATCAACAGGACAAGATTGTAAATATAAATATCATATTTATCGCCATAAACCTATCTATAACTTCCCGTAGAATATTACCCATGTAGTGATGTCGAATGGAAAATCATGGTGTTCCTAGATATTATTTGTTTTATCTGATTCATAGGGTGATATCTATTATATTTAAACCATCTTGATTGACCATGGGACACTTGAGATATGTTTAATCCATATCGTACCATTTAATTTTGAGATTTAATGTGGTATTAAATGTGATGCTTTATTTTTTTAAATATTATTGATATTATAATAGTTGTGTACCATAATACTTCATCGTGTAATTATGATATACATACTAAAATAAAAATTGTAATATTATTTGATGTGGGGGAAAAGATACTCATTTAGTTAAATAATCCTCGGGTAACCGACTACCCTAGGAATAGTTATGCCATTTTAACTTATTACCTATAATAGAGTTCCTACCTACATCTGTATGGATGTATGTCTGATCTACACTTATATTCCCATCATGATATCCCCCTCTAATTGGTTCTTTATCCACCATATCCTAATAATATAAAAAACAAATAATTAAAACATTATAATGAATACTAGGTTATACACCTTCCTTTATTATTCACCTATTCAACCATTCTATAGAAGCCCCTATATGTGTGAAGAAAACTAGTTTTTCGAACAATGAAACATATTCTTTCACTGGTATAATCCGTTTTTTTTTCTAGAAGAAGTTCTTAATATTCACTATCAATATAGTGTGAAATGAAAATTGTTTTTTGAACACAACCTTAATATAGTCACATGTGAGAACTGAACTATTATTTTCATGAACAGTTATGTCCCACTATCATAAATCTAGGTCATTATGAATGTATATATCAATCTTTACCTTCATCACAATGGTTGTTCTAGGGAAAGAGAACATTTTTTCATTGTACTCACCAATTTTTCTACTTACTAAGAACCCAATTACCTTGAAATATTGATGGATTCTAATTTTTTAATTTATATATGTGATTTATGTGAAAAGGACCCTCATGTGAAGGTACCTTTTTTATAATATGAAATATATTCACATTACGTTGGAATAACTACTAGTTGAACTATAGTTTGGATGGAATGGCATTCTCTAACCAACTAAATTTTCTTATTTTTCATTATCCTTAGTGGTAGAATTTATATTCTATTTACATATCAATAATTTTTTAGTTTATTATTTTTTTATCCATAATCATTTTTTATATCATATACAATATCAAGATAATCTTAATTACAATTGAATAATTCCAAAATAATTTAATCAAGTGAAATGCCATCATAGTTGGAATAATATTTTCTACATTATGTTGACAATATTTTATCATCTAGATTAATTATGATGAGATGATATTGTGCATGGGAGTATTTTAGAAAAAACTTTAGACCCCAAACACCTTTGTAACCTAATAGTTAGTGTTATTATGTTAGTTATTTCATTTTATTTTATACATGACAAGTACTATAACATCATATCTCCTTTCTACCACACCATCTAATGGGCTAACACATATAATACGATTTTTAAAAATATGACCCAAAAAATTTTAATAGAGACACGCAAGGTTTCATTGAAAATATGAAACATTCCCTAGACACTAATTTTCTAAAATAAATTTTTAATGTTGAAAAAATATGAAGGTGAATATTTCACCATTTCACACCCACACACATCTAACAAGAAAATATAACAAAGACACTATACAAATTATTCTTGATTAAAACTAGAAAAAATGAATAAAATTATAAATTGTTAGAGTAATAATTGAAAAAATAAAATATAATAAAAATTTACTCCAAAAAATTAAGACATCAACACTGATGTTTTAATTTCCATAACATTAATGGTATGTTGTTTTACTGAAATGATGTACCTTGTAATTTTTTCTCAATTGGTGGTGTATCTTTTTTTAAAAAAAAGTGTCTCATTGTTATCACTTCAAAGGATTGGGGAATAATTGGATACATAGTGGTTGAAATAATACCACTGGATAGCTAGTGGAGTGAATCATCAAGATGGTGGTGTTGGTAGTATAATCTTCATTTATATTGAACCTCCTAAACAGCTAGTGGAAATCCACAGACCTGCATGGCCCTAGACATATGTAAGCTGGTGGTTCCTAGTTTCATGTTTCATTAATTTATTGTTTTCCATTTCAAATAATTATATTATATAAATAACACACATCATATTTCATCCCTAATGTGGCCAAAACATACCAGGGAGCTCCCCTATAGTGATTTTTGATTCCTCTTTCGCTCTAATTTGGTTATTGAAGTCTATATTGATTTGAATGCATCATTCAATGAAATATATATAATTAAAAATAATATTTATCCACATTAATTTATAATTTATCATAGATCTTTGAAATATTTTAATGATCTATATATTTACACTTACATTTAATGGGTGATTCCTGTTTGGTTGATATAACAATGTTGTATCATGGGAACTGGGTACTTCTCTTTGAATAACCCTATATCATATATACGTGATGTGTTGATTTGGGTAAGATGGCATGGATTTATTCTCTAGCCGTATTCACTTAGATGAATTCTTGTTTAGTAGGATCTTTTATGATATTTTGGAAGTCGTTCTACTAAACGTTGGTGCATGGGTGTGATTTCATTTTCATCCGTCTAGGGATAATGGAAATTATATACAACATTTCAAAGGTATGATCTTTACTATCTTGTACCCTTTTTGGTTTTTTGAACATTAATATCTTTTCTATTTTAGCTCAGTGTAGAGTCCCTCTAATGGTGTTATATGTTTTCATGCACAGGAAGCTCATGAGACACTTTTTTTGGTATTTTATTATATTCATTTATATGATGTTATTTTTCTTGTGATTTACAATAAAACATGTGGAATACATTTTTTGATATATTTTACGTCATTATATTTTTCATTACATGTTGATTTTGAATAAATGGTGGAACCTCTATTTTAGTGTTATAGTTGATAGGGGGACCTTTCAGAATCATCTAGTCTATTAGAGGGGTATTTTGGATGACACAAATCATTGGTTGTAGAATTTTATATTTGGCTGATGGTGAAATATATTTTTATTTGACTATCCCATGGGAGATACATTCTCTTAAGTATGGGTGGGTATTTGGGTGTTTAATTCTATATACAATTATTAAAGGATATATAGAATTGTATAATATAATGATTGGGAATAACCTTTCATAAGTGTAATGTTACTCTATTTTGGGTGTTCCATGCATTTGTACCATTGTAGGATAGTCACAAGTCATGGGTTACACTTTACCATAATAGTGGGTGTGGATTTTTTGTTCAAAAGAAGAAGAAGTTTTGAGCATAATGGTAGATGGAATAACATATATAATGTTATAATCTATATAATGATTACATATGACATTATTCTAGTATTGAACTGATGTAGTGGAAATTTGGATTTATAGAAGAATGGATAGAACATGATATCATTACATATGATTTATTTCGTTCATGTATACATATTTTCTATTGCATCATGTTATTCACCTCTACATACCTATCCAATTTTTTTAAAGACACCTTAGTGGTGTCCTACTAGGTTTATACCCACTCCCTACATTGGAATTGTCTTGTGTTCATACTTATTGATTAAAATTCTTGAGAAGGTTATGGGACTTTAATCAGGTGGCTAAGGAGATAAGAGTTGTCATATAATCATAGTACCAGGATAGTATTTGGATTTTTTCCAAAACATTATTATTTATTATAATTTATTGTTATACTGATTATACTTATTAACCAACAACAATGGGGTTTAATTGGTTATTATTTAATGACATAACATGAAACTTATTGTTGAATTAATTCAGGTTATGTTCTCATGTTTATATATATATATAATTTTAAATCTGATATAAATTGTTGATGGATTTGATTATCGATGGTATAGTTTCCCAATGTAAAATCATTCCCTTTTGAATAGTCGAAAACCTCTTCCATATGGGGGGTGTGAATGATATATTGTGTAACTCCATCTTGGATCCAGTTCTTTAGTTCAGGGTGTTATAAAAGAGAATCCGAGATTTTAGGTTTCCTTTAATTTATATTTGGGTTATATTGTAAAGGAGATAGGATATTATGAATTTGGGTGGGAGCGATTCCATGTTCTTGGGAAACTCATTCATAATGGACCTCCTAGTTATTGGTGGTGGGATTTATATTATAGGTTTATGGGATATAAGAATGATCAGGAATGATTAATAGGAATTTAAGATGAGATTTCATTGACACAGACACACAGAGATATATATACTATTTTGTTTTTATATATTATTTCATTAAAAAACACCTTGAGTCAGGTTAAAATTTTTGGTCAGATAACTATGTTATCAATTTTATTGATATATCAATAATAGAATTATTTAGTTGAGCATGTGTGTGTTGTTATAATATATATATATATATATATTATCGTGAAAAATTTGAAGGCACATAATACATGGGATTAGACTTTGGTATAACATAGATTCTTATATATTGGTTGTGGGTATCTCCAAGTATAGTTCATCTAATAAAAATACATGTTTTATGGCTTATAGAAACTTATGTTTTTATTGTATGAATGTTTTTATACAAATGATGTGAATTGATTTTTAATAATAGAAAAAAGTACATGTCAATAATGCTATATTAATCCTGATAGGGAGGATGTGTGAGTTCCACCATTAGTTATGAAACATAATTCACCTAATTATACTCTCTCAAAAACTATGGATGGTCTGGTGGTATATCCACCCATACCAGGAGTCTTACAAATTTCACAATATCGTGGTGGTGGTTCATAAATGATGATGGTTATCTCTTCCTGAAAATTTCAACAATAATATCCACTCCCATTATAGAGAAATTATGTTTATCATCCTATTTTAGACATGAATGAAATTATTTATTGAATCAATTATATGTTAAATTATTATGGTTATGAGGGTGAAGATGTCTTACATTATGCTTTAGGGATCGACTGGAAGGTGTAAGGTTGTTCTGGGTCAAGGAGGAAAGCATTATAGTGTTACATACAAGGTGTTTAAGGAGATATTATTTGAGTAATTCTTTCATAAAAAGGTGATTCTCGACCAAGAAAAAGTTTTTATAGAGATTGATTAGGGTAAAATTTTGGTTTATATATACTCAACTAATTTTTGGAAAGGTTTTTTTTATTTTCACCATGTTAAGAATGAAATTATGAAAATAAGCAGAGGATGTTTTAGATGAGCCTTCATTCTGAGAATATATTTTAGGATAGGGTATTATACATGATGACATATGTATAGGTGTTATACAATGACTTGAATATTGTGGATTCACTGGAGGAGTACATGCCTTCGAGTTTTATTTTATCTCATAGAGCCTTGATGACGAATCATTCTAGTGCTATAGTGAATACTGCTTTAAATAGTATGAAGAGAAAGGATGGGGATGTATAGTGAAGTGGATTATTAGTGGAGTACATAGGGATTCTTCTACACTCTCAATGTGAGAGGGTTCAACAAGGCTCTAAAATTATTAATGGAAGTGACACCTTAGTACTTCATACATGATTCCACCAATGAAATTTCACTAAAATGGAAATATAGATTATGTCTAGTGGTTTTTTTCTATGGTAAAACATCCAAACATAATGAGTTCTGTTTAGGGTTCGATAAATGGTACTAATCAAAAAACTCAAGAATCATATACCATAAGGGATTAGTAAGTCTATACACTACAGGGGAAATTTCATGCTCCTTATGAATTTAATGTGTATGAAATGGAGGAGTTTGTAGACAATAGATAGAGGGACCTTCTATAGTTATATGTATAATTCTTATTAGAACTTTGTTATTCAAAAAAAAATTGTCCTAAAATTTTCTTATTAATTATTGTCATATAATGTTTTCATTATCCAAGATTTTCCATTAATTTTACCCACAATGTTTCTCTCTCTTAAAATGTGTTTGTGAATTATAATAGAATATCATTGGTGACGTCATGAATGTAGCATAATATTTTTTATGATAATTTTTAGAATACAATATCTTATAGTTTAATATTTCATTATTAATTTTAGAATAGTCTAGTTGAAAATTATTCAAGATCATATAAACTACTATAAAATAAATCAATCATTCAACATGCCTAGACGAGAGAGGTTTTTATTCACAAGTTAGTGGAATACTTGAGCATGAATGATTTCATTAGAACTGATCCATATTAGAGCTATCGTGAATTAATTATTAGGTTTATATTTCATAGAAATATTAGTTGTATCCTACCATACATTCCATCCAATGATGAATTTTTACCATGATGAGTTTCTAGATAAATTACCAAGTCTTCATAAAAATTGAAGGATTTCATTTAAGATTGGGCTTATACATGGAGATCAAATCAACACTGATGCCTATAAATCATATGGAACTATTTTAGTTGACAGTATTATAGTCAAATTAGTGAATTGTAATTTGATGGTATTTATCAATCCACAAATAGATTTTTTGGGAGTATTTTTGTTTTTTTAAGAATTCGTCTAACAATATATGGCACAATATAGACATTCAATATCCAAATTTGATAAAAGTTATTAATAGTTTCCAAGTTACCATGATTGATGATATGAATAATTAGATACTAGGTGCCTAGTTTTGTACAAGATATATATTCAATTAGGCTACCCTTAGCTATGATTTTACTGAAAAAAATTAGGGTTATATATGAGTGCCTTGATTAGTGTTAAGAATACATTCTAGAGGTAGAGAGGCAATTTATGATACCCCATATTTTGATTCTTCCATATCATGGGATTGGATATGTTGATTATTGTATTTACATTGTTCTTGATTTGAGTCTTTTTCTGACAGAGAAACATTTGTAATTTACTTATGGGACACTCTATATGTTTCCCCACTAGTTGAACAACCTAATACATTGATATAGAAATAGAAAATTTTATTTCATTCTCTAACGTTATTGAGATATTATCTCTCTAATGAGTGGTTCAAAATTTACATGGACAACATGTGATTATGATATGCTGTCTCTCAATGTGATTTGATTTTTTTATTTGGTTTTATTGGAATATCAATTCACATTAAATTATAATATTTCATATCCTTTAGGGGATAGTAATTTAATCGAAGATTCACTCAGTAAAAAAATTCAATAAAATAATAAGAATAGAGAGTGTAATTATTAACTGTAATGAAATATGAAGAGTTTGATGGATGATTTAATAGTAGAATCATCGAATAATCATGGTTTAATGACTTGTTCATCATTAATTACACAAATATTTTAGTTAAATATATAATGGTCATCCAAGAGTAAGATCTCGAGTGTGTTGTGATGTAGGGGTTCTTAGTAGTGGATTATTCCATTAATGGGTTGCCTTTAGATGACGATGACATGATAATATTTTATAAGAGGGTAGTAGTTCCATATTCTATTATAGATTATATAAAAAATAGTTGTTCTTAAAACAATATTTTTCATCCATGATCAATAAATATGTATCATTATATTTTGAATCAGGATTGGTAGCCATAATCAATGATTTATGTCATCAATTTTTTTATGCCTTACATAAATGAGGGTAAATGTTTAGAATCACTATCTTGATGGTTTTTTATCCCCTACTAAGGCATATGTATAAGTGGAATGAAATTATAATTAATTTTATTTGGGTTTTACCTAGTAACCTTAGGAGACAAATTTGAATTTGGATGGTATTTGATCTCATAATGATTGTGACACATTTCACACCAATTCAAGTGACCCTTTCAATGGGTTTATTTAGGATACTTATATATAAGATAGTTTATAACTCATGGAGTTCTAATGGGTATCATGTTCAACTATGGTCCATGTTATACATCATGGTTTTCCGAGGGCTTCTAAAGGGTTTGATTACCTTATTATAATTCAGTATAGTGTATCATCTATATACTAATGGACATTCAAAGAGGATGGTCATGATATTCTAGGATATGTGGGTGGAATGAATTTTGTACTTCATTGAAGAATATATCATTATTGGAGTCACCGTAAAACAACATTCTCCTATATTAAACTCAGATGGAACCTTTTGAGGATATTTATGGTCATTCATGTCACTCAATAACATGTAATAACTAGAATGATTATGTAGTATGTGTGCCTCCATGTTTGGTATAACAGACCTTAAAGAATATTTATATTATATAAAATTATTCAATACAGAAATAGATATGGTAAAAATAAAATATCGATTAGAGGATACATCCATTCTAGTTCGTTATAGGAAAATGGGATCACCTATGGCTAATTCCTCTATTAGGGTATCGACATTTATGGAAGAATTTGAAGACAACATTGAGAGTTTCTATACCATTCATGATTGATGAGTATGTCCGGATAGTAACCAATCTTTTTGAAATTCCACAATGATATTGACTTCAGCATTATGTGTCGTATATGTCATTTCTCCAGAGGTACATGATGGATCCTATGAATTTCATCGACAAATAATATGTGGACCTGCATCCTGATGCACATATTTTGGATTATCTAGTGTGGATCATTTATTTGGGTAATAATTTTTTATTGGTGTAGGTGGTAAAACTTTTCAATGTCCTGTTGTATAAATTTCATATTTTTGTGGTGACATGGGAGTGTTAATAAAATGGTTGTGCCCAGTGGCCTGTTCATTTTAATTAAGATAAATAGAGGAACATTATGTGGATAAGAAGTCATTATCAGTGGATAAATTTATTATACACTACATTTAGTGTATGTTTTTATAAAATTATGACATAACATATCGTATTTTCTCTAATGGAAGAGTTCCTTTTTTGAAAATCAATTTAATCGATTTTCATCAGAGGATGGAGTTATATTTTGATTCAATTTTTTTAAATAAGGACTCCAGCTAACCAGTGGAGTGAACTATATTTCCCATGGTGATATCGGTATGACCTTAATTTCTATAGATCTAATCATCCAATTGGTGTAAAGCTAGTTTTTAGCAGATGGTTCCACCAACTTGCTCGTGAGCCTCACCATTGAGGCACACCATTACACTTATGGCCTCGAAAATCTTGCATAATTATTGGAATTTTATTATATTCCCTCAAATATTATTATTAAGATAAATACATAATAATATGATCCAAATTTAATGATAACCACCTTAAGATCACTCAATTTGTTCTCATGAATTCCTCATCCCCTATTCTCGGGTTCTGGGAGCCTACATTGATATGAAGGAATCCAAAAGGATTGATCCATCTAATCTTTGCCAAATTATCTTCTTATATTGGTAATTTTTCATATATTCAAACAATATTATATATATATACATATAGATGAATCTCTCCTAGATATAGTATAAAAACCATTCTTGATAGATAAATCAGTGTTCTATCATGTGAATTGGTGAACAATATTTGATTGATTCTACATCTACCAGTAAAAATGAGTCGATTTTTATAATTTTATGTGGATTTAATCTATTTTCATTATTGACATGATTGGATTGTGTATATGTTTCTATTATAGATTTAATTTTGTGGTATGGTATGTTGGGATTTTTGGGAATCCTATGAGGTCGTGGTTTGGTTATCTATATATATTTTTCGTAAATATATTGTTGTATTCGAGAAAATTATATCATAGAACATTTAATATGACCTTCTATATGTTATTCCATTATGTGTTATTCCATATTTATATATTGTTTATATATAGTTACCCAAGAATTCCAAACATAGATATCACTTCTCCATATAAGAATACAAAATACATAACAAAATAACCCATGCCAAAATCATATAGATCTAATACATTAATAAAATTTGACATCTAAACTACTGATTCATAAGTGAACTATATCATCCATCACAATATACATTATAACATTCATCCTTCTTAGAAATTCCATACATAATAAAATTATTCAAAAACAGTAGAATGTAAACTTAATAAAGGGTGAGATTATATGGTTAGTAAGGGTAATACAAGGATATATTATCATAAAATTTGCATAAGGGAATTATAACATGAGGATTAAATTTAAAATCAATACACTACATTTAATATATCTTAAACACTAATAATTGAATTAGTCATGGTAGTTTATGAAAAATGAATCACAATGGAATCTGTCAAAATATTCCATGAGGGTATAAAATTAAAATAAGACATATTTTTGTGGAATATATAAAATCAATGAAAATATTATGTCTATAAACCCCAATTTATTAAAATAAATGTGTATGAATATTATTAACTGAATTATAGGATATATATAATTGACCAACACACTAAAAATTAATGTAATAAATCATAAAAAATAGGTATTAGAGTTTCAAAAAATTTGTTTTATGTTTTAGATATATGTTTTCGGGAAAATGTATTAATCTTATGAGAAAATATTATTATTAATTTATATAACATATATAAATAATTTTTATAAAACTGAAATCATATTTAAAAATATTATTTCAAAATTACCTTAGTTTAATTTCAATAGTGTTTTCAAAAAATATAGATTTTCCACATAATAGTGAATAGTACCAATTTTTATTGATGTATTTTTTGTTTTAAGAATTATAAAATGTCTATTTTATTTAAAAATAATATTATAATAAAATTACTTCTCTTATATTATTAGTAAATTAATCATGTTCATTGGAATCAAATTCATGACATAATTTTTTATAAAAATAATTTATACAAAATATTAAATATTTTAAAAAAACTACTTATCATTGGGTTTTTTACTTTTATTTAACTTATAAAAGATATATATAGTATAATTGAATCCATATTTTGAATAATCCTATTAAAATTAGGTAAATAGGATTATTATTTTTTATTTATAAATAGTACATGTGGTAAAATTTATCATCATTGTAAAGGGTAAATCGTGTAAATATAAGATAAAACTAACAGATAATGTTCTAATATGTCATCTTAATACTAATTGGATGATGGGTTTTGAAAATTTGTCAACTGATAATTGATATATATTTTTTAATGTAAATTTCTTCATAAAAATTACAATAATTATATTTTAATCAAGGAATGTTTCAAAATATGACTCCATTAGATTAAAATATCTTCATTTTTTTATTGGTAAAAAGGAAATTTATGATCAAATATAAATGTATATATTCAAATTATTTAAATTATTTTCATTATGATAAAATAATATTTTTTTATAATTATATAATTACCATAAATTCTTCTATAATTCCAAAACAATATTTAATAACATAATTGTAAAAAATTAAATTATAATAAAAATATTTAAAGTTGTCGAATATGAATTATCAATATTTTTTAAATAATTTAGTTGATTAATATGAAATAATATTATTGTTATAATTTATTATATTCCAATGTAATAATTCTATTTAGTTATTTTCATTCAAATTTAAGTAGTTTTGTCAATGTTGACCTAAATTATATTTTTTAATCAAATAGTTTATTAAAATAATTCAAAATAAATAAAAAATGAGAAAAATGGAAATGGATGGTATGATATGGTTATAATTACATCTCACATCCATTTATGGGGCAATTTTCACAATATATGTACAATTATAACTATTTTAGAGTGAAAAGTTTTTTCTTATGGTTAAAATTAAAATAGGATAACTAAGAGGTAGAACCAAAATATAAGGTTTTGAAAAAAAAATTACACAAATAAATATTGTACTGGTTGATGGGAATATTACAAGATCCAATAAAATAATAAATGCCTTAACATATTGAGGCATTTGAGTTAGATAATTAATTTACTATAATTTAATATTTTATGAAATTCTTAGTGTGCCACATCCCTCACTAATAAATGGTAACCTATAATTTCGCTAGTTCACTCCACATTGGGATCCCTATCTTTACCATACCCTAAATAATTATCTTACAAACACCATTATTCACATTCATGAAGTATTATTATTCTTAAATTACTAATCATAGGGTCTGTGATTGGATTTCTAAATGTGTTCTTTCAAAAAAATGTAAATCGCCTTAATTAATATCTTTCTATTTTAATTCTACTTTTTTCCACCCCTGTGTCTATTTTATTTTTCATAAAACAAATAAATTATTCATTCTAGATATACAAAAAATTTATTATTATTATTATTAAAATTTCATTATCCATACTTTTTACCATCAAATATAAAGTGAAATAATCGGTTTTACAAACATGTTACATCCCATATCCACGTTGCAATACAATTTATTTTTCATAACTATATTCCTTATATATGTATTGTTATAAATATATTATTTATATATGAAATTTAAAAAAAATTATTCTACTATATTTATAAAATTATATTAACCTTCTAACCATCTAATCCCTTGGAAAACGATAACGGTGGTGATGTGTATATGGGGACCATGTCCTCTATTAAGAAATGTAATTTGTGTTTAATTTAAATTTTACAAAGATGATTATATTAATTAATTTAATGAATTAATATGATAAATGTGAAATATGAATTATTATTCAAAATTTAATTATTATTTACCTATATTTCATTCCATCCATAGAAAATAGAAAACAACATTTTTGCATACATATGACCTACTATACCCATGAATGGTTTGTTTAATTTACCTATATTTAACTTATTGATGAAAATAAATATGTATATAATGAATATATATGATTATTATCATTAATTATTATGAATTAAACATTCTAAATTTACATTTATTGAAACTATGGAATCAAAACATACATGAAAATGGAAATAGTTTTCATCCAGTATAGTGATTTAATAAATAATTGTTAATAACTGTGTGATAAAGGGTTATAAGTAAATAATATAATATTATATACATATTATTAGGGTTACATAAAATATTTGTAACAAATATATATTTTTTATAAGAGAGGTTCAAAAGTGTACTAATGCAATGAGTCTTTTGGTAATGATTTATTTCATAATCTCATCATTATTATTGATTGTTTATTTTTAAGTATCTCTTGGGAGAATTGTTTTATAATTCTCTCTTAAACAAAATTCTTTATCATAATCTAGTTATTCAAAAAAAAATTACATATAATAACCTTATTTCACATTATTTTTCAATTAAAATAAATGATATATGTTTTTAAAAAATATAATATTATTTCTATCTTCAGTAAAAAATAAATTTTCATCCAAAAGGTATGTTCTCAAAAAATAATTTTCTGAATATTTTATTAATTATCCATGTGATTTTATAAATAAATATTTAACAATTTTAGTATTTTTATAAATCTATTTAAAAGGAATCTCAATCACATTTTTTAATGATTTAATATTTGTGGTTTTTAGAATAATGTGAAACGAATGATTTATGATCATATATGGAATATACATAATTTCATATTATCATGACCACTCATTCCATTCAAGAATAAATGACATGTTCCAATGATTATTTTCAAAGAAAATTTTTTCCTAATATTCTGTATTTTTTAGTTTTTAAAAGTGATTTTAAATATGGAAACAATATTTTACTCAAGAATGATTTAATGAAAATGTTACCATATTAATATTCATCAATGAAAACAACTCTTATATTACTTATCATCCATTGTGCATATGTTGACATTATATCATTCCTATTATTTTCATGGATGTTGTATGATTAGTTTAACCATGGATGTTCTATTTTTATACTATATCTATATTTATTTAGATGATTTGTGATTATATTTTCTTATTGGGGAAAGTATTAACATTTCTTATGATACATTTCCCAAATGAATTTTTATGTATATTATATATTTCCCAATTCATATAATGAATGATTTGGATATTATAATTGATGGGAATGGACTTATATAGCCCCAAGATGCATTAATGGGTAAAATGAGTAAAAATTGTTTCAATATAGGTAATATTGAACCAAACAATTTACACACATTTTTACATTATCATTAGATATTATTATCTATTAATAAAACACATAGGTCATAAATTACTATAATAATTGAAATACTTTTATTTTATTACATAAAATTATTATAAAACATGAAATCCAAAATTTAGTCTCCATAATGGCTTCATAAAATCTATTTTATCTCCTAAAAGAACATTGGATAACCTGGGGAAACATAAAGAATGTGATGTACTAAAAATACATATATGAGAAACAATATCATAAGGAAAAAAACATTTGAGTCGAAGTTATAACATGATATTATAAAAGAGAAGTCATATGAGTAATCTCAATGAATAATAACATAATGAACATGGAATAATAAGATCAAGGTAACATAGTTAATTTTGAAGAAACATATTTCAAGATATAAACATTAGTTTAGGATAACTTCATTGTCAATTTCACCTTGGAAAAAATATCTCACAATATTTTTTTGACACTCCCCAATACCATATATGTCATATCAAAAGCCTAAAAAATTACTTAAAAAAGTGGAGTTCTATATGAGTGGACCCATTATATAATTTTCATGATCTAGGTGTGACACATAATGAAATTTAATCATAAGTAATAACATAATAATTACAAATTGAAATAAATTTGGTTACATGATCTAGCCTCATATCCTAATAAAATAAAATTTAATAATTCAGAAAATTTAATAAATGAATATTGGGAAACAATTAAATTTTAAATAGAAGGTTTAATAATATAGTTAAATATTTTATAGATATCAATAAATAATTAGATCCATAATTTTGATGGTAGATAAACCAAGTTTGAGAGAGAATGGTCATATCTTGATGAAATGTGTGGGTTAGAAATATTCCATACCATGATCCTGATTATTCACATGAATTTATTATATTCTTCAATAATAAACTCTAGTTAATTATTTACTTTTTTAACAACTTTTTTCAATCTTATTATTCATTTTATTTTCTTAATTTCAATGGCATGTTAAATTAAAAATCAATTTTGGTTCATGTGAGTCTTTCTAATGATTTACATCTCATATGTCGAAAAATGAAATTGTTTCGTTTAACATGATTAAATATATTATTAATTACTCACCTCCATATATAAGTATCATTTTTATATAAATTTTATATCTTTAAACAAAATAATTGGTGATTTTAATGAAAAATTAATTACATTACAATCATGAAGATGATAGGCCATACGTATTCTTGAGAAACGGTTCAATTTTTCATTTATCGTGTGTTAAAGAATATAAGAATTATTTTATAATTTAATAATTGTATTCATATAATAAAAATAATATTATTTAATTACCTACAATTACATATACCATCCATTTAATTTTGTAATCAAATAATCACATCTCTACACAAGGTGGTAGTTCATCGTACAATAGAATGAAGTTATCATTTATTCAATGGATTTTAAGGTAAAAAATAAATGATATATTTAATTTAAATAATTATTAATATTTTATTAATACCATATATTAATATAATATTAAATCATATTACCTTCTATATAAATCATATTTGGAAAATGAAGGACGTCACTTTTTCATGTTTTTGTCTGATGTACACTGAAAGAACATTATCATATTTTCTACAGAATAACAAGAAAGAAGTTATATATGATATTATAATTAAAAAATTATAATTATATCATAAATATAATATATAATAATTTTATAAATTATTATATCAATATGTGACAATATGTGATGTAAAAACATTTCATCTTTACACGAGGCGATAGTTTTTCAAACTCACAATAAATTGTATTATTTTTCATCTGATGGAAGCAAATATGGATTTATGTTATTAAAATAAAACTGTAAAATATTTTTATTTTGGAAATATTTATTATATTATAATTATGATATTGATTAGTATTTTAATGATGTGGAAGAAGAAAAAGCAAAGATGATCGGTTAAGATCTTTAAATATTCTTCAGACATCTTCATTAATTTTTTACCAAAATCGTTATTACTATGAATTTATTATAAAAATCCTCTATGTTTTTGGGAATATTGAAATTATGTTATTGTTTATGTATTTTTGGTACTAATATGTTTTTGATGTGCATAAAGTAGAGGATATGTGTGTGTCTTAATAAGGTGGGGGGACACACTTTGAATTTTTTTAAAGGAAGAATTGCACCCATAGTTTTCCCAAGGAAAAGGGATAAAAAAATTTTATTTGTGATCCTTATAAATGAACTAGTTAATTTATAACTATTTCATAGGAATTATAAATGTTTTGGTTCATTTTGAAACCATTTATTTTTATTTTAACCCCCTTTAATCTTATTTTTATTTTAACCGATGTAATTTATTTTTTATTATTATTACTATCTATTTAGTTAAAAAATTGTTTTTACCTTATTAGATAATCTAAATTATTATGATTATATATATATATATATGATAATTTGTTTCAATTTTATCTCCTATATATTAATAATTTAATAAAAATTTAAACCTAATGAAATGTTGAAAAAATTGGTTTTCACAAAATTTATTTTTGATTTATAAAATTGTATTATAATAATTATATTCCATGTAATAATATTAAATGAAATTTATATTTATATATATAATGAATAAATATCATTAAAATATTCTTTTAAGGGGTAATTATAATTAATAAAAAACTGAAACATTATTCACTTTAAAATAGTTTTCAAAAATAATGTGTTTTAATCATATGAATAAACATATAATAAAATCTAATGTAAATATGAATTAAATGAAATTAATTGGATTTAATTATAAAAAATATTTAATTAATAAATATAAAAATAAATAATTATTATTATTATTAATAATTTATTGGAAAATAATAACAATTTTATGAAAATCATTATTTCTCACTTTTTACATTAAAATTATTATTTTTACAAAAGTCCAAATATTTAACTATAACATAAAATTGATATGATTATTTAAAAAATTATTTTCATTTTTTAAACCAATTTTTTTAAATTTTATCAAAAAAATATTCATTATATTTTCACACTAAAAATAATTACAAATGTTTCTGGGGAAAAGATATTTTATTAAAGAATAAATGTTAATATTTAAAAAAAATGTGATTGGTTAATATTAATAAATAAAATTATATCTATTAGGGAATTTATATATATATATATATATATGTAGTAAATACTCTACCTACCTACCCATTTAATGGTTTAGTATTCAATATTATAATAATTCAATTTTTATTTTGGATTAGTGTTGTGTCACATACATTATCGAACATAGATTTCCCTTATCAAATATCTATGGGTTATATTATTCCACCTCAATTAATATCACCCTTGAAATTTTATATTAAATAGTATGGTGAAAGTACTCCAAAAGGTCTAGGGACAGGATGACCCATCCCTACCAACCTTTATTAAAAAATGTAAAGTACAAGATTCATGACATTACAAGGGGGGTTTATAAAGCCTAGGGAATAATTTACCACCCATGTCTGCCTCAACAAGACCAGACAACTCATTTGGGATAACAAAAGACCACTCTAATCAAGGTTCCACAATGGACCTCTTTGAGAGTGCATTAGCTACCTGATTGGCCTCTTTATAATCATGAGTCACATCAAGCAACAAGCCACAATTTATTCGTTGAAGGCAATCAACCCAAGGCACCAACATCCACCAAAAAATTCCTTGATTTTCTCCTAAGAATATCAACAGTCACTTCAAAGTCATATTCAACCCAATGAAAATTCCATCCATGATGGGACGCATAGGAGACAACTTTAATAATGGCCCAGAGTTCCAATTCAATTGTCGAGCCTGACATAATGAAATGAGAGAAACAACCTTTAATGATGCCCCGATAAGTGCAGAAATATCCACCAAAACACAAAGGGCCAGGTGATCCTGAGGCCACCCCATCAACATTCACATTTAACCAACTAGGTATTGGCGGAATCCACATGAAATATTTTATCAACAATGGTTTCTTTTCAGGGCCCAACATGCTTTTATTTCTTTGGAAAATGAAGTTGTTTATGTCATTGTTCATACACCTAGACTGCACCATAAAAGCAGTGACGATAGCCCGATGAATAGATCTAACACCATCTTGAAATGAAGGAAACTTGCTATCAAAAATGGAGGCATTCCGAGCTGCCCAAATGATGTCAAGTGGAGCCCTGACCGCAGACAGCAGCATACCCCTATCTTATGGACTACAGGTGGCTATATCTACCAACATGAGCAGCTCTTTACACCATCATAGGCCAAACAAACACCAAGGGAATACTCAATATTAATCCATACCTTGTGGGTGAAATAGAAGCTACAAAAAACAAGTATTATAGTCTCCTATGCTTCCATACAGAGGAAGAAAACAGAGGCAATCTGCAGGCCAAAGATCAGCAAAATGGATTGTACATGGGTTTTTTTTTCAATATTATCAAGACCAAAAGTATATAGATGGAGGGATGAAATTCATGTTGAAATCCATTAACAATCATGGATTAGGAGCCCCTTGTCACATGTTGTTGTACCATAGGTGGGTGCTGATGATTTCTATGGAACACAACTTCTAAATGAGGGTATCTCTAATAATGAACTGATATCATTGAATTTTATCATGAAGATTGTCAAAAATAAACCCATATCTGTAGGGATTAGCTGTGGAGATATAAAATGTTGAGGTGTTAAACATTGTAATATGTATTTCAATCTCCTCACATATTGGTTTTGACATCCACTCAGTGCTCCATGCATTACGGTTTGATGAGCGACTCACCACCCATTTTAAGTATTTCATAAGGCCATTAAATGAATATCATAGAAAAGCCCAAATGGAGGAGAGGGTGTAGAGAGAGTAACCATCCCACAATCTTGAGACTAAGCTTTCTGAAAGAAGTTCAAGAAATGGATCATCATAAGTGATCAGCTTATAAGTAAACTTGGACAGAAGAGATTCATTAAACATACTCATATCCTTAACACCAAGTCCCCCCATACTGATAGGCTTGATACACTCCTTCTAAGCTACTGTGACAATATTCTTATAAATGATGGATCCAGTCCATATGAATTCTCTAATTTGAGATATCTAGTACATATGTCCTCAATTCGGTTACATGGAATATGTCATGTACTTACAAAATGTTTGGAAATGGTGATAGTTCAAAGGCCACACCACCATTGTAATCGTGAATCTTTGTAACGCCAATGTACATGGGTATTTGATTTTCCTTCTTCCAAAATATAAATAAACTCTTCCATATATATACATTTAGAAATAAATTATTAAAAACATTAATCTCTAGGTCTCGTCAATTATTGATAGCAAAGTACTTATATGGACTCTGAGTAGTCATGATGTTTTGGTGAATGATCTTTTCCATTTCAATAATCTCCTCCACAATTATATGCCCCAATAGTATGCATTTAGTGAATTCATCCCAATACATGAGGGTTATACATATCTTCCCATAAATATATTCATAATGATATATTTTTATTTTTGAGTGAATGTTATTAGTGAATGAAAAGTAAACGAGTGAGATATATTGATCCCATCCTTCTTTGAATTCCATGGAGATGGATGTCAATATATCATATAGTTATTTAATAGTATACTCATATTGAAAATAATTTTGGTGTGATAATCGTTATTAATGTAAAAAATGGTATTTAGATAATGTTTTTGGAACCTTTTTAATGTATCATTAAATATAGGATCTATACTCATATAATTAATAGTGGTGTTCCATGGATCCTTAAAACTTCGTTAATGTATTTGTTTTTAAGATGATTTTATTAGAATTAAAAACAATTTTAATTGAACAAAGTAGTATTCAAATTTCAATCCACCATAGACCCAAACAAATTATTTTTTATGATCTATTTAAATGTCCAGTAAAAATTTCTATGGTTCTTTTATCCCTTTCCCATGTGGTTATGGGTAATAGTTTCATTATCCGCTTATATTTTTCCTATTTATCCTTCACATGATGACATAAACAACAATTTTCTATCATATCCAAGATCTCCTTCTTTATATTGTCTCATGAATATTTTTCTAATAGATTTTAATATATTTCCATTCTCCCTGGGTGGATGGAAAAGGTATAGATATGTGCATCATTCAAGAAATCCATCTTTATCATGGGAGTTTATGGTAAAAAATGTATTGGCCAAAATATTACAACTCATTCTTCGCCAAGAATTAAAATTTTGGATTTAAAATTAATTATATCTTGCACATTCCTATTATGTTCCAAATCATCTCTATGTGAATCCATCACCTTCTATAGAATGGATTGTTAGGTAATCTTTGGATAATGGAATGATGATGTTGCATCATTTAAAATTACCTTGTCCATCTCTTCCATGTCAAAGAATATAGTATCCCACTCAATTTTCATCATTGGTAAATCTGATGGATCATTGTTTTTCTTATATTATATTCGTCCATATTTTTATTCATGAGATCATAATAGTTTGTTCTATCACATTCCTTGATTGGTTATAACATTATTTTATGGTGAACGTTAATATTCTTCTGTTTGAATATATATTTTATGGTATTTTGATACATATATATTTCTAACTTCTCCATAGAGATATATTGCATCCATATTTTCAAAATAGTGATCACTATAAGAAACTCTATATCTTGTGTGGGAAAGTTCTGATCATTAAATTTATATATCATTGAGGATTTGGATATCAGTTTATCATTTTGAATTAGTACATAACGTAATCTATCATTTAAAGAATCAATTTATACAACGAATCATTTATCACCTGTGGGTATAATAAGTACTATTGTTGTGATAAGACTCTTTTTAAACTACTTAAAGGAGTCTTTATATTCATTATTCCTAATATCTTTTACTTTCTTCCATTTTGTCATGGTAAATGGTTTTGATAGTTGCAAAACAAATTCAAAAATATTAAATAACGCCTATATAATCTATGGAAACTAGGGATCTCTATTGAAGATGTTGGTATTTATCAAACATATATTTACTTCATCATAGAAGGTTCTATATATATCTCTCTGATACTAAATACTATTCTCCATGAATGATAATTATTTTATAAAGAACTCACCTTTACTCGACATTACATATGGCTTCTCCTTCACCAAAACCCTTATGATGGTATTCAGATACTCCTCATACACTTCCTTGATTTTGTATCAAATCAAAATTTCATATATAAACACATCCAATTTTTTTAGGTAATATTTAAAGAATATTTTCATGATGGTCATAATGATTTAATGAGAATTATTTAGTTTTAATGAAATGGGTATGAACATATAGTGTCAATAACATGATCAAAAGTATTTTTTCATAATATCATCCTTATACGTCGTTAATTGGTGATATCTCGTCAGAAGGTCTACATTAGAGAAATAATGATCCCCAAGTCGTTAATTAAAAAAACTTCGATCTGTGGAAGGGGAAACTTATTCCATGTTATGGTACTTTTCATTAAATTGTAATCACCATATTATAACATTACTCTATCTTTCTTCCTAATGAAGATTACTGGTGCACTCCATGGTGATGAACATTGGCATGTAAAACTCTTATCTATAATCTCTTGTAATATCTTTTTCATTTATTCTAACTGAAAGGTTTATATCCTATATAGATTCATCAATGTGGGGAGTGATCCCATAATAAGTTTTATTGGGGAATAATCCTCTTAACTGGGTGGGAGACCAAAAAATACATCATGGAATACATAAGTATATTAGCTCAAAATGGGTAAGTCAATAGGCATTATTATCTCCTCTTTGTCTATAATTTTATGAAGATATGTATTCTAATAAGACAATAATATATATTCTTGAATAGAAGGTTCAATTTAATATTCATCCTACGCCATACACTTATATAGAAACAAATGATGAATTGGGGCTCAGAGAGTGATCTCCCTATCTTGGTAGTATATGCTAGCTTTATATAAGTATATCTAATCCATGCCCAAAATAGTACTGAAATCCACTAATGGAAGTGATACCTGATAAAATAGAGTATTAAATCTGAAGACATTGATGGGGGGAGTTATATACTTAAGATGAATTAATTACACTATTTATTGTTATCATAAATAGCAATAACCCTATATTTTGATGTGGTTTTTGAATAGTTCAATATAACAAACTAGATTTATGATAATTTATATAAAAATAATCAACAAATATATTTGATATTTTTAAATGAATAAATAGTATACATGTCACCACATCATTGATATATTACACATTTTTATTAGTGATAATATCTTCCCTTCCATGCAACCATAGAGTTTATTATCCCCAATGATCACAAACTACTCTGGGTTTAAGGAATTTTCTTGCATTGATCATGTGTTACTCTAAGAAAAAACAATGTATAGTATGAATAATGTTGTTATATAACTTATTTTCACTATACACATTTGTTGGATTATTTATTTCCCTTCAACCCTGATTATCCTAATGCCCCAATTTGTAACACATGGATAATATATTGATCCCCCTAAATAGTTTCAAAGATGTATCTTCACACATGTTTGACAGGTGGGGTGTTGGGTTTTCTTTGTCCCATTAAATTAATCTATTGATAAAAACAATTATATACAATACCATGAGGCCAATGAGATTCACTGGTCTCTATCTCGGATTTGAGGGATCAAGAGGTAATATCATCATCAATATCAATGTATCAAATTTCGAAATATTTCTATAGACTTGGTTTTTTCCTCTGTAGAAATGGTAAACCATTCGTTTGGAGCAGATAATAATGCCAGAGTCATATAGGGAAATACAAGTGATGTTTTCCTCATTTTCCACGATAGATATATCTTCCATTCATTTTATTTAAAGGAATTATATCTCAATTTTATGATAGAGTGTTAAGAGTAAATATTTATTGAAAAAATATTTTAATTAACCCTTAATCATCCTTACAATCAATATCCCCTTTACACTTTGTGTTCTTGATCATTTATGCACATTAATCAGCCACACCCTTAATTCGGTAAATGAATATCTCATATAATTTTTTAGAAGATAATTGGAGTATATATAATATCTTATCAATGAAGTTAATTTATTGTTCCAGTATGAGGGGATAAAAATATCCCCAGAAGATAGGTTTATTTTCTATATAAATGACTCTAATATTATATGACACATATAGGGATAATAGTGCATTCTTTGTGATTCATGTCATTTTTCATACCATATTCTTCATGAGCGATTACTAGAACTATGTTATCATATTCCACGGTAATAATATTAAGAATATAATTGTGGAAATCATCACACTACCTATTATGTTGGTTATTTAAAAATACTCTCATATTTACAGCTGTTAACTATGATAGAAAAAGGAGAATACATTAACATACAAGATGGAAATTTAAAAAATTGGGGGGATAACTTATAAATAATAATTATATCCTAACATATGGGCCTCTAGATCCCAATATAGGTTACCATTTGAAATATTAAATATTAGGTTTTCTAACCAAATATTTTATTCAATTAATTCATAATGGTTTATAATTAGTTTTTGAATTTCAAAATAATATCATTTGGGATTGTCAAACTAGGTGCATAGCAAGGAAAATTTTTATATACTAGGTAATTATCATGTCAAGGATGGAAAACCATTTTCATAGTTATTTCCCCTATGTATATCCTTGATAAAAAATATAAGGACCAGTCCTTAACATAACTTATTCAAGTGGTGTTGAACTAGAATTCAAATTCTATAATCATTCCAATTTAGAGATATAGATTATTAGGAAATGCTCTTACAAAGTAAACCCATGCATTACAAGTGGATACATAATCTCAGAATCAACTTTTCACCAAGGGTATCTTGTTTTAAAAACATTACTGGTTTTTGAGACCCATATTCAATTATTTATTTGTCAAACATTATTTTCTATAAATAATATTATCACCAATGAAAAAAATTTCAAAAAATGGGATGATAACAAAAATCTTAGAAATTGGTACACAATTAAGGAAAAATGTTAGTCATGAGAAAACATGTAATCCATGAATACATTTTTATAAAGTTATACTTTTCACCATTAAGAAATATTAAATATTCTCAATTGAATATAATATCATTTAATAACTGTTTTGTGTTCAAAATATTACCATTTAAATCATATGAAAAACATATACCATATAAAGGTAATTTGGGACATAATCATTCTAAAATGTAATAACAATGCGGTCAACTTCCATACATGTCACAATTAAAAATGGTATGGACATATGGCTAACATCCATACCCAATGCATTGGAGGTGATAACATAATTACTTGCCATTGGTTATTCATGGAACTACCCATCATTGTATTATCACCTAACCCCCAGTCAAATGTTCGAGTTACATTATATAATCATAACACATAAAAGATTTATTATTTAAACATTCAACTCATAAAATAAAATTTCTAATAACACGAAATCATTTCAAGGAATTTAAATAATCATTAAATATTAAAAACAATTTTTCATACAAAATACTGACAAAAGGGAAATGTTATTTCTTTTTCCATTAAAAACATTATGGATTTTAGAGGAATCCAAATATCAAATAATGGTCATTGTGGCAAAGAGTTCATTATCAACATATATGTTGAAAAATTTAGTTTTTCATCATTTAAAAAAATATAAAATTCTCCATATGAAAATAGTTTATATGAAATCCATTGAATGAAATTAAATGTAATAGCGGTAGTTTAAACACCTCATAAAATAAGGTGGTGTATAAAATCAAAATATGTCTCAATCAAAGGAGATTGAGACAGAGTCCCCCACGTTGAGTTTGATTCCTCATGTAAATTATTAATCAAAATAAATAATGAAAAATATTAATAATTTATTTTATTTAGAACCTTTTCTAGTTTATTATATATTTTATATTACATAATACAATGTTATAACAATTTCATAATTATTTATGTTCATATATTTTTTTTATTCTATACTTGTGTTGAAAATGAACTTGGAATGATGTAAATAGTCCATTTGGTCAAAATTCCATGATCTCTATAATAATATTTATGATATTATAATCATTTTATATACATAAATTATAATTTTTTATTAAACCATTAAGTATGGTTAGGAAAAAAATGTTATAGTCATGGAGACGGTAGGTTGTACGCACACATGATTATCATTTTCCATTTATCATTGATCATTATAGAAAGAAGGAAAGTATTATTTTTTCTATAAAGAATGATAATAACATTATCAATATAATATTTTTCATTTAAATATGTATATATATATCATATATGTGATGTGGTGAATTAGAAAATCACATCGCTCCGTGGAGGTGACAGTTCACAGGTACGCACGTATGACATTATCATTTTTATGATCATAGAAGGTATGAAAATAATTGATATATTATTATATTATAATAATTAATATTTCATTAATATGACATATGGACATTAATCCATTCATTATAACTAGTCATGGGAAACTATTTCGGAAAATGACTTATATAGGTTAATAGAGGTGATAGTTCACATGTACACACGAACAATTAATCCATTTCAGATTTAATGGAAGTGGATATGAATTTAAATGATGATATTGAAAAAATAAAATCTAATTATGTTTTGGATATTGTAGTTATTAATTAACCAAGGATGAAATTTTTTTTTGAAGGAAGTGGAAGAAGAAATAATATAGATACACTTAAATAAAAACATTAACCCTCCTTCATATGATCACTTTTCTTAACACATTAACACATCTAAGGAAGGAGTTATACATAATGTAAGCCCAATTTAATGTGGGGAGTAATTATGGGGAGGTTTTTTTATGTATTGGCAGAACCATATGGTTTTTATGTGTAAGGAAAATAGATCAATGTGTGACCTTTTATAGTAGTGCGAAGGGGCACTCTTGGAATTATTAAAAGTATTAAATTAATATAAATTCATTTTCTATTCCAAATGAGTCTAAATTTATCTAATTAAAATATATTATTACTTTGGGTATAAATATAAACATCCATGGAAATGTATACATGTTTTAATATTTCTTTAGTCCTTATCTTTTGGTTTTAACGCCTTTTAACACCTATCAATTTGTCAATTAATTTAAATTTGATGGTTAAATTAATTACCACAACATGACAAATGAATAATTAATTAGTCACCAATGAATTTTTCAGACTTAAATAAAATTTTTTACATAGTAATATATATTTATAAATTTTATATCATTTAATTAAATATTTTATATTTTAAGATATATAATATGTTTATTTTGAAATTATTCATAACATGATTTTTTTTAAAAAAATTAACAACATAACTACTTAGAAAAAAACATATTTAAATCATAAATAACATGTAAATATCATCCATAAAATTATTTTCAAGAATCAAATATTTAAAATTCTATTTATTTTTGTATTATTAAAATCAATTAATTTGTTCTTTTTTAATAAATCTATTACTACATCGTCATTATGTCAATGTTAAATTTTATTATTTAATGTCTAAAAATTATGCATAAATTATCATAATGTTGTTAAATATTTTATCTTTCATGTGAGAATTTCGAGTAAAAATTATCTTCTTTATAAACTCATATCAGAAATTATTTACTTATTAAAAATATGAGGATGACATTTTTAACTCATCTTTAAATAAAAAGTGTTTAATTTCATATTGTAACCAAGGTGTCGTAAAACGTTATAATTTTCCCCAATGGTTTATTTTGGTTGTAACCTACTAATAAAATGATATTTTGACAACTGTTAGGGAAATTTTATAATATTATAATATTATTTTTACCTTTAACTATGCAATTTACCCATAACCGTGGTATATAAAATACTAAAGTAACTATTCACCAAATATTAAGTTTATCATATAAGATAAAAAATTTCATACTTATTAAAAACATGTATGTTCATTATTCACTATTCAATTTATAGGAGTGGCTAATTTATGTTAAATAGAAATCTTTCATATGTGGCTAGAAGGAAGGTGAATGAGACATTCAAAATATAAATAAGGTTATATATATAATCAATATAAATATTATTCAATAGACCTAAATTAGGATATTAAATGTATTATTAATATATTATTAATTTTATAATTTTTTTTATTGTATAATAATTGTTCAAAAATAAAATATGTTTTCAAATACAATGTATTTTTTTCACTATTCGTCAAAAAATGAAAATTTTCAGAAAAATGAAAAATATTCTCCCTAGTCTAATTTTGATATTATAAATTCAATAATGAATTTTATATGAAAAATATAATATATAAATTTCTAAAACACTATATTTAATACATGTGTTCAATCAAAAGGTATTAAATGTCTTTTTTGAAAAATACATCTTTTATTTAAAATATTAGATTTGTTATAATATCATTTCTAGGATAAACGTGAGATGAATTTTAAAAATTAAAATAATTATTTTATTTATATACATCATTAATATAATCCCAAAAGGGTAATTTTTTAATTTATTCATATAAAACACACTTGTTCAAATTTAAATACCTTTTCCGAAAAAACATTTACTTTTATTATTAAAAGGATTTTAAATTAATTGTTCACCAAATAAATAATTATATATTAGTTTGTAAAACATATTTTCAAAAATTTAGTGAATACTATTCATTTATGACATTATAAAAGATAGGTTTTAATAGTAACATTTGAATTTTAATTTGGTTTTCACTTAAGTATTATTTGGCCAATCATATGTTCTATTGAACAAAGTGTTTCCTTTTAAAAACATGATATGATACATTATCCACCCCGGTCAAAACTTTCGTCACCACTGTTTGAATTTGGGGTCAGTTACTACGATAGGAATTACCAAATAACCTTGATTTCAATCCGACATCAGAAAAAGGAATAATAAAAATCCAACATTAAATGAAAGGAAGGGAAGTAATAAGATAACCTGATATAAAAAATACTAGGATTACATGTAAGAGAAAAATTAAAGACCAATCTTAAAATAAAAATTAAATGGAATGTGATAGATAAAATTTTTAGAGGAAATTTAACTATCACAATACCATATATCTATGATGGGTACGACAGTCATTGATTTTGTAGTAGGAAGAGTAAAATAATAGTTTTTTTGTTTTAAGATCAATTTAATAGAGTTGAGTAATTATTTAACTGTTCAGAACAATAACATAAAGAAATATAAATAATTGAAAAGTATATTTTCATCTATTAGTCAATACCACATAAAACCCATATTTTTCTCTAAATGTAATTATTCAAGTTGAATTTTCACCCTTGGAGAATGAGAATAAACTTATAGAGAATCACATAATCCATCAATGAATAACTATCTTTTTATCATGTAGTGAAAAAAAATCCAAAACAAAAAATGGTTAAGATAATATAAGATAGCTCTCCAGAATTAATAAACTATTATAAGATAAAAAACTACATTAATTTTAAAAATTCATCAATGATACAGAAATTTCAATATAGACCATTAATAAATTGACAATCCTTAAAATTCCTCAAAATAATCAAAACTAATATTGAAACCCAAAATTAGGAATTATTGGATCACATAGTATTCCATGATAAGTATTAACATTTATCTTCAAATAACATCAACCTCACATAATGTCTCATACAAATATGAATTTACCTTAATCACAAATTCTCCATGATAAGTTAATTATTTCCATAAATAAAATAACTCCATAAAAGTAAATAGTTAAAATAATATATTATTCTAAAATATAATTCCACCATTATTCATCAATTAAATACCATGGTATTTTATTTACCTGAATCATATAAAGATCACAAAATAGTGAACATCTCTCAAAATAATATTTATCATTTAATCCCCAAATCCATACCATGGATAACCATTTGATAAAATATTTGTTCTGAAAATAAAATTATTCTTATTCAATCAAAATGTTTTACTAAAATTATAAATTCTTATCAAATAGGGACATCTCCTAGGGCAGTGGTAGGTGATTCACCCTTGTTTCCCTTCGATTATGGGATTCTCCCTGCCTTTCTAGAAAAGACTGGTTTCCACCCATTATGAGGGTTTTCCTTTTTCTAAAACAATATAATTATTATGAAAATCAAAAATTATGATTATTTGCTAAAAATAAACATTAAATGTTTTAACATCAAATATTATCTCATACCTTTCATTTGACATCCCAAAAAGTAATTACACATAATTACCTAAAAATAAATGTCCCTAAAATACCATTATTCACCTTTGAATTTCATTTCTTAAGCCTCAAAATTGTTTTCTATGAAAATTATCTTATGATAAACCTGAATTTTATAAACCCATGATGATATTCATAACTCATAAGAAAAGATCGTAATATAAAATTTTTCTAAACCATCTGTTGATACCAAATGTATGGATCTTACATTAAATAAAACTTATTATATTTGTTTTGAACTATAATTTACATTCGAGGATTATTTCAATTTATAGTTTTATAAAATTAAGAAATACACTTAAAAATTAAAACCATACATTACAAGTGGATTCATAGTCATAGTATCTATTAGTTTCACCAAGGGAAACCCATTTATAAATACATGACTTCTTTCTGAGACACATCTTCAATTATTTTTAATTGACATCTACATTTCCCACACTAATAGTAAGAACTATGAAAAACATTTCAATACTTGCGGTGAAAAAAAAAACTCTATAAGGGGTACACAATAATGGAAAACTGTATGTCCTTCGAAAAAATGTGAACCATTAATACATAATCATAAAGTAATACTTTTCATCTTTATAAATTAGAAAATATTTTCCATTCAAAATAATCTCATTACATACCATTATTGTAATAAAAATATTACAAAAAACCTAAAAACATTCACATATAACATATAAAGGTAACTTGTGAATTAATCATATTTAAGTTGAATAACCATGTAGTAGACTACCTTACATGTCACTCTTACAAATAGAATAATCATATAGCCAACTTCCATACACAATGCATTGAATATTATAATGTAACCAACCATCCATGTTTTATCATTGAACCCCTCAATCTTTGGCTTATCACATAACCACTCTTCCAATTTCCAATTACTATTATTTAGTCATAACTCATAATAGATTGAAATTTACTAAATTTCACTAATAAGATTTCATTTAAATCACTACAAATCATTTCAGGGTATTAAAATAATCATTCCATTTTTTAAAAAAATTTCAATACTAATATACCATGAAAATGGAATATGTTATTTAAATTTCTGTTTAAAAAATTAAGTCTTGTAGAGGATGAAAAATATCAAATTACGGTTGCAGTGGTGGAGAAGTCATTGTCGATGTATACACTAAAAACTGTTCATTTTGAATTTTTATAAAATAAATTCAAAATATATATATTGAAACATTCCTTTTGAAAACCTACAAATGAAATTTAATGTAAAATTTGTTGTTTAAAGAACTCATACAAGAAGGTGGTGTGTAACAACAAAACATTCCTCAATGAATAGAGATTGACACAAAGTCTCATACCTTGAGTCTAATTCATCATGTATGTACATTATTTTCCAAAATAATAAACATAAGGTAATTATTTAAATTATATATAACATTTTTCTTTTCTATTAATCATTTAATATCATTTATTAATGTGTTATATCAATTTCATAATTATTTAAGTACATATCGTATGATTGGTCGTTATTCATTACAATAGTGGAAAATGAACATGGTATGATGTCAACAGTCCATGTGGTCATAAGTCCATTACCTCCAGAATAATATTCATCAAATTATAAAATATCATTGTACATAAATTATGTCACGACCTGCCCTCGGGGTCCGTGCCGTGACTACCCCAAGCCCGCCTTCCATAGGCCAGGGGCTGGCGACTATCACCAAGGCGTAAATCCCGGTAAAAAGGGAAGGCATTGCCTTTGAAAAGTAAAAAAACACCACAGAGCAAGCAAGCGGAATGTAAATACTAAGCAAAAGCAGAGTACAACCGAAAGTGCGGAAAGGTAAATGGGCCAGTATACAAACCCAAACTGAAAGTAAAGTACAACTCGAAAGGGAAAACAACAACTGAAAGGTAAAAGCCGCTACACCGAGCTGTCCACTGGAAATCCCACCTGAAGGGTGGGTACAGATAGCTCCTCTGCTCCATGGATCCCGCTGTCCGCTCCGAGCACGTCCCGCCCAGTGGTCCACCTCCGAGTACCATCCCGCTCTGCTAGCCTCAGCTAAGGTCAACGATGTCCTTCGTCTGCAACCAACACAACGTAGTGCGGGCAAAACCCGTGCAGGGGTGAGTATAAGCTACTCAGTAGGGACCCCGAGACCCCTGAAGGTCTCCCAAAATCCACAAAGGATAAACCACAAAGAAAGGTACAATCACGAAGTAACAACCGACACTGCTTAGGTATATCCCCATACATATACCTAAGTCACCAATTTCAAATACGCTCCATCCTCCGATCCCAAGTACAACTCAGTCCACACAGGAATGTAAACGTATTCCACACAGGAAAGCATAACGTAATCAACACAGGATTGCACAACACAATCCACACAGGAAAGCAATAGGCTTCAGCTCACACAGGATTTTCATTATCAAAAACGTAACTACTGAAGAGCCCCATCTCTGAAGTGTACAGTGTCCTGTCACGACTCTGAGACACTACTCACTAACCTAAGACTGCTGAGGTACTCCTCCCGTCGAGTACCGCGGGTCTGCCGCCAACTACCGGGCGCTCCGTCCGCTGAGGGTCTGCTGCCAAATACTGGGCGCTCACCCAAATAGCCTACAGAGGTACTCCTCCAGTCGAGTACCGCGGGTCTGCTGCCAACTACCAGGCGCTCCGTCCGCCGTGGGTCTACCGCCAAATACCGTGCGCTTTATCCACTGGGCTAGTCGACTCACTCCAAGTCGAGTCGGTCGTGCAGTCTTCAGGTCTCAGCCGGCTACACGGTCTTCGTACTCCGTATGCTCATCTCCAGTATCGCGGGTCTTCCGCTACAACCAAGCGCACCACCTCTATCGAGTAAAATAGAAGATTCAGCTCACACAGGTATACATCTTCGGATGACGATAAAGATGATCACTGAACCATCTAAGTCGTCGGACCCACGAAGGATCGATAGGTACTAACCCCCGCAGTGACCTACACAGGATCGGACCCACACAGGATCGGGCCCACGCAGGACCTGTAGCACTGATCCACGTAGGATCGCTGAGTGCAGTAGTCGTCGCAGTCCACTGCGGATCTCTGCACAGTCGTCGCCGCAGTTCACTGAGGATCTCTGCATGGTCGTCGTCGGAGTCCACGGAGGATCTCTGCACAATCGTCGCTATCGGAGAAGCAGTCGCAACCAGCACGAGGGTTCCCGCACACAGCAAGCTCGTTCGGAGGGTCCGCTCCACGAGCCGAGAGGCTGATACATCAACTGTCACAAAGTCCGGAGTTGATGTATCCAAAAGTTCCGTATCGTCAACAGGAACTCAACGCAACAGACGGCGCGTCGATCGGACGCCCGGTCTGAGAGTTATTGGCATTTTCGTCCCCGGGGCCCGGTTGGTTTTTAAGGCAAAACCAACCCGACCGTACTCCACCTGCGTCCAAACCTTGGGTGGAGTATGCCAAAAGAACTGTCTCACTAAGAGGAACACAAAAAAGATGACGGAACGTCAATCGGACGTCCGTAGCTCAAGATATGAGCGTTTCCGCTCCGAGGGCCCGGTTGGTTTCGTGAACGAACCAACCCGGCCGAACTCAAAGTATTCCGAAACCCTGAGTGCGATATACCGAAACGACTGTCTCGTTCCAAGGATCGCGTTTCCGCAGACGGTTCGTTAATCGGAGGTCTGTGGCTCACGATATGACCAAAAGACCGAAACTGTCTCGAAAACGGGGGGTCCGGGCCCGGGCCGACCCGGCCCGACCCCCACCGGTCTGACCCGGACCGGGTCGTCCCGTTCCAGGTCGACCCGACAAGGATCCGACCCGAACCGGGTCGGACCGACCCGGTCCACTGGAACCGGCACGGCCGGTGGCGGCGCGGCGGCGCGGTCCGGCCAGCGGCGGCGCGGCCAGGGAGCCGCGCATGTGCCGCACGCGGTGGGTGCAACCCCCCTTTTTTCGGATCTCGGCCGGCCTAAGGCCGGCCGTTTCTTTCCTCACGCGGGACCCGCGGGTCCCGCCTCCTATCCAAACCGGCGACCGGCGCGGCCGGCCGCCTTCCTCTTCTCCGCCGCGGCCGTAGCCGCGGCTCTTCTCCGATCTCCGGCGGCTGGCGAGGCCGGCCGCCCCTAGCTGCTCCGCCGCGGCCGTAGGGCCGCGGCCTTCCTGATCTCCGGCGCCGGCGAGGCCGGCGCCCCAGGATGCTCGCCTACGGCCGTCCGGCCCTGGCTCTTCCTCATCCTACCGGCGGCCGGTTTTCCGGCAGCCCCTTCTTGCTCGGCCCTTGAACGATTAGCGCGGCGTAATGGCGTCACGCCCCTCCGTCGCGGCCCGACTCCGGCCGCGGTCTCATCCGATTTCAAAGGCGCGGCATTATAGCGCCGCATTTCTTCGTCGAGACCCAAACCGGCCTTAATCCTTTTGTTCCTGCACGGTGCGACGACACCGCGTCGTCTCCGCTAAAACAACACGAAAGATTAGAAGGGGGAGGAGAATCGGTCGTGTTCGTGCGGTCCGATCTCCTCTCGTTATAATGATATCAGTTGGTCAATCGTGTAAACACAACAATGAACATTTCACAAATTTTAATAAAATTTGGAACTATGCCCAACGGATTTTCTTTCATGCTCAAGGGAAAGAAAACACATAATTTTAAAAGTTCAAACCCCTACCTTCGTTCTGGAACGAAGTTCGATGATCGACAACGATTCGTGGAAGTCGAGCATCACGGAAGAAGAACGTCGATGTCACGGTTATGTCATCACGGAAGACGGAGAAAAGAGGAGCGGCGTTCTTCGTCGGAGTTCGAAGGTTCTTCATGTTCTTCGTCAGAGTTGAAGAAGAAGAAGAATAAGGAGAAGCTCCAAAATTCCTCTCAAGGTGGCTAAACAAAACTAACCAAATAAAATAAGGTTCCTCCTAATTTTATTTACCAAGCCAAGGAATTCAAAACTTCAAATTCAAAAACAAAACACTTAATTAATTATACATGTCATGTGTAATTAATTAGATGTTAAGTTAACAAACTTTTAATATGGAGAGAGGGGAGTTTAAGGGGGAAGATGAGAGGTTTAGGTTCGTGTGGGTCCCACCACACTTAATCCTCTCAAGGGAGGTTAAGTGGGTGTGGGTCCCACCCCTAACTCCCTTTGAGAGTAGTTAACCTACAAAAGTAAAATAAAAAGAATTCCACATTTTTTATTCAACTTTTTATAATTCTCCCAAAAACTAACTTTCGTCCCACAAGAAACGCAACTTCCAAAAATGTCTCTTTAAGCGAATATCGGCGCTGCGAGTTCATCGGTGCCCTCAGATTTCAATTCCGAGCACCGGATCAAAAGTTAGGAATTCCCGCTCGTTCGTTCACTAAACGTACCTGAGCCAAACTTTGGAAATTGATTCCGGGCACTCCGGGCCTCGGAATCAGATGCCGTCAGAAACCGCGCTCTTGAAAAATTCCAAAGAAATTTAATAAAAAATTTCCCTTGAATTTTACGGGTCTTTACATTACTCCCACCTCAGGGCTTTACGTTCCCGTAAAAAACATCAAAAACTAGGGAAACAAATGAGGGTACTGAGCACGCATCTGAGCCTCCCGCTCCCATGTGCTCTCCTGGAGATTCCCGTGCTGCCATCTGATGCGGTACAAGAGGAATCAATCTCCCACGCAGGACCCGCTCCTGTCGATCCTCTATCTCCACCGGGACCTCCGTGAAAGTCGCCCCATCGTTAACGTCGAGCTCCCCATGGTCAATGATGTGCGTCGGATCGTGCACGTATCTCCTCAGCTGGGATACGTGGAAGACGTCGTGCACCCGGTGCAACTGAGGTGGCAGAGCCAGGCGATAAGCCACCATGCCAACCCTACTGAGGACCTGGAAGGGTCCGATGAAGCACGGAGATAACTTTCTGCCTCGGCCAAATCTCTGAATACCACGTCGAGGTGAGACCCGCAAGAAGACGTGGTCGCCATCTTCGAACTCTAGTGGCCTCCGCCTCCTGTCAGCGTATGACTTCTGCCGGCTCTGTGCTGTCCTCATCCGCTCCTGGATGACCTGGACCTTCTCTATCGTGGCCTGGACCATCTCCGGTCCCACCAGAGCTGCAAAATTTCTTCTTTGCCGATAAGAGAAATCTGGTCTCATCCCCTGGATGAACCACATTCTTTTCCTAAAACAGTCAATCCTAACATGGATGATACTAATCCATACCAAGGATGACGTCGTAAGGCCTCGACGCTACTACTAAGATATTCAACCGTTACTCTCACCTCCAAGGGTTGAGTCACACTGTCGGCATCAGTGTGTGGTAACTGGGTCTCCTCCAGTAGATGTCTCACAAGTGAGGGTCAAGTCAACAGCCAAAACTGGAACCTCTTAGTAACATCACGAAAGAGGACAGGAACGAAAATATCACAAAGGTATGCGTCTTTTATTATTGCAGCTCATAATACAAGACGCTACACAAATGCAACAAGGAACCAGAAGTACAAAGGATGTATCCACTAGTTCTGCTCCTGTCCATAGGCTCCCAGAGCTCCATGATCAAAGGCCTCGGCTGCTTGAATATGAGCTCTCGCATGTTCACCTACTCCCTGAGGTCGGGGTGGACCTCCTGGTGGTGGTGGTGGCAGAGCCTCAAAGCGTCTCCAACCACCGGCTGCTCGTCCAGCTCCTTTGCCTTGTCTGCCTCCTCCCTGCGGACCGCCACGGTCGAACCTCTTCCTCTGCCTGGGAGGTTCTTCACTTAACTGCTGATCATCAACATGGCGGGTCGGACAGTCACGAGCCATGTGACCAATCCCTCCACAGGTGTAACACTGCCCACTCTAGGCACGCCTGGCTCTGACTCCACCCCGGCTTCCCCGTACAACTGAGCCTGAATCGTGCAGTCGGCCACCAGTAGGTCTGGTCTGCCTGGAACCCTGAGTCATCTGTCGGCTACCTGTTGCCGAAGACTCCGCTATCTGCCGCCCTGCGGTAGGTCTCGCTGTGGACTCAGCCAGGAAACTCTCGATCAGGAGGGCTCGCTCCAGTACTTCTGTCTGAGTCGGTATGCTGAGGGAGATGAGTGATGCCCTGATCTCGTGTCTCAATCCCTACTTGAAGGTCCGGGCCCGGAAGAAGGGGTCCCGTACCATGTCTGTCGAGTAGCGCGAGAGATCGGTAAATCTCGCCGAGTACTGAGCGACCGTCATGCTGCCCTGCCGCAGCTGAAGAAGTTCCTGGATACGCACCGCACGAAGGGTGGCTGGGACGAACATTGAGCGGAAGAGGCTCTCAAAGGCCGTCCATAGAAGAGATGCCTCATCGTGCACCTGGAGCATCAAGCTCCACCATCGTCCTGCTGCTACGTGTAGTAGGCTCGCAGCGAGGATCACCATGAGGTCTGCTGGTGTCCTCACTAGCCTAAACACTCATACCACTGCCTCCATCCAGTCCTCTACTGCCTGGGGATCTGTCTCCCCGCGAAACCTGGGTGGTCGCTGGCGCTGAAACTCATGCAGTGCGCTAAGGCGACGTGCATCGTCAGCGGCTGGTGCTGGAAGCATCGGTGGCTCGGCGGGTAGAGTTACCGCCGGTGCCACTGCTGACAAAGGGCCCTACACCGAGGCCTTGTCACTCGGTGGGCTGTCGTCACACTCGACTCTCGGAACCCTAGCTGGCTGCCGTCGTGGGGCCATCCTGAAAAGGAATCAGGTGCGCCACGATCAAACAGTATACCTGGTGAGCTGATATAAGTAATCACAAAGAAAACATTGAAGCACACACGCAATCAATGTTTTCGTGCATTAAGTCGGAAATCAGAAGTCAGGGACCTGGTGTACGGATACGTCGGCCGCCGCACCAACACTGGACTCCCTGGACTGATAACCACACTCAATACGCTAAACATTATTCCTTCACATAGAAAAGATCAGAGTTCGCGGTAGAACCGAACTCCTTTGATACCAATTTGTCACGACCTGCCCTCGGGGTCCGTGCCGTGACTACCCCAAGCCTGCCTTCCATAGGCCAGGGGCTGGCGACTAGCACCAAGGCGTAAATCCCGGTAAAAAGGGAAGGCATTGCCTTTGAAAAGTAAACAAACACCACAGAGAAAGCAAGCGGAAAGTAAATACTAAGCTAAAGAAGAGTACAACTGAAAGTGCGGAAAGATAAATGGGCCAGTATACAAACCCAAACTGATAGTAAAGTACAACTCGAAAGGGAAAACAACAACTGAAAGGTAAAAGCCACTACACCGAGCTGTCCACTGGAAATCCCACCTGAAGGGTGGGTACAGATATCTCCTCTGCTCCACGGGTCCCGCCGTCCGCTCCAAGCACGTCCCACCCAGTGGTCCACCTCCGGGTACTGTCCCGCTCTGCTAGCCTCAGCTAAGGTCAACGATGTCCGTCGTCTGCAACCAACACAATGTAGTGCGGGAAAAGCCCGTGCAGGGGTGAGTATAAGCTACTCAGTAGGGACCCCGAGACCCCTGAATGTCTCCCAAAATCCACAAAGGATAAACCACAAAGAAAGGTACAATCACGAAGTAACAACTGACACTGCTTAGGTATATGACCATACATATACCTATGTCACCAATTTCAAATACGCTCCAACCTCCGAGCCCAAGTACAACTCAGTCCACACAGGAATGTAAACGTATTCCACGCAGGAAAGAAAAACGTAATCCACACAGGATTTCACAACACAATCCACACAGGAAAGCAATAGGCTTCAGCTCACATAGGATTTTCATTATCAAAAACGTAACTACTGAAGAGCCCCATCTCTGAAGTGTACATTGTCCTGTCACGACTCTGAGATACTGCTCACTAACCTAAGACTGCTGAGGTACTCCTCCTGTCGAGTACCGCGGGTCTGCCGCCAACTACCGGGCGCTCCATCCGCTGAGGGTCTGCTGCCAAATACCGGGCGCTCACCCAAATAGCCTACAGAGGTACTCCTCCAGTCGAGTACCGCGGGTCTGCTGCCAACTACCAGGCGCTCCGTCCGCCGTGGGTCTGCCGCCAAATACCGGGCGCTCCGTCCACTGGGCTAGTCGACTCACTCCAAGTCGAGTCGGTCGAGCAGTCTTCAGGTCTTAGCCGGCTACACGGTCTCCGTACTCCGTACGCTCGTCTCCAGTATCGCGGGTCTGCCGCTACAACCAAGTGCACCACCTCTATCGAGTAAAACAGAAGATTCAGCTCACACAGGTATACATCTTCGGATGACGATAAAGATGATCACTGAACCATCTAAGTCGTCGGACCCACGAAGGATCGATAGGTACTAACCCCCGCAGTGACCTACACAGGATCGGACCCACACAGGATCGGGCCCACGCAGGACCTGTAGCACTGATCCACATAGGATCGCTGAGTGCAGTAGTCGTCGCAGTCCACTGCGGATCTCTGCACAGTCGTCACCGCAGTTCACTGAGGATCTCTGCATGGTCGTCGTCGGAGTCCATGGAGGATCTCTGCACAATCGTCGCTGTCGGAGAAGCAGTCGCAGCCAGCACGAGGGTTCCCGCACACAGCAAGCTCGTTCGGAGGGTCCACTCCACGAGCCGAGAGGTTGATACTTCAACTGTCACAAAGTCCGGAGTTGATGTATCCAAAAGTTTCGTATCGTCAACAGGAACTCAACGCAACAGACGGCGCGTCGATCGGACGCCCGGTCTGAGAGTTATTGGCATTTTCGTCCCCAGAGCCCGGTTGGTTTTTAATGCAAAACCAACCCGACCGTACTCCCCCTGCGTCCAAACCTCGAGCGGAGTATTCCAAAAGAACCGTCTCACTAAGAGAAACAAAACAAAGCTGACGGCACGTCAATCGGACGTCCGTAGCTCAAGATATGAGCGTTTCCGCTCCGAGGGCCTGGTTGGTTTCGTGAACGAACCAACCCGGCCGAACTCAAAGTATTCCGAAACCCTGAGTGCGATATACCGAAACGACCGTCTCGTTCCAAGGATCGCGTTGCCGTAGCTGGTTCGTTAATCGGAGGCCCGTGGCTCAAGATATGACCAACCCGGTCCACTGGAACCAGCCCGACCGGTGACGGCGCGGCGGCGCAGCCAGGGAGCCGCGCATGTGCCGCACGCGGGGGGTACAACCCCCCCCCCCCCTTTTTCGGATCTCGGCCGGCCTAAGGCCGGCCGTTTCTTTCCTCACGCGGGACCCGCGGGTCCCATCTCTGATCTCCGGCGGCCGGCGCGGCCCGCCGCCTTCCTCTTCTCCGCCGCGGCCGTAGCCGCGGCTCTTCTCCGATCTCCGGCGGCCGGCGATGCCGGCCGCCCCTAGCTGCTCCGTCGCGGCCGTAGGGCCGCGACCATCCTGATCTCCGCCGCCGGCGAGGCCGGTGCCCCGGGCTGCTCCGCCGCGGCCGTCCGGCCGCGGCTCTTCCTCTTCCGCCGGCGGCCGGTTTTCCGGCCGCCCCTTCTTGCTCGGCCCTTGAACGATTAGCGCGGCGTAATGGCGTCACGCCCCTCCGTCGCGGCCCGACTCCGGCCGCGGTCTCATCCGATTTCAAAGGCGCGGCATTATGGCACCGCGTTTCTTCGTTGAGACCCAAACCGGCCTTAATCCTTTTGTTCCTGCACGGTGCGACGACACCGCGTCGTCTCCGCTAAAACAACACGAAAGATTAGAAGGGGGAGGAGAATCGGCCGTGTTCGTGCGGTCCGATCTCCTCTAGTTATAACGATATCAGTTGGTCAATCGTGTAAACACAACAATGAACGTTTCACAAATATTAATAAAATTTGGAACTATGCCCAACGGATTTTCTTTCATGCTCGAGGGAAAGAAAACACATAATTTTAAAAGGTCACACCCCTACCTTGGTTTTGGAATGAAGTTCGATGATCGACAACGATTCGCAGAAGTCGAGCGTCGCGGAAGAAGAACGTCGATGTCGCGGTTATGTCATCACGGAAGACGGAGAAAAGAGGAGTGGCGTTCTTCGTCGGAGTTCGAAGGTTCTTCGTGTTCTTCTTCAGAGTTGAAGAAGAAGAATAATAAGGAGAATCTCCAAAATTCCTGAAACTTTTCTATGCCCCATTGTCTCCATGGGGTCTTATACCTCCTCTGGCCCTCTCTGGCCTCTGCATCCAGCAGTCCCCAGGCTGTACCACTACCTCTTAAACGTGGCTCCGCCGACTCCACATGTCACACAACTTCCCCTGGCTATCATCACATCTAGCTACCACTCCTCACCTCTACACACCGCCTTTGATCAATGTACCACCACCACTTCACCTTGTCAGACCTCCATGTTGGAGCCACGCTAGAGGTCCTTTCCAAAGTCCACCACCAATTCCCAAATTTTTGAAATGGTTGATGATCTGGGATTCTCAGTTCTCGATCTTCATAGATCCGGCCTTTGAAATCAATTCACCTCTATTTAAGGGGTCTTATCATGTTCAAAGTCACCTAGAAAAGTCGAGGGAGGTTCACAGGGGGCCAATGGTGATGATCGTGACGAAATGTGGGTGAAAAACACACGAACTCTCAAGGAACAGACCTTGACCATTGTCAGTGTCAACCATGATTCATTCTTTGTTAAAAGGATTAATGAAGAGATACCTTCCATCTAATTTTATCCTACTGATGTTGTGTGTATCAATTCTTGTTTTTTGAATTGATATTTATTTGTCCAAGATTATGAACATGATGGAAAATAAAATATAAAATTTAAACCTAGACTTTGGTTTGATCATTGATAAAGAATAGTTGCATTTTCATCATTGATGAGATCCTCCAACATCTTTGGTATGCCAATCTGTGATCTGTTTGATCAATCCATGTCATTTTCCGAGAGGACTTCCCACCAAGACATTGTGGAATTTCATGGTAATGGTAATAAACCTGAATATCCTAATAATTTTTTAAAATAATATGTGGTTGTGTTGAATATTTTTATTTTATTTTTATTATGTCCAAAAACAACTTTTCATAGTAATCCTTGGTCAGATGATGATAGGTCTTTCATAGGATAATGTGGCTGCTCTGAATGCAATGGTGCCCTCAGATTTCTGATTCAAAAATTCATTATTAGATATTCCACTTTTTTATGAAAACCATTTGTGCGTGATAATTAATGTTTAATATTTTTGAAATATTTATTTTAGGCACACCCAACGTTTGAATTGCATGCTATCTCAATACATGTTATCAAAATAATTCCATATAATATTTTAAAAAATACAATGAAAAATCGATGAAATTAATGTTTTTATATCTAATTTCAATATAGAAAGTATTCTAATGACTTGAATTTAATAATACATATATAATTGTACAATTTTTACTATAAAAATATTTTTAATGTTAAATATTTATTTAAATGAAATTCCATTTTCAACTAAATTGTACTATTTTTCAATATCCATCAAAAAAATTTACAAAAATACCAAAAATACACACTATAATAATTTTGATATTCCAAATTCAAATTTTTTTTTCATAAATAGAATATATAAAGGTGTAAAAAATAGATTTAAAAAATTATGACATCACAAGGAAGTAAAACTACTTTTTTGAAAAAATTCTACTTTTATTCATAACATTTAATTTGTTTTTGGATCATGTCTAGAAAACCTATAATATTAACATTAAAAAATTAATAAAATATTATTTAGATATATATCATTAATATAATCCAAAAAGTATGATTTATTATTTTAATAGTATAAAACAAACATGTACCCATTGAAATAGTTTTTTTAGAAAATACTTCTTTTAATATTTAAAAGGGTTTTACATTAATTTTTCATCAAATAAATTACTATATATATATTTCCTAACCATATTTTTAGAATTCAGTTAATACTATTTGTTTAATCCATTCTAACTACTATGGTATAAAGGTAACATTTAAATTTTAATTTCTTGTCAGTTTAAGACAGATGTGGTGTATCATACACTATTTTGAATGTAGTTTTTTCATTTACAAGCTCAGGATATTACAGAACAATGTGCACTTATAGTATCCGGAATGTGACCTAATTTCTCAAAAACAAACCTCTATATTTCACCATGATTCATGGTTATTTTTCATTACATTGTTTAGTCCTTATACATATCCCAAGGGGTTGTAGAATATTTTTCTCATCATTACACCAAAAGATAAATAAAATTTTCTCTGATGCCAAAAATAGTGACACATTCCTTTTACATATATTATCTCATTATTTATAATCATTACTATCCATTAATACAATATCATAATGTCCTATCCTCTTTGAATGGCTAGGATAATATTACCTCAAATGAATCATAAGCATGACATCCTTAATTTATTCACCATAATGAGCTCCTAAAATCATTTGAGATCTTAAAACTACAAAGGATAACCATGATAATAAATAATAAATGGGTGATATAAATAAATTTTGAAGGGAATAAACATTTCAAGGAAAAATAACATGTGGGTCAAATTTATCAAATGAAATGATAAAAGAGAATGATAATTAGTAATCACGTGGAATCATAATATAAATAAATGGTTTCATAATATAGTACTAATATAGGAAATGTAGAATAAAATAACTTGACATAAATATGAATCAATGATAACTTCCTAAACAACACCACATGGCATAAAATGTCCAATAATGGATTAGGTTTACTTCCCAATATCATAGATGAGGTTTACTGAGACTAAAACATTACCAAATGCATTTCATTTATATCTATTACCACCCATAATTTTATTGTTGTGATATATGTGTTATACATATATTAATTCATTCACAAGTAATTATATATGAATTTCCTTTGAAAAGAAAATGGGTTGCATGATTTTTCTATATATCATAATCAATTAACGTTTCATAATGACCATGTTTTAAAAATAAAAATGGCTAGTATTTTTTCATAAAATGAATTCATAATAAGATAGTTATATATTTTATAGATATATATAATGAGTTTAGAATCATTTCATGACATTATTGAGAGATAAACTAAGTTAGATAGACAATGGTCATAACTAGAAGAAAACTGTGGGTTAGAAAGGTCCCCTACCTCGAGCCTAATCATTCATGTACGTTATTAATATTCTTAAATAATAAAATTATATTAATTATTTACATGATTAATAACTTTTTTAAATATTACTATTAGTTTTATTTTTCTCATTACCAAATCATATTAAATTACTCAATCATTTAGGTTCATGTCATATGTTTTGATGATGTTCGACACATGTGTCTAAACTTTTCTTAGGTATGTAATCTAAGGTCAATGAGATTATTAATTAATGAATCTGGATATAATATTAATGAAATAATTATCATTTTATACATCAATTTTAAATTTTAAACATTTCATTAAATATTATTATAAAATATTGACAACATTTAAATCATTGAGTTGGCTGGACAGACGTACACATGAGTAACCTTTCAGCTTTTCCAAGATCATGATTGAAATAAAGTAAGGGATATTTTAACTTAAAAAATGTCATTATAGAATAAGTATCATATTAATTATTTATATACACTAATATATATAATCCATGTTATTTGTAAATTAAAATGAAACACATCACATCAGGAAGTAGTAGTCCCCTATGTACACCATTGACAATATTAACTATTTAATAGATGATAATGATAGAAGTTATATGATATTTTTATTTTATATAATTAATTATATTACATTAATATACCTTATAAAAATAAAATTAATCCTTATATCCTTTCATGTAGATAGTTATAGAAAAATGAATCACATAGCTTCTAGAGGAAGAATTCCACTGTATACAGGAATGACATTATCGTATTCTCCATAGAATGGAATGGAAGAAGATATATTTTATATTATAATCACAAAGGTTTTATAATATTTTAAAAATAACATATAAATATTCTTTCAATCATTACATGTATCCATGATAAGAGATGAGGGACATTGATTTCAGTTAGTTGGTGAGGCGGTAGTCTATGGTACCTCATTCAATGGGTTTGTTTCCCAATTGATGTATATGGGTTTTGATTTATGTTATGAAAGAAAGATAATAAAATTTTATTAAATTAAAGATACTTATTTAGTTATATACTAAATAAATAATATGATTTAATAGAGTTTTAAGAATAAATAAAATGAAGATGATCATATAAGGATGTTACCTCTTCTTCGGACAACTTCTTCACGTTTTCACGGAATGCCTTCCATTGTTATAATTCAGATAAAACAAAGGAAACTTGTATTTTTTGGGGAATTATGTAATGTATTTTTGTTGGTATTTTTCAAACCCATTTTTTATGATTTTAGTTGAGAATATTTTTTTGTCCTTTAACATGAGGGGGAGGGGAGGCAATGTCAAAATTTTATAAAAGAATGAATTAAACACACATTTTTCA